>CM042023.1:15577500-16907500 GCA_023525975.1 Smallanthus sonchifolius | reverse complement strand
TACCATTAAAAGCGTACTTAAATCCTTGTTCAAACAATAAAGAAACCGAAATAATGTTTCTGATTAAACCAGGTGCAAACAAACAATTATTCAAGATAATTACAAGGCTAGAAGGACATGAAAAATAAAATGGTCCAGCTGCAAGAACTGGTACTCTCTTCCCATCACCAACGATGAGTTCCATGTCGCCTTGTTTCAGCTTCTTCCGCTTTTCAGTCTCATTCAATACATTAGCGATGTGATAAGCACATCCAATATTAAATACCCATGTGTCGCTAGAGACAGTAAAAAGTTCAATAACATAAATAGAAAAACCTGAAGAGGTTCCTTTACCGTTGGCTCTCTTTGATCTCAGCTTGGCTAGATATTCAAGGCAGTTACGTTTCCGGTGCCCATCTTGTTGCATTCAAAGCACTGACGCTCCTCAGGAGGGGGTGGTTTGGGTTTTGCAACTTGCTTCTTGTTGTTGGTGGTAGGCTTGGCAGCAACATTAAATTTCTTTTTTCCTTTGCTGTTATTACCCCTTTTCTTGGGTTTGGGATTGTTAACACCACCAGATCTGATCATAAATATTTGATTAGTGTTACTTGGAACATTCATCCCGGTTGTCTTCAACATACCGTGAAGCTCAGGCACAGTCTTGACCCATGCGTTCATATTAAAATTCATTATGAACTGGTCATAGGAGTTAGGGAGAGAGTTCAATATGAAGTCTGCTGTCATTTCATCCTGCATGGGATGTCCAAGTTTATTAATTTGGTCGATGTAGCCTTTCCCTCTTGCATTCGGCAGCTTATGAGCTGCTTCATGGTGTTGTAGCGCTCTTGACGGGCTTGTTTCACAAACATGCCTTTAAGCTGCACTATCATGTCGTAGTCATCTATGTCTTCCATGTTCTTCTGGAGATCAGTAGACATAGTGGCTTGCATAAGACAGGCTACCTCAATGGCATCCTCGCTATGCTTTTCCCAGACCTTACGAGCAGCGGCCTTGTTGTTCTCGGGCGTGATAGGAATGAGGCCATCTAGGACATAGAGCTTCTTCGCCATCTTGAGAACTATTCTCAGATTGCGGTGTCACTCGAGAAAGTTGGTGTTGTTGAGTTTTTCATTCTCAAGTAAAGACTTGAGAGAGAAGGAGGAGGTGTCCTTTTTAGTAGACATCTGTAGAATAAGCAAAAAAATAAATATTAATTAGAATTTTTGATGTATTAATTCTTTTATTAATGACCCATGGCAAGAATAGAGTAAGAATAGAGAATCTGGTTATATCAGTTAGTAATGGCGGTTGTGGCACACAACATTAGTAAATGTATTAGGCAGACTGACAATGATTACCAATTGTGAAAAAGCACAATTCTCGAGTATGAGGCCGCTAAGACAACTCTTGTCTATGCATTGATACGTTTAGCCTCATCTATGCCCATTTTTAGTCTCCATACAGTTGGGGCATGTACAAGAGAGAAAATTAATAGACGTCCTAGTACAGGTACATGTGGAAGGGTCGGATGTGTCAACGGAACCCTTGCACCTTGGAGGGATAGACTACGCACCAAGTGCGGTGCTGTGGCTCCAAACACTGATGTTTCGTGTTATGCTCCAAGTGTTCCTTATAGTAGGATGGCATGGACTATTGATATTAAATATGTGATTTAATTCTAGTGTTTTACCGAATAGGGTTAAACACAACGAATGATAAATCATACGTGTGTTGTAAAAGTCAGTTTTACTATTTTAGATCGTGACAATATGATGAACCATTTCATCTCTCATGACACTTAATTTTAAATAACCTATTAAAACTAAGTTTGTCGTGATGTATTTAACTAATTAAAAGTTAATAGTTTAAATGAACTATTAAGTTATGAGTGTTGAAAATTTAAAATTAGTTTAAATTGCAAAACTCTATTGGTTATTATTTATTTTAAAATAAATTGTTTGTTTTATTATATAATCATTTACAAGTTGTAAATAAAAAACTGTTTAGAACTTGTTTTTTATCTGATTGTGATGTATAAAAAAATTTGGTATTAGGTCGGAATGTTATAACAATTACAAGATTAAAAGCAACCATAATAGTAAAAAAAAATTAAATCATATGGCCAAAATTGTTTGATCTTGCTAGAGCCTTTTAGCGAGACCAAACTAGGTCACAACACACAAACAACCATAAGGATGTACTTCGTGCATGCGTCTAGTTGTCCCGTATGACTCCCACCAAGATTCCTGTCTCCGTCTTCAGTTTTGCCTTCGGGTCTTCGTTACAATATTTATACAAATATACATATTGAAAAAAAAACTCCAATCTATTACAACTTTGAGCCATCTAAATGAGCCAAAACCATAAACCAAAAACTGAAATAAAAGCAAAAATCACAAGAACAATGGTCGGGCCAGATTTACATATTCAACACAGTTAAAATAAACCAGGAAAACTATTGGTCAAATAAAAATAAATAAAACTTTGACCAAATAATATGTTGCCCTAAAATAACCTAGATCAGAAACTTTAAACGAGTTAAAGTTTGTGATCTATAACCGGTTAAAAAGACCGGTTCCGATTCGTATGTTGTAACCTAGGCTCTGATACCACTGTTGGGTTTTGTAGTGGTGATCAGTTAAAAATTAGTTATCAAAACGGTTGGCAATAGTTTTAGTTTATTATTAATTAAACCGGTAATTAATAAACGCAACGGAACAAATCAAAGATTCAACACAAACGAAAACCCGACAGGATCTCGATTACAAAATCATACGAACACGGAATAAGAATTATCTACCAATGAGATTAAATATACCTTTGTGGTTAAAAGAATAACTGATCGAGACACCGAGGTTCGACGAACGAGTGCTAGTCACGAACCAAAACCGAGGAACGGGTGCGGCCGGGTGGGGCTGGTCGGAAATCACCGGACAAGGCGGCGGATGGTGGCTGCCGGAATTTCGTGGTGGTTTTGGAGATTATTCTCCTAATCTCTATTTAATCCCTACTAATTGCTTCTGGGCCCAAAGTCCAATACGCGATGTAAAAGCCCGAACCCGTTTATGTTTTAATAAGTAATTAAAACACTATATTATTTATAAACTAGTATAAATAATAAAACCCCGTCTAACGAATATATATTTCGTCTCGTTAATTATTCGTGATTACCAGTTAATCATGTTAAGTGGATTTAATGTTCGTTGTCTTATGTGTAACTCTTACGGATCATAACTCGATCAGCAGCGTTAATTAATTGGGTCCGTACATCTAATTCCAACATCAACATACACACCCATCCACAACCAACAAGTTACATATCTTTGGAGTAAGGAACAAGTGACCATGTGTTATTTTGGAGTAAGGAACAAGCGACCATATGTTATTTAGGAGTATTTTGAATAGGAATTCGATGGCAAAATAGAAAAATATATGAATTTTGAATTATTGTGCTATGAGATTCAAATAAAATGTTTGATTGAAAATATGCACCTCAATTATTCCTTTTTTCCTCGATAAAATAATATAAAAACCTAATAAAAAGTGTTCAAAACAAAAAAAAAAGCACTTCAAACCTTTAGAGAGTTCAAACCTAAATTAGAGGTGGTTCGAATCTAAAGAGGATTCAGAAAACAGTTCGACAAGAAAAAAATTATTTTGAAAGTGGTTGACAATTGTCGATGATGACAATTAGATACGGTAGGTAATGAGACGGGTACACTCGAGTTACCTTTCCATTATGAGCACAATGGTGTGGTAGGTGAGACACCAATCACTTCCATTCATAGCAAGTCCGCGAATCTTAGTTAGTGATCACCACAACATGTGAAGTGTTATGGTGGCGTGTTGTGCAGATATCATAACTTTCGATATAAGTAATTATTACACCTTAAAAATGTTTTATTCACTTAGTTTATTGCTAACTTAGGTGTGTTTGATGTATGTCCCTAGATGTGAAGATAGGTCAAGGTAATGAACTCATATAGACGACAAAACATTATTAAAGACTTGGATGTTGATAAGTATATTATAGCACCTCCAATGGTGCCATGGTGGATGAGAAAAACCCAATCAAACACGTCAAATCAGCTGTCACATCAGATTTTCACTTATCATTCAAAAACCTTCATTTTTACTTCAACGCTACGTCCACTTTCCAACACCCACTTAAATATTAAAATAATGTTATATTTATATATATATAGGGGACGGTTATCGTACAAATGGCTCAAATCGTACGAAGGGGCCCCAACCGTCCGATTAATATGATCTAGGGTTGGGGATAAAGCGGTGGCATAAACGTAATTACTTTGAAAAAATAATGCGTTGTCCAGGTTAAAAAGGGCATAAATGTCAATTTTTATTAATAATCACGCAAAAAACATGATTTAATCACGTAATCATGCAAAAAAACATGATTTAATCACGCAATCACGCAAAAAAGTCAATTTTTAATAATCACACTTCAAGTGTGATTTTTGAATTCAAGTTTGTTTTAGACTTGGACCCTTTGTACTTCGGAATCCGTAAACGTAATTATCAACTTTTGTATATGATTTTCAATTCACATTTGAAATATTATCAACTTTTAAATTTCATAATCACGTAAAACTACGTTTGAAATCACGTAATTTTCAAATCACGTAAAACTTTTAAATTTCATAATTACATTTGAAAAACGGAAAACGGAAAATTACGAAATTGAAACAATTTAATCAAGAAATTGAAACAACGAAAATATATAATCACGAAATAGAAACAATTTAATCACGAAAATATGGATTTCTTTGAAAAACGGAAATATATAATCGCGGAAATATGGGATTTCTTTGGAAAACGTTAAACAATGAAATCACGTTTAATTAATAACTGGTAGAATGACAAGAATATCATTCCCACTCAGAATTAAAAGGAACACGTAACGCACTGCTATCCCTTCGTACGCTTCATATGAAATAAACTTTTTTGTATTTTAAACTTCTTCTATCACTACTAGAAATTAAACAGTTTTCCCACAAAGCTTTTTGTGGGAAAGTCGTCAGAAAACGGCGTTTCCTACAAACTTCCGACCAAAAACGTTTTGTGGGAAAAAGGGTCGTTGGAAAATATTTCCCACCAAAATCCGACAAAAGTTTCCGACAATTTTCCCACTAAAACAGATTTCCGACAGCTTTCCCACCAAAGCATTTCCCACAATATTTCCCACCACTTTCCGACAAAGATTTCCCACCACTTTCCGACAAACATTTTCCCACCACTTTCCCATGAAAACATTTCCCACAATATTTCCCACCACTTTCCGACAAAGATTTCCCACCAATTTCAGACAAAGATTTCCCACCACTTTCCAACAAACCTATTCCCACCAATTTCTGACAAAACTTTTCTCACCACTTTCCCACAAAAATAGACATAAATTTCTGACAGATTTCCCACAAAACAGTTTTTAATTTAAAAAGGATTAAAAAAAACCCAAAAAATCCAGTTTTTTCCTATTTAAAATATAGAAAAACCCAATACAAAAACATGTTTCCAAAACCCATTACAACTACTAAAATACCATACAATTATCCAAATATGTTTAGAAGTTTAACAAAAAAAACAATAAACTAAATTACGGTGGAGGATTGCCGAAAGGATTGCCCAATTGTTTGAGATACGTGGCCATTTGTTGTTGCATCTCCTCCATCATTTCTTTTTGTTGTTGCATTTCCTCAATCATTTCTTTTTTCAACTCTATTTTTTGTCGTTCCACCTTTTCCTTCACTTATTGCATCAATTCCTCCATCTAAAACATATATAATATTTAGTAAACTAATAATATATAACTAAATAAACATACATAAAAATACACATAAAAAGATAAACATAAAAAGAAAAACCGCATTTAAAAAATACATACATACAAATAAACTTACACACAAATAAACATACACGTACACATACATATAGACATACATAATATTACATATATACACATACATGACTAATGAGACTATATGGGTCAATATTGGAGGATCCAGATCCAAGGTAAGTCTGATCCGTAAAAAATAAACATGTTTTTAATCACAAAACAATCCAATTGAATTTATCCCCTACGTGCGTTGTAGGGCGGGGAACATTCTTTTTTTCAGGCTTACGCTTCCCTGGGTGCTTCCTGTTCTATTCTGTCAGCATGACATCTCACTTGTTGTAAGTTCTAAAAATAGATCACGGAAGAAAAGGCAAAGATTTGTACATAAAGATTTTGAAGTGTACTTTCTAAGTTAAAAGAATACTTATCATGAAAAAATAACTATAGCAATATATTCAAAACCCTAAGGGTTCAAAATCTGGACATAATTTAATGATAAAACTGACTAAAAACACAACATGTTGCAGTCCATTTATCTCTTAAAAACAAAGTAAAACAGTCCATTTAGTTCTTAAAAACAAAGTAAAACAAACTTAGATATAAAACTCCACCCGAAATTTGAAAAAGAAACAACAGTAACTTAGTTAAATAAATCATCAAGTGATGGAATCAGGAAACACTCACATCCACAACTTAATTTGGAGGTGTATAAATAATCCATTTTTTACGAAAGACTTGCCAAAAACCTGCTTTGTGTCTTCAAGACAATTGCAGTTTTTTTTTTGTTTGCTTGGCAGCGGGGCTTTCTTCTTTTTAAAATGATAATGTTCTATGCTATTCAATTTCTTCATGGACCTGATTATGCGAATAACAATCAGAAGTTTAATAATTTTGATATATAAAGCTAAGAGAAATATGCAAAAACACGGCTGCAAAATGCTTAAATCATGGCAATGCACACCACCAAAATCCTAAATATAACCTAAGTGGGATTCACATCAGAAGCCTTTCGAACCGAGAACATCAAAGTGGAACAACTAATCAAACGACTAACAATGAAACTGTACAAGTTCAAATTTGTTGCAACTCACCTCAATTTCATGGTGAAACACAGCTCAAAGAAATCCTAGCAGTAGGCCAGTAGCCATTATATCATTTGGCACAAATGTATAAAGATGATAATTGACAAATAGAAACGTATTAACTGATGCAAGAGTGTAAACTAAAATAAAAATAAATACCTGTTTATGCAAACACCAAATGTATTTCGGGTCAACACAACACAACATGTTTCGACCCATATTAAAAGCTACATGCTCAAAACCCAAATCCATGTTGACCCGTTACACAATCCGCCCTAACTACCAATTTTTCACCTAAAAATTTCACCAACTATAAAAGTTAGTAAAGGTAGGGGACATAAATTTAAGTAATTAAAATACAGGAACAAACTTACCTTAAACCAGTTATATTGATCAGAGTTTTCATCATAATCTGTATAGGACCCAATCATGATGAACCCCAACAACTTCTAATGAATGAAAGTTTTGAATTTGATCCACTTTCTTCATGAGGCGTTTTCCATATGAGAAAATCAGCGGTTCAAAATTATTCAAAACCTTATCATAGTTACGATTATTCATATTTATGCAGATATCAAGAACATATCTTTGGCTAAAAGCTGAAATACATAACTAGAAGCCTGCTACAATGGACACATAAACAAATCAAAAGAAAAATGCAAACCACTCTTGCAGAAAAGAGTAAATATGCCTTTTACGAGGTAAAGAATCAACAATTTTCTCCATGTCTTTCCGGAAGCCAGGTCTAGTAAATGGTCTGCTTCATCAAGTATAACTGTATAAGCATTTTCAAATCTTCAAAAAAAAAAATTATAAGGGTTTTACCTTCAAATTTCAACTTGGTGAAAGAGATGGTAAACAAGGTAGAGAACGGTGGTCCGACGGTGGAGGCAGCAGGCAGCGGCGGCGGCAGCGTACTTATACGCATGTATAAATAAAAAAGTGTTAATAGAAGAAAATAATAAAGAAGAAAAAAACTAAAATAATATGTATTTGTCGGAAAATATATAAAAGAGTATATTATAAACACTATATATGTTATAAATATAATACATTTCTATTATATAACCTTATAAGATAAATAAATAAAAATATATATTATTTCGTGGGAAAACGGTCGGAATTTCCGACAACTTTCCCACAATACTCAACTTTTTTGTGGGAAAGTTGTCGGAAATTCCGACCGTTTTCCCACGAAAACATACATTTTTTTGTTTTTCGACGATTAAACGTTGTCTTTTTCGCTCCATCTTTTGTGTAACTTCATTATACGTTAAATTACTTGTATTTCTTCAACTTGTACGTATTATAGACATACGTACGTGCGACGTCGTTCGTATACCCAATCGAAACACATAACTCAAAACAAGCTTTTATTATTATATACGCATATACAAATATATACATATACATATATAAATACATACGGATACACACATACACGTACTTATACGCATATATAAATAAAAAAGTGTTAATAGAAGAAAATTATAAAGAAGAAAAAAACTAAAATAATATGTATTTGTCGTAAAATATATGAAAGAGTATATTATAAAAACTATATATGTTATAAATATAATACATTTTTATTTTGTAACCTTATAAGATGAATAAATAAAAATATATATTATTTCGTGGGAAAACGGTCGGAATTTCCGACAACTTTCCCACAAAAATCAACTTTTTTGTGGGAAAGTTGTCGAAAATTCCGACCGTTTTCCCACTAAAGTTTATATTTTTTCCGGAAATATAATACGTATTTTTCGGAAATAATATAAAGTATATTATACACTGTATATATCACTATATATATTGTAAATATAATAAATTTTTATTATATAACATTATAAAAAAATAATATATATATATATATATATATATTTTCATGGGAAAACGGTCGGAATTTCCGACAGCTTTCCCACAAATTTTTTTTAAATATAAAATATTATTTTTTAAAATACGTTTGTCGGAATTTTGTGGGAAACTTCCGACAGTTTTCCCACAAGCGTTTTTGTTCTTGGTATTTTGTGGGAAAGTCGTTACTAATTTTAGGGTTTCGTCTTTGTGGGAATATTGTTGAAAATTCCCACAAAAAAATTTTTGTGGGAAATTTTTGTAGGAAAACTTGTTGTTTTCTAGTAGTGTATATATATATATAAGGTTATGTTCAAATGAGAACTCATAAATACTTGAGAACTCGCGAGAACTCGTCAAAAAACCAATTAAAACAATTTTTTTTGTTTTCACTCTCTTTATTATTAAAATATAACATAAAAAAATAATTTATCTCTCCAATTAATTCATCCATTCTCTCTAAATTATCCTTAAAAAAAATTATACACATGTGTAAATGGTAAACACTTACACATGTGTATATTTTTTTTAATATATGAAGATATGTAAATTTACATATATAAATTCATTTTTTTATATTGTATTCTAACAATAAAGATAGTAAAAACAAAAAAAATGGTTTTGATTAGTTTTTTAACGAGTTCTCAAAATATTTAAGAGTTTTCAAACCATCCATATGTGAAAGAGATGTAAGAGTGGGGCCTACCCACCATCCCTTTGTGGGCGTTCGAAAATCCGAACATGAAAAGCAAACAAGACCTCCAACGCAACATCTGGAAATTTGGTGTCCACCTATGCGTCCGGATTTAAATGGATATGTGCGTTGGACTTGCTCTTAGAAGAATAGAAAGATAGTGACCATTTATTTTTGTAAAGTATTTAAGTTATTATTTCGTAACGTACATTTTATGAAAGTGGTTTAGTCAAAGGTGCCAATTTCACACGTCATGCCAAAATTTAAGTGTGAATGTCTAGTCAAATGTGCTTGTGACTTGCGTAACGTGTGAACAAGAGTTTTCACATTTATGTTGAACCTGTTGTATTGCGATTTTGACTTCTTCTTTTTGTTTTGAGGGTGTTTAACGACCAGGTTTACAAGAATCTTCCAACACCTACAACTTAAGTAATCAGATGGAATATTGAAATCAATATTTTAAATTAATTATTAATAAAAAAAATTAATAGTAAAGAAAATTGTACGTTAATAATAAGGCATCAACAACAGCTAGACGGAACATAAGCTTTTATAAATCGTATGATGAAAATATTTAATGATACTTATATTTTTTAAGTCACGAACACCATAATATCAGGTTGATGAAGACGATAACATCATAAAACTAGCACTGAACTAGGCATAAGCCCACCTTTTTCCAACTTGGTGTCACAAATACTTGCTGCTAAGACTATGTGTAATGGTTTAGTGATAGTGATGAAAAAATGTTGTCACGCAAGCGTCACGTAAGCAGTCCAATGATCATCATAAAGATGTGTAATGGGTTAGTGACAGTGATGCAGTTTGTATAATTACTTAATCATTAATTATTTATTTATATATATATATATATATATATATATATATATATATATATTTACAGATATTTTTAAATTCAACATTTAAAAAGATAAAATATAAATAAAACATAAATATTAATGTTACTTTTTTCAAAACATTACAAAATAATAATTAAACATAAAGAAATTATTACATTCCATATTTCTCCCTAATCTCTTGCTTTGTTTTCTCCGTGATTTCACGATCCCGGACCGTCAAGTTATAGATATTCTCTCAAAGTAGTTTCAATTCCATGTGCTTGTTCGGGTTGTATGCATGGTAAAACGGGTTGTTGAAAGAATTTATGTTTGGGAATTGGAATATTGGAGAATATAAAAATTTAGAATAAGATGTATAGATTTTTATGGTAAATTATATAAAAAAAAAATTGTTGGTATTTATAGGTGTTTTTAGGTTTTGAAAAAAATTAATAAAGTTCAACGACTAGTTGTGGGCTTTGGTTTTTGTGTCAAATGGTCTCAGGCCCGTTGATGGCATCACGGAACAGCCCATCACGCCTATGGGGGCGGTGTGTCGGCGTGATAGGGGTGCCACCTAGGACCCACCACGTCCCATTACACATAGTCTAAAGTGCGGCACCGGTCATGCTCTCACTTTCTGAGAACATTACACAACACCAATCATATGATTGATCTTACGCACCAACCACGATTGACCTTATGATTCAAAAGACATTTGACCTCCGTATGTTTGGATAATCGTCATCAATAAGAAACCACTGATACATAACGATCTCTCTTTAATGAAATACTGATACTAATCATCTAAGTTTCATGCCTTATGTAACAAACCTAAGTATTATGTTGTGATTCCGCCTTAGATACGAAAAGAAAACGAATACCACATAAGTTCATGTCACGTATGTATTGAATTTTGTCATAAAACTACCCTCGAATGTATGTTTGCTAATGGTACGGAAGTGAAAAGTTGTTACGTGAGTGCCCCATCGCGTATGACAGCCTTTATGGGATTAAAGTCTGATACACGAGCAAAATTATATATGTATATGGAGTCACATGTCTCATGATTATAAGTGTAATTGTTTTTCGACATGAGTATAGATGTACAACACACTTGAGAAAATAACTTTTTTTTCAAAATATTCTGAGTGTTTTCGCTTAATTAACCGGACAACACCCATAAAAAAAAATTTATCTGGCATATACACGATATAATCCCAAGCAACACCCAAGAAATTTTAACACCAACCCCTATAAAATTTTGACACCAACACCAAAGAAAAATTTGTTTAAGATTTTAAAATTTTATAAATAAAAACCTATTATAACCTAATTAACAAATATAAAACTTAAGTATAATCAATTATAATACAATAAGCCCAAGTCATGACCCCTCGAATCTTATAAATAAATTATACTAAACTTTTTAACCCAATAACCATTTAAACAAAAGAAATAGTCATTTAAATTTTAAACCTAATTAAACAAATCTTCAATTTGTTTTAGCAGCATGTAACAGCCAACCGGCCCGTGGCTTGCTCGTTTGGCTCGTTTAAATGAAAGCACAAATTTTAATACATAAAATATACATAGGTAGCGGCAACATTTAATTGAAAATTATTCAAAAAGATGTGACAGAATAAGCAGCGATTATCGAATATCTAACCCTAAACCTAATATTCATTTTCTTCCCGGAAGTAAAACAACATGAATGTGTCGATATATGAAAAGTTTGAAAAGTTTGGGGGAAGTTGGGGTGTTTATGTCAATTGCATTCTTTTATATCCACGTTTTAAGTTGATGTCGGTTTCCTGGACTTTGAGATATTGTATCTGGTAAATGAGTTTAACAGCTGGATTGAAGATGTGACAAATAAGCAATTATCAGAACTTGGTTATGCATTGGAACTTGAATTATAAATTATGCATTACAAGTATGTTAAAAATATTATTTTTTTTTTATATATCAATGTGTTAAAAACACGCAATTTAAAAAATACGAACCGGCTCGGCGAGCCACGAGCTGGCTCAAGCTTTTTACGAACCGAGCCCGAGCTCAACATTTCAGCTTGTTAAGATAAGCGAGCCGGCTTGGCTCGGCTCGGTTTTTAAACAGCCGAGCCCGAGCCCACCCTGCCTCTGCACGATTACAGCCCTAGACCCAAACCGGATCGAAAATATTTAATATTTAGCTATAGTCAATCATCCCCAAAAATGGAGGAGAAATATATACAGTTCTAAAAACACTTATTTCATAATCAAATTCTTTCAGAACAGGGGAATATTTCGATAATTAAAAGCTTATATTAACATGTATAGACGCGCTTTTGAAACATGATATGTGAATTTGTACATGTATAAGAAAGGTTGTGTATATACCGATGTGTATAACCAGATATGGTTGCTAAATTTGTAGAACTAGATGAATGTTTATCCAATCAACACCAGAGTGGCAAGAATCCATAGCTTATCAAACTGTCTCATGTTGAAGTTTGATTTTGAATATTAAGAGCAAGCATTTACCTCATTTAAGTATTTAATCTTTCTCCAATCTGCTACGCGTTTTGCAAAGAGTTTGTACTAATTGCCCGTTTCATAAGAGATTTATAATCTTGACTTCTTGACCACTCATCAATCTCACGGGCTCTTAGTACTGGAAGGGGATGCGAAAGTTGTCTTGTTTGTGCGTTTCTGGGGAAAAAGAGAGAATTTCGGGTTATGTTACATCTCTAAATGGGTCAAATGCGTATAACGGGTCAAACGGGCTGAAAGTTGCCAAAAGTGTATTTGTGATGCATAAACAATTGACCACAACCTAAATCACATTATGCAAAAGAACTGAATTATTATTAAAATAATATAATTTTTGTAATCACATTTGATAAACTATATTTTATAAATTCAAGTGTTTTGGACAAAAAGTCTTCAACGTCACAAATTTAAGTGCTTTGACCCGTAAAAGAAATTACTCATTTCGACCCACGCCCATTTTGACCCGTTACCAAAAATGCCCATTTTGCCATCTCTACTCCACTATAAAGCTCTGATTTACCTTATATAAAAAAGTCTTCAAGGTCACAAATTTAAGTGCTTTGACCCGTAAAAGAAATTACTCATTTCGACCCACGCCCATTTTGACCCGTTACCAAAAATGCCCATTTTGCCATCTCTACTCCACTATAAAGCTCTGATTTACCTTATATACCATCCTACTGGACTTGCAGATGCTTTGTCATAAGACCGGGCTTGTTCTAAAAAAGCATCCACATTCAATTGATCAGCCAAAGATGGGCATCCTCCAGCAAGTTTCATTAGAACAGAAATGACCACCTCTTGTAGGACCACATGAAGAAAAATTAGAAAGAATAAAAACATTAAACAAAATCATAAAAAACTTGCTTATTGTATTACCTTGGGATCTTGAACTACAAGAAGAGCAGCCCGATCACAAGTAAGCTCTGCAGCTCGAAGCCAACGAAACAATTGTTCTTCTAAATTCTGGGCTATCATACCTCCAATCCCTGAACATATAGAATAACCTGTTACATTTTTGTAACTTTATTTTCTTCAATTTTTAATTTATGGCCAAACCTACCGGGTATAGTATAGGCTCCAACGGTAAGAATATTTGCTAATGTTAGCCACACACCATGATCACATTTAAGGTGTCCTAGCTCATGAGCCAAAACAGCCTGTTGATAAATGTTTATCATATCGTGTTAATAGCATTTAATCTATATCTAATATCATGAACGAAGTATATTTATACCGGTGAAATTAAGTAAACATTTGTGAGCAGAGAATAATATAAGTTACCTGCAACTCCTTTCTGGTAAGAAGCTCTATAAGGCTTGTATGAACAACAATAAACGGTTTTTTACCATTAACGGCTAGAGTATACGCATTAGGTACCGGGCTTTGGCGTACGTACAAGTCAGGTGCTTCAATCTTCAGTGCCTTTGCTGACAGGACCATCAGGTGATGAAGTTCTGAAAGCTGAAAGAAGACAAAACTTGATCCTTCTAGCATATTACTTTAAAAAAATATGTAAGACCAAATAACAAAATTAACATACTGTATTCTAATTCATAGAATAAGTATAAATCTATAGAAGGAGATTTAAAGGAGCACATTGAGGTGGATTTCAAAACGTCAGATGAATGTGTGGAAAGAATAAGTGGGATTATATATAACATTATAATAATAATAATATGTAGTCAAAGGCGCCAAAGGGGCACGCCTAGGCGAAGCGAGGACAGCAAAACCGCTTTGAGTGCAGTAAGGAGCAAAAAACACCTGAACTGGATAAAAAGTGGCCTGAAGAGGGAAAAAACCTGCCTGAACAGGCCAAAACTGGTTTCAAACGGTCTGAACCAGCCAAAACCGAGTGTAAAGAAACTTGAAGAAGATGAGAAAAGGAAGAATATGTCGTATGTTAAGTATTCATTCTAGAGTCCAAAGGTCAATAACTTAAGCCTTCAACAATGGCATGCTGCTGAAAAGCCTTTAACACAATGTTTCACTGCAAAGAAGGGATCATTTCGGTGATTTCATGTTTCTTTCGAAGGTTTTTAATTTTCTAAAGCTACTACACAACTAGTCAACTAGATATGTTAGAATTTTTTAATCTAATTATTTTAAAATATTAGAAGTTGGTTAGATGATTTGAATTGCCAACTATATTATATGTAGGGAGTAATATTACTTTTATATACCTACCATATATATTTTTTTATTATTACGCCTTGCTTGTCTCGTGCGTGCGCTAATTTTTCGCCTAGACAACAGGCCGAGGCCTTTGCACCCTCAGTACGCCTAACGCGCCTTTGACTACCTAGATATAATATATCCATCTTCTAAAGAATTAAATCCAATGGTTGGAGTAAAATTCACCTGATTTTCAGATACAAGAACAGAGGTCCCTATGTTTTCAAGTACCATAACCTGTTCTGATATGCTCCCTGCAATTTGATGTGAAACTGAGAATGCTATAAAGAAACATGACAGTCTATTTCTACAAATATCAAAAGCAGTTTTCAATCATGTAACATCAAATACATAGATAGAGAAACCCTAATCAATAAACCACTATTTTTTTACCTAACAAAGCCTTCCCAATCTCATTCAGTCCCGGAATCGCCTTCAAAAGCAGCGTGTTCTGAATATTAAATTGCAAAATTTGAATGAAGTGAGACTAATTATTGGTTTAAATCATAAAGAAGGTAGGGTTTTGTTGAAATATGAGGTGACGATCGCAATACCTGCTTGTCAAGGGGATGTCTAAAGTCATCGGCATCGAGATCACGGAAGGATAAGGAAGAAGAAACTGCTTTACAAACAGAAATCTGAATTCCTCCGTATCGATTCTTCTTAGATGATCCAAACTTAGCGTAAGAGGAACCAGATAAAGGCTTGTTCCCCGCGATATGAAACCGGAAAGAAAGGGGTGAAGATTTGGCGGTTAAATTGAACAACGGGAGGGAAGCGGTTGCCATTGAAAGATTTACACACAAATCGGAGGGATTGAAAATTGGGGATTAGGTTACTTACAGTTTACACTATTGGTGTGGTGTGTGTCGTCCACATCCGTACACATGGTTGAGTATTTGCCGCCACTTGTTTTTTTTTGTTGACCTCATGAGTTTGCTTCAACATTTTTTTTTTAACAGCAAATTTTTATTATATTTTTTTTTTTTTGTCTTGGATGATGTTATAATCCATAATCTTTTGATTCTTGGACTCTGCTCTTACCACTACACCTCAACCCCCCACCCTCAACATTTTGTGTTTTAAAAATTTTATTATTTTTCTTTTAAAATAAAAGCTTATGTTTACGGGTGTTTGGGATTGAGTTTGAAAATGACTTATTGGCTTTTACAAAAATCCAACAAGTTAAAAAAGTGTTTGGCATAGATAAAAGTCCTTTTTATTTTGATTTTTTGATAAGTTTTAAAATTTTATTTTCTAAAAGTCACAAATCTTGGCCTTTTAAAACTCCTTATGACTTTTTGAACATAAAACTACCAATCTACCCACCATTTACCCTACAATAAATATAAGTTAAGTCAAACACTTTTTAAAAAACAACTTATTAACTTATTGACTTTTCCCATCACAAAAGCTAATCCAAACACTTTTTAAAAAACTCATTTTAAAAAAATCATAAGTCCATAAACACTTTTGGAGTTAAATAAGCAATCCCAAACACCCTCTTAAAATACAAGTATTATCAAATACATATCTTAAACTTATATTCTTATATTTAGAATAACAAAGTTCATACATAATCAACAGCAACCATAGTCAAAATGAAATATCCATACATTAACAACATCCATGCATAATCATATATCTGTCTTAAAGTTATATAATCATATTCTTGAAGAATCGTGAAAGATAAGAGACTTTAATGGATGATTTAGTTCAATTTTATTTTACTTGGTATATTAATAGAATCCGGAAGTGTAAATTGAATTGGATAGAGTGACTCACAAATCCTCTAATGTTCATGTAATTTCTTTTCCTGCTTAGCTTCTTGCAAAGCTAGTTTAATAAATGGTGTTGTTCCAAAAAAAAAGTAAAATTGTCTTGAATAACGCATCATACAAAACCCAACATAAAACAAACAACCCTTACACCCTGACAAACCTTTGCAAGTCAGAATTATGACCGAGTGCTTGTATTTTTGAACATGTGATAGATTTTCATTTCCTTGAAAGTTTGAAACCCTTCACAACCCTCATCCTCCAAATCCAATTAATTCCTTCTCCTATTCTTATTTGAACTTCCAACCATTGTGTTGTGTAATGACGGGTCAGATGCAGGACATTAAGAATTATGCAGCATGTTTTTTATTAGTCGATGTACTTACATTGAACGGGTATATCTTTTCTTGTCTCAAGCAAGTAACAAGGATGTACCCAATATTATGGTGTACCAACTTCGTGTCCATTAAGTGTCATGTCCTAATTTGCAACCACAATATGTTTACAAGGTATCCATGTCAACTCTCCCTCTTACTACTACAAACTGTCAACAACATTAATCACCTAACCTGATACTTATCGTCACCATTCCATATAACAATATACTTTAATGTTTCTGTTGTGATACCATAAAGCAATTTAAATTGTATGGTAGTTGGTGTTTTCAAAATGTGAAGGATTTTACATGTGAAATCATATATTGACTGGTATTGTATTGTAGGGGAATACATGTCAAGTATTGTCAACCACTTATATGCTTCCACATTCAAAATCTTTAATTCCTCCATTTTTGTTTCAAAACATGTAGTTGTTATACATCTCCATAACATATATTTGTAACCTTCCTGTTATGATGAAATTGAAAGAACAAGAACAGAGAGAAGAATCAATCCATTTCATCGATGGGAAACCCTTTTACAACGACTAACAACTATTTAAACAACTAACAATCTGTTCAGACAAAGATTAATGGAAATTGACATTTTACACCCTTCTATTTTACAAATTGACAAAACAAGTCTTTTAACTATTATGTCCATGACAATACTCCCCGCCTAAAGAGATTCTTGACCTCACGAATCTATAGAAAAATGAGGAAAGCGAAGAACAAATTCATCAACAACTTCCCAGGTAGCATCATGTAAAAGGTGATCTTGCCATTGAATTAAGAACTTAACCACTGGCTTGTGCCCCTTAAGAGCCAACTTTCGGTCCAAAATGTGCATAGGCTGCAGTACGTCAGAAGGGACATGAGGAAGAGGAGTAATGCTAGTAGGTGGTCCAGGAGCAAACTTAAGCAAGGAGACATGAAAAGTAGGATGGATTTGAGAGCCCCCTGGTAGGTCCAACTTATAAGCAGCAGGGCCGATCTTCTCTAAGATTAAAAATGGGACATAATACTTGGGAGACAATTTGGAGCATTTATGTGTGTGCAAAGAGGTTTGGTCATACGGGTGAAGCTTCAAATAGACCCACAAACCCACTGCAAAAGACTTCTTTGATCGGTGCTTGTCAGCAAATTGCTTCATCCGATTTCTAGCTTTATGCAAGGATTGTTTAAGGGCAGAAAGCATAGTCTCCCTTTCTTGAAATAGGTCTTCCAAGGCAGCCACTTTAGAATCCAAAGGAATGTGTGGTAAATGAAGAGGAGGGTCAATACCAAACAAAACCTTGAAAGTGGGCATTTGAATTGCAGAATACCAAGTAGTGTTATACCACCAATGGGCTAGAGATAACCACTTAAACCATTTTGTAGGATCATACATGACCATACTCCTAAAATAAGTTTCTAAACACATGTTTAGAACCTCAGTTTAGCCGTCTGTTTGAGGGTGATAAGCTGTAGATAAAGATTGATTGATACCTTTCAACCTCAAAATTCCTTCCAAAACTGACTTAAAAAAAGTGCATCCCTGTTAGAAACAATGGTTTGAGGACACCCATGGATTTTAAAAGCATTATCCAAAACAACTTGAGCCACTTTAGGTGCAGTGTAGGGGTGTTTAAGGGCAAGAAAATGCCCATACTTAGTAAATTTGTCCACAATAACCAGAATGATATCATGGCCTTGAGAATGTGGTAACCCTCTAATGAAGTTGATGTGTTAGTATTTACACATCTTTTTGGCACAAAACTTCGCTCATTTAACGATCAATTCTTGGTTATATTCAACGTTTAGGCACTTATTTGCTTCATTTCCTGTTTTGTAGGTTTTTGTGAAGCTTGTGAACAAACAAGAAGATTCCAGGATAAAAAGTGAAGTTTTTAGGGTTTCTGTGATGAAGGCACGGTCGTGCCCCTAATTGGCACGGTCGTGCCTAACTTGCAAACCCTAAGCACGGTCGCGCCCCGTATATGGCACGACCGCGCCAAGCCAAAAGGCAAGGCACAACCGTGCCCTGCCTCCACACGGTCACGGGAACACCCGTGAGTCTGACACCTCGAAGCAAGAGAGCCAATGAAAGAAGCAGATCGGTCAACCACCTGTCCCATGACCGTGCTTAACCCTAGGCACGGTCGCGTTCCCTTGTCTAGCACGGGCGTGCCTTCCCACTAGGCACGGTCGTGCCCCTTGTTCTATAAATATCAGAAGTTTTCCTCACATCAGAAGCCTGGAGACCTGGAGAGTTGAAGCCCTTAGCACTGTTTTGTGCTCCGAATTTCCTTGTTTCTAGCCACATTTCAAGCTTCTAGGAAGGACTACAACATCAAGAGGATCACCATACATCATCATCATCATCTAGCTGGGGGAAGTTGTTTGATTCTTGACATTTCTTTATGAGTCTTGTAACTTTTCCTTGCTTTGTTCCTGTTCTTATGCTCACCATGAGCTAACTCTTGACATCACTTTGGTTTAAATGAAGTTTAGTAACGTTTGACAACATTTATGGATCTTTGGCATAGTTTATGTTAATGTTATAACAATGGCATGATTATTCCTCGATGATATTGTGTATTTGGGAGTTGATATTGTTTGCAAGACTTGTATATGTATGGACTTTGTATGTTGGAAAACCCATGGTCTATGCATGTATTCATTGATTAGTGTATGTATGTATGCTAGTTTATGGCCTTTGACTAGGAATGGTGGATGAAGTCTTGTTTATGGTTGAAAACTCTTGAATGTGCATCCTTGTGCTTATGTTTGGAAAGACAAAGTGCTTGTTATGATGTGTCATGTTTAGTATTATGTTCATCTAGGACTTGTTGACGCAATCTTCTAGTTTATGTAATCTTGATATGAACATTGTATGTTGAAGAAGTGCATGTTGTTGTTTACTTTAATCAACTTGAGGTGGGTTATGTGTTGATTCGTGTAGTCTTTCCAACTAGTTGTTGAATTAGCCAACCTTGACAGGAAGCTAGTCCAATCTTTATTAAACATTTACGTATTCATAGCACGTGAGCTTCATTGTATGATTTTAGGTGGTTAGTTTGTATAATTCATTCTAACTTTCCGAAGAATCATTTGATTAGATGTCTTTGATGAGAATTTAGTCAACTTATATATTGTGTACGTGTCATGTATTTATAGTTGTTGTTGGATGTTTACTAAATGGATTCGAGGCCGAAGTGATATTCCTTCCTTGATTGTTTGATTTGTGTTCTTAGTTTAGTTTTATATTCTTGCATATTAGTTTAATCAAAAATCAACTTAAACATATTTACCCTTACTTGATTGGATTTTAGTTCCGGTTTATTATCGCATTCCACCGTGTCCACGGATTGATATCCGGTTCTTACCTTTACTATATTGCTATCCGACGGGTACACTGCCCGATGTGTGTGTGATTAGTCTTTGGTGAAAACCCTTTTTAAAACTAATATTGTGTGATAAATCTCTATTAAAATATATATAGTTTCACATGCATCAGAAGTCCATAGATATACCAGTAAAAATGGAAGTAGGAATAGGTAGAGGGTGTAACCGGCCAGGAGTAGCAACAGTCTCATATTTGGCCTTAAGACAAATGTCACATTTTTTAACAAATGCTTTAATATCCTTGGTGGTTCCCTTCCAATAAAACATATCTTTAAATCTCTGCAATGCAGCATGAATGCCTGAGTGACCAGCTTGCGAAGAAGCATGGCAAAGCAGTAAAATTTCTTGTTTCACTAATGTATCTTTAGGAATCCACAACTTATTCTTCCTTTTAAGTACACTGCCATCCCATTGAAAATGAGGAAGCTGCTCACCTTGAAGCAATTTCTGAATGATTTCCTGAGCTAAAGAATCTTGCTGCCAACTAGCTTGTAATTTGGCAAATAGCAAAGGCTGGTAAGTAGATATAGCTAACTGAAAAAGGGCTTACCCATGAATCCTGGAGAAGGCATCTGCAGCACTATTATCAACACCTCTTTTGTAAACAATGTCATAATCATACTCCATGAGTTTACTTAACCAAGTATGTTGCAGGGGTGTGGAAACTTTCTATTCTAGTAAATGTTTCAAGCTCTTCTGATCAGTCCTAATAGTGAAGTGCTTTAAGATCAAATACGGATGCCAGTGCTTAACTGCCATAAGAATGGCCAACGATCCTTTTTCACAAACTGATAAAAGCACATTGTCTCACTGATAAGGCTTTACTAACAAAAGCTAAAGGATGATTTTTTTTGCATAAGAACAACCCCTAACCCTTTAGACGAAGCATCAGTTTCTAAAACAAATTCCTTAGACCAATCAGGTAATGCTAAAGCAGGAGCATGAATAAGGGCAATCTTAAGTGTGTCAAAAGCATATTGGGCTTCTAAGGACCACTTAAAGGCATCTTTTTGTAATAAGTTGGTTAAAGGTTTAGCAATTGAGCCAAAAGAAGATATAAATCTCCTTTAGTAACCAGCAAACCCTAAAAACCCTCTCAATTGTTTAACTGTAGTAGGGTTTGGCCAATCTTTAATGACTGCAATTTTGGACTGATCAGTGGCCACTCCTTCTTTGGAAATAACATGGCCAAGGTACTCAACCTTAGAGCCTGCAAAACTACATTTAGATTTCTTGGCTAACAATTGATGTTGCCTAAACAGTAACAAAACTTCTCTGAGATCAATTAAGTGTTGTTCCCTATTCCTGCTATATACCAAGATATCATCAAAGAAAATGAGGACCTTCTTCCTTAATAGTTGCTGAAATATTGAATTCATTAAGCCTCGGAATGTAGTTGGGCCATTTATGAGGCCAAAAGGAAGAACTAAAAACTCAAACAACCCCTGATAGGTTCTAAAAGCAGTTTTATGAATGTCATCCTCATGCATTCTAATCTGATGGTATCCAGACCTGAGGTCTAACTTAGAGAATACTTCTGCCCTCCTAATTCTTCCAATAATTCTTCAATTAAAGGTATTACAAATCTGTTCTTAACAGTATTATCATTCAATTTCCTATAATCTATACAAAGCCTCCAAGAGCCATCTTTTTTCTTAACTAAGACAACAGGGGAAGCAAAGGAACTAACATTGTTTCTTATAATGCACATATCCTGCATTTCTTGTACCATTTTTTCAATTATGTCTTTCTGTCCCATAGGATATCTATAAGCCTTCTGATTAATAGAAACAGTCTCATCCATCAGTTTAATTCTATAGTCACAAGACCTAGGAGGGGGTAGAGAACTAGGTGTTTGGAAAATATCATCAAACTCAAGTAAAAGGTTCTCTAGCTGCTTATCTATGTGTTCATTAGTGACCTTAGATTGGTGTTGGAAAGTTCCATCTAAAGTGGATTGAATGCTAAACAATTGAACTTGATTGGTACAATCCAATAGAGTATGCAGTTTTTCCATTGAACACACTGAAATACCTAGATTGGTAGTGCCTTTAAGTTCAAAAACTTGGTGACCCACTTTAAACTTCATAGTAAGAGTTTTGAAATTCCACACAATATCATTCAGGGTTTGCAACCACTGAATCCCCAGAACCATATCATAATTTTCTAGTGGAATTAAAAGGACATCAGTCTTGAACCAAACCCCTTGCATTACCCATTGAAAATCTTGGCACAATTTTGCACAAGGAAGTATATTTCCATTGGCTACAGTAACAGACATAGAAGGTACCTCTTTAGTAGGACATTGTAATTTTGCTGTAAGAGTGGAATTAAGGAAATTGCGTGTAGAGCAAGAATCTACCAATATCTGCAGTTGCTTTGTTCCAATTGTACCAATCACCTTCATGGTAGAGAAGGAAGGAACACCCATTAAGGCATGGATTGAAATGTGAGGATCTGTCTGTATCTCCTGCAATTCTACCAAATCAGAAGGGTTGCACTCATTGACTTCATCATTAGCATCAATTTCAAGAACATATAACTGTTTATACTTGCAATTATGACTTGGGGTATATTTTTCTGGACACCAAAAACATTCACCCTTGGCCCTCTTTTCTTCAGCTTCTTTATTTGAAACCTTTCTAATAGGTTTAATCATCTTATTAGTTGATGTGTAGGTAGTAGTGATAGAGTAGTTGTAGGGTTAGTAATAGTACTACTAGGCTTAAAAGTAGTTGATGTAGACTTAGGTGTGAACACAGAAGGTGTTGAAGTATTACTCAATTTCTTAAGGTCTTTTGAACCAAAAGAGTATTGTAAACTACTTCTTATTGCTTGGCCATAGCAATAGCATCCCTTAAGGTTTTTGGTTTAAAGATTTTAACCAAACATCTAATTTCAGGTTTCAATCCAGCTACAAATAATCCAACAGCATAATCCTCACACAATTTAACCCTATTTAATAAAGCATCACTATATTCTTGTAAGGAACCTGTTTGTTGCATATTCTTGAGTTCCTCAATAGGTTCTTCTGATAGCCTTGTAGAAAATTTGTTCACCATCGATCTGACATAATCTTCCCACACAATCTGATCAACTTCTCTATCTTGACTAGTAATGTAACCTTGGTGCCATTGCAATGCTATTCCTTCAAGACTGATAATAGCATAATTCACCTTCATATTAGCAGGAGTCTTATCCACTGAAAAAAATGATTACACTTATAAATCCACCCTTCAACATCTTCCCCAAGCGTTGTTCGTGATGATCACCAGCACCACCTCCTCTAAGATTTTGTTCCATCAATTCTCTGATTTCTCGGATTTATAAACAAGCTTCCGCCATTTGTACCTATAAATTCTTGATGTGATTTGTGTTTTCTGTTAAAATTGATTGTTGAACTTGAATCGCTTGCGCATTATCCTTCGTAGACTTCTCCAATTTCTCCATTTCTTGCTGACGAGCTGCCATTCTGACTTGATCGGACTATTGACATCGATCACAAATACTACAATTGCTGTTCGATTACGGAAGAATGGAGCTCCGATGAAAATCGGTAGCTCTGATGCAATATGTTTTGATTAAATTAAAAGAACAAGAACAGAGAGAAGAATCAATCCATTTCAAGGAAACCCTATTACAACGACTAACAACTATTTAACCAACTAACAATCTGTTCAGACAAAGATTAATGGAAATTGACATTTTACACCCTTCTATTTTACAAATTGATAAAACAAGTCCTTTAACTATTATGTCCATGACACTTCCCCTCTCCATCAAAGTTTCATATTCTGAAGGTTACGTATGGGGCAAAATATCTGCTAACAAAGTGAATACTTTGGCAATTGCATGTGTAATACGAAAATTTCATAGTATTTGCAGATGTTTGCTTATCGTAAACCTCTTTTGGTGCGAGATAACTTGTAACACCCCGACCCGGCTATAAGGTCGACGTGTCACTTTACAGGAGTCAGAGACAAAAACATAATTCCATAATATTTGAATGAGTTACAGAAGATAAAATCCTATTAATTTAGAAATAATTACATACGTTATTAAAGCTCAAAGGCTATGCTATCAGCTATGTTGATTTTTAACTCTCTTCACACTTCCCCTTTATCCCGAAAACCTGTAAAAAGAAAGAAAAGCGAGGGAGCAAAATGCCACGAATGGATATGTTTGATAAAAGAATAATTATATTAATACATCTATATTTACGTATATAACAGGATTTGTAAGCACATAGTTTCGAGAGTATTTAACACTTGTAACTTGTAAACATGTAAGTTCGTGTACTTGTAAATTCATAAACTTGTACGCATGTAATCCCGTAAACATGCAACTCGTAAACCTGTAAAGTCATCTACAGGTAAACTCACAAACATGTAAACTCGTATATAAATAACAGATTTTAGAACTTGTAACCATATAAGCTTATAAACAGATACTTTGTAATCTCACAGGTACTAGGGCTGTTCAAAAGGCTCAGGCTCGTGGCTCGCTCGAAGATAGCTCGGAAAAATCTCGGCTCGAAAAAAGCTCGGTTATAAACGAGCCGAGCCGAGCTGGCTCGAATTGTAATCGAGCCGGGCTCGAATTGTAATCGAGCCGAGCTCGAGCTAGGGCCGGCTCGGCTCGGGCTTGGCTCGTGGCTCGGCTCGTCTAAATAACTAATATATATATATATATATATATATATATATATGTTATATATGTGTTATATTTGAAATATGATGTTTTGATTTTTTAAGTTCATTTGTTTTCAAGAACTCTGAGTTTTTGACTCAAATTTTACTTTATCTACAATTGTATTTACTCTCTACTTTGTAAGTTTTGGGTTATCTATGTTTTTTTTTGTATTTTATATATTGTCCCTTCCATCTATTTAGTTTTTTTGAAGACAATCAACTTCAAACCGAGAATAAAATATTTTTTTGTTGTTTATATATATATTAATATGTAAAAAAAAACGAGCTAGCTCGACGAGCCACGAGCTGGCTCGAACTTTTTACGAGCCGAGCTCGAGCTCAACTTTTCAGCTCGAAAAAAAAATCGAGCCAAGCCTGGCTCGGCTCGTTTACAGCCCTAACAGGTACTTTTTAAATACTTGTCACATCACCAGAAATACCCATCGAGCCCGATACAGAACAGAAACAGAAAAAGACGGAACAGACTAGCTAGTCCTGAACCGATGTGAGATGGTGTATCCAACTACCAGAAATAGTAATATCCTAGGATCGATCCATACGCCTCGAAATATATAACAGAGACTCCGTAGAGTAAAACAGGCGAGACGCCGTGATTTAGGCTCACCGTCACGGTCAGTGCCACGCCATCGATGCCGCAATGACATGCTTGTGGTCACCCCTACAAGTAGGGGCGTGCTCGGGTATTAGAGTAAAAAATATTTAACATTATCTTTTTAAAGCGAACATATTTAATCGGAACATACGATAATGAGTGCTTATAAAACTAATTAATATCGTATGTAAACAGGTTTTCAAACTTTGTTTCATATTCGAAATAAGTGGGCGAATAAGCGAATTTAAACAGGCACATGATTTTAAAGATGTAAATGAATTTTCAGTAAACTTGATGGAGTTAAATATTTTGAGATACTTAAAATAGAGTTAGACAACTATACAAAAATAAAGAGATAGATATCCGCATCGTATAAAAATAGAGAGAGAGATATCCGTACTATAAAAATATCTGAGTTAGGTATCCGTACCTTAATTACTGTAACGTTCTATACACACATTCGAATAGCGAACAAAAGACCAGGAGATAACTCGATTACATCCGTTTATACGAATCTACATTTCAGTTAAGCTTAATTAATTTATGTTTGAATTCATGTTCTTATTTAATTAAGTGTCCAACAATACAATTCTAAACATTATAAAATTTCATCGTAGAAATATTTTTAGTCAAAAGGATTATTATATCAATTTGAGACTATTTTAAGGATTCTATCATTAAGTTTAAAAAAAAGAAATTTAATAAATTTCATTTATAAAAATCCGTTTTTATATAACTACTCGTTCCCCTTGGTACGAGATGAAATCGATGGTTATCGTGAATGCATAGAAGTTCAAATGGATTAATTACACAATGGTCCTGTGAGTAATTTTGCTTATAAAAGAGTCCCACACCCAACTTAAATTACACAATCAGTCCTTTTAACTTGAAAAGACTTAATTGTCTTTGAACTTAACAAAAAAATTAACAGCAATTAGTCTTAATACTCAATATTGTTACAAAATTGAAACATAATACACATACTTGCAATTTGAAACCCTTAATACCCATACCTGTTACTTTTCACAAACCATATGAACTATCCATATAATTAACTCTTTGTTGTATTTGTTAAAAATATAAAAATATATATAAATATTAGAATGACAAGAAAGGAAATGCATTTAAAAATCCTAACCGATATATTTAACAAACTAACGGATATATCCAAGAGTATCCCCGATACCCAACGGCCACGGGTACTCACTCAAAAAAGTGTCGGCCTGTATTGGGCCGAGTATGATTCAATTTTACAAATCGGATACAGACCGGTTTACTAATACGGGTCACATTTTCATCATCCCTACGTAACCTCTGTTTAGGTCTTAGCCATCGCCGTGTAACTCCCTGCTCTGCTCGTTTGTATTCAGCAAAAGGCGTTGACGTTGTGTATAGCAGCCATGGAAATGCAAAATGATCTCGATCGGTTTCTATTCTTTGAGCATGCTCGCCGGACTGCCGAAGTGACCTACGCGAAAAACCCTCTCGATACCGAGGTTAGGGTTTCAAGCACACTCGGATATCGCTTTTGCAATTTATAATTAAATATATGTTTCTGATTTTTGATTTGTTGTGTTACTTTACCCGCACAGAACCTAACCAGATGGGGAGGGGCTTTGCTCGAATTGTCGACGTTCACGAGCGTTGATGAATCAAAATCCATGATTAAAGGCACGTTTATTTCTAAATATGAATTTGTTGTTTGAGGCCTGGTAAATTTGGTTAAGGTTTGTTTGATGTAGATGCTATATCGAAACTGGATGAAGCATTGTCGATTGATTCAAAGAAACATGATGCCTTGTGGTATATGGGCAATGCACAAACTTCTTGTGCTTTTATAACTCCCGATAAAGATGAAGCTAAGGGTTATTTTGATGCAGCTTATAGTTTCTTTCAGCAGGCTGTTAATGAGGTATTCCTGTTTGAAAATTTACTTTGAAACTTATATCCTGACTACATATATGATGTACATGTGTAATAACTTTTAATTATAAATATGTTATGTTACTCGGCCACAAATATGATATGCTTTCAGGATCCAGGGAATGAACTTTACACCAAATCACTTGAAGTGGCAATAAAGGTACAATTCTGTTCATTTTCTAGGTCAAGTTTCACTTTTTTTTGGGTGATCACTTTGCAATACGAAAGCCGTCTTGTGTGTATTTCCTACTATTTGCATGATAATGGCATGTTATTTTTTCCCGATGAAAAAAAGAGCCCTTGTAGGGTAAATTAGTAAATGAGTTTGGTGAAAAAGCAGACTGGCTATTGCAGTTTAATCTTAGCCCATGTCACTGATGAAGTACCAGATATTTAGGAATTAGGACACCTATGCATCTAAGAAGCAGGCATAGCCGCTCAGCGTAAGATAATGATCATTATGTTTCTGTGATGATCATATTTGGGGCACCCGTGCTTTTATGAGCTCACCTGCCTAGCACAAGCTACGATTTACCTTATCCCGTTGGTTAGCAGGGTATTGGAGGACCCACTGTCACAAAAAAGTAAGTAGTTCTCGACCATTGTGAAGCAGCTAAACTTGTTTTAATGGTACTTTCTTTTTAAAACTCACATACGAGATCATCCTGCTGGTTTACTTTTATATTATTATTAATTATGTCCTATGCTGCAAATGATATTTTGTAGTAATAGTTATTAGTAATACTAGATGGTGCCACAAATACAAAGACAATGAAAGGTGTTGAGGGTATATAGTCGCTGTATGTTTTCCAACTTAGTATATATTAAATGTGTTACGTGCATGTGGGAAAACATACATCTATTTGTTTTGAACCCAAGGGATTATTATTTACCTTATAGCTAAAACAGTTTAGAGATGCCAGTAAGGAAATTATGTAAAAGAAAGGACCGCCAACAAAGAGTCTTGTATTAATCTTGCTTTGGATAGTGAAAGATGCAAACGTGGCCAGATTCCAGAATTAGGTGTGCTTTGTCAGAGGTTACTTGTGTGCTCATATCAGTCTTTAAGAATTCTGATTGGAGATTAACTAGCTAATAGCGATGATTTTTGGCAGTCATCCATATCTATCTCTACTTGTTCTCTCAACTCTTGCCAGTAACCACAATCTGTGTACACCGAAAAGGTAAAATCAAAAATCAAGGAATAAACCTCTAGTTATTTTTGGAAACAAAAAAGTAAATGAATTAAAGTTTTCATAAAGATTTCTTTTATTGAAGATTACACATATAAAACTGAGTTACGTTGTAAATTTTTATGTTCAATTGCATGAAGAATGGAAAATCAGTTAAACAGAAGGAATCACATTCCTTCATGAATGTCCATTTCTAAACGCACGTTTACACCAGAAAGCGGCCTAGTGAGCAAGAAATGTTGTCCGTCCTTTTATTTCCATATTACAGTTATGTTAGTATCTGAAGCAGCTGAGTAGATGACTAATCACTTTGATTCCAGGCTCCTGAATTACACTCGGAGATCCATAAACAGGGTTTTAGTCAACAAGCTATGGGACCAGGGGCTGGGGGAGGTCCATCAACTTCTTCAACAACAACTCCATCAAGTGTCAGGGTATAGTCTCTTCTCTTTTTTACATACAACTTGATTGTTGTTTTGTTGCTATTGGCTCTGCTACAAGGGATTTCATTAAAAAAATATAAAATTCATCAACATTTTCATGGAACAAAAATGAAGTTATCAGTATTAGAGAGAGTATGTTAGTTACGGTTTATCGTAACAATCTTTACCATAATTATCTTCATTATACTTCTATAAATAGTTGATCAATAATACACAATATTTGACGGGTTGTCATTATTCTATAATCAAAACGAGGTTTCCTGGTCTTCTATTAAAGCATGTTTTTTTTAATTAGTAGATCATTATTGAGACGATATAGTTTTTGTAATATATCCAAGTTGTCAAATGCTTTTGTGATGTTATTTTATGGACTACTTTTAATAATGCATAAAACCTCTTTAAGTAGGTTTATTCAAAATTTTAGAATATTAGTGAAATAATACTACTATCTGTTGATGAAAAAGATTAATTGGTGTTACAAAATTTCTAATTGGTATTAGTGCAGGGTCCAAAGGCACAGAAGAGCAGTGATTTGAAATATGATATATTTGGATGGGTTATTCTTGCTGTTACTATTGTGGCATGCGTTGGTTTCGCCAAATCAAATGCCCATTCGCCACCTCAGCGATAAGCGAATGCGCTTGCCTGGCAAAGTCCAAGGAGTAGATATGAGGGAAGTGATATTTGCATTGGCAGGAGTAGAGAAATTTGAGAGTTGTTTGTTTGGGGAAGGAGGAATGTTATTTAATTTTGACCACACATCACATGAAAATCTTGATTCAACATATTCTACTATCTCTGGTTTTTTTGTTTACCTTTCGAATTAAGTTTTACTGTCAACGCTGTTGAATCCGCATGACATTGGTTTTAATCTTTAGGACGACTTCATCTTGTTAGTATCAAGTGGTTCATTGAATATTGTATTTTAGTATTAAACTAGTAGGTGAACCCACGTGCTACAACGGGGGTGTTGAAAATTTTAAGGCTCGGTTTTAACGACTTGTACATTACTATTTATCAACGGTTTTAATAAAATTTACATCGTCAACTCGGTTTCAAAAAAAAATTCACGTCAAAATGTTGATAAAAATAAGTACGTCAAATTTGGATTTTATAAAGCATTATATTTTAAAAGTTGTAAGTGGAAAACAAAAAAAAAACCGTAAAAAACTTGAAACCTTGAAACAACTTTGACGTTTTTACGTTTGTGTTTCGATTAGTAATACATTATCACTTACAGCTTCGTTTTGAATAAAATTTACATAGAAATGTAGATATAAATAAAATTGTCGCAACAATATATTCAGAATTTTATAAAATATCATATTTTAAAAATTATAAGAGAAACAAAAATAGAAAAAACCAACAAATTGTGAGTGGGTCATATGTCAAAACAGTGGCGGATCCAGGAATTTTTTCTAGGGGGTTCACTGTTTTTAGATGCTCCAATTTTATAGGGCCGGACATAAAAAATTTCGATTCGGTTTGATTGTTCGGGTAAGGTTCATCACATAATAAAAATACTATACAATAATAAAAAACATCGTCATTAGAAATTAGAAAACACATAATATATATAAAATGATATTTACGAAATAAAAAAAACTACATATAGTTGTTCCTTACGAGTTTTCATCTTTTGAAATCGTTGCATTACATTTTCGATCAAAACTTGTTGAAAGAACTCCTTTTCTATGTAACAAAATGTTGAAAAGATAAGTTTATTTTCAATTCGATCTTTTATTTTTTAGTTCTTTTATTTTTTATATAATCTTTAATGGTTGATTATTGTTTTCAATTCAATCTTTTATTGTTTTTTTTTAAGATTGGATTCTCCTTTAGTTATTGCTTTATTTCTTTTCTTCTTTTTTTTAAAAACAGCAATTTGGTGTGGGCTTTATATTTCTTCGTGGGTTCCTTGTGGGCTTTATTTTTATTTTTTTGAACAGCAATTTGGTGTGGGCTTTATATTTCTTCGTGGGTTGTTTTAGGGTAAAAGGAGACACTCCTCTCTTACTTGCAGACAACAGATGCTCATCTCTTCTCCAGCCGATTATTCTTCAACCTGCAACCAAGGTTGTTGCAAGTTTGCATCTAGAACAGTTTGCTCATCTCTTCTTCAGGCGATTTTTAGGGGTTCACCCTGTATTTTTTAAGGGGTTCACCCCACTTTTTCTATGTAGCTTTCTACTACAATTTCGAAACTCGGGGGTTCCGGTTAACCTCTCGGGCCCTATGTCTGTGTCAAAAGATGGCTAGCAAAAAAAAATGCAAAAGTATAGGTTATAAAAGTTAAGTGTAGTTAAACATAAGGGGGACATTTTTTAACTTTAATTTTATATTGATTTCATTTATGTTTAAATGACTTGTACATTAGTACTTAAATCATTTGTGAGAGGGCACCGGCCTTCACAAATAATATATATATATATATATATCTATATATACATATAAATAAATGTATATATGTATATGCGGAGGTACAATTCAGAACACTAAATATCGCGATAACACGTCGAACAAAATAGATCAAACATTTTTTCAATCTTAAAAAAATTTAAAATAAAAGAAAATGATAGAAACGTAATTTTTATTAATCTCTTGAAATTCCAAAAAGTAAAATTAACAAATTTCGTTTATTTATAAAACCTACACATGTGTAGGTTATATTCGATGGCGAAGCTTGAAGAAAAACGCAGGGGGGGGACGGGATTTTTTTTTCTATCAGGGGGGCTGGAACTATAAAATTTTCGGCCGAATACGTATAAATTAACACTACTGAGCGAAAAATCAGTGAGGCCGGGGCCCCCCGGGCCTTAACTATACTTCGTCCTTGTTATATTGCCTAGACATAACATAGTTACGCATGTGTAGGTAAAGGTTAAAAGTTAAAAAACATATGAAAATATAAATTTTATGATATTTTTTATGTACATAATTACACTTATTTGTATGTAGAAGTTTAAATTTTAAAAATATGAATCATTGATAAAAAAATTAAACGATTTAAGTTGTTATTTTTGTTCTCGTAATAACTTAGTGTTCTGTAATGAACACACACACACACATATATATATATATATATATGTGTGTGTGTATATATATATATATATATATATATATATATATATATATATATGGTGCGGTTCAAATGAAAACCATCAACTTATGTGAAAACAAAAAAAAACCGAGGAAACCAATCACATAATTTATAAATTATTTTTTATTTTCATTGTTAAAAAGGTATTTAAGTATTTATTACATGTATGTTGAACATAAATACGGGAATGAGGAGTGGTACATATACGTAACACTATGTGTTACGTAGATGTAACACTATGTCCACATAAAACATTATGAGAAATTGTTACATAACATTATCATGGTTTTCATTTCATCCATACCCCTATGTGTATATATTTATAAATTATAATTTATAAATAATTTATTAATTCTGTGATTGATTTCCTTGGTTATCTTTGGTATTCATTTGATCCCTGCCATATATATATATATATATATATATATATATATATATATATATATATATATGTATATGTGTGTGTATGCGCTTGCTGATCACTCCCATTGTTCACTGTGCCTACAAATTCTTCCCCCTTGTCCACAAAATCATGAAAATCTCTCATGTCAACTACCACTTCATTCTCCTTGTTAACAGGGGCGCAGTTTAGTGAGGGCCCGGCCCAGCCGATTTTTCGTTCAGTATTGTTAATTTATACGTATTCGGCCGATTTTTCGTTCAATAGTGTTAATTTATACGTATCCGGACGAAAATTTTATAGTTCCGGCCCCCCTTAACAGGAAAAAAAAAATTCCGCCCCCCCTACGTTTTTATTCAAGCTCCGCCACTGCTTGTTAACAATAAAGTCACTATCATCACTTGCATATAATGGAAACTCTTGATCAAAATAAATTTCTTTATAATCATATTCGAAGCCTTGTTTATCCAACTGCACATCCTCATCATTGACAAGTTTATCATTAACAGCATGATCATTCACATTTTCAACACTACACTGATGATCATTGACAAGTTCATCACCCCTTTAACATTAAATTGAACATCATACGTTGCTTCATCATCTCACTGAGTATCAACCACCACCTGATCACCTACAACTTCATTATTCACTACTTCATTATCTAACTGAGTATCAACCACCACTTGATCATGCAAACCCACACATTGAGTTTCATCCACCACTTGATCACCTACAACTTCATTATTCGCTACTCCATCATCCACTCGTTCACTACTTCATCATTCACGTTACTATCAAATTGAACTTCATAATAAAACTCTTTCTTCCTTTCAATTAACCCTAATTCTTCCATCACAAAGTCTATTTCCCATGCAGAAAACATATCCATGTCTTCCAGGGAAGTTCCTAAAGGTACCACTACGGTGAATCTTCATAGAAAACATGTTTGGATCATCCCTTGTTAACAAATACAATAAAATATAAATATTTGTTTGTTTTTTTTTTGGAAAAAAGTTACTATCTTTACACATTTAAAGACATAATGTAAGCTTCTTTGACATCTATGTCAAGCCCTGCTCCTGTGATAAACCACACCATCATCAATCGCAGGTTTTCGTGAAGTATGATTTTTGGGTTGTTGAATGCAACTGTTTATGAATGCGTTGGGTTCGTAAACGGAAATGGAGATGATGACTAATATTCAACATGATTAAGGGGATGATAAATAAGGAGGGAAATATGTCTTCAATTAATTAGATATTGACGTGAAATGACTATAATACCTTCACGTGGACAACACGTTAGGAGACATAACATACTTTTTAGACGGCCATCCAAGGTTAGGTCTTTTTTTTGTAACAACTATGCATACTTTTGGACTAATTTTATAATTTATCATAACATAAATACTTTGTAATCAACTAAATAAAAATATCTAAAGAAATTACTTTCTTTTTTCAAAATAGAAATATCATCATAAATAACATGTGAAGATTCTCCCGCAAGCTTTACCTCAAAATTCAAATCACCCGCTCTCTATTCACCCACGCCTTATAAAACCACCTTCACTCCTCATCATCTTCATACAAACCAAACCCTAATAATAATCATCTCATATCATATCTATTCACCACTTTCCCAAAATGCCTTCCATCCCCGAAGAGCCTCTTCTCGCTCCAAATCCAGATCGATTCTGTATGTTTCCAATCCACTACCCTCAAATTTGGGAAATGTACAAAAAAGCCGAAGCCTCCTTCTGGACCGCCGAGGAGGTCGATCTGTCTCAGGATCAACGCCACTGGGACTCCTTAACCGACGGCGAACGCCACTTCATCACTCACGTCCTCGCCTTCTTCGCCGCCTCCGACGGCATCGTACTGGAAAACCTCGCCGGCCGGTTCATGAAAGAGGTGCAAATTGCCGAAGCACGCACCTTCTACGGATTTCAGATCGCAATCGAGAATATTCACTCCGAGATGTACAGTTTGCTTCTCGAATCGTACATTAAGGACTCCGATGAGAAGATCCGGTTATTCCGAGCAATCGACACGATTCCTTGCGTACAGAAGAAAGCGAATTGGGCGCTCCAGTGGATCGACTGCTCAGAGTCATTTGCAGAACGTATAATCGCGTTCGCGTGTGTCGAAGGGATATTCTTCTCCGGAAGCTTCTGCGCTATCTTCTGGTTGAAAAAGCGAGGGTTGATGCCTGGATTAACGTTCTCAAACGAATTGATTTCGAGAGACGAAGGATTACACTGCGATTTCGCTTGCTTGCTGTACGGATTACTCAACACGAAGGTGAGTGAGGAGCGAGTCAAATCAATCGTCGCCGACGCGGTGGAGATCGAGAGAGAGTTCGTCTGCGACGCGTTACCGTGCGCTCTCGTCGGAATGAACGGAGATCTCATGACTAAGTACATCGAATTCGTTGCTGATAGATTACTATCCTCGTTAGGGTACAGTAAGGTGTTCAATGCACAGAATCCGTTTGATTGGATGGAGCTGATTTCGTTGCAGGGGAAGACCAATTTCTTTGAGAAAAGAGTTGGTGAGTATCAGAAAGCTTCTGTGATGTCGAATTTGAACGGAGTTACAGATTCTCATGTTTTCACGATTGATGAAGACTTCTGATTTCATTTCTAGGGTTCTTGTTGTTCTAATTAAGGGTTAGCTTCCCCTAATGTTGTGGTTCTATGTTTATGCTTTTTAAATTATATCAATATAAGTTTAAAAGCTTTGATTTCTTCTTATATTTATTGCTTCTTAATTTTTTTTGACAAAAAGTTAAAAAGTAGGTTTCTTTTTAATCTTTTTTTATGATGAAATAAGAGCCAGTAGTGGACCTGTCAAGACTGGAGATATTTTGTAGAAACTGTGTCGTTTTTGTCAAGGAAGTAGACGATAACTTTTGGGGGAAATGTTAGGGCTGGAATACTAATCGTTTCGATATGTTATCAAGAGAACAGCTGCTTCATCTATTCGATCGATTCTCTGTTCTCACATCTCAGCCTGGTATCAATTTCGATCAAATTACTGTTTTTTATGAACATTTTGAGTTAAAGATTTGAAATTTTGGGAATTTTTTTAGATGTCAAGAAACGGATTGCAGATGCTGTCAACGATAATCAGGTGACTGAAATCTCTCTTGTTTGTTCTTGATTTTGGCTTTTTATAGCTTCTTTTCTGGCTTATTTTATGATAATTTCTTGTGGGTAGTTAAATTTAAGAGAACATTGTGCTGTAGTTTTACTTATTCAGAGTAACTGGAGCTTATCGCAGTTATCTGTAGCATTTTTCAGTTACATCTGAAATGCCGTTAAAATAACCCACACCCTTTAAATTGGAAATCCTCAAAAATATCTTCTTGTGAAAATAGCACTGATGAGTCTCTGAGCAGTCTGGATTTGCAACATCTTGGGTGATTTGGAATCAATTTATCAATGTGGAAAAAAGTGATTCTTGGATTTCTGAAAATGACCAAAATTTTGTGATTAGTATTGTTGAACTGAAAAGGATTCTGAAAATGCCATATGGATGACCTCTAGGTTTGTGTTACAAAAGTTGGAGCATAACACACCAACATAAGAAATGGAATGTAACCATAAAACACCGATTAATCGTCATTAAACCCCAAACATATACGTTCGGAAGCTTTTATTTCACACTACAGTAGATCAATTATGTTGCATCTAAGAGGTTTCTGGTTGTCTGATCTTCTAATTCAATAAAATCAGATAATTTGTTGTTTTATGTGTTATTGTATCCATTCATGCAATATAGATGATGCATTAACTATATTTTATGATGCATTAACTATATTTTATGATCAAATTGACATATCAGATTTTTTTATCTTGACATGGGAATTTGATAATTAGTAAAGGTCAAGGAGATAGCACGTGTGCAATCCATGAAAATGATTATTATTGAACATGATGCTTAAATACAGGAAGCTGTAGCTGTGACTACTGCTATACAGGAGGAAATACTTAAAGAAATGGGAGTTGGTAAGCCATGTTTATTTGATAAAGTGTATAAGGTTATAAACCTTTGCTTATCTACATTTACATACACACACATATACATATATGTGTGTATATGTATTGATCCTACTTAAATTAAAAGTAAACAAAAACTGTGTAACTATAAACGTGAGATGATGATGATAAGTTGAGGTGACAACATGGGCAGGTTGGATAAGAGGCCAAAACATGCCATTTTTTACTATGAGTCGAAAAGAGCCATGTCAAGTTGGGTTGACCACACAATTTTTGTACATTTTCTAAAATTTTGTTTAATATTTTTAACATGTTAATTATGATTACAAAACTAATCTTTGAATACAAGAAGTTAGAAGGTTGTATGCATTAAAAACATACTATTTTACATGTACCCCTTCTAGCTAAAATTTTCAATTTGACCCAGTTGAGATAAACACACCCCACAATAGACTTGTGGTAGTCCTTGACCAGTTTCTCTTACTGAAATTTCTCTTGAATATTTTCACTGGTAAACATAAACTACTTAAAACACAACTGCCAAAGGGAAATTACATAGAGATAGAAGGCAAACGGGCAACAAGCTGCGCCGCCAACCCTTTTTGAATAGCAAAACCAAGTGAAAATATATGTCGCCTGTTAGCTAAAATTTTCACTTGCTAAAATTTTCACTTGCACTTGCTTTATATTACATTATGTCACCTGTTAAGTTTGAAAGTCAGCATAGTGATTTTTTTTTAACTTTTGGTAGTATTATTGTAGCATTATCAACATGATGTTGCATGTAATGTATTATTTCAGATCCAACTTATGGTCTTGCTTGCTTGGGGAAAATAAATATGGAATATGAAAATGATCAGGATCTGATGGTTCGCTTCTATAGATTTGTAGCAGCGTAATCTCTCTCTCTCTCTCTCTCTCTAAGAGTTAATAACATAATTATTTCAGTTCTCTGAAGTTTTCTCTTCCGGCAGTTGATTGCAATCAAATGTAAATTCATAACTTAAGATTATGCTTATCAATCATATATTCTTGATGCCTCCATACACCATTTCAAAAGCTATGTTTTCAAAACTCATATGGGTTTTATTTTTTTTCTTTTCTTTTTGGTGATTGATTATTAGATTTAGTAAATGTTCTAATAAACCAACTTAATGGAAACACCAGTGAAGAGATGGCGTGCGAAGAAGCAGAGCTTGGACCAGATGAATATTCTGAGAGATTACAAATGCAACAGAATCTACACCAACAGGTAACAGTTTCTTTATTTCTTTTTGGTTCAAAGTTGTAGTTTGAAAATTTTGGTGGGAATTTTGTAACAGCAACTGGAGATGTTGAAACACATGCGTAATTATGGCGCGAATGATCAGTCTGCTATCTTAGAGAAGGTACAACCATTTTCCATCTCAAGATCAATCCCTTTGCATGATAACCGAAGAATGCGTTATTGAATCCATAGTTTTTGTGTTTTGGTTTGTAGCTGCGACAGAAAATGGAGAAAGATTTTGAAAGCGAAGCATCAGTGTTGTCGGTGGATGAAATGAAGGAAATCGTCGAAGCCAGAGCATAGAGAGAGGCCTTTGATTGTTTGGATGTCAATTTAAAATCAATACCCATGTTACTGTGTTAACAAGGATTTAGATTTTGTCTTTGGATGCTAATTCATTTTTCTGATCCAAGTTGTTTCTGTTGTGTGTTTTATTTTTATTATCTAATATTAATTAAATGTTGAGGGGTTCTGTTTCTGTAAGTTGAAATTATAATTTTTGTATGGAATAAATACCAAATGTCGAGATGGCCGAGTTGGTCTAAGGCGCCAGATTAAGGTTCTGGTCCGAAAGGGCGTGGAAACCCACTCTCGACATCAAAACATTTTTTTTAAATATTTTCTATACCTAATTTCGATTTTCTTTTTATTTCTTTTGATTATCGATGTGTATTAATGTAGTAATTTATGTGTTATATCAATGTTCCATTCTTATGGCTGATTCAAAGGGGACTGAGTTGGAATCAGTGTTGTAAAAATCGCGCCTAGGCAATTAGTCGCTAGGCGGCTCGTTAACGACTAATTTTGGCCTAGTTGGTCCAAAAATCGCTAGGCGGCCAGATACCGGCGAACATTCCGGCGAAAACCTGAAATTTCCGGCAAAATTCCGGCGAAAACCTGAAATATCCGGCCAAATTCCGGCGAAAACCTTTGGTGTGTTTAAAAATGAACATTTTTATAAAAATTACATATAAAAATGTGTGTATATATATAAAAAACTGAAAATTACATATAAAAATTCCAATCCGATTAATCCCGCCTAGGCCCCGATTAATCCCGCCTAAGCCTAAGCCCTACCTCACCGTCCGACTAGCGCCTAGCGATTTTTACAACCATGGTTGGAATAAAAACCTCAATTGAGTATCGTTGCTGTAAGATCTATCGAGAGGGCTATTAGGATCATTATAACAGTTATGGAGATGAACCAGTTACACTTCGTCTTTCTCGTCCAATACTGGAGCTTTAAAACACCATGAATAAACTTGTTAGAAGGGGTCCAAGGCCGAAGCCTCATGACCACCGTTCGATGGTGAAATCAACATAGGATTCATCATAATCAATATGTATGTGAATATGCGAGTGTATAAGAGAAGGATAGAGAAGATGAAAATAATATGCTCATCATATCTCATGTTACGAGTAAACAAGAGAGATGCCAATAGGGATGAAGCCCCTTTATATATGGAGATATATGGACTATGGTTTTGGTGGGTCACTGTGTGTTAGAACCAAACTCGTTGGGCAGACTTAGGTAGGGATATCCCCCTATAACTAAGAAATCAATTATAAATTGTTTTAGGATTTCAGATTATCTGTCAAATTATCCGAAACAATCTCATATTCGTTTACACTTATCGAACCAATATGTTAATATATGATTCAAGTTTAGAATATATAATAAATAGTGTTTGAAGTTTTCAAAAACATGAAAGTTATCAAAAATATAAATTCTTCAAGTCATTTTTCGATGAGTTTAAAATCAAATTCAAGTAATGAAAATATCAAAGGGTAATTCTTAATCCATACAGGATAATTAACGGTAATGAGTAAGGGATACCCAATTGAGATTGAAATTAAGAACACTATAACAACCTAAATTTTCAATGTATTGTATTGTATTGAAAATGAAAATATATAATAATGATAACTCACATAAATTTTAGTTTTGCTAAAACAAAACGTTTTACCTTATCAAAGACTTTAAAGGGTTGGAAAATAAAACAACCAAAGCCAATGCATATGTAGTTAATAATGTTATACATTTTTTAAATTTGATTATTTTTAATTACATATCTTTCAATACGGGACTTCGTTTTTAAAGGTGATTACTTATTAAGTTATTATTAAAACATGCTTCCAATTTTATAATTTATACACTTAACCAATTTTTTATAACGATAAATGCTTTTATGTTTTAGCTTGATTGTATGTGTCTACACGCACGTCTCGTGATTATGACAAGTTAACCATCTGTTTACCTACTATTTTGAAATAACAATATTGGTAGGTATTTATAAATCAACTTTATGAATAATTCAGATTTTCTAAAAATATAGTAAATTACATTAATTATGTTTTTTGCTTTATATATATTACTAGGTTAAAATCTTGTGTATTACACGGGTTGTAAAATTATAATATTATATACTTAGTAATAAAAAATTTGTATTTTAAAAAACCCGTGTATTACATAGGTTGATAAAATGTAATGTTATATACTTAAAAAGTTTATATCTTTAAAAACCCGTATATTACACGGTTTGAATACTAAATTGACTTACATCACTATTTAGTTAAAAACAAAAGTTACATAATTAAATTTAAAATTTTTTTAAAATAAGAGATAATTTAAAATAAATATTTTTATTAGTATAATTAATATTTTTCATTAAATATAAATCATTATTAAAAAAAAGAGAGATGTATTTAATAAGAGACAAAGTCGGGAAAAAAATGATGAGAAGAGATGTAAACGTGACACGTTGCATAAATGATTTTTATTTATTATATAGTATAGATATAGATATAGATATTATGATTTTCATAAAACGATTATAATAAAATCGTTTTTAAAATTGGAAGATTTAATATTCACGATCAATAGAATGGATCTAATTTTAAAGGACACATTAAATCTTTTAAGATGACAACCTACATTTTGGAATGTACACTTATGGTTCTGAAAACTTTCGATTAGTTATGCTAATACTCTAAAGCTTCTTTTATAAAACTTTCATCATATTTTTATATCATTTTTCATAACCATTTTTATACCCATATTTAATATTTTACTACGATTCTATGTATAACTTTATAGAATGTAAGATTTTATACTATTTTTTCATATATATTTATAACATTTTTATAATAATTAGTTTATTAAAAAAAACCTGGGAACACAAAATCAAACCCTCAATTTCTTTCAGGATGTAAAGTCTAAACACAAAATCTAACAAAACCCAAAGGTTTTCAAATGTGAGCTAGGGTATCAAAATCTAACAAATAAAAAAAAACATTTACAAATCGATATAGGTTTTTTTTGTAGTCAAAGAAAAAGCAAACCTTGATACACACACATCAAGTTTTGGAATACACATCGTCCACGTTGATTTTATTGCGAATCAGTTTTTCGGAAGAGTGAGGGAGAGAGTTGTGTGGCACTTGGCTGTTGGTGTTGGCTTAACAACGATGTTTCGACGATGGTCATAAAGAAGGAGAAAGAGTTGGGATGATGTGATTTTCTGTGTTTTTAATTGTTATTATTATTATTAATGTAAAATATAAGCTTTATGTAAATTATAAAAAAATTTAGGACCCTTTATTAGAATGAGTTTTATGGATGATAAACGTGTTTTTTTCAAAAAGAATAAAATTGTTATCTTAAAAGATAAAATGTGTCTTTTAAACGAGCTTCCACAACTATAAGTGTTACAATTTCTAATATGAGATTATATGTGTAGCCAAAGAAAAATATTGACGAAAACAATAACTTCATATAAACCACTTGAATAATTTTTATAAATTACCTAAATATACCCGATTCAACTCACGCTTAGGCTACGTGTAGTGGGCTCATGCCCAATGACAACTCAGCCCTTTGGGGCGTTAATGGGGGGCGTGGGCATTCGCATGAAGCTACTCACAGGCGTGAGACAGGAGCAATATGTGTGTGTGTTTTTGTACGTATATGTATAAATGGATTGTGAAATCACTACACACTTTACTGATTGTGTTTAGTGATTACCCTCCTAGTAATGTGGCAGTGGCGTGACATGACGTTTTTCACTTTTTAGTGATTTAAGTACACACAGTCTTACTACTATCGTATCATCGAAGAATTCCTTAATTTTGGAATTCTTCCATATGCCATTTGACCCATTGTCTCATTGAGAGTGGAATAATTACCAAAATAGACATTGATCGGGTCAACTTTATCAAAATAGACATTTAGCCGGCGAAATGTCGGCTAAGCCTTTGTTGTTTGCCAGCTAAAGCCTTTGTTATTGACGACTTAACCGACGCCCATTTAGTCGGGTGTCTATTTTGGTGATTATCCCCTCATTGAGCACCAAGCTTATGAATGACGACAAGTTGACAGCTATATCCTGTTATTGCAATTTTGCCATTTTAGATGAAATTTTAAACTTTCTATTATAAGTATATGGATTATCAGAAATACAAGGATATATGTATTTTTAAAGAAATAAAGTAAATTATTTTTTTAATAGACACGTATGTTTTGTAACCCCTTCCATTTTGGCATGCGTGAAAAGGAAATCGTAACAACTTCCTGCATCATCCAATAATGTAGCCCAATCTGTATATAAAAATAAAATGTTCTATCAAATTATTAAGAGATTTTTATGTCCCATTTGTATCGTTAAAGCTTTTATAAGATTTAACATTATATATAAATCTAACATTTTGATATATATAACTTTAGTAATTTCGTAAATAAATAATTATAACATTCAAAGACATTTTTAATATATAAATCTAACATTAGAAGATATGTTATTAACAATAGATGTTGTTTCAAGCAAAGGGCCTCTAGAATCTGGCCTTAGTGTCTAACTATAACAGAATAAGGTGTGATCTCTTAAATGGTTAAGGGTTCAAGTCTAATGGTGATCAAGAAAATATATATTTGAGAATAGGATTAGAGGGTGTGTGATTTAGATGTAATAAAAAAATAATTAACGTTGTTTCAAAAATGATAGCTTTTAATAAAAAAAAACGTTAAGGTCGAAATATGGCTTTCAAATTAAGTTTCGTATTAGTGGATGCTGCCAAAGGACAGAGTGCTCCGTTTTTTTCCGTTGCCTTCCCCCGCTTTCAAAAACAATGAAAATGGAGTTCGGGAGGATTCTTTGACTCCCAATCGGGTTGCCTTCCCAGGTCTTGCCGGTGTTGCATGTAGGTCGTGATGTGCCTTGAGATGGACGGTCCCCCCCTCCCGCGCGTCGGTGGGGAATCTGCTCCCATGTCGTTGTTCTCATTTCTTTATGTTATTTGTACCGGTAACCAATTTATGGATGAGTACTCTTGGAGTAGTTGGTCTGGCTTCAAACCTAAGTGCGTATGACATCATTTCTCAAGAAATTAGGTTTATACATGGTATTTTTTTATTTATATATAATAACAAATTTTATGTATAAAACTATTTAAAAAGTTTTTAGTAACTCAAATAGAATACATTATCTTTTAATAAGTCTAAAATATAAAACTAATAAATTACGTCATTTAAAACAAATAACTCTTCATTGTTCAAAAAACAGCTAGGAAAATATAATATCTTTATTACGGAAAGTGTCAGTTCACAATCAGACACCCGTTTGTGTGTGGAATTCAATTTGATTAAACAACTAATGAATTATTAAGGGCAATTCTAACCACACATGGAATATTGCTAATTGGACTTGTCGTCGCGCTATACGCCCTCGTATAGATCAATATGAGGGCGTATAGGGTTCACTCTCTGACATAAGAATGATACGTGTCATTCTCTGTCTAAAGTATATGTCTCATACAATTCGTATTGCTCTATACGCAGCGTATGTGGCAGTGCACGATAATTTTCTTGAAAAGTTGGAAGATTTGGTGTTAAAGAATCCTATACGTGGTGTATTGACCTATACGTCACGTATAGGTGTTTTTTATTTAATTATAATTTTTTTATTTTATTCATATTTTGTTTATTTTTATTTTAATTTATATAATTTTGTTAATATAAGTTTGTTAGTCAAACAAAATATTAAACATTACAAACCAAACAAAATATTAAACATTACAAACCAAACAAAATATTAAACATTACAACCAAACAAATAAACTAAAATTATATACATTACATCAAAAAATTAAATATATACATCAAAATGTTTTACATACATAACAACGAAAGAAACAAAATACAAATAAAAGAACTAAACCTAACCGGCTCCGCCGTCACCCTGACCGGCTCCGCCGTCACCCTGACTGGCTCCGGCGTCACCCTGACCCGCCCCGCCCTCACCCTGAACGGGGTCGTCCGGATAATGACGTGGCGGTGGTAGTGGGGGTGGCTCGATGCCGACGGCTCGTGACTGATTCACGAGCTGTTCAACCGCCCACATCATCAGGTCATCAATGCGATCGAGTTGACGACCCTGTCGTCGTGAGTCGGCAACAAGGCCATCAAGCAATGCCTGGGTAGCCCTATCCAGCCTAACAGACCGACGTACGTGTCGGGGATGCTGTGGCGGATGCTCGTGGACCTGCTCGACGTGTGGCGGCTCGTCCTCAATCGCCATACCCTGTAGCGGCTGAGGCATAGGCGGGCCCCCCTGTCTAGGCATCTGCGGCAACGGCACCGGGACCCAAACCTGGTCCTGGACGGCCCCTACGAACAGAAGGCCTTGCGGGAATCGGTGCGTGATGCACATGCCGCTCGCCGTGCGATGGTCTAATCGGACATGGGGAATGGGCGGTAACATCGCAGGCTCATGGTGGTCAAATGGTATGACCGACCGCATGATATGCGTGATGAAAGCACCGCCATATAAAAGTCCGCGCTTCTGTCGCATATAGGCAGAAGCAAAATAAAGCGCCTTACTCGTGGACAAGTCGCACCGCCTCCCAGTAAGCAGGCAGAAAAGGAAGAAAAGATCTCTATCAGTGCACCACTCACGGCTTTTCAGACGCGGTGCGATCGACGTCGAAATAAGCCGGTGCAGATATCTATACAAAGGGTCTCTAATACCCGAGACCCTCCCCTTGGTACCCAACCAAGGACTATCTGAAATCAAGCCCCAAAAAACAAGGAGTTCCTCCTTGTCCACCTCCGTCACCGCCTCGGTGAAAAGCGGCATGATCGTCTCAGGCTCGTAGTATAAGCCCGTCGTGATTGCCCACTGACGGAGGGTTTGACGGTAAACGACCCCAAAAATAGAAAAAGAAATACGATCCGGATCAATATCCGGCGCCTCCCCGGGTAGAGGCTGCAGCCCAGTCTCTGAGTAGATGAACGTCGAAAGAAACTCGACGACCAGCTCTCGGTATGTCTCCTCAAAAGAAAGGTAAAAAAGACGCGATCATGGCGTGTCCTGACCGATGATGGCCCTAGCTCGCTCGGCCTCTTGCACCTCCTCGAGGAGGGCCCAATCCACCGTCGTACCTGGACCCATCTGCACCTCCCGGAGCTTCTGGCAACGGGAATAAGCCTCCGTATCGGGCGGAAAATCCAGAAAAGGGTAGTGCGCAAGATCGTCTAGCTGATCCATCTCAATATCATCATCATGATCCGCCATATCTGATAATATAATATTGTTTAAATTTTAAATAATAAATAATAATATAATATTGTTTTTATTTTAAATAATAAATAATAATAATAATTAATTTTTTTATTTTAAATATTAAATAATAAATAATAATAATAATAATATATTGTTTTTAATTGAATTAAGAAATGATAATAATAATTATTAATATATTGTTTTTAATTGAATTAATAAATAATAATAATATTTATTAATTTTTTAAAAACCTATACGCCATGTATAAGCTTATACGTGGCGTATAGGCTGTTGCTGGGCAAAATAAGCCATACGCAGGTCAATTAAGTCATACGCGGGCGACTTGTCGGGTAAACCAAGCCATACGCGACCCAAACCAGACCATACGTAGGCAAGTGACTGGGTAAACCAAGTCATACGCAGCGTATAGACTTATACGTGGCGTATGGCTTCATCGTCTTCCTAGGACGAACTATACGCCACGTATGGCCCTATACGTAGCGTATAGTTCTTAAGTTCAATCCTAAAAATCGCTAATCTACCCAGTTTTACCCGCTAATATTCAATAAAAACATAACATTAATAATCGTGGGTTGAGACACGTACCTTTACAAAGTTTTTTTTAGGCCACAATCCAAATCAACGAGCGTTTTATAAGCGGGTTGCGTATAGGATATTGAATAAAAATTAATTATAATTATATTTAATTAAAATTAATCAAACGTATTAGTAGTTTAATTATAATTAGTTATAATTAAATAAAAATATTTAAAATGACCATAAAATTAATTCAAAAATAGTTACAATACAATTTTAAACAAATATCATCCGAGATTCGTGAAATATTGTGGAAATCCAGATCTATTAGTAGCCATTATTTTCTTAAATCGTTCAATACGATCATTGTATATATTTTCCCATTTTGCTGCATCATCATTTCGGTGCAAATTCCAAAGTGCATTCAGCGTAGGAATCGGAAATTCTCCGTCTAACTTGACGTGGATGAAATGAGCATTTTTGACGTGAACTAACGATACGACTTGATGTTGAGCGTGAACGTTAGGACCAAACCATAATGGAAAAAATGTTTCATTACCGTTGATGTTTAAAAGATGAACAATCACCCCAAATCTTTGAGCAATTAGGAGTCCTGTGTATGGCATCGACATCCAACGACTAACTGGTGCGGCTTTCACATCCTGCCAATCTATTGTGTGACGTAGCCTATCATACTCTTGAAATGAGACTCTGTCAAAAACAGTTCTCCACCATTCCTCTTTATTGTCCATCTCATTTAGAAGTTGTTGTCGGATAAAGAGCCACCGGTTTTCATTTAACCCTAAGCCCAAAGCTACCGATCGAAAACCACAGTTACCGTCGGGATTTACATCCTGTATATGTGAAATGTATGGATAAAATAAAGACGGTATCGAATCCTTAAAACATTTTATATTTTTAACCGCATCTTTCCCCGTAATCAATGGAAACCCAAGATGGGCGTTATCATCTTGCGGTTGCTTTCCTTTACCCTTGGTGTTGAAAGACCGAACTCGCTTGTATAGACTCTTGTGACGCAATATACGAGCTGTGTCTCGCATGGTCACATTTGTTTTGTTGGGATCCTGTGAATGAGCTGTTTCTCGCTGTCACACCCCGGCCGGCGGCGGATTATACGCCGTGGCTGACACGGTTGTTCAATAGCACATGGTCATTTATTAATGAGTGATAGTATTTATTCATCATAGTTAAAGCATCTGTTACACAAAGAAATAGAAGACAAATAGTTCGTAACGTAACGTAAATTAAATCCAATATTGATTAGAGCTAGGTCCATAGTCCTATATGATCAAGTAATGTCCTCAAACTAGTGCACCTGAAACATGTGAGTAAATGTCAACTACAAGTAGTTGGTGAGTAACATAGGTTTTGACACCAAACAAAAGTTGAGTAAAAGTATTTGAAATTCAATATGTTCAAAGCGTAACTATGGCATAAATGTGAAAACATACAAGGTTCCAAGCGTACAATTCAATCCGTAGTAAATGGAAAACTGGTAAGTACAACCCCACTGATTGTGTTTTGGAAAATAGTAATATGGTACACACAAAACCCGCTAAGGTTCGTGTTAACTGGAATCGGATTCCCCTATAAATGATCGTGTTAGGTACTACCTTAGGCCTGGGTAGCAGGTTAATGAATGTACTAGTATGAATACATGTAATGGTCACCAAGCAGTTCAAGACATAAAGCACGTAGTAAATAGCATGAGAACATTGGTATTGAATTTGGTAAGTATAGTATGTAAACATGTTCCACCCCGAGTATTTGTAAACAATAGTAAAAAGAAAGGGGGCTATGAACTCACCTGAGTTTTGTACTAGTAGTGGATAGCACCACACAAGGATGCAAAAGGAAGCACAAAAGTTGGCTGTGAACCGTCTAGGTATGTCCTAGAATTATAAGCATAATAATTAGGGACACATGAGGTATTGTGACGATGACACGGAAGAGTGAACGTCTTAAAACAATCTAAGGATCGACGAGTAGACGAACGTGTCCACGGGAATAAGGGTTTCTTAATATGATTATTAAGATAAGTATGTTTCATGTCGAGAATTTCTAATTACGAATAATATTAATAAAATAAATATATTCGTGCGTTTGTTCCATTAAAAATATGGCCTAGGAAAATAATATAACTTAATATACTATTTTTAAGTTCGTAGGATTTAATAAAATAATCATTTATGTGGTAAAAATAATAAATATATTATTTTTATTCGAGAATATATTTGTGGGTAAATAATATAGGTACTTATATTATTTATAAGTTTGAAGTGTGACACGGTCACGATTAATGTGGTGAAAATAATATATATAAACATATTATTTTATAATTGGAGTCACGGGTTGAAAATAATATAATATATTATTTTTTATTTGGAGTCGAGGTTTAAAAACAATATAAATATATTATTTTATGAGTAGAAAATATTATTAAATATGAGTTATAAAACCAAAGCCGAGCCTACGGGTGTTTCCCCGGGCTAAAACACGTTAATATATGAATATAATAATATAGGGTTTGATTTTTATATTAAAATAATAACTAAAGATGGATTTAAAAAGAAATGGGTGTGGAGAGACTCGAACCCGGGTCTCTCCCATACATGCACAAGGCTTTAACCAGTCCCGCCCGCTAGGGTTTCGCAAACAAAGCCGGTTCCAAATGGTTTTAGCATACAAGTCAAATGGTATCCCTCCCCATATGCATAATCGATCGATTTCAGTCCCAATACCATCAAATCTGATCGCGATCCGTCAAATTTTCAAAGGGGGTTTTGTTGTTTTGAGTATTACGAATCTGTGGTAGGTTTTAATTGCAAAATAACGGGTTTAGAGTTGTTAAATTTTTGGTTTTAAATGCCGAAAACCCTAGCTACGAACACACAATCGGTTCGATCAAATCTTATGTTAAAAACTGTTGAAACCATGGGGCTATTACAGATTAGGGCATTGCGAAACTAACCAAGTGGTTTGATTTCATTCATATCGAGTCTAGGATCAAAATCCCCAAAATGGATTATGAACAAACCCTAGATTACGGGTTATGATCAATTCGATATTAACAGGTTAAATTGATAAAGGGCTTTTGTTTTATAGATGCTTACGAGTCTATAGGTATTAGTTAATTGGATTTTAACGCAGATCTGAGTAGGGTTCGATCAAATCGTTTTCTCAAGAACCCTAGATTCTGGGTTTTGATTCAAACGATGATATGAGCCCCAATTGGCATAGGGCTTTTGATCTGGGTTTGAAAACGAAGCTAAGGAAGTGTTTAATTACCAGAAGAGTGTTCGGATTGATGGTGCTCGACTAAAACCCAGTTCCGACTTTGCGTTTTCGTTCTCCGGCGACTCTGGCTATGATTCTGATCAAATTGGGATGTGTAGAACGATTAGAGAGGTGCGATTAAAGTATTCTGAGTGAAAATTTGAGAGTCGGTAACGAATTGGATCGAATTGTATAGCTCTAGCATTAAGTTCGACGGTTTTTGGTTTAAAGACCTTAACTCGCAATGATTAGCAACAAGGAACGATTAGAAACGGCTCAATGATGGCCGGATCCATCAATGCCATACGTTTAAACTTCGAATTCGATCAATAGGTCACGAATTTGGGTCAAATGTCGCAAGTTTGACTTTTAAAAGTCAACAGGGCCAAATTGCTCCTGATTTTGACTTTGTAGGTCAACCGATTAGGTTTTGGGATTTGGCAGAGGTAGTCCCTGCAGTTGTATGTGAATTAGAGTTTAGAGTTTAGCAGAGTTAGTCCCTGAGGTTTCTAACTGAGTTAACTAAGTTAACTGGGATTTGCCGGAAAGGTAAAAAAAATAATAATAATAAATAAATAAATGAATAAATAAGGCCGGAAATTTTCTAGAGATTACACTCGCGACATCCTGTTTCCTTTGTTGTTGCTTTTTCAAAGTTGGACGACCGCGAGTATCTTCTTGTACCATAGGCGCTTTCTTGTTACTTTTGCTCGGAAAGACAACCCCTGCGATTCTCGACAGCATACTTCTTTTGACCTGATCGGGTTGTGACATAATTTTGTTTCTCACTTGACCCAGTACCTTATCCACGTCTACATGTTCATCAACGACAAACGACGGTTTTAAATCAAGTTTCCTCCAGAAGACGTCCACCACATCTAGAGGGATTATGCCACCTGTATTTTAAACGAAATAGTCAGAACATTTTGAAAAGCACACGGCAACCCACAACTACTAAATAGTCAGAACAGTTTACCTGTATCTTTGATATTTGCCATACGACAAGCACACGACAACCCACAACTACTGAAAAGTTGGCACCCACACGATGCATTTTGTTTCCGTATATTTGATAACTTATACCACTCGTTTTCTATCAAATCTAGAGCTTTATGTGAAACTTTACCGTGCAGGTTATCAAACAATTCAATAGCTATGTGGCTATCCATTTTCCTTATGAGGCTTGTTCCAAACCCAAACTGTAACTGATAATACTGATCTGATACAATTTCATCAACAAACCCAACAAGTCTATCTAGCGAGCTGTTAGCGTTTCTAAGAAAGCTCTTTAAGAGCGAATGCTGGCTCTCGACTCGGTTCGTTGTATGTTGACCAAAATTGAGGTTTCTATTGGACCACGCGGATACAAACTTTTCTTTATACGGGTCCAGCCAATTTTTAGTCACATAATCTATAACTCCTGGAAAAATATTTAATATTGAATAAATATTTAAATACTGAAAATATTAAATATTTAATATTTAAAACTTACTTCCTAGTTTGGCTGCATACAGACGTTCGTAAAGTCGGTTGAAGTTGTACTGGTATATATCTGGCGTGGGAGACTCACATAATACCGACCATGAATACTTTAAATTTTTCCAGTCTTCGTCTGTAAATGATGCCCTGCAATGTTTTGCGATATTCTCGTGTATGTGCCACCGACATAGGTTCTTGAAACAGCCCGGAAATATTTTATCACACGCGTTCATAAGAGCTTTGTCTCTGTCTGTTACTATCACACGCGGCTCCATACACTTTTGCAACAATGCTTTTATTTGAAGTAGCACCCAAACAAAGTTTTCCTCCCGTTCTTTTGATATAAATGCATGAGCGACGCAAAACGACTGGTGCGTGGAGGTCACACCGACCACTTGGACAAATGGAAGTTTATACATGTTTGTTTTGTAGGTCGCGTCGATCATCAACACGTGCGGGAATGCACGCCACATCTCGTACGATTTCGGATGAACAAAGAATATCTCCTCCACACTATTTGTGACATGATCTTCTCGAGTATAGTAGACGTATTTTTTGGAAGAAAGCAGGTTTTCCAGAATCTGTATTGGAGTTTCACCGACTCTCGTTTCGTTTTTTATCTTTTGTATCGCATTATAAATGTCATTTTTAATGCAACTACTCTCTGGGTTTTGTTCCCTTATAGTTGCCAGAATGTTTCGTGGCAACATGTTTTGCGAATACAACTTCCCCACCAAAAGTTGTTCCGACTGAGACAGTCTCCTTGCAAACGAGTGCGCCACAAGATGTTGACTAGGATCGTGGTTATGACTGTCATCCTTCACCGTTAATTTCCAATCATCAGTATTTTCTTGATACTCTCCTTCCAATTTAAAGGGACAACCTATTTTCTTGCTACCCGGCACGTCTAACCGTGGCAGTAGACGCACGTTCGCCGTGACGGTCACACACAAGCCACACCTTGATAAACGGTTCCGTCGAATCGTCGCCTTTTCTCCTCGATCGTCGGGTGACAAGGACGTAACCATTCTCACGTCCTCTCCGCATAGCCCAATTCACCAACTGTTCACGAGACTGAAAATTCTGGTCAGTTTTATACGGCACATTTTGATGGTTTTGTTCTTCGTCTTTGGAGTCGTCGGTTTGTTGTGTCGGGTAAGAGACTTCCCCGCACACGAAGTTGTTAGTTTGTTGTGTCGGGGAGGAGACTTCACCGTATACGTAGTCGTTCGTGGGTTGTGTAAGGTAAGACGGTTCACCGTATACGAACTCGGGATTGCTCAGTGGCTCGTTCAAATCTGAAAGCCTTACCCGTTGATTAGAATAAACGTCGGACGAGACCTCCTCCCAGTTCACCTCTTAAACGCCAGAACTTTGCGGGTTGTTTTCCAGCGACTCGTTAGAATATACCTGAAAACCGTAGTTACCATCCCACCACCAAGACATGTTTATAATTTTTGAGAGATTGTTTAAAATTTTTTTGAACGATACGTTCGAATGAGAATTTTGCATGGTTAAATACACAAAATTTGGGCTATATACGCATCGTATAGGGCAATACGGTGCGTATAGGATTCGGGTCAAACATGGTCAAACCTCGTATACGCATCGTATAGTTCAATACGATGAATATAGCGTACGAGGTACTTTCTGCAACTAGTCAATCATCACATCGCTATACGCTCCGTATAGATCTATACGTGGCGTATAGCGATGTGATGTTGACTACTTGCAGAAAGTACCTCGTACGTTATACGCATCGTATTGAACTATACGATGCATATAGTGTTTGAATGACCAGGTTGTACGAGGATGTCGGGCATGGAAAATTGTGAAGGGCTATACGCATCGTATTGCCCTATACGATGCGTATATGGCCAAGTCGACATAGCAATTCCCGTGTGCCATTAGTAGGCCTCATTAATAATTCACAAAAAAAATTAGCGACAGGATCTGACTTCATATTCAGGTCGGCTCAACCTTTATGAGGCTTAAAGCTAATTATAAAATCGGAGTCATTTTCATAAAAAAAATATTTTTTTTCTTAGAATACTAACATATGATGATGCACATTTTTTTATACAATTTTTTAAAGGGAAAATCCTCAAAATGTTCTTATTACTTTTTTGTACCTCAATCTGTCCCTTAAATTAATCTCTTCCGAAAACGTCCCCTCATATACCGTCGGAACCGACGGTATAACATGGTCGTCCGACGTTGTTCTCAGCCAACCATATTCCGCCACGTGTACAAAACGCCGGTATGTTTATAAACACCGGTGGATCCGACGGTAATTTATTTTTTTTACAAAATTGTTGAGGTAGGATCACATTGTATTTATATAAAATCATTATTTTTTTTCAAAAAAGATTTTATTTTATTTTATTTTTAGAAAATCATTGAGGTAGTGTTCGTCGGATTTTTTCCAATCACCGTCGGACGACGGTACAACGTCGGAAAACTTTTCAAATTCCAAATAACGTCGGATTTTTTTCAAACATCGTCGAAAGATGGTATAACACCGTCAGATTTTTTCAAACACCGTCGGATTTTTCAAACACCAAATACCGTCGGATTTTTTTCAAACACCGTCGGACAAGGGACATTCTTGGAAAAAATAAGTCAACGGGACAAATTAGGGGACAAGAAAAGTAATAAGGACATTTTGGGGATTTTTCCTTTTTTAAAGTCATACAATCACACATATTAAAAGAGTTTTAGTAAAAAGAAAACTCTTTCATATGTACTGATTTTTTGTTCTACTTGTCCAAACCTAAAAATTAAATTATAAAGATCGGACCCTTAAATATAAGGGCCCTAAGCGACAATTTTTTTTTCCTTAATCGAGCCACCCTGTTCGCGTTAATCTTGATTTAATAAACACTAAGTTTCGTGTCTTATACGGCTCAAGTGCAACCTTGGGGAAGTTAATAGATGAACATGCCTGGGGTAGGTTTCTAATTGCGTCATTTTTGTAACAATTAAAAAAATTAATCTTGCAATTAATTTTAGTCAACTCTGTACACCTTATAACAACCACGGTTTCCCATTGCCGGATCAGTTACAGTTTGCTGACTGCCATTAGAGATGAGAAGCATCGTATTCTGGTTGATTACGGTGGTGGTTCTAGCCGGAAAAGGAAACGGTCAGCTGGTGGAGAATTTCTATGCTTCCACGTGTCCCATGGTTGAACTCATCATAAAACAGGCGGTGGACACTAAGGTCAGCCAGACATTCACAACGATTCCGGCCACCCTTCGTCTTTTTTTTCATGATTGTTTTGTTGAGGTTCGTATCTTTTAAGGTTTTGTATTTTTGTTTTTTTTTATTAATTAAGTGGATTTTTAGATTTTAAGATATTTCCTTGCAAAATGTGTAGGGGTGTGATGCTTCGGTGATTATAGCGTCACCGAATGGAGATGCCGAAAAGGATGCACCGGACAATTTGTCACTCGCGGGTGACGGGTTTGATACAGTTAATAAAGCTAAGCAGGCGGTGGAGTCCGTTTGCCCTGGTGTTGTTTCATGTGCTGATGTTTTAGCCATTGCTGCGCGTGATGTCGTGGTTGCGGTAAGACCTAACACTATACAGGGAAATGAGCGGGTGAAACCGGGTCGGGTCAAGTTGAAACCACACTGTATTAATTTCTACACTCTGAGTTGGGAAAGAGGAAAGTGAAACATTAAAAATGGGAGAAATTAATTAAAGTCTATACTCTCTAATAAATAAAAAATTTAGTGGGATATTTGTCACTCTTCTATGCATTCTTAATCATCTTTCCCGTCTCTTCTTCTCCTATTAATTATATAAATTTCTTTAATTCTTTTTATAATTTTTTTGTTTCTCGCCTCTCTTCTGTTAAATAATAATGACTTCTATAATTCTTTTTATAAAACGTTTTTTTTATTTTTTTAAAAAGAGTAAATTGCGTTTTTTGCCCCCGTGACTTGCCATGTTTAACCATTTTAGTCTAAAAAGTAATCTTTTAACATATCAGCCCCTAAGGTTACATTTTTGTAACCATTTCAGTCCCCTGACACTAACTCTGTTAACTTTTTCTGTTAAGTATATAGGCATTTTAGTCATTTTATTTCTAAAGGACTAGTTTAAGCATTTCAGTCCAATAAAAACATTTTTTAGTTTTTGATAAAAAAAAATTTACTTATTTAAAAGCGTTTTTTTAACTTTCTTTAAAATCATTTTTACTCTAAAAATTGGTTAAACGGGGCAAACCACAAGGACCAAAAACGTAATTTACTCTAAAAAATTGGTTTGGTCATAAAACATTTTTATAAATTAAACATTTTTTTCATTCTTTTTATAAAACATTTTTTCATTCTTTTTATAAAACATTTTTAAAAAATAACTATATAATGTTTCTAAAATTTGTATTAAAAAACTATGTAATATATATATTTTTTTTTAAAAAAAAAACCAAACGATCGAATTGAGAAAGTGATACATACAAGAGTACCAAAATTACAAACTAATGGCAGGTAGACGGGCAACAAGTTGCGCCGCTACCCCCTTCTGAATAGCAAATCCTACTCTACTAAACACAAAGTTCCCCCCATAAATATATGCGGTGTTACTGTTGACCACCCGCTGAACCCGCTTAAGGAACCGCACCGCATCAGGGGCGAGAGCGCCAAACGTAATATATCATAAATACGTAATATGTAGTTTTAATTACTAAGTATATAATATTGCATTTATTCAATCCGTGTAATACATCGGGTTTCTAACCTAGTTAATAATATATTGAACATTCATATAATAAACATTGATATAGAGAAGTATGTTTGTGTATATATCTATATATTGGGGTTGACCCAGCCTAACTCGTTTTAACTTTTACCAAAGATTAGGGGTGTAATCGGGATGAGTTGAGCGCAACTCGTTAATATATTTTTAAGCTCGGGCTCGATTTGTTTATTATTTTTAAATATTTATTTCTATTTTATATACATATACGTAAAATTATAATTTTATATATAGCAAAATATATGTTATTTAGTTATTTTTATCATAGTTTTATTTATTTTGAGTAACAATCTTTTACACATAAATATCACATAACCTTACATTTGCAAAGATTTGAACTCACACCACTTTTATGGGGGCAAGCACCATACCACTAGACCGTTTGGTCATGAGTTTTTATCATAGATTTATATATAATAATATTTATTATATAAAATAAAAACTATTATATTTATATAAATATTGAGCCTGTTTAGGCTAGCAAGTTTAGTCAAACTCGATATATTAAACTCGAGTTTGTTTATTAAATGAGCTTCAATCTAGACTCGATCTTTGGTCCATTTAAGCTCAACTTAATTCGAGATTTTAGCAAGTTAACCTCAAGTTGCTCACGAGCGGCTCAGCTCGTTTATCCCTTTTCACCCCAAACCTATTCAGCACATCCAGCTACTATTGTTTCTTGGATTAACTTGTAGTTTTCCAATTTAATCAAACATCAATAAAAATTTTATGGCCATCTGTTGTAAACTACTTGATCTTCTATGCAGGCTGGGGGGCCTTTGTTTAACGTCCAATTGGGCCGGCGAGACGGGCTCATTTCACAGGCGTCACGGGTCACCGGAAACCTTCCGTTACCCACTTTCAATGTCAACCAACTTAACACCATGTTTTCCAGGCACAACCTCACAGAGCTCGACATGATCGCGCTTTCAGGGGCCCACACACTCGGTTTTTCCCACTGCAACCGTTTTGCTAACCGGCTATACTCATTCTCATCATCCTCCAAGGTTGACCCGTCACTGAACCCGACCTACGCTCAGCAATTAATGAATGCTTGCCCTCAAAATGTAGACCCCGATATCGCCATAAACATGGATCCTGAAACCCCTACCACCTTTGACAATGTTTATTACCAAAACCTAGTAGCTGGCAAGGGTTTGTTTACATCGGATCAAGTTCTGTTCACTGACCCGTCGTCTCGGTCAACAGTCAACGACTTCGCCAAAAACCTAGGGGACTTTAACCGGGCCTTTATAACCGCCATGAGGAAGCTCGGGCAGACGGGTGTCAAAACTGGTAACCAAGGAGAAATAAGAAGGGATTGCACAAGTTTTAATTAATATTGTACCAAAGCAAATAAATAATGATTATATGTATTGTTTTTCAAGCAGATTGTTACATGTTCTTGAAAGATTACAATAAAAGTGAACTGATAATAGAAAAAGAAAGCCAAAACTTCAATCCAATACAAATGTTAAAAATGGAATAAAATATACAAACCAGATTCAAGATTCAAGATAACCTGAGATTTAATACTTTGATCATTTCATCATCCGAAGAATTTCAAGTTCGGGTTTTTCCGTAGAGGTGTTGGTAAACAGTTTTAGTTCGGCGCACGAGTATCAAACTTAGGATAAGTGCTATGATGCAGAGTCCTGACATGATCATGTAAGTCAGAAAGAAACAAATTGAACCTGTGCACTTTAGGGCATCATCTGTCTCAAATAGTTTGGTAAAAAAAGAAGTTGACTTTATGATGAGTTCACCACGTTGTTGAGCTTGTTTCTCTGCTTCCGAGTCGTATATGTAGCTAGCAATGAGCCCAGAAAAGACTAGTGAACCTCCGGGGTTTGCAAGGGTGAGGAAATTGTACAAAGCTCCAAACTTTTTGACCCCAAATAACTCGGAGGCGGTGGCAGGTATGATGGCCCAGTGTGCCCCATACGCTAGCCCGACTAAAAGGGTACCAATGTACATTGCCCCGGGCCAACCCATGGCAAAAATAAAATGCCCGATTGCCATTATGCCTTGGGCAACAGCTAGAGCTACGGGCCTAGGGTAAGCGTGGTCCCTGTGAAGCAAAATAAGAAAATATTTGAAGAAATTAATATTTTAGAACGTCATGTTAATATGAAAACCGGTAGAGGTCATTGCGAACCATGTACCTAGAAATCGGTCTGCTGGGTCAAATGGGTAATATTTAAGAACTTATTGAAAGCTGAAACGGATCAATTGGGTCAAAAAGTATGGACTGGTCAACCCAAACCGACCCATTTTGGCTAGTATTAAAAAGTGACCGACCCCCTCTCATTTTTCTATCTCAAGTAAGTTGTAGAGATGCTCACTTTGACCCATTTACATTAGTCGATCTATTTGGGTTGCATATCAATACCAACGGGTCAAATAGGTAAAAATGTAAAACTTTGCTAAAATTAGAAAGCATCAAATACAGGTTGATCTAGTTAAATGTCACATTAAAGTCTAAAAACATGAAAGAAAGGTTGACAGGCTTGTTGGGTAATCTTGATTGGTTAACGGGTCATGGGAAAGAAGAAGTCTAAGATTGACCGAGATTTGTTGATAGTGTACGTTGGTGTGGTACACGTTGGGTAAAGAAGTGGTCATCACTTTTCCGGTTCTTTGGGTAGAATAATTAGTATTTTAATTGTTTTTCTTATTATCTATTTTGACTATTTAAAGTAGAAGGTAGTCTGCATTTCTTTTCAACTTGTAATTCCTTTTGAATTTAATACATAGAAAGCTCGTCCCATTTGTGTGTGTAGTGTGTATATCAAAGGGGCCTGAACCAACAAGGCTAACCAGACCCCGACCCATTTCAACAAGCACTAAAAAGTTAACACCTGCCCAAACAACCCCCCCCCCCCCCACACACACACACAACCCAATGTTGCCACCTCGGAGTAATTTGCGTACCTGACAACGATCTCAGAAACATAGCCTCCGCCAACACGACCTAAGAAATTCCAAATGCTGATCATGGAAACAAATATGTGTGTGTTATCATATCCCAAAGACTCACTCATTTGACCTAAATTGTCAATCACAGTCAAACCTGAACCAGACCCAAGCAAAAGGGTCCAAAAAAGGAGCCAAAAATCAGCCTTGATCAAGGCCTGTGTAAGATCAAAGTCTTCGCCTCTATGCGGGCCGGTTCTCCTTTTAATCCTCACAGCCCCTTCCGCAGCAGCTTGGGCCACTTTTGATTGTAATTGCAAGATTCTCTTTTGCCTTTCAGAAGCCGGAAGCAAATCTACCTCTGTAGGCTTCTCATCTTCCACCTCACTAAATATAATCTCATTCGGGTCATGTGAACTTCCGGGCTGCTCTTTATTTTGTGGTTCAGATAAAAGAGCTTCTTCTTCTGAGGTTCTCGGGCCAGATGAAAAGGTCAACCATAACGGAATCCCAATTGGAACCACTAATAGCACAAACAAAATGGATGTTAATATTTGAACTATGGTTTCATTCAGATCAACCAAGTCTTCCACAAGCATAACCCCCATCAAATAAGCAGCTAAAATGAGACACACGCAGTAGATTAACGAGAAACTTGACCCGTCTGATAGTCTAAGTTGTCTGTGACCACCAACTGGTCTAACAATGAACATAAGAGCAATCCCCACCATTGCAGGACCGACAGCAACCATGAATATAAGTGACGCATTATCTGGTGAATTAATTAACGCGTATATTTGTGTCAAGATTGCCCCACTTAGCCCTGCAAATCCCTTTAGTATTCCCACAATAGGCCCGCGGCTTTTGGGGAAGTTTTGAACACATGAAACCAATGCTACTGTGTTGAAGTAGGTTTCACCATTGGTTCCAATGAATATGAGCACGCACATCTGCATATAACAAGATATTAACCGCTTCAGCATATGATGTAGAGTGAAAGCAAAGATAAATAAGCGGAGAAAACTCTCAAATTGATATATAACTGAATACCAAACCATTACGCGAGCTACCCTTTTATAGAGAGATTCTAAATTTGGCAGGTATAACCAAATTTCGAATATACTAACCGACTCATAAATAGTAAAATTGACTACATAAATAAGCGCGAAAATCAAGACAAGATAATAAATTAGCTAAAATATAGAAAAGCAAAATCGGAGCCTTTATTAAAGGATTTTAGGTTCGACAGCCGGGCTAAAACGTCATATGATCCGGCCGTCAAGACCTTTCCGTCCACTACTTAGGGCCCGTAACTCCAATCGTACCCTATTTCCCCAGTCTGGCCGCTAACTCCTGATGATCAAGATTCCGACATTGGTGTAAAAAATCCCATGTTTTAATCAGATTCAAAGTAGTTTCAAGATATTAATTAGTTTTTCAACTCACACAACTAATGATCGGAATTCATGTTCTTTAAAGGCTAATCTTGTATAACTAAGTTTGAAACCCCAACAATATAGATAAAATTAAATGAGACCTGCGTTTAACTAAACTCATGATCAGCAATTTTCAGATCAAAACTTTAAAACCAGGTTGATTATAAGTAAACCAAATCAACGGATTGGATTAAGAGCCGTGTGTCAATTGACGCACGTTTCGTTGACCAACATAAAACAAGATCAGGCTAACAATACTTACAACCCACAATGGCAACACCGGAACCTTGCCGGTGACGACGAGCCACACCCATCCATACCCCACAAAGTTCTGAATAGCCCCAACAAGCATAAGAGCCCACAACGGTAAAATCTCCGACATACTTCCAGCCAAAAACCCAACACTGTCTCCAAGATCCTTAGCTACCCCTAATCTCGCAACTTGCTTCTGATTGTAGTTTAACGAGCTCTTTATCACCGGAGATATGCTCCCGAACACGTACCCGATCCCGGCGCACGATTGAACCCACATTGCCGCCACAAAAACAAGCCATCTGTTGTTGAAGAAAGTGATGGTCAGATCTTTGATTCGACCCATTCAAGCGAAACAGGTTTTGGGGTGTTTGGTGGTGGTGGTGGTGGTGTTGGTTGTACTTGTTCCGATATCGGTAGAAAAGATCTGTGTGACCAAAACGGACTTTGAGTTTTGGATGTCGATTGCTTTGCTGTCTGTGCTGTCTTTATGTACTCTTAAAACAATACTTATTTGTTTGTTTGATTGTCAAGACATGTCAAATAAAATACGTTATTATTTTAGTTAAAAATATCAACACGACAACGCTGGTTTTTTTAATATTTAAATATAATAATTAAAATAGATTACATTTTGATTTTGTTTGACAACAAAAAGTCTAGTGTTTTTGTTTTTTGATAATTTTGATCTGGATTTTTTTGTTTGATATATTGCTTAAAAGTATTTGACAAATTTATATGATGTTTATAGTTATTAATTTATTATAAAATAGGTTAAAACTCATGTATTACACGAGTTTAATAAATCAAACTTGTTGTAAATCGGTAGTTTCTGTGAAAATTTGTATGTTGAATGTCATCAAACCATTGGTGAAATAAGAAATAATGAATATTTAAGAATTATAAATAATAATTAATGAAAATTTAAAAATTATAAAATTGTATTTTAAGATATGATATAATTGAAATCATTTTATTATTTAGTAAGTTTTAAGAAAATATTAGAATAAATTTTAGATATTTAATTATTTAAAATTATTAATATTTAATAAAAGAGAGAGACAGAATTATTTAATAAAAGAGAGATGAAAAAAATAAAAATTTAGGCTTCATCAAAATTCAACATGTGACGGATTAAGTTATTTATTTATTATAATAAAGATATACCTTTCTTTTCTACCGCTTTTGTTTTTCAAAGAATAAAAGATAAGCTTAGCACGGACCACAATTTAATATGTTTCGAAATCTATGAAATATCAGAACTTGTTTTCTTCAAAACCATCACTACAAATTTGTTTTTGAAGACTCCGCGGAACCCTACGCTCCGCGCAAGGGGAACAAGACTTTCCTCGCAAGGCTCTTTGCCAAGTAGAGCCACTCCCAGCAGTACCTCATATATGACAAAGGCACATGCGTATACGGTAAAGAGGGACCACGCTGCCATGCGAGGAATGTCAGGCAATGGGGGACATCCCCATGCAACAGACGGGCCCACCAGGTAGGACAAAACTGACACCACTAATGGTTGTCACCTTGAAGACCACAAGGATATTCCTGATGGCGACGTTCTCGCAATAGCATACCCGCCAGGTCGACACCTTGATAGAGACATCTCAACACCCTTCTTCGGCTATAAATTGGGAGCATAAACCTCCAGGTATGATCAACTTCTCCTCCAAGCTCTCACTCTCACACAACATTTCTATATCCTAAGCCCAATACTTATCCTCACGTCGGAGGGTGACCACAGGGAAACCCCCTTCCCTGTGGCAAGGCTAACGACGTTGTCTGTTTTGCAGGTCCGACGGTTTCACCTTGAGCTCATCCTTACTTCATCTTTTAGACACCCCTGTGGATAGACCAGTTGGAACTGCCTGGTTCGGCTAGTGTATCTTCAGTTTTTGATTTATTATAATATATTACAACTTTTTATAACATGTCTAAAAACAATAACAATGTGCCATTTTTATTCTTAAACCAAACAATAAATGATGTAACTTTTTTTATGTGAAAGTATAACATTTAACATATATTTTATTGCAACTCTATCGTACTAACATAGTTACATGCTATGTCACATCCTTTCATAATTTGGTTTCATGCTCAACAACACGATGATGCCATCCGTGATCATCAGTCTCGATACTAATTTACTGATTTGATCTCATTGGCTAATTAAATGAGCATCTTCCTTAAAAACTAGTAGTCAAACAATGATTAATGGGTCAACCATCCCAATCAATATTAACACGGTTATGGTCCTTATGGATAGTGGATGTAGAAAAAGTGAGAGGTGATCAACCCATGAACGATAGTACCCTTAAGATATCTCAAAACACATTTGAAAGTCAGCCAGTGTTGATCAGCAGATTTCTCAATTTCTATATAAACCTGTTGATCGGCACCATTTGGTAGCCAAGCGTATTCGCATCCATTTTAAATGTACTACTGCTCATCTCTCGCTCTTCTATGTCCATTATTCATGGCTATGATGATGTTGATCAAGTTGATTGTCTTGCTAATTGTTATTCGACTACTGGTTACTATGTTTTTTTGATTTTAATCTTATCAATTGGATTTCCAAGAAGCAACACATTGTTGTCACGTCCATCAATGAGGCAGAGTATCGGGCCCTCACTCATGTTGTTGCTAAGATTCGATGAATTATGTCTCTGATGCATGAGTTACAGCTGATTACGAGTTATGCACCCATTCTTTGGTGTGACAACATTGTGAAAACCGGTTATTCATAGCAAATCAAGCAATCGATATGAAGAATCTATAATCGAGTAGAGTAATCAAGAAACAAGAATGAAATCATAAACACATAGTTAAGGTGTAACTCTCCAATGTTTATTGATATTGCAAATGAAGTCTCATTTTACAAAACTCAAATGTACAAGTATTTATACTAAGAAGACAAGAAATGATTTCGTTCGAAATACATTTCGGTCGAAATGTATTTCGTCCGAAAACGATTTCGAACGAAAAATATTTCGGTCGAAATCTTTTAATTACAAAGAATTCTTCCGTCTTCAGACTATTTTATATGCGATGGCCTAAAAATAGTTCCAACAATCTCCCCTACGCCATTACATATCAAAACACAATAATTCTGCAAAACTTCCCCATACACTTTGCATTATCAAAGTTGGATCTTAGACTCAAATCTTTAACCCTCCAAACTTGTCTTGGTTTAGCTTTGTCTTTCTAATCTTGTTTCCGTTTCGACAAATTGTATGTCCAAAACGTCTTCAACATATTAAAAACTTTAACAACCTTTTCTTAAAACTTTCTCTGAGGTTGAGAAACGACCTTCTGTTTGTGAGACTTTTGTTTCTTGATATATCAATCTCTTGATAAATGACCTTGCTTTCCACAACTGAAACATTTCTTTAAATCAGGACATGTTCTTTTATAAGGCCCCTTTCGAGATGCTGACTTGTCTTTAAACTTCTGTTCTTCTACTTTTGACGTTTCTACTCCCTTTTTAACAAACATGAGCAGAGCAAATTTATTCGAAACGAACGGGATGGCATTATCATTAAGTGGACTCTCTTTCTTGAACCCTAAGCCACCCTTATTTTCAAAATAATCCACACATTCTTGAATTTCTTCAGATTTGGAACTAACACGATCATCATCAGAGCAATATCACTTGGAATCTTCGATTCAACTTTCTTTGCTTCAGAATTTTTCTTTGGCTCTAATGAAGGATAAACATTTAACACAAATGGCTCTGGATTGTATGGTTGAGACATATGTGAACAAAATCCATTTGTAGTAAATGGAGAAGAAACACTCTTGTATCCCATCTCACTATTCACCTTATCATTAACTCTAGCCTCAATGTTTTCACCAATTACTTTATATCCAAACCTAGACTTTACTTTGTCATGTATTTGACCTTCAATGATCCCACTAGCAACTTTTCTTGAAATGTTTATTTTATCAACCTTAATTGTTGTATTTGCTACTTTTTCCATCTTCTTGGTCAGCAATTTCTTTTTTGATTCTCTTTCAGCAATCAACATTTGAATTTCATAATTCTTTCTCTTTAACTGAAGCTTCACATGAGAATTTTATTTGACACAGTCATTAATTTTTCTTTAATACTCTTTCTCACGTTCTTTTAAAATCTTGTTAGAAGTATTTGCATGATTCAATGCATCCATCAGAAGTTGATTTTGTTTCTTGTATTCAGCAATTTTCTCAAAACACTCCACATAACACATATTTTCGTTGAGCGGTTCAGAATAAGCTTTGAGTTCATGTGATTCATTCTCTGCTTCGGCAACAAAATCAGATTCTATACGTTTACAATTTCCTTGAAAATCATAACCATATCCACCTTTGATCACTTTTATGTCCTTATCCGCTTTGAGTGCATCCAACTGTAACTATGCACACAAATCCTCTAATGTGTTATATTTTAATCCTTTATTTCTGATATAGAGTTTATACATCATCCATTCATGTGGTTGAACATTGAGAAAATTATCCATGACGTCTGATTTGTCATATTCAATATCAACATCTTTTAGATCATTTTTCAACTCACATATCTGTGATACTGGTCTGTCAAAGATTCTCTTTCAGCACGTGCGAACACTTGATATATTTTCTTTATTGTGTCTTGTCTTGCTTGTCTTTTTTTATATTCCTTATTTTAATATAATGATTTAATAAGATCTGGATGAACATACATGATATGCCCTAAATTATACATGTTTTGTATGAATAATAATCCCCATATTATGGTACTAATTGATTAATAACCATGCAATTGATACTTAAAACGTTTATATTTCATAATTGTAGGTTATTCGGTGTCTTAAAGATAAACAAAGATAAAATCAATCAAAAACACCAAGAAATCAAGCTTCTAGAAGGATCATTCCCGAGCTTTGACCCCCAAGAAGTCAACCAAGGTCAACAAGCAGCTAAAATACAAAACTGGGCAGTAGGGGAGGGATGCACGGCCGTGCATCCCAATGCACGGGCTTGCATTGCACTCCCTTACTCCCCAAGCCCAAGTACACTGTCATGTGTACCATGTTTGATTCCCGAGGTGTTTGCACTGCATTACTCGTTTTGAGGTATATAAATAGGAGGTTTGGGTTCTTCATTCCACACACCCTACTAGAGATTATTATAGCTCAATATAGTTCGTTTCTGTAGTTTATAGTAGAAAGTAGATAGTGGAGAGGCTCCTCCTCTTTGTCCGCAATAGGGGAGCCTACAAAACTTAGCGTTACGCTAATTAGTATGGCCATTCGTGGCTAAACTCTTTGTATTGCTTGGGTGAAGATGAAGTTTGGTGTATGTTAATGTGTAACGTATTAATCTAGCGGTATGTTTATGTCTTTAATTATTCGCACTTAAAACCACTTTCTATGTGGGATTTTTAATATTGTCTAAACTTATCTTTACACTTGTGAGTGTTCTTGATTTTAAAGTATAAGACCGTAAAACCTTTTCAATCAAACTTCTCTTGAAATTTGTATGTCTTTATACAAGTTGATTTTGATAAGCAAAGGCTTGGTTAACATTAATAAGGTCGTACGTCTTTATACGAACTTATTATGAGACCAAGAATTGGTGAACTCACGTTGGGAACATTACGTCTTTATACATTGTCCCATTGTTACACCGCCTCTTGGTGAACAAAGTCTAATCACTCTTTTAATAATAATAACTAAGCACTTAAGTTTGATGTCCTAAACCAACTCGGAGATAACACCAAAGAGTTGAGGGTAACGATGTTCCAAACTAGGAGTCCTACCATTTTATTATTAAGGATTATAATTCGTGAACCAAATGTCGTGAGAATGAGGCTCTAGCGGTGTCCTGGGTCACACATTTGTATTAGTCATACCACTGGATTAGTCAACTTAACGTTATCATATACCAAGCGGATTCAAAGCCCAAGGCAATACTCTTCGTGACCTGATCATCATCGAGATATTTGCTTTCCTGTTATTTACTATTCTCCTATTCACATTTATGTTACACACATCACGCACATTTTTACTTTACTGTTATTTACTCTACCGTTATTTACTCTACCGTCATTTACTTTTCTTCTTCACAAACACACTAAACACACTCACTAATTAAACCGGCTAAACGATAATAAGAGTTGATTATTGGAACTCGACCGTGTCCATTGGTTCGATACTTGGTTCTTACCTAAACTATATTACGCTGCGATAGGTACACTTGCCTATTGTGTATGTTTTAAGTTTGAGTATTTATCATTTTAATTATAAATTTAAAACCTAATCTCGTGAAATCGATATCTCTAAATATATTATTATATAATATATTTATAATATCAAACAACACGCATCAATACCCCCAGTCCATTTACAAAGATTTTATGCACACACCCTTCGTCAGCCATCGAGAATTCTTTTTTTTATATATTTTTTTAACTACCTCAATTTTTCATAATTAACGCCAAACATAGCTCAAAACATCCTCCAAAAATTTCGACAAAAAAAAATTTTCCGCCAAAAAACTATTTTTTTTTTACTCAGTCACACTTTTCGAACGAAAAAGATTTCGAACAAGGAGATTTCGTACAAGAGATTTCGAACCAAACTTGAGATTTCGATTGAAAATCTGATTGAAAACTTTTTTAATCGAAAAAGTTTTCGGACCCTTCAAGCAGAGATTTCGGACGATTCAACTAAAACTCGTGAAATCCTGATCTGCAACTCTCGAACGTCAAATTAAGACCCGAAAATCATTACAAACTTCATTTCCATTGTTGTACATGCTAAATAGTCAAAGATGACGCTGAAACGATCCAATTTGATAACTTTTGAATCTTGAAATGTTGAAAACTTTAACAAAATTTGAAACTTGCTTGAAACTCCCAGAATCAACCATCGAAAACTCTGATACCAATTGTGAAAACCGGTTATTCGTAGCAAATCAAGCAATCGATATGAAGAATCTAGAATCGAGTAGAGTAATCAAGAAACAAGAATGAAATCATAAACACATAGTTAAGGTGTAACTCTCCAATGTTTATTGATATTGCAAATGAAGTCCACTTTACAAAGCTCAAATGTACAAGTATTTATACTAAGAAAACAAAAATGATTTCGTACGAAATACATTTCGGTCTAAATGTATTTCGTCCAAAAACGATTTCGAACGAAAAAGATTTAGGTCGAAATCTTTTAACTACAAATAATTCTTTCGTCTTCAGACTGTTTTATATGCTATGGCTTAAAAATAGTTCCAACAAACATTGGTGCTAGTTTTCTAGTAGTTAATCATGTCTTTCATGAGCTTATTAAGCATATTGAGATTGATTTACAGTTTTATCTGAGATATGATTTTGGCCTGGTGATACGTACCAAATAGCAAGACTATCTAAACACTGAGTTGTTGTGAAAACTCATAAACTCACAATGAGTCACACAATCTTTTTTGTAAATGAGTAAAACTGCATCTTTTAATTTAACAAATATGCACCCTCTCTCTCTCTACCTCCATATCTTTAAAATGCTAACTTTAGATTCTTTTTTACACAAATCAGTAAAATTCAATTCTTTTTTATATGAATCGGCAAATACACAAATCAGGAAAAATGAGGGGAAAAAACATCTTTAAAAACATATACACAAATCAGGAAAAAAACCTTTTACATCCAAATACACAAATGTCTTTACAAATACACAAGCGTAAAATCAAAATACATATGTGCAAAAACAAAATACACAAGTGTAAAATCAAAATACATATGTGTAAAAACAAAATATACATATAACTTCCAAACTTGTTTCCTCTTGAACTATAAAGATACACATAAATACATAAAAATTTATATCAAAAAAGCTCACTAGTGTTCTGAGAGATCTTCCACTGTTTGGATGCGGATAGCCACCACCACCGGCAACCGAATCGAGGCTGAAGCAAAGTAGATCTGAACTTGAATCGAACATTTGTGCCTTCGCATATCTGTTTGGATGCGACACACAACTGCTGCCCCATTTGTTTGCGCCGCCGTGAGACCGTCATCCACACCGCCGCTGCTCCATTCGTTTACGCCGAGCCTTACCCCTACGCGTATACCAACTCTCAATGCCGATCTACAGCTTGAAACTCGTCGATTTCTGAAGCAGTGATGACTGCTTCGAATTGGGCTTCAAGCTTTTGTTCCATTTCTCCAAAATCAATAAAAACCCTAACCAAATCGATTTGGGCTTCAATCTTCTGTTACAAATCGAGAGAGAGCAAATGTCGAGAGAGGATGCAATTTTTTTCTCTAGAGAGAGAAGCATGTGTTTGAAGAGAAAAGTTAAATAGATTTAGGGTATTTAGGAATTTTAAGATTAAAATTAAACAGAAATAAGGAAAAATATATGTGTGGTCAGAAATGAGTTTAAGGGTTTCACAACAACTCAGGGTTTACAACCGATACGTCCTATATATATATATATATATATATATATATATATATATATATATATATATATATATATATATATAGGGAGGATTATACTAAAAGGGACTTTTTTCCTAAGAAGCCTAAAAATGATATTTTAGACATGGTGTTCTTTCATTTTAGTTATGGTGTTTTTGTTTTATTTATATGAACATATTTAAAAGTTGAAGAACACCATGCCTAAAATTTAAAACACCATGTCCTTTTTAGGAAAAAAGATCTTTTTAGTATAACTCTACTATATATATATATATATATATATATATAGGGTTAGATTCAAATGAGAACTCATAAATACTTGTGAACTCATCAAAAAACCAATTAAAACTATTTTTTTTGTTTTCACTACCTTTATTATTAAAATATAATATAAAAAATGTTTATCTCTCCAATTAATTCATCTCTTCTATATAAATTATCCTTAAAAAAATTATACATATGTGTAAATGGTAAACACTTACACATGTGTAAGTGGTAAATGTGTATATTTTTTTTAATATATGAAGACATGTAAATTTGCATATATAAATTCATTTTTACGTTGTATTCTAACAATAAAGATAGTAAAAACAAAAAAATGGTTTTGATTGGTTTTTTGATGAGTTCTCGCGAGTTCTCAAAATATTTAGGAGTTCTTAAATGATCCATTCCCTATATATACATATATATATATATATATATATATATATATATATATATATAGGGTTGAGTTCATAAGAAAACCAAAAACTCCTTATTAAAGATACTCTATATGTGTAGTACACCCCAAAAACCTAACTCACCCCCAAAAACCTAAACCCTCCACCCCACACCACCCAAAAACCTAACCCCACCCCCCAAAAACCTAAAGCCCCCACCCAACCCCCAAAAACCTAAAGCCCCCACCTAGCCACTCCCTCCAAAAACCTAAACTAAACACAAAAAACTAAAGCCAAAAGCTAACCCCACTATTTTTTTGAGTTTTTTTTATTTTGAATGAGGACGACGTGGGAAACATGGTCTCTGAACCAGTTTTTTAGTTTTTTATTTATATTTTGAGTTGTGATATTTTTTGTTATTTTTTTTACCTTTAATAAGTAGTTTTTGGGTTTTCTCATGAACAATGAGTTTTCTTATGATCCTTCCCCTATATATATATATGTTTTATAACGTGAAACGTGGCTTCCACACTAAATGGCCAGGTTTTTAATAATCTATACTATATAATAAATAAAGGTTTTGATATAACACTTGTCACTCTCTCATGCATCCTCAACTATTTTTTTCCGTCTCTCTCTCTCCTATTAATTACACAAATTTCTTTAATTGTTTTTATAATTTTTTGATTCTCGTCTCTCTCTCATATTAAATAATAATGATTTCTATAATTATTTTTGTAAAATATTTTTCATAAATATGTAATATGTAAATCTTTATTAGTAATTATATATAAAATTGCATTTATTCAACCTGTGCTAAAAAAATGTTTTAAAAATTAACTTAACAAAATTTATAATAGTCACGTAATATTTTATTCAACCCGTGTTTTAAAGATATAAATTTTTTATTTCTAAGTATAATATTACATTTATTCAAGACGTGTAATACACGAGATTCTAACTTAGTTTCATAATATTCTAAAACAAATCCATCAATTATCTATGTGGTGAAACGTGGCTTCCACACAACACTAAATGGCCCTGTTAGTTATTATCTTATTTATACAAAACATTTACCTCATAGTTTGAATTCTCTTCACGCATCAACGTGAGTAAACATAACAAATTGGCTCTCTTTATTTCTGGTTATACCGTAGAACCATCAATTGATCTTTTAAAAAAAGTATTTGACCCTGAACATTGAAAAAAAAATTAAAGCATTTGAAAAAAATATTTTTTAAGAATGTTTCGGTCGAATATGTATTGGATCGTTTTCAAAAGATGAAACCCGTAGAGAATAACTATAGAATATAACATTGTATTTTTACTATTTTTTTTCTAATGACGATGTATTTCATTATTGTATCGCATCTTTAAGAATGATTATATCATTACTTTGTTGATTTTTCTTGAATGCTTATTATATTCTACCCTAAGTTGCTTGATTAATTTTTGCCCTAATTTGATAATATCAAAACTTAATTGCTTATTCTACTTAAAAGCTTATTAATTTCATATTTGTTTTCATGTCAGATCGAAATCGTAAATACGAATCCGGTCATTCTAAAAATATAAAGAAATTGAAAGTAGAAGCTTTGATAGAATCGCAAATAGGATCCTACTAAAATTCATAACTATCAATGATAATATTATCTTTGGAAAAGATGTAACGAACCAAAATCCGGGTCTCGTTATAAATAAATAAATAATTCTAATAAATATTATGGTGAAAATAATATTTTAGAAATAAGTGAAAACAAGCGGGTTTCAAGTTAGTAACGGGGATATACTAGTTTTAACTAGTTATGGAAGGAAATGGAAAAGATTGAAAGTAGAGGGGCTAAAGGTGAAACATGGCAAATCTGCCATATTTGACCTTTAGAAGTCAAAATTGACTTCATTTTGGAGTTGGGTCGTTCAAGAGAAGAGGAAGAGAGGAGAAATCGGGTTGAAGCCAAAATTCGTGTGTTTGAAGCTTGTAACTTGAAGGTGTTGGCTCACACATCACCTTTCTAACATCAAGTAAGTGATTTCTTCCTCTTTGATCCACCATTTATGGTGTTCTTGTTGGGTTTTGTTGAAAACCCGAAATTATGGCTGCATGTGGTAAAATGGTGTTAGATTATTGATAATCTAGCTAAACTAAAGGTGTAGGAAGGTGAACAACACCATGGAACCCTTTGATTTTGATTTTTGAAAGTTAGGGTTCATATGGAGGAAATTGGGGGTTTTGGGGTTTTGATGAAAAATTGATAAATTGATGATGATTAAGTGTTATGGAGGTGTTAGACACTTAAACAAACCCCAAATTAACTTAAAGAAACTAATTTGATAAAAATTAGTGTCAAGGTATTGGAAAGAGAATTCTAGTGGTTGAGTTGAGTTCTTGATTAAAGGGAGTGTTTGGATATGGAAATAACCCAAACGGGTCAATTTGGGTTGAAAATGGAAATTTGGGTGGTAAACTCAATTGTATGTGTTTTGAATGAATGATTAGATTACTAAACTAGGTGTGTATGTTTAGGCAATCAAATTGTGGGTCTAGAAGGCGGAGCGGAGTCGTCTAACCCAAAAGGTAAGTGCCTATGCACTTACTTAGTATTGATGATAAATGGTGAATTTTATGGATTATGTGTTATGTGGTTGTGTGCATACTTGTGATATGATAAATTGTGAATGATTTAGTATGTAGTTATAGTGTTAACCTATAATGGTAATGGATCATGTGTTGATTATAAATGAAACGGAGTTATGGCCTTGTGCTATAATGGTAATGGATCATGTGTTGATCATAAATGAAACGGAGTTATGGCCTTGTGCTATAATGGTAATGGCTCATGTGTTGATCATAAATGAAACGGAGTTATGGCCTTGCGCTATAATGGTAATGGATCATGTGTTGATCATAAATGAAACGGAGATATGGCCTTGTGCCATATTGGAAATGGATCATGTGTTGATCATAAATGAAAAGGAGTTATGGCCTTTGTGCCATAATGGAAATGGATCATGTGTTGATCATAATTGAAACTTGTAGTAAGGGTGCAAGAATATGTAGCCTAAATGACAATTTGGGTGGAAACGGGTCAAATGGGTGAATGGGTGAAACAAGTAGGAATTTACTTGTTTGTTATGAATTTATCTTCATTACTAATGGTGATATGTGTGGTGAATGTAGGAAAAGCTCCGAGGTAGTCAAAGTCAAGTCCAAGGCGTTGGCGGATCCTCGTATGCATATTTTCATGTTTTGATGATTTGGTGGAATTCCCCTTTTTGATTGTAATTTGATAAACAAAACATGTTTTTAGGTTGTGATCATGTTGTTGAAGGGGTTTTTTGTTAAAACCCATGTGTTGGGCAAATTTGTTGTCTTGTATTTTGGAAAAAGTTGGAAAAATGGCTAAGTATGAAAACCTGCTGAAAACTGGAAACATTCTGAGAAAAAGGGTCCCTCGCGGGTCGCGAGTGTCCAGGAAGGATTCTCTCGCGGTACGCGAGAGGGTAAAATAAAAAATAAAAAAAAAATTTCCTGGGATAAGACTTCTGCGCGTTAAAGTTTTGTTTTTAAAAGTGGTGTGTTTCAAAAGACCTCAGATTCTTAGTTCGCTTTAGATCCCAAAATGCTTAAGCTGCCCGATGGTTATAAGAAAGTTTGAATAAGACAAGTCACCTTTCTACTTAGAGTGCCATTTATTTTTTCAAATTTCTTACATGATATTAAATGGCTTAAATTTATTTAAATTAAAAACTAATGCTAGAAAAATTAAAGTAATGATTCTATGGAAAATTGGCGATCGAGAACGAACCTCATCACGTGTGAAGTCTGACATCACTTTACAGGTTTACCGACCATTGCATTCATGTGATAAATCTCCTTAGGTTTTTCTTTATATACTTAAAATTCACATATAATATTTATCACCAGAAATTTATTATTTAATCACTATTAATAAGGACAAGATGTCTCACATGCTAGAAAAATTAAAGTAATGATTCTATTTAATCACCCGTTGAATTGCCTATGGAGACCTCGTATTTTGCATTTGTACGGTGGTAATAGTAGTGGGATACACCTGCGCTCCGTGACGGGTTCAAACCGTAGATAAAAATAAGCAAATCACGACGGTACATTCAACGTGATGTTAAAAAAAACATGTTGCATCGGTATATTCGATGGTAACGAAAAAATTACCTCGTTATATACGAAAGTAAAGTTATTCGAAAAAACATTACACCAGTTTTTTTTAAAAATTACAAATTATTATAGATATATACAAATTATTGTACCTTTGAAACTTATTTTATTGATTATTTAAAAGTAGGACAATATAAATATATTTACAATGACAATATAATATTTTTTTAAGAAAACATTTATTTTTTCAGTTTTCTTTTCTAAATGAAATGATGTAAGAAAAATAAAGAAAATTGTTTTCTCGATTTTTATCAAGAAAATTAAGTTAAAGGAAAATAGTAAAATGTCTTTTTTTTTGAACAGTAATTTGGATCACTGACATTGGCGGACCTATTAAGGTCCAGGCGGGTCGGCCGACACCGTTAAAAAAAATATTTTTTTGTTATATATGGTATATTTTTGACCGACCCCCATAAAATTTTGAAATCGACCGAAAGAAATATTTTTCAGAAAATAGATTTAAAAAAAACAATTAAACCAAACTTTTAATCTTATAACAATTAACCCATTAATTATTAACCTTTTAAACCAAACATTTAATAGTTTAACTTTAACCTAATAACTTTTAAACAAAATATGCTCAAATAACACATTACACATAGACCCATAAATAAACCCAATACCCATTTAAACTTTTTAAACCTAACTAAGTGTTGAAAAAAAAATAGCGGCATTACATATTTATCTCAAGGCAACCAAGCGACAGGAGTGCTGACGATCGAAGATTTAAAGTTTGAAAGAATTTCAAAGTGAAAATTGAAGCAAGTTTAATACTTTGTGTTTTAGTTTTATACTTTAATTCTATCTATTTGTGTTTTAGTTTAGTACTTTAATATATTGAAAGATGAAAGTTTGAAATTGTGTTTTAGTCTAATATAATATATTAAAATTGAAAATTGGAAACATGAGGTAACAGATTGACGATTGAAGTGAACAATTGAAAATTATTGAAAGAAATTTAATTTAGAAGCACTCAAGCAGGTTAGGGATTTAGTCCCAACCCCTATTCCACTCTCTATTTGTGTTTTAGTTTAATTTATGTGTTTTATTTTAATTTATAGGTTAATTGAATTTATATGTTATGTGTGTATTTGATTAGTGATTAGTCAAAATGTGAAACTTGTTTGTTTATTTGGGTTTAATTTTTCAATTTTAGGATTATGAATATTGAAAGGTTTCTTAAAAGAAAAATTGGGTCTTCATCTTCTAAGACTCCCACTTTCATATATTTGGAAAATATTCCATGTGATCCAGTCGAACGTCCACCAATTTCATCTTATCACCCTAATCAACGAGACGAAATTAGGAATTACCTAATTAATGTGTGACCCGACCCGATTCGACTCGAGCCGAAAAAAACTAATATTTAGTTATTGACAATCGACCCCAAAAATTCTCCGACCCCGATGAAAAAATTCCTTGGTCTGTCACTGATCACTGACGGGCCACTGACTTACCCGATCATCTCCACCTCCCTTAAAAAAAATCCACCATTCATGAAAAAACCAATTGATCTAACTTGAAACTTTTTTTTTCACTTGAACCCAAGAAAGCATTTATGTATTGTATAAATAAATAACGTGGCTGTTCAAGAGAAAGTAAACGCGGGCGGCGGGCCAATAACAATTAACTATTGTAGACGGGAATACACGTGAGCACCACGTGCTTGCACCACAGGCAAGATCTGGTGGATATGAAACTTGTACATCAAGCAACATTAGTAGTAAATTACTGTTAACAAAGTTTTCAATTGTATGTTTTATAATATATTAATACTTGATAAGATTAAGTTAAAAAAGGAGAAATTGTATAAAGTGGCGGAGCCAGTAATTTTTTCTATGATGTCATTTTTTTCGATACTTGAGTTTATAATAACCCGGAGTCAAAATTTTCAGATCGAGTCGTGTCGAATCACATAATAAAAGTCAATATTATAATAAAAGTACAATGTTATTGAAAAAGATACATAATAAAAATACATTTTATAGTTGCTCCCTACATGTTTCCATGTTTTGAAAAAGATTGATAACGTCTTCAATCGCAACTTTCGCAAAGAAATCTTTTTCACTATAACAATGGTGTCAATCGTAAAAAAACAATGGTGTCGCTCGAAATATTATACGTTACATATGAGACGCGAAATTCATTGGTGTCGTTCACTAATGTGGCTCCGTGACTGATTCTATATATTTCTCTCTAAACTTTAAAAGTTATATTTTTTTTTATAAAATATAGCTTTTAATACATAATATATGATGTCCTTTAAGCATTGATTTGAGAAAATATAATATTTTATTAGTTTAGAAAGAATATATGAAAATGCCTTTAAAAAATTAATTAATCATATAAATATTGATTTATTATCTCCTCTCAATTGGGTCACTCGAGTTTTTAGATATTTGATTCAAGTTTTTCAATTTAAAATTTTCGTGTTAAACTATTTTCTTTAACATGTACTAAGAACCGACTTGATTTGGTTGGTTTTGTCAAACCAAGAATACAACTTTAACTCAATTAAGTTTTTATTTTATTTTTTACTATTTTTTTAAAATACAAAACAAGAATATAAAAACTTGGAATTTCCAAATCATATGATACTAATAAAATCACGTGTTTATAACGGAATTGGGATGTTATGTGATATTTATAAAGAGGGGAAACTTTGGAAGTTCTGTCCACTTGTGATGTGGGATCAACTCCTCTTACTTATTATTTTTTTTTTTAATTTTTCGTAGTATTTGTTAGACATCGATGGGTAAAGGAAAAAAAAGAACTTATGGTATAACAAAAATCAAAGGCGGATAAACATATTTTTGGGTTTAAAACAAAACATTGAAATCGAGGTCTTTTTATTAAAGTTTTCTAAATATATGAAAATTTTAAAAATGTAACTTTGTAGAGCGTCAAAACGTATAATATTAATGTTTAGAGCCTTAGGCCGAATAATATCATAGTAACCTCATTAATAAACCTTCAATAATTATGTTATTTTTTGTCACTTCTCTCTAAAAATACAAAAATTGGTGGATCATCACATATATTTTCAGCTTAAAATATAGATTAAAGTATTTTTTTCAATTATTTGGGACCTTCAAATTTAAGGATATACAACGATTGCTTTAGTTGTTTACACTGTAGAGACGTTCTTGACAAAAATCTATATGAGATCACGCGTACTTGTATAGCAGTTGTAACTACAATACCATATGCTATGCTTCCAATGTTTGCAAAATGTTTTTATAATAAGTGATCTTATTTTTCTATAAACAATTGATACAAAGTGAATACATGTATCATCCATATTTCAAAATTTAATTTAGAAATATACTTAATTTAAACTGTATTAAATTATGTAGAATTTGCATAATCTTCAAATTGAAATATCATAATGATTAATTTCATAAGATTTTAATAAAGTTAAATTACAGTTTAAATAACAAACATAATTTTTTCAAAAAAGATAACAATTTCGTCATAGTTTACATACAATACTCGAATCAAAGTCACATATTAAGTAAGGTCGAACGGATATAGCATTATGTACAAATTAAAGTCAATTAAGCATGGACTTTCTACACGCCTAACTTTGAACTTGCTTTCAAAATTAGATTTTCTGAAAAATATAAACATCAATGGTTAGCGGAAAGCTAATGAATATGTAGTGTTTACACAAAAATATAGATTCAAAAATCATTTAAATGTTTGTTGCTTTCAAATTAGATTTAAATGATTTAAACGTTTTGTTGAAAAAGTCACTAACCCTTCGTAAAAGAGTATATTAGTCGGCGGTTAAACCGTTGGCAGTTATTCTCCCGCATCAGCAGAACTCTTTCAACAGTAACTTAGTTACTGCTGATGATTGGTCTATCAGCGGTAACTCAAGTTACTTTTAATTGCTCAACTCACTGGCACTGCTGATAGCAATTGCTACTGATGCGTAGTCGTCACTGATAGAACAAGTTGTTGATATTAAGCTTAATGTACTCCTAAGGTGAATTTAGTGAACCGTTTCGAGAATGATTTTAAATGTTTTCGAGTTGGATTTTTCGTGTTAAACCCCCCAATTTAATCTTTTACCATTGTAAATGTATATGTGTGGTGTATACTTTCAGATAAAATACCTATACACATGAAGAATGGAACAAGTGCATTAGGATGGATCAAATCATCACTTGTATCCTATTTTCTATATCTAAATAATTGCTTAAAAACAACAATTAATCGGAACATTATAACAACCACAAGCTTAGCCTAGTGGCAAAGGTGTATACCTAAAACTTCACTAAAATGGGGAGATCTTGGGTTCAAATCTCACCTGTGACAAAAAAAATGGGGGTCCAACTCCAAGTTGGGCCAAGGGTTTTTCTCACATATGGTGGGTTTCCTTCTGAGGGAGGTGAAGATAATCGAGTGAGTCAGTGGCCATTCAGTGATCCAAATTGCCGTTCAAAAAAAAAAACTGGAACGTTATAACCGAAAGTCCATTATAATAAGTCTCCATACGTATGTTATTTTATACATTTTTTAGACCAATTTTTTAATATTCAGAAATGAATTAAATAGTCATTCAAAGTTTATTCAAATCGTATATAATACAAAGACCTCTATAAAACTTGTCATGCTTACCTTAACATCAATTTCTTAATTCTTATTATTAATCCGTTTTAAGCTTATTAAATACCGTCTTAAAAGTCCTATAAAGTGGATTATAAACCCATAACTATTATTTAATTACCTTCATGGCATCCAATTAACATATTAAAATAAGGCTCAAAATGATGACTTCCCTTCGAGAATATTAGTGGACTACTTGTAATGTGAGGGCGGCGGTCGGCCACCTCCACGCTCTACCCCCACCGGCCCACCGCCTTTGTTCCTTTGTAAATTTACGGAAGAAGACTAAATAGAAATAGCGACGAAATACAAATAATTAGTTATATGTTTTTTTTCTGAAAATAAAATAAATATATATATATATATATATATATATATATATATATATATATATATATATATATATATATATATATACAGGGAGTTTTAAATAAAAAGTGAGTTTTCGTTAAAAAACCTAAGAAGTGACAAAAATCTTAAAAAACGGTATCAAACGAACTCTGATTGAGCTCGTTTCAGCGGCGTTGAAACCGTCTCGTTGAACTCTACCATCTTAGCTTTTAAGGTTTAACTTTTAAGGTTTATATTTTAGGGTTGAATTTTAGAGTTTTAGCCTTAAGGTTTAGTTTTTAGGGTTTATGTTTTTTTTTTGATGGGGGGTTTAGATTTTTGGGGGTGGGTGGGTGTTGGTTTAAGTTTTGGGGGTGGGGAGTTTAGGTTTTTGGAGGGGGGTGAGGGGGTGGTTTTAGGCCTTTTGGGGTGGGGTTGGAGGGAAGTTTAGGTTTTTGGGGGTGCGGGTGGAGGGGGGTTTAGGTTTTTGGGGGCGGGTTAGGGTTTAATGAGACGGTTTCAACGCCGCTGGAATGAGCTCAATCGGAGTTCGTTTAACCCATTTCTTAGCGTTTTTTTAGCGAAAAACCATTTCTTAGTGGAACCTTCCCCTATATATATAGGGGTATCAAATGAAAACCCTTAGTTATTGTGAAAACCTATAAACTCAACCTGAGCCACACATTCAATTTGTATATTTTAATTTGTGGATGGTATTAAATATAGCTTTTTAATATTAAATTGAAAAAAAACATGTAGTCTAGGTTTATTAGAGGAGTAGAAATGTAATTACACTTTTTTTTTTCTTTTTTAATTAAATCTGGATTTTTTTTTATTTTTTAACTAAATCATAATTTTAACTCTTTCCATATCTCATGCAACAATTGAAGAACATAATGTTTTACACATATATAAAAGTCAAATACACATATCTAATAATCAAATAAACATGAGTAAAAATATATATATAAATCAGAAAAAAAAAATGTACATCCAAATACCCAAACATCTTTGTAAATTAGGGAAAAAAATCTATATAATTACACTTTGTAAAAGAAATTTAAATACACATGTGTAATACTCAAATACACATGTGTAAAACTCATATACATGTGTATTATGCCAATGCCAAAGCTTTCCCCTGCATACAAGACAAATGTGATATAATCATAAGCCACAAAACACAATTTCATTTAAGCGATAAATAGAACATGAATAAAAACTCTTTACACATTTGTAAATTTCAGTTACACATAGGTAAACTTAATTTGCACATGTGTAAATTCAGTTCCAAATTCGAAGAATTAAAAAAAATTTAGTTTACACATCCCCAATAATTTAACCAGGTTTACGTGTCATGAAAGTAAAAAAAAATTGTTTAAACAAATATACGCACATATCATGAAAGTAAATTTTTTTTATAAACGCTAAACAATATATAAATAAAACTTTTTACACATGTGTAAATTCAGTTTACACATATACAATAACTTAGAACCAAATTCAAAGAATTAAAAAAAAAACCAATTTACACATCCCCAAATATTTAACCAGGTTTACATGTCATGAAAGTAAAAAAAAAATTGTTAAACATATATACACACATATCATGAAAGTAAAAAAAATTGTTAAACAAATATTCGCACATATCATGAAAGTAATTACCTTTCAACGGCTAATTTCACGTACTCGATTCGAGCTGTGCTAGAAGGCTTCAAGCAAACTTTGACTACAATTTTTTTAACTTCCAACTCAAAAAATCAAATGCACAATACTGTCTATAAAATACATCCCAGATATATATAAAAAGAATAACATATGTGAAAGATTCGTAAAAAGGAAAAATAAACAATTAAAACAGAAAATAAATAAATAAAAATAAAATAACAAAATTAAGAAAATCAAATGAGATATTAAGAAACAAACATTGTGGTACATTCCGTGTTAATTGGCTGCAGAAAATAAAATACTGCTGCAGAAACAAACATTGTGTAGCAGACTGAGTTCATTTCATAGAAAGTTTGAAACCAAGTTGCGTTTGCCTTGAGTCATACTGCCAAGTGCCATCTACATCATCTCATAATTTTCTTTTTTATACACTTTTGCATCCTTTACTTAATTAATTATAAATTTAATCATTTAAATAACGATGCTAAATATAATACAAATGTAAATCAAAATTAACTGTTTTTGTAATTAAGTTTTCAAAAAATGTTACCAATAGACTAAAAGTCTAAAACTAGAGAAAATAATAAAATTTTAGTTAGTAATTAGTGTACTAATTAACATTCTAATATCATAAAATCCAAATGCCAGTGTTTATTAATTAGTTGGACTCTTGCTTCCTACGGTTTTGAATAATTGAAATTGTGAATTGTAGTGTGAAATTAAATAATTAGTTGATGACTTGCATGAAAGTAGGCACCGTCAGAAAACCATGAACACAACCCATACCTTATACATTGTGTAGCAGAGATCTGAGTTCATTTCATAGAAATATAGTGTAGCAGAGACTTATATGTTACTCAAAGCAAAAATCTCTTGGTTGTGTTGGGCTTTCCTTGTCTATTTTCGTTGGGGCATTTTCACAAACAGTTGGTGGGCAAGCAAAAATCTCTGCATTCGTCGTTCATCTTAAAAACCCACCAACATGATTTTTTTTATTAGAAACAGAGCACGATACAATAAAGAAGTAGACATTCGATTTTTATTTAGATATACAAAGGTCGATGACTACCTGAGGCGTTCGGTGGAATTGGGATGCGGTGGTCTAGCAGAAGGGATGGCGGCGAGCGACTATTAGGGTGGAAATGAATGATGGTAACGTCGTCGGCGTCATCTCCGGGATTTCCCGTGTGGTCCTTTTCTCCTCAGTTGCAGCGATTAGCAGGGAACTAGGGATATGGGTGGGAGACGAATCGGAGTTCCAGATCTGAAAATTTTTGAAATTGAGTTTTTAAGAGATGCAAATCTTTAGAGAGAGAGACGATGATTTTTTCAGATGATAATGCAAATCTTTACTTTAAGAGAGAGAGAGGTTAAAAATACCAAAATGCCTATCAACGTAAAAAAAACAAAAAGAAAGGAAATAAAATGAATTGCTCAGGTTGAGTTTATAAGTTTACACAATAACTAAGAGTTTTTATTTGATACGTCCCCTATATATATATATATATATTGAGAGAGAGAGAGAGGAAGGATCATAAGAAAACTCATTGTTTATGAGAAAACCAAAAAACTATTTATTAAAGGTAAAAAAATAATAAAAAAATCATAACTCAAAATATAAATCAAAAACTAAAAAACCGCTTCGGAGACCTTGTTCCCCACGCCGTCCTCTTTCAAATGAAAAAAAAATAAAAAAAATCAGCGCCCTACTACATATGTGTAGTAGGGTTAACTTTTGAGTTTAGATTAACTTTTAGGTTAGGTTTTTTTTTTTGGGGTGGGGGGTTTAGGTTTTTGGGGGGTGGGTGGGGTGGGGGGTTTAGGTTTTTGGGTGGGTGGGGTGGGGGGTTTAGGTTTTTGGGTGGGGGTTAGGTTTTTTTGTGTACTACACATATGCAACACCTTTTTAAGCTTCAATTAGCTTTTTCTCCTTTTTTTCCTTTGCTCAAGAACGATCTCTTTTACCAAACGAAGACAATTTTGACTTTTACTAGTCAAATATGACAGATTTGTCATATTTACACTTTCAGCCCCTCAACTTCTAATTCATCCACTTTCATGCCAAATTAGTTAAAAACTAATATAACACATTACTAACTTGAAACCCACTTGTTTCAACTTATTTCTAAAATATTATTTTCACCATAATATTTATTAGAATATTTATGTATTTATAACGAAATCCGAATTTTGGTTCGTTATAACATATTACTGCGTTTGTTTACCAACATATTACTGACGATCATTTAACGATGGATTACCGACAATTTTAGCCATTCACCGACATAATTTCGAATTTTTTGGTGAAATGGTGTTCTTTTGGATGTGTAAAGTGTTTCTGGGTTTTGCATGGGTTGTATTTGAAAACAAGCTAGTCCACCATCAGAGATAGCGGATTCAAGCAAAGTACAACCGACTCCGTTTCTTGATATAGCGGACTCAGTGTGCCTCCGCTTCCTGATATATAGCGGACTCTTCGCTAGAGATGAGGTGGCAGCCGGAGGGGGAAGACTCCGCTTTTTGAGTTATTGGACTTGACTCCGCCTGTTTGACCGACGGACTCCATGTTTTTTAATGTCTGAATCAAGAATCTCTGCTACCCTAGTTGATACAGCTATATTTTTGATGCTGAGTGCGTGAATCTCTGTTACCTAGGTCTTGTCTCCATCTCGAATCTTATTGTTTGTGTTTTATCATGTTTTTTTTTAACCGTTGCATGCAAAAGAATCTCTGTGTACTCCTGTTGATCAATAGTATTCATGTATTTATCATTAAAGTGAGTCCGCTATCCCCGCAAGCGGACTCACTTTTACCCTAGTCAAGTCCATTGTATTATTTAAACTAATATCAAACACTCTTGAATATAAAACGCATTTTTATAACTTATATATTTGATTTATTTAATTTATTCGTTTATAATAATGCCTATATATATGAACATATTTTTGAATAATATTCACTTTTATCTAAAACTCTTGAATTCTAGCCATTAAAATCCCAACCCTGTAATACTAAATAATGTCATCTTTTAGTCCATTTATTGTTAAACTTTATTAGGGTGGTCAAGTTTCTTTCATAAATAGAGTTATTAACTGTGATGAATCTACTTTAACATCTTAGTTTGTTGTTCGCTATGATTCAATGTCATATGCAGAACTAGTTAGTACTATTAAAAGTTGAAGGTCGGTTTATTTATATAGTAAACTTATTAATTTTTTATTCTATATGGACATTAATATTAATAGATTGCATCCATACTTATGAAACAAGATACATGCCAGCCTAGTGGTTTAGCAACCACCTTCTCACAAAGTTAACTTAGGTTCGAATCCCTCTTTTACAATTTTTTTTTCTTGTTTTTTTTTTATTTTTTTTTATTTCCTACAAATATTTTGTCCCTATAAAGGATTAAACGGAGGAGGTTAAACATAAAAGCTCTCTTCGCCCAACAGCAAGGTTGCACCTCCTGCTCTCCATCCACCTGAGTTCGAGCCTTGGAGGTGCCATTTTTATGTTTTAATTTTTTTTTAATCCAACTTTTTTCCATATGTTTTAATGTTTTGTTTCAATATGTAGGAATATTTTATTTTTTTACTATTTTTACGTGTCATTGCTTATATTTTGATTCGAGTTTACGACCCCGCCGCGGAGCGTGGGAACTATAAATAATGGCAGGTCGGTTTCTACAGTAAAAAAAAAAATTTTTATTAAAATTTTGTTTATTATATATATCTTGTGAGGTTAATAACAAACACAACTGGGAATTTGGTCTGGTGGTTTGCCTGTTGCTTTCCCACCTTCGTGATCTGGTTTCGAGACTCCGGCTTTCATTCCCCTGGCCCGTTTCCTCCCCTCAAATACATTTTTTTGTTGTTTTCTTAATTGCTTTGCTTTATCTCCAAGCTCACACATGATATGTTTTTTTTATTATTTTACTAGCTGGTGAAAGTAAAATATTAGTATATAAAATTTTTAAATTTGTATATATGTATCTTATAAGTGGAAAAATGTATTACATATACTAAAATAGTAAGTAAAATAAAAAAATATGTAAAAATTAATATATAATTGAGTTTAAAAAATACATAAAATACTATTCAATGTAATTTGACTTTCAATTACTATTTGATTGAAAAAACATAAGTTTGGTAATTATATTTTAAAGTTTTTTATAATATGAGATAATTAAAAATAAATGTGTTTTATTATTATAATTAATAATTTATTTAAAAATATATTATTATTGAAATATGGAAGTGTATTAATTATGAAAGAGAGGTGGAAAATTTTTTATAACAATGAATATGGAGGCGACACGTGGCATTGACAAACCTTTATTTATTATATAGTATAGATTTTTTCTCACTCTCACTCATGACACAGCGCACGCATCCAATTATTATTATTTTTTTTTTCTTTTTTATTGAATTAATTTTTATATTATTTTGTTATTTGTAATTAATTTTAAATATTTTTTTTTGTTTTCGTACATTAAATATACCGTTACCACTTCTTATTTGTATCTATGCTTCGTTATAAATTTTATTTAAAACTGACCCGGGTCAAAATCAACGTTTCAAAAAAAGTTCATTCATAGGTTGCGATATAAATTTTGTTTAAAATCGAGCCGGGTCAAAATCCATGTTTCGGGAAAAAAAAACTATTTACAACTTGTCATATAGATTTTTTTTAAACCGAGCCGTATTTTGTGTTTTCCTACGGACTATTCCTTCGCTTATTCTTTATATTTTCGTTTGCCTTTTTGTGTTTTTCTACGGACTATTCCTTTGCTTATTTTTTATATTTTCGTTTTCCTTTTATTTATTTTAATAGTTATAAAAAAGATGTTTTATATCGTCTAACGTTCTCATTTTTATCTGTGTTTCTTAATAAATTGTAATTAAAACCGCACCAGGAGTATATTTTTACTTTTATTTTTAAATTGAGTTTGGTTTTCTTTTTATAACTTTTTATATATAAAAACATATTGTTGTGACGCACGTATTTTTATCGACGTTGCGATTTAGATTTTTTTGGTGCACATATTTATTTTTATTTTTTTTCTTTGATTATATACCATTGCAATGAAAGAAAGACCAAAGTCCACCTAGCCTAGCCTAGCCTAGCCTGATGGTTGAAGTCCCTCCTCTTATTTCCACACAACCTAGGTTCGAACCCCGAACTTCCATGCCGACCGCTTAATTTTTTTTTTAGTTTTTTAATTTCTTGTACTTTAAATATTTATTATTTTGTTTGTTTTCTTTTTTCCCCAACCATTTCTTTTACACATGACCAATTCACAATTTTTTTTCTTTCTTCGTTGCGACGTGTTTGTTTTTATCTACGATTCAACGTGAACTTTTTTAATGATATACTTTTTTCCCACCACAAAGCCATTCTTTTTGTTCGTGGTTTAACAATTTAAGGTACCGCAACGCGAGCGCGTTTTAGTAGACGCTAAAAGTATTTCGCCGTTTTACTTTTAACCTTTAATTTGTTAAAAAACTTTTCGTTTTTTAGTTCTTTTATTTTTTTTCCGTTTTCCTTTTATGAACTTTCCGTTTCTTTGCCGTGCTTCTTTTTATTAGCGTTTAGACGTTATTTTTAAAAAAATATTTGTTATTATTAAGTGTTAATTTATTTGCATTTTAAATGCGCCCCGCGGCAACGCGCGGGATGTAACCGTCTAGTTTATATAATAAATAGTATAAATATAAATGCAGTTTTGATACTTCTTAACATACTATTAATTATTAGTTTTGAAAATAGCACCCAATTATATATGAACATATCCTATTTTTTTTTAACCGTGAATGTTACTCCTACCTAATTTACATCAATAATTTTAAATTGACTCATTATCCAGATTTGAACATGGAATCTTCCCTTCAAAAGACATATGCCTCTACCAAATGTCCAATATAGATGGATATATAATTGCCACAATATCGATCGATTAATTTTTCCAATAAAATCCAAAGAAAAATGACTCGGCAACAGGAATCACCATCAATACAATTGCTTTTAGCATATGCGAATTAATATATTGCAATCATATTTTTTTATTTTTTAGAACGGCATGTCGGTTAGGATGTCGTTAACCTCACCTAGCCCAGAGTTTAAGTCCTGTCACAGAGGGTGTTCCTGAAATTATGAAGCGCACCTTGTGATGATTGAAACTGCAACCTCCGCAAGAGGAAAACCTTATGACAAAACCCCCTGACCACCGTACCAAAGGCCTGAATACGAGAATTTAAAGTGTTTGAAGTTTTAACATTAATTTATACTTTTTAAATATACATGATAACGACTTATTTTATTATTAAATATGTCATCTTTATCTTGTTTGTCTAAATGACAAAAATAACATTTATTATAATCATTTATATAGTTTTTTTTTATAAAAAATAAATTAAAGTTTAAATATAAATATAATTCTATTGCTATGTTATTTTTTATAATTAATTAAACTAGGTGGTTTATATAACATATTTACGGAAGTTCGTTATTATTTCATAAACTTTTTAAGCTAGTTATTACTTAATTGATTTTTTATATTATTTTATTGCTATAAGATTTTCTATTAAAAGTAAGTAACTTTTAAAAAAAAGTTTGAGTGACTTTTAAAAAATTGGTTACTATGATATCATTTTATGTTTAATAATCGTATACTATGATATCATTTTATGTTTAATAATCGTATTGGAATAAATAATGATTTCTTGGTTTTTTTTTAAATTGTTTTAATTTATATATCTTTTGGAAACATGAAAAACAACACATGAAAAGGGGATGCCAATTGTTCCCAGCAAATGATGCAAGATATTTATTATATTTAATTTTAATATGAAAAGGTAAGAGTATTGTGAGAGAAAAAAACAAGTCTCATCTTTATCTTTCACTGTTAAATGTCTTCTTAGTAGGTGTGAATGTGTGATTGCTTTTCTTAAACTTTTGTTTCAATAGGGCTGATAATTTATAATGAATCCACAATTCGTTTGGTTATCTATTTTATAGATCACTAAAGTATGTATTTAATTCTTTTGGTTTCATGGCCCGGAGACTGTGAAATTTATAAAAAAGGTTCAACGGGTCGTGCATAGTAATTTTTCGGCCCTAAGACCCAAAGTTTTGTTTTTAGTAGGATCGGTTTTGCCATCCAAAAGGGGGATTGGGGTGCATCTTGTTTGCCACTTTATTGTAATCGTCCTTATCTTTCTTAAGAATACATGTTATACAAATAGTTATGTTAAATATGACAAAATACAAATTGAATGATGGAAGAGTTATTCCTCATCTATTAGCTACCAGGTTAGAAACCCGTAATTTACACAGGTTAAATAAATAAAATATTAAGTCGTTAATAATGAAAATTTAAGAATTTTAAAAGAAATAATAAATAGTAATGAAGATTTAGCAATTAATAAATGAAAGTAAGAAATATTAAATAGTTTGTAGGATCTGAACAAGAACTTGAATCTAGTGGCGGAATCACAAGATTCAATCAATCATCATCATAGATTTACAAGAACAATTCGAGAACAAGAAGATCTAAATAAAAACACAGATCTATTCCATATGACTTGCTTTTACAGAAAGATATTATATCAAAGGGTTACAAATGCAAGTGTTCTAAACCTATTTATAGTAAATAAACACATGAGACTAAACATTTAAAGCTCATTTGGTTAACTCATTATAATATAAAGTCAAAACATATTTTATTTTTCTCAGTCAAATGCACTCCATCATATTAATTCAACTAACACACTTTCATCCGGACCGTTTTGTTGTTCTTCCGGACTAAATCAAGTCACCAGGACCAAATTTTTTCATTCGTACCATTTTTGGTCATCCGGATCTTTTGGTTATCTGGATCATTTGTACTTAAAATTCCATCGTAAACAAATTTGGTCATCCTTATCAAATTTGGTCATCCTTATCAAATTTTGATCATCCTTACCAAATTTGGTTATTCTTACCAAATTCCCACACTTAGAATATTTGTGACAATCTTGAACTCCAATTCCATGTTGAACTTTAATTAACACTTAGAATATTTGGTGAACTTTAACCTCATATGAACCTTACATACTTAGTAATGAAGAAAAAATAAGTAGAAAAAATAATTTTGGCTCACAAAATTGTGACACGTAGCATAACCGGTTACTTATTTATTAGATATAGATTTACCAGAAAAAAGTAAGAATGTTAATTTCTTTTTAGAAATTTTAATGCTATATTAGTTATTAAGCTAATTTATATCGAAATTAATTTAAAAAGAAAAGCCATTGGGGTTGGTGATCCGGTGGTAGAAGAAAATCAATTAGGAACACCAAGGTTTGAGAAGGTTATTAGTTAAAAAAAAAATAATTTTGCCTTTCAAAAAAAAAGAAAGTTTAATAAAAAAAATAATTTTTTTTGGAACAACCAACTCACATACACTCTAAAACTACTCATAAATCTACACCAATTGTCTATCATGATACTAAAACCCTCAACCACTTACAGAGAAACATATTTACTACACACCATCAAGGCCGACCCTTAGGGGGGTAGGGGAGGGCGACCGTCCTGGGGCCGGTTTTCTAAGGGGCCCGAAGTTTTTTTTTTGTATTATATATATACATATATATATATATATATATATATATATATTTATAAAAAATTCTATATATTTTTAGTTTTAAACCCAATCTCATTAGTTCATTACTTACACATGTGACCCGAATTATTTAAAAAAAAAGATTTAAGTTGTAATTAAAAGCACATAAAAATTAAAACGTCCAAACATATTTTTAAACTGAAGAAAAAATAGGGATTGTATTAGAGTTTTTTTATATAAGATTATTGAGTTTATATTATAGGGCCCCGCTTTTTTACACGCCCCCGGCCCAAAACATTTCAAGGATTCTTGGGACCGGCCCTGCACACCATAATATTATTAGGCTAAAAGTATCCTGGTTTTCTCACTAAAAATTGGGAGGTCTTGGGTTCAAGTCCCACTTGTGACAAAAAAAGGGGTCCAGGTTGGGGCATGAGGTTTTCTCACATATGGTGGGTTTCCTCCTGAGAGAGGTGGAGAACTGAAGATGATCAGGTGGGTCGGTGGCCCGTCAGTGATCCAAATTGCCGTTAAAAAAAGTATCCTGGTTAATAAAAATTAGTAACCAGGTGTTCTTGTTATAGATTATACCTCAACAGAAACTGTAGAAAGTACAAAAAAACATGCAGTATACAGTCATAATTAAATATAGGTTGATTCCTTTGTTTTGGGTCATAACTCATACAGGGCCACTTTACCCTTTTCCTTTTTATTAGGTCTTGTATAGTATGGACTATGGAGGGCTACATTAGCTTATGAATAGATAATTATACTTAATTTCCATGTTAAATGGACAGTTTAAATGACAGGAAATAATTTTTAGTCAGCGTTATCATGACAACTGATTTATCAAAATATAATGTCATAATCTCTTTCATCTGAATTGTAGAACATTTTAATAATTTTAGTGGAGTTTATGAAGGTAAATCTTTTTTCATTACTAGCTTGACTAACCAAAAGTAACATGCTACATGGTAATTGAAGGGGAATAAAATAAGGGAAAAGGACAAAGACAAAAAGGAAAAGAAAAGGACCGGAGGTCATACAAAAGATAAAAGAAAAGGAAACGTGCGGCAAATATGGGCAGAAAGAGGAGATCGTACGAGGAGCATAAAATGCTCACACCAAGAAGGATCTCGGGCCTTCATGCATATACGCTGACAAAAAACCTCTAAAAAGGCTAAGGTTCTTACACTTCTTTCTACCAACAAAAAATCACACACACTAAATAATTAAGAAACTCATCCTCAGAGGAAAGCTTTAGTATCAAAGGACTTATTCTCACGCCGAAGGTTGGTCGTGGAGAACCCCTTCGGTCCCTCCACGGCGAGGCTAACGGTGTTTTGTGTTGTAGGAAAGACATTCGAACGTAGAAGACGAAGCTACCAATCTCTCATTAAGACCAGGTGCGGATTTGGGACGCAACAGTAATCTATATATGATATAGTAAAAAAAAATATGAATATGAAATTCATGTTATCAAATTAAAGTAAACATTAAGATACTTACATTTGAAAACACCATCGAGACTTCGGCGTGAGTGGTAGCCTGGTGTTGAGGTAGAGCTCAACGCCTAATAGGTCTTGAGTTTGATTCTTGGTGCTTGACTCATGCTTTCATCCTAGGCTGGGCGGGTTAGGTCGGGTCGGTTTTTACCCGATCCTGAATCTGAGAGGATTAGCTTTGTGTTTCTAAAAAAACTTACATCTGAAAACAAGTTATTATGCTATTCATTTTTCAAAAAACCTTTAATATCCTAGGGATCCAAAAGCCAATATGATTTCCTTCAAACAACTCTAGCTCATTAATAACTTGGACTCTAGGTTGATAGGATCTGTTTGACAAACATCTATATCATGTTTGAATAGTCAACGACTTTTTCTTAACTTCATGTGCATGAAATGTTTTGTCGATTTTTTCAAGGGCCACGTCATATGGATACCTTTGGTAGTTGTTTGGATGATTCCTATACGACTCGTATAGATCCATACAAGTCGTATAGGAGTCAAGGTGTCATATCATGTCTGGCTGCTGCCCTATACGACTCGTATGGACTTATATAGGCTTATACATACCCATGCACAACAACGTATGTATATTTTATTGTTGTGAGGATTAAATAAACATATACATACAAATTCACAACAACAAATGTATGCTAGTCCGTCACCGAGATTAAATAAGCTTATACATACACATATACAATAAGACAATAATTTAAGCCGATATATGCAAGTAATTTCTACTTAGAAGCTTTCAATTTTTTTTATAATAAAATACTAATTCAGCTTTTAGAAATGATTAGCCTTCATAGCATCAAATGTTAACTTGACCGATTTTATATTAATAAGTTCACTTATATGTTACTGATGTGTCATCAAAAGTCCTACGAGTTTTGAAAAATTCTTGATCACAAATTTATCGGTCCACAAAAACAATTATAAATAGAAACATACTTTTGAAGATAGTTTAATTTAATAATTATATTAATGTTCCTTTTGTTAATTAAAGTTTTAAAATGAGTTAGTTTGGCCACCGTTGAACCCATTGTGCCCTTCATCTTCCCCCACCTAGCCGGCCCGGCCCCTCCTTCCCTCCATCATTATTCTTTACTTTTTTTTTGAAAGACAAATTTTTTTATTCATGTGAGAGTGAGACTTGAATTCATGATCTTCTCAAACCTTGGTGTTTTTAAATGATTTTTCTCTACCACTGGGCCATCAACCCCAGTTTTCATTATTCTTTACTAAGCTTCTTTCTTCTCGTTTATTTCATTTTATCCGATTTAGAATTTTTGTGTTCTTTTAGTTTTTAGGTTTCATGATTTGCGTTTGAATTGTTTAAGACTCTAGGGTTTCACTATTTTGGATGTGTCACAATTATCAAATTTTATTTCAAGATTCATGTTAATGTATTCATGATCTTAGGGTTTCATGATTTTTAAATACGTTAAGTTTCATATGTTACATGATTTTTAGTTTTGTTCATGGCTATGTGTTTGATTTGTCGGGTTTATTCATGTTTGTTTACATTTCACATATTTTTATTATTTTCAGATGTGTTCATATTTGTGTGAATGATTTAAAAAAAAAAAAAAAGTTCATGTAAGGTTCTAGTTGTGATGGTGGCGGTTTATTTATGTAATTCAAGAAAATATTCAAACATTAAAGAACTCATTTAACATATTTGAAAATAAAATGATATTTAAGAAATCTTTTTTTTAAACAAGCAAATAATAATATAAATAAATAATTAAAAGGTTATAAAAAATTTATTATTATATAAAACCGTAAAGTTCATTAAAATAGAATATGCAATTTCTATGACATTGAAAGGCATATAAAAAGTTTAAAATCATAGGTTTATAGAAAAAGAGTATAAAATAGAGAAATGCACGAAAAGTTATACAATCCAAAAGTATATAAAATGACAAATTAATAAAAATAATAAAATATTTTTTTCTAAATCACATGCCAACACCATATCATTTACCATATCACTCCAACATGAAATTTATTCTCTCCTAAAATTAAAATAACATACAAACATACTCAGAAATATCATACTCATAACACATTGTCTATGACGATGATATGAGAGCAGATCTTATCTTTATTCTAAGAGCATGGGGTATACCGGTGTGACTATGGTGTGGCGTGATAATAAAGTGCACGTCACGTGGCGGCACGTCACTATCCTCATTATCACACCACCATCACTAGGCAAGGGGTATACCCGTGTGATTATGGTGGTGTGATAATTAAATGTTTATTTTTTAAATGGAGGTGAAGCCAACCCGACCTCTCGCGTCAACACGTTGACGGAACCAAGGCACGTCTTTCTCGATATCAGTATTAATTCTTAAAAATAATTTCCTACTCATTCGAAACCGGTTATTAAATTTCTCCTCCCCGTACAAACAACCTTCGTCAAAGTAATCTTTGAGTAAAAGCGTGTTATCAGCCGCCCGGTCACGGTTGAGACGTGCGCTTCGTTTTAATGGTCTTGAGGACGATTCCGCCTCTTGCCACCACCTAACCGCCGCCGATGCCATAACTCCGAACGCTATTACCCGGGCTTCCTCGCTTGATGATGAAGACATTTTAAAAGAGTGAGTAGAAGAGTAGAAAATTAGAAATGAGTGTAAATATTATGGAGTTTAAAAGAGTGAGTAGAAGAGTAGAAAATTAGAAATGAGTGTAAATATTATGGAGTAAAATAGGGTATTTATAGTGAGTTTTTAATGTTGAACAATATTATTTTGTTTGAAATGAAACGAGTCTTGCGTGAAAAAAATCACGACAACAAAGGACGCCGTGATTTTTTTTTTCAAAGGGGCGGTGTGGGTTTACAATCACGCAGTGATGTTTGGCTCCACGTTGGACGACGACGTGATAAAGACTAGCATACCGGATGGCGTAAGAAGATAATGATGCTGCTCCCAAGTCCCAATGAGAACCGTGACTTAACTTTTTCTTTTTTTTTTACTTAGTAGCATAAAGTATTTATTAGTAATAGAAGTTCTTTAAAATAAAAAAAAAACATATTTTAAAATATGTTTTTTTAAACATATAATTTCCCTACAATTCTATTTCGATACCTCCTTGGTCCTTGCTGCTGTTAAAAGCCCACATTATAATGAATAAAAAGGCCTATCGACCAAGCCCGGTTCAGTGGCGTGTTTAATAAGCTAGGTTGATGACAAAGGGTTCAAACGCAAGGAGGGAACGAAGGCGGAGAACAAGAGAGATAGAGATAGATCCAGACAGTTTATCGAAAGTATTCGTCGAGCATTACTACTCCACGTTCGATACCAATCGGTCCGGATTAGCTAATCTGTACCAGGATTCTTCCATGTTGACCTTCGAAGGTCAGAAGATCCAAGGCTCTCAGAACATCGTCGCCAAGCTCACTTCCCTCCCATTCCAGCAGTGTAAACACATCATCACTACTGTTGACTGTCAGCCGTCTGGACCTGCCGGCGGTATGCTTGTATTCGTCAGCGGAAATCTCCAACTCGCCGGAGAACAACACGCTCTTAGGTTCAGTCAGGTATACCTTCAAACACCTTCTACGCGATTGCTCTGTTATAGATCTTAATATATGCTCTTGATTGCTATGATGTTGAGAATTTAGGGTTTAGATCGTAGATTAACATCTTAATCAAACAGTCAGGCGCTCTAGATTTTGTGTTACGTCTACAATTACTGATTTATAACGGATGCTCGACGATTTCATACAGTCTGCAGTTTTTGGTGAAGTTATTCTGTTGATAGTTTTTTACTTCTATTATAATCATCAATGTTTCTCTATGCCTAGGAGTTATCCTAATTTACAATTAGTCAATTACAGTGCCTGTGTATGTGCTGTATTGCCGGTGATCTGCCTTACCACTGTGTTTTAGAAAGTACTACGCACACAGATAGGGTCCCTGGAGTGCTGGTGAGAGGCAAAGGCACACACATTACTTACGCGAGGTGCACTTGTTTTGCAAAAAAAAAAAAACACACACTTTATACTTGCTTTGAAAAAAAAACACTCATATCATACTTGGTTTAAAATGTACAAAGACGCTTCGTTCATTGGCTACCCTGCTTTTTGTTCAACCCTTGAGTGCTGGTAAGAGGCGAAGGCACACGCATAACTTACGCGACAAAAAAAAAACACCTCATACTTGGTTTAAAATGCGCGAGACGCTTCGATCTTTGGCTACCCTGCTTTTTGTGCAAGGTTGTGAGGGGTTTGTCTAAAAAGTTATATGGTTAACTGCCAAAGGGCAAGTAGCTGGTAATTGACATAGTTAAACAAAGTGTTTCATCAAAACTTTTAATAGTTTCTGGCTTGTTTGATGGGCCATATTTTAGTTGAACATATTAGGTAGGATTGAGGGTCTCATACTCAATGTTAACTCTTTGATGTGTGGAAGGTTTACAAGAAGGTAAACCTTGATCTTCTTAGTGGCCTGGTTGCTCATTGAAGTATGCCCTTTTAATAAAGCCTGGATGGATCTGCCTTTTGAAAAACATATTCACAGATATGGGCTATCTGCAATGGAACAACACAAACAAAACATGTTTACGAGAAGGCAGTTGATTAAGCTAGCTGTATTTCTACACAGAATACAGATTTATGCCCATGACGCCTGACCTTTAACATTGTTTACCAAACATCTGGCAAGGCATCTATAATTTTACATTGTCATTGCTGGAAAGATATTTTTGATATTTCTGAGAAGAGTCCTGTCCTTCAAGTTCAAGATTTGACAATGCTAGATGATTATTGATCAAAATCCCATGCAACACTATACACTATTGTTTATTCACACATTCTTTATATCATTGCATACTTTTCTTCATGATGTGCATGTGTGGTGGATGTTACTATATTGAAATACAATGGGAACATTTTTGAACTAATAGTGGCAGCATTATATATGGATTTTATATATGTCTATCGATAATCAATACCATGTTAATTATAGAGAACTTGTAGCTTATGGTAATATACAAGGACACTTTTATGCTTAAAAGAAGACACAAGGAACGTCAAACTTGGGGTCTTATCATTACAACAAGAGGGAAGGAGAAGTCCCTAATAGATTATCTTGGTAGGAGAATGTTATAGTAGTAACTAGTAAACGGAAAATGTCTTGTGGTGTGCTTAAAGCATATTTTGATTGAGTCTTCGCTTAGATTCTTTGTAATGCAACAATCTCATCCTCTCACTTGCATAATAACTTACTCCAAAATGCAAAATTATGATGAGTTTGAATACCTTAGAACTTGTTTCTATAATGCTTCCAATCACTAATTACATCAACAAAGGTTCTATTCTATACATATTAAGTTAGTTATGACGTTATTGGTGTTATTTTTACCGTTTTGTTGGAATTTCTTGACGTTAACTGTGCTCTTATTTATCTATGGGAGAGAAGATCAATGAGATAATTATACTTCTGTGAATTCCATGTGACATGAGGAGAGAGTCAGAGTTAATTTTCCCTTTCATCATGATCTTACATTTATAATTTAGCTGCATGGTTGCCTGCCATATGATGTCTTGGTTTTTTTTTCTTCAATTTTTACCAACCATGTCTGCACATGAAAATAAATCCAACATTTTAAGGCAAGTATGTGAGTGTCACACCCGATGTTATTTTGTAGTGCAGGAGATTTTCCAGGAAAACAGTTTGTTAAGTTTTTAATTTATCACATCACAGAAAATACATAAATAGACATCAATGACTACACATATTGTGGCAAAGTGGGCTTGTCTGTTGGGTTGGGTAACAGGACAAAACGCGTAATTACTAATATTTGATACGTGCTAAAATGGTTCAGGCAGGCTTGATCCGGAGCATTGTGTTCAGAAGATGTTTATTTTTAACAAATAACTAGCATGTTAGATATTATTACAGTTGTTTATACTAAAGATTTCGGAGATTTTATGCATAAAATTATACATTGAGTAACTTTTGATCTGTTTGACTCTTCTATTTGTTTTCTTTTTAGCCAACTCTTTGTACTTAACCTGCCCAGAGATAAAACACGACTCGAATTGACACGCTTAAATAAAATACTTCATTAATCACTTGACTACTGTTTTAGAGGTTGTGAGTTTTATTTACCAGAAGCTGTAAGTTGTATAATAAGTTTTATAGATATATTGCCACAATGTTCTACACTTCTACATTACATATTTACATATAAAATATGATAAAAGAGTGCGAGTAGTATAGATACATATTTAATAATTTATGCAATATGTGGAGGCATGTGGCTGCTGCTGATGAGATTTGTTTTTGTTTGTCTGGTTTTGATGCAGATGTTTCATTTGATGCCAACACCACAAGGAAGCTTTTATGTGTACAATGACATATTCCGTTTGAATTATGCGTGAGAAAAGGTATTGCTCTAGAACCGACGCTGCTTAGTTTTTGAACGTCATCCATTTATCTTCAAATTTACTATACTTGAGTGATGATAAATCATTCTAGTACTGCTTGGCTTTTGTGCCCTCTTGTCTTCCAAATCATGAGAACAATGCCTTTTTTTGTTCTTTATGCAACTTGTGTCTGGCCTTTCTATATGATGTTTGTCAATGGATTAGTTGGTGGAATTTGTCTTGAATTATAGGGTCATAATTTTGAGGTTGGACGGTTCGGTTTTAGTGGTTTTGGACATTTTTTTCGAAATGAAACAATAAACTAATAATAAATGTCAAACTGTCGGTTTGGAAGTTTCAAACCGTAAACCGTTAAGCTGTTGATCCGTGAACCCAACCGTATATTTTTCAAACTGGCCAAATAAGTTGACTTTCTTTGGTTTTGATGGTTTGGTTTGTTTCAACGGTTTATGAATACCTCTGATGAGAGGGTTTGATGAGAGGGTTTATTCTGCACTTTCTTATCTCTTCTCAAATTAATTGAGCAGCCTATTCCTATATAGATCCATTAAAAATGATTGATGGCCCAAACTGATCCAACAGATCGTGATAAAAGCCCAAACCCAAACGAATCAAAATGGGTCGGGTTGATCCAATACGGTTTGTCGTTATTTTCTTTTAGCAAAATTCTTTTACGTGTATATGTGTTAGATATTTTAGTGTATTGGATTAACTTGTTTGATCAATACATATTATCATAAATAGCAAATAAGTTAGGAGGTGCGAAGTGCACGTTTATTTGAGTTTATCATGATATAACGGGGGTCTGGGGGCAGCGCCCCTGGAAGCGGGGTCCAAGGGGCAGACTAGGACCCGAAAATTATTTTGACACTTATTGTTTTATAAAAAATGCATTAGAAATTAATTTTATATAATTTATTATATAAAATTTGTTGTCAAAAGATTAGGCGGATTTAATTAAATTTGAATTCGAATTTGAAATTAAAAGAGCAGTTATCTGATTTCCTAGTTTTTAATCTTCTTTTTGATCATACGAATTCTCTCTGGTTCAGATAATATTCATCACAATTCTCGATATTGGTGTTTTTTAAACTCTGAATTGTATCTGATCAAACATTTGGGTGAACTACTAAATAGTTTTGATCTGAAAGTGATCACACGTCTTTCAAAGTATCCAAGAATTTCAATCCGTTTTTCTGCAATTTCAACAACAAAATGTGCGACCACCAAGGCACCAAGATGATTGGAGGATTATGAGGTCTATGATTTGTCATACTAGTGAAGTACCTAATGACTAATGTGAATGTTATTGTGGACCGGATCCTAATCTCATACCACAAAACCGGATTTGATCCGAAACCGGTTCCACTGGATCCGGTCCTTGACCACCGTTGACTTATCCGATCCGGATCCGGTTAAAAAAAAAATCCGATTTGTGCATCTCTATTTGTGGTTGTTGTTGAAATGGTCGATGTATTTGTCGTTTTGAAAAATTTTATGACCATTTCTTGAGAGTGATTAAAGCTTATCAAGTTTGTATCATTTCGTAGGACCCAAATCAATTTCGTCAAGATCAAGTGGTCATTAGAATGTGATTACTGTTTTGGTGACTTTTTTGTTTAAAATAAAAAAGTCACGAAATAATAATTAAAGTTTATGATTTCTTCATTTAGAATGCTCGGTTTAATAGTTTTGAAATTTTCAAAAAGAAAAAAAAGGTTTTTTCTACATACAAAACTAGGCTTCAAACTAATTTAGTTTAGATCATTAGGGTTAAGCTTAGCTCGACTTCATGAAGTATGGCTTAAGCATAAGGCGAGTTCAATTTGAGAGTTCCAATAACTCGAATATATTTATTAGAAAGCATACACATTAAACTAAACCTGATTGAGCTCTATTCGAGAGCTTGATATCGTTTAGTTTGGATAAGTTCAAGTGGCGATAAAGCATAATAATGTGATAAAACATGAGCAAATAACCGAATTAATCGAACCATAAACGAATTAATCGACTTAACCGAACCGAACAAATAACCGATGGTTCGGTTAACCCATAACCGATTAACCGAAATTTGTGGTTCGGTTTTGGTGTTTGACATAACCGAATTAACCGAACCGATTATATATACACACACATATATGATATACACACACACACATACCTATTTAAATTTTAAGACACGTGATGCACTTCATATATAATTGTTTGCATTAAAATCCTATTCATTTTATAAAACAAATATACTATTTAGCCAATTTAGTTATAATATGCATTTGGGTTTGATTTCTAATAAAAAATTCTTAATAAAAGTTCAAATTTTTATCTTATGTCAAAAGTTTTGGTTTAGCGGTTAACCGAATCGAACATAATCTATTGACTACCAATAACCGGTTAACCGAAACCGATCGGTTTTCAAAATCCATTAACTAAAAATTTCGGTTTTGGTTCGGTGGGGGCTCAAAACCGAACCGAACCAAGCACACCCCTACATTCTTACATGGCGGTAGGCATTGCTATGGGTGTAAACAAGTCGAGCCGAGCCTGAGCTCGACTATGCTCGAGCTCGACTTGTTTAACTTATAGAGCTTGAGCTCGAGCTCGGCTCGTGAAAAGTTTTCAAGTTCGAGCTCGCCTTGTTTATTATTTATTAATCAATACATATATATATAATTATTTTTTATTATAATTTTTATATATATCATAATATATTAATTTAGTTATTTTTATTAAAATTTTATATATAGTAATACTTATTATATAATATATATTTAAACACTCTGTAAAAATTATATAAGTAATAGGCTTATTTAGGCTCGCGAGCCAGCTCGAGCTCGATAAGTGAGGCTCGGACTCGTTTATTAAACAAGCTTATTTTTAGGCTCGGGCTCGTTTAAGCATGGCTTGATTCTAGCTTTTAGCGAGCCAATCTCGTGTAGCTTACAAGCGGCTTGACTTGTTTACTCCCTTAGGGATTGCAATGGGCTAGCTACTGACTGGGCTGGCCCACAGGGGGGACAGAGTGGGCTACGGCTCCAGGCCCGATAACCCTCGAGCCCCGAAGTTTTAAAGTTTTTTTTTATATATGTGTGTTTTTTAAAAAAATTCAATATATATTGACTTTATATTTTAGAGGCTCGGATTTTTTTTTACACGTCTCTGGCCCAAAACGTTTTGAGAATTATCGGGACCGGGCCTGGCTACTGATAATCTACTTTCATACCTGATAATAAACCGTGTCCCATACCCATTTGATACCTGCTACTCGTTACTAGTCGGGTTTGACCCGATTGTATACCCATTTCTAGTCTTATGTAGTTAACAATTACCCATTAGGATGCCCTTTACTGAAACATGATTTTAAACGCACCTCAAAAATCAATTTCAAATTTAAATACTTAACTATGTTTTTAACTATTACATAATTTTTAGTTTTTACCAATTTTGATATACTATTTATTATATTATTTAAGAGTATATCATAGGATTAGATATTCATGTAATATCATCTTATACCATACCCGTCCTAAATGTCCTAGAAGTAACCAATCTCTTACTAGTTCATTTGCCATGTAACAAGAGTGATTGAATATGGTTGAACTTATCTTTTCATTCATTATGGAACAATATAAATAATGGAGATTACTGCTTCAAAGATAATTCAAATTTAAATGTATTTTAAAATATTCAAATAGACCCGCTCTCCTTAATACGCCCCCGCAAGATGGAGGATCCATTGGAAACTTCAATCTTGGATCGAATGTGAAGAAAGCGACCTCTAGATAATGGCTTGGTGAGAGCGTCCGCAAGTTGATCCTTTGAGTTGATATGCAGATTACGTAGCGAACCAGCTGCAACTTGCTCTCGAACAAAATGATAATCGAGAGCTACATGTTTCATTCTCAAATGGTAAACCGGGTTAGCACATAGATACGTGGCACCTGTATTGTCATAAGAAAGTGTTGGAGGCCGATTTGTTGTAATACCCAGTTCAATTAATAAGTTTTTAACCCAAGATAGTTCGGCAGCCGCATTAGCTAAAGCCTTGTACTCGGCTTCGGTGGAGGATCGAGAGACTGATTTCTGCTTCGTAGAGCGCCATGAGATGATATTTGAACTCAAATAAAGGATATATGCAGTAGTGGACCGACCCCCATTATTGATGCCACCCCAGTCTGAATCTGAATAGGCCCGTAACTCTAGAGGTGAGTTTCTGTTTAGAAATAATCCATGGTAAACCGTCCCTTTCAAATAACGAAGAACCCGTTTGAGAGCTTGCCAATGGGATTGTTTAGGTGTATGCATGAATTGGGATAGTTTATTAATGGCAAATGAAATATTGGGTCGAGTGAAAGCTAGGTATTGCAATGAACCAACAAGTTTTCGATAGGGGGTGAGATCAACAGAGGATGAGGAGTCGGTTTGAGACAATGGATCAGATGTACTCAGAGGCGTGAGTACCTCTTTGGCCCCATCCATATGAAACTGAGTCAAAATGTCATGAATGTGACGGTGTTGAGAGAGGAAGAGACCATTCGATGTTGAGATCACCTCAATGCCAAGAAAATGGTGCAATGGACCAAGATCTTTTACAGAGAATTTTCGGCTTAAGGCGTCAACAAAATGATTTAGAAAGATAGAATTGTTACCAGTGAGGACTATATCATCAACATATACCATGAAGTAGCAGGTGACATCGGCTCTTTGGTAGATGAAAAGAGAAGGATCCGCCAGGGATTTGCGAAAGCCGAATTGAATGAGAAAGTTTGCGAGCCCCATGTACCAAGCACGAGGTGCTTGTTTGAGACCGTATAAAGATTTTCAGAGCTTGCAAATGTGTTGTGGAAATTGAGGATTGACATAACCAGGTGGTTGCACCATATAAACCTCCTCATGAAGCGTACCATGAAGAAAAGCGTTATTCACGTCAAGTTGACGTAAAGGCCAATCGTTGGAGAGTGCGATAGAGAGTGCGATGGAGAGTATGGTACGAATGGTGACCGGTTTGGTGACAGGACTAAAGGTATCAAAATAGTCCTTGCCATATTGTTGAAGAAAACCTTTAGCCACAAGTCGCGCCTTGTATTTGGCAATGGTACCAACGGGATGACGTTTAACCCGATAAACCCATTTACATCCAATCGGTGTTTGGGTGGTATGCGGTACAAGTTCCCATGTTTGGTTTTGAAGAAGGGCATTGAATTCCGAGTCCATAGCGGCTCACCAATGAGACTCTTTAAGGGCTTGGGTGTGGGTAGCGGGTTCAATGGAGGGTGGGATAGGGTGCACAATAGTGTTGTTGATGAATTGAGAGTTGTAGTATTTAGAATTAGGTTTTCAAATACGTGAGGGTAAGGGATAAGGTGAGGTGGTGGAGGGAGAAATAGATGGCGTATGGAGTGAGGGGGTTGACGAGCTGGGAGTTGTGGAGTGATGTTGAGTGGATGTTGAAGGTTGTGAATAGGAAGCAGTAAGTGGAGATTGAAACGATGGATTGGTAGTGATAGGAGAAGAGTAGTTGGTGGAATGTGATAAAATAGTGGTGGGATGAGGGAGAGGACTAGGAGGTGTAGGTTGCATGGTAGAGTGGGTAGATATTTGGTCAGGAGGTGGGCAAGTAGAGGAAATAGGAGTGGATGAGTCATTTTGCATGGATGGAGAAATATGTGTGGTTATGGGTTGTATTGACGTTTGAATAGGATAAGGTGGGGTAGGTTGCATAGGAGTTTGCATGTGAGTAGATGTAGGACAGAGAGAAACATGTGCATGGTGGAGAAAGGTTTCGGCCTTAGGAAGGGAGTTAGCAGTGGACGTGGGTGAGTTGTAGGGAAAGATATTCTCGACAAACTCGATGTGTCGAGAATGAAAGAGACGACCGGAGGAGAAATCATAGCACTTGTAGGCCGATTTGGACGATGAGTAACCAAGGAAAACGCATTTAGATGATCTTGGTTGAAGCTTGGAGGTATTGTATGGTCGTAACCACGGGTAACAAAGACAACCAAACGGTTTTAGTTTGGAATACGTGGGTTGTTTGCCATGTAACCGGTCATAGGGTGATTTTGATTGAAGGATGGAGGTAGGAAGTCTGTTAATGAGGTAGATGGCGGTTTGAAACGCATGAGACCAGAAGGAGATAGGAAGGTTTGCATATTGAAGGAGAGCAAGACCCGTCTCAACAACGTGTCGATGACGGCGTTCGGCGACACCGTTTAGCTCAGGTGTGCGGGGAGGAGTAGTAAAGTGTGAGATACCCTGTTCTTTAAGGTAAGGAAGAAGTCCAACGTATTCCCCACCATTATCAGTGAACAATGAAATTAATGGTGTTTGATAATATTTTTCAACAAGAACTTTAAATTGTGGGAATAACGTAGAGACATCAGATTTTCGTTTCATAGGGTATAACCAAACATATTTTGAATAATAGTCGACAAAAATGACATAGTAAAGAAAACATCAACCGACTTTTGAACCGGTCCCCACACATCGGAATAAACTAATTGTAATGGTTTTGTTGCAATGAAAGAGTTTGAACCAAACGACAGTTTATGGCTTTTATTGATAGAACAAGAAGTACAATGAAACGAAACACTTGACATATTATTTGAGCTAAGTCCTAAGTTCTTGAGGAGAGACTTGAAGACTTTTAAGGAGGGATGTCCAAGTTTATGGTGCCAAGCAAGTAAAGAGCTCCTGGTTGTTGATTTTATTTGGGGAAAGGAACGCAAGGTAGCATAGTATACGTCATTAACGTTAACTCCCCGCATGAGATGCGCCCCCCGTGCGAAGATCCTTAACCAAAAAATGATATGGAAAAAATTCAACAGAAACGTGATTAGTTTTGGTGAATTTTGCAACAGAAATAAGATGATTACGCAATGAAGGAACATATAGCACATTAGTTAAGGATAAAGAAGTGAAGGAGTGTGAAGTGTGGTGTGACCAATATGAGAAATAGATAAACGTTTACCATCACCAAGGATAATTTCATCCGGGCTTCCGTACTCTGAAAGGGTATGCAAGGATGATCGATCCGGCGTCACGTGATGAGACGCTCCAGTTTCAAACATCCAAGGAGGCATCTGAGTTGTAGGGGTAGCATAAGTTGAGTTGACAACCGGTGGATGCGGCGTTGTTGATGAAACAGTGATATTATTTTCACGTAAAAATCGAGCAAGCTTACGACACTCCTTGGTATCGTGACCTGGAATATTGCAATATTGACAATAGGAGGAAGTCCTAGAGTTTCGATTACCACTACCTTGATTTTGTGAAGACCATTGAGACCTGTTACTTTTGGGTTGCCCATAAGCAGGACGACGTCCACGTGAGTCTGTGAAAGAGCGTGGCGAGGGCCTGCCGTGTTGACGATGAGTGTAATTAACCGTGGTAATTGCCGGTATTGGGTCCATTTCTTTCAACGAGCGTTCATAATCAACTAACTTATCAAATAACTCCGGGAATGTAATCGGAGTTTCGTGAACCTTTAGGGCTGTTGTTATGTGACTGTAATCGTCACCAAGTTGTCCTAAAACATGGACGATAAGGTCTTCATCGGCTACAGGACTTTGGGCTAAGGCTAACTCATCCGCAATTGATTTCATGTCGTGTAAGAATTCTGTAACACTGCGAGTGCCTTTGGGATTTTTGGCCAGTTTGGACTTTAAAGAGATGATACGTGACCGGGAAACGCTAGCATAGCTTGCATTTAAACGATCCCAAACTTCACGAGACGTTTCAGCCGATGAAACAATGGGTTGAATCGTTTCCGAGCAGCTACCAAGAATGGCGCTAATGAGAATCTGGTCCTGCCGGAACCAAGGTAGGAACAACGGATTTGGTTTCATAGTATTGCCGTTGATATCCTTGGACGGTGGTGCGGTTGAGCCATCGACAAATTTGTCAAGTTCCAACCCAATTAAGGTGGATAGAACCTGTTTCCTCCAAAACGGAAAATTGGTGGAGGTTAATTTGATGGGAAAATGAGTGTTTGCAGTAAGTTGAATAATAGGTGAGGCTGCCATGGTGATTCACAGAGTCTGAAAGGTTGGCGTGATTCATAGATGAGTGGTATGAATCTGTTTGTGAAGGTTCTGCTCAGTGGAGCTTAGAAAAGCTCTGATACCATAACAAGAGTGATTGAATATGGTTGAACTTATCTTTTCATTCATTATGGAACAATATAAATAATGGAGATTACAGATGTGAGTGTCGATAAACTAGAAGATATATAAGGCTTCTACAACAACCTATTGACTAATACTGCTTCAAAGATAATTCAAATTCAAATGTATTTTAAAATATTCAAATAGACATGCTCATGGTGGTTGAGGATAAATCCCCAAGCGAAGACAAATGCCAGCTTGAAAAACCATAATAGACAAACAACCGCTTCCTGATTCTCGCACTACGAAACATCTTTTTCTACCGGAAAGTTTACCACCGACTTATATTTCAACAACTTCTACGGGGAAAAGGACAAACTGCCACCGAAAGTTGCCCCAAATTGTGACATATTAGTTGTTAACACAAAAGCTAAAAAGCTTGGAAATAAATATACTAAAACCATTCTTAAACTAATAGTTTCTAATCCAAGGAGGCCGGTCGCAGCCGGGTGGAACCTGAAACTGCGGATGAGTACCTGTCGATAATGGCGTCGAGCGGTTGAACCAGCAAACAGATTGGTTGATGGACTGAATTTTCATAGTTTATATGTATTTTTTATTTTCTCTTACAAAATCACATTTACAGATTCATCTACTACTTTAGTCTTCGTATTATGTTTATCAAAGACTTCTTGTTTTGTTAACATTGTAAATACATGTTAAAAGATAAAAACAATTTAATATTTTGTTTTATATTAGTTACACATATACATACATACATATAAATATAAATATAGTTTTTAAATTATTTATGATATCATCCAGTTTTGTAAACTAGTCCGATCAATGGACTGGTAAGATGGATGGTTCGATAATGGGTCCGGTTATGAAAACATTTTCAACATAAACAAAAGAATACGTCCTCTAACCCAATAATTGAATCGGAATTAGTTAGATCCAAAAAGCCAAATTCGGCTTCAGCTTGATTGAAACCCTTATCCAAGAATACGACTATACGAGACTTGTACTTTGATATAAATTAGAACTTGTTTCTTTTTTCGCAAGGCAACTTAAACGGTAATCTACTCTCAATGTTACTTTTTTAATCAGACTTTAAAAAAACATTTAAGACGTTTTGGTTCGCAGAATTCAATAAGATTGGAATCTCGATTCTATTTCTTAATGTGTTTGGTTCGCAGAATTTGTTGGAATTGAAACCTGAATTTCATCCTTAACGCGTTTAGTTGAGAAATATATTGGAATTGAATTTAATTCCTTCAAGTAAAATTTTAACATTCCTTCTAAATTGTGAATGAGGTTGCTGCAATTGTGGAGGCCATTTCTGAAACAAGACTTAACAAGTTTACACACCTTGCCCTCTTGACCAGGTGCAGAGAAACCCTCAGGTTGCTCCATGTAAATCTCTTCATCTAACTCCCCGTTTAGAAATGCAGTTTTTACATCCATTTGATGTATTTCCAGATTTCTCATTGCTGCAATTGCAATCACCAACCTTATGGAGGTTATTCGAGTCACGGGTGATTATGTATCAAAATAGTCTAGACCTTCCTTTTGTCTATACCCTTTGATCACCAACCTTGCCTTGTATTTGTCAATGGAGCCATCAGCTTTCATCTTCCTTTTGAATATCCAACGATATCCAAGTGGTTTATTACCTGGTGGAAGATCTACTAGCTCCCAAGTGTGATTCTGTAAGATAGAATCAATTTCATTTTTTATGGCTTCTTTCCATTGTGATCCTTCTGAAGAGGAGACCGCCTCTCGATAGGTCTGGGGCTCACCCTCAACCATATAAGTAAGAAAGTCAGGCCCAAAAGATTTCTCAATCCTTTGCCTTTTGCTTCTTCTCGGCTCAACCTCTTCAGCCTCTAATTCTTCTTGTGTTTCATGTTGGACAATCTCATCAACCCGTGTTGATGAACTTGCATGTGTTGATGAACTTGCATGCGCCTTTTCCAAACATGGAAACACATCTTCAAAGAATGATGCATTCCTTGACTCCATTATAGTATTCTTGTGTATTTCTGGATTCTTTGAATCATGTACCAGAAAACGATATGCACTACTATGATGGGCATAACTTATGAACACACAGTCCACGGTTTTGGGTCCTATTTTTTGAACCTTTGGTGGTGGCACCACCGCTTTGGCTAGGCACCCCCACACTTTCAAGTATTTATAGGATGGTTTCCTCCCTGTCCACAACTCATATGATGTTACATCCTTTTTCTTGAAAGGTATCTTGTTCAAAATATAATTAGCCGACAGAACGGCTTCACCCCACATGTCCGGGGTTAACCCAAAACTTAATAACAAGGCATTCATCATTTCTTTTAAGGTACGGTTCTTTCGTTCTGAAATGTCATTTGATTGTGGAGAATATGGTGGGGTTATCTCATGTCTTATGCCACTTTGTGCACATAAGTTTGCAAATGGTAAAACATATTCACCTCCTCTATCGCTTCTCACAACCTTGATTTTCTTATTAAGTTGGTTATCCACTTCATTTTTATATAAAATGAACTTGTCTATTGCTTCATCCTTACTTTTAAGTAAATATACATAGCAATATGTAGTACTATCATCAATGAAAGTGATAAAGTACTTATTTCCTCCTCTTATGGGAATGGATTTAAAATCACAAACATCTGTGTGAATCATGTCAAGGGGTTCGGTTATTCTTTCAACCGATCTAAATAACGATCTTGTTTGTTTGGCTTCGACACAAGTTTTACATTTTAATTTTGAATCAATGGAAAAAGATGGTATGCAATCTAATTTAACTAAACGACGCATCGAATCAAAATTAACATGACCAAGACGACCATGCCACACATTAGAAGACTCAATCAAGTAAGCAGAAGTAGAAGCATTCTTATTCATGTTCTTTTTTATAGCCATTACATTGAGTTTAAACATACCATTTAAACATACCATTATGGGCATAGCCCTTTCCAACAAACATAACACGTTTAGTTAAAACAAACTTATCACTTTCTATAACCATACGAAAACCAAACTTGTTAAGAAACCATCGCGACACAAGAGTCTTGCGCAACTTGGGAACATAAAGCACATTGCTTAGAGTGAGCTCCTTCCCCGACGTCCACTTCAAGATCACATCACCTTCACCCTTGATATCTGTTGTAGCCGCATTTCCCATGTACAACTTCTCTTCTCCCACAACCTCCTTAAATGTATTAAAGAGGGTCTTGTCGAGGCAAACATGTCTAGTAGCCTCGGTGTCAATCCACCACCCTTTTGGGGGGTTAGACACAAGGTTGACCTCTTCCATCATGACAGACATATCCGAGATCATAGCAACAAGGGGCCCGCCATCATCAATCATATGAGCCCTCTCTTGTTTAGGTTTCTTACATTGGTCAGCACGGTGACCCGATTCACCACAATTGTAGCACTTCCCTTTATAAGAAGCCACCTTCTTTTTCACACCACCCTTTCTTGGTCCAAGGCCCACAAACTTGCCCTTGCCATTAGGCTTGTTGTTTTTGTACCCTTTATTCCCCCCTTGAAGATTGACCATGTTCCACAAGATTGGCTTTTGCAGAACCTTCCACTTGGGTTCCATTTAGAGCCAACCTATTGTCTTCCTTAATTCGAAGACGAATCACAAGGTCCTCAACAGACATTTTCTTTCGCTAATGCTTAAGTTAATTATTGAAATCAACCCAAGTAGGGGGTAATTTCTCAATCATGGCAGCCACTTGAAATGTCTCACTAAGAGTCATTCCCTCGGAGAGAATATCCCCAAGTATTATTTGTAATTCTTGAAATTGGTTAATTACAGTTTTAGTGTCAACCATTTTATAGTGCAAAACCCTAGCCACTACAAATTTCTTAGTCCCAGCATCTTCAGTTTTATACTTGCGTTCCAATGAATCCCACAATTCTTTGGCTGTTGTTATCTTGCAGTATACATTGTATAGTGCATCTTGAAGGCCATTCAACACATAGTTGCAGCACAAGTACTCAGAGTGCTTCCATGCATCTAATGCAGTGACAGCTTGAGCATCAGCACCCTCAGCAAGTTGAGGGGGAGACTCGGTCAAAAACCTCGCAAGGTTTAGGGTGGTCAAGTAAAAGAGCATCTTTTGCTGCCACCTTTTGAAGTTCAAACCAGAAAACTTTTCTGGTTTTTCAGCATGATTGGCAACGGCATAGGCTGCTTGGGTACCAACCAATGGTCCTATGGAAGTAGACCCCATAATAGTGGATGAGGCTGCTGCAATTGTGGAGGCCATTTCTGAAACAAGACTTAACAAGTTTACACACCTTGCCCTCTTGACCAGGTGCAGAGAAACCCTCAGGTTGCTCCATGTAAATCTCTTCATCTAACTCCTCGTTTAGAAATGCAGTTTTTACATCCATTTGGTGTATTTCCAGATTTCTCATTGCTGCAATTGCAATCACCAACCTTATGGAGGTTATTTGAGTCACGGGTGAGTATGTATCAAAATAGTCTAGACCTTCCTTTTGTATATACCCTTTGATCACCAACCTTGTCTTATATTTGTCAATGGAGCCATCAGCTTTCATCTTCCTTTTGAATATCCAACGATATCCAAGTGGTTTATTACTTGGTGGAAGATCTAATAGCTCCTAAGTGTGATTCTGTAAGATAGAATCAATTTTTAAAACAGTGAACAGTTGATGTTTCTGTTTTAAGCTTGTAGGACAACCATTCACAGAGATAAAAATAAAACATAACTTTTATTACTGAATAATACTGATTACAATACAATGATAAAAACACAATAATAGATGAATAACAGATTACAGAAACAAATAAAAAACAAGAAAAACGAAACAGAATGAAACCAAAAAACCGTATAAAGGCTGAGGATTTCTGTTAAACAGAGGTCCCTTAAAACAGATTTCGGGCCACCCAGGTGAACCCGTCTGTCTTCCAGGGTACAACAGTCGAAGCAGCAAGTACTGCCGGGATTAGCCTAGCACCCAACACTATACCTTAAACAAGCGTGTAAAGGTCCGTGACTGAAGGAAATGAGTCTGATTGATTGAGCGATCTTGAAACATGTGAATGAGTATTTCGGTGTATCTCTACAAGGCTAAAAGCGTTGTATTTATACACGAAAATTAGACCTGATGAAGGGTCTCACTTAATAGAATTAATACTCAATTAATTCGATTTAATTGATCACTTAATTCAATTAATACTCTATAAATTCGAATGAACTGATGGAATTAAAAGAGACATAGCTATAAGCTTGACTAGCCATGTGACACGTGTCAAAAAACATTTAGGCGGCTCTCAAGAGGCTCGCGGTGATGCGAGTGTGCGAAGTGCGCCATCAAAACGCAACATTACGCCCATCGGTCTCGTGTCCGGGTCCGGGTCCCGTGCCCGGGCGCGTTGGGTGCTTCGCACCCTTGCTACTACCACTGTGTGTCTTTGTATACAAGAATACTCTTGTGTGAACCTTCACACTTATAAGCCAAGCAATAGTTTCTCATTCCTCCGATGTGGGACAAGCTCAATTCCCAAGATGTGACATACAACTAGTTAGGGTTAATCCCGTTAACCATTTTCCGTTAAATCTTAACCAAGATAACTCCATTACAAACCTCAGGGACTAGTCCTGCCATTGCCTAAAACTTAGTTTGTTGACTTCACAAAGTCAAAATCAAATGGATTTATGTTCTTGTTGACTCCTAAAAGTCAAAGTCACGACTTTAACCCAAATTCATTGTCCCATAACCGTTTTCTGTTAAGATTGTAACGATTACACACAATTAAACCATTTACGATCGTCATTAACACATTAAACACAGACATTGATTCGGTTTAAACTCAAATAATGATCATTTAACGTGTAACCGTCAAACTTGTTGCTTAAACAACCGAATTCGATCAAATTGTTCACCAATTGACGAACAAACACTCTGCACATCTCTTTCGCACTGCTGTGAAGTTATTTCACGTGTCAATTCCACCGGAGGTAGAACCAGATTCGCCGGAGACCAACACATTCATAGTCGGGCCTGCATTTACTCGAACTCCATCAATCCGTCAACTATTCTAGTAATTGATTCTGACTTTAGCTTCGTTTCAACGTCTAAATCAAAAGCCCTATGCTAATTGGGGCGTACATTGTCAAATTCAACTCAAACTGATTATAGGGTTCATCCCAAATACGGTTTAATCAAAATCTGGTCTAGACTTGATCTAAATGCAATTAATTGGTATGGTTAGCTTCGCAATTCCATACTCTTTGAAAGCCCTTTGCTAATTCAAACTTATAACATCGAATCGGTGAAGAACGTAATCTAGGGTTCATACTCTGTTGGGTTTAATCGAATACAGGTTTAGACATGTTTTAAATCTAATTAATATATATGAATAGTTTCGCAATACATCACCCTTTGAAAACCTCATGATTTCAGCAGCTGTTATTACAAGTCTCGATCAAATTGATTTGGTGCTCTTGTTCTAGGGTTTCAGCCTTTCAAACTGCAAATTAATGAACCTAAACTCGGTGTTTTCCCAATTAAACTCCACCCGAGATTCGCTTAATGCCAATAAACAAAACCCCTATACCGTTGCTTTCAATCAAGATCAGATTCGAGGGTTTTGGGACTGGTTTGGTCGGATCGCGTTGGGGGGGGGGGGGGGGGGAAGAACTCAGGGACTTTGTATGTTAAAACTCCACTGATCCGGGACTTGTTGCGATTGCCCTTGCGGGTGGAGTGGTTGGAGTGTTGTGTTGGTGTGGGTGAGACCCGGGTTCGAACCCCACCCACTGTTTTATTTTTTTGGCCACTTTTTTTAGATATATTTTTATATAAAATCTTTTCCCATATTACTATATTAATATATTAATGTGTTTTTGAACCGGAAACCACCCGTAGGCTCGGGTCTAGTTTTGTAACCCATATTTATTATTATTACCCACTTTTAAAATAATATAGTTATATTATTTTCAACCCTTGACTCCGATTAAAAATAATATATTTATATATTATTTTCGCCAAGTTAATAAACATTGTGTAATGGTTTAAACTAATAAATAATATAATTATTTATATTATTTACCCACGTATATGTTCTCGAATAAAAATAATATATTTATTGTTTTTGTCATGAAATTTATTATGGTGTTATTTCCCTAAACTTAAAAATAATATATTAGGTAATATTATTTTCCTAACCATTATTTAAATGGTGCAAACGCACGAATAAATATTTATATATTATTATTCGTAATTAGAAACGTTCGACACAAAACAAATTTACCTTTATTATTATATTAAGAAACCCTTATTCCCGTAGACACGTTCGTCTACTCGTTAATCCTAAGACTGATTTAGGACGTTCAAATATTCCGTGTCGTCGTCACTGAAATCCCATTGTATCCCTAATTATTATGTTGTTAATTCTACGGCATACGTAAGCCGTTCACAGGAAAACACTTGTGGTCCCAATTGCATCCTTGTATGGTGCTATCTACTACTCAACTCAGGTGAGTTTTCACGGCCTCTTTTACCTTTTTAAATTGGGGGAGAAACATGCATACAAACGAATATTCTTTTACTTGTTTTCTCGTTAGGGAGAAACATGCATACAAACGAGCATTCTTTTACTTGTTTTCCCGTTGGGGAGAAACATGCATACAAACAAGCATTCTTTTACTTGTTTTCCCGTTGGGGAGAAACATGCATACAAACGAGCATTCTTTTACTTGTTTTCCCGTTGAGGAGAAACATGCATACAAACAAACATTCTTTTACTTTTTTTCCCGTTGGGGAGAAACATGCATACAAACAAACATTCTTTTACTTTTTTTTCCCGTTGGGGAGAAACATACATACAAACGAACATCATTTTACTTGTTTTCCCGTTGGGGAGAAACATGCATACAAATGAACATCATTTTACTTGTTTTCCCGTTGGGGAAAAACATACGCACAACAAACATGGATCACATAGTATTTTGCTACCACTTGTGTACTTAAGCGTAAACTCTATCATGAAAGTCCTCACACACATCGGACCGTTAATATGGATTTAGCAAGGTAATGTTTGGTAGTACTACTGGGTTTGACAAACCCCACCCGGGCTAGTCGTCTAGTTCGATTGGAGGTCGAACGGGTGTAATATTGACCTAAACACATTGCCAGGGTTGATATACCTGGCAGGAGGCATTCAAACACAAACAGTCAGCTTCAGTTGTGAGTGCTTAGAGTAACTTATACATTGTCTAGCTAGCAATAGGTGTGACTTACGTATGTGGATCCTGCAAACACACAAACAGTTTATTTACTTACAAACCTGTGAACTCACCAACCTCGTGTTGACACTTTTCTTACATGTTTCTCAGGTCGCTAAGGCACAGGTTGCACACCTAGGACATGCATGGAGTCCTACTGTCATTGCATTCTTATGCAAACTTTTAAAACAATTCACTTGCTTTTATTAAACTAAACTTGAGCGCGTTTGTTTTGCGCAGAAACTATTTGACATAAACCGCTTCCGCATTTAACTCTGAACTTTTATGATATTTCATTTATGTCTCATATAGTGTCGTTTGATGTAACTAATGTCTGAGATCCTGGTTTGTCACACCCCTAACGGTAAAACTCTGTTAGTGGGTTTTGGGGGTGTGACACAAGACATGTTCAATTTCCAATGTCTCAACATTTCATACACACAACTTTGAGCATCGATATCGCATTCATCTTAGCTCTATTTTGGACACGATTCGGTTCGTTGTGATCATCTCACGTAATAGAATACGAACGTAATAAATAATAATTATATTTGTAATAAATATAAATAATTATTTAAGTCCAAAATATGTGAAAAACATATTTTCACAAAAAAATTCCAACACTGATGCCCACAACTGCGACATCGACGATGGTGTCGGTGGAGGCGGAGGCGTATTGCTACCTGTGAAATTTAGTAGGTGACGGCGATAAATAACAGGCGTTTGAAGTTAGCAAGTTATAAAGAGTGGCCTGTTTTGAACTGTTGGTATAAACTGAGTAAATTTATAATTTGAGTTGAACAAATTGAATGTTGAAAGTTAAACTAAATTATATTACTATTTGCATTATTATCAAGTATACGAGTCAAAATTGTAATGTTGTAATTAGAAGGGGTCAAATGTAATTAGTGTCAATTAGTGTCAATCACTTGTTTACCAAACGACGCGTTGGTTTGGAACATACCGGTTCAGTATGTTATATGTATATATACATGTATCGGATGAATCAAATACGCAATCAAAATTCATGATTTATGTGTTAATCTACAATTTCGTTTTATACAGATGATCAAGTCATTTCTTGAAGAATAAATCATGATTGTCACCCTTAATTAAAAATTGCTCGTTAATCATACATATACTAAACACATCCACAATGAGTATGTTATTAAAATAATAATTCCAGACCCTCTTATCTTTTTTGAACAACAATTTTTTACATCTAACCTTAATACAAAATCAACATATATTGAAAACTTTCTTATTTAACCACTTAACTTATAACTTTAGATGGGAACAAAAAGTTCACACAAAAGAAGTACAAAACAACATGAATTTGAACCCAAATTTCTGTCATATCATACAAGTATACAACCTAATTAAACACATGATGAGCATCACACTATATTTAAGCCAATATGAAGAACAACTTAAGGTTTTAGAAAGAAAAGATACCGAGTGTAGGCGGATCGAATGATCAAGTATGTATATGAATTCCTATAGTTACAACCAAAATGGTATAAATACAGAAGTACAAAACCGCATGAATTAGAATGGATATGGCACTGGTGTACATGTTCCCAAACTCCATCAACCTGGTTCGAGCCGGCATCTGGAATAGCAACCCTGGTGACAACAGTATGAACATAGCCACGGCTACCACCGACGGCCCCAAATCTATGTGCATCATATTCATATGTTCAACTAACCGATTAAACCGCGTGCAAACATGCAGAAGTAAGTGATTTAGATTTACTTAGTGAGGAAGGGATCAAGATGAAGCCATGTTTTAAGAGGGTGGTGGGGGACATTAGCTAACCTTTATCCAAGTACCAAACTTCTTTTTCATCATCAGATTACAATAATTTGTGTCCTTTATAGATTACTTTTGGAGAATATGGTAGAGATTTGTTATTAAAATTAAAGTAATAAAGGGCATGCACTCCAGGTTCTCTATCATCTACTTTACATCTTTCTAATCTTTCCAGGGGCCTGAATATTTTACTCGACACGAATCTAACATGAAATTCATAGGCTTGGGTTTAGCCTAAATGGGAGCCAGTCAGTTTCAGGTTGTACGTGCAAACATGTTTAGCTAAACAGGTAGTGTTTGGGTTGACCTGACGGCTTTATAAGTTAAAAAAAAGTTGGTTTATGTTATAACTTAAACTGATTAGGTACTTTATGCCAAATTTAAAAGATAAAAGAGAAATGAAATCCAATATTATAGTTTAAATGTAATTATTTTATACACATTTGGATTTTTAAATGTAAATTTTGTAACTTTCTAGTATTAATATCCAAAAAAGTAAAATAAAGTAAAATGTTCCGGTTAATACATGAAAACTTGTGTCGTGTTTGGGTTTATTCGTCATGTTGGGGTTCAACCAGCCAACTCGCCAACACGACCCATGTAATGTAACACCCGTACATCTTTCTTTCTAGAGTACGTACAAATGTAGAATTAAACTATAATTAACTATGGCCGGCCGTACGATGTTTCCAATGTTTTGTTTGCCTAATTTTTGGATTTGAATTTGTCATCTAATGTTGTTGGATTCTGGCATTCTACTCCATATCAAACTTGATTTTTCCTTTCCAAAATTTGAATTCTGATTAACCAAGTAAGGAAATGGGAGACTGGGCACCGGTTATTATAGGCGTGTTACTGTTTGTATTATTGACACCGGGGTTATTATTTCAGCTGCCGGCAAAGAGCCGAGCAGTGGAGTCTCTATTTGTGTCCACACCATGATCTACTTTTAATAATTCCATTACTTATCGCGATCGGTATCACTATCAACATAGGCTAAGATCGAGAATTCGTTATGTTATATATACTGTTATCTTTCAGTAGAATATATGTTGAATCATATATCTATCTGTATTCATTACCCTTTATACATGCATCTATGGCCCAACAAAAGTTTTTGTTTTCAACAATGATGTTTAACACTTTATTCCTAACTAAATACATTAATGATTGCTATAGTTTTCATGTTTTTTTTTGTAATTACATGGCCAAATTATGTATCAACTTTATATCTATAAATATATAATATATCAGGAATATATTGCTTTTTAATTTTTTATATATGTAACTTTACAATTTTAATCAAATTAAATAAATATACATTACAAACCATGACACCAAACAAGTTGATTGTAGTCCATATTGATGAATGTTCTGTGTGTATGCTCTTGGATCATAACTCGCCAGGTTGTTCATGACCGGCATTGATCTCCCATTACAGATGATCTTACATTCCACATCATTACCAATTTTTACACTTATTGAATCTGCATAACCAATTTATTCGTTATAAGTTCACAATATTTTTGTATCGTATGCTATAACGAGTATGCGTCTCGACGTAAGTTTTATCCCCGTAAACCAGCCGAACCGGTAACGATCAGACTCCCGCCGCATAGCGCGGGTGAAAAAAACTAGTTTTATTTACGGGAAAACTTCCATTTTCATCTTCTTTCCCTCCCGATTGACTAAAATATAAAAAAAACTCAACCCTATCCGTGCCCATCCTTCATGGCAGACGAGCCCCATGGATTCACCAACAAGCACGTTGCTCCACTGAAGGTGTCCGTCACAGACGGCCAACAACGTCCCCATTGGAGATGCTTTAAGTGGCTCTAATTAGGATTAGATGGATCAATCGGCAAATTTGAACATTAAACTCCGGTAAGAGGAATAATCAAGAAGTTGGCAAATTCAAACCCAAACCACACCCTTATTTGACTAGATTCCCGGTAGATCTTGCCAAGGTCTCTTGCTTGGTCTCATCGTCTTGTTTCTTGAGAAGAGCTTGTGCTTACTCAATGTCTTAATTTATGAATTTAAACTTGAATAACTCAAGTGATTTAGTATGTTTTTATCTAATATCTTAACTACTGAGAAATACATTTAGGTAAATGAGAAACCAAATCATAAAAGCCAATCCAACCGAATTGCAATTTGGTTGGATCTTTAGATAGTATGAACAGTCGGAATCCATATTTTAAGAACCAATCTCTAATCAGATTAAATCGCGTGTGATGCTACGATGAATAGTAGGATAGGACCCGGAAAACAAGAGCTCCTATTATTGAACAAGCATGCATCAAAACCATGAGATCTCAATTTCATAAACAAATTTTACATGCAAATTCAAGAACATCTCGGTGCATTCAAAGAACCGATTGTATTATTACTCAAACAACAAGAGAAACGAGACGACGTATATGTTACCATCAAAAAGGCGAATAACCGATTGTATTGACAGCAGAAAACATTGGTACCCATATCATTGTTTAATCATCTTGATCCTGCTTGAACTTTGCTGATATCATCCAGGGTCTCTTGCTTTCTCTCAGCAATATCAAGATTCGCATTTTTCTGGAGGTCTTGTTGATCAATCAAAGCTTGTGCTTTCATGGCTTGCATCATCTGCTTCATTGTTTTCTCCTCTTCTTGAAGCTTCATTTCGACTATCATCTCAGCTTGCTTATCAAATGGCTTGAAGTATTCATCAATGGCTGTCTCCTGCAATCAAACACCCAACCAAAAGATGAAGCTGCAAGTTAGTTACTTATAACTGTATCTCACTGTCTATATTTAGGTAGGTAAAATGAAAACAAGTAGAGTGCAACCCACCGTGTCCTCTAACTGCTTGTTCACAGATTGCATCTCTTCCACCATTTGTCGCACCTCAGATAAGATAAGCTGCTCTGGGAACTTTCGAATCTCTGCCTTCTTCTGTTGCGCCTACAAGAATACATACATTCAGGGGGAAAAGATGAACTATCAGCATCAGATTTCACATGAATCTGACTTCAATATTTAGGGAACCGGTTCCTTGATAATAACACAAAATTGGACAGTTATTGATCAAGTTTGAGAAAAACACATTCTGTGATAGTTCTGCTTGTAGATTGCACAATATATGCAAAAAAATATTTAAAAACATTAGTCGTATTTATACCTGGCAATACGGGCGGGTCGGGTTGGGCGGGGTAACGGGTTAGAATGGGTTCGGGTTAGAACGGGCCGTTTAAAAAAATGGTCATTTTGGTTCGGGTCAGAATGGGCTTGGACAAAAATGGGTACGGGTCAGAAGGGTCATTTTTAAAATGATCAGTTTTACAAATAACATGAAATTAACAAAAGCAACCGCCACCGGCCTCTAGGCAAAACTCAGTAGAATTAGTTTCTTCTTCTTTGAGGACATTTTTTTCTTGCAGCTCTTTGTAGATGGCTTCCCGCATAAACGATTGTTCATTTCAAACCCTGATGGATCAGTAAATCAAGAACCTAACATCTTTTGTATCTCCCTTTCAAAATTGTTCCTTGAAAGGTTTAAATGTTTCAGGTTAGGAATGGTGGAAAAGGTGTTTTCAGAATAGATAATTGTGAGAGTCACCGGAACTGAACCAGTCCTCCACCGCCGTCTCCGTCGCACAAGGCGTTAACCGGTCTGCTGAAAAACTCAAAGATGCAATCGGAATATTTAATCCAGTGGGTTTCTTTCTCTTCAATTGTGTCGGTGAAGTGGAAGAACAAGAAGCATCGTTTTTAAAAGCTCCGCCCATCTTGACCCGTTGCTTCTTTCGTTCCCACCCATCTTGACCCGTGGATTCTCTTTTCTATTTTCATATTTGCCCAATTGGACCCCGTGAAAATAATATATAGTCCAAATCAACCCATGGGCTTGTATTAAAAGCCCAAATGAACCCATTTTTAATTGTTTGGGCTAAAATTGCCAGGCCTAGTCGTATTCATGACTATGCAGAGGAAAAAGTTAAAGGACGTTATACAAGATTCTACATTGAAAATGATATTACATGAGCATGAAAGTAGCAACATTTAAATTGATCATTATCGATTAAGAAAAATATGTTAGAAAACAACATAGAACAATTTCACAAGTTTTGATGCGATGCAATAGTAAGGACAAAACCACTTAGGGGACAGAAGCAAAAAAGTGTGTTAGCTTATGAAACGGGTCCTTTCTCGGCAGGTTAGGAAAAAAGCTCAAACCTTGAAATTAAACCCTAAATAGCTAAAAATGAATTCCCAAGATAGAGTGGTCAATGGGAATCACTGATTTCGCACGATTTACATAAAGACATGAACTATAATCAAAACCAAAAATTCGGAAAAACTCAAATTCAGAACCCAGGTGTGGATTTTGGGCTGGTGGATGGGCCAAACCATTGAGGGAGGGTTGCTCATGCATCCGGCTTGTCGACACCTTTCTGTGAGACTGTAAACGAGTAGTAGGTCTTGTAATCAAAAGTTATGACCATTTGATGCAGACATGCTTTCCACAAAAAATCCTCTTTCCCATATATCCATGTACTAGTCAGCGGTCAGCCGGTTTTTTTTTTCCTTCACATTGACTCTCTACGTGCTCATGTTACCCCCCTAAAAGAACCAAAAACCTATTCCATTTTCCTACTATATCCCCATCAATTTCCATTTTCCTACTATATCCCCCATCGATTAATGCCCAACACATTATGCTCTGTGTGTAACATCCACTCAATTGATATCCACCCGAAAACTAATTTTGCCATGTAAGGCTCATAATTATTTGTAGGGGAGCCTCTTCGGCATATAACCCAAAAATTTACATGACGGAAAAGGCATCCACACTCCCTTGCTTTTACTACTTCCACTAAAGCCGGATTTTTCATAAATTATACTCTAACATGAGAAAGCCACATTCACAAAGAGGAAGCTTAGAAATTTCTTTCCCTATTTTGATCTTATATAGAAATAAGCACCACTTAGTTGAAGCTTATACCAATCAAGTGCTTTCTAATCACAAACTTCACATGAAAGTGGGGTTTTTTACAGCCGGTTTCTTTTCCTATGTCTCAAAATATTAATCATTAGTTAATGCAGGTTCACAAAGAGCCCAAGGCCAGAGTCTTGACCAGAACAGCCAAGCAATGACAGGCAAGCCTGATCCTGGTTTTACCCAGTGAACGTTCTTGAGTCGCCAAATCATCAAGTTAAAGTCTGAGCTAAGCCTGCCTACATTCAAGTCTCGGGCAAAGACTGGTTACAGCCCTGTCCCAGGTCTCAATGCTAAATAAAATGACGCCCAATTTTCAAGCAATTTCCTAGGTTTTAAACTATTTTTTTAGTAATCCTAAGTTTACAAATTTCTAATATGCTTCAACCAATAACTATAAATACTTTTAACTCTTTTATTGCAAAATATTGTCTGTTCATCCTGTTTTTCCTTAATGTTCTGAGTTTGTGTGAATCTCATCAGTTGAGTGACAGCATCAAAAGTCAAAACCCCAACGATATTAATTAAGCTTGTCATCAGTTCAGGCCGGTTTCACTAAAACCCTAAATCTGGACAATATTACATTCATTGGTTATAAGTAGTCATCTTAAATTCACAAAATCAAGGATTGAAATATGAGCTTTTGATCCTCAAACCTGAGAATTAATAGTAAACCTACATCGCACAATTCTAATTTCCAAACTTCACAGAGATTAACAGTAGACGTGAAGTGGTTACCTCGGTAATACGTTTTTCGAGGTCCAGTCGGTAAGATCTGATACGGCGTTCTTCGTAACCTGATAAAACTCTTACGTAGAACATCGCTTTCCTCCCAAATTCCATCAATTTCTTCATCGTTTTGCGACTCTATCAAATTGGGACGACGAAGGAGTCCGTAAATTGCACAAATTCGAGAAAATGAATATCGTTGGGGTTTTTGACTATTTAGATGAACCGGCCCATTTGCTATTAGTTTCTTTTTATGAGTGGCTGGCTTGGCTTGGCTTGTGTGAATGAAGCCCTATATTTTTTACCAATCACTAGATGAAGTCATTTCTATAACCATGTCACGAATGACGAAACAATAATTTACGGTTATAGTCGTAATCATGAGATTAGCCTCCGGTTAAAAATCATGCATCGTTCACGTGTCATCATCAAACGTACAGATAAAATTCAATACATACATGACATGGACTCACGTAGGACACATTTTCTTAGCGCATTTGAGTTGGAAATGAGAATACAATATTAGGTTTGCTATTTAAGGCATGACATTTAGAAAGCAAGTATCACTAATTCATAACTCATTTAAAAACACACATATATATAGGTTACTATGATGTTGGTTTTTTTTTTATCGATAAGAGTGATCCAAACATATTGGATGTCTTTATAATCATAACATTAGTCGACCTTCTTGGTTATGCATATGGGTGTGCAAAAAAAATAATGAAAACCGAACCGTATCAATAACCGAAAAAAACCGAACCTAGTTGTGAAACTGGTTTTTGGTTCGGTTCCTAACTGTATCTGAATTGTGAATTCGGTTTTCGGTTCGGTTAACAGATATATATTTTTTTTGAATTTGGTTTATTCGGTTAACCGAATAAGTGATAACTATATATGTTGAATTCAATTTATTCAATTAAATTCAGTTATGTTAGACAAATTCCAAATACGGTTCAGTTCGATTAATAGAGATGCCTAAAAAAGGTCAATTGGGTTTGATGTATCTATAACCTATAGGTAATTGGTTTGGTGACGCACCTAGCAATCAATCTTCACCTAACAAGTACTTTGATTCGGATTGCAACAGGTTGTTTTAAAAAAAATATCAGAATGGGTTCATCCGTTATGGGTTCATCCGTTATATTTATTTTAAGGCAGCTAGTGGCGGCGATGGAGGCAAAGGGGTGGTGGCGTCGGCAACGATGTTGACGTCAACGGAGGTGGTGCGAGATGGTGGAGGCGGTGGAATTGAACATTTGATAAAATGGACTAAAGCTGTAGAAGCCAAGTTATGGAAGTGAGAGGTCGCACTTACCCCAGTCTCCTTCCCCTCTAAGCAAAATGAACACAGCTGTGGATCCTGTTCAACCGGTTTGTTAATCGTTGTATCTAACTTTTTAAAGGCTCGATTAGGAACTTGATAAATATTTCATGTTATAAAATACAAATCTAGTTATTGTCTTTTACATGAGCAGGTGGTGCTCATCAGTATTTAGAGACATATGATACAGCCTAATTTTGTGCCATATGATACAAGAATCCTACATGTATATATGAATTAAGAAACTGACAAGCTTATACATGTATGAATATCAAGTAAAACAATAACAATATGGTTTGATCATAATGCCTTGACATGCTTGTTGAATGGAGTTAATTTCTTGAAATGTGCATCAATGTGTTTAAGCAAAGGCAATGCTGCAACTTGTTGTTAATGCATCCTTGACCCTGCCAACAATAAGAATCAAACTTACTCACCAAATCACATGTGGATGCTTGTCTTGACACCTAACTAAGCCTACGGCTTGCAAGTTAAATAGAGCAAAACCTTCAAGGGGGTGGCACAGTGGTAAGCACTTGAGTCCCTCTAGCAGAGGTCTCAGGTTCGAATCTAGCTTACACTGGTTTTTCTGCCTTTAACCCCCTTGAAGACCACCTACCCAGCTAATGTAACCTGACCTATCGGTTAGCAGGGTATTGGTGGGGTCCCACGAGTTTACAGGTAACGGGTTCTCATAAATCATAATCACTTAAAACTTAAGTTGCCAAACACTCTGATTAGAAGTTTCTAAATGGAAGGTGATTTGTATGATATTTTTGTTGTACATTTAGATGTCTAGATGTTTATGCTTCAAAAATCAAGACTTCAAGTTCATCCAGTGACCAACTCAGGTAAAAACATGTTGGGGAATTATTTCACGATGGAATTACCAAGGATCACAAAATCCATTGGTAATTCAGCATTTTTATTAAATACATTTATGTCCTTTTTTGAACAATTGTAATTTCACTAAGGGCTCCGCCGCCCATGAGTCCATATCTTATTACTCCTTTCAGAAGAGGAAAAAAATCTACACTTTAGTAGTTTAGCACTTTACAGTTGCACATACTATTTGAAAGAATTTTAATATAGTGTCTTTGACTTCTTTAAAGTTAATAATTGTTAGTTTCTTTGACTTCTATTTATTAAAGTTAATATTTGTTAAAACTCTAGCATCACAATAAAAATATGGTTTGATCATAATGCCTTGATATGTGGATTGACCAACTAACAATTGCAGAATGAAAATCAATTTACAGATAGATTACTAATGGTTTGACTGATTAACAATTGCAGAATGAAAATCAAATTACAAATAAACTAAGTAGTTTACCTGTGTCTGAAAAGAACCAGAGAATGATAGCACAAATTACCAAGAGAAAAGGGATGAGATGGATAGCCGCCTCAGCAGATCTAATCTGATTTTGTTCTTTGGTAGCTATGTAAGAGTGGGGATTGTAAGTAGGTAATACCTCACTGATGGCGTCGGAATTCTGTGGCGGTGGATGATAGGAAAGAACGCCGGAGACTTTGGCGGAGCGCCACGACCGGTGCATTCTAGAGAGAGATGGGATCCGGTGGTTTCAGGAGTTTCAACTTTCAACCCTCCTTACTCTGTAGGTTTAGGCGCCCCTGATTTTTGACTGACTTTATATTTTTTATTTTATTTAAGAAAATGATAGTTATAATATGAGTAAGAGTAAAGTTCTTTTTTTCATCTACGTGGGTTTGATTTAAACTAGTTGGTTCTTTCGTACTTCGCGGCGGGCTGTATCTAAGGACGGATTTACATAGGGTCGGGGGGATTTACCGGAACCCCGAGTTTCAAAATTGTAGTAAAAAACTATATAAAAAACTGAAATGAACCCCTTAAAAAAATAATAGGGTGAACCTAGAAAACTAATCAAGATCAGATTTTAAGATATGAAATTGGAGTGGAATGATGTGTTGATAAAAACCCAGAAATTAGAATCTTGAAAAGATTGAAAATTTGTTGTTATTTTGGGTAGGGATGAAGGTAGAACCTTACCCGACCCGAACAATCGAACCGAATTTTTTTATGTCTGGCCCTATGAAATTGGAGCATCTAAAAACAGTGAACCCCCTAGAAAAAATTTCTGGATCCGCCACTGGATGTATCTACGTAGAACGAAAATTTTTTTTTTGAATAAGCTTGTATAAACAAACACTTGCGCGTCGGCGCGGAAGTTTGGTCGTTTTTCGTCAAAGCCCTGCGGTAGGAGTTTGCTCGTTATCGGTTCAGGCCGTCGAAAAACATAAAAGCGAATACCGATAATGTTCGCTCATAATAAGTTCGGGTCGTCACGGTACCATAACGGTAACGACAATCTCTATAGGTTACGATACAAAAAAAATATTTGATTTTGAATACAACTCCGTTTTAAAAAAAATTATATCGGAACGTTGAGTAAAAAGAAATAAAAGCAGCCATGCAATCCGTTTAAAAAAAGTAAACGAACGAAAGTAATTATATAATAACGGAATTAATACATAATTAAACGGGTTAAAAGCGTAAGTTATATAAAGTATAAAGAGTGAAAATAAAGAAAAAATAAATTTAGCAGACTGCTAGCGTGCTACCTTCATTATTCATAACAGTAACTTAATAATAGTATTACTAATGGTTTTTCAGATGACCTGCACAAAGAAGGGGTGCCTATTTGAAACAAAGAGATAAACTGAGACTTACCACAACCTAAACTAAGAGACAGCGGGATGGTAGCCCTAATACTTTTTATAATAGAGGTCTTGGGTTTGAATCCTGGCAACAGCAAAAAAGGAGTATGTGGTCAGGTCAGGGGGTTTACCCAGTTGGGGGGTTCCTCATGTGGTGAGCTGCCCTAGATGTTCTAGGTGTTGCCCCGGGGAAACCCAATTATCCTAGAATATCTAAGTGTTGCCATTCAAAAAAAAAGAGACAGTGGGACTCAAGAACTCCGCCCCCTGAACCCATAAATGCATTGCGGAAAGTCGAGGAATTTAAAAGTTATTCAAACCATTCAAAATTTATTTTTGGATCTCGAAATCTAAAAAAATATCTGGAAAAAAATTGCGTCTAATAGAATTTAAACCTATACTAAAGGTTTAGAAGACCTCTGTCCTATCCATTAGACAATGGACGCTTTTATTGTGATTTTTGGGTATTTTTACTGTCTATCTTTTATTTAGAAAAAAAATAAGAATATAGTAGGATTTATGTAAGAATCATTTTTGAATTGTATATTAATCATGAATGATGTATTAACTAGAGTCTGTTAGAGTATTTAAGATAAATATAGTAGAACTTTTTGAAAAAAATCATTAGAGATCAAAACTTGTCCCCCGAAAATTGCTTCTAATGACAAACATGACATATAGTTTAACAAAATTGTTTGATTATTTGTTAAATCTATACTATATAATAAATAAAAGTTTTTCCATGCCACGTGTCGTCTCCATATTCATTCCCATCATTTTTTTCCCACATCTCTCTTATATTAAATACACATATATCTTTTAATAATAATTATATTTTTAATGAAAATACTAATTATAATAATAAAACACATTTATTTTAAATTATTCCTTATTATAAAAAACTTTGAAATCTAATTATGTAACTTTTATTTTCAATCAAATAGTAAATGAAAGTCAAATTAAATAGTAATTAACGTTTTTTCGAAACCCAATTATATATTAATTTTTACATGTTTTAAATTATGTTTTCTATCCTTCGTATATGTAATACATTTTTACATCTGTAAAATATATATATAAAGATTTAAGAATTTTATGTATTGATATTTTTCACCTCGTGTGTAGACACGGGGTTCTAAACTAGGATCTTAATGTAACTAAACAGAGCCATCCACAAATCAGTACCATCATTATTTTAACAATTTGCTTAGATTTAAAAATATCAAGTGAAATTGTGATATTTTCTCACGGATAGGCAATTTTATTGATATTTAAGTGTCAATTAAATTAATTTCATCACATATTTTAGGGATGGCGATATTTATTGATATGTATTGATATATTCTAGTTGAATTGGTAATTTCATGCAGATAAAAAAAATTTATTAATATATTTTAGGGATGGTTTAAAAAGACTAAAATACCCATAACTTAACGACATAAGTAGAATTGTGTACATAACACATCACACATTTAGCATAAAATGTATAAAATGGGGATGGTTTAAAAAGACTAGAATACCCATAACTCTAATGATAGAAGCAGAATCGCGTACATAACACATTTAGCATAAAATGTATAAAATAACTTGGACTCTTGATTATACTAATTTAATAGTTAAGATGAATTAAAGATCATTTTTATAATTAATTAGAAGTGAAAATCAATGGAACGAGTAAAAAGAGAAAATTTAACACTTCTTTTGATCTTTTTAATTAAATAATAGTTGCACTAATTTTTATAAAATTAAATAACTTTTGAATAGTTTAGACTAAATTACAGAAAATAACATTTATCTTTATACATATTTATATCTACAGACCTTAATCTTTAATAATTACGTTGGACATCCTTTATGTACATTGTTTGTAACAAATTAGGGCCTTTACACTAACTGAGGTTAAATTTTCTATTAAACATTTTAAAAAAAATCAAACTACCCTTATTTAAAAACAGCAAAAGGATCATATTTGAGTGACTGTTGTTTAACTTACTCAAAACTGTAGAAATAAAAAAAATAAAAAATAAAACAAAAACCCCATTTTTTACTGCACTTGGAAAACTTCACCTCTTGTTGCAACTTATAACATTGCAAAATACTGATAAACTAGCAAGTTGCACCCGCGCTGCGCGGCGGGACACCGATCGATTTTTAAAAATAAAGTTAACACGGCGGAAAATTTAAACAGAAACGTAAGCGTAAATGTTAATAAAAAGGAAACATGTGAGGTGCGACGGGGTACGCGTTAAGTCGGCTCGGCATCAAACGTAAAAAAGTTGAAAAAAACATTTAGAGACGATATCTTCGAAAACCATGAAGACCAATTAAAAAAATAAATAAAAATAAAAAAAGATTAGAATTTCAGGGCTTCTGAGTAATTAAACATCAAATTTTTTGGAGTACACTAACATATGTGGAGAACCATTTGCACAAACTTTTGAAAGCCTAAAGTTTGAGGGTCTTATACAAACGGAAGGAAAAAACATAAAGAATGAGAAGAAAAAGTAAATAAACGTAAAACATAAAGAAGTAGAAGAAAAAGTAAATAAACATGGACCAAGTGTGATGAACAGTGAGGAACCGACCTAGCAAATTGTTGTTATTAGTAATAGTAATATCTATCTATCTATATAGAATTATATAAATATATCTAACGCAAGAAAACTAACCATTTAACTATTCAAACAAAAGACGTGATCTGCTTTAAAACATATATATGTACAAGATTTGTTATTTTTTTTTTCTTTGAATAACAATAAACATTTAAAAAAAACTTGCAATGATGATTAAATACTAGTGGGTTAGGACTTCACTTAAAAACAAACATATTTACAGTGGTTTAATTTCCATCACCGGTCGTTAGATATCTTGACCGGGGTCGGTCCTGAGGATTTAAGTGCCCTGGTCGAGCTAGAAAAAAAGGCCCCTACGAATAAAATATATAAACTAAAAATTTTTTAAACAATGATTAGCGTTATAGCAATTAACATAGAAAAAATATAGGGCCCAACCAATCAACCATTACATATTTATTTATAAAAATTAGGGCCTAACCATAACATATTTACATTATAAAGATTAAATGGATTACTGGATTAGGGCCCAACCAATCAACCATTACATATTTACATTATAAAGATTAAACGAATTAGGGCCCAACCATTAGATTATAAAGATTAAAGAGGACTCAACCATTACATTATAAAGATTAAAGAGGGTTCAACCATTATAAAGATTAAAGAGGGCCCAACCATTATAAAAAGGGCCCAATATATTTTTAAGTTTTTATAAAAAGTTCCCAATATATAAAACGGGTATATAAAATTTTATAAAAAATCATATATATATATATATAACATATAATATAAAAATTTTAGGCCCCTAAAAAAATGAGCTCTGGCCGGTGGCCCGGCTCGGCCTGTCATGATCTCGACAAGTTAAAGAAAACAGAGGCCCTTAACCGACTAATACGAACACGATTAAGGCCATCGATAACCTACGAATTTACTATGTGACTATGTGTAAGGTATATTAGCACAAGAACATAGAGGTCACCTGGTCAAGCGTACGGTAAGTTTCGTATTGCAGGGCTCTTGACGGCTGAACGATGGCTTCCGATAGCAAACTTCGTGTTGCAGGTTCGTACAGGGCGGAGAGGTATAAACGTACTATAAATTTTAATGTCGGGGTTGTTTAGTTGGTTTGGGAGTTCGCCGGAGTGGCCACCGAAAACTTCCAAGATGGGCTTTTGCAAAAACGGAGAAAGGAGAAATAAGGGTCATGTGACGATGACATAGAGGGAGGCTAGAATATATAATTGAGGTACTTTCTTCTTCATATAAGAGATTCCACGAGTTTTAAGGTATTTTATATTTGGATTAGGGTTCTTATAAAGATGGATTGGAGAAGAAGATGATTAAGTATGGTTTTTTTAAACAAAAGGGTAAATTAGTCATTTAACATGGATTTAACGAAAATAATTAACAGAAGTTAGACTAAAGGTCCTAATTTGTTACAAACAATGTACATAAAGGGTGTACAGCGTAATTATTAAAGATTAAGGTCTGTTGATGCAAATATGTATAAAGATAAAGGTTATTATTTTTTTAAAATTATATTATAAAATCAAGAATTTATCCTATTTAATAGAAGTATATATTTAACTAGAAAATTAGTCTCCGCGCTTCGCGGCGGGAGCGGACCTTAAACGTTTGAGGCGGTGACATTATCATGACTAAACACAAAAAGAAATGTGATTAAGTACATAAAAGAAACGTATGAATTTACGACAACTCGTTTAGCTCAATAGAAAAAATATAACAAAACAAAAGGAAAAAACCCAAAAAAAATTAAGACGGACAAACAGGCAGGTGGCACGTAGCGTGATTGTGGGGGAAAGACATCAAGTTTTGACATTTTACAAAGTTAAGGAAGGAGTTGTGGTACACTTGTAAATAAGTATAATAAAATATATACAGGGACACCAAGAAAAAAGATTAAACACAACAAAAAAATTATTTTTTTTTAAATTAGGAAAAATCAGATTATATATGCAGGGAGTAAACTCGAAACTTTATAAACTTGAAGGGGTCAAAATGAAACTTGAGGGGTAAGTTTTGCCAACTTACAAAGTTGATGGGAGGTTTTGTCGGTGAAAAAAGTCGACCGAGTATGAAGTTGCTACGACTCGATTTTTGAGATCGAAAAACAGATAAATTGCGACGCGAATAGAAGTTAACATTGAAACGACAAATTCGTTAAAGAAGTTAGTAACAAAGTAAAAATAGAAAAAACTAATTTTTACAAACGAATATAAAAAAAGGTAAAGAAAAAGTTAACATTGAAGCGACAATTTCGTTAAGAAAGTTATTAACAAAGTAAAAACAAAATAAAAATAGAAAATACTAAGGCCCTGTTTGGTAACCTCTTAATGTCATTAAAAAGTTATCTCTTAATGGTTCAAAGCCTCTTAATGGTTAAGAGATAACCTTAAGTATGAATGATTAAGAGGTAACATCTTAATGGTAAGTTCTCACAAGTTACATGGCCTCTTACCTCTTAATCATTAAGAGGCTTTGAACCATTAAGAGGTAGTCTCTTAATTATCATAAGATTATAAGATGCTACCAAACAGCCCCTAACCTTTACAAACGAATATAAAAAAAGTTACAGAAAAAAGAAACGAAATTTGAGGGTTAAGGTTGAGAGTTTAGAAATTTAAGGGGTAGAGTTGAGAATTTTATTAAGGGATAAAATTAAAACTTTATAAACTTAAAGGATATATTTAAAAATTTAAAAACCTGAAGGTTACTGTATGAAAATAGAAGCACAAGAACCATTAGTAAACCTTTTTTCGGTTGCTTGAAAGTGGCCACGGACGTTGGTTTTTAAGGGGTAAGATAATATTAATAATAATGTTTATTAATCATACATACCATTACACGCCCACAACATACATAAACAAAAACACACATACATACACATAGTGCCTCCGTAAATACTGGTACTAATGTCTAATCAACAATTACGCCTGGTGATGCTCCACACTAACCTGATGACCTTGACCAGTGCTTCTCCCCGTCTGATGACCCAACTGCTCCGCCTTCTGCCTCACCTCCGTTGCCGCTCCGGCTATCTTCTCCCGTGCCACGTCCAGCTGATGAGAACCCACCGGATGTTTCCCGGTCACGTAACGGTACATCCAGTAAAACACAAACGTAGCCGTTGCACCCAACCCCCCGGCGGTCAGAAACCCGCTCAATATCAGACAAAGGGTTAACAACGCCGGTAACAATACCGGGCTGAAGATAACCAGCACCGGCGTTGCCACCACAAGACCAATCACCGTGGCCGCCAGTAGAACTCCCGACAGGACCATCAGGGACCCTCCCAAGGTTACGGCGGTGGCCGTCTTGACGACTTGGTGTGACAGCTGCGGCTGATATTGGTATTGCTGGTTGTGAGCCATGGTTAATGATGATGTGAAGAGGTGGAGTTGTGTTAAAAAGGAAGGAAAAAGGAGGCGATCGATGGCGGTGCACGTGATGACGGTCAGTCGTTGTTGTCCGTGGAGAGAGCTTGCATGAGATTAAAGTTCCTGGCTGATTGACACGTATAGCTAGGTTAATCTTTTTTTTTCAATACCAATAAGGAAAGACAGAATGCTAACGTTTTCATTTTCTCAACATATGCCTCGTACTTTGTTTCCTTTCCCAGATTGGTTTGGTTGCACGCGTTTAATCAAAATACTCGATGTTTTCTTCTCTAGGATTCCAGTACTACAGGAAAAACATAACATAAATGACTCAAATTTGAAACGGGTGAACTTGGGCTATATTTAGAGTCACCGAGCCCATACCAGTTGACAGAAAGATCTTGATGAGCGATTTGGAGCAGTTGTTTGATCCAAATTTCATCGTTAGGGACCCGATTTTATCAATCAATGATTTCCTAAAATTTATCAATTTTCAACGATTTCCCAAAATATATATATAATTAGGATCAAATACAATGCCAAATTAACGTGAAATGTATGAAGCGAATACAGACCATTGATCAAGAGAATTAATGGTTTAGATCATTGGACACTTCCAGATTAGCAAAGTTCACACATGAAAAGTCTTGGATGTGTAAAATTGAAATAGCCTAAAATTGTTGACTATTTTCACACCGTAAAATCGGGCATTTTATTTTCTCTAATTTGACTATAGTATTGTTATACTTAAAAAAATCAACTTAAAAAAAAACTAATGTATCATGCGTATAACATGCCTAATTATGTATGTGCGTATAAAATAGGCAGCGTAATTATAAAATTAGGTTCCGTAATTATAATCAAAACTTGAATAATTATTGTACGTAATTACGCAACATTGCCTATGAGCCTCAGATCAATTGGTTTGGGAGGAGGCACCCCCATGGCCTTCCAATGTGGAGATCATGGGTTCAAGACTCACTTGTTCAATATGTTCAGGTGGGCCATGGTTTTACCACCAGTGGGCCTTCGGGTGATGGGTTTCCTCTGGAATGGTGAGCGGGCCGGGTCACCAACGTTGTCTGCGTTCGCGGGCTTGTGTGGCCTTTGCTAATGGGTTTACCCGGGTGGCCGGGCTTATAGTAATTGTTGGCCGTTTAAAAAAATACGCAACATATGATTACATAATTAACGAGAAAATTTTCCCCGCGCTCCGCGGCTGGATGCGGACCTTAAACGGTTGAGACTGTGACACTAACGTCGCTAAGAAAAAACACATGGTTAAATACATAAAAGAAACGTATGAAGTTACAGCGACTCTGTTGTGGAGATCGAAACATAAATAAAATACAGTTATATAATGGCACCGATGTTTTTCAGTTGGTGTCGATCTCATTTTTCACGGTACCAGCACGTTACCGTCAGTCGATATAACCCACGATACCTAAATTTGAATACAACTACATTTTTAACAAAATTTATATCAGGACGTAAAAAAAACTAAACAAACAAACGAATTTTTTTTGTTAGAATCACTTTTAAATGTGTTCATATGCAAAAACTACAAAAAAAATTATGTTGAAATGAGTTTTTCACATGTGAAATTGAGTTTTTACTAGTTTTTCTCATGTGAAACACATGGTTCCCCTTTTTTGGGTTCCCCATAATATATTGTTAAAAACATGATACAATGCACAACAATGATATTATACCACTACAACAATTTCACTCTATACCGACGACTTTTTTTGACCCTATAGCGACGACTTGTCGTCGGCATAAGCTATCCCGATGACTTGTCGTCGGGATAGGTGTCGTCGGGATTGCTTCGTCCCAATAGCCCAAGATTGTCGTCGGTATAACTGTCGTCGGTATAGGTCAGCCTATACCGACGACATGGGTCTAATTAAATAATTCAAAAAGAAATTCTATACCGACGACATGTCGTCGGTATAGGGTTTTTTTCATTTTTTTTAATAATTTTTAAAAAGACCTATCCCGACGACATGTCGTCGGTATAGGTTTTTTTCATTTTTTTTAATAATTTTTAAAAAAGACCTATCCCGACGACATGTCGTCGGTATAGGTCTTTCTGTTTTTTTTTTGTTTTTTAATTTTTAATATTTTTCCAGAAATATTAAATTTCTAAAAACAAAAACCTGCAAATAATTATATATAAACCATTCAAACATTCAAATCCAATAAAAACTAATATCCGAAACGTAAAACAAGCATACAAATTGTTCGACCCACAAACTTGTCCGACAAATCAAACATTCAAAACACAAAAATGTGCAAATTGTTCAAGACAACACCACACCAACTACAAAGGCTCAACAACTCCAAGCTAATTATCATCGCTACTAGTTCGGCGCTCCCACATTTGACGCATTTGATCCATTTGTCGTTGCATTTCAAGCATTTGTTGATTATGCACACGACGTTCTTCCTCTAGTTGTTGATTTTGCAATCGTTGTTCTTCCTCTCGTTGGGCTTCGCGTTGTTGTTGTTCTTGGAATTGTTGTTGAAGACTAGCCACACGTTGATCAACGTCTTGCCAATGTGGTTGTGGAGGGGGAGTACCGAACACATCCGGTGTGGGATTACTCACCACACGACCAACACCCCGGATATGGCCACGCCAATGACCTAAGGCACGCTCCATGCATGCAAACTCATCAATAGTGGATGTGTCACCACCAGATTCAGCAGATGATATTGTATACTCCTCTTGTATTCGGTCCTGCATTAAACAGTGTAATAAACAACCAGTTGACTATTTTACTAAAATTCGACAGCATAACTGCTGTAAAATGGATAACCAACCTTTTAAACTATAAGTAATAGACGACCCAAATTCACAAATTCCAATCAACCAACACTAATAACAACAAATACTAATAATACTAGCAAACATATTCAACAATTGGCCTCGAGTTGGATGTACTAAGTCTATTAAAGTGTGTTTGGGTCATTTTGACCCGTTTAAAGTTACAGTTGGATGTTCCAAGTATATTAAAGTGTGTTTGGGTCATTTTGACCCGTTTAAGTTAAAGTATTTTGTTTTAAGTCTATTAAATTGTGTTTGGGTCATTTTGACCCGTTAAAGTCAAACTTGGATGTTTTAACAAAAAAATAATTTCACTTACATAATCTGTTGATGCAAAATCATTGGCCCAGCCCGTCCCTTCTTTATAATGGGTTGATCTGAACACGTCAATAGGGCCGGTCCCCTGTGAAAAACAAAAATAATATCACTAAGAATTAATAAGCATGTTTGTATAATAATAACAACTGTATTTCATACCTCCATGTGTCGGCGTTGGGCGTATGATTTGCTGCCATGGAAACTTGGGTAGCGTTGTTTTGCTCGGTTTTGTTTGTTATTCTCCGAGCGGTTTTTATAGCCCGCACTTAAAAACAGCTGATTAATCAAAATATCCCAAGTTTCTTGATCAACATCTTGTGGTGGATTACTCCTCGCCGCCTCCACATCATCATATCCCCCATTCTCGTCGAAAATGAACTTTCATCTCTCCCTTGCGGTCTTTATAAGCCCTTTGACACTCGGCGGTGATTCCGAGTTGAACGCCTTGCCACTTTTCAGTGTTTCTCCAGGCGTCCAGATTAAAATATTCCTACAAGTGGAAAGTAATTAGAAAAAATCTAATAGTTATGAAATTGTAAGATTATAAAACATCTATACTTACTAATAGAGTGGGATATACTGTCTGTTTCTTCTCATTTGGAACCTTGGCCCAGTTAGGATAATATGGCAGGACAACCTTCTCAACCTCCAAAGAGATAGCACGTATAAAATCAGTTGCATTAGGACCCACGAACTTGTAGCCACCGCCATGAAGTTCAACATCAATGTCAAGAGGCTTCCTCCCATTTTCCTCAAATTTCTTATATAATTTGAGGTTTTTTCCTTTAGAACGCCTCTTTTGTGAGGCACTACCTATATTGACACATGAAAGTTAGGCAATTATAAATACATCTATTAAACACTAACAAGTAACTTACCACTCGCACAACCCGATTCTAAGTTGTACGGACCCCCACATCCATCGTCTCCACCATCACCACCGTGTGATTGCGCCATCGTTGCCATAATTTCTACACCAAAAATAATTAGTGAGCATAAATAATTAATAATTAACATAGACAAGTATAAAGACATCTATTAAACACTAATACTACATTTTTAACATAGACAAATATAAAGACATCTATTAACATACATTCAATCAGAATCATCACTACAATAACGTTTGTCAACATCATCATCTTCTTCTTCTTCATCATTTATTTCATCTTCCTCATCTGAATTGTATGCATCTTCTTCATCTTCTACATCATCGTTAATAAAACTTTCATCAAGATCAATCGGGGCAACATGACTTGATTCACCACCCTCATTTAAAGTTGTACGCATTGGCAAGTAGCCTAAGTCGACAACCAAGTTACCAAAAAATGATTGAGTTTCCCGTGTAATAGATTGACTATCTGCATGGGGAATCGGGGCAACAGGACTTGATTCACCACCTTCGCATCCGGTGTCGACAACCAAAGTATAATCATTTGATTAAGTGTTGTGCAATATATCTATATCATTAACAACACTAGGATAATCCCAAAGCTTCTGATGGTGAACGTCCTCAACAACCCTCCATTGACCGGTGGTTCGAGAAGGGTCTCGAAGATAGAACACTTGTTTAGCCTGTGTGGCTAATATATATTGGACATCATCATACCATTCTTTGCCAACATACCATTCACGGCCGATGTCAATTATGATAGTATTGTTTTGCTTAATTAATCTTTTACCTCTCGTGTCGAACCATTTACAACGGAATAGTACAACCGAGTAACCATCAATGTAGTTCAACTCTATGATCTCCTCTAGTTGACCATAAAATGGAGTATCGTCTTCTCCTATTGTAACCACACCTCTGTTCTGAGTAGTGCGTCTGGAATCAAGATTTTGTACCACAAATCTAACATCATTTACTATGCAAGCAGTGTAAGAATATGCGTACAAGGGACCATGTGCCAATGCCCTTAATTCTTTATTATCGGGTGTAGAAGATGAAGATGAAAATACATTTGCTTCATATTTTAACCATGAAGAAAAATCGGTTTGCATATTGCGTTCAGGAAATTTAGATACAAATTCACTGGTAGATGGACAAAATAAAAATCAAATTAGTGGAATTAAATTAAAATATAATAATAGTTTATCACTTGTAGATTGACAAAAAAACTTACGATTTGTAGTCTTTGATTTCATCGCAGTTGTTCAACACAAACCATTGTAATGATTTGTTGGCATTTTCAGAGAGCGTCTTGATTTTCTTTTTCGATATTGGTCGACATTGTGAAGAAAACACTTGAAACTGCCTTTTAGGGATGCCAGCATCTGCATTTCTATCTGGTCGGTTAAATTTGGTTTGCATACCGTCCAGATACATAGAGCAGAATGTCAAGGCTTCATCTGCAACATAACCCTCTGCAATTGAGCCTTCAGGTTTGGCTTTGTTTCTAACATATGCTTTAAGCTTTTTCATGTATCTTTCAAAAGGATACATCCATCTCATATACACAGGGCCACCAAGAATAGCTTCTTCAGGTAAATGAAGAATGAGATGAACCATTATGTCAAAAAATGCTGGAGGATATATCATTTCCAAATTGCATAATATCTTAACCACTTCCTCATTTGCTTCATACATGTCTTTCACATCTACTGATCGTGCACAAATTTTTTGAAAGAATGTGCAAACGTCATTGATTGTTGATGACACATTTTTGTTCAGACCCGATCGTACCCCTATTGGCAGCAATCTTTGCATGAGGATGTGATAATCATGGGACTTTAACCCAATTATATTTGAATCATTGTGAAGTACCTTATTTTTGAAATTTGATCCAAATCCATCAGGCAGTCTCACTCCTCGAATAAACTGACAAAAGCGTTCTCGATCACTAGGTGTGAAAGAGTAAGGAGCTTGTGGTTGGTACAACTTGTTGTTTTTTTGTGTTAGCCATAGGTTATGTCGAATACCCATATTTTCCAAGTCTTTGCGGGCTTTGTGTGTGTCTTTTGATTTATCGTTCATCAACAAAGTACCCAATAAACTCTCACACACATTTTTCTCCACGCGCATAACATCAAGATTGTGTTTTAAAAGCAAAGAAGACCAATAATCCAGCTCAAAGAAGATACTTCGTTTAGTCCAATTCAACTCTGATGTAAGGCGCTTTCTTTTAATCCCTCCATGCATTGGATGTTTCCCCGGGACACGATCTGGGAGATTTTTTAGTTGTTCTAATATTTGAGCATTAGTCAATCGTCGGGGAGGATGTTTTGTCTCTTTCTTGCCATCAAACGACAGATCGTTCCTCCATTTATGCTTTCTAGGCAAGAATCTTCTGTGTCCAACAAAAGCTATCTTATTCGTTATAGCGCACGAAGGTGTGTCAATGTTACACGTAGGGCATGCTTTATAACCTTGACCACTCCATCCAGACAAGCTACTACGAGCAGGATAATCGTTGATAGTCCATAACAGTGCCGCATGCATCCTAAATACAGTTTTGGTTGATGCATCTCTCACCTGTACTCCTTCAGCCCACAACATTTTCAACTCATCAACCAAAGGCCTTAAAAATATATCAATGTCCTTACTAGGTGATTTAGGCCCGGGAATTAGCAAGGTTAACATGAAAGAAGACTCTTTCATACATAACCATGGTGGTGTATTATATGTTGTTAACACTACCGGCCACATACTGTAAGTCTGACTCATGTTACCGAACGGATTAAAACCATCAGCAGCCAAACCTAAGCGGACATTCCTTGGTTCTTTAGCAAAATCCGGATATCTTTCATCAAATTCTTGCCATTCCTTCCCATCAACCGGATGTCGCATCATACCATCCGTTGAGCGTCCAGTATTATGCCATATCATATCTTTTGCCGTTAATCTTGAACTATACCTTCGTCGAAGCCGTGAAGTTAAAGGAAAGTAACGCAACACTTTCTGTGGTACTTTCTTCCCCTTTGTGTTTTTGTCAGCCCATCTGCTCTCATTACAAACCGGACAGTTTTGCATTGATTCATTCTCCTTCCAAAACAGTGCACAATCATTAATGCAAGCATGGATAGACTGATATCCTAACCCAATCTTACTCAGTTTCTTCTTAGCTTCATAGTGTGATGCTGGAACGTGATTTTCCTTTGGCAATGCAGTTTGTAGAAGCTCTAACAGTTGGTCAAACGAACAATTCGTCCATTTGTTGATAACTTTGATATGCATCAATTTGGCTATGAAGTTTAGGGAAGACATTTGACTACAACCGGTGTATAACTCCTTATTTAGCTCCTCAAACAACGCATCAAACTCTGGGTCTAAACCAGTTCCATCTTCATCTATATTATCCTCGTTTGTATTTTGCTCTGCCATCACATCATCTATGGCATCAAACATCTCATTATTTGTTGTTATAGTTATTGGAGGAGTTGATGTTGTTCTTGGGGCAAAAAATGATGCTATCTCCGCCATACAAGGATGTTGTTCACCATGATAAATCCAATTCTGATATGATTGTAGAAACCCACGGTCATGTATGTGGCCATATATCGTCTTCAAATCCTGTCGACACGCATTACAACAACGTCTACACGGGCAAAACGCTCTACCTCGACCGTCGACATGGTTCTTGGCCGTCTCTATAAAGTTGCGAAGACCGCTTAAGAAAGCCGGAGAATTCCGATTTCCCAGTGTAACCCAACTTTTATCAATTGCCATATCTAGTGTCATATCTATTGTGTTATAAGCATACACATATATATGCATGTAATAAATTATATAATTTAATGTATGTGATTTGATCGGTACTCTAAGGCGGTGGATCCTAACCCACTTTTTGAATATTCTATCTTATATGTATACATTTTAATGAGTTGACTATTTAAGAACAAATCAGCAGCATTTCCCCTTAACTCCCCAAGTATGCAGATAAACCGCAACCTCGAAGGAGTAAAGAGAAATAGCTACCAATTTTTTTCTTAAATGTCAACCGGTTAAAATGTATACATATCCTAAATAAGATAGAATATTCAAAAAGCAGTCCCAAAAAAAGTCGGGATGCGTACCTTAAAAAAATTCAATGAAACACAAATAAGATATTATTCACACCTCTCCAACCGCAATGAGTTCCGAACTTGCAACAAAATTAAATAAAGTTACATATACATACAAAGATATATACATACATTCATAATTACATAATGCCCAAATTTCGGACGGGTATATTCTAAATAGTTATCCTAAATAATGCCTAAATTCTAAAATTATATACACAAACACAATTACATACATAGCCTTTACAAACATACATAAAAAATGGCCAAATAAATATTTATAAACATAATATACATACATATCATTTACAAACATACATAAACAATTGTCAAATTCCCAAATTACATATATAAACACAATTCCATACATAAATACCCAAATTTCCTAAATTTCCCAAATTACATATATAAACACAATTCCAGACAATTCCATACAAATTTCCCAAATTTTCATCTAAACCTAATTTAATCATAAAATTTCATAAATATTTATAAAATCATACATCTAAATCATATATACATACATACAAATAAACACAACAATATACATACAAACATACATCCAAATTCCCAAATTTCATCTAAACCTAATTCACATCTAAACCTAATTTCATAATAAAATTTCATAAATATTTATAAAATCATACATCTAAATCATATATACATACATACAAAATAAACATAACAATATACATACAAACATAATCTAAACATAATTTATAAAAAAAATTACTAACCAAGTTTGCAAATATCTTCAAATAGCTTGAAATCCTCAAACACTTGTCAAATCTTCAAACACCTAACCAAAAACAAAGAAATTAACCAAAATACCCAAAAATTTTGATTTTATTGTCAAAATTGAAACATATATGTTAACTAACCTTAAAAACCGAGAGATTAGTGAAAATTGCACCACAAAACACTTCAAAAACGCGAAATCGCCAAAGAGAGAGATGAGAGAGTTTTGTTTTGTTTTTGGGTGAAAATGGGAAGCAGAAACCTGTCTGCTGGGTTAGGGGACGCTGAGACCTATACCGACGACATGTCGTCGGTATAGCTTAGATAATCGGCGCCATAGGATCCTGTGCCGACGACATGTCGTCGGTATAGGTCTTCTTAGAGTTTTGACCGGTCAATAAAGTAAATGCCCTATACCGACGACATGTCGTCGGTATAGGGTTTTCCCAAAATTGTTTTTAATTAAAAAAAAAAACCCACCGACGAAAACGTTTTAATAAAAGAAAAAACAAAAAAAAATAGAATTTAACCTATACCGACGACATGTCGTCGGTATAGGGTTTTCCCCAATTTTTCACCGGGCGCCAATTTTCCCTCCATACGGCTCAACCCTGTGCCGACGACATGTCTTCGGTATAGGGTCTCACTTCTCAAAATTTGTGATTAACCTATCCCGACGACATGTCGTCGGCACAGGGTGACCTATGCCGACGACAAATGTCGTCGGGATAGGTTCCGTCGGCATAGGGTCTTTTTCTTGTAGTGTACTAGAGATATAGGAACGATAAAGCATTACATAACATAACGCGACCTTTATAGCATAACAAGGCTTAAACGTATTACATGTTTTACCGTAAGAAATATGTTTTGGTGGAAAGAGACTCGAACTAAACACTTTACTATATGTTTATACTAGTATACTTTGAGAATATATAAACTCATACTAAAACTATATTTTGGGTCTTCTCCCGTAACACTTTTCTACATCAAAAATCAATGTGTTACAAAACAATCACCATAGACTAACAATATTGCATTATATTGCTAACAAATGTTGCTAGATAAAAAAGATATAAAAACTATGATAAAAGGCAAGAAGGTAAAACATCATCAACGAAATAAGATGATACTTTACCACCACTCCCAGCTAATATGATATCTCCGTACAATGTAATGCTAAAAGAAAGGCATGTAAACCTTAGAGACGTAGCTTAAAAATCACTAAAAAGGGCATGAAGACACCCATTTTAAATGAGTAACAAATCGGGTGTATGCCCCATCATTTTCCATCAGGTCTCATGTAAACGTAGATATGAAGTGGTACATCTATTGCTTTGACCTTTTAATATGCTGACATCGTTGTAACACTCCTCGCATTATTGACCTCAAGAACCAACTACAAACAGAGACTGACCTTGTGATTGTAAAGAGCTCTGATATAGTGATATGATTCGATCACCGACATCGATAAAATACGACCGATTCATATTAATCTCTCTATTAGATGAGTTACGGAATTAGTTTATAGATGCGTCTAAACTTCGTTAATTAAAAATGAAAACTAATAGCTAGATACGTAAATATTATCAGAAACACATGAATATTACAGGAAATACATGAGTCAGATTCATATATGAATTGGATTCCATCTTACGTTTTATTGATGGTACGCAAGAAAAGGTAATACTCGAAATTAGTTTCACGTAAAATAGGAATTTAAGCAAGCTTTGGATGATTAAAAAGAGATGCAATATTTTCACGTAACTCCCCATTATAAGCATAATTTAGTACTTACATATAACTAACTATATTAGATCTAAATAACTAGTTTCGTGTTTTCTTATAAATAATATTCGCGTATGATACCTTTTTTTCGAGGATTTAGCAAAAACACACAATGTTTATCTTTATGACACGTCATAAAACATAATGGATCGTAATCGAAGAAAGGACGAATAACAAACTGACAATTGCCAGCCTATTAGGATGAAAGATAATGCATTATCCACTAAAATTCACCTAATGAGGCCAATTTATAATTTTAATTATGATTTAAAAATACAAAAGTTGCTACCGGAATATAAATAAATAAATAAATTTTATTTATTTGAATGGCTATATTTCTACACTACTTTTCTAAATAAATAAATAAAAATGAATTTGTTTATGTAAACTATCTAGTTATTCAAATTTAACCCTAAGTCAATTATTACTAGTAAAGAATAATAATTTTATATATTTTTTTCTAGTAAATTATACAAATGAAATGACTTGCTAGGGCCTTCTTCACCACAAGGATTATATTTATTTAAAGGTGTTTGATTTAAGTTAAGATATAACAATCGTCTCTAATGAATTTACACTCGCATCATAATTTAAAAAGATAGTTTTTGAATATGAGAGACAAAATGTCAGAGATATTTGTTCAAAGATTTTTTTTTATCATAGATATTTTTTTTCATATATATCAATTTTTTTTAACATTATGTGAACTAAAAACGACGTTAATCGCACGTGTCCCGTATGCGCACAACACCACAAAATTTGGATAGATAAAATAATTTCTAAGGGATGACATTCACTACGGATAGATTCGATACGTTATTCGGTACCAACTTTTTTATAAATTTGGTACCGGTACTGATACCATCTAGATATGAGCATTTGGTAACGAATACCGGTACCGTACTGGTAGATTCGGTACGGTATTCGGTACCCACTTCTCAAGAAAATCGGTATCGGTGTTTTCGATACCGGTACTAGTACGGTACCGATCTCATCCAAACTTTTATAGGTAATTTAAAGGGTAAGAGTTCTTTACATAACCATAAATAAAGTGAAACTCGAAATAACCAATCAAAATCATTTATTTGTTGTTAAAAATTAAATAGGATATTCATATATTATAAACACTAGGTTAGAAACTCGTGTTTTACACGGGTTAAATAAAAAAAATATTAAATAGTTAGTAATAAAGATTTAGGAATTATAAAGGAAATAATAAATAGTAATCAAAATTTAGGAACTAATAAAAGAAATATTAAATAGTTAGTAATGAAGAAAAAATAAACGTAAAAAAAAATCTTAAACTTACAGAAGTGTGACACGTGACGCAACTAGTTACTTATTTATTAGGTATAGATATACACATGTATTGATTAGTATAATTCTCTGATATACATATGTGTAAGAAACTTGTAACAAGAAAAAAAAGAAATATAAAAATTAATTATTAAAGACATAAATTATTTAATCTTTTATAATTATATCTTTTTATTTAGTTTTTAATAATTTTGATAGGTTTTATGAGTTATACTAGTAGTATTTGTAATTTTATAAAGAAGCTCCCTGGTTTAAAGGTTATATATTTATACATACCACCATGCTATGCTTTTAAGCCACACACAACCATTCTAACATTTCCCTCCCTCACACTCACACTCACACTCACACTCACACTCACACCTCACAACCCAATTTCTGGATTTCATATTTTTTTCCCTTCATTTTAATCTTGATTCTTAAAGCGATTTCCCCAAATTCAAATCAAACCCTATAATTTTGTATTTTTTGTCATTTTCATATAAATCCCATCGAAGGCACTTCCTTTTTGAATTTTGACTAAAAAAATCTGATTTTTGTAAACCCATTTTCTTGTTCCTTCACTTTCTGATTTACACCCAATTGCCAATTACTTATTTGGACACCAACTATAGTTTTCTCCGAGATTGATAACCCCTAAAAATCCCCCTTGTTTTCATCAAGATTCTCAGTTGGGTTTTTAAAGATTATGTAGTTTAATATAAATTATAAATCTTGGTATAAGTAGGCTCTTGGGAATTGTTTTGTGGTGTAGATTGGAGTCATGGATTTGAAACTATTTGATTCCAAATCAGTTTTTGTGTCAAATTTGATTGGTCCAAAGGGGATGTTGTCTTTCTCCACTTCAAACTACAAGGCTAGTTCTCTTAAGGTCTCCCCTTTCATCTGCTCTTGCAAAGGTATCATTTTGCTACATTATTTATCATTCTTGTAAGTTGTAAGAAACTAAAAATTAGCAATCTTGAACAAAAAGTGTCAATCAATTTCATAAAGTTTGGAAGATTGTGAACATTTTTAGCATTTTACCTAACTCATGTGATGGAAAGTTGAATTGGGCATTGGTTATTGACACACTTTTTAACTGTTTTTAGGTACTTCTCAAGGTGCTATTGGTTTAGTTGGGCAAGAAAAGTATGAGATGGAAACTTATTCATATAGATATGATGGATCAAGCACAAACACTGGTTTGTTTAGCGAAAAGCGAGTTCTTGATGCATTTGATGATGAGTATGGCGGTGTTATTGTAAATCCGGACAAACTACCAATTCAGACTAATGTTTTTGCCTCTATCCTTCGGTCTTCTGTTTCAATTTGGAGGACAGAGGTGAAGTTCATTCATATACTCTATTGCTGATAGAACTTATTCCCAAGATACCCTTTTGTCCTAGGCAGTTACAATATGTTTCTTGATTCTAATTGCAGGGTAAGAAAGGAATTTGGTTAAAGTTGCCTGTTGAAAAATGTGATCTTGTTCCTATAGCAGTGAGGGTAAAGCTTATGCCTTTGTAATGACAAAGAATATGTTCCTTTTGGGCTTTATTAATCATCTTAATGTTCTTAGATTAGAATTTTTTTTTTTAGTGTATAGTGTTGTCATATTTGTTATAGGAAGGATTTCAGTACCATCACGCAGAAACAGGATATGTTATGATGACATATTGGATTCCTAATGAACCATGTATGCTACCGGCCAATGCTTCCCATCAAGTGGGAGTTGGCGGTTTTGTGCTGAATGAAAAAAATGAGGTATATACATATAATTTGACATGTTACTCATGAATTTGTACAAGTTTAAAAAAAAATGTCGCGTGCAGGTTCTTGTGGTTCAAGAGAAACACTCTGCACCTGAACTTTTCGGGCTTTGGAAGTTACCAACTGGCTTCATTCTTGAGGTATGCATTGTTATAACTAATCTGACTTGATTTCTACACAACCCATATAACAATTTTTAAAAAAACTTCCTTTTGGTGTTGACCAGTCAGAGGAGATTTTCACAGGAGCTGTGAGAGAAGTGAAAGAGGAAACCGGAGTAAGAATCCATGAATAAAAATAATGTATCACAGTAACAGGTAGTCCTAGTTGCTGAATCAAAATCTAACCTTTTTTTATTCAAATTCTTGTTTCAGATTGATACCGAATTCGTGGAAGTTATAGCTTTTAGGTATGCTGAATATATAAAGTTATGGTGTTGAACATGGTCCACACGGATTTCTTATCTTTGTAAATATGACAGGCACGCGCACAATGTGGCTTTTGAAAAATCGGATCTGTTCTTCATCTGCATGCTGAGACCAGTTTCAAGTGAGATCAAGATTGATGATCATGAAGTTCAAGCAGCCAAGGTAAAACGCGTAAATTTTGTCTATGAATTAAAATATCTGCACAAACAGACACGCGAATCTAATATTTAGTCGATTTTTGTTATGTAGTGGATGGCGTTGACCGAGTTTGTTGAACAACCATTAATCAAAGGAGACAACATGTTCAAGAAGATCATAGACATCTGCATTGCTAGAATCGGGGAGCGATATTGTGGCTTATCTGTTCATAAAGTCGTCTCGAAGTTTGACAACAGAGTATCTTCCTTGTATTATAATGTTGTTGATCAAAGGTTTGATGGTTGTTTCCATGATTCTTGCTCAACTTCCTAATGCCTCAACTTGATCCTAATTATATATATACACATGTAACACGTTGTATTTATATGTGTATACATGCTAGAAAGAGGTTTGTGACATGAGTACATGACACGTATATTCAGACATGAATGTATAGATGAGTATTATATTATGTACAAACTTATATATCTCCGCCCCTAGCTCCCTTGCGAATTGTGTTTCTTGTTGGTGATTTTAGTGTCGTCAAGCCATTTTGGTTAATCGGGAATAATTAAGACCAAAGATAAATAAGATTAAACATTAATACGAGTTAGGAGATGTGGAGTATACGCTCATTCAAGACTATTCTTATTTATTATACTAACGAACCCGAGGGGTTTAAGGGGGCAACACCCCCTTGCCCCTTGGTAGGGCTTCTAAAGGGGGTGGACCTCTTGGTGAGGGTTTAGGGGCAACACCGAGCAGGGTCCAAGGGCAAAGCCCCTAGTGGGGGTCTCACTGATTGGAAGTTAGATTCAGATTTGCATGTTTGATGAAAAGTTGCATGGAAATTGATCATAAATGGTAACTAGATCACTAGTAACTTGGTTTGTCAGTGTAAGTGGGATCAGCAGCAGCAACTAGTAAATGATAATTCGCATCACTGGTCACGTGGTATCAACAACAAATATGCATCAGTGCAAAATTAGACGAATGGTAGTAATTGCTCGTCGGTAGAAAGTTGGTCAACGGTAACTGAGTTAGTACTGATGGAGTTCCTTTTAAAGGTGTTTCTACTTATATAACTGAATAACCATCGACACTTATTACCGCCAACTGTCATACTTTTTCGTGAAGAGTTGCAACGTTTCAACAAAAGGTTGTGATGGCTTCCCACCTATATGGACATCTTTGGTCTGTTTTACGTAGGAATTCATATTCGAATTCTGGTAGATTTTTTATAATAGAATTTCATTTTTTTTGTCTTATTTGAATACAAAATCTGGAATACCATCAAAATTATGATTCAAATGTCATACCAGAAACTCCAATACATAAAACCTACATTTATGTCATTCATTGAAGGCCTAAATATCTTTGTAGGAAAATGTCACAAGTTCAGATTCATGTAAAATCAATTTTTAGGTTTTTATGGTTGTTTTTCAATGTCCCATCGTTATCATATTTAACAGAACGTATATTTTAAGCATAAAAGAAAAGGACACATTTAGTGTGTGTATTTTTCTAAGGATTAAATAATTATTTTAATTATCAATTTATTATATTTTATTAATATATATGAAAAGGAATATTTGATATATTCACGTAAAGAATTAAAAAATTAATTATTTTTCTAGGACCATTTCATTTTTTTCATTCAAACAAACTTAAACACATAGATAGCTAATACACAAACTAATTTCTAAATCAATTTTTCACTTTATCTCTCATTCATAATTAACAAACTTGGTTTATATATTTAGCTTGAGATTATAAATGAATGAATATGATTGGAGAATGGGTTGCTATAACTAATAAAGTTTTTGGAAAGTAAGAGGTGATAAAGATATCAAGAAGAAAAATTAACTTCACTTTTGAAAATTAATAACTAATGGAAAAATTAAAAAAATAAAGTCTTATTTTAAATTTTAACACTTTTAAAATAATCCCCTTCAAAATCTAAAAAAAAATTAACTTGTATGCATATGATATGGTTGTCATTACAAGATATCAATTTTAAAAAAAATGTATCATTCTGTAGCAAGAATATGTACGCAAAGCAGTGATTCTTTTTTAGTAAAGATGTATGTTTATGCTGACACCGCTCCTCATATCATGTGTTCTTGTGTTCTCCCGGGTTACAAGGCTAAGAACACGTGACATCTTTTTGTCGCTGGTGCTGCTGAGCAATAGGCTGGAAAACCTTGCTAAAGCAGCCACTGGAACCCAACAAACCATATTCATACCTGACCAAATTTGACCACCACCATTGCTTTCATCATCATCATCATCATCATCATCATAGCCATCAAGATCAGCTTTAGTTATCACCACTACAGAACCATCATCAAATGTGAACACATCTGCTGCTGCTGCATATGGGAAGAACTTGCAAATCGTGCTACAACTTTGGCTGCTGCTGCTGCTGCCGCCACCTGACCAAATATTGCTTGAGAATTGCATATTTTTCACTTTCAGATGGTAATATTCCTCCACTGCCTGCATGAATCACATACATTTATTCTTTCCAATCACATGAAAATTCCAACCTTTAGTTTTCCAGTCGAACTTACCTCACGTGCATGTATTTTATCAGAACTAAATTGCCTTGGGTCCTTCTTTGTTTTTTTATTGAGAGTATTTTAAATTTTATAGACTATGTAATCTTTAATTATGAAATACTACACATTTCATTGTCATTTATTACTATAGGAGCGCTGCAATAGAAAAATGAGCGCCTGATGATCTTTAAGAATTATAATTTTTTTAACAAACCGAGGAAGTTACAAATTTAAAATGATAAACACCAACTATTTATACAACTTTTATCCTATTAAAAAAAATATGTTTGACATACCAGACGCTGAGCAGCTGCCAATAGAACCCTCGGCCGGATGGACCTCACATACGCATAGGCATCATCCGGTGACATATGCCGATGCTGAATCTATACAAAAACAAACAGCTTAAATGAATGAGAAACACACATACACATTAACAGATACTCACCAGATAACATATCACAATGGTTGTGCTGCGTCCACGACCAGCTTTACAGTGGACATATGTAGCCTGCTTCAGAAGCGTTTTCCCTTCAAAGTTCAAAAAAGTCAAAAACCATACCCTAGTTGTCATTGTAAAAACAAAAAAAGGCAAGAATGAGAATTAAAAAACTATATTATATTCATCATTTAATAAAAAAAAATTCAAGATTAATAGTTATATATTATCAGTCTGCCTGCTACTTTGGCCTCAACAAGAAAAGAAAAACATCAAGTGATGCAAGCATGCAACACATCCTGTAGTTTAATGCAGGAAAACCCAAGCGGAACCAAATATAAAGGCGAATGATATTTACCATGAATGAAATTTACAGCTTCACATATGTCATCAATTGATGGAGCAAATAAGTAGTCCCTTGTTGGAAGCACTAAATTATCAATACCATGAGCCTACGCAAACCAAACAGCAGTCGATAATTACAATTAAGAAGACAATCTATATCAGTTACAAATAAGTATACTTGTCTGCATATATATATGTTCCATGTGTATACGCGATGTGAGAGAAGAAATTAAGAGATTACCCTGTATAAAGATGTGGGAACCAAAGTCTCATACGGCTCGTTGAGGGTAACAACTCCACGAACGCCAAGGTCCTTAAGCCGTTCGACATCCGTAGGAAAGGGAACAGCACCTAGCAGAAGAAACTGAATATACCAATGTTACTACTGACATTATGATTATAGCACAAATAACGTAGAATTGAAGAATACCTCCTCAATATGATCCCACCATCTAAATTCAGCCTGAAACTTGTTTCTAACCACATTATACGCAAGTGTAGGATAGAACAATGCACGAGCACCTGCTCCTACCAGAGCCCGTTTAGAATCAGACAACAAAATCTCCCCTGACGACTCGCCGGAGCCCTTACAGTTTTCAATATACATAATAATTTAACCTGATTCCTAATCACACCAGCAAATCAGGATTGTCTCCTACGTAAAATTACTCCTACAAAGTATAAACATACGAGATCATATCAAATCGCAAACTCCGCTAACCTTCAATCGATTACAAATTTACAATCAATTTCTGAATCTGAAACTATACATAAAAATGACAATTACGGAATTGGATTTGAGAATCGCATACCTTGAACGAAGATTTTGAACTTGATACTGCAACCGAAGATCTAGCATCGCTTTATTCGTGAAATAAAATAAAAAGAATGATTGAATTTAAGCCCTAATTTGAAGGTTTGGAATAATATCAACAGTGTTCGGATCTTACTTTTCCTGCTTTTAAGAAAATACTTTGGAGTTAATTACCATAAACTCCCCAGAGTATTTAAACCATGCTAAGTTTCCCCCTCCTTAAGAAAAAAAGAATTTATATTTGGTATTTGTGTGTTTATATTTAGCCGGTTGTTTTATACATCGAATTTTGTCAAAATAATGTTTAATTGTGTTTTTAATGTTTATAAAATTGAATGGGAATTAATGCATATATATAATGTTTGTATGTGTTTTATATTAATCTGAAAAAAACAGTGAATGTCTGTGAAGAATTTTAAGTGAGAGGATTTTAAGTAGCTCACGAGAAGCTTGACTTGTTTATACTCATAGCAAGAATTAGTAGATAGCATGTTTATTCTTTCTTCTACCACTTAATAGGGTACACCAACTCTATTCGTGGAGTTGAATTACAATAAAATGTGTAAAATATTATAACATGATAAATAGAATATGTGAATTGGTTGATAGGAGGAAACGAGAATGTGAAAAGCTAAGGAATTGGTCCAAATTTGAAAGGTATTTGAAGGACAAGAAGGGAAGATGCTCTAAGAACCATTTCACTAGCATCTCTCTCCTTCCCTTCCTCCCTCAACCATCCATTCACCTAATCCTTGCCCAGAATGTACTCTAAATTAACAAAACAAAATCATTTGCATGTAGGGGCGGACCTACGCCTTGAGAATGGGGGCGGCCGTCCTCTATGGAATTTTTTTTAGAATTATATATACGTTAAAATCTCGATCGCCCCCATAAAATTTTGTAATCGCCCTCTGTTAAAAAAATTTAGTGTTATATACACGTTATATATCGCTTGTCAACCGATTCCCATGAAATATATATTTCTTGGTCTGCTAGTGTTTGCATGAATCAACACATATTGTTGTATAACTTATTTAATTCGAATGAGATTAAAATCTTTCAATCATATATATATATTCAAATCTCTATTGTCAATTCAATTCAAATATTTTTTTTTCTGAAGTAGATTCTATTTCAAGTGAAAGATTCCCTTTTAACTCTCCCATCAAATATTCAACTTGGTCATCATCTTGTCATTTGCGGGATTTGAATGATAACCTAAAAATTCGGGAGACCACGAAATAGAGTAATGTGAAAGATGAAAACATATTTTTAACATAAATTGGATCACATCTTTGCAATTAAATTGTAGATTGATATGATATATTCTAGACATAATATCTTAAATTTCAGTTATTTGGGACCATTTATCCAATTTAAGCACAAAGATTCTCTTTACCCATTTTTCTCCCCAACAAATATTAACACAATCTATCGTGAAATGAACCGAAAAGGACAATGAGAATTTGCCTTATTAGTGGTCCTAGTGGAGGGTGAGGGTTGTAAGGTCTTTCAAGTTTGATCCTTCATCTATTTGGGACAAACTTAAACTCATTTCCTTCTTTGAACTTTCATGTCATACACCATACTTTCAATATCTATAATGCATTTGCCTTAGATCCAATATAAACACTTCCTAGCTTGTTGTTAAACACTAATCAAGGAGAACGCAAAGCCAATAACTATAAATTATATATATACACACACACACAACAAATACATATAATTTATGCATCCAGAGTTGGTGAAACCTCGATTTTCTTTATTCTTAATTTCCAATAATCTCTTACATGAATGGAGATCGATTGAAAACATATGAAAGTCTACATGAAATCCTAATGGTTTAACCTTTTATAGGATAGATAGGTATAACCTTTTGTACATTCATGTAGCTTTGTGAAATTATACTTAGGTAGCGTTTGATATGCAGTAATGGGAGGTGAAACGGAATGGACGATTTCGAGGGAATGAAAAAAATGGTGTTTGGTTGGACGATGGAATGGAATCATCCATTCCACAAGGAATGCCATTCCCTCTAAATCCCTCAAATACATTACATCCACCCCCTTGTTTTTTTTTCATTTCATCCCCTCTTTCACCCTTCATCACCACCACACCCTCGTACCACCACCACCCACCACCACCTCCCACCACCGCCTCCACCACCACCGCCTCTACCACTCACCGCCATCTCTCGCGGCCACCACCGCCGCCACCCAACGCCACCTCCCACCACCGCCACCGTCACCACCACCCAACGCCACCTCCCACCACTACCACCTCCTACCACCCCCACCCACAACCACCCACCACCGCCGCCATCACCCACCACCACCCAATACCGCCACCCACCACCACCACCGCTACTCACCATCGATTTTATTCCTTCGTCTTTTCTAGCTTACCAAAACAACATAAAGTAGTGATTTATTCCATTCCCTCATGGTAACCAAACAAGACAATGTATTGGAATGGTCCATTTCATTCCTTTATCCATACCATTACCTCGTTCATTACATTCCCTCGTCCATTCCATTACCTCGTTCAGTACATTTCCTCGTCCATTCCATTACCCCATACCAAACAGACCCTTAGTCTTCTAGTTGTTTCCGTCTACAAGTAATCCACACCTGATAAGCGACCACAGTTTTATGCATTAAAGGGTGTAACATATTATATTTATGTAAATTAACATGTGTAATACAAAAGTTTTGTGTAGATGTGCATGTGCAGGTGTTGAAAGCTTAAAGTATGATTTTGGGAGGTATTAGGTGAGAGATGCAAAAGTCGGAAGAGACACGGAAGAAACGGGGCAGAAACCCAGGATCCAGCGTAAGCCTACGCCACATAGCGTAAGCCTACGCCATGCAGCGTAAGCTTACGCCGACCAGCGTAGGCCTACGCCTAACCAGTTTATTCACAGCATGCTTCAGCGTTGCGGCGTAAGCTTACGCCATACCAGCGTAAGCTTACGCTGGTTATGTTTTCTGGACGCGAATTTTTGGGAAACAGCCGATTTTGGTGTTTAATTAGGGGTTTCTTCCCCAAAAGTCAGATCCATCTTTTGCTACACACTCCTAGGGCGATTTTGGATGATTCTAACATCCACTTGAAGATTGAAGATGATCTCCATCACCTTGGTCGAGTAATTCACTTGTGGCTTCCTCCAGGCGGATGGTTCATATAGGTTTCATGTTTTGATTCAGTTTATTTATGTTTTGGATCTATTTAGTTTCTGACAATAACTGAGTAGATTGATGTATTAGTTATGTTAAACAGTTTATTTGAGTGCTTTGAGTTTGCTTGCTTTACGATCTTGTTCGGTTGATGACAAAACCTAGTAGCAGGGTCGGGTGACTAAAAGGGGTAACTTGGCATTCATAAATTGGGTGATTGAATTATACTGGTTTGTGACGGAACTGGTTGTATAGGTTGCTGACAACAGCCTGTCTTCAATTACTATTTTAACTGATTTTCCAACACTATGTCTATGTGGTGTCCAATTAAATAACTGAGTTTTGCATAAACCTAGAATCTGAAGTTTGGAGGAGGTTGCATTTTTATTTGATCTGTGTCTTCATTCTAACTATCAAACTAAGCAATTCCACTAACCACTGATTCCTCGTGGATACGATACTCTTCTTACCCTTACTAGTTAAGTGTTTAAGGATTGTTTTTGACCGACCTAACGACATCGATCAACACCGAATAAAGAAACTCCATCGATTAACTCTCACTAAGATACAAGTGTTTATGTCTTAACTACAAGAATTAGGGATGTAAATGAGTCGAGCCTAATCTCAACTCGTTTAAGTTAAATAAAGTTCAAGCTTGACTCGTCATATATAATTAAGCATATATTTTTTTGACGAGTTCTCGCGAGTTCTCAAAATATTTAGGAGTTCTCAAATGATCCATTCCCTATATATATAGGGGAAGGTTCAAATAAGAAGTAAATTTTCGCTAAGAAACCTAAGAAATGATTTTTTTTAACCGAAACCGCGTCAAACGAACTCCGATTGAGCTCATTCCAGCGGCGTTGAAACCGGCTCGTCGAGGTTTTAGAAGGTGCGGGTGGGATTTAGGTTTTTGGGGGTGGGGTGGGGGTGGGGGGATTTAGGTTTTTTGGGGGGTGGGGTGTGTAGGTTTAGGTTTTAGGGGGTGGGGGTTGGAGGATTTAGGTTTTTGGGGTGTAGGGTGGTTAGGTTTTTGGGTTTAGCCTTAAGGTTTAGCTTTAGCGTTTAGCTTTTAGGGATTAGATTTAAGGGTTTAGCTCTAGGCTTTATTTCGACGAGCCGGTTCCAACGCCGCTTGAATTAGTTCAATCGGAGTTCGTTTGACCCGGTTTTTAGGTTTTTTAGCGAAAATTTACTTATTAGCGAAACATTCCCTTATATATATATATAACTATAGTTATATATATAACATAATATATATTGTTTATTTTTTAACAAAATTATATATAATAATATTTATTATGTAATTATATATTTTACTATATAATATTATTGTATTTGTATTTATATAAATAATAAGGGCATTTAATCTTGACGTATGAAACTCAAGTTAGAGCTCATTTATCAAATGGGCTTCAATATAGGCTTGAGTTCGGGCCAAATCAAACTTTTAGCAAGACGCTATCAAGTAGATCACAAATGGCTCGACTCACTTATACCTTGCAAGAATCGTTAGATGATTGGTTTATTCTTTCTAGTTCCCCTTCACAGGGTGCACCGATTCTATATGTCAACAAGAAAAACCGCGTATGCGAAACATATTTGATTAACATTAAAAATGTGTAGTGTAGTGTAGAATAATATAATATAACAAATAGAATATGTGAATTGGTTGATAGGAGTAAATGAAATTTTAAAAAAGCTAAGGAAATGGTTCAAATTTGAAACGAATGTGGAGATGCTCCAAGAAGTAGAACCACTTCAATAGCATATCTCTCTCTCCACCATTCATTCCCCTAATCCTTGACCAAAATGTACTCCAAATCAACAAAACAAAATCCTTTGCCAACACAAATAGTATACATCACTTATTTAGTTTGAATGGGATTAGATTGATATAAATATAAAAAAGGAAATTATATATTCAATTGAAAGATTCCCTTCTAACTCTCCTACCAAATATTCAACTTGGTCATTATCTTGACATCTTGTGAGTTGGAGACAAAACAGAGTAATGTGAAAGATGAAAACATATTTTTTAACACCAAATAGATCAACATCTTTGCAATTAAATTGTAGATTGATATGATACATTCTAGACATATTAATATCTTACATTTTAGTTATTTGGGACCATTTATCTAATTTAAGAACAAAGATTCTCTTTACCCTTTTCTCTCCCCAACAAATATTAACACAATCCATTGCGACACCAACTAAACTAAAGAGGAAAATGAGAATTTGCCTTCTTAGTGGAAGGTGAGGGTTGGAAGGCCTATTTTCAACCGATTTGATTTGAGAGATTAAATAGTTAGTTACAATACAAAATTGAAGTAGATGCGCGAGACTTGCACAATCCTAAGGATGTTGATCCCTTGCTTCGCGTGTAGGTGTGATAGAAAAATCGGAGTAAGGTGCTCGCCAATCATATGGGCTCATTCGTTATGAACTTCTTTCAAGTTTTATCCTTTACTTATGTGGGACTAGCTTAAACTCGTTTCCTTCTTTCGACTTCCATTTCATATACCTCACTTTGAGCATCGACATCACAATCATTTTCTATACAATTTAGATGTTTCCTAGCTCCTTGTGAAACACTAATGAAGGAGAAAGCAAAAACCATAAACTATAAACCACAAATTATACGCGCGCACACACACAACAAATACATATAATTAAAATGTCTAAAGTTAGTGAAAACCCAATTTTCTTTATTATTTCCATCTTTTCTTATTGAGATTATGATAATTTATATTTTGAAAAATAGTAAATTGTTATTCATCATGAATGTATAGAAATGTATAAATTAAGTGATGCAATCGGTGTATTTTTGTAAGTCGTAAGTTCGCCTTTTGTAGACGTGGATGCTTGTATGGATATATATAATCAAACTAATTGTTTTTTATTTAAAAATAAAAAAGAATATAGACACTTCAGTTACTATTATTCACGGTAGCTGTTTAAGACAGACAAAAAAAAATTAACAAATAACAATTAGTGGAATGGTAATTCAAACTTAAAATCTTAATTAAACGGTTAAACCATTAGTAAGTATGATGAAATGGTTAATAAAGAATCAATTTCATGTTAATGTCACAAGACACCCATCTTAACTTTAACTTAGTTAGTACACACTATTATATAGAATTGATTATTTTGTTGTGATGACCTCCTAAAGACGTAAAGGAATGATAACAAGAGTGAAGGAAAGCATACCCACTAAACTATCCACATTTTTCCCTTTTTCTTTTCTTTTAATTTTGTTTTTCTTTTTAATACAAAAGCTAGCGTTGGCATCTCTCAAAACAAGAATCATCAACACATTCAAGCAACCTACTTGCACCCACACCCACCCTCCCATTTACCAAAATACCCCTAGATTCGCAATGTACATAGAGTGTGATTTTAACACGACTTAAAAATACGACACAAAGGTAACACGAAATTCGTGAATTTAGGTTTAGTTTTAACGAGTTTGGGTCAACTTGGGTTGAACCTACGAACACGTTTGACTAAATGAATTATGTTCGTGTTGATCACGGTTGACCCGTTTAATTTTATGTTTATTTAAAAAAAGTTTTTTTATGCCATAACTTAAATAGATTGAGTATTTTATGCTGAAATTTAAAATATAAAAGAGAAATGATAATCAAGTTTTTTAGCTTAAACTTAAAATTATTTTATATAACTTTATTTTTTTTTATCTTTTATCGTAAATTTGAAAATTTTAATGCACTGATATGCAAAAATATAAAATAATTTAAATTTTGAGCTAAATGGGTTATGTTCGTTTCAGCCTGCGAAAACTTGTGTCGTATTCAGGTTCACGATTTTCGAATTCTTGTCCGGCTTGACACGCTAACCCACAAACACGAGTAAGTTAACACCCGACTTATCCATGTGTAAATGAAAAATATAAAAATCAAAATAAAAGAGGGGATATAAAAAGAAAGAAAAAACAAGTGTTTTTTATTTATTTATTTTATATAACTTGTAGAAAAAAGGCAAGCAAGTAAAGCATATATAGCTTCAAACCAACTCCATCCTCCAAAATCTTTACCATTTCATCTCCTTCCTCCATCATCATCATCTTCTTCTCCAGATCAAAACCTTCCATCTCAACCCATCAATACCAATGGAGGAAACCACCATCAACAACCCACAACTCCCTCCAAACCCAACCAAATTCTACACTCACTTCTTATACAAAGCCATTTTCATATCCATATTCCTCCTCATCCTCCCACTATTCCCTTCTCAAGCCCCTGATTTCATCACCCACAAAACAATCAACACCACAAGCTGGGAGTTCCTCCAACTCATCTTCGTCGGAATCGCCGTCTCCTACGGCCTCTTCAGCAAACGCAACGACGAACACCACAAAGATGAGCGACCGATCAAACCCGATAACCCTCAGTCATATATGGCCAGACTGCTTCAAGGATCATCGGTTTTTGATGATCATTTACAAACCCCATCTGCACATGGGCCTCACGACAGGGTTCACACGTGGAACTCCCAGTATTACCGAGGGGAACCGATTGTAGTCGTCGCTAAGGAATCCGACGATGCTACGACAATCGAAAAGCCCCTCCTGTTGCCTGTTCGGAGCTTGAAAACCGGCGGTTCTGAATCTTTTAACAGATATAATTCGAAACACGTTCCCAGAAATTTGAGCAGATCGAGTGATGAATCGGAGGAGGATATTGTTTTACGATCACCGATACCGTGGAGATCGAGATCGGGGAGGATGGAAGTGAAAGAGGATTTTCATCAAACACCTTATGTGCAAGAACTTTCTTCCGAAATCAACCCAGTGGAGTCACCTTCTCTTCGAAGTCAATCGTTTAAATCTTCAAAGCCGGTTTCCAAACAAACCCCTCCTCCTCCGCCACCACCACCACCGCCACCTCCGCCGCCGCAAAACACAACCAATACGTTTTCCGGCAAGGAGTTGAAAAGAAATGCGAGAAGCGTTCCGGAGGAGTATCAAAACAGAGGAAGAAGAGCGCCGGAGTTCACAACCAGAACCCGGAGCGACTCGTCGTCGGCCGTTGGATCATTAAGAGCACAGAAGGAGGCTGAATTGGAGAAATATTTATCGCATGACAAGGAAATTGAAAGGTTTATAAACAGCAGGGGGAGTCAGAGCAAGAAGTTTATGGATGAAGATGAGTACCGGAAAGAAGAGAAGGAAGATGAGGAAGAAGTTGGTACCGTAAATAACGGAGAAATGGTGGGGACTGATAACGGTCCAGATGTGGATAAGAAGGCCGATGAATTTATAGCAAAATTCAGAGAGCAGATTAGGCTGCAAAGAATAGCGTCAATTAGAAAATCGACTACACAAAATGGACCCAGGTGAGGTGAAATCCTGTTGTTAAGATCATAATTACTTTGTATAATTACACAGGTTTTTGATCGGTTGATGTTATGATATAAACATTTATTATTTTTGCATCGTTTTATTTTGATTATCGTTATTTTTTTAAGTTGCTTTTATTTATTTATAATTTAGGGCATGCTAAATATAAAATTAATTTTAAGTAGAGGGTTACGATAATTGAAAAAAAGCTATACATAATGCTAGTTTGATATAGAGAGAAGCAGTTATGGAGGACGGACGGAATGGAGTTCGGAGAGGGATGAGCCCTGCCCCTCCCCTTTGACCTTGACAAAAATGTGCCCCGATCACCAACGCTGGTGGATTTAGTTTAATTAAGTTTTTTGAGGAAATAGATGATGTTGCCCTGATTTGAAGGAGAGAATGAGTTGGGGGGAAATAGGATGTATTCCTTTCACCCTTAGAGCATCCACATCAGTATTGTTATATATATATATCATATTATTAAATTGTAAAGGAAAAAAAAAGATTTAAGTTGAAAAAAGTCTTAAATCAAATTTTTTAAACCTTATCTTTATCCTTAAAATTATAAGAAAATGTACACTGAAATCTTAAATATATCAATTCCTTAACAATTTCTTTAAAATTATAAGGATAAGAAATAGGATTTAAGAGGTTTTAAAAAACGAAGAATTTTTTTATGAAATGGTGGTTTTTAATTAAATTATAAAGATAATGATAAATAAACTAATGAGAATGCTTTTATGTGATTATATAAGTGGTTTATTGATCATGATTAATGATTAAGGTTTTAAGAAAGGGAAAAAAATACATAAATGATTAAGGTAATAAGTAAATATGTATTATTACATTTACGGAAGATATTACTTCTTTCGAAATTTGATACATAACTCTTGTGCTGACCGCCCTTTGAATTATAAAAGTACACCGTTCAACAAAATTTATTTGACAAAATGGCATATTTGGAGACTAGTATGGTCAAATTCAAAAGGCAAGAAAACTAAATCATAAAAGCGCAGGAATCAGGCCGATGAAGGAAGCGGACGCCAGCCGCGTTGGAGGAGCCATCTGACCGGTGGCGGATTCAATAATTTTTTCTAAGGGGTTCACTGGTTTTAGATGCTCCAATTTCATAGGGTCAGACATAAAAAGTTTCAGGTCTTGTAAGATTCATCACATAATAAAAATACGATACAATAATAAAAAAATATCGTCATTAGAAATTAAAAAACATATAATATAAATTAAATAGTCTTTACGAATTAAAAAAAAAACTACCTAGAGTTGTTCCCTACGAGTTTTAAACATCTTTCACCCTATATTTTAAAAAAACACTTTTGTCTTATTTCAAAATTAAAATCATAGGGGTTCACCCCATTTTTTTTCTATAGCGTTTTATTAAAATTTCGAAACTCGGGGGTTCCGGTGAACCCTTCCCGGCCTTACTAAGTCCGCCCCTGCATCCGACGATGGTCTCGTCTGGAAATCTGAATGCCTGCGGACGCGTTTGGTGGGCCAACCTCTCTCACACACCTATATTTAATATTGTTTTATATAAAAAAAATGGGTGTTTGAAAAAGTATGTAGTGTTGGAGTAAAAATGAGTGTTTTTAAATGGTAAGTGAAAATCTAATGCGGCAGCTGATATGACACGTTTGTTTGTGTTTTTCTCATCCACCGTGGATGCTCTAAAAACTACTTACAGCTAATAATATTTTATAGAGAGATTACATGAATGGTGTTTATATTAAACCAAAATTTCATATGTATTTTTAACTTTTTAGAAATTATCCATTAAATCCAAACTGGTACTGATTCTTTTAGCCTCAAATAAAGTAAGGATATAAATAATTGATGTTTTTAAATCAAAATTAAATGAAAAGGGAATATTTTAAACTTCAGCATTAAACCACTCTCACTTGAACCCGCACCACAGTTAGAGTAATTGACAGCAAGAGGAGTAACATTCATGCCAAAATCCGGAGGATCTGGTGGAATGTTGTGAGGTTTCAGATGATTTGAGCATTTGCCCATGAAGTAGAGATGCACAAATCGGTTTTTCAAACCGAACCGGTTTGAAATCAAACCGAAACCGGTTTGAGAGGGGGGTTTGATCGGTTTTGACCTGTTTTAAATCGGTTTGAAACCAGTTTTTGAGGGGGTTTGGATTTGTTCGGTTTGGTTTAAACCGGTTTCTGTGTATAGGTTTACAAACCGGTTCCAAACTGGCGGTTTGAACCAGTTTCAAACCATTTTAATAATCGGTTTGGGTCGGTTTGAAAACCGGTTTTTTTTTTTGCACGTCTTCCCTGAGTGAATGAGTCGGCTTATGGTTTGGGCTTTAGCAGGACCTTTTTAATAAATTTGTAAGAGGCCTAATTTTATAGGATTGAAATATACTTCTGAGTTCTGGCCCAATTTTGAGTGGGCCTTTCTCCACTGGGCTGGATTTACCTTCTTTCTATTTTTAATAAGAAAACCATACTATTAAATCATCAAATAAGTTTGAAATTTATTCACCTCTTTCTTTATTATTATTCTAAATTTAAGGTATATTAATTTTAAATTTTAAATTTTAAATAATATTATTTATCTTTTATAGGATTTGATCGTTTTCATCCTAGTCAACTTCGGCTTTATCGTTATGATTCACTTTCTTTTCTTGGTGTTCACATTGGTTTCAAATCGTTATGATTCACTGTCTTTTCATAATCTAATGTGCATCAGTTGTTTGTCTGTTGGTGCACATATATTTCATAAATTGGATCATATATTCGATGGTTACAGGTGTGGGATATCTATCAATGTTCATGTTCAAGACCTTAGATACTAACATTCTACAAGCATGTTATAGAATATTCAAGTTACAAAAAGTTTTTAGGATAAGAGTGATATCTTTAAAACTAAGGTGGTGGTGTTTTATTATGTAAATTGGTGATGGCATCGGCGGAATCAGGGGTGTCAAGGGGGTCCGTTGACCTGTTCAGTGGCGGAGGTACTATAGTGGGGTCGGGGAAGACTGACCCTAGTGAATTTCAAATTTCATACAACGGGTATGTTACGAGTTTGCCGGTCGACCACAGTCTTTTTTCGTGGTTGACCACATTGGTTTTAAAAAGAATATATATGTTTCCAACTTATGTGCCACCATTCTTACTAGTTGCTATTATATTTTGGGCTGCAGGGCCACAACAACAACCGGTGGCAGATTTAGTATTTTCGTCAGTGGGAGCAAAAGATGGGTCATGTCAAAGCTGGTCGGGATAAAAAATTTACATTAAATCATAAGAAAAAAAAATCAACTTAATTTCAAGATTATGATATACAAGCTATACTTTGTAAAATACACCTTTTACGTAATATTATTAAACATCCTTAACTAGCAATAAACAAAAACACTTTGTACTATGTTAGTTCCAACAATGTTGTGCGCTAAAAAAATGTGAAAATATAAACATAATATGTTACAAAAAATAAGTCATAAAATACTATAATAGACATACAATCAGTAAAATGGCCAGTTACTTTATTAAACGGTTACATTACAATTTCATATTGTATATTATCTTAATAAAATAATAATTAGAAGGTTACTTACATTAAAAACTGAAGTATAATATGTTATCTTGAAATATAATTATTTTTCTTCTTTTTAAAACACGACACCATCTCAGTATATTAAAATTTAAAACTAAAAATACACATATCCTTTGATTATAAGTTAAGTTTGTGATAAACGTGTCCTCTGGTAATGATTAAAAAAATTATATATAAAAAAGTTGGTGATGAGAATATGAGATGATAACACTAGGCAAACTTATATTTTTTTTATAAAACTAGAGTTTTATAAAACTAGTGAGATTTCTTCGTGCTACATGTCGGGAATTTGGTAGGTGTATGTTCGGTTCTTTACGGTACCAGTACGGAACTTATACTCGCTTTAGCAAACGAAAGATAAAAGCAAAAAAATAAAAAATAAAGTCGTTAGATGCTCAAAATGATATTGGCAAGTATTTTAAATCGATCGAAAACCAAAACAAAGAATACCGGTACCGGTTCTGATAAGAACTACGCTGGTACCGACGTAGTTCGGCTGGTATCGTTTAAGTGTTAAAATTTGTAACACTCTTCGGTATCGGTTCGGTTCGTTACGGTACCAGTACGGAACCATCACTCACTATAGCAAACGAAAGAGAAAAACAAAAAAGTAAAGTCGTTATCGATTGAAAAAAAAAAAAAAAGAATACCGGTATTAGTTCCGATAAAAACAACGCCGATATCGATGTTGTTCGGCCGGTATCGGTTAAGTGTTAAATTTGTAACACTCGGTTTCCACCACCTATACACTCGTACTCACGGAGTAAAAAAAAATCACATCGAAACGCTTATAAAAAACACATGGAAACAACAAATCCCGAATTCTATAAAACATCATATTTTAAAGTTGTAAGAGGAAAAACAAAAAAAAACCAAACCTTAAAGCAGCTTCGACGACTTGTACGTCCGTGGTTCGATTACTTGTACATTATAATGAAAGCTCGGTTTTTAACGAAATTTATATTGAAACGTAGATCAAATTTGGCCCGTCGCAACGACACACTCTAAATTCTGTAAAACATCATATTTTAGAAGTTATAAAAAAAATATATGCACAAAATTAAAAATTAATAATATAAATTAAAATATTATAAAAGTTAAAATAATATAAAAACAAAAACATCTTTCACACCTATGGATACATAGGGTAAAACTATAGATACATAGAAAGTTTGTGTCTGGATACTATTCTTAAGTTCGTATTTGTATGTATAGTAATAACTTTATTAATACACTCTTCTAGCCTTGTTAAGTTGTAATAAAATTTTATACTACATTCAATAATCAAACTTTTATTAAAACTATAATAAATAAAGTTATAATATACTCTTCTTTTTAAAATACACATCCCTCGTTGCCGTCGTCACCATAACCGCATGCATCCACCCTCATTAAGTCGTTTTATGAGTTATCTTTAGAGGGGTGAGAGTGCATACGGAAAGGGTGTGGTAAAATCGGGTTCTTCATGCCGATCCCAAGTCTCTTCCCACTTCCCAACGGTCGGCAACAACTAGATTTAAAAAAAAATTAACACTATAAATACCAACTAAATTCTTCATTTTTCCTCACACAATTCTTGACCTACTATCTCTAAATAATTTTCATTTTTGTTGTTTTCAATGGATTTAAGGCCGGATTGAGCCGAAACAAGTCTTAAAATATAGCTGAATCATCGCAAAGTCAACATCAATCTCAACCCAACCCAGCCTACAATATCAATCAAACCCACAAACATTTCTATAAATTCAACACTTTGTCAATTCTCCTTCACAAATTTCTCAACACTTTCCCACTCAACTATCATACAATGATTTTCGTCTACCGCAAAAACAATCTAACCTCAACCCATTATATTACCATAACCCAAACATAACTCGTCAATTATCTGAGGAGTCGAGCAATGAAACCCAACCCCCCTCCCCCCAATGAAGAAAACATACGCGCTACATCTACTAGGGCGAAACCATAGCCATGGAACGATGATGAAGAATTGGCGTTGGCGAAGGCTTGGATCGTGATTTCCGAAGATCAAGAAATTGTAAATCAACGTAAATCCAATTCTTTTTAGGAGTGAATCCTAAAAAAATTTTCAAATCAAGTTGGGGGCGAAACATCCATCAAATTAATTCAAAATGGAAGGATATGAATACAAAGATGTCAAAGTTCAACGTTATATACAACAACAAGGTGACCAATTGGCGGAGCCGTCAATCGGATGAAGACATAATGAAGACGACACATAGACAGTGTAAGGTGTTCAACAAAAACAGACCCTTTACTCGCATGTCATCATGGGATATTGTTAAAGATCACTTGAAGTGGATTTCTCGTTCCTCTCATGGATGCCGAGTTTGAAAGCCAATCTGTCACACCCCAACCGACGGCGGAATACGTCGGGGCGGGACATGTAGACTGTTCAAAAGCTCAAGGTTTGCTAAAGTTTAAATATTTAAACAAACAGTTTCATATCATAAATAATCATGAATTCAACAATACAAGAAAAATAGAAATACATAAATAGTTTCATTAATTTAAATTATAGGTCCTCGGTCCTAAGTGAAGCAGCTTGTACTTATTCTCAAGCATTAGTACCTGAAACATGATGAAAACAAGGTCAACTAAAAAGTTGGTGAGCATACATAGGTTTTGACACACAACCAAGTTTAAAGTGTTTTATACAATTCATACGATACACGTGTATAAGGCATTTACGGAGAATCTATAGTTAAACTAAGTGTGTACAATCAAACCTTGTGACTGAGGCATAACACGCAGGTTACCCTAATGTAAAGTCGGTAACAAACACCCTAACCGGGTGGGTTTGTCAGACGCAATAGATCTATCAATGTTAACCGTTGGCTTGTACGGAGTTAATGATTGTACTAATGTCATGTATATGTAGTCTTAAATCATAGCATTCAAGCATAAAGCACATAACACATAATATCATATTATTGAATTGTAATTAAGTCTATGCAAAAAGGTTTCAAAAAGTAAATCTGTGACACCCGACATTTCAGGTCAATATCCGTACATGTATTAAACAAGTTTACAATATAATTATTTTTGTGATTTAATTAATTAACCAGAAAAATATATATACATATATATTACATAAACTTTACGTTGGACTATAAGTTATTTTTAGACTAAAACATACGGTATAAGTAAAAGTAAAATAACGAACCCTTTCGAAGACGTTACCACGTATCGTCACCTTTAGGTATTTATACCTACGAATAATCACCTCGACGAATTATACAATCTAAGATTTAAATACTTTTCATTAACGAGCCATAAACTTGCTAAATTTACAACACCGTGAAGAATCTAAACCGAATTAAATTACCCCTTAAAACTCTAATTGATATTAATACCATTAATAAACTAATACTTAAAATTAATTATTAACCCTCAAACCACTTTTGACTTTCTCGGCCGAAGCCAGAGAAGACCATTCCCCCCTTCACTCGTCCCATATCATACCTGAGAAAACTCAGATAAAACCATACCTTCTCAGCCTCAATCTCACAATCCTTGTCATATTTCTGGTTTCATACGGCAAATTTTCCCCAAATTCTCACCAAATCGAAGTCAAGTTCTAAGGCAAAACCTACCATAATACGGTGTTTTAAGAAGAACTTCAAGTGTTTCTAAAGGAAATTTAACAGAAGAATCAAGATCATTCTCTGTTTTCTCTCATCATCTTCATCTCTGTTTTAAGGTAAAAACTCGATACTATCTACATTATTTTCTTTAAAACCGTAGCTAAACATACAAAATATTCAAACGCAAGTAAGATAACAAGAAAAGTGTGTCGAATTCAAGATTAAAACATAAAAATATGCAGGACTGATTCTGTCAAACAGAAGTCCAGTAATCGAAACTATAGTTTCGATACCTGTTACTCAATCGAAACTAGGAGTTTCGATACATGTTTACATACTAGTTGTTCAATCGAAACTATGTAGTTTCGATATCCTTCTTGTCAATCGAAACTAGGAAGTTTTGACAACTGTCATACTCAATCGAAACTAGGTAGTTTCGATACCCAACTACTCAATCGAAACTAGGAATTTTCGATACTCAATTGCCCAATCGAAACTAGGTAGTTTCGATACCTGTGTCAGTCCCCTTTTTGGGCAGTAACTTGGAACTGTTTTTATAACGAAACAAGTGTTGAACCATTAAGAGGATATTTTAAACAAAAACAACTAGATTTACAAAGTCGGTGAACAATTTGCAATATGAGACGTTCGGTCTTAACACAATTTTCCCTTTGGTATTTAGGGTACGAATAGTCAAGTTTGACTACAACAAGTATCAGTACAAATATACACAAAAACAAGGTGAGTTTCACGGCCCCTTTTTACTGTTTTTCAATATTTGGGGGAAGAACATACTTACAACTATTTTATGGGATAACAAGATAATAAGGCACGACTTTTATGTTTACATGAGATGAGAACAACAAGTGAGGCCGCTAAAGTCCCCTGGAACAACGTAGTAACCATTAACTGTAGCCTAGGGTCCTATGAATAGTACTATGGAGAGTGACGTCTCCCGGTCATGGTTAGTCGCGCTAACCACAATCTGGAGGATTTATGGCCGCATAGAACCGGATAACGAAATTAGGGGCGTGTACAATTGTCATGGTTTGGTTACGCCTCATGTATGAACATATTATTTGTATTCCTAGCTAGTTTACAAATGGGTCAACAATTCTTATTCTGTTTATCACATACACCTGAAACTATTTACGAACGATTGAATTTTACAAAGAACTATTTGATTAAACCTGTGAACTCACCAACCTAGTGTTGACAATTTTAAGTATGTTTTTCAGGAAATTGAACGTGATCGCAAGGTTAACAATGTAGGATACATGCATGCACGATGGATACAACTTTTGGAGGATTTCTCTTGTATAACTCATTGTAATGGAGTCATATTTGCGAAATCTTCACTTTTTGTAACTCAATTTACATTTTGGAATGTAAAACTTTAAACTTAATTTATGTATCCATTTATCATGTATGTGTTTGCGGTAATCATATGCTTTGGAAACCATGTAACGTCGCGCCTCGCGTTTCCGCCTTGGCGGGGTGTGACAGATTGGTATCAGAGCCATTGATTATAGCGAACTAGGAGTCTAAAATTGAACCTAGTCTATATTCTAAATGACTCACTGAGACATTTTTCATTGCATATGCATTTCATAACTTATCATCATATTATACGGATACCATAGACACTGAATATCGTCACACACTAACCCCATTTCGACTTCAGACCCATGGCACCCAAAAGAAGGACACCGCGTGACACTACTGGTGAAAACAACACGACGATTTCCGCAGAAGTTGAGCAACTCATATCCCAACGTGTAGCCGCCACCTTGGAGCAGTACGAAGCCAATCGGAATAACGTCGGAGGAAATGGTAGTGGTAGAGGAGGAGGTGCAGGAGGCAGTGACACTACTGGAGGTTCTAGAGGTAATAGGATGTGTAAACACCTCTGAAACATAGTCGCGATCTAAGATAACAACATTATTAAAATATTGACTTGTGACCCTACAGATGCTTCGAACAAGAAGTGCACTTATAAGGCTTTTCTATCCTGCAACCCTCGCAACTTCAATGGCACCGAGGGTGCAGTAGGCCTGATGAGGTGGATTGAGAAGATGGAATCTGTAATTGATATTAGTGAATGCACAGCCGACTGTATGGAGAAATATGCCACTTGCACACTTGCTGACAAAGCATTAACCTGGTGGAATTCTCAGATGAAAACCTTGGGAAGACAGACTGCTTACCAGCTATCTTGGGATGATCTAAAGGTGTGACACCAGACATTTCAGGTCAATATCCGTACATGTTATAAACAAGTTTAAATTATAATTGTTTTGTGATTTACTTAATTTCACAAACAAGGACATTAAGGTCTAACAAAAATCGTACAGGGTCTCATTTCACATTCTGGTAATTCTAGGAGTTACCGGTTCACGTACCAGGATAACCCGACTAAATACGAACACTAGTGGTTAAATTTACACTTAAATCAAATGGTTTGATTTATTTAACCCCAACCCACTTGCTTGACTTTTCGGCCGAAATTCAGAGAAGCCATTCCCCCACTTGCTAATACACTCAAATTCAGATAAAAACCATACCTCCTCAGTCGAAATCCCACAATCCCTTCCATACTTCTCATTTTCATACGGCAATTTCCCAATTCTCCTTCTAGTCGAAGTCCAGTTTAAGGCAGAAATCCACCACAATTCGGTATTTTAAGAAGATTTCAAGTGTTCTAAAGAAAGTTTAACAGAAGATTCAAGACTCTTCTCTGTTTTCTTTCATCATCTTCATCTCGGTTTTAAGGTAAAAACTCGATATTATCCACTTTATTTTCTTTAAAACCGTATCTAAGCCTACAAAAGGTTCAATCGCAAGTAAGATAACAAGAAAAGTGTGTCAAATTCAAGATTTGAACATAAAAATATACAGGACGAATTCTGTCAATCAAAGTGCAGTAATCGAAACTAGGAGTTTCGATACCTGTTCAATCGAAACTAGGAGTTTCGATACCTGTTATTCAATCGAAACTAGGAGTTTCGATACCTATTCAATCGAAACTAGGAGTTTCGATACCAATTTACCCAATCGAAACTAGGAGTTTCGATACTAGTTGTTCAATCGAAACTAGGTAGTTTCGATACATATTGCTCAATCGAAACTAGATAGTTTCGATACCCTTCTTGCCAATCGAAACTATGAAGTTTCGATACTCAATTGCCCAATCGAAACTAGGAAGTTTCGACATCTGTTCATCAGTCACATTGGGCAGTAACTAAGATCTGTTTTATAACAAAACAAGTATTGAACAACTAAGAGGATATTTTAAACAAAAGCAACCAGATTTACAAAGTCGGTGAACAATTTGCAATATAAGACATTCGGTCATAACACGAATTACCCTTTTTGAAATTAGGGTACGAATGGTCAAGTTGACTAGAACAATTATCATTGCAAGCATACACAAACTCAAGGTGAGTTCACGGCCCCCTTTTAACTCTTTACTGTTTTGTAAACATCGGGGGAGAAACATACTTACTTGTTATGTTTTGAAAACATGAATTACATTGTTTATACGTTTGACAATATGAACATTTTGGTTTAACTTCTTGTGAGTCTCCCAGCCCCACTTTTACTACTTGTTTTTAAATTGTTTTTAAACAAACGGGGAGAAAACTTTCTCAACTAAACAGCTGGACACAAGTACACACAACGATTGTTCGGATGAACAACACACAACGATTGTTCGGATGAACAACACACAACGATTGTTCGGATGAACAACACTCAACGATTTAAGGAAAAACATACTTACAACTATTTCATGGGATAACAAGAGAATAAGACACGACTTTATGTTTACATGGGATGAGAACAACACATTGGAGGTCGCTAAAGTCCCCTGGAACAACATAGTAACCATTAACTGTAGCCTAGGGTCCTATGAATAGTACTATGGAGAGTGACGTCTCCCGGTCATGGTTAGTCGCGCTAACCACAATCTGGAGGATTTATGGCCGCATAGAACCTGATAACAATTATTAGGGGCTCACACATGTCATGGTTTGGTTACGCCTCATGTATGAACATATTATTTGTATTCCTAGCTAGTTTACAAATGGGTCAACAATTTTTATTCTGATTATCACATGCAACTGGAACTATTTACGAACATTTGAATTTAAACAAAAGAGTTTTGATCCGGTTAAAGTGATCATGTTTCTACAAAAGGGTTCTGATCTGGTTATAAGGATCATGTTTAAACATTGAATTTATGACGGTAAAGTCATGGTAATGTTTTCAAATGAAAACTACTTAGTTTTATGACGGTAAAGTCATGGTAATGTTTTCGGGAAAAACTATAAGCACTAATATAACTAACTCTGTGAACTCACCAACCTTTGTGTTGACACTTTCAAGTATGTTTCTCAGGTGACCTCTAGCCATGGCGCGGTTGGAATAGGCTAGCTATGTTGGATCAATTCCTAGTAGCTGGAAGGGCGTAGAATATCAAGTCTCAAGTCTGTTGTTGATCTAGAAGAACTTAGATCATAGTATTTTTTATTTTTAGTAATTGTATATGTAATCAAGTCTTAGAAATCATTATTACAGCTTCCGCTATCGTGTAATGAACCAATCGTTACAACCTGTATTTATTTAATAAGTAAATAAATATGGGGGTGTGACAGATTGGTATCAGAGCAGTGGTTTTAGCGAATTAGGTTTCCTTAGTGATACCTAGGCTCTAACCGGACTCATTTAGGGACCAAGATTTCTAAGACTTGCATCACACTAAAAACACTCAAGACTTGAGCATAGGAATTCCAACCGTTGCCGAACAATTTGTGTAGACTATTAGTGCATGGAGTTACACTAGGGTACCGTTAGCTACACTAATACAATTACATGGCACATGTAGTGAACACTCAGACACGTACAACAATGTGAAAATAATAAACACTTATAACATGTTACTGTTCGGATTACGAGTCAAGAATAATGGGTACTCAACATACTGCAACCTTAGAAGATCGAGTTACGAGCTGAGCTTGGACTTCGACGACAACGATCGTCAGTTACCGATCTTGGTATCACAACAGGCTGAACTCGTACCAGAATCTGTACCTATACCTGCACCACAACTACTCCAGCCATGGAGGCAACTATCTTTCTAACGTATTTGCGGTATAAATACTCTCCTTCATAAGTTTTCGGATCGGATGCCTAGACTCTCGCCATGTTATATGGCTGGCATGATTGCCCAGACAGAAGGGAATTCAAGGTGAATAAGCAGGACTAAATGGGAGAGAACTCCAAGGGTCAGGAGACCCAGACATACATCAGGATCATGTGGATCCATGCATATATACAGACTTGGAGCATGAGTTGCTCAACACTCGTTTGAGGATCTCTGCCCAACACATAGTGCCTGAATTTCACCATGCACATTTTTTTAAGAGACACTGGTGGTGCCTCTCTACCCTTAGCCTCATCCGACAACTGCCATATTCAGCAGATTCATGAGTATTGGTACACATAATTAACAGTAATCCGATAAAACAATACACACTCCTGTACAAATGTGCAAACGCAATCTAATGATCGTTTCAAATCACTTTTGATTAAAAGCTAGGGATAGAAGAAACACTATAGGGATCAGGCAAGGCAAATCATCATTACGGGTGCACACGTAATCATAATTTGCAGTGCATGGGAACTTTAGTGAGTCTTGCTGTCTAAGCTGATGATCAACTCATGTTCTCAATCACTTGATTAAGGATTGGATCTCAACAAATCAGACTTCTCAATTTGGTGCTCACAAAGCATTCTCCTAGTTTTGGAGGAACGAGAGAAATTCAAATTGAATTCAACCAATCCTTAGTAAATCCTGAACGACGAAGAAATTCGCACATTCACTCTTTGATATTCTACTTGTCAGGAATGCTTCAAATTGAGCGTTACCACAACCAACACTTACAGTAATTGCACAACTATTGTGGGAGATTATAGCATAATCTCATGATCCATCATACAGTTCAATCTCACAATTGATTGAAAGTTACGCCAAGAGTGTTATGCACTAACTTCAGTAATAGGGCAGGATATTATTCTGACCCGCATACACATGGCACCTATGGATATTGTGGAAGCTCGACATGAGACAAGTAGGAAATCGGACATTTCAGAATATCGGTCAAACAGGATTGCTCTCGCAACCATTGACATTCAATATACCTTTAAGTCTGACTATTTTCTCTGCAATAGATAAGCCGGGGTTGATGCTCAAACGAATGCCAAAGAAACCTAAGTGTGGACTAACGACTATTGTCGCACTAACCAAAACGACATGCAAAACCCTTAAAGGAGTCCCAAATGCGGAATCTCATGCTAATCTCATTAGCTCATGATATGCATAAAGGACGTAAACTCGAACTATTCACAATAGGCCACTGTCCACAAAGAGTTGAGAAGAATAATTTATTACTCTTTTATACTCGCACTTCCTCAAAGTTCATCTTGTTGGATGGATCCCAGATTTAGCCTAGAAAAGATGTGTGATTGCATCTTTCACTCCTAGTTTTCTATAATTGGGAAGCTCTAGAGCATCTATTGTTCAGAAATGATCTCTTAGAGTAGACTCAGTTAGAATACAAAAGTCTCGACGTTCAACACTCATTACCTCAAGTTTATCCTTGTGCTAAGGATTTTAAGGCTATAACCTGAATGAGTGGAATACGTAATGGTAAGTCACCAAAGTACCATTCAAACACTAAGGGAGTGCATACACACCGTATGACTAATAGTTGACTATCAGCTCTTTCTGCCAACTTAATGAGTTGACAAACCCATAGCCCATTTTGGGGAAAACACTAATTCGATGAGACCATTCTTACAGTATTATTATTCATTCCCTCAGCTAGACGGAATATGAATATCCCAAACAAACATCGAACTTCGTATGGCTTACATTCTTCGAAGGTATGGTAGTCGAGACATGAGTTTACATATCAAGACGCTACAACCCAAAGGCTAGTATGCCTTGAAAAGTAGTGCAAACAAAGGGGTAAAGTAGTGATTAGACTCGAAGTTTGCAAATAAGAGCTCCCGAGGAACATCAATTCTTAGCTCCATGAAGGCACATGGAGAGGAAAATCCTAGAAAACATGAAACTTGAAATAAGAGAAAAGTCTTAGTCCGGGAAAATGCTTTTGGAAAGCATAAGAGGGACAAACATAAAGTTTCATTTTCATACTTTTTCATTTCTACCCAATATACAACAAAAACTTGGACACCTCGTCGAGTAATTTTTTTTTTTTTTTCATAAGACCGAGTTTCTCACCATGGGGAGTTCCGGTCCTGTTTGTAAAGAAAAAGGATGGAACCTTTAGAAGGTGCATCAATTATCGGGAGTTGAACAAGCTGACAATCAAAAACCGGTATCCTCTTCTTCGAGTAGACGATTTGTTTGATCAACTTCAAGGGTCCAGTTTCTATTCTAAAATTGATCTACAATCAGGATATCCTCAACTGAAAATTCAGGAAGAAGATATACCAAAAACGACTTTTAGGACTCGTTACGGTCACTACGAGTTCCTAGTTATGCCATTTGGCTTGACTAATGCACCGGCCGTTTTCATGGACCTAATGAACCGCGTGTGCAAGCCATACTTGAATAAATTCGTGATCGTATTTATCGATGACATATCAATATATTCACAAACCAATGAGGAACATGAACATCATTTGAAATCAATCTTGGAACTACTCCGGAATGATAAGCGTTATGCCAAATTCTCTAAGTGTGAGTTTCGGATTCGAGAGGTTCACTTTCTCGGACACGTCATCAATAAGAAGGGTATTCACGTAATCCCAACCAAGATTGAAGCTATCAAAAACTGGGAAGCACCAAGAACTCCGACTGAGGTGCGTCAATTTCTGGGTTCGGCAGGATATTACAGGCGATTTATCGAGAATTTTTCAAAGATAGCCTTGCCTTTGACCACGTTAACTCAGAAGGACAAAAAGTTTGATTGGACTGATAAACAAGAATCAGCGTTTCAATTGTTGAAGCAAAACTTTGCAGTGCACCAATCATATCCCTTCCCGAAGGAACTGACAATTCCATCGTGTACTGCGACGCATCACACCAAGGTCTGGGATGTGTATTGATGCAAAGAGAAAAAGTCATAGCGTATGCATCCAGACAGCTAAGAGTACATGAAAAAAAAAAAAATAATAAAATAAAAAAAAAAATAAAAAAATAAATAAATTATACGACTCACGATCTGAAATTGGGTGCTGTCGTGTTTGCACTCAAGATTTAGAGACATTTTTTTTATGGTACAAAATGTACTATCTTTACAAACCACAAGAGTCTCCAGCACATCTTTAATCAGAAAGAACTCAACATGAGTCAACTTCGTTGGGTAGAACTACTGAATGATTACGACTGGGATATCAAGTATCACCCTGGTAAGGTAAATGTCGTAGCAGATGCCTTGAGTCGTAAGGAACGGGTTAAAACTCTCCGTGTTCGTGCCCTAGGATTGACAATTCATGCGAGTCTCACGACTCAAATCCGGATGGCACAACAGGAGGCAATCAAAGAAGAAAACATTCAGAGTGAAGCTATATGAGGAATGATCAGACATTTAGAGCCAAAATCAGATGATACTATATACTTTGCAAATAGAATTTGGGTGCCATGTTTTGGTAACTTACGGGAGTTGGTTATGGACGAAGCCCACAAGTCCAGGTACTCCATTCACCCAGGTTCGGATAAAATGTATAAGGATCTGAAAGAACTCTACTGGTGGCCGAACATGAAAAGAGAAATTGCTATTTACGTCGGTAAATGCCTGACATGTTCAAAGGTAAAGGCAGAACATCAGAAACCGTCGGGATTGTTATAACAACCCGAGATACCTCAATGGAAATGGGAACAAATTTCAATGGATTTCATTTCAAAGTTATCCAGAACACCTAGCAACTATGAAACTATATGATAATCGTCAGTCGTTTGACGAAATCCGCGCATTCCCTACCAATAAAGGAGACAGATAAAAGTAAGACGCGTGCAAGGCTAACTATTAAGGGAATTAAGGCTAGGCATGGTATGCCAGTTTCCATTTTCACAAAAAGGGACAGTCGATTCATGTCAAGAACCTGACAGTCTGTACAAGAAGCCTTGAGCACACGCCTTTACATGACCACTGCATATCATCCCCAGATGAACGGTCAAAGTAAAAGGACTATCCAAACTTTAAAAGATGTGCTCCGTGTGTGCGTAATCGATTTCAGAAGAAATAGGGATACTCACCGCCGTTGGATGAGTTTTCATATAATATCAACTACCATACCAGCATTAAAGCCGCTCCGTTGAGTCTTTGGATGGTTATAAGTGTCACTCATCGCTATGTTGGGCGGGGGTTAGCGAAAAGCATTTGACTGGTCCTGATATTGGCTAGGAAACCACTGACAAGATCGTCGAAATAAAAGATCGTCTGAAAGCCACTCAAGACAGACGAAAGAGAGTGGAGCTAGCAACAGACGAAAACCATTAGAATTCCAATTGATAGACAAAGTCACGTTGAAGGTCTCACCTTGGAAAAGAGTGGCAAAATTTGGCAACCGCGGCAAGCTTAATCCTAGGTACGTTGAACCATTTGAATGAGAGGATCAAATGAAAACAAAAATAGTTCAAGAGGACACAAATTGAATTTCGGGACGAAATTCTTTTAACATGGGGAGAATGTGACACCAGACATTTCAGGTCAATATCCGTACATGTTATAAACAAGTTTAAATTATAATTGTTTTGTGATTTACTTAATTTCACAAACAAGGACATTAAGGTCTAACAAAAATCGTACAGGGTCTCATTTCACATTCTGGTAATTCTAGGAGTTACCGGTTCACGTACCAGGATAACCCGACTAAATACGAACACTAGTGGTTAAATTTACACTTAAATCAAATGGTTTGATTTATTTAACCCCAACCCACTTGCTTGACTTTTCGGCCGAAATTCAGAGAAGCCATTCCCCCACTTGCTAATACACTCAAATTCAGATAAAAACCATACCTCCTCAGTCGAAATCCCACAATCCCTTCCATACTTCTCATTTTCATACGGCAATTTCCCAATTCTCCTTCTAGTCGAAGTCCAGTTTAAGGCAGAAATCCACCACAATTCGGTATTTTAAGAAGATTTCAAGTGTTCTAAAGAAAGTTTAACAGAAGATTCAAGACTCTTCTCTGTTTTCTTTCATCATCTTCATCTCGGTTTTAAGGTAAAAACTCGATATTATCCACTTTATTTTCTTTAAAACCGTATCTAAGCCTACAAAAGGTTCAATCGCAAGTAAGATAACAAGAAAAGTGTGTCAAATTCAAGATTTGAACATAAAAATATACAGGACGAATTCTGTCAATCAAAGTGCAGTAATCGAAACTAGGAGTTTCGATACCTGTTCAATCGAAACTAGGAGTTTCGATACCTGTTATTCAATCGAAACTAGGAGTTTCGATACCTATTCAATCGAAACTAGGAGTTTCGATACCAATTTACCCAATCGAAACTAGGAGTTTCGATACTAGTTGTTCAATCGAAACTAGGTAGTTTCGATACATATTGCTCAATCGAAACTAGATAGTTTCGATACCCTTCTTGCCAATCGAAACTTGGTAGTTTCGATACCCAACTACTCAATCGAAACTAGGTAGTTTCGATACCCAACTACTCAATCGAAACTATGAAGTTTCGATACTCAATTGCCCAATCGAAACTAGGAAGTTTCGACATCTGTTCATCAGTCACATTGGGCAGTAACTAAGATCTGTTTTATAACAAAACAAGTATTGAACAACTAAGAGGATATTTTAAACAAAAGCAACCAGATTTACAAAGTCGGTGAACAATTTGCAATATAAGACATTCGGTCATAACACGAATTACCCTTTTTGAAATTAGGGTACGAATGGTCAAGTTGACTAGAACAATTATCATTGCAAGCATACACAAACTCAAGGTGAGTTCACGGCCCCCTTTTAACTCTTTACTGTTTTGTAAACATCGGGGGAGAAACATACTTACTTGTTATGTTTTGAAAACATGAATTACATTGTTTATACGTTTGACAATATGAACATTTTGGTTTAACTTCTTGTGAGTCTCCCAGCCCCACTTTTACTACTTGTTTTTAAATTGTTTTTAAACAAACGGGGAGAAAACTTTCTCAACTAAACAGCTGGACACAAGTACACACAACGATTGTTCGGATGAACAACACACAACGATTGTTCGGATGAACAACACACAACGATTGTTCGGATGAACAACACTCAACGATTTAAGGAAAAACATACTTACAACTATTTCATGGGATAACAAGAGAATAAGACACGACTTTATGTTTACATGGGATGAGAACAACACATTGGAGGTCGCTAAAGTCCCCTGGAACAACATAGTAACCATTAACTGTAGCCTAGGGTCCTATGAATAGTACTATGGAGAGTGACGTCTCCCGGTCATGGTTAGTCGCGCTAACCACAATCTGGAGGATTTATGGCCGCATAGAACCTGATAACAATTATTAGGGGCTCACACATGTCATGGTTTGGTTACGCCTCATGTATGAACATATTATTTGTATTCCTAGCTAGTTTACAAATGGGTCAACAATTTTTATTCTGATTATCACATGCAACTGGAACTATTTACGAACAATTGAATTTAAACAAAAGAGTTTTGATCCGGTTAAAGTGATCATGTTTCTACAAAAGGGTTCTGATCTGGTTATAAGGATCATGTTTAAACATTGAATTTATGACGGTAAAGTCATGGTAATGTTTTCAAATGAAAACTACTTAGTTTTATGACGGTAAAGTCATGGTAATGTTTTCGGGAAAAACTATAAGCACTAATATAACTAACTCTGTGAACTCACCAACCTTTGTGTTGACACTTTCAAGTATGTTTCTCAGGTGACCTCTAGCCATGGCGCGGTTGGAATAGGCTAGCTATGTTGGATCAATTCCTAGTAGCTGGAAGGGCGTAGAATATCAAGTCTCAAGTCTGTTGTTGATCTAGAAGAACTTAGATCATAGTATTTCTTAGTTTTAGTAATTGTATATGTAATCAAGTCTTAGAAATCATTATTACAGCTTCCGCTATCGTGTAATGAACCAATCGTTACAACCTGTATTTATTTAATAAGTAAATAAATATGGGGGTGTGACAAAAGGCCATGATGATCGAGGAGTACTGTCCTTGAAATGAATTGCAGAAAATCGAAGCTGAAATGTGGAACCTTCAAATGATAGGAGATGATGTGGCTGGTTACACTGACCGATTCAATGAGTTAGCAAGTTTAGTTCCACACATGGTTACCCCAGAATACAAGAAGGTTGAAAGATACTTGTGGGTTCTTGCTCCTCAAATCCGAAGCCTGGTAACTTCATCGAACCCTATGGATGCCAAGAGCGCTATAATTCTAGCTTCCAAACTAAGAGATAATGTTGTGCGTGATGGTTTGTTTGAGAAGAAGGAGACCGAGGAAGGAAGGTCTGGGGAAAAGAGGAAATGGTTTGGAAAGCTAAGTAATCAAAACAAGAATCAAACTAACAAGAGACCTGAAATTATGAAAGCATATGCTATCAACACTGTGGAACAGAAAGGATATCTTGGAACACTACCGAAATGTGACAAATGTGGGTATCATCACAGTGGAAGGTGTACCCAGTGTGGAAAATGTAAAAAGCATGGGCATCTAGCCCATAACTGTTGGAACAATGCGAACCCTAATAAGACCAATCAAGTAGCAGGAAAGGTCAACCCAGGAGCAGAAAGGATGAATCAGGGATGCTTTGAGTGTGGAGATCCAAAGCACTTTAGAAAAGACTGTCCAAAGTTGAAGAACCGAAACGACAATCAGGCCCGTGGAAGAGCGTTTGTGATGGGGGCTGGTGACGCGCGACAAGATCCGAACATTGTCACTGGTACGTTCCCGATAAATAATCACTATGCCTCTATAATTTTCGATACGGGTGCTGATATGAGTTTTGTGTCAAATGACTTTAAGTCCCTACTCGGTATTAAGCCCAGCAAACTAGACCAAAATTATATAATTGAATTAGCAAACGGGAAATTAATTAAAACTGGGGAAGTCATTCAGGGTTGTACCTTATTTTTTAAGAACCACACATTTAGTATAGACCTACTACCTGTTGACTTGGGAAGTTTTGACGTTGTTATTGGTATGGATTGGTTGTCAAAGAATCACGCCGAGATTGTTTGTTTTGAGAAGATTGTTCATATTCCTCTCCCGAACGGAGAAGTTCTTTCGGTTCAAGGTGAGAAGAGTGGAGCGACATTGAGGATGATAAACTGCATGAAAGCTCGTAAGTACCTACGTAAAGTCTATTGCGTGTTCCTGGCTCACGTCGTCGAGAAGAAACCCAAGAAACGTCGACTTGAAGACCTACCAATCGTTAAGGATTACCCCGAAGTTTTTCCTGAAGACTTACCTGGATTACCACCACCGAGGCAAGTCGAATTCCGAATCGACTTGGTACCAGGAGCCGCACTGATTGCGCGATCGCCGTATCGACTAGCACCTTCCGAGATGCAGGAATTATCAAATCAACTCCAGGAATTGCTTGATAAAGGTTTCATAAGACCGAGTTTCTCACCTTGGGGAGCTCCGGTCCTATTCGTAAAGAAGAAGGATGGAACCTTTAGGATGTGCATTGATTATCGGGAGTTGAACAAGCTGACAATCAAAAACCGGTATCCTCTTCCTCGAATAGATGATTTGTTTGATCAACTTCAAGGTTCTAGTTTCTATTCTAAAATTGATCTACGATCAGGGTATCATCAAATGAAAATTCAGGAAGAAGATATACCAAAAACGGCTTTTAGGACTCGTTACGGTCACTACGAGTTCCTAGTTATGCCATTTGGTTTGACGAACGCACCAGCTGTTTTTATGGATCTCATGAACCGCGTGTGCAAGCCATACTTGGATAAATTCGTGATAGTATTTATTGATGACATATTAATATATTCATGAACCAAGGAGGATCATGAACATCATTTGAAATTAATCTTAGAACTACTCAGGAACGAGAAACTTTACGCTAAATTCTCTAAGTGTGAGTTTTGGATCCGAGAAGTGCATTTTCTTGGACATGTCATCAACAAGGAAGGAATTCATGTTGATCCATCTAAGATAGAAGCGATCAAAAACTGGGAAGCACCAAAGACTCCGACCGAAGTGCGTCAATTTCTGGGTTTGGCAGGCTATTACAGGCGATTCATCGAGAATTTTTCAAAGATAGCCTTGCCTTTAACCACATTAACCCAGAAGAACAAAAATTTTGATTGGACTGATAAACAAGAACCAGCTTTCCAATTACTGAAGCAGAAGCTGTGTAGTGCATCGATCTTATCCCTTCCTGAGGGAATCGACAATTTTGTCGTATACTGCGATGCATCACACCAAGGACTTGGTTGTGTGCTAATGAAAAGAGACAAAGTCATCGCATATGCCTCACGACAACTAAAAGTGCACGAAAAGAATTATACGACCCATGACTTGGAGTTGGGCGCAGTTGTGTTTGCACTCAAGATTTGGAGACATTATCTTTACGGTACAAGATGCACTATCTTTACTGATCATAAGAGTCTTCAACATATCTTCGATCAAAAGGAACTTAACATAAGACAACGTCGTTGGGTAGAACTACTAAACTACTATGATTGTGATATCAAGTACCATCCCGGAAAATCCAATGTCGTAGTAGACGCCTTAAGTCGCAAAGAACGAGTTAAAACACTTCGTGTTCGTGCCCTCGGATTGACAATTCATACGAGTCTCATGACTCAAATTCGGATGGCACAACAAGAGGCAATCAAAGAAGAAAACGTTCAGAATGAAGCATTACGAGGAATGATAAAGCAGTTGGAGCCAAAGTCAGATGACACTTTATACTTCATGAATAGAATTTGGGTGCCATGTTTTGGTAACTTACGGGAGTTGGTTATGGACGAAGCCCACAAGTCCAGGTACTCCATTCACCCAGGTTCAGATAAGATGTATAAGGATCTAAAAGAATTATATTGGTGGCCCAATATGAAAGGAGATATTGCCACATATGTCAGTAAATGCCTAACGTGTTCAAAAGTAAAAGCCGAACATCAGAAACCGTCTGGCTTGTTACAACAACCTGAAATTCCCCAATGGAAATGGGAACAAATTTCTATGGATTTTATCATGAAATTACCCAAGACATCCGGTGGTTATGATACCATATGGGTAATTGTCGACCGTTTAACAAAATCAGCTCATTTTCTACCTATCAAAGAGACAGATAAGACCGAGAAATTTGCAAAGCTTTATGTCAAGGAAATTGTGGCTAGGCATGGAGTGCCAATTTCTGTTATCTCTGATAGAGACAACAGATTTGTGTCTAGAATCTGGAAATCATTACAAGAAGCCATGGGCACGCGTCTTGACATGAGCACGGCATATCATCCACAAACGGGCGGTCAAAGTGAAAGGACTATCCAAACATTAGAAGATATGCTCCGTGCGTGTGTAATTGATTTCGGAGGAAATTGGGATACTCATTTACCGTTGGCGGAGTTTTCCTATAATAACAGCTACCACACGAGCATTAAGGCAGCTCCGTTTGAAGCATTATATGGTCGTAAATGCCGCTCACCGCTATGTTGGGCGGAAGTTGGTGAAAAACATTTGACAGGCCCTGAGATTGTCCAGGAAACCACTGATAAGATCTTCAAAATTAAGGACCGTCTGAAAGCGGCCCGAGACAGACAGAAGAGCTATGCTGATAACAGACGGAAACCATTAGAATTTCAAATTGGTGACCTGGTAATGTTAAAAATCTCACCATGGAAAGGCGTTGCAAGGTTTGGTAACCGTGGTAAGCTCAACCCTAGATACGTCGGACCTTTTGAAATACTGGCTAGAGTTGGCCCTGTAGCTTACAAGCTCAAGTTGCCACAAGAACTAAGCAATGTACATGATACGTTTCATGTATCAAATCTCAAGAAGTGTTTATCAGACGAGACGTTAATTATACCACCTGATGAGATTCACATAGACGACAGGTTGCATTTCATCGAGGAACCGATTGAGATTTCAGATTGGAAAGTTCAAAAGCTGAGACGTAGTCGAATCAAACTGGTTAAAGTACGTTGGAACTCAAAACGTGGTCCTGAGTATACATGGGAACGAGAAGATCAAATGAAGACGAAATATCCCTCCTTGTTTAAGGATACACCAATTCAAGAAGACACGAATTGAATTTCGGGACGAAATTATTTTAACATGGGGAGAATGTGACACCCGACATTTCAGGTCAATATCCGTACATGTATTTAACAAGTTTACAATATAATTATTTTTGTGATTTAATTAATTAACCAGAAAAATATATATACATATATATTACATAAACTTTACGTTGGACTATAATTTATTTTTAGACTAAAACATACGGTATAAGTAAAAGTAAAATAACGAACCCTTTCGAAGACGTTACCACGTATCGTCACCTTTAGGTATTTATACCTACGAATAATCACCTCAACGAATTATACAATCTAAGATTTAAATACTTTTCATTAACGAGCCATAAACTTGCTAAATTTACAACACCGTGAAGAATCTAAACCGAATTAAATTACCCCTTAAAACTCTAATTGATATTAATATCATTAATAAACTAATACTTAAAATTAATTATTAACCCTCAAACCACTTTTGACTTTCTCGGCCGAAGCCAGAGAAGACCATTCCCCCCTTCACTCGTCCCATACCATACCTGAGAAAACTCAGATAAAACCATACCTTCTCAGCCTCAATCTCACAATCACTGTCATATTTCTCGTTTCATACGGCAAATTTTCCCCAAATTCTCTCCAAATCGAAGTCAAGTTCTAAGGCAAAACCTACCATAATACGGTGTTTTAAGAAGAACTTCAAGTGTTTCTAAAGGAAATTTAACAGAAGAATCAAGATCATTCTCTGTTTTCTCTCATCATCTTCATCTCTGTTTTAAGGTAAAAACTCGATACTATCTACATTATTTTCTTTAAAACCGTAGCTAAGCATACAAAATATTCAAACGCAAGTAAGATAACAAGAAAAGTGTGTCGAATTCAAGATTAAAACATAAAAATATGCAGGACTGATTCTGTCAAACAGAAGTCCAGTAATCGAAACTATAGTTTCGATACCTGTTACTCAGTCGAAACTAGGAGTTTCGATACATGTTTACTCAATGGAAACTAGGAGTTTCGATACTAGTTGTTCAATCGAAACTAGGTAGTTTCGATATCCTTCTTGTCAATCGAAACTAGGAAGTTTCGACAACTGTCATACTTAATCGAAACTAGGTAGTTTCGATACCCAACTACTCAATCGAAACTAGGAAGTTTCGATACTCAATTGCCCAATCGAAACTAGGTAGTTTCGATACCTGTGTCAGTCCCCTTTTTGGGCAGTAACTTGGAACTATTTTTATAACGAAACAAGTGTTGAACCACTAAGAGGATATTTTAAACAAAAACAACAAGATTTACAAAGTCGGTGAACAATTTGCAATATGAGACGTTCGGTCTTAACACAATTTACCCTTTGGTATTTAGGGTACGAATAGTCAAGTTTGACTACAACAAGTATCAGTACAAATATACACAAAAACAAGGTGAGTTTCACGGCCCCTTTTTACTGTTTTTCAATATTTGGGGGAAGAACATACTTACAACTATTTTATGGGATAACAAGATAATAAGGCACGACTTTTATGTTTACATGAGATGAGAACAACAAGTGAGGCCCCTAAAGTCCCCTGGAACAACGTAGTAACCATTAACTGTAGCCTAGGGTCCTATGAATAGTACTATGGAGAGTGACGTCTCCCGGTCATGGTTAGTCGCGCTAACCACAATCTGGAGGATTTATGGCCGCATAGAACCGGATAACGAAATTAGGGGCGTGTACAATTGTCATGGTTTGGTTACGCCTCATGTATGAACATATTATTTGTATTCCTAGCTAGTTTACAAATGGGTCAACAATTCTTATTCTGTTTATCACATACACCTGAAACTATTTACGAACGATTGAATTTTACAAAGAACTATTTGATTAAACCTGTGAACTCACCAACCTAGTGTTGACAATTTTAAGTATGTTTTTCAGGAAATTGAACGTGATCGCAAGGTTAACAATGTAGGATACATGCATGCACGATGGATACAACTTTTGGGGGATTTCTCTTGTATAACTCATTGTAATGGAGTCATATTTGAGAAATCTTCACTTTTTGTAACTCAATTTACATTTTGGAATGTAAAACTTTAAACTTAATTTATGTATCCATTTATCATGTATGTGTTTGCGGTAATCATATGCTTTGGAAACCATGTAACGTCGCGCCTCGCGTTTCCGCCTTGGCGGGGTGTGACAAAATCACATTTCACCCCAAAAGTATAAAATGAAAAAGGGGCTATGTAAACTCACATGTATTAGTTGCGTAGGTAACACGAGCAACAAGTAGCACAAGTGAATTTGCAATTTACACACTTAACCTAGAGTGAAATGTATGAATTTGAATTAGAAACATGCAGAGAGTTCTAAGGCGAGGTCTAGGGTTCAATTAGGTTTTGAGTATAGGGATTTGTACCAATGTGTTTGTGTTATTTCGTAAACAAACTGTAAGTTGACAAGTGTTTGATATAAAGTTGTAAGTTTAATATATATATATATATATGAAAAACAAAATTTGTCTTTAGAGTTTTTGTTTAAATAGATTAAATAAATGAATTCCTCTTATTCATTTATTTAAGATAGAGGGTCCTTTTTTTAAAATGGTGTGATATTATACTTATAAATAAATAATTTATTTTATTTATTTATTTATATTAACGTGTCAAAAAATAGTGTAACTAATAGTTTTATAACGATCCATTTCTTTCTTAAATTATTTGTATTAAAATCCTTTAATTTGTAAGGATAGTAGTTTTAAAAAAAAATCTGATTATTTATGCACAATTTAATCTCCAAAATGCATTAGGATTTATAAAATAATTTTTCTAAATCATTTACTGCTTTAAAACAGCGATTAAAAATATATGCGCGCCACCCGGCTCGAACCCGGGTGGGTTCTGTGAAGATAACATGACTTACCACTGGACCAGGGGACTAACCCGTATACAGAATTGGTTTGCGAATGTTTTATCCTGGTAATGAAAAGAGGCCGGATCTGGGTTTGAGTCTTGCGCAAAAAGAATTTGGGTTTGTGGGTTTCGAACCCACGCCACTCGGTCCATTGGTGCTGTGACTTAATCAGTTGGACCGAGTGGTTTCGCTGGTTAGTTTGCAATCCAAAAATATAAATTTGTTTCTTAAGTCAATGCAAGAATCCAATCGGAAATCGTACGAACGATCAAGAACTCAAATCGAAATTGAGCCCGATAGGATCTGGGGTTACGAATTGATAGAGGGCTTTTGAAATGTACGAGAATACGAATTGAAAGACGTAAAACTTACTTGGAACGGTGCGATGACGACTGAGAATAGCTGGAACGAAGCCTCTGTTGTTCTTGACGATTGATAGCGGACCACGGATTAAATGTGAAGGGTGTGAGAGTTTAGAGAGGTTGCAAAAGATTTTGCAAACGTCTGGGAGGGGTGTTTATACGCCAATTTCCTTCCAATCGCTCAATTGATTCGAAAACGACAGGGATAGACCACGGGTTTGATTTGCGGATCGATTTGATTAATTCTCGATGTACTGGGTCGCGATTTGTGTTTAGGTTCATACGAGCAAAGTCTGGCGTGATATACGGTCATTAAACGCGTTAATTTCTCGGATTTGAAGACGAAATTGGTTTAGTTTGACTCTGGATAGTCAAACCCGCGTATAACTGATTTCCAGAAGTAAAATCTGCTAAATTAGTCCTATAATTGGGTTAGGAATGGATCGAGTATCAATCAGCCATACAAGGAAAGTTTTTGATTTCAAAATTGATCGAATAAAGAGGGGAATTGAAGGGAAAAACGTCCCTGTTGACTCTCAGAAGTCAAAGAGGAGGGTTTATGGTTCAACATTTTGAATGAGTTCAATTTGTTTTTGTAAAAAGGTTCAAGGACTAGGGGGTTCAAACTAGATTTATTTATTTTAAACGTCCTTTGTAATTATATAAAAAAAAATTGGTTTCTTTATAAACTTTATAAAGTTAATTATAATTTAAAATGCCAAATATATATATATATATATATATATATAATTGTTAAACAAATCTTTTTGTGTGGTTTAATTAATAATTTCAAATACATAAATATTGTTGTATACAATTATTTATAACTAAATATTCATACATATATATGGATATATATATATATATATATGTATAAATATCAAACAGAAGTTATAGAAATGTAACGCAAGGTTCTAAATTTTGAATAGATGAATTAAATGCTTGAATAAATACATGTTTTAATTGTAGTGTTATTATTGAAATCTTTGAAATAAAACAAATAAGGAAAATGTATGGTCTAAAAAATCATGGATGTTACACAATCATCCAAATGATCGAGGACATCTGAATCTCACCCGCAAACTAGGTCTTCGGAAGCTAAGTTTCCCATCGACCTCAACGACAAGGATGGGGATTTCCCCCATTTTGTATAGCCGTGAAGACATCACCGAAAAGGACATTAACATCATCAACGGACCAACAAGAACTGTTTAACATGGTTTCTAACTACACTAGCTTGAAGAAGGAAGATATCGATGATAGGAAACGGGTTCAAGTGGAGTGGTTGAAAGTCACGAAAAAGGAGAAATAAGCTAGGATCCGAAAAGCCGATGAGACGGTGTGCTAAATCCAAAAACAACAAAAGAACGAAGATATGAAGTTTTGTTAACGCCTTATGATCACTTGATCGGGCCAATGTTGAACGCGGTGCTATCACGCAAGCGAGAAATATCACGACGTTGAGGATGAGAGTTTTAATTGATGTGTCGTTGTTTTTTATGTTTTTTAATTTATTCTAGTATTTTTTTTTATTTATTCTTGTATTTTCTTTTTTGTTTCTTATTTATTCTTGTTTTTTTTTTTTTTTTATGAAATGTGTGTTTTTTTATTTTAATTAATACTATATTTTTTATTATGTTTTATTTAATTTACTAAATTTAATAAAAAAATAATTTAAGGATAAAGAGTGATGTATTTCGCCCCTACAGAAATTAAATGAGAAAAAAATGAAAAATCTGACGTAACGGTTTGATGACTTCAAGGATGAAAGGTATTCACTCCCACCGCATTTACAATATCATGCAACTTGCAACACAAATTAAATAAGTTAAGTTCAAAAACGAGAAATACAAAATTGACCACGTGACTTTTAAGTTTTAGAAAATTATATCGGTGTGAGACTTGATTTATTTTATTTAAAAGATGAACTTTTAAATAAAACCGACGAGAATTATTAGTTGGACTTGAATATAATTAGTACACCAAAGTCAAGGATACTTTTATATCTTATATTTATAAAATTTAACATGTTTTTTATTAGAATTAAATTATTTTATTTTTCAAACTTAACTGATTGGTTCATAAAATTAAAAGATAACTGGTTATTTTATTTTATATACAAAACTAAATTAATTTGCATATTATCCTGTACCTTTAACGCATGTACCAAAATTTTAACGATAAATAAATTATAGTGCAAAATACTAAAGTTTAATTGAATTTAGTGGTAGTTTTTTACTTTTTTTTTCTTTTGATTTAGTTTTTAGCTTTACTGTGATAAACTTATTATTATACTAAAGCATGTTAAATGAAACGACTTTTAGCGGATTTTATATTACCAACAAACCGGTGAAAACTACTCATGCTTATATATTTTAATTTTCTTGTACTTTTGGTACATTTTTAAAAACAATGTTAAAAGAAAAACAGTATATACGACTAAAGGTGGCAAACGTGTCGTGTTTGTTAAATGGGTTGAGCATGACACATCACGTTTAACACAACTAGTGAATACGAACACAACATGGTTAACTGAACATGTCATTTTTTAGACACAAACATGTTTAATAATCGGGTTACAAGACACGACATGTTTAATCGGGTTACAAGACACGACATGTTTAACACGGTTAAAAATAACTAGTTCAATAACACAACACGACTCACTTAATACGATTAAATATAAACATATTAATAACACGAATGACATGTCACATTTATCAACGATTATTGATAGGATTCAATAAACATGGTTAAAAAACACTAAGACACAATTAACAAGATAAAATATTAACGTCCAAAATTTACAATACCTATTAAATCATATCATATTTAATTGTTTATAAAAGTACAAAACTATGTCGTATTGATAAATGGGTCATAAACATTTAATTATTTATAAAAGTATAAAACTATGTCGTGTTGATAAATGGGTCATAAACATATCTTATCAATCTATTTAACACGATAAGTTAAATGTGTTTATTTATACCATAAACAAGTTAAGCAGGTTAACTCATTATGACCAGGACTCATTTACCTAAAAAAAAGCAATTACCTAAAAAAAAGCAATTTAATTTCATGTCAAATTACATCATGTTAACAAGTCGTGTTATAGATTGTCACCTTATATATTACTAAAGATATAACAGTATGAAATCTTTGAAAATGACACTCGTTTACTTGGTAAAATAACAATAACAAATAATATATTGTAACAAAAGATTTTTTCGCCACTTGCATAACACTATTTATTATCTTTATTTGAATTTGTTAAAGAAATCATTACATATTGGTTAATATGTTACAATATTACATACTCCTAAAAATTTCGACTCAATTTAAACCATGCATCATAAGGGATCAAGGTTCAATAAACACAAACTAGAAACAAACCGAAATTAATCTGTAGTAACACTTGTGGTTTGGTTTTAATTTTTCAATTATTGGATTTTAATTTACAAAGATTTAAAAAGTGTTAGTGATAGTTTAACCTAAAAATCATTAAAACAAAATAAGCAAAGTTGAATTTTGAAATTTAATAAAAAAAATAAAAATAAAAAATCTTTACTCAATAGTAACCAAATTTACAAAGGTCATGTTAAAGTTATTCAAAGTGTTCTTTTAAAGTCATGCAACTTTCATTACATATTCGTGAAATTTTTTTATAAATGTTAAAAAATTTAGAATTAAATGACCTAATTAAATTGAACATATACGTTTGTTACTATTTAGTAATTATATTTTTTTTTCTAATTTAACTTAGATTGAACAAATATTTAACTTAGATTGAACAAATATGAAAACCTGTTTATTAATTAGTGAATTGTTTTTCTTTACTATTAGCTCATACAGTCATACTTCAAGTTAATTTATAAAAAAATGACTGAATAGTAAATATGATTTTTATATATTTTATTTTCGTCACTTAATTTTAAAATATTAAATATTTATAAAAAGATTGTATAAGATTATAACACCTAATAAAAGTTGAATGTTTAAAGGATAAAAAAAAACTTTAAGTGTTATTAACGGAACGTTTAAGAAACTCAGTTAAACCACACAACTCATTGTAAGGGGTGATATTTCACGCCCCTCACCCCCCTACAAACCCCATCTGGCCATCTCAGCCAATCAAGTGCCCACGCCTCCCTTCCTCTTTCCTTTCTCCCGTGAAAATTCCTTACGCCCCTTTCACGCCGTTAGGGATGGTGTTTCACGCCGTTCACGGCGGTTCACGCCTCCTTTTCATGCCCACACCGGATACCCTTAAAAGAAAGTTGACGACTTTTTGGGATTGAGTCTTCGGAAATAAGCCATGCCTTTTTCGAGGTAAAGAAACGCCAAATTTAAGGACGTACGATTTTTATTGTATTACGTACAAATAGTTAAAGCAATAAATTAATTTTTCCTTTTGTAATAATTCTAAAAGAGTTGCCCTCAATAATCATTCATGTTAAGATTGTAAGCTTTTTCTTTTATATCCCTTTATTCCACCCTTTACTTTGTGCATAATCTAATGGTGTCACATTTTATCTTAAGCTGTCGATTATAATATACATTTATATTTATATTTATATATAAAATAAATTAAAATAATAACGACGTTAATATTAATTAAAATTAACCAAATGACATTCTTATAATTTAATTGAGCTTAAATTTGTGTTAGTTTTGAATATTGATGCAAAATTATATTGATCTAAGTTACATTATTTAATTGTCCTTCGTAATATTCATAAACGTGTCTTAGTTTATGAGATAAGAAAACATATAGTATTGATCTTTACTAAAAAGATTTATTCGATAGGTTTTAATTTTTAAATGATTTTAAGATTATACCTTTACCTTATGATTTTTTTTTCACATGAATATTAATATTAAGAAAAAATAAAAACTATATTTTAAGATTATACCTTTACATTTTTTATAACTGACAAATTAAAATAGAAATATTAGTGTTACACTAGCTCTTTCTACTTCGTAAAATATTTGTTATTGATTAATTTTGTAACTTCCTATATGTATTTACTTTAGCATATTTAAACAAAAATAACATATAAATCCAAATTTGTATGCAAATTTGGATTTATATGTTAGTATTAATTAAAAATGCTAAGTAAATACATATAAGTTACAAAATTAATAAATAAAAGTACTTTACAAAGTAGAAAGTTTATCCAACCATCTAAAAGTCACTTAAATAAATCCTCAATTGTTCATAAACCAACAAAATTATATTATGATTTTAATATTTTTTTATAATCAAACAAGTCTTTTAATAGATGAAAATTATTAATAAATCAATTAAAACTTGACCTAAACCATTCAATTTTATTCTTAAATTTCTTTAATTAAAAACCTAAATTACTAAAATAATACCATTTAATTTGATAAGAAAAAGAAAAAGGAAAAGTAAAAGAAGACAATAGAAAGAAAGGGTTATATATAAGAACAACACTTCTCATATTCGTGTCAAGACAAATACTTCCATGCTTACCTACTACCACCACTCCATCTAGAATAACATGAATAACGCCACCATCGCCGCCGACGCTACCACCGTCACCACCACCACAATCACCAAACGGTCCAAAGACCGAGAATCGAGTGACGAAGTCACCAAAAAGACCAAGAAAACCAACATTGATCAAAGTGAGCACCACCCAGTGTACCGTGGGGTACGCAGGCGGAGCTGGGGAAAATGGGTGTCAGAAATCCGTGAGCCAAAGAAAAAATCAAGAATATGGCTCGGGACATTTGACACCCCAGAGATGGCGGCTAGAGCTCATGATGTAGCCGCCATCGCGATCAAAGGTCGCTCAGCGATCCTAAATTTCCCCGAACACGCTCACCGGCTTCCCAAGCCAGCTTCCAATTCCCCTAGAGACATCCAAGCCGCGGCACTCAAAGCCGCCACTTTGGTTCTTCGAAACCACGAAGATGAATCCAAGCCGACCCAGATTGAGCTTCCATGTTCTTCATCTTCACCTGAAAGTGATATAACGGATGACCCGTTTCTTGATTTGCCGGATCTTTACATGGACCCGAGATACCGGATTTTCTACACATTGTCGGAGAAGATTACCGGGCCTATCTCCGGTAACAGTGAATTCTGGCCAGAAGATCATTTCTTGTGGAGCTATAGCTAGATATGTTTTCATGCAAAATAATTAATAATATTATTATTAGTTTTTTACAACTAGGAACCCAAATTTAATTATTTGTCAAATCGGTATCTATATTGTTTTTGTCCTCAATATTGTAAATTATTGATGTTAATTTATGGTCACTTTTGAATTGCATAGCTCCTAATGGAGTGGCTAGCAAGTTTTCTTAATTATTTAATTATCAGCCTTTCGAAAAAAAATTATTTAATTATCATCTTAATAAGAAAAACTAATAGCCGACTTTTATTGTACTTGTTTTATTAATAGATTATTTTGAAGGGTATTTGAAACGTTAAAAAACTATTAAAAATAAATTTTGCAAGGAAATGATAATATATTAATTATAAGTTGTTGAAGAAAATTGACATGATAACCAATGATCTAGTCTCTGGTTAGGTTGCATATTCTAATCTTTTTAAGTAGATTTAGAAAGAGAGTTTTTAAAGTCTAGTGTTTTTTTTAACTCATATATATATATATATATATATATATATATATATATATATATATCTGTATTTTGAAAGCTATTTAGCATATAAAATTTCCCAATTTATGTAACATTAAAACAAAAGGATATAACACAATCGATCACTTTAAATCACTAAAAATACAAGCTTAATAGTGCCCCTACCTAGCCGTTGTAATCAAAGGTGCTTTCTTATACTTTCTTAAATTATATTCTTTATATATTTATTTCATGGGCATAAAGGAAATAACAAAAGAAAGGAAATAAATAAAAAATAAAAAATAAAAATAAAGCATGGAGAAATCACATGTATGAGCAAGTGTGAGAAGCAAGAATCTTCCAGGTCAATTTCTCATGGAAATGTGTTGATTTTGTCTCTAAATATTCTTCTGATAATTTTATGTGTGCTAGATCTAGGGAAACATTTTTAAATCTTGGATTATTGTATCGTGTTTTTTATATTAGAAAACAAAAAAAAAATAACTAGAGAGCTCAAAATTCTACACTAATTACATGCATGGTTTTGATAATTCTAACACAATCAACTATCTTAATTTTATTGGTACACTTATATATATATAAGAATGTGGAATTGAAATTTATAAATTAGTGGTAAGTTTGACAATAAAATATTGTTCAACAATATGCTCTAAACGTATTTACCCTAAAAAAATGTACAAACTAATTATAGTTTGCACAATATGTGTACAAGTAGTCTAAGCACATAAACATTGTTATGCATATACAAAGTGATGTTCCATGAAACCGTCGAAGAATGTTGACATAAAGAAAGAAACTGAATAATGGACATGTACGATAAGGAACCGCCTCTAATAGGCAAGTCGATCATTATCTTGGGTTTGGGGTGGAATTTCCTTCGATTAAACATGTAGGTGAGAGTCGTATGATGCGATATGAGTTTGTATGACAAAGAAAAGATATAAAGTGTTGGATATGATAAGAGTTGATTGGATCATATGGGATAGAATCAAGTACTAATCTTCGAATTTAAGGTTGATATCTATAGGGAGAAATCGAGGGTTATTCGCTTGGCCTCATGTATTGTGCATGTGAGAAGATTTCAGTGATGGAATCTTTTAAGGAAGATGGTTAGGGTGGAGTGTGTCATATATCATAATATAGAGCTAAGTACTTCTTCCTCGTCTGGTGGTGTTGTCGGCTCTAAGGCAAGACAAATCTTCCTTGTCGGTGTATTGTTTCGTCTTACTTGGTTTGAAAATTTACAGTCTTTACTCTATTATTCTAGACGGTTTGAAAGATGAAACACGTGCAGAAACATTTACTCATATTTTCATTTTTGTGATAATTTTTTCTAGAAGAATGCTAATAGTTGTTGAACAATTTTCATAAAAGCAAAATCTGATATTGTTTTTTAGGCATTTAACTCACCGGCTTATATATTACTTAAGAATAGAGTCTTTGTATTAGACTTAAAAATATCCCTCAATACAAAAGTTTTATGGTTGGCATAAAATATAAAAAATAAGTGTTATAAGTGCTAGTGATGGTGTACAATTTACTCCATTGAATGAGACTATTGAGACTTTCAATATGCCACATGTTACCTTATTTATGGACCGAAGTAATATTGTAAAAAAAACATGCAGCACATGGTAGTTTTCATTCTTTTATTATTTTTTAAAAGATAATAATAAAACAATGTTTATTATTATTACAATATTTTTACCACTAAATGGTAATGAGACATTTAAAATTTTTATAACGAGCTGGTTAATTTGATGATATTTGAAGAAAAGAAAAGTAAATGTGAGAATTTGAGGATATTTAGACAATGTTGCAATTTTTGTTTTTCTTTAATTTATCTTAAACTTTTAAAGATTAAGTATTAAACTAGGGTGAAAAATGATGCTTGAATGATTTTAAAATTAGTTATGGTTTATAGATGTACTTAATGTTTTCAAATTTAGGTCCATGAAGTGATTATTAGGGTGGATGGTACGGGTTCGGGGAGGGTTCATCCCCGTTGGCCCCGGTGATTTTCTTTGGTGACTCGCTGAGTCACTCCCTGGTTGTATCCGTTGATCAACGGCTATATAGTTGTTAGTCCTTACTAACAAATCATTAAAAAAACATTTAAATTTTTTAAATTATTATAATTTTACATTTTTTTTCATACCAACTTCAATCTTTCTCAAATATGTCAAATGGGAAGTCTCGCAAACAACCGCAACTACAATCCCAATTCAATGCACCATACTATACACAACAACAAAAACTGCAACTACAACCCTAATTCAACTCACCATACTATCCACAATCACAACCCCAATATAACCCACAATTCCAACAATACCAATTCGGCCAATACCCAACCGACCTACCCAGCGTACAATGAATTTTGACCAAGTAAAGAAATAGAAAACTTGTTCTAAGTGAAAGTGGAAGGATTTGAATCTTGTTGTCAACAAATTCAATGACATATACAACATGTTCACCACTCGAATAAGCGGGCAATCCGATGAAGATGTGTTGATGGCCACAATTAACGAATTTAAGAAAACTGTGTCGCCCAAAGGCTTTACCCACATGACGGTGTGGGAAGTACTTCGTCATCACTCGTTGTGGACCATCATTCCTCCCATAGGTGCACAGTCTATTGAGTCGCAATCAGCCAAAAAAACGAAGGCGACTGAATCAGGTCAAAATACACCACTTCTTCATATACCCAATTTCCCAACATCGATCTTAACACTAATGACAACGAAGTCCCCAACTATGAAGAGCCGGCAAGACCAACACGAAAGTTAAAGAAATCGGCGGGATCGTCATCAAATGATGATCTACTAAACATGTTTACCAACTTCAACACTTTCTCTGAAGTCGAAGTCAATTATAAAACTCGGGTTGGAGACGAGAAGTTCCGCCTTTTAAAAGAGGAACAAGAAGTTCGGGTCGGCTTGATGCGAGAACAAACCTCGGATGAACAAGAAAAACAAGCAGACTTGGAATTCTTCCTAAAATCACACGATCACTATACCGGGGCGACATTGAATGCGGTGCTAACACGGAAATATGAAATAGCGTAACGTTGGGGGATGAGAGCCTTGAGTGCATCTTATGTTATTTTTCTTTTTAAATTAATGAATTGTTTTTTTTAATTAATGAACTTTTATTATATGTAGTTTGGATATTGGTTTTGAATTAAGTTGATGTTCAAAATAAATAGTTAAATAAAAATTTAAATATTTTAAAAAATTAAATTTTTTACATAATTTGGGGGAGTTTAGAGAGATGCGTCCCACATATTTAAGAAGTTTAGGGGTAAAACTGATGTGACATTGATATTTCATTCATAGATTATGGAGAAATTGGGAAGCATACTCCACCCATAGGATGATTAGTATAGGGATAAGATAATTAGAATATGTGTTTAAGTTTTTCTTTAAGATTTAATTTCTCAGATTTATACAATATTTAATTGTTATGTACATAACTATTTTGAAAAATATTATAATACCATAACTAATAAAAAGTAGTATTCAGTCAATTTTGTTAAAAAAAAGCACCTGTTATAATAGTTTATATTTCTAAACAGTAAATCAAACTATTTTGTTTTTATCTCATGCTCCTAATAGTAACTTTATATAAGACTTAGTTTAACCTCCTATAACGGTCATTTAAAGTGGCCCTTCAATATAATATTACTTTACTTATTTAGTTTATAAACTAGAAGTTGATAGTTTATTTTAAATATTCTTTAAATCATGAATCATAGTTTGGTTCAAGAAAGGTTATGGAACTAGCAGTGAACACCATTGCTACACAAAAATTTTAATTTTAAAGTGAGTTTAAACCCTAAATATTTCTACATTTTTATTATATTATTATATAATAATATAACAAACATATGTCATTTTCTAGCTTTATAAGTGTTGGCGTATGAGATATAAAGATGGTAAAAGGGAAGGAACCATTGGAACCAAAGGAGAAGATGACGTCACCAAAGATATTTAACAGTAAATGATTGGTGAACGCCATTTTTATGATTTTCATGCATCTTCCTTTTTGCGTTCATTTGGGATTTGAAACACACCGACCACGAATCATATCTTTTATCCAAACAACTCCATAGGTTTAGGTTTAGGTTTAGGTTTCATGTGTTAGCTAATTTTAATACGATTCTTGATTTGTTTACAATGTCTTAAAATGTTTGATCTTTATTTAGGCTATTACAACCTTGATTTGGTGTTATTGTTCACGGTTAATACGGATCGAGTGGCTAGGATATGGGAGTGGTTTTGTTAACGTCAGTTTTATAGAAACGTATTTCATACCCGGTCGGGTACATGTTACTCAATACCTATTGGTTTCGCTTGTAAACATGTAAGTCGGATATACTCGTTTATGATCTTATATGGGAAAAATTAACCTGTAGGGATGCATGTTACCCGAAACTTGATTTTAAACTCGCATCAAAAACCGATTTAAAATATTAATTACTCAACTACATTTCAGCAATTCTATAATTTTAATAATTTCAAATTTAAAAGAACTTCAACATACTATTTATTATATATTTTAAACTGTATAACATATTAATATATCTAGATAAACAAATTCGGGTAATCAGCCAGGTATCACCCAATCTGATACCCGTCCCAAACACGTTAAATTTTCTAAAACTACTCTGATACATGATCCCATACTCGAATACCCATCCCGTTATCCATCGCTTAAGGCCCCCATTTTTTATGATTTAACTTCGTTTAATTTTCATGTTTTGACAAAGAGAACAAAAAATCAGTATATCTGAAAGATTTTTTTTTTACTAAAGTTCACTCAAACTTTAATACATGTGATTGTGTTACTTTAAGAAATTGTATACAAAAAATGTGCATCATCATATTCTCATGTGTTAAAATTCTAAGAAAAAAAAGTTTTTTTTTATGAAAAGCTCTGATTTTATAATTCGCTTTGGGCCTTAAAATGGTTAAACTGGCCCTGTTTTTATCGTCCCTGTTTACAAAAAAAAAATAATAATAAAAATAGCATCTTCATTAACTGTGACTAATGAAAATGAGCTTGGATCATAGTATTATACTATTGTAAATACAGACTTTACGAGTGTGTGGTCCTTGCAAGTATTGGAGTTTATATAATTTTTTTATTATGATAATTAATTTTGCAGAAAAAAATGATTTTTTTAGGCACATACAAGGATTCTTTTGGGAGACAGATGTTATCTAAATCGGGCCTAACTACCCCACCAATCCGTATTGAACCCCCAACCCAGAAGGAAACTCACAGCTGGGAAAACCCCCTAGCTCAACCCAAATAATTACTCCATGTGAGACTCGAATCCAAGACCTTCACTATGAGAAGTTTTGGGGCTACCATTGTACCAAATGGCTAATGATGAATGATTTTTTTTTACCTGAGATCATGTATACGGTGATTCCAACGCTTAGATTTTATAATTCAAAATTCTTATTAAATGAAAAACTCAAATTACAAAAACTGCACAAATATCAGAGAATGCACTGTGAGATACATAGTAGATATCCTATTTGTAAGAGAGCACACTTCAATTTTACAACAATAATTTCTCCACTCATATTTCTCACACATAATACCTATGAAAAATGTTAAATAAAAATAGAGAAATGTTAAAATACAAAGACCATTTAGTGTACAAAGGTTATGAAGGATTCTAGACCATTGATCAAGATAATCAAGGGTTAAGATGAAAAGATGCCATGTAATCAATTGTTTTAAGCGTGAAAATGAATTGGAGGGGTAAAATTGGAATCGAGTACCATTGTTGACTTTTTTTTCAAGTTCCCTCGCATTTTTTAAACGCATGTAACTTTTTATATGACAATTTAAAAAAATGCACAATAAAATCGAGCAATTTATATATATTTTTTTTTGAACGGCGAATTCTTTTTGCCCTGGACAAGGTTTGGGACTCCTCTCTTACCATTAGGCCTCATCCTAAGCATTTTATTATCTTTAATTTGAGTATACTCTTGCTAAACTTTTATTTAAAAAAAGCGACTTTTAAAAAAAATGTCGATGTGTTGTGCGTATAACATGCGTAATTATCATCGTATAACATGTGTAATTATCATCATGCGTAATTATAAAAATAGGTTTCGTAAAGGTTGCTTAATTATAAACAAAGATTGCGTAACTATCAACGTACGTAATTATTTAACATAGCTTGTGTAATTATATACATAGATTGCATAGTGATTTAACCCTCACCTACAAGGACGCGTGTCGCGTTTTGATGGCTTCGTATGCTTTTAGGCAATATACCTTTTATAACAAATTAAAGGTTTTAATTGGGATATAAAAAGAAAGGGCAAGAATCTAGTTAAATGCATAAAAGAAAAATACAAGAATTGATTTGATGAACTCCTAGATACAAAAGAGGACCATTCTCCTTTCCACACATAGGCATGTGGCTAAGGTACCAGGCGACATAAATGACCACTCTTTTTGGACCATTACAAAATAATTGTATCCTCACCATCACCATTGTAATCATGAGCGTTTGCATATGTTCATATCCTGTTTTTCTTGTCAAATGTTTGGTCATGTCACATGTGTTTAGTTTTAGTGAAGAGTCACTTGTTCTATCCTAGGATCTAAAACATTTAAAACAAAACGATCCTAAGTTATGTAATGATGATATGCCAACTTGGATAAGGCATCGAGCGTTAGAGCTACAAGTATAGGGTAAGTTTCATCATGATATAAGATTTGAAAACATAAAGTTTAAAAACAGATGTGTGTGGTTTTGTTGAAAATGCTAAAAGTATGTATTAATAATCCCCTTTTAAGGTAAAAGGATGTATAACACATCAACACCCTGGCCCTAATTAAAGAATAAAGAAATAATTTATTGAAAAAAAGATGTGGATATATAGAAAAGAGACCAATATGCAACACATTAGTATTGAAAGTTAAAAATGTACATTGTGAAAACTTTGTAAGTTTAGGGGACAAAAGAAAGAACTTCAAAACCTTAAAAGACCTACAATTTTAATACTTTCGTCCGTAACAAGCACGTATTGAAACTGAACAATACATACAGGGATCTAATAAAATGCCATCAGTTGATATGTGAAACTCAGACAAACGATCTAAACACACACGTATTTCAACGGAGCTTGAGTTCTTGTGAGTTTAATATGAGTATGATAGATAGTGACGCTCTTTGTGAATTTCAAGATCGATAGGTACCATTTTAATCCATTCTTCGACTTAGACGTAAGGGTGTAAATGAGCCACGTCAAATCGAGCTCGACCAAGTTTGATCTTGGCTCGTATATGTTTAAAGAACTTGAGCGTATTTCGATTTTTATTTGTAAAGTTCAATCTTACCTCCGTAATTTTACAACCTCAAGTTCGTCTCAGGCGAGGCTCGTTTATTACACAGGCGCGCACTCATACGTACGTACATATATAAGTATTATTTAAATATTTATGTGTATATATAATTATTTTCTTTATATATATAATTATAAATATATAAGATATTTGTTATTTATATTTTTTATTATAGCTAATTAACTACCAAAGGGCATTTGGCCCAATGGTATCCAGGTCACCAGGTGTGTTGCATGGTGTCCACTTTTCAAAAAGTTGTTGGTTCTAGTCTAGTCGTGAACAAGTGGAGATTATGAGTAGATTTAAAGTGTATGTGAGTTTGCTGTTGATAAAAAAAATACCATAATAATTATTATACGGATTATTAAACTGGAATAGGGCGGCTCAATAACCCCTTACTTAGGTTCAATTCTAATATCCTAGGATCATAATAATCCAGTTAATTTTAGCCTATTAATATGATTTAGTGTGCAAATATTAAACCTTTGTTTCCGTTTTTAAGGCTTCTTCTAGAACACGTAATTAGAACAATGTGGCAAGTTTTTATTTGGATTTTCACACTAACATTGTTTGAAGCATACATGTATGAGAGAACCGAATATGCTTTGATGATCAACTGTCAAATGATCAACTTCTTGGGCTATTTTGGTCAGCTTTTGGGTTGTTTGGCATGATTCTTGGGCAATTTAATCCAAGCCTCTTCAATTTAGAGGTGGGCAAATCGGGTTTTTTTTATCAACCCGAACCAGTTTGGGTTTCTTTTGAAAGGCATAAAATCAGTCTGGGAGGAAAAACATCGAAACTTATACACATTGGTCTGGACCGGGTTAAAACCGGTTTGTTCAATGTTCCAAACCGGTTTCCTAACCATAACCGAAACATCCTTGTGGTAACTATTAAGTGGGCTAATTTAGTAATTTTAATCTGAGATCGCCATGCCCGCTCAAACAGTCAAACTCAATGTTCATTTGTCAACCGATGACATGTCACCATTCACGTTAACCATCACCAATAAAAACAAGCCACGTCATCTTAAATATGTCACAACATCTCAATACTGACATGTCACCATCCACGTCAACCAAAAAATGCAAACCCCCTGTAAGACCAAAAAAAGAATTCAAAACTATCTAAAATGCCGGAAATACCCTTTGTCAAAAACCGAGGCACATTTTGGAATTTACTCTGAAATTTGTTAAAATCCGACGACGAACATCAAATTGATCGGTCGATACAGCGAAACTCAAAATCGATCGATCTGCCAGGTATCGGTGATTTCAGCACTTATTGCTTGATCTCCGTTCGAAATTAAGCGAGTGTATGTTCATGGCGGCTCCGTTCTTTTCGACGCCTTTCCAACCCTTCGTTTATCAGGTATATAATCTACGTTTCGTGTGAATACTTGATTTTCAGTTCTAGATGAAGAGTTTCCAATTCATTCACGTTTCTGTGTGTATGTGTGCTTATATCTGAATTCATATTGATCCAGTAATCAGTATTTATATTTTATCTAGACGCGAAGATTAATTTCAGAGCCAGATTTTTTGTGATTCATTATGTGTTGATTCTGTTGAAGCTTTTGCTCTAGATTGATGATTAGGTGCTCGAATGCTCAATGTATAATGTACACTCTGCACTAAAAACTTGTGTTTTGGGGAAATATGATATTTTGTAAGTTTAGAGGGGTTATATAAAATTCTCTTAATATATATAGTGTAGTAGTAAAATAAGTGTAGTTTAGGAGTAGGTGGGGTGTGTGAGTCGCTGTTCTAAAAGAAAAGGTAGTAAAATAAGTTATACTTTCTATGGTAGGAATACTAATGTCAACAACATTGTTGGCAACTCATTTGAGTGTAACAAACTGTGCATTTGGACTAGACATTTGAAATAACGGGTTGGACTATGACCATGCTTGTAACACCTTAGGCAAATCCCACATCGTTCTGTTCTATACTGTCCATGGGAGAGATGTTGGGCTCATAAGAAATGCCCCACCTCAAATACAAACAACGCGTTTTGGGCGCATTGGCTGTGGATGAGAGGAGAACTCCACAATTAAGCGTGCTCAGGTGGGAGTAGTCTAGGGATGGGTGACCCCTTGGGAAGTTTTCACCCGGGCAACCAAAAACAAATCTATGAGCTCCTAGTGAGCAAAGCGGACAATATTGTTGGTACAAGAGGTCGGATGTTACAATGCTTATAGCAAATTATTTGTTCCTGGAGTTATATGTGTCTAAAGGTAGTGGTGATTACTGGAAAACATGCTTATAAGCTTGTGCGTTATATACTACAGTATAAGGAGGATAGCAAAAGTAGAATAATTGTTTCTAGCTAGCAGTCTAGCTTATGTTAGTTTTTATGATAGTAGGTATTAGACTAAGTGATATAGTATAGGGACTAGACTTGTAATATGGTGTTCTATATAAACACCTCTTTAGGTAAACCCTAAACACACAATCACATTCTAATACAATCATATTACAAGGTTTATCTTGGTATCAGAGCCTAACCCTAATTTTTTTTTACAGCCGCCACAAGGCACCTCTCTCCTCTCTTTTTTTCCGATGGCTAATCCTCAATTAACACCCTTCACTACTGCTGAGAAGACATCCCACAATTCACACAAATTCACCTTCACCCTATCTTCCACTAATTACGGTCATTGGAAGCTTATGCTACAGCCGTTTTTAACAACCCACAGCCTGTTCGGTTATGTTGATGGCAGCATTCCATGTCCGCAGTCTACTGTTCCAGTCCCATCCGCTTCTGGCATTATTAGATTGGGGGGAGAAACCTATAGCATATAATACGTATCTCAAGCACGTCTGAGAATTTGCTTACCTTTTTTATTACTCAATTACTGGTTACTGATTGTGGTTAATGTGCAATAGAGTCCGGAAGACGCTGTTACGCCTTTTCAGATTTTGGGTGGTGAAGCTCAGATAGTTCAGGTACCTTATTAGTATAATTGATGCTATTGAGAAAATGTTCAAGAAAATTCACCTTCACCATCCTGATTTGTTCTTGTCAGATTATGTTGAAGCCAGAAGACAAAGTCAGTGCAAAACCAGGTAATTGCTATTAAATTTGTGACCCTATTTACCAGTCATTTTTTGTGTCTGCATGATATTCTGTCAACTTGTTCTATGCCTTCATATGAAAAGAGGAGGTTGTACCCTGCCTGCTTTAGCTCCTGAAAAAGATTCATTGCAATTATTGCAAACTGGTTGGAAGTATAAATACACACGTACACACATGTGTAGTGGAGGGTTCAATATAGAACCAAAAATAATGCAAGAACGGCAATAACCAATCTACACCATTCAATTATTATTAGAGATTAAATTAAAAAGTATATATGTTAAGGATTAAATGATTTCTCTCTCTAATTAGTTAATTTCCCCACTTTATCTCCTCTCTTAACAAGTTTCGTACGCATGTGTAGATCAGAGAAGTATAGTCAATCAACACGTATGAAGATGTTTATAATACATGAATATACATAAATTTATCTGCACATGTGCATATATCAGTTCAAGTACATGGCATAACCATGATGTAATTTCATAATCACGTTAGAATCTTTAGATAAATACACAGAAAAATGAATGTCCCAGATTGGTTCTTGCATTTTTTATGGTTCTGCATTGAACACTCACCTATATATGTGTATGTGTATGTATGTATGTATGTATGTATATGTGTGTGTATATACTTGAAATGGCATGTATTCTCTACAAGAGAAAACAATTCATGCCTTGAGAAAAAGATACCAGGAAAGATAACTTGTCTAATCACAAGTTCTTTCTAAGGCATCTCATCACAATAGTTTTGTAAACTTATAGTGCTTATTCTCTGCACATCTGTATATTTCACTGCTATCACTTTATCTCTCACTTCCTCATGAGGGTTGCAGAAGTTGTTAAGCTAGATACCACTTCTAGTTCTAGATTGAATTACTGACCTTCTAGAGGAATTGTGCACATAATAATATTAGATATATTACTTTAACTGGGCTTAACGTACGTTGTGTTTTAAACAACATGCATTATTCACAGGTTGCATGTGCTATATGTCTGGCTCCATTCAAATGGAAAATGTTTACGCCCCAGAAAATGAAGCTGGAATGTGGCAGTGGCTTTTTGGGAAGAATGTGACTAAAACATATTATCTTAATACCGGTTCAACTGATGGGTTTGTTGGCGTTGCTGCACCTTCTCTAGGAAGAATTCTCCCGGTACGTTTTTTTTATGTCAATTTTAGTTTTCTTGTTGCTTGATTCTGATATACTTTTAATTCTTCAGATTGACTTGGCAACGTTTGGAGGTGAAATACTATGCCAGGTAAGTACATCTGATTCATTGCCTTGGTTTTAATTTGCGCGATGCGCTCCGATGCTTTTGGTCACAAAATCCGATGCGCGATGCGTTTTGCGTGATGCGAGCACATCACGTATGCGATGCGCTCTTTATTAAAAAAATACTAAAATATTAATTATACATAACAAGTTGTAAAATATATTATGTAATCATATTATCAAACAAAAACATCAATGTAATACTCTAACTATCAAACAGAAAACATATTATGTTATCATGTTATCAAACAGAAAACATCAATGAAACAGAAAACACATATTCTCAAACATGAAACACATATTATCAAACATAAAACAGCAGGTATAATACTCTAATTCAAACAGAAACCCATTTTCAAATGAATAATCCGACCTTAATAGAAAATTTCAAAATTTTCCATATTGCACGCAATATAACGCATCTTGTGATGACCGCATTATGCGAAATCGGTGCATTATTAGCGCATCATGTAAACGCACCGCATCAGATGTCGCGAATGGCGCAACGGGCGCATCACGCATTATGCGCACAATTTAAAACCAAGTTCATTGCCTGTTTTATCTTGAGAATTACTACTGAAAAAGTCTTGATCTGAATTTGTTAATAATATTATTGTGTAGCCAGATGCATTTCTTTGCTCCATCGGTGATGTGAAGGTCAGTAACACATTTGATCAGAGAGCACGCAATGTTGTAGCTGGAGTTGAGGTGAGATGTACATTTTATTTTTACAGGTTCTTACTTGTGATCCAAGTTAACTTGTTATACTTAAAATTGATATGGTATTTGTAGGGATTCTTGAGACAAAAACTATCTGGACAAGGACTGGCATTCATTGTTGGGGGTGGCTCTGGTATGTTATAACAAACAGTCTATGACCCGTTGGCGTCTAATTTCTTAACCTAAAAGGCGGTGGAGTTAAGATGTTTGAGTTGGATTATAACAAGTTAGTTATATCCTATAATCTAGAATTAAGCTTCCTATTCGAGTAGGTTTAGGTTGTTTATATTTTAATATTGTTTAGAAATTCGTATTAGAGCTAACGAGTCTAGGTTAGCCTATATATAAACCGAGTCAGGGTTTGCTAAATGTAATCAAGTTTTAGAGAGGGAGTTAGCCAATAACGTGTGTTTTACCGATTCGGGACTTGATGACCAACCAGCTCATGAAAGCATTGCTTCTGTTATGATGCATCACATATGTTAGATTAAATCGACTTTAAAAAACAAAGCTTGAAAGTGTGTTCTAACGATTCCCTAACTGACTTACGTGTTTCTTTTGCATAAGGTGTTAGTTGTGCAGAAGAATCTCGAGGTTGGTGAAACACTTTCAGTGGATATCTCTAGTGTTATCGCCCTCTCATCTACATTGAACGTGCAAATCAAATATAATGGTCCAGTGAGACGAGCGGTATTTGGGGTACTTATTTTATATATTTTATATTTTTATGTCCTTGTTAACATATAATCTATATCTTTGTTAACTGTTGGTGGTTTGCACAGGGCGATAATTTGGTAACAGCTATGGTGACGGGACCTGGAATTGTCTTTATTCAGAGTCTGCCCTTCCCTCGCCTTTCTCAACGCATTGCTAGGTATCTAACACCTCGTTTTCTTTTTGAATTTTTGTATATAAAGATGAATGATGATGAAATTTCAAAAACAACATTTTATTTTTTTCTCACCAAAAACGTGCTAATTGATATCTAACCGTAACTGGTGGTTTGCAGGACGGTTACATCTCCAAACAATCCAAAGTTGCTCATGCAGATAGTCATCTTTTGCTTTCTTGCTTATCTTGTGCTCATTTCATCTTTGCTATTTACCGATGCGTGACATATCTCTCTTTCTTTATATGGGAACAAAGTACCGCTATTTACTAATACATGTTGAAATTTCTCTAGGATAGATGGGAAAAGCATCATCCTTTTTGTGTTGATCAGAATGATAGTTTTACTATATGAAAGAGTCTCTTTGCCTGCTTGCTGATCTGAAAGATTTCTAAATATCCTTTTTGTTTTGCCATGAATGAGTGGTGAGTTTGATATGCTCTCATTCATGATGGATCCTGGTCTACCTAAATGTAGAGATTTAATCGAGCCGAGAAGCGTAACCAACAAACACGAAATCGATAAATAGTTATGTGCCAATGTGCATAAGCTGGGGTGGCACTTAATGTGGCTTGTTTGATGAGTTTGCACACGGATATCATGAGTCTACATGCGTATGAAACAGAATTTTAATGGTGGATTAGTATATGGAGAAATTGGTGGATTCATATATGGAGCAACTGATAAAAGCAAGTGCGTCTTGGAATTTATTAATTCACGCGTTTATTTAAGCATTTAATTTTATGTTTAGGCTCTCAATTTGGAACTCCCCATATTCGGTAATACATTACAAAATTAGAATGTCCTATATATGATTAATGTAATGGTTTTATTTATTCAAAAATTTATCAATTTTCCTTTTAGTTATTTGTGCTTCTGGTCTGTTTGCATCAAAACTAATAGAAAAACCACTACTAGAGTAAACTAGCAATTGAATGCGCAAGTTATAAGGCAGCCTTTCGGAAGGGAAAACTTTTGTTGATTTTCATCTCAGTAATGTTATGTACAAGTGAAACTTCAAAGTCTAAAAGTAACATATAAACACTAACAAAAAAGATCTATCCAAAAAATAAAGCAATAACAAGTGGCTCACGCCTTCGGATATCACACGAATCACACGACATAAACACAAAACTATAACAGATGCACATTTCCATCACTCTAAGCAGTTCATAGAATGCCTAATGTTTTCAATGTTGCTGGTTTTTTGTAGAAGATATAGAATTGTATCAACCCATTTCTGTTTGTGGACCTTGTTCTTGCACTTGAACTCCACAAGACCCTTTGCAGTTTTGACCCCAAAATAAACATCTGAATTTTCCCTTTCCATGCAGAATGGCCATGTGGCTTTCTCATTGCAGACACCATAGACTACACCTGGTATCACCAGTGTCAGATTATATGTCACTTATCTATTTATGTTATAGCCTAGTATAAGCCCATTGGTACTACCTTAATCATGTCACACTGCTCTTTTACCATTCACTGTTGTAGTTTGTCTCACCATTATATGATGCCAGCAGTTTACTGTTATTAGTGGTAGTTATTTGTTTTGATGTTCCTTTTATTATACTTTATAGGTCACGATAAGGTTTGTGGAGCTCGGGGTCTCATCGGGTGCAACATCTCTATCCTACAGGTAGAGGAAAGGTTTTACCCCCATCCTACCCTCCCCAGACCCTACCTCTAGCTATGCTATGAGGATGATTTCACTGGGTACGTTTGGTTTGGTTTGGCCTAGTATAAGCCCATTGGGCCTTAGGGTTTAGCTTAGACGCGTTTCTTCTCTCTATATGCATAATTTTGTAGACGGCTATTCAACCCTACACTTTTATTTATGTCTTATTAAATTGAAGTTAATAAGATTAGGCTAACATTTTTATTCTATGTTTGTGTGTCCTACTTGATGAAGAGATGAATTGAATGCTTTAGAATGTTAGCAAATTATATAATGTTTATGGCTTTAAATTTGTTGGAATGAAGTCAAAGCTTGCCTTTATTCTTTGTGGAAAAAGCCCCTCCAACATTTTTGCTTTTGAGCTTGATAATAACCTGCCATAATTTATGTTTTGATCAAAACTCAAAACTGGAACAGTTGCTCTTGAGTTTAAAAAAGTTTCTAAAATTTACCTGAGACTTCTTGTTTATGTAGATTGATACTTGCTTCCAATGTAACCCTTCTGGACAGACATTCATTCATTTAGCCAGTTAAATTCAGTCAAAAGGTCAACCTTTCGTATACGATATATTATTAAAATATGACAAATTTTTTATCCTACAAACTCAGAAAAAATTGTAAAACTAGTAGTTTTTACAAAAAGATTTGTAAAGCTGGTATTTTTTTTTTCTTTTTGTGTTGTAAAAATAGTGGGTTTGCAATTTGAAAACTAAGTTGTATCCAAAATAAAGTACTTTATGATATTACAAGACCAAAAAATAATATATTGTAGATACAACTCAGTTTTCAAAAAAATTTATACCGAAAAGGGTTAAAAAATTATTAAAAAAACATGTTTTAGTTCTTTTAATATTAAATATTACAAATTATTAGAGAAACAACTAAGCTATATATAAAATGAAAACTGAAAAAAAAATTGGAAACTTGTAGTCACGATTAGGGACTGCGAATTCAAGTAAAACCCAATTTCCAGAAAATTGAATTCGCAGTTACAAATTGCGAACCCACGAGAAAAAAAAAAGTAAAAAAGAATATATATTATCTTTACAAATCTTTTTATAAAACATTCTAGTTTTACAAAAAGTTCTACAAACTTGTACTAGAATTTACCTTTGTATACTTGTTGCAGCATGCCTTGAGGCTCCCATTTTGTGGTTTCACTAGTAAGCATATGATGACCCCCCATTCCCTTGTCAAATGGAATTACTGTGGCATTCTTCTTTGTTTCTTTTGGAAATCTAGCTTTCAGTGCTGCTTCGCCTCGCAAAGCTATTAATGCACACGAAAGCTGTTTAATTTCACAGATAAATCAACAGTTTACATACATATATATGTATATATACACATATCATGTTACTAATTGTGCTACTTCAAGATGATAATAAAGTGGTTCCAAAAGTTCACTATAACAATGTATCAACCTGTTGCAGCTGCAGCTGTGAGAGTCATCAGATGGGTTGGGCTTTGGATGTTGGTTGCTGATTGGACAACAGAAACCACAAGATGATGATCAGCACCAGCCGATTCAGCCAACTCGGAACAATGGGTTTCCAGTAACTCTGTAGCAGAGGCAAGTGCTGCGGTCATTCTAGAATCATCCAGTTCCAAGCTTCTAGTAGCGGTATCTGCAGCTGCAGTGATGGAAGCCAAAGCCGTGGCCAGCCCTGCCACGCACAGGGCGGCATGCGCCTGTGCTTTTTCTCGCCGCGCTTTATCTTTCCTCCTCATAATTGTATCCTTGTTGTGATTAAACCATTTCCCTCTTGCCCTCACCCTTGTTACCTTCTCCAGCTGCAAACAGTTACAATTTACAAATCATTCAACAAAATACCAAAATGTTCACATTTTTTTAATTTTAAAACTCACAGGTTGTGGTGCGATGAATGATTCGTGTACTGGACTGATAGTCTTTTTCTCAAGCTTTGGCGTCTGTGCAGCAGCGAAGGCTTTTGAAATTTCGGCAGCAGAAACACTCCAGGATCTGGACAAGAACTCCATCGGCTCCATCGGTGTCTGAGGCTGTGGTATGTTTGGTGATGGGTATGAATTGCTTTTCCAAATATTCCCACCTTCCATCTTGGATGTTTTCTTCTATTCAAATCTATATTCCTGCATCCATCTCAATCCAAATCTTGATACCCTGAAACAAAATCAAGAAACCCGACTTATCGATTAATATGTTTCCATTACAGAAACCAAAAGTATAACCTTGTTCATACAAACGAGCAGCTGAAATAATATTCCTAGTTAAACCAGATACATAACAACTGTTCCATAGAATGGAGGAAAGAAAGATAACCAACCAACCAGCCTTTTGCACCCTTAGAAAGATGTATCTGCCAACTAGAGGAAATCTTGGAAATCTTTGGATAAAACTCATGTGTTTCCAACTGTTTATATATCTGTTAGGGGTGGGGTCAGTCAACAGAGAGACATGATGGTTAGCATAAACATAAGACTTGAGTCTTGTGCTTGTAAATTCTTGTCTGCCACAAATTAAGGTTGTTTATTTGTGGCCACCCCAAAAGTTAAAATAAAGGTCTGTTGAGTTTGTCCCTATAAAGATGAGCACAAGTACAAACTTAAAAGCAAATTAAGGAGTAAAATTGGATTTAGATTATTAAATTGTTACCTTATCATCAAGATTATGATATTTGATTTTACTGTCTTTTAATTATGTTTCATTAAGTAAGATTTTATATAGCATTAAAATTCTGTTTTGGACAACTTTGCTGGAAAATGAAAATTTTAGTGGTTAAATTAACTCCCTTTGATATTTTATCAAATATTTAGACTCTTTTTTTAATAAATGAACGAATAAATAATTTTAGTTTGAAATATTTTTATAAAAATATGTGCTTAACATTTGATGGTGTTTGGGAAAACAGTTCTCCTGGTCTTTTGTGTAAGTTGTTCCTAAATTCTCCTGCAATCTGCTTATTTAATTCCTGTTTCCATCTCCATCAAATGCATATTACCGCTGACTTTTTAAATTAGTGTTGATATTTCTGATTTTGTATTAGTTTTTGTAAGGAAATATGTGAAAGAAATCTTTAGAAAAAACATACAAATATTTCTTATTATTTAATTATTTTATTTTCATTTAATGAGCCTCACAAATTAATCTGACCATAAATAATCATTTATTACTTTAACATTTATTACTTAAACAGATTCCTTGAATTTTATTTAGGTATTTTATATACATATAAAAAGCATTTTTGGAGGAAACTCAGGTTTAAACCTGGGGAAGGTGTAGCTTAGGAGTAGTGTAGGAGGGTGTGTTAGCCGTTCAAAAAAAAATGCAAATGTCGGCGCTATGACAATTGTTATTGTTTACTCATCTTTATGCGCAAGGTACAACCCAACTGACCTTAAGGATGTAAGTTTGAACCCCCCCTCCCTCCCTCGGGGCCGGTCACGAGTAACGCTTACGTCAACCTTGTCATTGCGGATGTCAGCTTACTTTTTTTTTTTTTTAAATCTGTTTTTTAATGATCTTTTCACGATTTGGCTTTTCTTTTTTTCTACATAAAGTTTCAGAACGTTATTCTTTTTTTCCGTTTAACGCGCCACAATGCCCAGGTTATAAGGCTATGTGTTATACATCCGATTCACTTTGTCCATCTTTCACCCTATGTAATACTCACCTTTCACTTTTCATCCATTTAAAGAAAAGAAATTATATATTTAAGATAGAGATATAGAGAGAGTATGTGCAGCGTGACGCGTGTGTTGTGCGGCGATGAAACACCCCAAAAACCCAAATGTGCGGCGACGTAGAGGGGGGCATGGTGTTGTGTGTTGCTTCACCGTGTTTCACATCCACGTATACTTGCCGCACCTGCGGCAAATGTATAACACATACCCTAAGTGACTACATTTTTGTTAATATTATTGTTATAGTAATGTTATAATTTACAAGTATGATGGGAGTATAATTTCAAATATAATTAGGCTGAAGGGTGTACTCCACTCCTTGCTTTCCTTCACTCTGTGTCACGTCAGTGTCACATCACTCTCCATTCCACTCAATTCCACCAAGGAAATACTCTACTCTACGCTTCCCTTAAAAAAAATCAAATAAACCTTCACAAAAGCCGATCGGGGTTTAAGCGTGGGATTCTCCAAGCAAATCACCTTTCTAGCCTGGAAGAGAAGAGGGTCGCTGACCCCGCCTTCCACATAAGCCACGGAGCGACGAATCGGCATGTATACCGCATAGCCTTATCATGAACGATCAAATAGTTTCAAAATATAATTTTTGTGACGTTTTATTTTTAAACAAAAAAAAACTCTTAAAATGTATGGATTAATATTAACGAATACTTAGCAAGGTGGTCTAACTTTTTTTACTAGATGATTGTCTTCATAATGTTATGTCGTGTTAAAATTAAACGTAAAAGAAATGTAATTTTTGAAATTGTTATTAACTCGATGGTGATGTTTAAAATAAATAAGAAAAAGTTGGAAAGGATGATGATTATTTTTTACTAGTGGGGAGCCCGCGCATTGTGGCGGAGCGTAAATTTAGGGGTTTGTTTGGGAGAAACAACAAATCTAAACGACCCCAAATGGCATTGGAAGCTTGAAACGCAACAATAAATCAAAAAACCCGCAAGTGAAGCGTTGGAAGAAACAAAAACCTGGTAACCGGTGGCTAATGGAAGCGGCGGAGGTGACGGCACGTGGATACCTTTGAATGATTGCAACTATGTTATAATTGATGCAACTATGTTATATTTGATGTAACCATGACCCTAGAAATAAAAATGTGAACTTCAAATTAAGATAATCCAACAAAATAATCTCAATATCAACCAACTCCTCCACAACATTTAATATTTAAATCTTTTAATCAGATCAAAAGCGAGTAGTTCAAATCCAGTTCATACACCCTACAAACATGAACTTAGAGAAGATCAAACCACCAACATGAGCGATGAATACCACATTCGAGTGTCGCTTCTTATTCTTTTCCACCTCATCTTCAATAGGTTCTGAAGCAGAAGCCCCTTGCTCTTTCCCTGCAATCAGAAAAATATTTTTTAGAGCAGTTTAAGAAATAGAGAGGTTGATGAATATGAAAATATGACCAGGGGCCAAAACTGTAATAAAACAATAAAAACAGGGATGATTCGGGTTATTATGTCACATGAGGGTCTAGTTTTGTAAATTAATGCATACCACATGCACAAAAAATGTAATTTAATCAAGATTTAAGAAAGTAGACATTCTTGAAACACTGCCTAAAAGGTTTCATACTTTTTATAAAAAAAAAATTGTTTACATGATTTGTGTTTAGCTTTTTCTGTAAAAAGTGACAAAGTCCCAGTATGGACTGACATAAAAATATGGATATTTTTATCTTTTAACCCATGAGCTATGGAAAAACCGTGAAACATGCATATAAACCTTTGAGTAATCTTTGACTTTTTAAGGTCAAACTTATATATGTCAAAATTTGCAATTAGTAATATTATTCTTCATCTTAATCTTCTACCTTAACTCTTATTTCATACTGTGAGTTTAGTGCAAGATGACTTTGAAATCTTTATTTCAAGATATTTAGTATTTAGATATTATTTTCAAGATAAAAAATTAGTCATTTTGACTATCAAAGTCAAGAAAAACAACAAGCATAACATAAGGCAAGAGAACAAAAAATTAAGTGAAACTGTGAAAGTTATTTTTTAGGTATCTTTATACTTCAAGTACATCATGCTTAGAAGAGAATGTGTACCTTGTGTGAGTTGTCAACACTACCAAACAGAGAATGCAAAGGTGAGCTTCTCTATGTGTAGGTCGTGGGACTATTAGCTTCAGATGGGATTCCATCACTCCTTGTTTCTGTTCTCCATTTATTCTGATGGCAACTTGATATTAGTACCTTAAGACCGCTAAACCATACCTCTGCTTCAACCTTATTCTTGCAGATCTAGAAAAATAAAAAAAATCAGCCACCAAGTTCAAAAAGCCTAAGCCCAAAGAACGTAGCCCAGATTGAGGGTACCGTGATGAATAACCAAATTGACCTATTACAGATAACACCTATGTTAATTGACAAATTTGTAAGTAAACGGGTCAAAATTAGCAAAATTAATATACACACACTTTATCAACATATTAAAACCAAGAAAGATGGGCATCCCTAACTATTACCTTAATTTTCTGAGTCAACCATAGACCGATATCAAGAAGCAACTTATTTCCAGAAGCATCTTTCTCCTCAGTTGCATTCACACTTTGAGAAACATATTCGTGACCTGCTCCTTCTGCTAACACAATAACCACATGCCCATTTTCTTTAAGTCTCTGTTGAACAAATTCAAAAAGACCACCCTGCCCTTCAAGATAGAATGGAGACTCAGGAATCAAGCAACAATCATGTTACAGTGCAGACCTATTAACATATCTTGGATTTGTATATACTTGCAGGATAATAATTACAAATCAATATTTTAATAAACCAACAGAAAGAATGGTTATCTTAATTGATCCGATTTAATCAAGCAAACCTTATGTTTTGGGTTCGTAGTTACTAAATTTACTATCTTTAGTTGAATATATAGCCAACCTCAATTAGATACATTAGTAGTTGCCATTTGAAAACATGGAAATGGTGAATTTATAACAATAATATTGTTATGCTTAGCATAGGGATATCATACACAGATGCAAAAGAAGAGAAATAAAAACATGAAGAGACAATTTAAGAACATTGATGCAACTGTCCTAGAACGTTTATTCTTTGACCTTTTAATTTTTGTTTTATTGAATTAGAAAGAAAAAAAGCAACCTTTGATACTTTTTGTAGATGAAACCCAATTTGGATATAGAAAAACTACAAAGGGTCCATTTTGTTAAATGATGGTCATTAACCATTTTGAGCATTAAATACACTGAAATTATCATCCAGGGTGGTAATTTCACCCCATATACTAATGAGTGAGTCGACTCAGGTTATGCTTCATCTCTTATGGGTCAAAAGGTAAAACAAAAAGTTTACCTTAAAAGAAAAAGGATTGAAAGTCACCAAAAGTGCATCTATAATGCATAAAATGTCCTAGATCATTTTATTCAGAAACTTATCAGATAGTCAGTTAAATAATATAACTTTCAATCATATGAGTATCTGACACATGCCGATCTATAAATAATTTAAAACTTAACGTTTCAGGTGTAACCTGTTTCAATCCATACGAAATATTACCGTTTCAACCCACTACCCAACCTTTCAGTACCCTTGACACAAATTGTCCTGCAAATTTTGGTATTAAGCCACTAAAAAGGAACTATAAGATACAAAAAGGGTTCAAAGAACTTGCAGCGATATCATTATCAATTGTCTTGGGGATCCCAGCTACTACCACCGGAAGGTGGCACTTTTCAACTTCCTTTCAGAAAAAGATAAAAAATAACAACTTCTCATATATATTGAAATTGAAAACCAACTGAAAACAAATATGATTGTTAAACAATCAATCACCTTGTAAATGGCAACCGCTCCTTTTTTAGTGCTATCACCTCCAATTATGTACACCTGGAAAACCAAGATTTTTATGAGTTCAATTAAGCCATTCGGATTTGCCACCAACATTGTTGTAGTGGAGAATAGCATCCACCTGATTTAGCTTTAAAAAAAATTAAGACAGAGAGAAAAAGAATCCACCTGATTTATCCCATGGTCCTGGATGTTATCAACTATCTTGTTAGTATCATGGCATCCTCGTGAAGTTTGAAGAATGGTACCACCACGTTTATGGATATCATTAACAACTTTTGGACTTAATTCCATTGTATTTTTTTAGTAAAAGCCCCTATAGCCTCCCTGTAACAAAGAACATTATCAGTTGAATAAATTTATGCCGATTACTTACTCTAATTTGCCAACTGAACAGTTGATTTGTTTGGTTGTTTAACCTTTCATCTATATGGTTTGAGAGGAAATAGAGACGAGGGCCACAAACTGGATACAATTACTACGCATTTATTTTACAATATAAAGTAACAAGAGCACGGATGATATGGCCAACCTCGATCCCAAGTACAGTATTAACACCATACACATAATTCAAGCCACATACAATCTCCCTAATCAAAGTGTTGATCCCTGGACACAAACCACCACATGTAACAATACAAGCTCGTACTTCCTCCGGCTTGAAATAAACCTAACATTAGAAGAGAAAAAAAACTTAGACAAAAATGAACTAATGGCTCAACTTGTTTACAATATTAAATTAAGAAAAGTACCTTTTCCCTAGATCCCGCACGCCGAAAGTGCACTCCTCTAGCACTGCTCTTCTGAACTACAATCTGCAATAAGACGCCATGGTTACCAAAATAGATTGGTGATGAAAAAACTGTGTGGCATGGGTCAAGAAAACACATACTTGCTGTGCTAAAACGTCTTCTGGGATAACAAAACTATTCCTGAGGAAATAAGTTATATATCGTTTGGTAAGGACATTTTCATAATAAAGACCAGTGAGCAAAGTATGCTAACAACATAAACGAAATAAAAACAAGGAAACACTTACTTGACTACTGCATAGGCTTGGTTGTACTTTAATGGATGAAGAGACGACCCACTTACCGATAGCCTCTTGTCTGTTGTCTCTGAAAGTGAACTGTCCACTCCAATTAAAAATGGCTTATGCAGTAAGAAGAAGACAAAACCCAAATCACAGAACAAATTTTAGGATAGCAATCAACAATTTCTCAGTCTAGACAATGATAAAAATTTGCAGGCTACCTTAAATAAGGACCTTTTCATCATGAAGTGGGATAAGACATAAAGCAAAAGCACCAAACAAATGAGTTTAGTCGCTTAATTGGTAAACAAAGAACAAAAATAATAATTGTAAACCAAACTGTATGCAAAAACTATGCCAAATTAGTATCTAATTATGATTTCTTTTGAAAATTTGGCGTCATTTGATGCCAGAGCAAAATACCCTTTTATTGAGTTGAGAAGAGAACGAATACGTATCGCGCCCATTAACGGATTATTAACAGGGGACGAAGCCCTAGAACCATTCGGTTATGACTGTCCACAAGAATGGTCAACAAACCGAGTCTTTATGTCTTGATTTGGTTTAGGGCTTTTACACAACTGATGTTCCCAGTTCAAAATGCAAATCAAAATTAGGGTTTTAGAGTTCAATGAAACTTTGTATAATCTGAAGATGCATGAACCAATGTTGTTACCTGATGATGAACGTCAAAGTCTTACCGCCGGAAAGTTAGTTTCACGGCCGGAACTCTAACCGCCGCCGTCACCGTCGATCTTCAAAGGTTCGCCACCGTTGCGTGGTTGCTGACTAAGTCGAAGGATGGCTGTGGTCTCTAGCCACCACTGTTGTCACCGCAAACCTCTTCCGTGACACCACCGGCGTCATCTCTAGAACCAGAGAGGAAACCTTTGTGTTTGTTAACTCGCCTCCGAACGACCACCATCCGCAAGTCATCTGATTGGCTTTCTTCTCCATTGTTACCTTTGGGCTTTAATGAGATGTATGAATTGGGCTTTTAACGAGGTTAGATAACAATTATTGTGTGTTTAATTATAAAGATGGGTTAAATGGTAATTAAACATATTCTATCCATTGTTAAGATGTATTCTATGCATAACAATGTGTAATATGTGTCTTAAATTTTTTGGTCAATTACAATAATATCCTTCTAATATGTATTATATAGTAGTATAGATTTTTAAAATGATAAATAATCACTAAACGATTTGGTATAATTATAATAAAATCGTATTGATGACGAGGGTAGCCTCAGGAAGCTAACCACGGAAAGACACCAGCAGATAAGAAGGCAAGACAAATGAATGAAACTAAGAAGGCAAGGCAGCAGTCTAAGCCAAGAGTAAGCTAACAAACCACTCGATAATAAGAGGAGTCATGAATTGACAAGACCACACATGTGAACAGTACTAGGTTGGGAAGTGAACCCCAGAGGTCTTCAGACGGTGCAACACTTCCCAACGCTGCCTGGATGGGGAAAGTGTTGAGAACTCAGAGCTAGAACAGTAACCTCTTCATATTACGATTTAGAGAATAAAGCGGGTCAAGCCATAAGGTAGGTTTCGACGGGGCAGGTGTTGGAAAAGGTAGAAGTCCAGTAGTTACACCGTTTTGGGCGTCCCTTATAATATCGAGAAACTGTCTCTCGATCAAAGGAGCTCAGGAAGGCCCAAAAATGAAGGTAAGAATCTTTCAAGAATCACTCATATTGTTCCAAGTAGTCACACTATAAATAGGAGATCACCAGCAGGTATGCATCCCATTCACTCTCAACTATTATCACAGTATACTACTCTCACTCCATCATTCTTATTTTCTAAGATGTCCTTACCTGATTCTCACGTCAGAGGTGGATCGCAGGGGACCCTCCACTGCGGTGAGCCTAACGGTTTATTTTCTTAGCAGGATCTCAAGGTACCAGCTCTGGTACCCGGTGCAACAAGTATAAAATAATAATTTGTTTTTATTAATTAATAACAATAATAACAATTAAATTAAAAGGTATTTCCTTGGTAAACACTCTTTATCCATTTCTACTCAATTCATTGTATAAGAGGGGCCGGCCAAGTGGTTGTCGGTATTTGAACGGGTCTTGAGAAAACCGCTTTCCGCTCTTGGACCGGAAAATCAATAATATGATTTTCAAATTCAATTATTTTCTGATTTCAAAATTTTAAGGACAATAATTAAAAAAAAACCGAGGTTTTTTTAATTTTCCAATCTGTTTTTTTTTAACGGCAATTTGGATCACTGACGTACCACTGACCCACCCGGTCATCTCTACCTCCATCAGGAGGAAACCCCATATGTGCGAAAACCTCTGACTCAACCTGTACCTTTTTTTTTCACAAGTGGGACTTTAACCCAAAGCCTCCCCATCTTAGTGAAGTGTTGGGTATACACATTTGTCACTAGGCTAAGATAGTTGTTTCCAATCTGATTATCATTCAAATTGAATTCAGATTTTGGTTATCGAATGTGACTTTATGATTTTCGAATTCAAATCTTTAATATAATAAATGAATAACTTTATATGCCACGTGTCGACTTCGGGTGAAGGCCAGATTTTTGTTAATGATTTTAAATAAATAAATATATAAAATTTATTCTAATATTTTATTAAAACTTACTAAATCATAAGAAGATTTCAATTATATCTTATCTTAAAATATAATTTTATAATTTTAAAATCTTCATTATTTGTTATTTATAATTCTTAAATCTTCATTATTTGTTATTTAATTAATGACTAATAACATCCGACAAACAAGTATGTAACATAATCGGTTTTTAAACACAGTTCCAAATAAGGGTGTCATAAAAACATTTTGTGCTCATTACCTTAAGTTAATCAACCGAGGTTATTAATATGGTATCATTAGAGCCGGTCCCGAGGATTCGAATGTATTACACGAGCCGAAAAAAAGTCCCATAACGAAATATATAATTTTATAAAAGGCCCAATAAATTTTTTTTAAAGCCTCGAAAATTTTATATATATATATAAATTTTTATTTTTTTTAAAAAAAAAATTTGCCCCTCGAAATGTTAGGCCCACTACAGTCGTGTTGCCCGCAGGCCCTGGGTATCATGAACTTCTTTTGGAACTCACATCCGATGATCATATAATCTTGGCATGGCATGAAAATATATGGTTAGTTTTTAGGTTCTGACATTCTTTCATAGTTAAATTGCAGGAAGTTTAATGCCTTTATGACACTCTTTCTTGCTTCCTACACCAAGCAGGTCTACATTAGTAGGTCAAACAAGTTCCTTCTTTTTACATGTAATGCTACTTAGGATGACAACATTTATGTTCATTCAAGTCATACAAATGATCATATTTGATCTATTGAGTGTTTCCCCTTCAATCGAAATCTCTTGTCTTTGAAAAATAAAACATTAAGTTGTAAAATTGATTTGTTCAATCCACCTTTCTTTTATCACGTGTTGATTAGTCATGTTGAAAAAAGGGCTCGAAATTTTTTTGCAACTTTATCATGTGGTTGTTAAATAAGTTAATAGCAACTTCATACTTTGTATTTAAATTGTAACCTTGAAATCGAACCCTAGTATTTGCAGGGAAATTGAAGATACTCTTGATTAAAGTTAGTTAAGTTTGCTAATAACAGGAAAAATGATATTTGATGTGTGTGTGTCTAATATATATTTTTAATTAAGGTTTGTAACACGTTTATCAGGTTTTAAATTTATAAAAATGATTATTATTTCTACTAACTACACACAATAGGCAAGTGCACCTACCATAACGTAATATAGTTTAGGTAAGAACCAAGTATAACCAACGGACACAACAGTGGCTTCCAATAATCAATATTTACTATTGTCTGACTAAGATAAAAGATGGAAGAGTGGTTGTAAAACAACATAAAGGAAAATAGTAGAGTGGAAACTTATTTAATCAAAACAATATATCACTCAGGTTTGAATCCGCTTTGTTGTAATTTAAGTATTTTAAGTTTAATGATGTAGTCAGTTATGGGATTCATGCAGCACTAGATGTTTGACTACTGGTTTGAAACCCTAACTGTTCTATGTTAGGATGTGGTTAGTTACAAAGTTCATGCAGCACCAGATGTCTTACTACTGGTCTGAAATCTGAACTAATCGCTTGTGTTTCTCGGAGGTAAAATAGACAGGCTTCCGGGTAGGGTTACCGTGACCTACATTCCTTTAGAAAACTAAGATGGATGTCCATTCATAGTCCTCCTCCATATCGAAATAAAATACCTTGAACAAAATAATCTTTACATAAATAATTTGGTTAATTCCAAATCTAAAACACCACGGTTGTAGTTAAGTCTAATGCGAGTCAAGATATGAAAATAACATAAATACTAACACAAAACACATGTTCCAATAAAGACTCAAAATAACTTGTTTGAGTACCCAAAATCCCAACCAACCCAAGTTTAAATCGTTTACCAATGAGGCCTAGTATAGTACCAAAGGTTTTTTATAAAAATACATAACTTTGAATGAATGTTTAACAAGATGTCTTGCTTAAGACACTCATAATATTTAAAGCTTAAGTGAAAGGAAATCAAGAACTCACGTCCGTAAAGGAAGATCATAGTCAAAGGTTAACCAAGAAATATAAACACACCATACATTAAATTAAAACATTAAACTAAACCAAGGTTCATCAAAACCCAAGTGATACAAGAGAACTAGCCAAGAATGGTCATACAAATGACTACATTAACACTTGATGATATAATCATGGAATGATCCAAGTATCAAGCCAAAACCAAAGTGAAGTGAGTATAAATTGCTTCTAAACACTTGAATATGAAGAACTAGGATTTTACACTAACTGATACACTAATATTTATAAAAAAATGAGCTAGAAGAATGGAAGTGCACACCAACAAATGAGGCTTGAGCCTCTATTTATAGACTAAAAAAGGTGGAGGCACGGTCATGCCTATGGGTGCACGGTCGTGCCTTCGTACAAAGGTACTCCGAACAAATCTTCAACTTTCCTAGTGACCGTTGAAGGTACATGTCAGGCCTAGGCACGCGCGTGCCTTAGGGAGCACGGTCGTGCCTCATATGTTGTCTTTCTTTGACTTCATGGATTATTCCATTCTTGATTCAAGGAAGGCATGATCATGCCTGGCTGCTGGTGTCCAAAAGTCTCCATTTTTGTGGGTTTTTCCTTCCTTTATGCCATGGAGGGCTAATTGGACTACAAATTCAAATAAAAGCAATTAAGTAACGCTTTTTTACGATTATGACTTAAAACCAGTCAATTATGGGTATAATTATGCATGAAAACATGTATAATTTAAGGTATGTCAATATTTGTTTTAACTTTGTTATATGCCTTAGGAGAGTGATTAAATTAGGATCAACTATCATTCTGAAAAATGTTGGATGTAACTTGATGATGTGTTGATTTTCTGTTGTGTTGATTTTCTGATGTGTTGTTTTCCTATGCAACTTTTAATGTTGCACTTATTTTCTGATGTGTTGTTTTTCTGTGATGTTTTTGATGTTGTGCTGGTTTGATGTTGTTTACCAGAATTTAAATGGGGTGTTTGAATGGTAGTTTGAATGTCTGGTAGTTTGAATATACGAGTTTTACGCATGTGTATTTTGGGTTATTACACATGTGTAAACCTGGTTAAATCTTTGTTTTTCTTCTTCATGTCTACATTTCTTGGCTTTACACATGTGTATTTTGGGTTATTACATAGGTGTAAACCTGGTTAAATCTTTTTTTATTCTTTAAATCTTCATTTTCGGGCTTAAATAGTTGCTAATTCACGGTTAAATCTTTGTTTTTTCTTCAGAACATGTTGAACAACATGGATTTAAGATGTGAACAACGAAGAATCAAGATGTAAACAAGGAAGAATCAAGTTATAAACAAGGAAGAATCAATAAAAGATAATTACACAAGTGTAAACAGACATAGATAGAGTTATAGTCATAATTTAGGGTTCTTTACACATGTGTAAAGTCAGTTTTCATTGATTTTACACATGTGTAAAAAGCATGTTCAATTGTAAATATTGATTTGTTAAGATAATGATATGTAAAGTCAGTTTTCACTGATTTACACGTGTGTAAAAATCTATTCTTGATTTTCTCATGATAAATCTTTATAGATTTTAGGCCACATGTATTTTTTAAAAAGAAAAAAATGTAAAATAATCTTTTTACCCTCTTATTTAATTTAAGCCATAATTTTTTTAAATATAATAAAAACGCATAATTAATCATAGACACGTATTAAAATATTAAGAGTTTATGTGTGGTTGTGATTGAGTTTATAGGGTTTTCCAATAACCATGAGTTTACCCATGATACAACCCATATATATATATATATATAGGGGCATGTTCTTTTGAGAACCAACTATATGTTGAGAACAGAAAGAACCGCACAAAACGTGTACATATCGCTTTAGTGAAAAAAGTAAAATTCAACAAAAATGTTTTATTTATCTCTTCCCACTCTTAGTTTTAGTTTATCTCATCTCTCCTAAATTTTTTTAAGAAAAGTATAAAAATATGCATATATGCATTCATTTGTGCATATAGTGTGAGTGCATATATGCATTTAAAAAAACGACTATAAATTTGAGGTCTTTTAAAACCAAACCTTAAACATATTGAAATGTACATGAATTCTAGTTAATTTATATTATAAATAGAGGAATAGTTAATGCGGTTCTCACGGTTCTTAACATATTGTTGGTTCTTAACATATTGTTGGTCCTCAAAAGAACATACCCCTATATATATATATATATATAAACAAATTTAACACCAACATCATACACATAAGTAATATACATGTGTATACACAAACATCTATCAATTACTAAGTAAATGTAAAGACACTTACCTTTGAATTAGATGATTCTGGTTGGTCTTCCACCTTAGCAACATGTTCACCTACATAACCACACTTATGTTTAGCAACTAGTGATCTAAAGATGTTCAATAGTTGAGATTTCAACCCATACCTAAGAATTAATGATCAACCCCCTTAATTAACTTGGTTAATACAACTTTAACCAAACCTCCAACTTCTAAAAACAACAATTCAACCCATTTGATCCGTTAAGGTTTATCCAAGTTTCACCTAGTCCTCAAGATTCATGATTCACCAAATTGATTGAGGATTGCATTAACTTTTGTATCTAAGAACACAACAAACATTTACAAACCCATAACACATCATTTAAACACCCAATTGATCAAAACCCCCAATTTCACACTCAAGAACCCTAATTTTATAATTCCAAATTAGGTGTTAAAATCACGTAAATCATGATTATCCAAAATTAACAACATTAAATTAAAACTTCCAATCAACATTTAAACCAAATCAACCCACCAATTGACTCATTTAGGGTTTTTTTTATCAAACTCCACCAAGAACCCTAACAATGGAGTTTTTAAAGATGAAGTGGTTACTTGATGATTAGAGGAAGATGAACACTCCTAATCCAAATGATTTTACATACATATCATCAATTTCAGTTTCATGACTTCTTCCATCTTGCTCCTTGCAATTCACGATTCACACACACACACACACACACACTATGAAGGTGTGTATCACACCCCTCCCCTTTATGAATTAGATTTGGAAAATTTTCAATACACCCCCTTTCACTTCCTTAATTGACCCCTTATTCCAAAATATAGTATGCCCAATTACAAGTAAGACCCTCCATTTTTGTTTTGATTTATTTACACCCTTTAACACGCTTAAACATATTATGTAATAAATCGTGAAAATTGGTTCGTTACAAGAATGAAAGAAATGTGCACTTTATAAAAATGTTTTATGAACAAACATAATTTTTTTAAAATAAAAGACATTTTATAAAAAAAATTATACAAATCATTATTATTTTATAGGAGAGAGAAGCGGAAAATAAAAAATAAAAAAAACTAAAGAATTTTGTATGATTATAAGAGAGAGGGACGAGAAAAAAAGGATGGAGAGACAAAGGAGAGTGACACGAGTTCCTTGAGATTTTTATTTATTAGAGCATTCACACAAATTCTCTATCTTCATCTCTGTTGTTTAGAGATTTATTCTTTGCACCTCCATCATGATCTTTACCTTCATCTTTAGATTTTATAATTTAATAAACAAAGATTATCTAAATATAAAGATCAATTTTCATCAATATCTATATATTTTTTAGTCTCTATGTAAAGGAAAAAAAATAATAAAATAAGTGTTAGTGAGTGATATAGAGATATAAAATGAGACATGGGAGGCTAAAATAATTTTAAAGATAATTTTTTAAAAACATGATATTTAGTTAAATTATATAGATAAAGATGAATATGTTGATGTGAATAGTGTTGGGTATGTAAATAGAGTGAGATAAAAGATCGAGATTACACATTTGAAATCTTTTGTAAAACTTGGAATAAGTTTTTGTATTTTTACATATTTTTTTTATAGCAGATGGTCAAGTGGTTGGGGGACTTTACTATCTTAATCAGGACTAGAGTCCTCACCCCCGTTCGAATCACACCCCACACCACACAGGAGTAAACCCACAATTGGAAAAACTTTCTTACTCAACCTAGAACAATTTTTGTCCCAAACGAGACTCGAATCCTTGACCTTCAATTTGAAAAGTTATGATGCTATCACTCAACCCAAATACCTGGTTTGTATTTTTACATTTTATAAAAAAATAGAGTAAAGTGCCATTTTCGTCCCTGTGGTTTGGCCATTTTAGCCACTTTCATCTAAAAACTTTTTTTTAGCTTTTCCGTCGCTGGTTTTTCAAAATCTAGCCATTTTCATTCAACTGACTAACTCCGTTAAAATTTTAACGTTAAATCAAGGACAATTTGATATTTTCAAAAATCATTTTTTATTCCCCTTTATTCCCTTCTTCATTTAAAAAAAATTAAAATGATGGACCCTTTTAAAAAACAAAAAACAAAAATCAGGTCTCCACCATTCGATGTTCAGATTCAACCCTTCTTCTTCCCCACCACCAATTACAACAGACCCTAACACCACCTTCCAAAACCCTAACATGTCTTATCCTCCGATATCTTCCGCCGCCTCGTATCCCCCACCCATCATCACCGGCACTGGCGACTCGTACTCATACGCCCCTCAATCTCCTATCTACCACCCCCAATTCCACATCCCTTCACCTCCTTTTCAACCGGACAACCCTATGCCTCCCTCTTACTTACAACACCATCAACCCATCTCATCCACAAATTGACTATCACAGAATGTCTAATTAGCATGATTTTTTATTTATTTATTTTTTATCTTTTTTCTAAATCAAACAGAAGGATGTAGATATGTCTAATCAACAAATAAGATTGTTTTTCCAAATCAACTAGAAGGCAAATAGCTGCAGCATCAGAAAAGAACGAAAAAAACCAACAGCTGTGAACGGTTAACAAATCCCTTTTCAGGAAACAACAAATCGCCTCTAATCACTGCTGTTTTTCATAAAAAAATTGATATTGGGATGCTTGGAAATGATTTGCTTTCACCCTATTCAGGAAAACGAAAAGGAAAAGAATAGAAGCAGCAAACAGCAAATCGCCACACCAGACCCACCTTCCCCGGTCGCCACAGATTTCCGATCATCGACCCCTGTAAATGGCCCCTACATCGAAACCACATGGATGAAAACAGTGAAAGGGGGGGTTTTTTGGGCTTTGGTTTTTTGTTTTTTAAAAGGGTCCATCATTTTATTTATTTATTTTTAAACGTAAGGGGGAACAAAGGAGAATAAAAAAATTGGTTAAACAAAAGAATTTTTTAAAACATCAAATTGTCCATGATTTAACGTTAAAATTTTAATGAATTTAACTAGTTAGATGAAAATGAATAAAAAGTTTTTAGACGAAGATGACTAAAATAACCACGAAAATCACACTTTACCTAAAAAAAATAAAAATCAAGCGACTATTTTTGTTTGTAGAAAAAAAAATACGTAAAATAGAAAATGAAACTATTGGGCGCTTCTTTATGAGAGCCAATTACGTATACCCACGTGTATATAGATTACCAAAATGCCCCTTCCCCCACACTTTCAAATGAAATTCGTTCGCCATCACCTCTTACACACACACACTCTCTCTCTCTCTCTCTAACTTTCTCTCTCTAGGTTTCCTTCAAGACGTCAACTCATCCTCTGCTTATCCTGTTCATCTTGAAAGCTTTTCAGATTGTAGTATTCATTAGTGAATGAAATCACTAGGAATCCGCTGCGACTAATCTCGTGTAGAAATTAGGGCTTGAATCGGCTGTTCGATAGGGGAGTTATTGGAGCCCTTGAGTGTTTGATTTTCTGAAATGTCGCAGCAGCAACGTTGATCCAACGGTCAGGATTTCGACACCGGATGGAGGGAGGTAGTAGTAGCTTCTCTTTTCCACATTTACTTGATGTGCATTAAGGGCTTATTGTAAGAAAGTTGGGCTATTTTATCATTTTGTTTGGTGTGAACTTTAGGGTTCATTTTTCAGTGGTTGAAATGCTTGTCTCAGATACTTGTGTTTGTTTAAGTAGTTCTCATATATGCCTTGAGCAAGAGGGAAGTTTTAACTATTATGCCTGATTACAAGTTTTGGCCATTAAGTGGCTGACTTCTGTTAATTTGGTTTCTAGTAGAAAGAAAATACAAGATGTCAAAGGAATTGTAAGCTGTTTTATATGGATTCTGTTCTTCCAAATGTTAAAGATTATTTCTAGTGTCCTGTTTTGTAAACTTTTTGAACAAGTTGTTTAGGCAGAGTTAAAATGTGAATGAATAAGCTAAGTTGTTTGCCAACTGTATTAGGAGTTTGTATAGTATGAATCACGAAATAGTTACAATTGATGGCTTTGGTTTGTTTTCTGGGAAGCTTTTGTTTTTTCTCAGATTGTATGCGTCGCTGTCGTAGTTACTTGTAGTAGCTAGCTTATGTATTGGCATTTCAAAAAAAATTTCATTATTTTGAATGTAGGATGCCTATTGATAGATTTGATATTGACTATGTGCCTGTGATTTATGCTTGATTCAGGGATGATTTGACTTGATTCTATCTTGTTTTTTTCTATATTCTATCATGATGTATTCTATACACATTAAGGTTTTCTTTTTTTATCAAGTTAGTCGTGGTTTACAATGTTAGTGCATCTTGCCTTTTTGTGCGATATTTGGTAAAGACAGGTGTATTGTGATTGGATTCATTCCGTATTTGATGGTTAAGATTCCCACATGCTTAACTCTAAACGGAATATATTAAAGAAAGTTTTTTGCCTTATCTAGTTTTTACCAAGGGTGCCGGAACTTCTTTTTGAAACTTGCAGTGACTGGATGTGGAAACATAAAATAATGAAAAAGTTTGTTTATGCATCATGCCATCTCTCCATTTTACGGGGCTCCAAAATAAGAGCATTGTTTTTGTGTGTTCTCTCTCATTATAGGAATTGGTATTACTAATCTAAAATAAAAAAAAAAAGTATACGAGAGAAACAAAATTTCTTTATTGCTTGAAAAAAAGGGCATAGTTATTTGACAAACCGAAATATTTAAATGGGTGTTGACATGCTAAATGAGATGACTTTTATCATATTGATTTATGGGTTACATAATATATATTGAATGATAAATCATACAAGTACTTGTGCCTAAAAGAGTTGAGTTGAACTGCAGGGTTATGCTAATGGATTACGATGACAATGAATTCAATATCCATAATGTTGAGTTAGCTGAAGAAGGGAGCTCCACAGTTTCTCCTGTTTTACGTCCATATGACTATGAAGATGGGGGAAATTTAAGGTTTGATAGTTTGGTTGAAAACGAGGTTTTTCTTGGTATCACAGGTCAGGAAGACAATCAGTGGATTGAGGAGTACTCACGTGGTACTAGTTCAAGTGCGGCAGAATCAAGACGTGACAATGTATGGTCTGAAGCAACTTCTTCGGAATCTGTTGAAATGCTTCTAAAATCAGTTGGCCAAGGGGCCTTGGTGACTGAATCAAGTGATGAACCTGGTGGCTTAGCTACAAACATGGATCCTAATTTGAAGCAATATGATGAAAATAATCATGCCCAAGAAGCAATGGTAACAACAGACAAGGAAGAAGGGGGGGCCTTGGTGACTGAATTAAGTGATGAACCTTGTAGCTTAGCTACAAATATGGATCCTAATTTGAAGCTAGATGATGAAAATAATCATACCCAAGAAGCAATGGTAATAGACAAGGAAGAAGAGGGGGCCTTAGAGGCTGAAGAATTGGATGTGAGTGATGAACCCGGTAGCTTATCTATAAATATGGATCCAAATTTGAAGCAAGATGATGAAAATAATGATGACCAAGAAGCAATGTTAATAGACAAGGAAGAAGAGGGGGCCTTGGCAACTGAAGAACTGGATGTGAGTGATGAACCTAGTAGCTTATCTATAAATATGTATCCTAATTTGAAGCAAGATGATGAAAATAATCACGCCCAAGAAGCAATGGTAACAAACAAGGAAGAAGAGGGGGCCCTGGCAACTGAAGAATCGGATGTGAGTGATGAACCTGTTAGCTTATCTAAAAATATGGATCCTAATTTGAAGCAAGATGATGAAAATAAGCACGCCCAACAAGCAATGGTAACGAACAAGGAAGAAGAGGGAGCCTTGGCAGCTGAAGAATTGGATGTGAGTGATGAACCTGGTATCTTAGTCATAAATATGGATCCTAATTTGAAGCAAGATGATGGAAACAATCATGACCAAGAAGCTGTGGTAACAAGCAAAGAAGTGGGGGCCTTGGTCATTGAAGAATTAGACGCGAGTGATGATCCTGGTAAGTTAACTACAAACATGGATCCTAATTTGAAGCAAGATGATGGAAACAATCATGCCCAAGAAGCAATGGTAACAAACATAGAAGTGGAGGCCTTGGTCATAGAAGAATTGGATAGTGATGATCCTGGAAAGTTAACTAAAAATATGGAACCTAATTTGGAGCAAGATGATGGAAACAATAATGCCTATGAAGCAATGATAATAAATAAGCCTCAGGATCATTTTTCTGGTTCTAATGCGAGTTTCGATTGTCAAAAGGTTAATGTTACAATTACTAAAGACTCTCATGAGGAGGCTAAGGTTTCTGGTGGAGAGTTAGATTCAGATGTTTTAGGTAAGAAATGTGATTTATCTCAGGAAAAAGTTGACGGTATATGTGATGATGTAAATCACAAGGCCAGAAATATAGCAGTTGAATTATCTGAAAACAAATTACAAGATCTTTCTACCTTCAAGATAGAATGTGCGAATTTGGATGCTAGCGAGGAATGCAATTTGGAAAAATGTCCCTTCAGCAATAAGGCTGAGTGTAGTACCAAGAACACTGATAATCCAATAGGCAGTCACACTGCAGTTGAAACTTGTACAAACACTGATGAAAATCCTTCAAATTTGGAATCTCTTGATAAGCCACCATTTGAAGTTGACATTTCTGTTGATGAGGAGTCAATGCCAGCAGGGAGTGGTAATTTGCTGATGACAGCAGCTTGTGTGGAAGTTTCTCATGATAGCAAGTGTGCAGTCACTGCTTTTCCTGAGGCATGTGAACTTAATAATGACCTTATGTATGAGGACTTACCTCGAGTTGCTGTTGAGAATGATGACAAGACAAAACCAGAAAATCTTGCTTCTCTAGAATTGAATGTGTATTCTCCATCAAAGGTGTCTGATGTACAGAGTCGTTATGTTGAGGAATTAGAAAAACCAGACGGTGTATTTGACCCATCTGAAATGGGTGAAGGAAGCAGCATTAATGCCGTGGGTAATATGACAAACACGTGCTCATCAGCTGAATTGCTTGCTGGAAACGAGGATCTTGTAGCCGCTCCAAAAGCTCACAGTGGGAATTCAAACGACAAGGACCAGAGCCCGGCTGCTAGGCTTTCTGGTTCAGTGCAGCATCATGTAAATGATGAGATACAATCATCTGAGCAAGATAGTGGTACATGTATCGATCGTGATATTACTTTACACGAGGAAGGAAATGCAAGGTTGTCTTTGGATATGGACATTGCAGAACTTGATAGCCAAAAAAATGCTGAATCAATCTTGTCTGCTGAAGGCTGTAATGCTCAAGGATCTGAAGCTGATTTCACCATTTTGGCTGAACCAGGTATCTCTCTGTCTACACACATACACCACACACATATTTGTTCTTTAATAAACAGAGCTGAACCAGGAGTATTAAAGTTATGTTTATAGACTGTCTTGTTCAGCTCTCAGTTTCAATCGTAATATAAACGCGCGCGCACACACACACACCATGTGCAACTCATTGCATTTTTTCTTTCATCACCAGTTGCCACTGTGAAATCTGGTATGGTGTCATCTTCTGACACTTTGGATGGAGTCCACTTAAATTCTAGAAATGTTGCTACAGGTTATATTGATGCCAAATCTCCTCCTATACTTGGGGGGATGAGTTCAGTTCACCATGATAATGAGCAGAAAAAGGAAGGAGTTGTCAGTGACGGATCCTGCGAAAACGAGTCTCTCAGAGTTGCAAGTAGTATGGTCGATTGTGCTTCGTCATCTGTGGTTGAAACAGGTGCATCCCCTGATAGTGCTGGAGAAGATGTACGTGGAACGTCTGTTGAAAACATGAATGCAATCATGAATGAGCTAGCACAAGAGGCTAATCCCGGTGGTTTGGGGGGTTGCTCCACACCTGCAACTGTAGATCCCATACCTAGTGCTTCATTATCTGTGGTTGAAACAGGTGCATCTCCTGATAGTTTTGGAGAAGTTGTACGTGGAACGTCTGTTGAAAACATGAATGCAATCATGAATGAGCTAGCACAAGAGGCTCACTCTCATGGTTTGGGGGGTTGCTCCACACCTTCGACTGTAGATCCCATACCTAGTGCTTCATTATCTGTGGTTGAAACAGGTGCATCTCCTGATAGTTTTGGAGAAGTTGTACGTGGAACGTCTGTTGAAAACATGAATGCAATCATGAATGAGCTAGCACAAGAGGCTCACTCTCATGGTTTGGGGGGTTGCTCCACACCTTCGACTGTAGATCCCATACCTAGCGAGTCATCAGCAAAAGTGGGTGATAATGTTGAGGCTGGAGGTGGTATCCAGGATTCTATCTCAGGACATCACGGTGAGACACCTCTAATTTTAGCAAAATCTTCCTACTTCCTTTATGGTGTATGTTACTTGAGATGTAGAGGTACACACATCTTATCAGTACAACATTGTTGGATTGGTTTTAAATCAATGTCTTTGTTTCTTTTATATTGCTATGTTATTGCTTTCATCCTCTTGACCTTCAACCCCTTGTTCCTTTTTACTGTTCAAATGGTTGTCATGCAATATTCATGTCTGGATTTAATCTTGTATTTTAGGGAACATTGTAGTTCATGTAACACGGAACTTGCTGAACCGTTTTTTGCTCTGCATCCTTCATTATTCTGATGATGGGATCTTTATGGTTAGAGAGTGGGTCATATATGTTGAAATGCATATTTGCTTCTGTTTCTGATTACTTAATTGGATTTTGCAGTTAATATGTCAAGCGAGCAGCATGCTTCTACTGATGTGGTGCTTACCTCAGAATGCGATGACAGTCATATGAGGCATGAGGAAGATAATTCTCTGTCTATGGATAAACTTCAATCTGTTTCCCCTCTTTTAAACACAAACAATAATGAACTTTCTCAGAGTACTAGAGTAAAACCTGTTGAGGATGCCATTAATGAGAGTGCGCCACTTCCAGAGGCAACAAAAGACGTGATGCTTACCTCAGAACGCGATGATAGTCATATGAGGCATGAGGAAGATAGTTCTGTCTTTATGGATAAACATCAATCTGTTTTTCTTTTAAACACAAACAATACTGAACTTTCTCAGAATACAAGAGTAAAATTCATTGAGGATGCTATTAATGAGAATGCCTCGTTTCCAGAGGCGACAGAAGATGCGGTGCCTACCTTAAAATGTGATGATAGTCATATGAGGCATGAGGAAGATAGTTCTGTGTCTATGGATAAACATCAATCTGTTTCTCTTTTAAACACAAACAATACTGAACTTTCTCAGAATACAAGAGTAAAATCCATTGAGGATGTTACTAATGAGAATGCCTCACTTCCAGAGGCAACAGATAATGTGGTCCTTGCCTCAGAATGCGATGATAGTCATATGAGGCATGCGGAAGATAGTTCTGTCTCTATGGATAAACTTCAATCTGTTTCTCCTCTTTTAAACACAAACATTACTGAACTTTCTCAGAGTACAAGAGTAAAACCCAGTGAGGGTGCCATTAATGAGAATGTCTCACTTCCAAAGGCAACAGAAGACTTGCAGGGAAAAGAGCAATCAATTTCTTCAAATAGTGATATGAAAATAGATAAAAGTTTTACTTTTGAGGTCAGTACAACTGCTGTACTTGGTGAAACAGGCAAGGGTCTGCAATTATTTCCTGTCCCTCAAGCTTGTAATTTGTCAACGGTAATACTTTTTACATTCATCTTTTGGTTTCCTATGAGTCTCGGTGCCTTATGACACTGGATATTGTTGCTAATCTGTGCTGTAGAATATGGAAGTACCTTGTATTGAATCCAGCAGTAGCACATTGGATCCTAGAAAACCAAATGAAGCTCCTGCTGTTACTCCTCAAACACCTGGAAGTGGGACCATTCATTCAGGAGCCAAAGAGCGTAAAACAAGGCGAAAGTCAGTTGGGAAAGAAAGCGTGAAGAAAGGCAAGGAAACAACTACTATACAACCAGGAAGAGTAGAAAAATCATCTCCTCTGTTGGTGACCCCCCCACCACCAACAGCAGCTGCAGCTGGTCATGTTATACAGTTTCAAGAGTTGAGGCCTGAAGAGAGGGTTGAATGCAGTGTTACAAAACCCATTCCTATATCAAATCTGCCAGATTTGAATAATGCAACTTGTATATTCCACCAGCCTTTTACCAATGATCAACAAGTTCAACTGAGAGCACAAATCCTGGTATATGGATCATTGATGTGAGTAATTTCGCTTTTCAAACACAAATACTAGTAGATGGACTGGTGTTGATGATGCCTTCTTTTTCTGTGTGAGACCAGTAGCATGCAAGTAGGGTACAAGAACCGGGTCCTACAAATTTTGTGGGATGCTTATTTTACTCCATCCTCTTATATCTGTCTTTGCCTCCAAGTAACTGGCCTATTTTAATACGGAAAAGGGATTTTGAAACCAACAACTTAATTTCTTTTTTGGCAAAAACAAAGAGTTTTGATAATTCAACAATTGTTGGTCAAACACTCTTCTCACCTTGATTCTCTGAACCAAACACGGGAACATGCATTATGCACTTGAGGGCGGATGGGTGAATCTAAGGATGATGTTATTTGGTTTAACAAATCTTACAGAATTTGAGCAGTCATCTTAGTATGTTTTATATACCGGAGTTAGTATTTTTGTTGTTATACTTAAATTAGGTACATTTTTTTTCCACATCTATGAATCTCTTGGCTGAGATGTGTCGAATTGTGGTTGTAGATCGGGGACGCCGCCTGAAGAGCCCCACATGATTGCTGCATTTGGACAGTCTGGTGAGTTGATTGTTTTTTGTTGTTTTGAAGATTAGCTGACATTTCTGATATCAAAATGTTTACATATAACTGTATTGTATATTCAGATGCTGGAAGGAAAACATGGGAAGCTGCTTGGCATGCTTGTCTGGAGAGGATTCATGGTCAGAAATCCCAGGCTAACACCCCTGCTATGCAGCAGCCACGATCAGGTAAATTTTGCGTTGGTGGTTGTTCATGTATTGTAGGTCCAATAACATTTTAGCTTTCATTTCAGACTTGAAAGACGTAAGCCATAGAAGTCCGGATCTAGGAATTAAACATAGTAGTACCCTCTTAAGCGGCAACAAGGGTACTCCGCCAGCTGTAAGCCCCTTGATTCATGTTTCATCGCCTCTTTGGAACATGTCTACCCCATCTGGTGTTGGTTTTCACTCAAGAAGTGCTGCTTTTCAACACTTGTTTACTCCTATACATCCTACTTATCAAACTCCACCAAACCCTCTGTGGCTATCTCAGGGTCCTTTTCTTGGACAATGGGGGGTTGCTTCTTCACCAGCTTCTGCCACCCCTCGTTTTTCTGCATTACCCATAACCGAAGCAGTAAAGTTAACCCCTGTCAAAGTTTCTGGGGGTGGTCCACATACCTATTCTAAGCCTGTGGCTGAAGGTACTGTGATTTCTTCCCTATCTACTGATGGAAAAAAGGCTTCCAGTGATTCAAAAAGCAGAAAGAGGAAAAAGGTTGCTGCTGCTGTTAGTAGTGTTCCTAGTCAAGTTCTGATGACTCCTGCTCATCTGCTCCCTCTTACCGGAGGTCACAATCACAATCGTTTTCCGTTTCTTGTTGAAAACCAGACAGATTCAGTTACTGCTCCTGTTACTAGTATTTTTTCTACTTCAGTTACTGTATCAACACCTCCTGCTTCTAAAATCAGCAGTCCTGGCACGTTACTTTCTGTTCATGGTCGTCCTAGATTAGGGGATAAAAAGGTGGGCGATGCAGATGATGTGTTGTTGAAAAACGTTGAACAGGGTAATGTGCAACAAGCAGATGTGAATGCAACCAAAACATGGCAGCCCTCTAGTGAGTCAAGAAGCATAAAGAGGACAAAGGTTACCACTAGTACAGTTGTCAGCCAGACCCCTGTTTCAACACCTGCTCTTGCTCATTTACCTCAGGTCCTTGGTAGTGAGATCTTGCTACTTGCTCAAAATCAGACAATTTCTGCAACTGCTCCTGCTTTTTGTACTTCGTTTCCTACATCAGTTGCCATGTCAACACCTGTTTCCATCACATATGACGGCAGTCCTACTGGTAGGTTTCTTGAGACCATATATCTTACTGCGTCCACCCATGGTTATCCTAGAACTGCGTATCAAAACATGGAGAATGCTCCAGCAGTAGAAGAGGCTTTGAGCAAAGTCAAGGAGTCCAAGCTACACGCAGAGAATGCTGCTCTGCTAGCTGCTGCTGAAGTCAGTAATTGCCAGGATGTATGGTGTGGGTTGGATAGCCAAAAGAATTCTGGTGGTGTTGCAAATGCTGAAGCTAAGCTAATGTCTTCAATAGCTGCTACTGCTGCTACTGTTGCTAAGATGGCATCAGCTGCCGCTAAAATAGCATCAAATGTTGCAGAACAGGCAAAATTAGTGGCTGATGAAGTATTTCTATCAAGCAAAACTGAAAATTTTGATCATATTTCACATCCAAATGCCGTCAACAAAGCTAAACCCACCTATGTTTTGAAGAGCTTGGACAAAACAACTGACAATCATCCTAATTCAATTATTTCTGCTGCCAGAGAAGCTGCTCGGCGGAGAATCGAAGCTGCTTCAGCTGCCTCAAAACATGCTGAAAATCTAGATGCTATCGTAAAGGCTGCTGAACTGGCAGCAGAAGCTGTGTCACAAGTCGGTAAAATTGTTGCGATGCACGATTCATCAGCTTTGAGAAAGTTGGCAGAAGCTGGTCCTGAGGGTTTCTGGAAGATATCCCAGTTAGCATACAAGCAGCACCAGGGTGGTGAGGTTTCAGGACTACATCTGAATAGCAACTCTGGTAAAAGGAATGTTCCTGATGTGTTTATTGAAGAGATTCAGACTTTGAAACATGGTAAAGCACCTCCTGTGCATTTGGCACAAAATCAGATGATGATGGTGATTGATGATGGCTCAATTACAGGCGTTGAAAAGGATACTAGGACTTCCACAGTTCCCAACTTGTCTAAAGCCGTTGGTGTTTCTACTGAAACAAATACCAGATCACCTCATACCTATGTTGTTGGGCACAACATTCCTCAAAATACTCCAGGCATTTGGGAAGAGCATAACATTAAGGAGGGTTGCCTTGTTGAGGTAACTGAGTTTATATTTTTCATATTTCTGCCTTGTGATAGTGAAATTCTGTTCTTTGTCCTTCACTTGCTTATTTCTACCTGTTTGTGTTTTAGGTATACAAGGTAGATGGTAAGTATAAAGGTGCCTGGTTAGCAGCTAACATATTGAGTTTGAAGGATGAAAAGGCGTTGATCTGTTACACTGGAATCCAATCTTCAGATGAAGGTAAAGATGTTATGGATATCACCGTTTAATATATGTCACTTGAACATAATATAATGGTGATTTTTCTCTGTGTGGAAGTAACTCTGAACTGAATCGTTAAGTAGTCAAAATTGAATTGTGGGAATTATGCAATATTGTTTATTATCATGTGTGCAGTACATAAGTGTGATATTCTTTGCTACTTGAAGGCATTTAAAATGCAAAGCATTGTTACATTAAGTTTACAAACATGTACTAATCAACTTTGGTTGCTGTATTGAACCAAGTGTGCTGTATATTTAAAACAAACATATACAGAAAATCATGTTGTTTTCAATGAATCTGTATATAGACATGACATCTTTTAGGATAATATTTTTATTTCTTTGTTGTTTTTGAGTAATCTAGATATATTCATTGCACATAAAACTATAATCCAGATAATATGTAGTTGCCCATGTTTTGGAGTGATGTATATGATGTGAATTGTGTCTGGTGTTGACTGGACTGTCATATAGGAAAAACTCTGAAGCTTTGTTACATTGTTTTGAAGGCTCAGAGGAAGTAAAGGAATGGGTGGCATTTGAAGTAGAAGGCAGTGAGGAGGTACCAAAGATACGGATTGCTCATCCTATGACTACCATGCGGTTTGAGGGGGCAAGAAAGAGACGCAGAACAGCCATCACAGATTATGCTTGGTCAAAGGGAGACAGAGTTGATGTCTGGATGCAAGATTGGTTAGTGTTTTTTTTTCAAACACTTGTTTTTTTTTCTTTCATAATGTCTTATTGGATAATTAGTAAAATAGTAAAAGCTGTTGTAGGGTGCATTGAGTTCATAATGTTCATCAAGCATGCAACTTACTAGTCCCTCTATTCTCTATTTGCTGTCCTACTTTGACTCCCACGAATGACTTACCATGCTAGAACTGATACAATTTCTTAGTTGAAGTCAATATTTGAATCAAAAAGTACTCTAAGCATGAACACTATAAATACAAAGGATTGGTTTTATACCTATTAAAGTATAATTAATGGCTATTTGTTTTTATTAAATACTAGTGTGACATAATTTGAAGTCAAATGATGATAGCAAATAAATGAAGTATTGTTCTGTTAAGATGATGTATTTGAGGTCAGCAAAGTATACTACAAGCTAAAGATTAGTTGGAATCATTATCTTGTATGCATCAGGATGAACCTTTTTGGTATAGCTTATCATCTCATACATTTGAATCAGAGAAACATGGATATAATACCCATTTCTTATTTTATATCATGTACTTAATGAGTCTGACTGTCCTTGCCTTTGTTTATTTCTTGGGGTTGAGCCTTGTATGTGTATCTTCACATGGGTTGTATGATAAACATAACCCTTTTGTAGTTGGCGCGAGGGAGTTGTTATGGAGCCAAATAAGATTGATGCAACTTCCCTAACTGTTCAATTTCCAGGTATGAGATGCCTCATTGGTTGTTGTATAAAGTATCCTATTGGTACACATATTGTTTGAATTTCTGGTATGATTCTTTAGTTATATATTATTATGACTTACTATGGTTTTTGTTTTTTTTTTAAATCTTTTTGCAGCATCACAAGGAGAGACATCAGTTGTTCGATCATGGCATGTCCGGCCAACTCTTATCTGGAAGGATAGAAAGTGGATTGAACGGAAGGGAGGCTATGCTTCTCAGGTATATCTTAGTTTTGGTAAACAAACAATTTTCTTTATCATTTAGTTTTAATGAGTTTGTATATTTCTTTACAGGGTGAGACACCAAAGGAAAAGCGAATGAAACTTGGTAGTCCTGCTGCTGTCAATGATAAAAGGAAGGACAAGTTGCCAATGAATGTGGAGCCGGGAAGGCATGAAGAACAAGGAACACTACTGCCCTTAATATCTGCCCAAGAAATTAGTTTTAATGTTGGTAAAAGCACCAACAAACTTAGCAGCAATCTTAGAACAATCCAGAAGGAAAGGGCAAGAGTTGTTTTTGGTGTCCCTAAACCTGGCAAGAAACAGAAATTTATGGACGTGAGCACACAATTTGTTAATGATAGAAGCTACAAAAGCAATACGACAAATGGTTCATTCAAGTTTTCAAAGCCTCCTGTTACCCGTGGATCTAAAACTGATGCCACTGAAAAACAAGTTACTGAAACCAAATCTAGACTCAAGTCTAGAAAACCACCAGTTCCTTCGTTCAGAACAATAACCAGTCGCGATTCTGAAACGACAGATGTAGATTCTGTTGAAAACTCATCAAGTCGCCAAAGCCAGACACAAGTCGGGTCATCTTCTAACAAGAGTAGAGATCCCGCAAAAGGTCCCACTCCAAAGAAAGCTTTCACTTTCACATCAAAGCCTAAATCTGAGCAGTTTAACAGAGGAAAACTACAAATAGCACCTAAAATAGCGGTGAAGGATAAATCAAATCCTCAAGTTAATGAGCCTCGTAGATCAAACCGTAGAATCCAGCCAACATCAAGGGTAAGAGGGGTCTTTTGTTTTAACACATGTGGTGCATTAATTGTCATCTTTCTGTCCCTCTATAAGGGCACTTCACATTTATTAACATTTTCAACTTTTGTGGCCTCAGTTATTGGAAGGGTTACAAAGCTCACTTACCATATCAAAGATACCTTCTGCTCCACACACAAGTCAAAGAAAGGTTACACCGAAAGGTAAATGTACTTTCTTTGCCAAATTCAAACCTACATATGAACCTAGTACAAATAAATTTACAGTTTACACAATACTTTTTCTCCACAAGATTCTGTTTGTCTTTATTGGAGGATATTTTTTTTTGTTTGACGATGGTCAAATAATTTAGTCAAATTACATGCCAAGTAATCATGTCAATGTTCATGAAGGTCAGGCTCTATTTATATAGGTCGTTTTAGCTTTCTCATTTGCTTGATGTAATTGAAATACAAAATGGAGATCTTCATGTATGATTGGAGTAATATATATATTCATTTGATTTTGTACAGGGAACACCAATCATGGCTGACCGGATCTCTTACTAAGCAAAGCAGATGTGTAACTTGTGCATAATCAATCAAGCGGAGGAACAGCTAATCTTAGCTTTCCTGGGACCTTAATCTTTTAGATGAATCTTGGTTTAGCTTTGTAGAAGATGTTAATATTATATTTTTTGCGATGTTTAGTCTGTTACAGTCGTTATTTTTAAACCTTTTTCCTCCTGATTCGTTACTAGCTACCCGTATGTCATTGAAATCGCTATATCTATAGTCTCATCTAGCTTTTGATGTATCAAGCTAATGCTATCAATGTCTTTTCTTATTAAAATCTCATGGTGGAGATTTCAAGATGTTTGTGATAATTGTGTTGAGTTTATGTTTGGATGGTGAGGTTGCAAACACATCAGTCATAACCTTATCCTCTGAGGTGGTTGGTGCAAAACATGGATTGATCCATTAATTTTTTCTTGACAGATAAAACTTTGCATTTTAGTACACTACTACTAACATGAATTAAAAATATTGACCTCAGAGACTAGCATGGTATATCATCATTATCACTGGAAGTAGACATGTTTGTCTAGAATTTTCCAGAGACTAGCATGGTATATCATCACTATCACTGGAAGTAGCATAGTGAATTATCTAACCTAAGCATTCTGAATTCATTATTTATGAATGAAGTTTAAGTATAAATTAATCATAGTATCCAAATCAAAATCCCTGTTGCCCCCCGCGAAGAGCATCTGTGTGGCTCTGATACCATTTAAGGTGGTAAGTGGTAACAGTTGAAAAGTTTTGTCGGTTCAAAATTATTAATTCAAGTTGGTGGTTATCTAGAAAATTTAAGATGGTATCATATATAGTTAACAATAATATTATTATGTTCCACATTTTTTTAAAAAGAAATCATTTTGTAATTAACATTTATACTTATAATTCAAACAGAAATATCCAGCACAACCTGGATTCGTTTTCTACCTCCGGTGTAAGGTTGAAAGCTAGGGTTAGGGGTTGGAGTTTTTCTTCTTAATAAAGAAATATATATATATATGGATAAGAACACTCAAAGAGATTATAAGGAAAATGAAGCTTTTATTTCATCATAATTTGTTACAAGCATAAGGGTTACAAAGAAAACTCCCTAACGGAAGACACTTTTTACATAAAGATTTTTTCACACTTTTTAGACCCGATGATCCTCCTTTTTCTCCTTGTTTCCTTTTATAGACTCCTTTAATTTTCCTCTAACATCTTCTTTTGATAGGTGTCATTATAGACACTCTTCTTATCTTTCTTGCCTCCTTTATCACCAACTTTATTTGTCTTCTTCAATTTATGCTAGACTCTTTCATTGGAACTTGGATATATTAAAACTTGGAAACTTTAAGACTTATTTATAAGTTTTTACCATGTTATAACTTTGTCTTCAACTTTAGTGGCATAGTAAATGTCATTTTTTGTCTTTCATGAAACAATATTGTCAGAATATTGAAGACTAAAAAGTCTTCATATCTATCTTTTTTTCATAATATCGATCTTTAAAATCTTTTTAGTATTATTTAAACCATGATTTACAAATCTTAATCAATGAATTTTGGAGAATCGATGCTCATTTTATCTTTCTGACGAGAACAAGCAGGACATGTATCCATTTTGTGTTCTCTATACATGCAAATCTTTTCTTGTGCTTGAGGTCTAGATTTTATAATACCTTTATCTAATAATTTTATCTTGTTTTGCAAATATCTTATTGTTGAATCCGGAGACAAATTAGCAGGTGATATCATACATGGAAAGTATTTACTATCTCCTCCATAAGTTCTAAACCCTTTTTTGAAACTTGATTCTATTCCCTGTAGAACTATCCTTATTCCAAGGGATCTTCTATAATAGATATCATTTTCATTAAATTGATAAAAATATTTCTTTTTTGTTTCAAAAGAACAAGAAAATGACTGGCACTTTTGAATTTCAATAAAATGATAAGCATGATAGTAATAGTCATTATAAAAATCAGGTCTTGCTGATAGGAATTTTAAGAGCAAAATATCTTTTGGGGTAATGGTTGGGTTATTTAAATAGCAGTTTTTGACCCCAACTCCAATCTAGCCAGGTAATTATGATATTTCAGAAAAATTTGATGAAGTAAGGTAAATAGTGTTTATTGCACCAAAATCATACCAATATCTTATTTCCCTTGGGGAGGATCTTTGTAAGTAGTTTAGTCAAGGGTATATCCCCGTGAAATCAATATATCTTGTATTATTTGAGGGAGATTATATAATTCTCTTATCTTAGTTTCCTGTTGAACAGCAGGGCTTTGTTCAAAAGGCATCCTTTGAACTATCCTTTTAAAATTAGACTTTTTATCTGAATTTGGTTTAAAGGAGAAAGATTCTCCATCTTGTTGATCTTTTTGCTCTTCCTGATCAGAAATAAGATCTATCGTTTGAGTCCCTTGTGAACAAGTAGAAGTGCATTTCTCTTCTCATGTTGTGTTTTATCAAAAATTTCATTTTCATGATATCAAATTCATATAATCTAATCTTAGAGCTCATTATTAAACAATGTCTTCTGACCAAATCCATTATCTGAGAGATATTTTGAGGGAGACCTCAATAATGTTTATCTGAGAGATATTTTGAGGGAGACCTCAATAATGTCAACTAGTTCACCCATATCTTTTGCAATTTGTTTCATTGCATCCATATGATTATCCTTATTGTAAGGCGTTTATCCATTTGTTGAGCTAACTCCTCCATCAGAGTTAGGAAATACATTTTTATCAGATTTAATTATTTATATATCAAAATTATATTCAGATAAAAGGGTTTTTTCATCTTATGAGTCTTTTATATTCTGGTTTAGAGAGCAAATTATTTTTTATCAAGGCTTTTACCTGGGAATTGTCTGTCCTTAATAAAAATTTGTTTGGTAATAAAAAATAATAAAACTTTTGACAGCTTCTTATCACTACTAATAATTATTTTTCTTTAATATGATATCGTGTTTCAGTATCACTAAAAGTACCAGAACAATATCTACAAATACTTTCACCAATCTTTTCTTTTCAGTATTATAGTCTATCTTTTTAAGTACTCAACTCTAATAGTATTCTGAGGCATGTTTCTAAAATTAAATAATCTTTTTCTACAATACTTTTTTATCTTTTCTACTTGGATTTGTAGATTTTTATCAAAGCTAAATATCTTATCTTTCTTAAGCAGGCTTTGAAAAGGTTTTCTTAAAGCTGCAAGATTTTTAATAAAATCTGAAGCATAATTTAATATTTCAAGAAAACTTTGTACCTGTTTTTATCAATCAATTTGTTGGGAAAAGCAAATATTTTTTTTTAAAATATGACTTTGAAATTCTATTCCCTTACCATCTATTTTCATTCATAAAAACTCTATTTGTTCTTATAATAAATTGGTTTTCTTTTCAGACAATGCTAATCAATGCTTAATACATAAATCTGTAAAATATCAAGACGTTATAAATGTGATTTGATATCATGTGATAAGATTAGAATATCATCTATATTTACAAAAATAAAATCATAATTTTTAAAGATAATATCCATTTTTCTTTGAAATATCGGTGGGGCATTTTTTAATCCAAAAGACATTACGAGCCATTCGTATTGTCCTTGAGGAGTAGAAAATGCAGTATATGCAATACTATGTTGATGCATTTTTATTTGCTAGAAACCACTTTTACAATCGAATTTAGAAAATATTTTCTTATTAATTGTCCAATTTATTAGACTCTCTTTATGTGGTAAAAAATATCCATCAAATATAGTATTATTATTATTATTTAACTTTTCATAATTTATCATCATTCTCATCTTTCCTATTGTTATCTCAGCATGTTTTCTAACTAAAAAGGCAGGAGAACTATGAGGGCTATGACTAGCTCTAATCAATTTTAAGCTTAAGAGTTCTTTTATTTGGATAGTAAATTCCTTTTGATCTTCAGGATTATATCTCAATGGTTTTACTCTGATTTTCTTATTTTTTTTCCTTTCATCTCTAATTTTGCTGTTATTTGATTTTTGTTTCAAAATTGTAATGGGCTATATGTATAGCATTGTTTCAACTTACCTTTAACATGAATTAAAAATATTAACCTTAGAGACTAGCATGGTATATCATCACTATCACTGGAAGTAGACAGAAATGCTTTTGTAATTTCATCATTATGTTACTGCTATATTGGTATATATTTCGAGTTGAAGTCATGAAGCTAAATGTTCGGAACAGCTCAAGATACACTCGACCAGTTGAAGCACTCACGTACTAATACGAGAATCACATAAACATTTACAATTGTTAGAAACTTTGGGATCGTCCACATCCAAAGAAGTAAAGACTAGAGAAAAGAAGGCTTAAATCAAGTGATGGTACGAGTGTAACATAACATAAAAAAACTATATAGTACTAGATGAGCGGACTTGTAGACGTAGTAACTTGGGCCGGACCTAACATTTGGTCTCGAGCTCAAGCATATTGGCCTAACCCTAAGCCCCCTCTCCATAACATTGGGGAAAGGGTGGTGTTAAATGCACCCATTTATATGATTTTTCATATAAATCCATTAACATAAAATCATTTTAAAAACTTATTGTACTTTTATTCTTTTTTATTAATACCTTTTATTTTTTGTCTTTTTCTTATTATTATGTTCTAAATTAAAAATATAAATTAGATAGACTTTTAATTTAAAATAAATATAAAAAAAACATTTTAAAATATATAACTCTAAATTTATTTATTAACTTATAACCTTTTATGTACATTAGTTTATAATAAATCATAATATCATTACGACTTTAAATTTATATTACCTTAGTTAAACCTTTCGATTAAAGTAGCTGTAGTTTTTAATTTAGAATTTTTATTGTCAAATGTTTGGTTTCTAACTATTATATTATCTGACATCCCTCATCTTTCATAGAAATAATTCAACTAAATTTTTAAAAAAAACAAGTTAACTAATATTAAAAACGCATATAATTAAATTATTTGGCAGTAATTTAATAAAAGCATTAACAAAAACTATACTTTCAGAAAATATTCAAAAAGCTTTTCTTATTTAATAAAATTACTTGAACAGTTGGCCTACAAGGTTTTGAAATGATCCGGTTCAACCGATAAACTGGGTTACGGGTCAGACCGTTTTGCATTTCCTTTCGTTTTGGCAGAAATAGGCAAAGGTTATTGCAGGATCGACGATGGAGTAGACAATACATCCGAGATTGAAAATTTGCCAGTGTTTTCGAGATAATCGAAAGAACTAAAAAAATTGGATAACTTACAAGTTAGTAAGGTAAATGTTGTAGAGTATAACTGAACCTATGTCAACTAAAGTTGATGATGTCGTTGAGAGAGTAACCGCAATCATCAAACCACTCCGCCTCCACTTATAAGCCTCTTCAATGATCAATCTATCTACCAGTGACAGTCTTTAATCGGTCATAGGCACATTGTATATTATGCTTCTCTCCGATCTTCAACTTGTATCCTTCATCAGACTATGCAAGAACATTACACAAACATTAAACATGATAATCAAACAATAAAAAAATGATATCAACTTGAAAAGGTAATGAGAAGGCATACCAGTACTCTGACTATATTCTGCAGTATGCAGTCGATCTCTTTCTTGTAACGCAATAATATTTCCCAGACTCTAACGTCCTCGTGCATTAGCAGGAAGACATGAACAGCTGAAACTATCCTGATTGAATGGTCAATCATAACATGGTCGTTTTGACCATCAAAAGATGGTCCCGATATGAAAGATGACATCGCATTTAACACGTTATTCAAAATCTTTTCACTTCTATAGAACAAAAGGAAACAAGGCAAAAAATAGTAACGAATTCTGTTGGTACGGATGGTGTTACCAGACCCTATATCTTTTTCTCCAAGACTCTGCAGTCGACAAGAACCAATCAGATATGGACCAGAGATTTGAAATTAGAAATAGCCAATTGGTGTATGGCGCTTACAGAAACAACATCGATCAAATATCTTGGTAGGACGTTAGCTAGTTTGGAAATGCTCTGTTCAGAAAGTTTAGTGGGCTTTGAATCAAGTGTGACGATCATTCTAAGCAATGCACAGGTGTTCTCTAAGGTCAACGGTGGTTTACTTGACTGAAAGTGAGAAAAAAGATTAAAGACTTAAAAAAATCATTCATGCAGTATTGACTTTAAGAATACAGGCATGGGCAACTTACAATCTGATCAATAACTGCCCCCTCTAGCATCTTGAAAACAAGATGATCATCTCCAATCTGAGGCAGATAAGAGCAGACAGCACTAGTGACAGACCTAAACAATCTGGAGTTTGGCTTCCCACATTTCTCCATATCGAGTGAATTGCTTTCTGATAACAATTTATAAAATGCAACATTTAGGCAGCATTAGTTATGATGCTTTGTCAGAAGTCTAACACGGCATATTTCAGTGATAACAAACCAAGTGAGTATTGCTTACCGGAAGAAACTTGATATCGTGACAGTAATGTGATGAGAAAACTAATATAGTCAGCAATCTGGATATGACCAGCTTTAAAGGCACAACTCATAACTTCCAAGAAGCGAAATAAGAGAGATGGTTCCAGATCATGGCCTGCATGCATTTAAGATTGTTGAATAGCACTTTCTTTAAGTTTTTAACAGAAAAAAAAAAGGATCATATAGATATTATTTATTAAATCAATGGAAAACTATAATACTCACACAAGCAACACGTGGCTAGGGACTGAAGCAGAGATGGATCCAGGAAGGAGAAGTAATAGAGGCAACAAATAGAAAGTTCCTGAATCTCTCTATCAAGCTTCATAAAAGGACCATAGGAAATATCCCCTACCAAAAAGGAAAAGATTGTCACACAATAAAAATAATAATTAGTGAGATGTATCAGGATGTGGCAAATAATATTTCCTACCATCACGGAAGGGGCGTGTACTGTAAAATTCTCTCAACGCGTACTGCATGTTGTCAAGCTCCTGGGAGAAAATTCCACGTTGTCCCAAGTGAAGTTGAAGAAGCAATATAGCCTGTAGAAAGCCCTCTAAATTTAAGTAGGAAATCACCACACATAGGCCATATATATGCGTGTTTGTGCGTGTACCTTGGACGCCGATGGGTTTTTATCACCCAAGAGGGTTAGCAACAAAGGAATCTCTCTTATCCAGCTAATTTGAAAGTCTATAATTTCTGCGTCGCTTGGGGATACCCAACAGTGCTTCTATAAATTGGACACAACATCAAACAGGAAACAAATGAACAAAAAGGCAACGGGATTCATGGTAAACACAAAGGCGAAAGAGCTTACAGGAAATAGCATCTCCTCGATTGCTGAAAGACAAGCTAGTTTCATTGAAGACTCTGGGTCACACTTCTTGAAAGCCTCTGTAAAAGCCTGCAATATATGCATGATTCAAAATTACATCTTATGCAAGGATCTCAACAACGTGAGAATAAACAAGTAAAAGATGAATGGTTAAGCTTCAAATCTTTAACGGGTAAACGATACAAATGTGATTGGTTGTGTAGAAGAATCTTATTCAAAGAATAAGACAATGTTAATAAAACCACCTGAAGAATATGTGATTTCCAAGTACTGTCCACTTGCATGATCAGTTTAGGGATGAAAGGAATGAGTGAAAGTGACTGCTTCTGGAAAGATGCTTTGCCAGAGTGCACTGCCTGCAAAATTATACAAATCATTGTCGGTTTCCATGTCTTCTTCAACCAATATCCATACGGTAAATTTTACTTGCATATCAAATCTTCGACCAATATCCATTTGATGGTCTATGATATCATAAATAACATGATTCAAAGTACATACCTTCTCAGACAATGCATCTACAATGAACACCAGGAAATTATCCAGAAAGGCAGATGGTGGAGCTGACCAATCAATTAAGCAAAAGAAGATATCCGAAATTATGACATTCAAGTTAAAGTACCTATTATCACCCTGCAAACCACACGCAAGGTTCAAGCAATTAAATTAGACGGTGAACAGAAAAAATACCAACAAATAATGAAGAAAACAAAGAAAGTTGTATACCTTCTCTGATGACTGATGTGTGGGGTTAAGGGGAAAAATACCAAATAACTTCTTCAATAGCATTTGCAACACGTCTTGATCACTTCTGTTGCCCTTCCCATTAACAAAAAACTTGACAACAAAATCTATACTTTTTAATATAGAAAGAACACAATCAAATGATTGTGCTTCCATTGTCAGAACTGAAGGCATAAAATCCTGGAGACCGCCAACTAAAATAGGCAAAAGGCCCTTCAATTCCTTTGCAGTCACTGAAAACCCTATATCAAAAGAGAGAGCCACCCAACATGTAAGTGTGCATATAAAAGAAAACGACAACATATAACTAGTATTATAAAGCACAAGTGTATAGAATTTTTAAAGTACTCGAATTAAATAGATATACTTATTCACATTAATCCACAGGGTATCTGTGAAGCTATGATTGTGATGGTATTTTAATGTTATGATGATCCGTAAAAGAACGTTACAAATATGACACATACAATATCAGATGAAAGAAAAATATCAAATTCCAGGTAGTTTCACTTACCAGAACGATCTTCTTGCACTTGAGACTCAAAAGCATGCAAAATTCTTCGATCAGCAACTGCCTATTGGAAAGAGAGAAAAGGTGAGTGGAAATTAAAATCCGATATCAAAGAAGACACAAGTCACTCAGGGAAATGTGTCAACAATTTAAATACAAGGTCATAACTGAACATGGAAGACAGGAATCATAAAGGACGTTAAAATAATGCTGATGGGTTAGAAAGTACATTATTATCAGTTGACGAGTTACTACTACAGGGCAACAGAGAGAGACAGTGTGCTAGACCGGCAAGAACGCTCTTAAGCTTTCCCTTGTCATGCAAATTAAACTGGTTCTTCTGCAATATCTCTTTGTATTGTTGGATGATCTGTGCATAAAAACAACCACCTTTCTTTCAGTATAAAAAAAGATTTGTGTTATTATCAACCAAGCTCATACTAAATAAATCTCAGTTCTATTTTCCGGCGTAGCCCATTTACCCAAAAAAATGAAAAAAAATAAATCAGTCTGATTTTTTTTTCCAATAAAAGCACGTTCTAGGGCAACAAGATGAGAAAAAGATAATCACACTTAATAATAAACCATGAGACTATAACAAAAAAAGCACAGCAGGCAATGACTTCAAGGAATAGATCAACACAAGTACAATGCATATGCCAAGAGAGAACTGTTAAACTGGGAGATCAGAAAACACAACTCTCGACTCACGATGTTGATCAACTTGATCGACTCTAAGTTTTATTAATTGAAAACTTAACAACTTACAAGAAAAACTCTCGGCTATTTAATAAACAACTTTCCTACTGCTACTAGGAATTCTAATTTGACTCAAATACTAAACAAATTAATAATAAAAGCAAATCCCTAAATTATAGGATAAATTCCTCCACCGCCCCTACAGAAATCACCGACTCCTTCCTGATTCTTTCACCGACCCAAGCTCAATCGGGTTGGAATTGACCCGTTTCACACTCCCTCTCAATGCCAAGCCGATTCATCCCAATAATCTTACACATTTGTTCCATCTTCATCTTTGTCAAACCTTTGGTTAACATATCTGCTGCCTGCTCTTGAGTATCTATATACGCCAACTCAATTTCTCCGGTTAACACCTTTTCTCGTACAAAGTGATAGTGCACCTCAATATGTTTGGTTCTAGCATGAAATGTAGGATTCTCGGCTAACTGAATTGCTGACTTGTTATCGCACCACAGCTTTACTTTGTAATCAACTTCTTGATTCAATTCTTTCAACAATCGTACTAGCCATACCAGTTCTTGGGTTGCATTTGCTGACGCTCTATACTCAGCCTCAGTGGTTGAGAGAGACACTGTGGGCTGCCTTTTACTACTCCATGAAACAGCACTCGTTCCTATCAGAAAGATATAACCAGTTGTTGACCTTCGACTAGCTGGGTCACCTGCATAATCAGCGTCACAATACCCGACTAACTGAGCACTCTGCTCCCTCTTGAACTCTACTCCTCGACCAATAGTACCTTTAATGTATCTTAGTACTCTTCGAGCTGCAAGCATATGTGGCTTCCTTGGATTCTGCATATACCGGCTAAGTACCCCTACAACGAATGTAATATCGGGTCGAGTCAATGTCAGGTAGATAAGACTACCGATTACCTTCCTGTACTCGGTCTGCTCCTCCAGTTCTTTACCTTCATCCGGATATATCTTTTTGTTTACATCGACCGGTGTGTTTATAGGCTTAGCATCCCACATATCGAACTTCACCAGCATGTCTGTTGAGTATTTTTGCTGATGCAGCAATATTCCAGCCTCTTTATACTCGAGTTCCAATCCCAGAAAATGTCTCAATTTTCCCAGATCCTTCATCCGAAATCTGGTATTTAAGTTCTCTCTAAGTTGAGCAATTTCTTCTTCTAGGTCCCCGGTTAATACAAGATCATCGACATACACCAAAACTGCTGCAACCTTGGAACCTCTTTGTTTTACAAATAAGCAAGCATCCGCAGTTGTACTTATGAAGTCATTGTGTTCAAGGAACTCAGAAATTTTCCCGTACCATGCCCTCGGTGACTGTTTTAAGCCGTATAGGGCTTTCTTTAATTTGCAAACATACCCCGGCTTTGTCTTGTCTTCGAATCCTGCTGGTTGATCCATGTAAATGGCTCGATCTAAGTCACCATAAAGGAAGGCATTGTTCACGTCCATTTGCCATAATGCCCATCCTTTACTGGCTGCTAATGCTATCAAGACTCGAACTGAGGTTAACTTGGCTACTGGACTAAATGTTTCGTCATAGTCTAGGCCATATTCTTGTGAGAAACCCCTAGCCACAAGTCGAGCCTTGAATCTTTCAACTGAACCATCAGTTTTTCTTTTAATCTTATAAACCCATTTGCACGACACCGGCTTCACGTTCTCAGGTTTGGGAACAAGCTCCCAAGTCTGATTCTGAATTAGGGCTGAGAGTTCAGCCTTCATCGCCTCAACCCAATCTGTTTTGTCACACGCTTCAGCATAAGAATCTGGTTCAATGATCTCTTCTTCAACCACAGCAACATGTGCTGCTGTTGTGTTCTGGAATCGTGGATTTTGCCTACGTGTACGTGTTGACCGTCGTAGTGTTGGTGGTTCTGGTGACTGCTGTTCATCGTGCTCATCCTCATCATAATTCTGGTCAAATTCTGCACCTGATTCTGAATGGTTATCAGTGCTGAATTCCAGATTAACACTTGAGGAATCCAATTTTTCCTTCAAACTTTCTGTGTCAGGCAGCACTTGATTTTCTTGAGACCACCATGATGAGTTCTCGTCAAATACAACGTGCCTAGAAACATAGCACTTTCCTGTATTTGGTTCGCAGCACTTCCACCCCTTTCGTTCTTCATTATATCCCACAAATATACATCTTACCGCCTTTTTGTCCAACTTCTTCCTGAGGTGGTTTGGTACGAACACGTAGCAAACACATCCAAAAACTCGTAGGTGAACTACATTGGGTTTCTGATTAAGGAGAAGATCATAAGGTGCCTTGTACTTAAGGCCTTGTTGGGGTGTTCGGTTTATCACATAGGTCGCGGCTTTCATAGCTTCAGCCCAAAACCTTCCTGGTATGTTCTTATCATGCATCCAACATCCCGTTACCTCGGTTAGATGTCGATTTTTACGTTCTGAGACGCCGTTCTGTTGTGGTGTATTCGGGCATGTAAGTTGCCTTCTGATCTAACATTGTTTTAAGAATTCATTAAAGTCACGACTTGTGTACTCCCCACCATTGTCGGACCCGAGGGTTTTAATTTTCCGGCCTGTTATGGTTTCAGCTTCACTCCGGAATTCTTTAAACTTCATCAGGGCTTCGTTTTTCTGTTTCATAAATAATACCCACAAGTATCTTGAATAGTCATCAATAAATGTAATGACATATTGCATACCACTTAAGGATGGATGTTGCATCGGTCCACACACATCTGTATGTATCAGCTCGAGTGGGGCCTTGGCTTTGTATTTAGAGCTGTCAAACGGAAGCTGGTGTGCTTTGCCAAATTGGCAACCCGAGCACACCTCTTCTCGGTTCACTTTTAATTGTGGTAACCCGGCTACAAGCTGCCTCTCCATCATGATCTCTAATTTTTCGTATCCCACATGGCCAAGTCTTTGGTGCCAAAGATCTACAGTCTGATTGTTCCTTGTTTTCTCGACGTAAGCCGCTTCTGCAGACAAAACGTATACAGCTTCCTTTCGATGTCCTTTGAGCACCGGCACGGATGGCGTCTCAAACTTCTCGAATACTTGGACATCCTCGGGTCCAAACAGAACATAGTTTCCTGCTGCTGTCATCTGGGGTACTGAAATTAAATTCTTCTTCATCCCGTTTACATGGTAAACGTCTTTTAGCACAAGCTCTTTCTTACTGCTACCTGTTGGGAAAACAACATCACCTATATTTGAGATAGGATATTTAGAGTTGTCTGCAATTACCACGATCCGGCTGCCCATGTATTTTGAGGGGTTTGACAGCTTTTCCTTTTCTCCTGTCATATGATGTGTGCACCCGGAATCAACAATCCATTCGTCTAGGTTGTTTGTTTGGTTCTCGTCTTTGGTTGTAAGTGCATATTCTTCCTGATCTTGTGCGACGTTTGCTTGTGCTTCCCAACCTTCTTCGACTTCAGCTGCATTACCTTCTTCATTCACCCCAGATCGGCAGTCTTTGGCCATGTGTCCTCTTTTTCCACATTTGTAACACTTATATGGAAAAGGTTTGTTTGACCTGGGTTTGTTTTTAGACCCTTCTGAGTGCTCCTCCTTCTCATGTGAGGGCTTTGGTTTCCATCCCTGTTTTCGTTCTTTACCACGGTACCCGGACTTGTCAAACTTTCCTTTCCCGTGAGCCCTACCTGCATATAGCGCCTGATCACTGCTTTCAGTTTTGATAGACGTATCAGCTAACTGTTTGGCTAAGGCTTCCTGTCCTGTTAAGAGATTTTCTAGTTCAACCAGAGTTGGTTGGGTGGGCCAGCCTTGTATGGCTGTTATGAACCCCCTATACTCTGGTTTTAAACCGTGTATCATGATCCTCTTTAGACGTGCTTCACTGATCCGGGAATCTTGATCAAGTTCTCCTATCTCCCTGCAGATTGTCTTGACCTTCTGGAAGTATTGGGTGATTGAGAGATCTCGTTGGGATGTTGACATTAGCTCGCCTTCAAGAACCTGCAGCCGCGTGTCATTCTTTTTGGAAAACAGTTTGGCCAAGACATCCCATACACCTTTAGGATTATCTAGGTCTCTGAAGTATTCCAGAATCTCTTCTTCTACCGTTGTCTTCAGAATGAACATGGCTTTTCCTTTCTTCACTCTCCACTTATGAATTGCTCCGTTTGTGTCTATTCTTGGTTCTAAAGTGTCAGCACCATTCACCACCTCCCAGAGATCCTGACCTTGAAGATACGACATTATACATGTCGACCAGGTGTTATAATTATTGTTATTCAGTTTCTTGATTCCTCCAACTATTTGGAAATCTGCCATTCTTGACGGATTCTACTCTCAACCGGTTCTTTCTTCGAGGACTTCTGATGATCAACTCTTGTTGATCGTCTCTTCCTGCCTTCGTTCTTTAACCTGATCGGAGCTTCCTATACCGCCACTGAAATCCAAGCTCTGATACCAGTTTGTTAAACTGGGAGATCAGAAAACACAACTCTCGACTCACGATGTTGATCAACTTGATCGACTCTAAGTTTTATTAATTGAAAACTTAACAACTTACAAGAAAAACTCTCGGCTATTTAATAAACAACTTTCCTACTGCTACTAGGAATTCTAATTTGACTCAAATACTAAACAAATTAATAATAAAAGCAAATCCCTAAATTATAGGATAAATTCCTAACTTATAGGACAATCTGATTTCCTCCACCGCCCCTACAGAAATCACCGACTCCTTCCTGATTCTTTCACCGACCCAAGCTCAATCGGGTTGGAATTGACCCGTTTCACAAGAACAAGTTACTATTTACAACATTCTGCAAGTACACGAGGAAAAAAAGCAAGAACAACCCAAATCAAATTAACCACATGTGTAATGCACCTAAACAAAATAAGGCCTCCTAAGAATTTCACACCACTAAATGAAAATATGCTATAAATCTATCTTATAAACATGTTCTTTTCCATCTGAAAATAAATAAAACAAATACCTTATCGGCATACATGGAGAATGACAATGGATAGTGTTGGACAACCAGGTCAAAAAATCTGAAAGCCATCAAACGAACATCAATTGCCAAATGCGTCATTGCATTGAATACATATGCCATCATCAAAGATATGAAAGTCCCCTGGTTATCCTGGAGAAGTTAAAAATAAAACTTAAATACGCAAAGGATTAACCGATGGCACTAGCTAACAAATTTAAAAACTTGAGAGTGAGGAAGAGAGCACCTCTTTACAGGCAGGAAATATGACTCCCTTTAGAAGTTGAAACAGGGTCTCACGCACAATCTTGTCTTCATCGCTCATGCGCTCACGCAGTTTTTCTATAACAGTGAGTCTGTGCTTTTTCAGCTCTGCTGGATGATTCAGGAAGATGTCCCTAATACCGATCAACGCATCTTAAAAGAAAAACAGCTACTGTTAGTACCAAATTTCACTAATTTTACTTCTAATTCAGAACTTCAAAGACCACTGGGAACATTATCATGCATATAACTTAACAATTTAACAATTAGTTTGGCAACCCTAAGGGTCTGTTTGGTTTGCAGGAATTCATGGGATTTTAATGGAATTGGAATTTAAATTCCATTCCTTGACATGTTTGGTTGGCTAAAAGAAGGAATTGGAATTAATTCCAACCAAATCCCTCAACTAATGGAATTCAAAATCCCTCCCCGTTTCAATGGAATTCAGAATCCCAGGCATTTTTATATTACAATTACATTAACAAATATGCTAACCAAACACATTATGGATTTCAAAGGAATCCTTTAAATTCTAATTCCAACGAACTCCGCAAACCAAATGCCCCTAAATCTGAATGAAAGAAAGTGTACCTCTGCGAACTTTGGCATTGTGATGAGATGTCTGCTGAAGCAGCTCTTTTAAAGTCAAACCTTTTTTGCTGACAGCTAAACCGGCCTTCTCGGATGCCAAAGTTTGTTCCGGTAATATAATTGCTGCACATAATCATGTTGCCAATTACATAAAACACATTACAAGTTTTTTACTTCATTTATGAAACTGTTAGTACAAGAAAATGAATTTAATTACCTTTTGATTTGACTTCAGTGTTGGTAGTATTCTTTGGTGGAGGTAGTTTCCTTCCAACCTTTCGTTTTATTTTCTGCAAAAACAGATTTCAGTTATAACTGTTTTAAACTAATTCATCAAGACATGGAAGCATGATGCTTACTTTAAAGTCTACACCGCGCTTTTGCTTCTTCTTCAACTGGGCTTTATGCTGCACCATCCTTCAACTCTTTTACAGTCAATCGACAACTTAAAGTTCTTGATTGAAATGTCAAAAAGACGTCGTCAAGACTCGATTTTTGCTGTAGAGAATCAAGAAACTGATGAATATAGAGAAACCCAGATTGGAATGACCAGGCCTAACCTGTAGAAGGAGAACGACGGGTGGAGGCTAGATGGTCGATTGGTTATGCCGTTCTGGTCGCAAGTAGTCGAGGAGGCTCGATGATTTTACATTGCATATTAGGTTTAGGAAACAATACAAGGAAAGTGGGTATTTGGGCTTATTTAAATTTATTTAAACTAGTTGAATACCCGTAGTGGGTGTCAGGTGGTCTAATTCTCTCATAATAGATTTAGTTTGTCATAGTACCATAACGATAATGACATTTGATATAGGCTACGATAAAAAAAACCATTTTCAATAAAACTTTGTTTTCAAATAAATTTATATCGGAACGTTTAAAAAAAAGCTTTGATTTGGACTTACTATAAGTTTAAGTTCAGACATTGGGGCTCTGACGCGGACGTCGTGCTGACCGTTAATAAAGTATAAACGAAAACGTAGTCGCAATGTTAAAAATGATGTTAATAAAAAAGAAACGTAAAACTAAATAATAAAAAAAGCAAAAAATTCGGGTTGTCGAAAACCATAAAAGTGAAGACCGAAATCGGTTTCGATAATACCAATACCTACAATTATACTGTTCGCTCATAACAGGTTCGTTTCGGCACGGTACCATAATGGTAATGGCACGCGCTATAGACCACGATAGAAAAAAAAACTTGATTTTGAATACACTGTCATTTAAAAAAAAATTATATCAGAACGTTGACAAAAAAAAAAAACAGTTGCGCGCTTGATTTTTCGAAAAACGTGAACGAACGAAAGTTATTAAAGAAAAACGAAATTATTAGATAATTAAATAGGTTAAAAACGTATTTTGCACGCGTCACACCAAATTTAAACGAAAACATAGGCGCAACGTTAAAAATAATGTTAATAAAAAAGAAACGTAAAACTAGATAATAAAAAAGGAGAAAAAGTTCGGGTAGTCGAAAACCATAAAAGCGAAGACTGAGACCGGTTCTGATAATACCAATAACAACAATTATATTTTTCGCTCATAGCAGGTTCGTTTCAGCACGGTAACGGCATGTGCTATAGGCACGATAGCAAAAAAAATTCGATTTTGAATACAATTCCGTTTTAAAAAATATATATATCAGAACGTTGACAAAAAAAACGAAAAACAGTCGCGCACTTGTTACTTTGGAAACGTTAACGTACGAAAGTTATTAAAGAAAAATGAAATTATTGGATAATTAAACGGGTTAAAAGCGTATTTTATATATAGTGGGAGGACTGAAAATGAAAAAAAAGAAGAAAAAAAAAAGCAAAAGCCACACATGTAAAAATCTTAATGGGGGTAGTAACTGTTCATTGCTGTTGTATTTTATTCTAGTTTATAATTTTAACTTATTGAAATGTAAATATAATTTAAACGTTGTATTTTTTATTTTTATTTTTAAATAGAATAATATATCGAAAATTATTTATTTTTTAGTGGGCTAAAAGTTTATAGAATTTTTGTGTGCAAGTATAAAGGTCACAATCTTCATTAGGATGTATAAGTGTTCAATAGTAGCTTAATTGGTTAAACTTTGTACAAAAGGTTGTTTCCACAGCTTGAACCCGAGACCTCAAGGTTACAAAGCAGCAACCTTACCAGTTACTTAAAGGCCCGCCCTCATCTTGAACTCTGAAGGCCTAATCGATTTTCAATAAGCTAAGTATTCAATATTAAGCCTTTAAAGTTCAAACATTAGTCAAGTTTGATAATTTAAGCAAAATCAAAACATTAAACACATTACTTTGTTTCATCTTGATGGTAACATGGGACGAGCTAGAAGGAATGTGAGGGGTCACAAGATTATAAGCGATCAAAGGTGAAAGGTGACTAGCTTTAGCTTGTGGTCTGTTATCAATGAATCAAGTTGAGTCATACTCAATCTATACATTCCCATTGGATGAGGGTAAATGGACGTTCAATTGTATATAAAAATGCTTTTTCTATAAAGAAAACAAATTTGAAATATCAAAACTTAAATTTTTCATCATAAAATATATGTAACTGTTTTTAACTTATAATATAATAATATGTGTATATACATATATGTGTGTATAGACATTAAATAGTATTTTACAGTTAGTAAAACATGTTATCTATGGATGGCAAACTGTCATTCATATCCCGACAATATTCATACCCGTATCCATTTGGTTCATCCATATCCACCAATGATGCATATGGTTGAGTGGATATCCATTTTGTCATTCATATCCCAACAATAATCATCCTTATTCATATCCATGTCCTGATGTATATGATTGAGTGGATACTTGGATCACGATTGTCATCTCTATCTATTGGTCTGAGGTTAATAAAGGGCAAGGTAACAACCAATGAGATCGAGCAAGGAAAGTTAGTGGTTTTTAGTGAAGTATTTATGTCTCAAGAGTTGATGTCGTGTGCAAGCAGTATATTTTCTGAATTAATTGATGGAGGTGGTTTAGGCATTAGAGTTTCACTTCAAATGAGATTCGGCCCATTTGACCCTTTCCCTTCTAAGATAATTTTTCTTTAATTTTCCAAGTTGACCTTTTAGAGAAAAAACACAACCCGAATAGATCCATTAATCGAGGAATGGGTCGAATTTACTAGTACTCTGTAAGCATAATTCTTCAATCTTTAATTGCTAATATTCATGTTAATAATGTTGCCTACCAAGTACATAAAATATAATAATCATTTTTGTGCATGGACTCTTTATATTGGTCTCTTATCCAGTTATTCTCTTAGGTAAAAAACATTTTTGTGCGTGACAACACCATATTCACTTTATATATATATATATATATATATATTTCATCATTGTGTCAAATGTCAAATACTTTTCATCATTGTGTCTAATGTTAAATATTTTTCTAATGTCAGGTCATTGTTTCAAATATTTTTCATCACTATTTTATATATAATACATAAAAAAATAATGACAAAAATAACACGAAACGAAATTATCTAAAACGTAAAACACAATGATTAATACATATAATACAAAAAATATTTGACATAATGACCTGACAGTAGACACAATGATCAGACGTATTTGACACAATGACCAATATATCATTCCTTAAAAAAACAATAAAAAGACCCATGTGAAGCCCAGAACACCTTTACCCGTTTTAGATTAAATACCTTTTTTTACCTTAACTCAAACCTTATAAGAGTATTCCCAACTTCTTTATCCTTATCCTTATAACTACACTAAAAATCACTAACTTTTGTCTCTCATTTTCAATTAAATAATACTTTTATACCTTTATCATTACCTTTTCTTTCTCCTCAACTCACAACCACTTTCAAAAAATATTAAAAAACTTACACAGGTGAACAGTGTTTTCACAAATATACAAAAAATTTATATCTTTTCTCTCTCCTGCACTCACAACCACTTTAAACCACTCTATAAAATATACAAAACTCACTGATAAAAATATAAAGAACCTATTATGAATGCTCTAACCTAATATTATAACTCAACCTTATAACCTAATCTATACTATATAATAAATAAATGTTTTTGTATGCCACGTGTCGCCACCATATTCAATCTCATCATTCTTTTCCCGCCTCTCTCTCTTATTAAATGCACCCATATCTTTTAATAAACTACTAATTATACTAATAAAACACATTTATTTTAAATTATCCTTTATTATAAAAAAACTTTGAAATCTAATCATATAATTTTTATTTTCAATCAAATAGTAAATGAAAGTCAAATTACATTAAATAGTAATTGACGTTTCTGAAACCGAATTATATATTATTTTTTACATATTTTGAATTTTGTTTTATATCCTTAGTATACAGTAATACATTTTTACACATGTAAAATACATAAATAAAATTTGAGAAATTTATGTACTGATATTTTTCACTCGTGTGTATTACACGGGGTCTAAGCTAGTATTACATGTATAATAATTTGTTAACACTAGAAGGAAAAATAATTCAAAAGTATCCGAATCGGAACACGAATTATCCGAAATTCCGAAATATTTTATTTTTTAATTATTTATTTTATTTTTATATATATAACATTAGAAAATAGAAACCCTACGTTTTTGTCCCTTCTCTACTCCTCCCACGCAGATGCAGCCACACTCAAAGCCTCAAATCCGACCCCCTCCTCCTGTTACCGTCAAATCCGACTCCCTCCTGCCGATTAACATTTGACGACCGCCTGCGTTCCGAGTTCCGACAGTTGCCTGCGTGCTCGACTTCCGTGTTCAACGATTGAAAGGTATCTAAATCAAATCTCCATATGTGTTCTACGGCTCTGTTCTATACTTCAGAAGTGCAGTATGGTTCCATGTATGAATGTATATGCTATTTTTCTGTTTCACAGATTTAAAACTCCATGTACACTTATGATTGAATAAACTTTTGCTTGGTTTGTTTGGAAGTTGGAATGATTAAATTTATTCAAAATTAAAATAAAACTATACAATTTTTTTTTTCAGAATTCGGATATCGGAGCCGGAAATCGACCACCAAAACACACAAATACAACTTATTCAGCCTTCCGATGGGGAAAAATGATAAATCAGGGTTGGGACGAGCCCTAGTTAAGCATCACAACCATAAAATCCAAGAATCTAAAGAGAAGGGCCAGCTTTACTACAAACAGCACAAGAAGGTCCTCGAATCCATCACCGACGTCGCCGACATCGACGCCGTTATTCAACAAGCCGACGATGCCGTGCGCCTCTTCTCCGTCGCCAACCCCGCCGCCGTCGACACTCTTGTTGATTTGTATGTTGTTTGCCTCTAAAACATTTTTATTTTTTTATTTTAATACCTGCTGATAATTGTATGTAACAAGGGTTATTTGTTTATCTATGTTTTGATGTATGCTTCCAATTTATAAATATTTAAATTAATTTTGTGAAATTTAGTGCTAGTAAGAACATGTATGGTTTCAATTTATAAATATTTAAATTATTTTTGTGAAATTTGGGCTAGTAAGAACATTAATTATGGTCAAATTTAACAAAATTTGATTTAAGGTATTTAAACCTCATGGCATGAGATGAAAGATATATTTGTTGTTGATGATTAACTCATGAGTTATTTTGACTGCATAGGGAGTCAGGTTCTAGTACTAGTGAGATGACTCCCCAAGAAAGAAGAGAAAATCAAAAGAAAGAGGAGGCTTTGCATGCTAGCAGTCTTAGTGTTCCACGAAGGTATGTGTCTTTTAATACGATTATTTTGCATTTTTATTGGTTCTAAAAATCTTTAAGCTTTCTGTATTTTTCAGACCAGCATGGGATGCCAAGATGACTGTTGAAGAGCTTGATGCTAATGAAAGGCGTGCCTTTTTAGTTTGGCGCCGTAGTCTTGCAAGGTTGTATTTTTTTTAAAAGAAATAAGTTTTTCTCAGACACTTGTGGCATGTTACAGAATGGGCATGTGAGGAGGGTTGGGAAATGACTCAAAACGGGTTCGGTTTTAGCATGGAGTGACAGGATGGAAACACCTTTTGTTATAATCTTGTATTTTAGATGATTACAAAATATGATTATTTCAATAATGATTTAGTTTTCTGAATTAATTGATGGAGGTGGTTTAGGCATTAGAGTTTCACTTCAGATGAGATTCGGCCCGTTTGACCCTTTCCCTTCTAAGTTAATTTTTTCTTTAATTTTCCAAGTTGACCTTTTAGAGATAAAACACAACCCGAATAGATCCATTAATCGGGGAATGGGTCGAATTTTCTAGTACTCTGTAAGCATAATTCTTCAATCTTTAATTGCTAATATTCATGTTAATAATGTTGCCTACCAAGTACATAAAATATAATAATCATTTTTGTGCATGGACTCTTTCTAGTCGTCTCTTATCCAGTTATCCTCTTAGGTAAAGAACTATTATGGTTACTTGGTTTTCATTCCATACTTCTTGTTTTGCAGGCTTGAGGAGAATGATAGTCTTGTTCTTACACCATTTGAGAAGAATCTGGATATATGGAGACAACTTTGGAGGGTTCTTGAACGTAGCGATTTGGTGAGTGTTTATCCCACTAATGTGGGATTATTTTTGTTTGAGCAATGCTACTATTTTCGCGCTAGAATTGTGTGTCTCAACATTTTGATTGTGAAACTCTTGTCTCACCTAATATATAAAAGACTTTGCTCACATTTTGATGCAAATTGCTTATTGTACTGATTCAATTATCATAGCACGACATTCCTATCCTAATATAAGCATAAACAGTTTCTTGCAGTAGGGTCGCTTGAAAATTAGATAGCTTGTTTTACAACTGAAAGAAGTCCCTGATGATTTGACCATTGTCATCCCCTATATTTAGTCAAAGAGAATTGCGTGTATAATTTTGATTCTATAAATTAGGGAGGACGGTGGAAGAGATGTTAGTCCACTGTCCTTATTCTCTTGATACTTGATGTGAAATTGAATGAAAAGAAGTTTAAAGCATTTGAGTTTATGGTTAGAAGTTAGAAATATGAACAAGAAATCATGTTTATAGCTGTCAGAGAGAAAAGAGGAGATACCCAGAAGTGATCTATGTAATAGTTTTAGATTAATTTTAACCCACTGGAGTTCCTAAACCCTAAACCCTAAGTTAAGAGCAGGGCAAGACTTACGCTTTAGTGGATGTTCATTTTATACATTTAGTATAGGAATCTGGGTTTTAAAAATAGCGCCCGAGGCACGCTTAAGGCATGAGGCGCTTGTGGTGATCAGGAAAACGCCTCGGGGCCTTGAGGCAGCGCCTCATGAAAATTTGAGTAAAAATTGGTCAACGTTAGTCAAAATCGGGGTATGTACTATGTAGGAGGGTCATATGTAACTACCAAAGGGATGAAGAGCTTATAAACGATTTACATGATAAAAAGGCCGAAACGTAAAAAAGATGAGATAGATGCAGTTTATGGTTGTACATAATGCTTATTTGGTTGTGCCTTGAGCAACGCCTCGTGTACGTGAGGCTCTCGCCTCATGTCTCGCGCCTCAGTTTTCGAGGCCTAAACGTCGCGGAGCGCCTCACACTTTTTAAAACCAAGATAGGAATCATGAGATAACTTCTTTCTTTAATTTGTTTCTTTAGACTTGTACATGCAAGCACACAAATACATCTTCGTATCATAATGTTCTAAAATCTCAGTCTTTATACAGTAGGACATGTCCCTAAACACCTTGGTACTAATTAAAGGTAATGCCATGATTATACAGTTCTTTAATTTTTGACAATTTAAATTGTCATGTGGTTAATGATTCTCTTTAGATTGTGGAACCACTGAAGTGTTCCAATCAATAGTTTAAGATACGGGTAGAGTTGCTAATGATACTTGCTTCATGATTGGCTTTTTTTTCTGATTTATTTCATATGAATTTATTGTTTACTTTAATTCATGCTACTAACTTGTGTGACCCTCTCCAGCTTGTCATGGTTGTTGACGCACGAGATCCACTGTTTTATCGCTGTCCCGACCTGGAGGTAATCTTGTATTATAAGACCTTACCATTTTCTAGCATTTCTAGATATGTTAATATGTTATATATTTGCTTGTTCCCTTTCAAGAGCTTTGTGAAGAACCAATTGAGTCATGATGAAAATCTGAATGAAGAAAATTAAACAATTTGGTTCTGAAAGTATATTTCATTTCCATCAAGAAATATGCTTTTAGTTTTAGTGAACCTTCATGTTTTTTCTTCTCTTGAATCATAATTTTCTTTTATCAAAATTACATGAGTGTCAAGCTAGTTATTGGCTTATCTTGAGAAAGGTTGTTCGATAATGAGCCAGTTTTAAGTAAGAGAATTATTAGAATCGCATAAACACTTGTATTGTTGTTTTAACTGTGATACATAGGTGATCATGTCTTGCATAACCACCAATTTCTTTCCCACTATACTTGGTCAACACTATGTACAAATGCTTTAGCATGCCCCTATTGCGAGATATTGTGTATCTTCACTGGATGTTTAAACTTGAAGCCAGTTTTTTGTTTCTTTACAATTTGAAAGGAATCTCAACCCTAATTCAAATATTTGATAAATATGGATTATCAAGATGACTTGAATCTTTTTGAAATGGTAGTGCATTTCAGGAAACATGGAAGTTATCTTGAATTTCTAATTTGAAATAAAACGAAGTTATTAATCGACTTTGTAAAAATTTCAGGCATATGCAAGAGAAATAGATGAGCATAAAAGGACACTGCTCCTAATTAACAAGGCAGATCTTTTACCATATTCTGTAAGGTTAGTGTTCTAAAATGCCTTATCCAAGTTATTTTAAATATTTGGTAGTTTTTCATACCAGTTGCAACCAAACCGATAAGATGGTAAATTTTAAACCTAATTTGAAATAACTTTACTCGTTTTTTTTAAAATATCTTCTGGATTATTTCACAATAATATTCTTTCTGGTCATTTTATTTGTTAAATAGTTAGATTTACCAAACACTCGAAACATCTGATCATATGTTCATTAAAAAATTATCAAATTCAAACAAATTAGAAACACATCCAAATTTTAGAAAGCCGGTTTTGTTATCGTTGATATCTTATTCTGATTATTGAATATCATATAATCACTTTCAAAACACACATCCACACACCCCCTAAATAGCATCATGCATCTTCTGTTCTTTTAACCATCTATCTTTTTGCTTCATTTGCAGACTGAAATGGGCCGAATACTTCCAGCTACATGGTATTCTTCACGTCTTTTGGTCTGCCAAGGCTGCAACAGCAGAATTAGAAGGGAAAAAACCTGTCTTTTCTTTAGAAGAAACCATTGATAATGATACAAAAATATACGGGAGGGAGGAATTATTATCCCGTTTACAGTCAGAAGCAGAGGATATAGTCCAAATGAGAACCAATACTCAACAAAAATCAGATGCAAAAACCGATCTTGTAACCGTGGGATTTGTTGGGTACCCTAACGTTGGGAAAAGTTCAACAATCAATGCTTTAGTCGGTGCAAAACGAACGGGTGTAACTTCTACTCCCGGGAAGACCAAACATTTCCAGACACTGATAATAACCGAAAAGCTCACATTATGTGATTGTCCCGGATTAGTATTTCCATCTTTCACAAGCTCGAGATATGAAATGATTGCATCTGGGGTTCTACCGATTCACAGAATGACCGAGCATCGGGAAGCGGTTCAAGTGGTTGCGGACCGGGTCCCGCGCCACGTCATTGAGGGTGTCTACAATATCAAACTGCCGAAACCCAAACCATATGAGCCTGAAAACCGACCTCCTTTTGCATCAGAACTTTTAAGGTCGTATTGTGCATCTCGTGGGTATGTCGCATCTAGTGGACTACCTGATGAAACAAAAGCGGCCCGTCAAATCCTCAAGGATTACATCGACGGAAAGCTGCCGCATTATGAACTGCCACCTGGCATGACGGATGAAGAGGCTGATTCTCCAGATGCAGGTGGGTCGGACTCGGGTGAAAGTGATGAGTCGGATTCTTTTGTTGGGACTACCGAAGAACAAGGTGCCGCGAAGCTTGATGATATCATGGATGATCTCAAGTCTTTTGACATGGTGAATGGTTTAGGTCCGAGTAAAGGGGTTCCTGGTGCTAGGAAGAAGGTGGGTTCAGCTGCATCTTATAAGCATCATAAAAGACCGCAAAGAAAGAAAGATCGAGCTTGGCGGGTCAAAGATGATGGAAGTGACGGGATGTCGGTCGTGAGGGTGTATCAGAAGTCGGCCAATGTTGGACCGGTTATGGCGACTTAATAAAATTGGATGGTTTATGTTTTGTAGTTTGTATGAATTTATAACGTCGATTGATGCATTTCATGAATTGTGTATGTTCTTGGTGGTTCAAACACATGAATATAAGAATATGATTGATTATTATTATTTTTTTGGACGGCTCCTAAATACACCGATACCGGATTTTTATCAGGAAAACACTTTACCACCACACCATGCCCATCGGGGACATATGATTGATTTTTATCAGGAAAACAATTTTTTTATAAAATTATTATTTTAGAATATTAATGCGTAAAAAAGAAGTTAAGTTAAATTGTTTGTCTTCATGTCAACTCATAAACATGTGTATTGTGTTCAAACAGACGATTGCTCTGTTGAGTTCCCTAAAAACATGATTAGAGCAAAGTTAAACGTTCCCAAAGCAAATGGTTGAAAGTCACACAAGTATATCTTGAAACCTAATTTATTTCACTAATAAAAAGTTAGATATATACAAATTGTTTATGTTTTTTTAACGACAATTTGGATCACTAATGATGGCGGACAAGATTTTTATCCAAACATTAATTGGCCGTGTATTAGCAGATGATATATAGGGGCCGGTTATTATACAAAGTGGTTTTAGCGTACGAAGCCACCAGCATGCGACACGTGTTCAATGGGCGAGGGGTAAATGCGTCCGCGTAATAATAACGCATCAACATTTGTATAATGGCGTAATCACGTAATCACTCTCAGAACGACATCATTTGTATAATCACGTAATAACGCATGTTGTATAATAACACATTTTCCATAATTTAATCACATAATCACGTAATTACTCTCAGCACGTCAACATTTTAAAAAAAAGTCGATTTAAAAAAAAAAAAAAGTATAGCAAAAGTATACTTAAATTAAAGAGAATAAAACGCTCGATTTTATGGTGTAATTTTAAAAAAAATAATGTCGTATAAAAAAGTTATGCTCGTTTTAAAAAATGAGGGAACTTGTAAAAAGTTAACAAATGTAGGCTATTCCAATTTTATAATTTTTAGAATCTTTTCACGCTTAAAACAATCACCTTTGATCTTAACTGTTGATTCCCTTGAAACGCTTCAAAATACTTCGTACGCTTCTCACCAAAAAAACCCTTTGTATTTAAAACTCTCTCTCTCTCTCTCTCTATATATATATATATATATATATATATATATATATATATATATATATATATATATATATATATATATATATATATAGGTTCGCGATGCATTGCTACTAGAAATCGGGCATTTGTGATCATATTGCGACAGACATAAGCGGTCACAAATTAGTGACCGATTTGCGATCGAATCGCAATGGTCGTAAAATTAGCAACCGCCACCAATCCGGTCCAAAAGCTGTCTCAAAATCTGCGACCACTTAGATACCGTCGCAAGTTGGTCGCTAAATTTACGACCCTCGGTCGTAAATTAAAAAAAAACAAATAATTTAAAAATTAAAAACTAAATGCGAGTTTCAAATCGGTTTACAACTTGGTCGCAAAGTTTTCAACGGTTCAACCAAACCGCAAAACTAGCCGTCGCAAACCAGTCGAAGGATTTGTGACAGCAAAACTAACCCCGGTCGCAAAGTTAGCGAAAAATCAGTCGCAAATACTCGGTTTCTACTAGTGTGATGACTCAAATTAAACGGTGTGGGATACAGGTAGCAAATGCATAAAAATGACACGTTAAATAATGCATGAAAGCATGCTGGCTCATAATGATGTGGATAGAGTGCATGCACGTCGCAAATGCATTGAGACCACACAAATTTGGTAGTCGGACTAATACATCTAAGAAAGGCTATAATCAGAGCGTACCGATAAATTCCTCCGTGGCTGTGTCGCTGCTGCTTGCACGAGGCCTAACCGAACCAAAGATAGGAATGCATATCTTAGAGCCTTTGAAAGGTGATATTTTTATATTAATATTTTGTAACACGATTATAAGGTTTTAAATTTATAAAAAATGATTAATACTTTTACTAACTACACACAATAGGTAAACGGACCTATCGTAACATTGTATAGCTTAGGTAAGAACCAAGTATCAAGCCAAAGGACACAATATCCTTTAAAACTCAATTATTATTATTATTGTTTAGTCTAATAAAATGGTGAAGTTTTGGTTGAGGCAACGAATCGAGACATAGGAGCGTTTGAGAGAAAATAATATCAAATGCATATCACTTGGGATCCGGAATTCACTTGGTGACAATCTAATGTTGTAATTAATTAACGATGTTATTAATTCATTAGGAACAGCTCAATGGGCGGGTTTACTATTTTAACAACCGTTGGAGTGTTCACAAACGTTAGTCTCCCCCTCTAGTTGTTATTCGGATCAAGATTATCTGGTTGACTTGGCTCCAGTCAGGGTCACCAAGCTGTATGACCTTTTGTAAAGTTGGAATGCGCAACCACCGTAAAACCACACATTGAATGGACGAAATTAACTGATTATGTTCTTAGAAAAAGTTGGAAGGGCTACAAACATCGACCACACCAAATTTTAGGTTGATATCCATTCCCGACTGAGATATATATTACATTATTAGCCATGCATCACACTTAATTTTATAGTAATTAAGTCCATTTCACACTTAGAAAGTCAATCCGTTTACACGCGAAGGTAATCCGGAAGATAACCCGGTCAAACACGCGTCCTGCATCACGACCATTGGTGATAATTTAAAACAAATACCTAGTCATATAATCTGTGTGTGAAAATTATATGTAACACTGTGATTTAATTAATCATGCATACATGAACTTTTCGGTGATTTATGGAAATACTTTTATTTTCAGCACAGTCCGGTAGACACGCATTGTGCACTAGCTAGGTCCATAATTCTAAGCAAACACTTAGACATATATTTTGTGTGCACAAATTACATGTAGTACTGTGATATGTTATTCTAAGACTCTTTGAATTTTTCAGGAATTTTCTGAGAAACTTTCTGATTTAACGCTGTCCGGCCAGTCTGCAGTATGTACCGACATTTCCAAATAAAAATCTAAATATTTTACATGGTAAACATACCAATATGAGCCAAATTATTTTTAAATAATTTCGTTCATACCTATTCGGGATTTCCGTCAATAAATCGATGACTATTCGTTTTTCATCACCCGGAGTCAAATGACACTATAAATACCCCCCAATCCCCACCATTTACACCTTCACACTTCACCACACACGCTCTCTCCCTCCTCCATTTTTTGGTCGAAACCCACCACCACCACCATCATCTTCATTTTTTTGGTTGTTTTGATCTTTCCTTCATCAATCCAAGCTTCCAAGATCAAGATTTTCAAGTTTGCAAGAAGATTCATCCATCATTCCACCACATTTTTGAGTTTGGTAAGCATCTAGAACCATTTCCTCCATCTCTTTCATCTTCATGTTCATATGAACATGCATCCAAAGAAAACTCATTTTTATGAAAGATTAGCCATTGATTCTTAAAGGAAATGTGTTTTAAAACTCAAATGGTACATATTGTTGGTGATTTTGAACCCGAATTTTGTTCATAGGTTGGGTTTCTATTTAAGGAAACTTTATTATATGTGAATGTGTTAGATGATGAGATTTTGTTGATTTGATGGTGGATTATGTTGTAATAATAGTTGTAGATGAAGAATATATGCAAACTTTGTTGTCAAAAGTGTTGGATGATACATGCATGCTCGATTTTGCTATTTTATGAAACTTTAATTTTGGGTTTCATGATAGATGCCATGTTTAGGGTGATTTGATGATGGAAAATGATTAGATATGCATAAAGAATGGATAATATGTGTAGATTTGTTAACTAGAACTTTTGGTCATATGAGATTTCATGCTCGGTTCTATTTATAGTAACTTTAATTTTTGGGTTTTTTTAAAAGAAGTTATGATGTGATTTGTTTGGAGGAAATGATGCTTAAACACTAGATATAGAGATTGTATGATTTTTTTTCGGTAAAATCACATGTCCATGATGCTTTTAGGCTCGTTTTCTATTTTTAGAAACTTTATTTCTTGACATGTATGAAAACTTGGTGTTTGGGTGTATTCAAAGCATGAAACTAGTGTAGTGAATATTATGGAAGAATGATTGACCAAAATGATGGATTAAAATGCATGTGTATGAGTTTTAGAGCCCAGTTTCTAAATAAGGAAACTTTATTCTTTCAAGAGTTATGATTGCAAGTTATTAACATGATTAGAAGGTCTAAATGACTTAGTAACATGTAACTAAGTGCATTGTATGATAATACATGATGATTATCTATGAACTTGACAATTTGACATGATCTTCCTATAATAGGAAACTTTAATTATCCGAAACTCGCATGTTTGTCTATTTTTAGCAAGTAAACACTGAAATTTTCTATATATGTTATAGCACGCCTAATTTCATGTGTGAACATCAAATTTGCATAGTTTCCATGTTTAGGACTCAACAACTTGATTTTCCAATTAAGGAAACTTTAATGTATCAAAAGTTGTGTTTCAAGTTCTAAATTCCAATCGAATGTGCCAATGTGTTTATTAGACGATAATAGACTATTTCAAAGTAGGTTTGAATTCTACATTAGGATTTGAATGCTTAAGTCTGTGTCACCAACGAGTCATTGAGTCAAAACATCTTTGAAACGTCAAAGTCACTTTTCAAACAACTCTTTGGATGCATAGAGTTCATAGTCAAGCATTTACAATACTTAGACCTTAAAGTCCTAAATGTTTCCTAGGGCACGAGTAGGTCGTCTCATTTAGCCGGATTTGCTAAGACTTGCATATCATTACCGCTTTATCAGGTGAGTTCTCGCAGCCCCGCTTTACTCATTTTCCATTTTTGGGGTGAGATACATGCTCAAGTACATTTTTCAAAAATCATATTTCCATGCTTATACAGTTACATTAATTATATAAGTTGTACTGGTATGTACAAAGTCCTCTCAGAGTCAACCGTTAATTTTTCCACAAGCGAGGTGATCATGAACAGTACTGTTGGGTTTAACAACCTCTGCCCGGGTTAGTAGCGCTAACTTCGACTGGAGGTCGAACGGGTACATAATTGACCTAATCCATTCATGTGCAAGGCACAAAGAGGCGAACCACATCCTTTTCCTTTTTCAGTGGCTAGAGTTGAGCTTCGGTTGACGGACTTATGATAATTTTTGGTTTTATCTGATCAACAATGATTGTGTAGAGTACATATGCTTTTCCATGCATTTTCAACATATGATTTTCAATGCATTGTCAATATATGATTTTCCAAAACAAATCATGATATGATTTCCATTACATATAACCTGTGAACTCACCAACATTATGTTGACCCATTTTAGCATTTTTATCTCAGGTCGTTGAATGCATAGGATATGTTGCTAGTATGCACCCACTGGAGTCACACACTCATCATGCATGGCATCTTATTTTGATAAACAATATTTTATCATCCTTATTTTCAAATGTTGTAAACATTTAAACATTGCTTCCGCACTGTTACTTTGGACCATGTCAAACTTTATTTTGAACTCGTTCGAGTCATGCATAAAACAAGTATTTTGAAAACCATTTAGTGGTCATTTAAAGTAATTCAATGGTAAAGATCCTCTCGAGTCACGCCCCTCGGGTATAGCCCGGAAGTGGAATTTGGGGGTGTCAGAGCCATTGGTTGCAGCGAACTAGGTTGCATATAGTGGACTTAGACTGTAACCGATGTCTTATTTGCATTTCACTTCCGCACATACACTTAGTATTCTCACATACACTTAGAATACTCACGTAAGATAGAAATTGTGGTTGACCAGACACATGTCGTCAGCAAACTCAGGAAACGCACCATTTCTCCCAGCCATGCCACACGAGGAAGAGCCAGAACAAGTCTCAGAATCGGAACCAGAGGAGGAGTTGGAAGAGGAACCAGTGGGAGATGCGGAAGGAGCAAACTCCGACACCGACTCAGGAGAGACTGTGTCGTACTCAATCGCCTATGGGGAGGACACTAGCAGTGAGGAGGTACGACCACCTACCCCTTCCCCTCCTCGGTTGCCCAGCCCTGCACCACTATGCAGCGATTGGGTCAACTTCATGGGATTTACGCGCCGCAGAACAGCTCTCAAGACCGTACTGCCGCCCAAAAAGCGGCCCCTTCTCCTACTTACACGTAGCTGTTACCCAATAAGCACTGCATTTTGAATCAGCTAGAGATTGGGGAATCTTCCCGTCAGGTTAGGCCCCAAGAAGTGGGGCCTACTGAGCCGACCATACCGCCTAGCACTGATAGGAGCGAGCCACATCAAGACCCAGAAGCACAACTAAGCGAGAGCACTAACGAGGACTCGGATGACGTCATGGAGGCACTAGATGATCGTCTGGTGTAGCTTCAGGGAGTAGTGGACCTTGCTGACTCAGCATTAAGGAGGCTACATGGACGAGTTCTTGTGGGAGAGACACGTCTGACAGCGGTAGAGCATGAGGTGATCGCAGCAGAATGAGCGGGCCGACGAGCGTCTGAATTCATTTGCAGCTCTCACCATCGTGAACACGATGTTGCTCGCATTCGTTCTTTTTAGAGGATGGTTCTCTTAGATTCACCATTCAGCCTATTGTGGGCGGGCTGTACCCACATGATATTTGAAGTATTAAACTTGTTCTCATTTTTGAGGAGCGGAGACTCCTGGAATATTTTGTACCACTTACAATCTATTTTATCAAGTTTATTATCTTTTTATATTTTGTGGATGATTGGTGACGTGATGTGTTATTTTGCGTACATGTGTTGGTTGTATGTTACATATAATCTAACTTTTGCTAACATTATAATATGAAGAGACTTGCCGCCCCGCCAAGCAACAATGACGACAGCACAGACGGAGGCCCTGATTAACCAAAGAGTAGCTGCAGCTATAGCAGCCTTACCGAACAACCAGAATGCAAGAGGACAAGGACAAAATCCCCCAGTATGCACCTACAAGCTTTTCCTTGACTGCAAACCGCTCTCTTTCAATGGGCGGGATGGAGCAGTTAACTTGGTACGGTGGATTGAGAGAGTAAAGTCTACTTTCGAGATGTGAAACTGTCCGGAAACTTCAAAGGTGAAATTCGCGACATGAACTTTTGAGGGACAAGCCCTCACCTGGTGGAAATCCAATGTCCAAGCGATGGGCTTGGAAGCAGCGATTGCTATGCCATGGGTAGACTTCAAGAAGCTGTTAAGGGATGAGTACTGTACATGAAACGAGATCCAGGATCTCAAGGAAAGGTTCTGGAACCTGAAAATGAATGGACCGGATGTGGTGGATTACACGTCGAAATTTCATGATTTGGCAGGATTGTGTCCTCATATGGTAACACCCGAAGAGAAGCGTATTAAGCGTTATCTGTGGGGACTGGCCCCGCAAATCTAGGGTATGGTATCATCTTCTGAACCTACAACAATACAGCAAGCAATCCGATTGGCTCACAACCTGACATCCCAGGCCGTTCGTTAGGGACTCATTGACAAACCTGCTGATAACAAGAGAAAGTGTGAAGGTAGTTTCTTCAAGGTCATTTAATCCGCCACCACCACAGAAAAGGCAAGAAACTACCCGAGCCTACAACGCAGTTGCTGACAATAAGCCGAGGAGAGCTTACACGGGAACCCTACCAAAGTGCAATCGATGCAATTTTCACCACAACGACACTTGTGAGGAAGCAAGGTGCCAGAAATGCAAGAGGATTGGCCATGTGGCCAAGGATTGTAGAGTGAGAGAACCAGTTCCAAACACTGGAGTAACCCGTGATTGTTACACTTGTGGGCAAAATGGACATTTTTTAAAGGATTGCCCAAAGAACACGAAGCCAGGAAAAAACAACAACAACGCCAAAGGGCGAGCTTTTGTGATTAGAGCAGGAGAAGACAAACAGAACCCCGACACCGTCACGGGTACGTTCCTTATAAACAACCATTATGCATCTATGTTATTTGATACTGGTGCTGAAAGAGGCTTCGTATCTAATGAGTTTAGTCCATTACTTGGTATCGAACCTACCATTCTAGATAACGAGTATACCGTAGAACTAGCTGACGGTATATTAATTAAAACCTGTGTCCTAGAATTAGCTAATCATTCCTTCGAAATAGATCTGTTATCCGTTAAACTAGGGAGTTTTGACGTGATTATCGGTATGGACTGGATGTCCAAGAATGGAGCGGAGAATGTATGCCGCGAAAATATTATCATATTACCCCTACTAGATGGAGAAACACTTGTAATATAAGGAGAAAGGAGCAGGATTCCTCTGAATATCATCTCATGTATGAAAGTGTAGAAGTATCAACGGAAAGGATACTATGCCATCTTAGCACATGTAACGGAGAACCGGATAGAAGAAAGGAAGGTCGTGGACATACCAGTTGTTCGTGATTTTCCTGAAATATTCCCTGAAGACTTACCAGGACTCCCACCACAGTGACAAGTCGAATTCCGAATCGACCTTACCCCAGGAGCTACCCCGATAGCGCGGTCACCGTACCGACTGGCGCCGTCAGAAATGCAAGAATTATCAAACCAACTACAGGAGTTGCTAGATAAAGGATTTATCTGACCAAGTCATTCGCCTTGGGGAGCACCTGTCTTATTTGTTAAAAAGAAAGACGGATCATTTCGTATGTGCATCGACTAAAGGGAATTGAACAAGGTAACCATCAAGAACCGATACCATCTACCTAGAATAGACAATTTGTTCGGCCAACTACAAGGATCGAGTTATTACTTCAAGATTGACTTACGGTTAGGTTATCATCAGCTGAGAATCTAAGAGGAGGACATACACAAGACGACATTCAGAACTCGATATGGACACTACGAGTTTTTGGTTATGCCATTCGGTTTGACCAATCACCCGCAGTGTTTATGGACCTTATGAACCGTGTGTGCAAACCCTACCTAGATAAGTTTGTTATTATGTTCATTGACGACATCTTGATCTTCGCAGCGAGGAGGAACACGATGAACATCTAAGACTCATTCTAGAGTTATTGAAAACCGAGAAGATGTACGCTAAGTTTTCAAAGTGCGACTTCTGGATCCGAGAAGTGCATTTCCTAGGTCACGTGGTAAACGACATGGGCTTACACATTGACCCAACCAAGATTGAAGCAATAAGAAACTAGCGAACACCCAAAACCGCAACCCAAATACGTCAATTTTTTGGACTTGCTGGATATTACAGATGGTTTATCGAAAAATTTTCAAAGATTGCAAAACCATTGACTTCTTTGACGTAGAAAGACGTGAAGTATGATTGGAATGAAAGAACTGAAGAAGCATTTCAGTTACTCAAGAAAAACTTTACAACGCACCGATCTTAGCACTACCTGAAGGAAACGACGACTTCGTAGTCTACTGTGATGCGTCACACTAAGGACTCGGTTGCGTACTGATGCAAAGAGAGAAGGTTATCACATATGCTTCACGACAACTCAAAGTGCACGAAAAGAACTACATCATCCATGACTTGGAATTGGGAGCCGTGGTTTTTGCACTCAAAATTTGGAGACACTACCTGTATGGTACCAAATGTATGATTTTCAATGGCCACAAAAGTCTCCAACACATCTTTGATCAAAAGGAGTTGAACATGCGACAACGCAGATGGGTCGAATTGCTTAATGATTACGACTGCACAATCCGTTACCATCCGGGAAAGGCAAACGTAGTTGTTGATGCCCTAAGTAGGAAAGAACAACTCAAACCACGTCGAGTGCGAGCATTAACCTTGACAATCCATACGAATCTACCTATCCAGACACGTGACGCTAAACTCAAGGCTCCCAAAGAGGAAAATTTGGAAAATGAAGGCCTACGAGGCATGGAGAAACTATTTGAGATCAAATCCGATGATGTGCGTCACTACATGGAACGGATATGGGTACTGAACCATGGGATCTTAAGAGACTTAGTGATGGATGAGGCACACAAGGTATTCAATTCACCCTAGTTCTGACAAAATGTATTAAGACCTCAAGACAAACTATTGGTGGCCAAACATGAAAGCCGAGATTGACACATATGTCGGAAAATGTCTAACCTGCGCTAATGTTAAGACGGAATACCAGAAACCATCAGGGTTACTACAGCAGCCGAAAATTCCACAATGGAAATGGGAGAAAATTTCAATGGACTTCGTCACGAAGTTACCCAAAACCCCGAGCGGATACAACACCATCTGGGTGATCGTTGACCGTTTAACCAAATCCGCACACTTCCTTCCAATCAAAGAAAATGACAAAATGAAGAAGTTGACCCGACTTTACCTAAAGGAAGTAGTTTCAAGGCATGGAGTGCCGATCTCCATCATCTCAGATAGGGATAGTCATTTTCTTCCCGATTCTTGCAATCATTACAAGAAGCGTTGGGAACACGCATGGATTTGAGCACTGCCTATCACCCACAAACAGATGGTCAAAGTGAACGAACCATCCAAACACTAGAAGATATATTAAGAGCTTGTGCGATAGATTTTGGCAACAACTGGGATACTCACCTACCATTGGTTGAATTTTCATACAACAACAGCTACCACACGAGTATCAAGGTGGCACCAATTGAAGCACTTTATGGAAGAAAGTGCATATCACCACTCTGTTGGGCTGAAGTCAGAGATAGTCAACTCACTGGACCAGAGCTTGTCCACGAGACCACCGAGAAAATTTTCAAAATCCGAGATAGACTAAAATCCACCCAAGATAGACAGAAAAGCTACGCTGATCAAAAGCGTAAACAGTGGAGTTTCAAGTAGGTGACAAAGTGTTACTGAAAGTTGCACCTTGTAAAGGAGTAACCGATTTGCCAAACGTGGGAAACTGAACCCCCGCTACATAGGATCATTCAAGATCCTACAAAGGACTGGCCCTGTTGCCTACGGACTCAACCTACCGGAAGAGCTACAGAATATCCACAATGTATTCCATGTGTCCAACCTAAAGAAGTGTCTACACGATGAGACACTGACGATACCTCTCGAGAAGGTACAAATCGACGAACAACTACATTTCGTCGAAGAACATGTGGAAATCATGGACCGCGAGGTTAAGCAACTGAAACAAAGTCGCATTCCGATAGTTAAGGTCCGATGGAATTCCAGACGCAGACCAGAGTTCACATGGGAGCGCGAAGATCAGATGAAGCGCAAGCACCCACACTTGTTTCAGACCACACCATCAGCTATAACGGCAAGCTGAATTTCGGGACGAAATTCCTTTAAACCGGGGGATAATGTGACACCCGGAAAATTTCAGGTTGATATCCATTCCCGACTGAGATACATATTACATTATTAGACATGCATCACACTTAATTTTATAGTAATTAAGTCCATTTCATACTTAGCAAGTCAATCCGTTTACACGCGAAGGTAATCCGGAAGATTACCCGGTCAAACACGGGTCCTACATCACGACCATTGGTGATAATTTAAAACAAATACCTAGTCATATAATCTGTGTGTGAAAGTTATATGTTACACTGTGATTTAATTAATCATGCATACATGAACTTTTCGGTGATTTATGGAAATACTTTATTTTCAGCACAGTCTGGTAGACACGCAGTATGCACTAGCTAGGTCCATAATTCTAAGCAAACACTTAGACATATATTTGGTGTGCACAAATTACATGTAGTACTGTGATATGTTATTCTAAGACTCTTTGAATGTTTCGAGAATTTTCTGAGAAACTTTCTGTTTTAACGCTGTCCGGCCAGTCTGCAGTATGTACTGAAATTTCCAAATAAAAATCTGAAAATTTTATATTTTAATCATACCGATATGAGCCAAATTATTTTTAAATAATTTCGTTCATACCTATTCGGGATTTCCGTCAATAAATCGGTGACTATTCGTTTTCCACTACCCGGAGTCAAATGACACTATAAATACCCCCCAACCCCCACCATTTCCACCTCCACACTTCACCACACACTCTATCTCCCTCCTCCTCCCTTTTTCGGCCGAAACCACCACCACCACCATTATCTTCATTTTTTTTTTGTTGTTTTGATCTTTCCTTCATCAATCCAAGCTTCCAAGATCAAGATTTTCAAGTTTAGCAAGAAGATTCATCCATCATTCCACCACATTTTCGAGTTTGGTAAGAACCTAGAACCATTTCCTCCATCTTTTTCATCTTCATGTTCATATGAATATGCATCCAAAGAAAACCCATTTTTATGAAAGATTAGCCATTGATTATTAAAGGAAACGCTCGGTTTCCATTTAAGGAAACTTTATTATATGTGCATGTGTTAGATGATGAGATTTTGTTGATTTGATGGTGGATTATGTTGTAGTAATAGTTGTAGATGAAGAATATATGCAAACATTGTTGTCAAAAGTGTTGGATGATACATGCATGCTCGGTTTTACTATTTTATGAAACTTTAATTTTGGGTTTCATGATAGATGCCATGTTTAGGGTGATTTGATGATGGAAAATGATTAGATATGCATAAAGAATGGATAATATGTGTAGATTTGTTAACTAGAACTTTTGGTCATATGAGATTTCATGCTCGGTTCTATTTATAGTAACTTTAATTTTCGGGTTTTTTTAAAAGAAGTTATGATGTGATTTGTTTGGAGGAAATGATGTTTAAACACTAGATATAGAGATTGTATGATTTTTTTTTCGGTAAAATCACATGTCCATGATGCTTTTAGGCTCGTTTTCTATTTTTAGAAACTTTATTTTTTTACATGTATGAAAACTTGGTGTTTGGGTGTATTCAAAGCATGAAACTAGTGTAGTGAACATTATTCTCACATACACTTAGAATACTCACGTAAGTTAGAAATTATGGTTGACCAGGAACATGTCGTCAGCAAACTCAGGAAACGCACCATTTCCCCCAGCCATGCCACACGAGGAAGAGGCAGAATAAGTCTCAGAATCGGAACCAGAGGAGGAGTCGGAAGAGGAACCAGTGGGAGACGCGGAAGGAGCAAACTCCGACACCGACTCAAGAGAGACTGTGCCGTACTCAATCGCCTATGGGGAGGAGACTAGCAGTGAGGAGGTACGACCACCTACCCCTTCCCCTCCTCGGTTGCCCAGCCCTGCACCGCTATGCAACGATTGGGTCAACTTCATGGGATTTGCGCGCCGCAGAACAGCTCTCAAGACCGTACTGCTGCCCAAAAAGCGGGCCCTTTCTCCTACTTACACTGAGTTGTTACCCAATAGGCACTGCCTTTTGAATCAACTAGAGATTGGGGAATCTTCCCGTCAGGTTAGGCCCCAAGAAGTGGGGCCTACTGAGCCGACCATACCACCTAGCACTGATAGGAGCGAGCCACACCAGGACCCAGAAGCACAACTAAACGAGAGCACTAACGAGGACTCGGATGCTGTCATGGAGGCACTAGATGATCGTCTGGTGCAGCTTCAGAGAGTAGTGGACCTTGCTGACTCAGCATTAAGGAGGCTACATGGACGAGTTTCCGTAGGAGAGACACGACTGACAGCGGTAGAGCATGAGGTGATCGCAGCAGAGCAGCAGAATGAGCGGGCCGACTAGAGTCTGAATTCATTTGCAGCTCTCACCATCGTGAACACGATGTTGCTCGCATTCGTCCTTTTTAGAGGATGGTTCTCTTAGATTCATTATTCATCCTATGTTGGGCGGGCTGTGCCCACATGATATTTGAAGTATTAAACTTGTTCTCATTTTTTAGGAGTGGAGACTCCTGGAATATTTTGTACCACTTACAATCTATTTTATCAAGTTTATTATCTTTTTATATTTTGTGGTTGATTGGTGGCGTGATGTGTTATTTTGCGTACATGTGTTGGTTGTATGTTACATATAATCTAACTTTTGCTAACATTATAATATGAAGAGACTTGCCGCCCCGCCAAGCAACAATGACGACAGCACAGATGGAGGCCCTGATTAACCAAAGAGTAGCTGCAGCTGTAGCAGCCTTACCGAACAACCAGAATGCAAGAGGACAAGGACAAAATCCCCCAGTATGCACCTACAAGCTTTTCCTTGACTTCAAACCGCTCTCTTTCAATGGGCGGGATGGAGCAGTTAACTTGGTACGATGGATTGAGAAAGTAGAGTATACTTTCGAGATGTGCAACTGTCCGGAAACTTCAAAGGTGAAATTCGTGACAAGTACTTTTTAGGGACAAGCCCTCACCTGTTGGAAATCTAATGTCCAAGCGATGGGCTTGGAAGCAGCGAATGCTATGCCATGGGCAGACTTCAAGAAGTTGTTAAGGGATGAGTACTGTACACGAATCGAGATCTAGGATCTCGAGGAAAAGTTCTGGAACCTGAAAATGAATGGACCGGATGTGGTGGATTATACGTCGAAATTTCATGATTTGGCAGGATTGTTTCCTTATATGGTAACACCCGAAGAGAAGCGTATTGAGAGTTATCTGTGGGGACTGGCCCCGCAATTCCTGGGTATGGTATCATCTTCTGAACCTACAACAATCCAGCAAGCAATCCGATTGGCACACAACCTGATGTCCCAGGCCGTTCGTCAGGGACTCATTGACAAACCTGCTGATAACAAGAGAAAGTGCGAAGGTAGTTCTTCAAGGTCTTTTAATCCATTTATGTGCAAGGCATATAGAGGCGAACGACATCCTTTTCCTTTTTCAGTGGCTACAGTTGAGCTTCGGTTGGCGGACTTATGATAATTTTTGGTTTTGTCTGATCAACAATGATTGTGTAGAGTACATATGCTTTTCCATGCATTTTCAACATATGCTTTTCCATGCATTGTCAATATATGATTTTCCAAAACATATAATGATATGATTTCCATTACATATAAAATGCGAACTCACCAACATTATGTTGACTCATTTTAGCATGTTTATCTCAGGTCGTTGAATGCATAGGATATGTGGCTAGGATGCACCCATTGGAGTCACACACTCATCATGCATGGCATCTTATTTTGATAAACAATATTTTATCATCCTTATTTTCAAATGTTGTAAACATTTAAACATTGCTTCCGCACTGTTACTTTGGACCATGTCAAACTTTATTTTGGACTCGTTTGTGTCATGCATAAAACAGGTATTTCGAAAACCATTTAGTGGTCATTCAAAGTAATTCAATGGTAAAGATACTCTCGAGTCATGCCCCTCGGGTTTAGCCCGGAAGTTAAATTTGGGGATGTACAGAGAGAGAGAGGAGATAGAGAGGGAGAGAGAGAGAGAGGAGAGAGAAGGAGAGAGAGAGAGGGGTGGGGAAGTGTTGGTGGTGGTGAGTGTGTGTGAGAGAAAGAGAGAAGTTTATATGTTCGTAAGCTGTAACAAAATAATAAGCTATATGATTCATTTGTTTATTTATATACTAAGCTTAGAACCCGTGTCTACACGCGAGATGAAAAATATCAATACGTAAAATTCTTAAATGTGTATATATTTTACATGTGTAAAAATGTATTACATATACTAAGAATAGAAACAAAATTCAAACTATGTAAAAATTAATATATAATTGAGTTTCGAAAATACAGTAATTACTATTTAATGTAATTTGACTTTCATTACTATTTGATTGAAAATAAAAATTACATAATTAGATTTCAAAGTTTCTTATAATAAGGGATAATTTAAAATAAATGTGTTTTATTAATATAATTAGTATTTTCTTTAAAAATATATTATTAATAAAAGATAGAAGTGTATTTAATAAGAGAGATGTGCGGAAAAAAAAATAATGATAATGAATATGAAGGCGACACGTGACATGAAAAAACCTTTATTTATTATATAGTATAGATATTAAAAAATTGAAAAAATCATAAAAATTGACATAAAGAGGTTCAAATTTGCAGTAAATGGACTTTCCATTTTCTAATCTTCTCATTTATTATCATTTTATAATTCTTGATGTGATTTTTCAAAAAATAAAAAATAAAAAATAATTCAAAAACCATAGTTTTACTCTCTCTTTTTTCCTTTAACCTTTTTTGTCTTTTGTGCATCATTATAAAAAAATATGACGGAAATATTAAAAAGATAATCTAAAATATATTTCTTTATTATTTATGTTGTTAGTTTAATTATGTAAAGATATATGTTTTGAAGAAATTACTTAAGAACATAAAAAACACGGTTAACAAAGTAGTTTCTCGGAGACCATTTCAAGTGAGAGTGTGATCATTTTTTGTGGACAGATGTGTCATGTTATAAAAATGAGCATTGCAGCTTCCATTTGTTAAGTCGACCTGCTCACCGACGTTATTATGATGGTGTCACTGATGTTTCCTGAAAAAAAGAGCGAAAATGAAGAGAGATGGACTAGAGAATAAAGACGGTAATAGGATAAGAGAGTTATCACGAAATCTTTTACTTTGATTCTCCGTCTTTTCTTTTCATGTCTCATGACACTATAATTTCTTTATTTTCTATTATTTTATTAACCATAAATAATAATTATTATTTAATTTGTTGTCTTTTCTGTATCTATAACGCCTTTTATTATTTTAAAATAGAATAGTTAATCTTATTCAGTTGTATAGTATCTTTTGTTTTTATATTAAAAAAAACTAATTTTATTAAAGGGTACCATTTATTAAAATGTCATCCGCTTTTCAAACCGGTCTGGTCGGTCCAACCGGTTAACCTTTAGTGTGCATTTTGTGTGTGATTTTGGATGCTTTACTTCATAATATACCGTTGTGACATGACTATTTTTATCTATGTTTCAGCTCGATTTTCACAACTGAGTCGTTGCGACGCGTCATCCGCCGCAACGCGCAGTGTATCAACACTAGTTATTATGGTTTACAATACAACAATAAATTCAAACTAAAAGACTTTTTTTTTTTCTTCAAAAAAGTATAGATATCATATGTCACAACTTTAGTTGATATGCAAATGTGTAGATATTTTCGATTTATAAATAATTAATCAAAATTTAAACCGTATCATATTTCCAATACAAGATTGGATATCCACCCACAAATATCAATCAGCATTAACAACCCTTTAATCTTTTTAAAACTCAAACTAGTTAATCTTAATATACGAGCATTAATTAAATTAAATTAAATATTAAATAATATAACCATTATACAGTTATTCTCGATCCAGCCCTCTATAATATTATTCCTCCACACGTTCACGTTGGTCGACTCACCTGCTTGGAAATCGAGGGCTTGTCTCCTCTCTCTATCTATACGTAATGGTAATTTTCATAATCGCGTGATCAATTGTTGACTTTCGGGGATCAATTTGTTCAACTTTGATGCGTGAAGAGTTCAAAGGTATACTTTTGCTTTCCATATCTCATGATTCAGTTATCCGTTTCCTAAATTTTGGTTTGGTGATCCGTAAAACCCTAGATATTACATCTCAATTTTAGGAGTTTTGTTCCGATCTGTAACCGTGTTAGCTCCAGTTTTGCCCCCCAAGTTTTGGACTCGATTGAGATCGGCACAGGCTTTTAGGGTTAGGTTTTGAGAGCTATAGATGGCTTCAAATCCTCCATTCCAAGTGGAGGATACTGATGAAGATTTCTTTGATAAATTAGTCAATGATGATGATTATAAGGTCACTTCATTATCAGAACCAACCAACCTAGCTGATGGGCTGGGGTTTGATGAAGCTAAAGCTTTTGCTAATTTAGGTATCAGTGATGTTGGAGGAGTTGAAGATTTGGGGAAAGTAGGTATAGGGGAAGAAGAGTTGATTAATGGGGATATCGAGCATGAGAACACCTTGGTGGCTTCGAGTTCGTTTGCATTTGATACCGTGGGTGAAGAACCTAACACGGAGGCGTCCGAGTTGGAGGAGCCGTTGGATTCTACAGCTACTGCTCATACCTTGGAGTCTTCAAATTCGTTTGCATTTGATAGCTTGAACGAAGAACCTAATACTGATGCATCTGGATTGGAGGAGCCATTGGATTCTACAGCTAGCGGGAACCATGGATCTGGAGATGCTACTGGTGTTAAGGAAGTGCAGTGGGCTGCTTTCACTTCTAAGCATGTGGAGAAAGGCAGTAATGGGTTTGGATCGTATAGCGACTTTTTCACTGAATTTGGAGATGATTTGGTTGAACAAACAGGGGAAAGAGGTGACCTGGTTAGTAGCCAACAGAATGTTGTATCGGGCAGCAGCAGTGTAGTCGACGATTCCTTGCATATGGAGAATATTAGTTACAACTCGCATCAATTTCAGGAGGTACAGGCTTATGATACTACTGGGGAACAAAGTAGTGGTGGTCAGGATCCAAATTGCAGTCAGTACTGGGAGAATCTTTATCCGGGATGGAAGTATGATGCAAACACTGGGCAATGGTATCAAGTAGATGATGCTGCAGCAAATGTACAAGGGGCATACGGCTTAAACACTGCTTCTGAATGGACAGTTTCCAATGAGGTGTCTTACTTGCAACAAACGACTCAATCCGTTGTGGGGGCTGTAGCAGAGAAAGGCACAAATGAAAGTGTCACAAGTTGGAATTCTGTTTCACAAGAAAACAACGGGTATCCCTCTCATATGGTTTTTGATCCCCAATACCCTGGTTGGTATTATGACATGAACACTCAAGAATGGTGCTCTTTGGATGCATATAATTCTGGACTAGTTGTTCAAGACCATGACCAGGTCAATCAAAATGGGTTTTCCGCAAATATTACTTCATATGGAAATGATCCGAAAACTTATGGCGAGCAGGGTCAGTTAGATAAGCAGTCTGGTTCTGAAGTCTTTAGCAGCCAAGGGCAAGATTACAATTGGAAAGGGTCTTTTGGTAATGTTGAACAGCAAGGATCAACTATGTGGCAACCTGCCCAGGACCAGGTTAATCAAAATGGGTTTTCTGGAAATTATGGAAATGATGAGAAAGCATATGGCATGCAGTCTGGATTTGAAGGTTTTAGTAGCCAAGGACAAGACTACAACAAGTTGAAAGGGTCTTTGAGTAATGTTGAACAGCAAGTATCAACTATATGGGGGCAACCTAATACTGATTTTACAGGCAACCAAGGTTCCCATGGTAATAGTTTTCCTTCAGATAACCGTGTTAATCAATATTTTCATTATGGGGGAACAGCGTCATCTTTTTCAAGACCTGGACAGGTTAGTAATGAGTTCCCTGGAGCCCAATCCTTTGTTCCTAGTGGAAACTTTAATCAGCCATTCAGTCAGTCTACGTTTAAGCAAAGTGAGATGATGAATATCCCAAAAACCTATGGCGGTCAGAATCAATCAAGTTATTCCCAGCAATTATCTACTGCAGGCAGGTCATCAGCTGGGGCCCCTCCTCATGCGTTGGTTACTTTTGGTTTTGGTGGAAAATTAATTGTGATGAAAGATAGTACCACTCTTATGAACCCATCCTATGGAAGCCAGGTTAGCTTATAAATTTTCATTTCACATTATTTGTTTCGATCCACCTAAGATATTGTCTTGAAGGGCTGAACCGTTAAATGCTTGTTTGTTTGATGAAGGGTTCAAATGGTGGGTCAATTTCTGTTCATAACCTGGCCGAAGTTTTCACTGGGGGGGCTAATGGAGCAAGCGGCGTATGTGATTACTTTGAGACTCTAGGTTTGCAATCCCTTCCGGGTCCACTGGCTGCTGGAAATGTCGGGAGTAAAGAGTTGAGTAAATGGATTGATGAGAGGATTACACACTCTGACATGGATTATAGGAATAGTGAAGTTTTAAAGTTGCTCCTTTCTCTGCTGAAAATAGCTTCACAGCACTACGGGAAATTGCGTTCACCTTTTGGTACTGACGCTACATCAAAGGTAAACTTCACTCAAATAAGGATCAAACCCACTTGAAACCAATCAAGACTATTCGTCTTTCCATAAAGAGTATGTTGTAACTCTTTCATATTGCCTGTCTTTTGTAAACTGAGTAGCTTTTTGTCCATGATAATATGCACCTCACTGGAAAAATTAGGCGATAAAAAATAGTAATAACAAGAATATACATGCTATAAGATGTTTGGAAGGAGTAGCTGAATTTCCACTTTGAAGTGCAGTTTCACTGGTGTTGTTTATTGAGGATAAAAAATGTTACTTAAGTCTCTTCATATGTTATTTTAGAATGATTCAGGTTTGCTTGGTTTATGTAACTTTGATTCAATGGTCTTTCTTACATCCTTGATACCGACACCACTAAAGTAGTTGTTCCTGTATTGGGTTTTAGCCTATAACCCTGTGATTCAAGAGTGAGTGTGTCTGTAACTTGGGGACATGGAGATTGATGATGATGTTACTTGAGGACGTAGATTGATGATAATCAGGGGTAGACTCAGGACTGAATTGCACTAGTAGCACTGTAACGTTGCACTTATATGACCAGTAGCACCAGCACTATATAAAAAATTTCACTACCCGGAAGAATTTGACATGGTGCACATCCTATTCCCGGAACCTACACATGCATTATTTCACTACCCAGAAGAATTTGACATAGTGCCACTGATGAGTGATGACGACGTTAGTCCTAGGATACATGCATGGTGAATGCCATGCCAACATGCATTATGTGTCTGTCTTTGTCTTTGTAATTCCATTGAAGTTGATGGGAAAATTTTACAGAAAGGTGTCAGATATCCGTGTTATATGATTTATGGGGAGAGTATTGGCCACTATGAGTACAACAGAAATGCAAATTATTAGGTGTGCGCCGACACACACAAGGATATGTAGAATTAGAAATGAGGAGAGGTTGTTGAGATTTAACTAAAATATCTTATCGATCAATAGAATGGTGTGCAATGGTCTATGCTTTTACTCTGTGGCCAATATTATAGTACTAACGTTAGCCTCTCTTTGCATTGTATGCACTCATCAGATCAACTTATGTTAGTTACATTTTGACTTGAGAAATTTGATTGCCTTATTAGTTCTTAAATAAGTGATTTGCTACCAACATGAATGTGGAATTTGGTGATTTTGGAACTTCAACAGGAAAATGATGCTCCAGAAGTTGCTGTTGCTAGACTTTTTGCATCTGTGAGGAAGAGTAGTGATTATGGTCACTTCAGCAAATGCTTGCAACAATTACCTTCAGAAAGAGAGATTCAGGTACGCATCATCTTTTAACAGCCATTTACTAAGTATGCATCATCTTTTAACAACCATTTACTAAGCGTTTCATCTTCCCATGTTGCTTATGGATAAATTTAATTTAGTTAACTGCTGTGGAAGTCCAAACTCTGCTGGTTTCTGGTAGAAAGATAGAGGCCCTTCAACGTGCACAAGAGGGTCAACTATGGGGCCCAGCACTTGTTCTCGCTGCCCAACTTGGCGATCAGGTTTTCTATCCATCTCTCCCCTTTGAATTTCCTCTTTCTATCATCTTGCTTTTTCTTGACTAATATTTTCCATATCGATTGATGCTCATTTATTGTCAATAGTTTACTTACCTTTTAATTTCTTTACGGTGTGGAATGGGGTTGGGGTTCTTTATTGCAGTTTTATGTGGATACTGTCAGGAAAATGGCTCTTCGTCAGTTGGTAGCAGGGTCACCTTTGCGGACGTTATGCCTGCTTATTGCTGGTCAACCTGCAGATGCTTTTTCGAATGAAACTACAACAGATGGCATAATTCCTGGTGCTGTAACTAATATGTCTCAACAGCCTGCACAGGTAATCTAGGTAGATATGTAATTTTCCTGGTTTCTCATTCTATTTTCAGTCATCGTGTCTTAAATTTTATATAAAATGAAAGTTTTGCACCTCTTGGTCTTTAATTTTATGTAAAAAAGGGAGGAGAGTGAAGAATCTAGTAATTCATGGCCAGGTGTGTTGCACTTGACTCTGCTGACTTCTTGTTTTGCTATAGGCTCAAGCTGGTGCTAATTGTATGCTTGAAAACTGGGAAGAGAATTTGGCAATGATCACTGCTAACAGAACCAAAGATGATGAACTGGTGCTTATCCATCTTGGAGATTGTTTATGGAAAGAAAGGAGTAATGTAAGTGTTGCACAATATGAATATATGCCATTGAGTTCTGTTCGAGTTTATGACTTCTGATCACAATTGATCCAGATTATCGCGGCACACATTTGCTACATAGTTGCAGAAGCAAACTTTGAGCCATATTCAGACACTGCTAGGCTGTGTCTGATTGGTGCTGATCACTGGAAACATCCCCGCACGTATGCCAGTCCAGAAGCTATTCAGGTGCCACCTCACCTTAGTGACTAGTTCCATTTGCATTTACCCTATCTAACTTAGCTTCTTTTATTCTTAGTGCCTTTTGTATAGTTTAACTCTCTACTTGTTTATTAGCTTTGCTTTATGCTATTTTTTAGTTTAAGTAGATATGTATGTTAGGAACCAAGCGGCGCAGTGGAACCAACACACAATGCACAAACGATTATAAAACAGAAAATACATGACACAAGAATTTTACGTGGTTCGGTCCCAGTGGGGGACCTACGTCCACGGGCTGCAAGTAGAATTATATCATTAATTGGTGCGCAAGATTACAATTACAACATAGGGTTTATATATAGATAAAACCTAGGGTTTCTAACTTGTTCTCCAAGTTAGGCCCAAATCATAGAGAAGAGGCCCATTAGGGCCGACTCCTCTTATTCGAGACTCCATAACCCTAACAATCTCCCACTTGGAGGCTCAAGCAATCCTCAATCAACCATCCAAGCAAAACCCTGTAATCAGTAACTCCAGTAATCTTCAAAACAGAAATCCTCCAAGCCTCCAATTCCAAGAACAAGCTAAAACTTCAATATCAGAAGTTCTTAAGCCTCCAGCTCCTAAGAATAAGCTAAGATTTCAAATAACAGAAGTCCTCCAAGCCTTCAGTTCCCATAATCATGCTAAGACTTCAATCTAATTCTCCTAGTTACAGCAGCCCTCTTCTTAATTACTAGAAGAGCCGGTTGAAGCTCCCCCCGAGCTCAACCCAACAGTCATCACTGACCCATCCATAGCAAAACCTGCCATTGACTTATCCTCAATCTCAACCGGCTCCCACTGGTTCAAACTACCTGCTCCAGAGACTTCCAGAGGAAACACCACTCTCCAAAACCTGCAAGAACCCAGGAGAGATTTTTCATTCGGAAATTCGGTCTTCAAAACCCAACGGTGTTTTGAACTGTACCCAGAACACGCCCCATGCTCCCACTGTTCTCAAAACCCCTGATCTGGTTTAAACCTTCGAATGCACTCAGCTGACATCCACGTGGCTCCAGGATTCACTCTTGTAAAATGAATCCACTTAGCTCTACCCAATGCAGCGAGCCAAGACTTTAATACTCGAAAGTTGGTTCCCTTCTTCCAGCGATACGTAAATCTGTACCTTCCCAAAGTCTTCAGTTAGATTCACCAATACTTCACTACAGTGGGTAACATGAAATGAAGTATGCCAGAATCTCGAACCCATGAGTCTTCACTGCCTTCACCGAGTCCCAATGCATCAACCCGTACACATTCTCAGAAGCAAAATTTACCATCTTTGATATCGACTCTAAAGAATGTCCGATACCTCCATGCAGCTCCACCAAGTCAACTATGCTCAGCTCCCACTGTCCCTGTTATCCCAACCCATGCTAAATGTCGTACCACTGATCACCACCGAACAAGAAACAACTTCACAGTTCTAGACCAGCTAACCGGCAAACGGTTATAACAGCAGCAGAGCTTTCATGAAAGCAAACGGTACCAAGGATTCCGTGATCGTACACCCGATCATCTAACCCTAACCGAAAAAATCTTTCAACCCTGCAAATATCACCTAACTTCCCTTTTTTCACTTATGTCGTCACCAGCACACCAGAACCAGAATACTTAAAACCCAAATCATTCCAAACCTGCTGGTTCCATTTTCACCGGTTTTATCCCGCAGTACCACAACCAAGTTTTTTTTGACAAAACCAACCAACCGGAATCCAAACCGCCAAACCTTCGATTACACCCATCCCGTCTTCAGCTATAAATAGCAAACAGGAAACAAATCGAAACAGTGAAACAAACACAGCAATGGCACGGGCCTGAACTTGACGGATCTTCTACCGAACATTGTCAAATGACCGATTTGCTCCTGCAATAAACCTCGCAGACAAATCTAAACCCGATACTGAATTTCACATAACCCGGTTCCCCAATTTATGGTTGATAATAAACAGTCAAAAAACCCGAACTGAAACAAAAACTTCAACCTTTTACCCGGCGAATCCAAGAGTTTAAACCAAAAACTCTAATCAGCCGCTTCTAGAGTTTCAATCCAGTACTCAATCAAACCTTTTTATACCCGCGATACCAGAAAACCCGAGACTCCCGACCCAACGCTTCACCTGCAAACCCGAGTGAAACCAGCAACTTCAAGAGATCCAAAATAGGAACTCTAATTGCAAAATCACTCCAAAAACAACCCCGAAATAGCCCTGTTTTCTTCCGAAACAGCCATGTTTTCCTCCAAAACAACCCGGTTTTCTTTCCCCTTTTGAGCAACCGGAAAACACTGTTCACGGCGGCGGCGGTACTGTAGCAGCTAGGGTTTTCCTTTGCGAATCGTTATTCCGTGCAATATCGTGTGTAACAACGAGCCAAAAGCTCTGATACCACTTGTTAGGAACCAAGCGGCGCAGCGGAACCAACACACAATGCACAAACGATTATAAAACAGAAAATACATGACACAAGAATTTTACGTGGTTCGGTCCCAGTGGGGGACCTACGTCCACGGGCTGCAAGTAGAATTATATCATTAACTGGTGCGCAAGATTATAATTACAACATAGGGTATATATATAGATAAAACCTAGGGTTTCTAACTTGTTCTCCAAGTTAGGCTCAAATCATAGAGAAGAGGCCCATTAGGGCCGACTCCTCTTATTCGAGACTCCATAACCCTAACAATGTATGCATAACCTAATAAGTTGATTGAAATAACTGTAACTTGGTATTATGAATGCATGCAGAGAACAGAGATGTATGAATATGCAAAACTTCTAGGGAACTCTCAGTTCACCTTGCTACCGTTTCAACCATATAAGCTTTTATATGCTTACATGCTGGCTGAAGTTGGACGAGTTTCTGACTCACTAAAGTACGCACGCATCAAAACACTTGTTTTTCTTAGATCATTCACGGAGAGATTCCTTCATTAAAATTATTGATATTGTTTGAATATTTCAGGTACTGTCAATCAGTATCAAAATCAATAAAAACGGGCCGAGCTCCTGAGGTAGAAACATGGAGACAAATGGCTTCTTCTTTAGAGGAGAGGATAAAAGCTCACCAACAGGTGCCCTTTTCATCTGTACTTGATGAATTCTTGATTTTGTTCTAATGTAGAATTTCACCATCTTCCATAGGGTGGATTCTCAACAAAATTAGCTGCTGGTAAAATAGCTGGTAAACTGCTCAACCTTATCGATAGCACTGCACATCGTGTAGTTGGGGGGGGCCTACCACCACCTGTACCATCAACATCTGTTGGTAATATGCAACATGACCATCATCATCAACACCAATACCAACCAGCAGAGCCTAGGGTATCTACTAGTCAGTCAACGATGGCAATGTCGTCATTAGTGCCCTCAGCATCAATGGAGCCTATAAATCAGTGGTCAGATGATGCAAACAAAAAGATAATTCACAACAGAAGTGTTTCAGAACCCGACTTTGGCCGATCTCCCAAGCAGGTAACTTCTTTTCTATCCATTTTCCAACTAACTGGTAGGACTAGGGGTTTATGCCAACTTTTATAATTTGTGACAGGTTGATGATCCGTCAAAGGTGAAGTCTAGTGAGTCACAAAATAATAATAAAGCATCTTCACGCTTTGGTCGCTTCGCCTTTGGCACCCAGCTACTTCAAAAGACGGTGGAATTAGTTCTAAAGCCTCGTGGGGACAAACAGGTAACCATCTAACTATCATCTGTGCGCATTTACAAATTAAATATACTTGTGTTTGGTTGCCTCCCTTCAAGTGTTAGATAATTAATGGTGTGCTTTTTAGGCAAAATTGGGGGATACAAATAAGTTCTATTATGATGAAAAACTGAAGAGATGGGTAGAAGAAGGCGTTGATCCGCCAGCAGAGGAAGCGGCCCTTCCTCCACCACCAACAATGGCAACTTTCCAGAATGGAGGAGATAATTACAACTTAAACACTGCTTTAAATAGTGAAGGAAGCACCACGGGCTTTACAAGCCCAAGCCCAATGTCCACCGCGGGACACACTTCAGGAATTCCACCCATTCCTACTGCCACCTCTAATCAATTCTCCGCACGTTCAAGGCTCGGGGTTCGAGCAAGGTGACTTGATACAATATCACCACAAATCACTTTTGATTCACTGATGAAATTCCAATATAATTATAACTTTATGGTGTTGTATTGGCAGGTATGTTGACACTTTCAACCCGGGTGGTGGTGGAAACCCAACCAACTTGTTCCACTCACCTCCTACTTCAACCATCAAGCCCGCCACAAACACCAACCCTAAATTATTCGTCCCCACACCATCACCATCATCATTCTCAACCTCAACCGAACAGTCACCAGCCACTGAAGGCATAGAAAACAACTCCTTCCAGCCTCTTCCACAACCGTCTTCAGCCATGGCCAGGCAAAAGTTTTCAAGCATGGATAATGTTTCAGAAGCAGGAACAGCCATGCCACCTGGCACGCGAAGAATAGCTTCATGGGGTGGGAACGAACAAAGCTTCTCTTTCTCCAACAAGGGAGAATCATTCATGCCAAGTGAACCACCCGGTTTGATGCACTCATCGATGATCAATGATGACCTACAAGACGTGGATCTTTAACGGTGTAAATATATATTACCCAACTTGTGTTTGAAACAAGAGTGCTTTCAACAAGGTTTCATTTTTTTGGTCATTTTCTTCTGTTTTATTACCCTTTGTATGTTAAAAATGCACTTAGCTCTTTACCTGTACTTGTAGTCATAGGTTTTTGTCAAATTTTGAGCCAACCAATGTACAGTTCATTTGTTCATTTTGTTTCAGGAATTATTAAAGCACATGTTACAATACATTATTCAAACCAATTCGGATACGCATTGAAAAGGTGATACGTGATAGTAGACCCGCGTATAATGGGAACTAAACCTAATGAAGTGGGATGCGTGACCATGTTGTTTTGTATGTTTTTTTAACTATAACAGTGATTTCTTTCTGACATGACTATGGATATATTACATCCCAAAAAGATGGTTAATTTGAAAAATATGCCTACAAGTTATATTAAAAAAGAACTCGACTTTTGGCACAGGCATTTGGGCTAGGGGTATAATTTGATCATATGTTTTGCAGTATAACGGCTTTAGAGTTATTATGATCTCTAACCCATTCAATAACAGGTCACGTTCGGGTTGTACCGAAGTAAACGAGTCAAGAATTCAACATGTTATATAAATTGGTCGTGTTTGGGTTGTACCGAAAGTAATCTGGTCAATCCGTTTGAAACTAGTATTAAAAGTATAAAAAACATAACTAATGTGTTTAACCCGTCAACCCCTTTCCAACTTTATCACGGCTCATTTACAACCCAACAATCCGTTTTAACTCACCAATCCATTTGACTACTTTAAATAAACAATTAAAAAGGTAATGTTCAAGTGACATGCTTTTAAGTATGTCCGGACCAAGATTGATATCTTTGACATGAATAAATGTTCTATTCGGATTTCAATTTTAACCCATCAACTCACAAACACTAACACCCCATTGTGAGGGTAATACTTTAGTTGATAGGGGCGAGTTCTACTTTTATAGGATTACATTTTGGTATAAATGAATTTTTTTGGCATTTACCTACCCTATTTGAAATATTATGCATTCTATATCTATACTATATAATAAATAAAAATAATTTGTCACGTGTCACGTCCAGTCCACATCTCTTCTCACCATTTTTTCCCGCTTCTCTCTCTTATTAAATACAATTTTTTTATTACCAACTATATAATATTACATTTTATCAACCCGTGTAATACACGGGATTTTAACCTAGTTATAGTATATATAAAAGTAGGATGTTGGTTACTACAGTACTGACATCCTAGTGGTACACGTGTCTCCTGACAATTGGTCCATTTAATATATATATATTTTTATTTTTTTTGAAATTTCTGCAAATAGTCCACCCAATCTCAAATCCCTTCTTCTTTCCCCCGCTCCGCACCATTAGAGTCGAATCCGTTGAGCCGACTAACCCGGACACCATTAGCTTTCCGCTGGTTTTTAACAAAAAAAAAAAAAGAAAACTATATACTTGAATCTTGATTATTAAAATTTAGAGTGGTCATGATTAGTTTTATCGTTGGGCCAAATATACAAAGTCTTTTGACAGAAATATTGGTTTATATCGTATACAATGAAATTGATTATTAAAATGTAAAATAAAACTACCTGTTTAGTAATCTACTGAGTGACAAACTAAATTGATTAACCAAAAATGAATCAAATAACACACAAACAATTAACCAAACAGTGACATGGAATTAACCAAAATTGAATCAAATAACCCACAAACAAAACAAAACAAATCTTTAGGTTCAAAGTGTAAAACAGAACTTCACGCAAAAATATTATATGATGTTTGTTCACTACAAATAGGACTGAATTTCACATGATCTCCAAGAAATTGACAACATGTGGTTTGAATTCTGTCGCATTCATATGCATAAATGTATGTGTGATAGCAACATATTGTACACACAAAGAAAGCTGCCTATAAGAGCAAGCACCAGAAAAACCAGTAATAAATCCAAACTGAAACGGGTCGGAGGCGTGACGAAAATTCCAGAAAACTACATAACAACCTTCAACATTAGGAAAAAAGTTAAGAATAGACATTCAAAGTTAACAAAAATCAATCAAAAACGCTTGTAAGCTTCTACTCCCTTTCTCTGTTTTGGGCCTAAAACAAAACTATTAGCTAAAAAGGGTGCCCATCAAATGAATCAAGCAACTTGAAAGCCCCAAATAATTTTTAAATCTCTATTATGCAAACCCATAAACGCACTCTGGATTGAAAAATCAGGTTAACAAATCGGAATTTACCTGGACATCAGGTTAGCATATACACTCTGGATTGGATCCACCACCACTGCAATTGCTCATTGATGTCCAGCTTCAAAACTCTATTTGCAAATGAAAGAAATCAGGTTAACATATACAGTTGATGAATATGATTCGTGCTATATCACAATCGCTATTATCAAATCGGAAGGTACCTGGACAGCAGGTTAACATATATACGAACTGAAATCTGAAATCGGGAGACCTGGACATCTGAAAATATATATGACAAAAAGTGTTAGAACTGAAATTAGAAATCGGAAAAGAAGTGAAATCAGAAATCGGAAGACCTGGACATCTGAATTTGAATCGTAGATCTTGAAGAAGAAGAGCAAAGGATGTGATGTATCTATCTTAGGGTTTATAAGAAGATTCTTAATGGGCTTCTAACCCGAATAGAAGATGGATCGGGCAGAAGAAAGAGGTCCGCGTGTAATTTCAATGTAGAATTGGTTTTTGGGGAAAATGGCTGAGGATGAATGCTCACACTTGCCAAAATTATTTAGGCGCTGTTTGTTTGCATCTGAATGGCTTCATTCAGACCTCACCTCTGAATCGGTCAGAGGTTAATGTGTTTGGTTCAAAAAAAAGCCACCTCTTAATGGCTTCATTCAGATCTGAATGGTTCAGCTAAAATATGAGTCTGAATGAAAAAATAGACAATTTTACCCACCCTCCCATTCAGATCTGACGAGCTTTAACCCCACCACACCACAGCCACCTCTAGATCATACATCACCGTCACAACCGATCACGACTTCACCACCAATACCACAACCTTCACCACCGCTGCCACCTTCACTACCTTCCACCACCTCCACCGTCGGTGGTTGCGCCATCGAAAACTAGGTCACACGAGGCCACGAGCTTCGGCCTTGTTGAGGAGTAATTCGTTGATGCGAGCTTCCACCACTGCCACCACGAGCTTCGGCCTCATTGAGGAGCAAATCGTTGATGCGAGCTTGTGATTATTCAGTAGATCCCCCTGTTCAAGCGGGGAATAAATTGATTCAAAATGGTAGAAATGGTAATTGTAGTGGAAAGGGAAAAGTGAGGCCTGAAGATGTTATTGAAGCTACATCACTTGCTGCAAATGGTCAAACCTTTGAGGTTACTTATTATCCTCGGGCAAGCACTCCATAGTTTGTTGTGAAGGCTTCTTCTTTAAACGCTGCATTGAGTGTTCAATGGTGTGTTGGAATTGGTAATTTCATTAGTTGGATGTAATTTCACTAGTTGGATTTCAGATCCCATTTTCGGATCTTAACCTAACCCCCAAACTTCAGTTAAACCTTTTCATTAATTACCATAATTTCAGCTAAACATTCTTAGCTACCCCTATTTGTATTTATCCTTAATTACTATAAGATGTTGATCTTGAAGATATTATGGTGTGTGGAAACTATCAGTTGGTAATCGACAAAATAGCTCGTTCATCACAAAAAATTTTAGAGGGGTAAAATAGTCATTATGCACAGTCATTCAGAGGCCTAACCAAACAGCACTAATGGTTCAACACTTAACTGGTTCAGAGTCTCTTACCCATTCAGACCTCTTACTGGTTCAGCACTTACTGGTTCAGAAGTTGCCAAACAGCCCCTTAGTTTTTTATTGTAAGAAAGATTTAAAAAAATTTAAATAATTCTACTCATATTATACAAGGCGTCTGTCTTTTCTATAATAATATCCATTTTGATCACGATAATTATGGTTTCGCATCTAAGCTTATGTTTCACATCTAAAAAAGAAGGATTTTGAATAATTATATTTATATTTATATCACATATATAATAACAAACGTTAAAAAAATAAAATTGTATAAAAAAGTTATTAACGTAATAAAATTTAGGGGGGATATTTTTAAAAAAGAGAAGGAAATTTGAATAGGTGGAATCTTTTATTAAAAAAAATAAGTGGAGTATGCAATTACCATATATAATTGTAATATTTCGATATATGTAATTATTACATATTAGATAGTATGAACAAAAACATTGTACAAAAAATTATTAGTATTCTAAAAAATAGGGGGGGTATTTTAAAAAAAAATGTGGAATATTGAACAATTAAATTTATGTTTATAGTGCATATATCTAATAGTTCCTTACGTGTATGTAACAATAAAAGTTAAAAAAATTAATAATTTATATAGCAAGACTATATTCGAATTAAAGATAAAAAACGTTTTATTTAATGGTGTAATTTTTATAAAAAATAACATTATATAAAAAGGTTATTAATATTCAAAAAAAGAAGAGGGATTAGGTGGAATTTTTAAATATTAAAGATTGATGGGAATGTTACATTTACCAAAATACTCTTTTAATAAAAGAAAATGAATATGAGGTGTCTTTTTTTATTGGGTTAATTGGTTTATACATGAAAATGTGGTTTAAAATTGATCTGTATATCTATATATATATATATATATATATATATATATATATATATATATATATATATATATATATAGATGTGTCTAGACGCGACATAATCAGCATTGATCTATGATTATGTTTACGCCGTCTTAGTTCCTTTTGGTTAGGTTAACCCTTAACCTCAGTGACTAAGATTCCATAGCATCTTGGACGCCCCCTGTGAAGTGTTATAACTACGCAATAGGGCGAGTCGAATGTTACATGAGTATTTATAATGACTCTTTAAGTAGCCTGGTGCAAAAGCCCAGCGACTAGTAAGTGTAGTGAATTATGTCTAAAACTTTATTGAAATCTTTATTGGTTGGATATTATTGAAAGGCTAAGTGTGCTTATGAACATAGGATTTCACCGGTTCCAAAGAACAAGATAGGAAGAAAAGACCCAGAGGATTCTTTTGAAGCAGCATGACTAGACTCACGGATTTGTCTTGAAAACTTTTTATCATAAGTAGTTGGAGTACCAACCCGGTCTAATCTCTTTCTACGGCAAGCGCCATCGCCTTTTTCACTCTGGATTTGACCTTAGTAGCATTCCTAACTACATGCTTTGATTCTTCATTTTTGATTATTTGACTTGGTTCCAACCTCGGTGGTTCTACAAGGGTTTACTTTACCATACCATTTAGCATCCTTTTTATTCGAACCTTTTTCCTATCTCTGAAGTGTATCCGCTGCTCCCCGCCGGTATAGGTCTAAGGGCGTTTTGTCCCCTATCTCTCAATAGCATGGAACAAGATATATGTTGTGGCGGTTTCACTGCCTATTCTATGATAAATATATAGTATAGTAAGGCGGAGAACTGTTGTTCGTTGGAGCGTCGGAGTGCGGAGGTTGTTCCCATCATTGAAGTTAGAGTGTGGGAATCAGTCTTCTGAATGATAAAGACCAAAAAGTACTTAGTTTTGTTGGAAAAATCAACGCAAATCTGATCTTTATTTTCTCTCAGGCTAGAACTTTCTTCAATTCTCTCCTTTAGAAAGTCGCGAAAGGCCCGACCCTGAACACACAAACACACACACATATATATATGGGGGAAGGTTCAGCTAAGAAGTGTATTTTCGCTAAGAAACCGGCTCAAACGAACTCCGATTGAACTAATTACAGCGGCGTTGGAACCGGCTCCTCGAAATAAAGCCTAGAGCTAAACCCTAAACCCTAAAGCTAAACCTTTAAAGCTAAACCCTAAAAGCTAAACGCTAAAGCTAAACTCTAAAAGCTAAACGCTAAAGCTAAACCCTAAAACATAAATCCTCCAACCCCCACCCCCCAAAAACCTGAAGCTACCCACCCCACCCCCCAAAAAACCTAAATCCCCCTCACCCCACCCCCCAAAAACCTAAACCCCCCACCCCCAAAAAACCTCGACGAGCCGGTTTCAACGACGCTGGAATGAGCTCAATCGGAGTTCGTTTGACCCAGTTTTTTAGCGAAAATTCACTTCTTATTTGAACATATATATATAGGGAATGGATCATTTAAGAACTTTTAAATATTTTGAGAACTCGTGAGAACTCATCAAAAAGTCAATCAAAATCATTTTTTTTTTATTTTTACTACTTTTATTATTAGAATACAACATAAAAAAATGAATTTATGTATATAAATTTACATGTATTTATTTATTAAAAAAATCTACACATGTGTAAGTTTACCACTTATACATGTGTAAGTGATTACCATTTACACATGTGTTTAAATTTTCTTAAGAATAATTTAGAAAGAAGAGATGAATTAATTGGAGAGATAAATCATTTTTTATATTGTATTTTAATAATAAAGGTAGTGAAAACAAAGAAAAATGGTTTTAATTGATATTTTGACGAGTTTTCGCGAGTTCTCAAGTATTTATGAGTTCTCATTTGATTCTAACCCTATATATATATATAATTTAAAACTTTGTATAAATATCATCTTTATTTAATTAGTTTATATTGATTACATATTCTACCATAACAATTTCTGTTATGGTATTTTTGAGAATGACAATTGTCAATTTGAAAAGGTTCAATTGAAACAGGTATTTTGATCTACCCTATATACGACCAAAGTCGGTAATCAAGCCTAATAAAAAGCCGGCAACTAAGGGATGAAGATAATTGAGAATCTCCATATACACGGAAGGAGATAATAGTTTCCATTACTCCCTCTCAAATTGGAGCATGTAGATCTCGAATAATTTGTCGAGTAGTGTACGGAACTGTTGCGTGCCCAATGGTTTTGTTAGGATGTCGGAGATTTGTGTTTTGGTATCGATTTTCATTGGTCGTATTTGTTGTGAGTCAACCCTTTCTCTAACAAAATAACAGTCCATCTCGACGTGCTTGGTTCGTTCGTGGAAGACAGGATTGTTGGCTATGTAACGGGCCGCTTGATTGTCACAAAACAGAGAGGTTGGTCCAATAGGAGGCATTTCAAGTATGGTGAGGAGCCATCGCATCCATAATACTTCACTAACGGCATGCGCCATTGCTCGTTACTCGGCCTCGGCCGATGATCGTGAAACACAGATTGTTTCTTAGACCGCCATGATATGGGAGCTCCTCCCAAAAGTAATAAATAACCGGTTCTAGATCTTCTTGTAAACGGACATCCAAGCCAATTTGAGTCACAGTATGCAGTGAGGGTGGTTCCACCTTCTTTAGGAATTAAAATTCCTTGTCCCGGTTTTGCCTTGAGATATCGAAGGACACGGTTTGCTGCCTCCATATGACTTTGTCTCGGGTCACTAACGAATTGGCTCAAGACGTTTACGGTGTAAGCAATATCAGGCCTTGTTGTTTGTAAATATAGGAGTTTCCCTACCATCCGTCGATATTGATGAGCGTCGACACGTGGTTCTTCATCACACTTGTCTAATTTCAGGTTTTGTTCCATTGGGAATGAGCTTGGCCGACATCCCGTCATGCCCGTTTCTTCAAGGATGTCAAGTGTGTATTTGCGTTGGCTGAACACCATTCCTTCCTTGGTTCTAGCCACTTCAATCCCAAGAAAGATTTTCAAAACGCCAAGATCTTTAATGCTAAACTTGTCGTTAAGAAAATTCTTGGTTTCTTGTATTTTACTCAAATCATTCCCCACAATGATGACGTCGTCTACATAGATAAGTGCAGCGATAAAAACGTCGTTACTTTTGAAGATAAATAGAGAATGATCGGCCCCTGTTTGCTTAAAACCAATTCCTAACAATGAGTTAGTGAATTTTTGGTACCAGTTTCTTGACGCTTGCTTAAGGCCGTAAAGAGATTTATTCAGTTTACAAACTTTGTTGTCTACTGGTTTTCCAAAGCCTTGTGGTATTTTCATATAGACGTCTTCATGCAAATCCCCATGCAAGAAGGCGTTATTCACGTCAAGTTGGTGTATGTGCCACCCTCGTTTCACGGCCACGGTTAAAAGAGTTCGAACGGTTACCAACTTTGCAACGGGAGCGAAGGTCTCATGGAAATCTACCCCTTCCATTTGTGTAAAGCCCTTTGCCACAAGGCGTGCCTTATACCTTTCGACCTCTCCATTTGGTTTATACTTGATCTTGTAGACCCATTTCGAGTCGATCGCTCGTTTCCCTTTTGGTAATTCTTCCAAAACCCAAGTCTCATTTTGTTCGAGAGCTTGGATCTCCTTCTTCATGGCTTCTATCCAACGTGAGTCTTGTACGGCCTGTTTGTAGTGTTTTGGCTCATTACTAGAAGTAATGGCCGACAAGAAAGCTTTATGGGTGTTAGTAAACTTATCATAAGAAATAAAATGTGCTAAAGGGTGTACCGTTGAGGACATTTGATTAGGGGTGACTTGCTTGTGGTCTATAGATGAAGTTGAACATCAAAGTCATCCAGGTGCCTTGGTCGAGCTCTATTTCTTTTCTCTCTAGGCTGGTCCATAACCGTCAATATTCAGATGGCTAGACCCAGGCTGATCACTTTCGGTATTGGGCTGGGATAGGCTTTCAGTAGTGGGCTTAAGAACATTGTTTTCCTTTTCAGTAGTGGGCTTAGGATTGTTTTCATCACCTTGACTTGTCTCGGTTTGGGGGGGTATCCGACCCATAGTGGAGCCCATCTCTTTCTTCATTTTCTTCGGTGTTGGGCCCTGGTTCATTAACCTGTTTGTTAAGACTTGTTTCAGATTCTTCATCATTCGGTCTTGGCTCAGTCTGCATCTCATTTGTTTCTTCGAAGTCCCATTTTTGTGGGAAAACAAAGACTTCTTCCCATTCTGTTTCATTGTTGGCAAATGGAAAAACGTTTTCCATAAACTTGACGTCCCTTGATATGATGATCTTGTGGTGTTGGGTATCATAGATCTTGTACCCTTTCGTTCCTTGTGGGTAACCCAAGAAAATTCCGGGTCTCCCTCTTACTTCGAATTTGTCTCCTTTGGTTTCGGTGCTTCTGTAATAGGCAAGACAACAAAAAACCCTCATATAGTCATAGTCGGGTTTTAGGTTGTATAATACCTCATAAGGTGTTTTGTTGCCAATAACTTCGGATGGCATTCGGTTTATGACATGTGTTGCCGCCATAACACACGCTCCCCAAAATTGTGTAGGTAAATTAGCTTCAAACCTCAAAGCGCGTGCAGTTTCTAATAAGTGCCGGTGCTTTCGTTCCACCACTTCATTTTGTTGTGGTGTGTGTGGGCACGTTGTTTCAAGAACTATTCCTTCCTTGGCGTAGAAATCGAGCATTCGATTTGAGGTAAACTCCCCTCCATTATCACATCTTATTCTTTTAATGTTTTTCTCGAATTGAGTTTGCACCATCTTGTGAAAATTCATTAGGCATGTGCTAGCCTCATGCTTGTGTTTAAGAAGGAATACCCACACGGCTCGACTAAAATCATCTACAATGGTTAAAAAGTAGGTTGCACGTGTGAAGGAGGGCGTTCGGTATTTACCCCATACGTCACAATGTATTAAGTCAAAACATGCCTAGGTTTTAGTAGCACTGATTGGAAATGGTAATCTAGCAAACTTGGCTTTCACACGAGTCACAAAAATCTTTAGAACTCACAGCAACATTTTTTAGAAAGCCAACATGGGGAAGTTTAGAATTTGAAGGGTGGCCCAATCTTTTGTGACATGTGCTAAGAGTTGTCATCATAGCTCACCTATCGCCTCCCGTCATCCCCATCTTGTATAGACCATCATTGCAATCACCCACTCCAATTAATGTCCTCGAACGTAAGCCCTACATAACACAAAAGTCAGGAAAGAATGTTATGGCACATTGTAAATCTTGTGATAGTCTACTAACGGAAAGCAAGTTCCACTTAAACTTTGGAACATAAAGAACTTCTTTAACCATCATTCCGTTTGGTAAGGTATAATTCCCTCTAGCCTCCACGGCTATGGCTTCACCATTCAGTATGGTGACGGGTGTTTCATAATTCCTCTTTGTTTTGTTTTTAATCATGGAATCATCACAAATTATATGTTCGGTCGCACCCGAGTCAATCACCCACTTACCTTCCTTACCGATGTTACCTGCCATGTTTGCTATAGGTGTGTTCCCTTCATCAGCAACACCATTCTTGTTTCCAAAAAGGTGCATGAATTGTTGATACTGTGCACTTGTCATTCCTGGTATTGGACTTGCCTCCTGCTCGATACAAGCAGCCTTTGGTTTGGACCTTTCATGTTTACCCTTCCCCGGCCACCATTCAGGGTATCCGATGCATTTGAAGCATCCATCCCTGTTGTGACCACTTCTGCCACAGAAAGTACATTGTTCAGCTTGCTCGCCAGAGTTATGCTTTCCTTCCCTCTGTGTGGATCTACCTTGTGATTGAGTTTGGTCTCGTTTAGCGGAAACGTGGGTTTCAAAGGTGGCTGCCTCGGTGATGGTTCTTTTAGTTCCCGAGACTACCTTTTGTTGTTTGTCATCTGCAACCAAATGAAGATAATACAGTGAATGGTGGCTCACGACCTCCTCATCGTCCTTTCTTACCTTGTCTTCATCGCTGGCCATGGTGATGATTTTTTTTAGGGTTTGGGTTTGATTGATTTGGTTTGTGGATCTTTTCTTACGCCTGCTCTGATACCATAACAATTTATGTTATGGTATTTTTGAGAACGACGATACTGACTTAATTGGGTTAATCGGTGGAGGTGCAAACTTAAATAAAATAGATTTTTCTTAAAAAAAAATTTAAACTTAATTGGGTAATGGGTTAATCACACCACCTCTAAAATATTTTATTGGGTTTTAACTTTTTAAATGTTTATTAACTTATTGGGTCCTTCTAGAATATATAACTACTAATAAGTTTGTAGATTTCTTTAATGTTAATCGAACCATCGCATCCATAATACTTCACTAACGGCATGCGCCATTGCTCGGTACTTGGCCGATGATCGTGAAACAACAAATTGTTTCTTAGACCGCCATGATATGGGAGCTCCTCCCAAAAGTAATAAATAACCGGTTCTAGATCTTCTTGTAAACAGACACCCAAGCCAATATGAGTCACATTATGCAGTGAGGGTGGTTCCACCTTCTTTAGGAATTAAAATTCCTTGTCCCGGTGTTGCCTTGAGATATCGAAGGACATGGTTTGCTGCCTCCATATGACTTTGTCTCGGGTCACTAACGAATTGGCTCAAGACGTTTACGGTGTAAGCAATATCAGGCCTTGTTGCTTGTAAATATAGGAGTTTCCCTACCATCCGTCGATATTGATGAGCATCGACACGTGGTTCTTCATCACACTTGTCTAATTTCAGGTTTTGTTCCATTGTGAATGAGCTTGGCCGACACCCCATCATGCCCGTTTCTTCAAGGATGTCAAGTGTGTATTTGCATTGGCTGAGCACCATTCCTTCCTTGGTTCTAGCCACTTCAATCCCAAGAAAGAATTTTAAAACACCAAGATCTTTAATGCTAAACTTGTCGTTAAGAAAATTCTTGGTTTCTTGTATTTTACTCAAATCATTCCCCACAATGATGACGTCGTCTACATAGATAAGTGCAGCGATAAAAACGTCGTTACTTTTGAAGATAAACAGAGAATGATCGGCCCATGTTTGCTTAAAACCAATTCCTAACAATGAGTTAGTGAATTTTTGGTACCAGTTTCTTGACGCTTGCTTAAGGCCGTAAAGAGATTTCTTCAGTTTACAAACTCTGTTGTCTTCTGGTTTTCCAAAGCCTTGTGGTATTTTCATATAGACGTCTTCATGCAAATCCCCATGCAAGAAGGCGTTATTCACGTCAAGTTGGTGTATGTGCCACCCTCGTTTCACGGCCACGGTTAAAAGAGTTCGAACAGTTACCAACTTTGCAACGGGAGCAAAGGTCTCATGGAAATCTACCCCTTCCATTTGTGTGAAGCCCTTTGCCACAAGGCGTGCCTTATACCTTTCGACCTCTCCATTTGGTTTATATTTGATCTTGTAGACCCATTTCGAGTCGATCGCTCGTTTCCCTTTTGGTAATTCTTCCAAAACCCAAGTCTCATTTTGTTCGAGAGCTTGGATCTCCTTCTTCATGGCTTCTATCCAACGTGAGTATTGTACGGCCTATTTGTAGTGTTTTGGCTCATTACTAGAAGTAGTGGCCGACAAGAAAGCTTTATGGGTGTTAGTAAACTTATCATAAGAAATAAAATGTGCTAAAGGGTGTACCGTTGAGGACTTTTGATTAGGGGTGACTTGCTTGTGGTCTATAGATGGAGGAAGTTGAACATCAAAGTCATCCAGGTGCCTTGGTCGAGCTCTATTTCTTTTCTCTCTAGGCTGGTCCATATGTTCCAAATTTGGCCCAAAGTTTTCACCGTCAATATTCAGATGGCTAGACCCAGGCTGATCACTTTCGGTATTGGGCTGGGATAGGCTTTCAGTAGTGGGCTTAAGAACATTGTTTACCTTTTCAGTAGTGGGCTTAGGATTGTTTTCATCACCTTGACTGGTCTCGGTTTGGGGGGTATCCGACCCAGAGTGGAGCCCATCTCTTTCTTCATTTTCTTGGGTGTTGGGCCCTGGTTCATTAACCTGTTTGTTTAGACTTGTTTCAGATTCTTCATCATTCGGTCTTGGCTCAGTCTGCATCTCATTTGTTTCTTCGAAGTCCCATTTTTGTGGGAAAACAAAGACTTCTTCCCTTTCTGTTTCATTGTTGGCAAATGGAAAAACGTTTTCCATAAACTTGACGTCCCTTGATATGATGATCTTGTGGTGTTGGGTATCATAGATCTTGTACCCTTTCGTTCCTTGTGGGTAACCCAAGAAAATTCCGGGTCTCCCTCTTACTTTGAATTTGTCTCCTTTGGTTTCGGTGCTTCTGTAATAGGCAAGACCTTGGTTTAAAAAAGCGCTAGGCGAGGCGAAGCGTTTCGGTCCCAAAATCCGAGGCGCCACGCCTCAAGCGCGAGGCGAGGGCTTCACGTATGCGAGGCGCTAAGCTAAAAAAGTGATAAAGAATTTATTAACATTCTTAAAAACTCCTCATTTTGAGTAATTTTCACAAAACTTGCAAGAAAAACAACTTAAAAACTGATTTAAGTAAAGATACATGTGATTTTCACAAAACTTGCAAAAAAAAAAACAGTGAAAAAAAGGAAAAAAATACATAAAAAAACAGTGAAAAAAAGGCAAAAATACATGAAGCGCGCCTCACCTCGCCTCGCCCCTCAAGCCTGAGGCGGCACCTCAGGGCGCTTCATGTATATGGGGCGCCTCACCCATTTGAGGCGTTTTGTTCAGCGCCTCACGCCTTAAGCAGCGCCTCATGGCGCTTTTTTAAACCAAGGGCAAGACAACCAAAAACCCTCATATAGTCATAGTCGGGTTTTAGGTTGTATAATACCTCATAAGGTGTTTTGTTGCCAATAACTTCGGATGACATTCGGTTTATGACTTGTGTTGCCGTTAGAACACACTCTCCCCAAAATTGTGTAGGTAAATTAGCTTCAAACCTCAAAGCGCGTGCAGTTTCTAATAAGTGTCGGTGCTTTCGTTCCACCACTCCATTTTGTTGTGGTGTGTGTGGGCACGTTGTTTCAAGAACTATTCCTTCCTTGGCGTAGAAATCGAGCATTCGATTTGAGGTAAACTCCCCTCCATTATCACATCTTATTCTTTTAATGTTTTTCTCGAATTGAGTTTGCACCATCTTGTGAAAATTCATTAGGCATGTGCTAGCCTCATGCTTGTGTTTAAGAAGGAATACCCACACGGCTCGACTAAAATCATCTACAATGGTTAAAAAGTAGGTTGCACGTGTGAAGGAGGGCGTTCGGTATTTACCCCATACGTCACAATGTATTAAGTCAAAACATGCCTAGGTTTTAGTAGCACTGATTGGAAATGGTAATCTAGCAAACTTGGCTTTCACACGAGTCACAAAAATCTTTAGAACTCACAGCAACATTTTTTAGAAAGCCAACATGGGGAAGTTTAGAATTTGAAGGGTGGCCCAATCTTTTGTGACATGTGCTAAGAGTTGTCATCATAGCTCGCCTATCGCCTCCCGTCATCCCCATCTTGTATAGACCATCATTGCAATCACCCACTCCAATCAATGTCCTCGAACGTAAGCCCTACATAACACAAAAGTCAGGAAAGAATGTTATGGCACATTGTAAATCTTGTGATAGTCTACTAACGGAAAGCAAGTTCCACTTAAACTTTGGAACATAAAGAACTTCTTTAACCATCATTCCGTTTGGTAAGGTATAATTCCCTCTAGCCTCCACGGCTATGGCTTCACCATTCAGTATGGTGACGGGTGTTTCATAATTCCTCTTTGTTTTGTTTTTAATCATGGAATCATCACAAATTATATGTTCGGTCGCACCCGAGTCAATCACCCACTTACCTTCCTTACCGATGTTACCTGCCATGTTTGCTATAGGTGTGTTCCCTTCATCAGCAACACCATTCTTGTTTCCAAAAAGGTGCACGAATTGTTGATACTGTGCACTTGTCATTCCTGGTATTGGACTTGCCTCCTGCTCGATACAAGCAGCCTTTGGTTTGGACCTTTCATGTTTACCCTTCCCCGGCCACCAATCAGGGTATCCGATGCATTTGAAGCATCCATCCCTGTTGTGACCACTTCTGCCACAGAAAGTACATTGTTCAGCTTGCTCGCCAGAGTTATGCTTTCCTTCCCTCTGTGTGGATCTACCTTGTGATTGAGTTTGGTCTCGTTTAGCGGAAACGTGGGTTTCAAAGGTGCTCTGATACCATAACAATTTCTGTTATGGTATTTTTGAGAATGACAATTGTCAATTTGAAAAGGTTCAATTGAAACAGGTATTTTGATCTACCCTATATACGACCAAAGTCGGTAATCAAGCCTAATAAAAAGCCGGTAACTAAGGGATGGAGATAATTGAGAATCTCCATATACACGGAAGGAGATAATAGTTTCCATTATACCAAGTTCCTCGCTTCGTCCAATCACCAGGAAATGTGCCATTATGTTTATGATACCAGAATCCATCTAGTTTTACTAACCAGTAACATCTTTGAACAACAAAAATATTTCCATTGAAACAAGAGTCAGAAATGTGATGATTAAAAAGAGTGAAACAGGTATTTTTTGCACATGCGTTTAGTTCTCCCATTTCACTCTTTCAGGGATTTTTTGTGTAATTAACCTAAAGATTTGAGTCGCACCTTCTTATAAAATAATTAAAACAAATCCCCCACAAAATTAGGGCATCGTTCCAACCGATCAACGACCCACCCCCCCCCCCCCCAAATCGTGTTCATCTTTTCCTAGTCGTCATCTCCGACGTCATTTACACAACCCTCACCCCCATCACCACCACCCCATCTCAGTCTCAATTCTCTCTCCCTTTGTTCTGCTGTTGATTTAATTTTTCTAGCCATAACCAAAGGATAGAAGATAAAGAAAGGAGCAAAAAGATACAATCTTATTACAAGATCGATCAAAAGATTTGGATTTGGATTGCAACAGTGATTTCAAGATAGAGGAAGGAGGATTTCAAGTTGGTCACAAAGGGGGATGATGGAGTCGTTATGCCTGATATTGATTCCGACGGTGGGGGTGCGGTTGTGGTAAAAACCCACCTGAGATTGTTGATTCCGATGGTGGGGGAATACACTGATTTGGGTGTTGGAAGTGCCACTTGGTATACCTTCTAACAATCTCTGTAACCGAATTACACTCATTTGGGTGTCATACATTTGAGTCGACGATAAATTCTTTGTATATTTCCATCTTGAACAACTTCTCTAGCTAAACATACCTGCTTAATTTAACTTACTAAAAGATGGAGAAATCAACACGTAAAGCTTCAATTCTCACTGCTTGAATCATAATTCTATAAATGATAGCAAGAGCAGACATAAGATCCCAAATCATCAAAATCACATGTGATCAACAAAGGGAAAACAATCGAACCCTATTCATCCCAAACTTCCTTCGCATGATGAAAGGTGTTGTGTGGAACCTAAATCTTTAAGTTAATTACATAAATAGTCCCTGTAATGATGAAATAACTATATTGCCCTCATGTCTGCACTTAACAACAAAAAAAATGTCTGTTAGTGGAAAGGATAAAACATGTAAACTTTTCAAAATATAAAGGATGAATTATGTTATTTCCTTAGTTTAAGGATGATTGATATCTGAAATGTGATATATATTTAAAGGACGAAAAGTGCAATTTACTCTTTAACTTATTTGTCACTTCCCACGAATTAAAAGTTTACAATTTAATTATATGGGACATGAGCGGTTTTACTTTTGATTTTTTGGGGATTGACAAGTTTACTAAAATATATTTCTTTTCAATTATTTCACTGACCAGCTCATAGATGTAGCGACTGATCAGGTTTGATTCAGGTGTCACCAGATGTGGGACTACTCGAGAATATTCGAAAAAATTTGAAGTATATTCTCTATGGTTTGCACCCACCATTCAGTGATTCAAGAATTTACCTTCTATTTGTTCCTTCTCATTAATTGGACAGAATTTTCGCGTCACCAAATCACGAAATTCATCCCAATCCAAAGCATACGCTTTATTTCTCCCTTTAGCTTGAATAACTGAATTCACCATTCCAAGCTTCGTCTTTGAATGAATTTGAAGAATATAATACCATATACTTATCAGCACACTTGATGTTGGCTAACACAACCTCAATCTTTTCTAACCGGCATAGAGCCGCTACAACTCCTTCATTCCAAGAAAATTCAGTGGGTTTGCAAGCTTGAAATGTACGGTAAGTACATCCTTCTTGTTTCGTCTTTTTTTTCTTAGGTTCCTCTTTTTCAGAGTTATCACCATTGGAGCTATGATGATCTTCTTCTTTTCTTTTTACTTTAGAATTTTCATTGTCGTGGCTAGAAGATTCATTCTTTTTTATAGCTGCTAATATTGTAGGAATAGCCTTAGTTATCGCCTAAGCGATCATTTGTTGGATTTCAGATTTCTGAATTATTGGTTCAACGTTGTCATTAATTTCAACAATGTTTTTCTTTCTTCCCCTCATGTTTCTTGAGGGTCAACTGTTATCTACTTGCTTCAACATTCTATAAACGAGAAATTAAGAAGAAACGTCTTAATTCCAAGGTAAAAAATTTATATATAACTATTTAATATTATACAATACATAATTATATCAGATTCTTAATTTTCCACCGATTTTCTTGTTTTTTTCCTTGCTCATTACCAGTCCTTTCTTTGTATCGCCTGTCTGTCGCAATGCACTGTTAAGATATTCCATGGCTGACATAGGCTTGACTGATGGGTAGCCATACTGTGGTGGTGGATCTCTGTATCCCATCATCATGTCATGGTAGATGGAGCTCGTCGGCCATGTCGTGTCTTTACAAGCAGCGCAATCCGGAGGTTCCTAGAAGGTAGGGTATTGAGGTAGATCTTCTTCCGATGTTTTTAAAATCGGACCGGACCGGCCGGTCGGACCGGGAACTGGGACCTTCACCGGTTTGGTTACATGCTCTGAGACCGTTTGTTGGTTGAAGCGGGCGGTTCAAGCGGTTCAGCGGTCGAACCGCGAACCGGTGGTCGAACCGGGTAGTTTAATTTAAAAAAAAAAAAAAAATTTACTATTTTTTTATCTTTTTTATCCTATAGTCCTCCTACCTACTTCTATTTACAATTTTAACTCAATTTGGCTCTTTCCTTTTAACTTATACGCTGTCACAGGTCCTCCAAAACCCTAATCAAAATTAAAATTGAAGATTCAAAAGAATTAAAATTCATACAGACCTACAACCCTCGTCCTTGACTCAAAATTGTTTAAATGGTTGTATATGTAGTATTTGGAATTTTTATATTTTTCTATATATTTTTATGAATATTTATATTATTTATTGCGTCATCCGGTTCTTGAATCCGGTCCGACCGGTCCGACCAGTGAACCTCTAAGACGTCCGGTTCGTTGTCCGGTCCGGTTCTGAAAACATTGCTTCCGAAGGATTCTATATTTGAATATATTTGTAGATGGCGTCTAACTCCTCAGTAGATGGCATCAACACCGTTTCTCCTAAGGTTCGAACACGCCTCATTGGTTTCTTGGAATTACTCGGTTCAACATTGCTTGTTCAGGGGAAATATGGTATTTCTCTTGGCTCGTACTCCTCCAACTGATTACGATTAAAAAACTCGTTATAATAGTTATTGCTAGCCGACATCCTGCATATTATTAATTAATACAAGTATTTGTATTTACCTATCTTATCCGTAGATATCTTACTTAATTTGGTTAAAGCCTAGATACTAATCAAGTATCTAATTCGTTAAAATTTGTGACTCTGATACCAACATGTCACACCCCGGACGTGTCACCAATCGGTTGGTACCCTGTTTTGAATAATACCCAACGGAAAGATATTTCTTATTATTTTTATATAAACAACTCGTAAGTTGGATAAAACATATTTTGATAAACATGTATTTAAATACCCTTTTTCATACAAAAATTATTTTTATAAAAACAACATTTACATCTACTTTTTTCCCCTGACAGTTTTACAAAATTCTTACCACAAGGTTTATACTATGCCTAGGGAGACATAATCCTTTCAGCACCTATCCTTGCTAAAAACATTTATTCATGATTACCTGAAAACGTTTTAAAAATAGCACGTCAGCGGAAAGCAGTGAATAACGTTAATAGACGCAAAACATTTTAAGCATGAATAGTACTAAAGCCATTTAACCATAATTTTAACAGTAATCTACACATTCAGTAGGACTATTTTATCTGATTGTACAACCACGGTACACAATGGCATCATTGCTCAGGTAGGTCTACTACTAGGTTCCTTCCAGTTTTACGTCTTTTCCAATTGTTGAGTATGTGCCAGCTCCATTACAACACTTTCATCCGTAACACGTGTATAAATTGATCAAACTATACGTATACTTATGGTTTGAATGCTTATCCATAGATTACCTTACTCATTAAACGCATTTAATACATCCTCATGCTATTTTCAAATATGTAAATCATTTTTAAGTTTTAAAAGAATTAAACGTATTCACCTTAACAAAGTTGGCTTAGTGAAAGCTTAGAACTTCTAACACTTTATTGCTTGTTGTCCAGCACCTTGACACCGATATCTAATCTCGGGTATCGCGGACAGGGATTCTATACCTTTCTTATCAGTAAAGAAATGTCAATATTGTGGGTGTTCGGGGCTCAGGATGGAGTGTCGGGTTTAAATGAGAGAACTAGGAATGATGATTCAAATGAACATCTTAAGGCCCTATTTATAGGTGGAACCCGGGGCTCGTAACGGACCGTTATGGTATGGTGACGGTCCGTTATCATCCTAGCGACAATGAGTCATCAGCCACGTGTCAACTTCATCCTACGTGTGTCACCTTCATCAACCACGTGTAAGCCTTTGGCCGATTGCGGTGTAACGTACCGTTATGGAACGGTGATGGTCCGTTATCGCCCTATTGGTATGAGTCATTAAACACGTGTTAGCTTCTTATTGATTGTTGTGTAATGGACCGTTATGAAATGGTGACGGTCCATCACCGATGCCACTTGTCTTAACTTTGGCACATTTACATCTTAGTACCTCAATTTTATAATTGTTCAATTTGTACACGAAATTTTGATGGATGTTACATTTTTTTGGGTGGATTCGATTGAACTGTACAAGAAAAAAAAAAGTGATTGAAGCTATTATATTTATAAGTTGGTGGATGCTATGGAGGTTTTGCAACGACACTATCTTTGGTGGAGATCGCTTCAAGAAGGAGAATATTTTTGATTCGATTGTTAGCATGTCTTTTTTATGGTATTATAGTAGGAATCGAAAGGCAAACATTGGTTGGGTCGAGTAGCTTAAAAATCCATTCCTTGTCATGTGATTGGTTTTTTTTTGCCTTGACTAGTCTCTCTCTAGTCGGTCGTGGTTTTATATATATTTCTTCGACTGTTAAAAAAAAAATCTCCTTTTAGTCTGCTCTAATTATTCATCTTCCATGAATTTTGGAATGGGAGTGCTAAGAATGCATACAACTTTCAGGGTGATAAGGAGGAAGTGCATCTTCTTTTGCATCGTTTGAAATCCTATCCCTCAAACATCTCTCCAATTTGTTGAACTTACTTATCATGTCTCTAATATATTCATTGTTCGTCATTTCCATATAATATTTCAATCTTTATAGGTTTTGTATTTCGTGAATATCTGGATATCTCTCTGAATCGTGTTAGACACTTTCAGATTGAAATATTCATGGGTACACACGAAAATTCAATCAGATAAGACAGAGAAATTATCAAGAACAACTATGCAAGTTCCTTTAGGAAATCTTGTACCTGAATTCTTAGATTGAATTTGATGATTTAAATCATACCAAATATCATCTATTTATAGGGGACCAACCATCATAATGTTTAAGTTGGTGGTTAACGGTTAGCGGTTATAACTACGAACAGGTCGACAACTACATTAATAAGAAACACTTCAACAGAAACCCAATCAGAAGTATCAAAGTTCCTACCGATGATCACGTTAGTAGTGCTGCAGTTGCTGCTGATGTCTTGTTTTCTACCTATACATAGTTACTACTAAATCACAATTGCTACTAGTGCATAATTACTAATAAAGTACTAAGTTGCTACCGAAGTACTAAGTTGTTATCGAAAGACTAAGTTGCTATCGATAGATTTAGTTTTTACCGATGAGTAGTAAGTTACTATTGATGCTTAAAGTTACTATTGATGATTGTCGGTCACCAATTTTAAGTAATTTTCCATCCATCTGAAAAATTCGAAGCAACTTCCGGTGTATAACTAACATGTCAAAATAAATAATATTTTCTTGTGCTGACCGGGCAACTCGACTCCTACTAGGGGTGTTGCCCCTTAAACCACCAGGTTCGAAGTAATCAAATCGAGTATAATCTTGTACAAGTGTCACACCTCCTAACTTGTAACAATGCTTAAACTAATTTTTATTTAGTAATAAGTAAATTCAACTAAACTAAAATGGCCCTGATGACACTAAAATCGTTAACAAGTCGACCACATAAACATTCAAACACACGTTCACGGATAAAACTCAAAACTCTAAAACCATAGACTGAGTGAATTCTAACTATATAAATATCATTTTTATTTAATAATTTGTATTGATTACATGATCTACCAAGTTGCCCGCCTCATCCAATATCTAGGAAATGTGGTATTTTTTCTATTATTCCAGAATCCATCTGGTTTTACTAACCAATAACATCTTTGAACACTAAAATGGTCTCCATTGTCACAAGTACCAGAAATGTCATAATTGAAAAGACTGAGAGATTGATACTTTGATCCCCACCAAAATTCGCCTTTGTAGTAGGTGCCGATTTTTACCCCAAATCTCCAATCAAACTCTTCATTGAAAGCTAGAGTGCGATTTCCTTGATCGTATTTGTCGTCTCTACCAGAGACATGAACTACAATGTTGTCTTCAATGCCATTGGTAACATACACCCTTATGTCATAAAGGGTGTTTGGGCTCGTAGCAATGCAAAATGGTATCAATGTGAGGATGAGAACTCCATGAAACATCAAGTTCATGTTTTCTTTGTATTGACTAGTATTGTGCATTTTACAAGTCTTTATACACGATGAAATAAACATCTGTTGGTATAATAAGATTTCGATCATGTTCGTATTGTCATTTCATCATCTTATTGCTATAATATGATATATGCCAATGTAATGGAAATCTTATTCCATTTCTATAATCATTATTATAATAAATAAGTAACCAGAACGCGCTACTCGCTGGTGCATTTTCATTTTTATTTTTCTGGCTCTCTTTCCTATTAAATGATGGGACACGTGTCACTCTAGTGCTTTCTCACCTTTATTTTTCTACTTCTCTCTCTTATTAAATAATAATGATATTAAAAAATATATTTTTAGATATTTAATATAAATTTAGTTATGGATAGTTATTATATCACTAACTATATAAATTTAATATGAAATTAATTATTGATAGTTATAATTTCTGACGCTACTTATCAATTTCGAAAAATAAATTTGTATTATAGATAGTTATTATACCATTAATACTGTTTTTACATTTTAATCAACTCTATTATTTTAACCTACCATGGTATATGTCAACAGTCAATATAATGGTCCAAATTAATTGCCATATAATAAATACTCTTTAAGTCTACGATGAATTTGTTCACCTTTGGAATTCATGGTACCAAGGTATAGATTTTCCTTATCTTTCCTATTTAAAATGAACGTAAAAATAATTTTTTATATCCTATGACACATCCTTTTTTATAGTGAAATCTATATCTATCTATACTAACTAATAAACAACTAAATTAGAAGACATATGTTATGTACTCTTTTCATTCACCCTCAACTTCTTTTTACCGCCTAAACGCTAAACTGTAACGAACTAAAAATCTAAATATAATATTATTTGCCTAAATAATCATTCAACATTCAACATCTTTCAAATCATCAAACAAAATCCCCTAAATTTTCCTCATGGCAACTTTATACTTCAACTACAGGTTATCAGTACCCTTCCTTTTCTTTCTCCACATCTTTAAGTGATCTGATAGCTTCTAACAACACTCAAGATTCGAATGGGGTTTCTACGGTTTTGATTTAGAATCAAGAAAGAAAAACATAAACTTGATATTATTCCATGCAAACTTCTGATTACAAGATCCTTTAAATAATCCAAAGCAATCCTACTCAAAAAAGTCATGGCACCCCATGATTCCAATCTACAAATTTCGGCCATACCCTTCCAAGACCAACTCAAATTCCAACCCTTTCACATGTGAACTTTAAAGATGAACCAAAAGATTCAGCTACTCGTGTTTAAAAAAAAATACACCAAAATTCTGCATACATGCAAAATCCGTTTTGCTTCTAGAAAGACAAAATCATAATCATTCACTTTCTACACAATATAAATTTTTATGTCAATACAACTTGTTAAAACCATCAAGTTTAATCGGTGAGTCGGGTGGGTAGAAAACCTTCCTTCTCAAATGTAAAATGAAGAGATGATCTAATTTTCCCCATTGAAATCCATAGGACCGGTGAAGCACAAAACGCGTATGCGAAAACCGATAATGCCCTCACAACGCCATCCGTGTACCATGGGCAAGCCATGACAATAAGGACTCCTATGATCCCCAACCAAGGCGTCAAGACCGGTAGTATTGGGAGAAGAAAAGCATTTGCCGCGATACATGAGAGAGCAAAAGACCCTAGTAAGTACACGGTCCACCCTAAAATTGGATGTATCGTATGAGGGACTAGCATGAATGGGAGTATGTATGATATGATGATAGATAATATGGCTATAGCTTTAAGGCTTGTTTGGATTATGGCTATGTTCTTGTCTGCACCACGATAGCATATCTTTGTAAACCTTGGGCGAGCCAAACGTGTGATTGCTATAATGCCTAGGTAAAGTATAATCTGGATTAGTACAAAAGGCATCTCCAAATGGTACCTATCATGTAATAGAAAATGTTGATATAAGATAATGAAAAGATGAAACTAAAAAAGAAATACTTATGTTTAAGATAACATATTTAAGAATAAATACTATATTCTTGTAAAAGACAATGTACTTATTATACGAATAGTTGTTAAATGGGTCGTGTTTGCAGGTTGGCAGGTCAAATCCGATACGTACCTAACAATTTCACATGAACCCAAACACAAAACATATTTAAAAATCGTGTCAAACACATGAACCATAACACGATACAAATTTTCAGTACACAAAACATACTTGAAAATCGTGTCAAACACATGAACCAAAACACGATACAAATTTTCACGAGTTGACACACACGACCGATTCAACCTGAAAATTTCGTATTAATTTCTATTTTTTTTCATATATAAAGATACACTAAAAATACAATTTACAACCAAATATATGTATAATAATTATGTTTAAACTATAAAACCAAATTTTAATCTCTTTTAAATTTGACAAAATAGATTTTGACCAATGACACTCCTAACTTTCACTTTCATTGTCAAGGGCAATCTCACTTGCATAATAATCATAGATATACACTCGATTTACACTGGATTCCCCTTATAAGAAAGGTACATTTCCCTCGTATTCACCATTGTGAGCGAAATCGATTGGAAATCAAGTATATACATATGATAACCATGCGAGTGAGATTGTTATTGGCAACGAAAATAAAAGTTAGAAATGTCACAGGTTAAATTGTAAGTTGGCCAATAGGTGATAGCTTGGAATATTAAAATTTTAATTTGATGTTAAATTTTGACATAAATTATATTTTTGTTTTAAACTTTTTAAAAATAATTGGGTTAAACGGGTTTAGCCAAACATGTTTGTGGGTTTGACCCTAAACTGTCCCAAACTCATTTAGATTAAACCCAAACCTGTGAAAACCGTGTTAGATTCGTGTCTTGTTATCATGTCATATCAGAAAGTCACACCGTACCCTAGAGTTTCTCGTCGTCGTTCATGCCATTGTATGCCAAGTGGTAAAACAGGCCATGACCACCAATACCATGGCTTTAACCATGATGCACCAGGAAATGTGATCACACTGTTTGGCCCACATGGTACACTCCATCTTAATCTCAAATCTGCAACACAATTAATCAAGCAACAACAAATTTGAATTTTCTTCAGTGTCATAAGGAGCTAGCATAGGTACAAATGTACAAACAGGTATGCATGACTTACAATAATAAGAAGCGTCCATTTGGTAACCCAAAGGGAGTCTGAAAGTACCATCAAGTTTGGTGCCATCAGGGGGTGGATGGAACATTGGCTGATCAAGAAGATCAGGGAAGTAACCACCAAAAAAACCTTGATCAGCCCCATCTGGATTATCTCTCCTACTATCTAAATCATGTAACATGTTCTTAAATACCTTCGACGATGGCTGCAAAACGAAGAGGCCCGTATGGAAGATGCAAGGGTTAATGAAGACTGCACAGAATTGGCCACATTTAAACAACTCATCAGTATTTTGGAGAAAAAGATTATCGGCATCGAGCATGATGACCCTTTCGTATTCTACTAAGGTCCATGCATACAATTTGTTTAGAGTTAACTTGAATCTGTCATGGCTAGTATCACTCATGTATGGGTTGTTTAGGTTCTCAACTCGGACCACCTTTGCACCGTCCTCCTTTTCCCTGTTATTAACATCATATCGTTAAGACGTGTTATGAGTTATGACCCATTAAAACTCGGTATAACCTATAACCCGTTTCAAAGGAATATGACCCCTTAAGAATTGTTATGATCCATTAAGATCTTGTTATGGCACATTATGGCCTATAAAAAACATAACCAAATATGACCAATTAAGACTCCGTTTTGGTCTAGTACAACCTAATGTCAAAGGTGCGCAAAAAAGCCGAAACCGAATCGTATCCGTAACCGAATTGTGAATTCGGTTTCGGGTTCGATTAACGGATATATATTTTTTTTAATTCGGTTTATTCGATTAACCGAATAAACGAAATAAGTGAAAACTATAAATGTTGAATTCAATTTATAAATTTTTTTGAATTCAATTCGGTTAGAAAAATTCGCAATACGGTTGAGTTCGGTTAAAGGATAGACCTAAAAAACTTAAAAACCAAAAACGAACCGTAGAACACCCCTACATAAATATGATCAATCGATATAATGAGAAATAATTGTTTATTATGTATATTGAGTAATATACTTTTAAAAATATAAAAGTTGATATAGAAAACACACCTTAGACATACAAATAATACTATATAAAACCGAGAATATTTTACTTACTTAATAGTAACCAAGTTCTTGCATTTAAGTCATCAAATATTAAAAATTATGAAAAATTTCACTATAACAAAAAACTTAGATATTTTTTAATATATAACTTTACCGAAATAATATTAAAACTTGGTTAACGGTTATTCCATGATTTTATCCCTAAAAAAATACCCGTCCATAAAGCTCATGAGAAAATGTATAAACCCATACACGGTTTAGACTATAAACATATCGTAGATTCAATGCCAAGCATCATAATGACAAAATTGTTATTTTAAGAAAATATCTGCCTTTCACAGAAAGTTTGAAACCCGCTAACCTACGCCAGAGCCAGCGTACCGTAGTAAAGAAGAGAAACTTTCGAAAGAGAACGTAAACGTACAAAGTATGTATCCAACGAGCAGGAACGTCAACAGAAGCAATGACAACAAGATCGGCATCCACTCGAAACTTCAAGAGAGATCTTAGCATGACTCTGATCGCAACGTAAAACTCGTAGTCCCTTGGCGTCCCCATGTACATCATCGTCGCGTACGCGTTCCTGTGACCACTGGCGGCCCCGACTCCCTTCGACCCCGCCCCGATGGCGATCATCAGCAGCCAAAACATCGACACCGATGACTTCCACCACGTCATCCAGTCATATATTGTTAATGCGCTACCTTTAAAAAAAATATTTGCAGAAATAGAGAGAGTAAATTAACGTGTGTGAAATATTGGAGGGGAGATGGATGGTTGGAGATTGAAAGGCTAAATAAGGGTGGGGATCTTGTTTTTTAATTATTAAAATTTGGTGTATAAATTATATTATTGTATTGTATTATACTTGAGGATTCGGGGAGTCGTCCCACCGGAGTAGGGGACAACCAGGGGCGGACTTAAGTGAAGGGGGGTGCACAGGAACCCCCTGAGTTTCGAAATTTTAGTGTAACGGTAGGTAAAAAAACTGGGGTGAACCCCCTAAAATATTATAGGGTGAACCTGGGTGAATCCCCTTCAAAATTTTCCTGGATCCGCCACTGGGGACAACCCGACTAATCTTATACGCCTTCATTTCATCGTATTTTTATATGTAAAGTGCTATCGATATTAGATACTTTTTCAAAACGTTTATAATTAAAAAACAAAAAAAAAGATTTTATTTTTATTTTCATTATTATTAGAGTTAAGTACACGGATAGTCCATGTGGTATGTCCAAATTTTGGATTTGTTCTCTAAGTTTAAAAAGTCATACAGTTAACTTTTTTATTAACATGGTTGGTCCCTAGAGTGGATGACAGTTAACTTTTCTATTAAATATTTTAAAAATAACAAAAATACCTCTAGATTAAAAAACAAAAAGTAAAAAAAAAAGAAGTGGTGGTGCTGCATGAGAACCAAAGGTATAAATACAGGTTTTTTTAATTTTTAATTTTTTAATCTAAAGGTATTTTGGTCATTTTCAAAATATTTAGCAGAAAAGTTAACTATCATCTACTTCATGGACAAAACATTTTACGTTTGTGCATAATTTGATGACCGACAGTGTAATTTTTCAAACTTATGGACCAAATTCAAAATTTAGACATACCATAGGGACTATCGGTATACTTAACTCTTATTATTATTATTATTATTATTATAAATATTATTCGTAGTAGTAATAATATTAATATTAATATTGGTGAAAAATATAGAATTTTGTGATGTGGACTTTAATAACGTTTTTTTAACGACGACACTTAGATATTATAGGATAACTGTGTTTTCTCGGGTCAACACCTATAACATCCAGGGCAGCCCAACTAGGTAAACTCCCTTACCTGACCACAGACTCCTGACCCCTATTTTTTTGTTGTGGCCCGGATTCGAACCGGGGACCTTCCATTTGGAAAGCGCCAGAGTCACAGTGGGCCTTTGGGTGATGAGTTTTCCCTGGAATGGTGGACGGTCCGGGTCACCAGTGTTGTATGCGTTCACGGGCGTGGGAAGCCTTTCATCAATGGGTTTACCTAGGGGTGTTCATCGGTTCGGTTTTTGATTTGTTCGGTTTATTCAGTTTTGAGACTGTTTTTGGTCTAACCGCATACCTAACCTAACCCAATTGAAAATGTGTCTAACCTAACCTAATCTAACCCAATTCAATCTGATTCGGTTTCGATTTATTCGATTCGGTTTATTCGGTTTTCTGTTTGTCTTTAGGAAAACAACACATATTTCTAACATATCCTAAAACCAAGAGTTTATAACCATAACAAAAAGTACCGAACTAGAAAATAGTCTTAAACATAAATGCAAAGTTCAAACATAAATAAAGAAACTTGAGTTTTTTTCTAATTAGTCTTAGCCAATATCACAACAAACAAACTTGAGTATTTTCAACTCGTCTTTCACTCGATCGGTGTCTTTCTCATCTCTACAAAAAAATAAGAACAAATAATAAAACAATGAGCTATTGGGCTTGAGAGTTGAGTTAAAAGTATTGGGATAAAAGTATAAATTTACATTTAATTATTTATATTTATTCGGTTAAACGGTTAACCGAATAAACCGAATAAATCGAATTAAAAAAGTATGTTTAACCGTTAACCTAGTTTTCGGTTAGGAACCTAACTGAAAACCGAACTGCGAATTCGGTTCGGTTTTTTCAGATATGGATACGATTCGATTTTCGATTTTTTTGCACACCCCTAGATACCCGGCTGACCGAACTTATAGTATTTGTTGGCCGTTAAAAAAAATAAAAAAATAAAGTCGTATGTTATTAATACTAGCTTCAATAAAGTATAACAGAAATAGTATTTATCTCTAATAAAGTCAACTTAAATGTGAAATTAATATTGCATAAAAGTCTGAAGAAAAAATAATGCTTACCGTTTACCTACTATTAACTCTTTATTTTTCATGCCGGGAATAGTGACTTCCATCTACATTTTAGTTTTTAACCCTTATATTATATATAATATACGCTTTTAGTTCATTTCATTTTCTATTAATTATGTTTTTTCTTTAATAACTTTCGTTCGTTAACTTTTTTCAAAATAAGGAGTGCGCGGCTATTTTTAATTTTTTTTGCAACGTTCCGATATAATTTTTTTTGAAAACGGAGTTGTATTAAAAATCGAGTTTTTTTATCAATGCCTATAACGAGTGCCGTTACCGTTGTGCTACCGTGACGAGCCGAACCTATTATGAGTGAACAACATCATTGTCGGTATTGTTATTATCGGAATCCGTATCTGTGACACCCGACAAATTCTGGATAACTCCGTTAACCTAAATTCCATTATCTCACAAACCCCATGGACTAGACCTGCCAATTCTAAATTACACATGATAGTTCAGGGACTATTTCTGTAATTACCTAATACCCAATTTGTTGACTTTGAAAAGTCAAAATCGAGACTCTTTGCTCCAAATTCAATCCGTAAACTCAAGGACTGTTCAAATTCATAACGGTAATGCATGGTAATGACAAGGTTGATCATCATTTAAACATTTAACAGTGTTATTGATTCGAATTAATCCCATTGAAGTTGTAACCGTCGACTCCCTCAACTAGTACCATCGAATTCGATCATTTAGTCTATCATCTTTGCAATCAAACACCCTGCGCACCTCATTCGCACTTCTCTGAACCTGTTGCACCATTCAATTCGGTCGGAGACGCAATAGGAGACGCCTGAGACTATCTCGTCAAGTCGCGGCTGTGTTCTAGTCAAGCACCATAAATTCGAACTCCAATCTGGTAATTGAAACCTCTCACACATTCGTCTTAGTCTGTAGATTGAAAGCCCTAAACTAATTGGGGCTTACAACATTGATTCGAAAACGATTGACGTCTAGGGTTCAACGCGATCCCGGTTTAGTCGAATCCTAATCTACACTCAATCTCAATCAAATTAAATTACATGAACAGGTTCGCAATCCATTGCTTGTCAAAAGCCCTATGATTTCAACTGATAATCTTATCGAATTTAATCAAATCAATCCCATGTTCATAACCTAGGGTTTTGGTATTTCAAACACGCAATTAACAATTTTAAACTTGATAATTTTGCAATTAAACTTAACCACAGGCTCGCTTTACACCGATTATCAAAACCCCTAAATCATTGTGGTCAATTGCGATCAAATTCAAGGAGATTGGGACTGGTTTTGGTTCGGGTTCGCTCTAGGGAAAGAACACAGTGACCGCGAGGGTTAAAACCAAATTGGTCCGGCCTTTGTACGCAATACCCTAGCGGGCGGACATGGTTAAGTCTTTGGACTTGCACACTGGAGACCCGGGTTCGAATCTGGTCTCCTGTAATATTTTTTTAGGGGCATTTTCCTTGGTTTCCTTTTCATAAACCTAATCTCTATGTTATTATAATAATATATTAATACGTTTTGACACCGGAAAACACCCGTATACTCGGGATTGAATTATAAATCATTTTAAGTGTTATTCTCATTTTGAAAATAATATAATTATTTATATTATCAACTAAACTATTATTTAGTTCACAAAAACGCACGGATTATTATTTTATATTATTACCTCGTGTTTAGTGGTTTTTCACGTACCACATCCGTATTTGATACCAAACTAGGGATTTTCTAATCCCGATAGCTAGGTTCCTATTCGTTATTTATTAGTATATTTAGGACATCCGACCTTTCCGTATCGTCGTCACAAAATCCTACGTGTTCCTAATTATCGTGATCATATTCTAGGGCTGTAGACTGTCCGCTTGCAAACTATTTATGGTTTTATTGCATCCTTGTGTGGTGCTAATTACTACAATCTACACACTCATGTGAGTCTCACGACCCTTTTACTGTTTTTAAATTTGGGGGAGAAAACATGAAGCAAACACATGATTACTGTAATTCTTATATATCACTTGCTAAACTAAGCGTAACACTCTATCATGAAAGTTCTTACACATCGAACCGTTTAATATGGATTTAGTGAGATAATCTTTAGTAGTATTACTGGGTTTGACAAACCCCACCCGCGTTAGTCACGCTAACTCGACTAGAGGTCGAACGGGTGTAATAATGACCTAACACATCACCACTATTAATAGATATGGTGGAAGGCATCAAACACAACAAACAGTCAGTTTCGGTTGCGAGCGCTTTAGTAACATGAACATAGGTTAGCTACCTATTGATATATATTGAATGTACATGATCTAGCAAACATTATTATGAACTGAAACCTGTGAAATCACTAACCTAGTGTTGACACATTTTCTTACATGTTTTCTTAGGTCGCTAAGGCACAGGTGCAGAATTAGGACATGCATTGGAGTCCTTTTTAGTTATTGCAAACATTAAACATTTATCTGCTTTTATTAAACTCGAATTTTGGGCGCGGTTGTTTTGCGCATTAAATACTTTATTTTTCGCTTCCGCATTTACTCTGAACATTAATGGTTTTTACTAGTTTCATATAGTGTCGTTTGATATGACTAATGACTGAGATCCTGGTTTGTCACACGTCTCACGGTAAAACCCTGCAGGTGGATTTTGAGGGTGTGACGGTATCAGTATTCGCTTTATTGTTTTCGACGACTCGAACCGGTAACTTTTTTATTTTGTTTTTCCCTTTTTTATTATTTAGTTTATGTTTCTTTTTTATTAACATTACTTTTACCGTCGCGTCTACGTTTTCGTTTAAATTTTAGTAACGATGGGCCCGACACCGTTTTCTATGATAAGTTTCGTTCGTTAAGTTTTTTTAAAAAACGGAATGAGCGGTTTTCTTTCATTTTTTTTTGTCAACGTTCTGGTATAATTTTTATTGGAGACGGGGTTGTATTCAAATTCGACTGTTTTCTTGGTATCTTACGCTATAACGATTCTGCGATTCGATGTAAGTTTTATCCATGTAAACGAGTCAAACCAGTAACGATCAGACTCCCGCCGTTAAATGCGCGTGATATTTTTTCGGGTTACAAGTGTTTATCTATTTTTTTTAAAGGCAAATTTCTTAATTTATGTTGGGAGTGAGACTTAAACCCATAATCTCCTTAAACCTTGGTGTTCCTAGATGATTTTCCTGTATCACTGGACTACAAACCCCAATGTTACAAGTGTTTATCTAAATTGATATATTTTTTAATAATATTATTCTTTTATTTTTAATATTTTTTTTTGAACGGCAAATCCTACTTTACTCCATCCTAAATCGACACCACGTCTCAAGTGAGACTAGAACCCAACACCTTTTGGATGAGAGGTATACACATTTACCACTAGGCTAAGCTAGTGGTTGATTTGAACATTTATTTGTTCAACTACTTAACTTGTTAGAAACGTAGAATCATAATTGCAGAGGCAGAAGAAAAGGTAAAAAGTTGAACATGGAAACGAATACGCTTGTATAGTAATGTCTAGTTCTCGTGAAGCTTGTAATTATAGTCCAACATTATATGAAACCTCTCAAGCGTATGTCATATGCTCAAATCACCCGACTGATCACGCCTCTTAGACATGCAAAGAGGTGTGTCGTAGGCGGCACGTCTAACATATATAAATTCGGTTGTAACCGTTATATACTTTTATGCTATATTGGAGCATTTAGTGGTGTGACCAAGTCCCGACACAAAACATCAAACGAACATCAACTAAGGCACCTTTAACCTATGATCATGAGATTATAACAATCATCAAACGTTGGACCATGTTAAAAACATCCCGATCAACTTTAAACTTTGGAACATGCTTAAACCTCTGGAGCACGCCTCGAGCCCTATGGCAAAGTAAACACTAATAGTACTTTCAAACACCGAATAGGTCACATTCTTAATTAAATCGTATGTGAATGTCACGTGAAAGTATTAACATACGAGTACACAACATAGGTTTTAATTAGGGGTGGGTTATCATATCTAATCTGTTTAATAAACAGGTGGTGTTTGGGTTAACCTGTTTAATTAAACGGATCGTGTTTCAGGTTGGCCTGTTTGACCCGTTTATTAAGCAGGTCGACCCGTTAAACCGTTTCGACCCGTTTAACCTATTTTTTACAACCCATCAACTCGATTAACAAGTTTACAACATGATCACTACCCACCAACTTGTCAACCCGCTTGACACGCTTATATAGATGGCTTAAATACTTAAATGTATAACTCGGGAAACATCACAAGGTTTGATCTTGTGATCCTTCTAACCTTAGTTTCTTATAATCTTAAATAGTTAAACATATTAGAAGAGAGTGGCATTGACTCACATTTTGATCGATATCAACTACTAAAATATAGCTGATATATTTCCCTAAATATAACATAATTTAAAAGAAAATAGAATTTTTTTTATATCTAATTCGACCCTGATCAAATAGATAGAACCTAGATTATAGGAAGAAACTAGACTCTATGACATATAAAAAGTAATATTTTTTTAAAAGCAACCCAGCTGGTCCGCGCCTTGGTTGCCCACCCACGACACCCGGGTTCGAATCCCAGCCCACCCTCATTAATAGTAGTGTATTGGTCGTCGAAACCGATCCGTACAACATTTAACACACTATCGCAACGTGCGAGTACACGCCTAATTTCCTTTTTTAAGTAAAATATTATTATTATTATTTTATTTTTTATTCATAATCAAGCCGAGTCAAATATGATAAATTTGTACTTTTTTTTAAATACGTTTTCATGTTTACGCTCATTACAATGACGTAATTTTTTATTGATTTTCAGATACACAGTTGTGATGTGAGAATCGAACCGCCGTAACACATGGAAAAAACTAATAGTTTTATTTATTTATGATTCTGTGCTAAAAATTTTAAAGAGTAAATTATAAATTATATCCTTTAACTTTATAAGAAATTGCAGATTATACCCTTTGGCTTCAAAAATTACACTGGATGTCCTTTCTTTAAAACGTTTACACACATTTTTTCATTTCCAGTAACTCCCATCCAAAATCAATGTTAAGTGTAGTCATGTGCCCCTTATGTGAGAGGCATTAGTGTCTTTTTACCCCCTTATTTATCCAGCATATTTTATTAATTTTAATTATAAATGGTAGGACCCACTTTCCCACTATATGTAAATGTTGACTAGGTCAATACTCATCATCCTCTCTCTCCGTCTCACTTACAGTCTACACCTACCAGGCTACCAAACTTTCCCCCTCAGCCACTACTCCGGTCATCTTCTCCGAGTATCCGATAATCATATTCTGTCACGTTTCAGGTAACCCTCTCTAAGGATACCACCACACACCTTCAGAACTTGTAACTCGCACATTGGTAAATCACAACCTGAACCTAAATTTGGATCTGCGAAACCACAAGAAGAACCCAAATTTTGATTTACAATACCACAACCAAAATCGTTGCTCTTCGTAGTTCATCATCATCCCCCCTCAAAACACACAAATTTTCAATAAAAGAGCACCCACCATCAAACCCGATTTGCAGAAACAATTGAGAAAACATGAAATTGCTCAAATCCATGATAAAAAATCCAAAATTTAAAACATAAACACGATTCACAGTCGAATACCGCCACCATCAAACAAGATTCATCGATTTCATCTTTTAGGGTTTCATTTTGGGCCCTGTCTAGGGTTTCATTTTAGGGCTTGTCCAGGGTAGAGAGAGAGAGACGATTGAGTAGAGAGAGAAAAGGGGGTGGGGGCTAGGTCTGCTCCCATTGACCCTCAAGAACACCAAGAAGCGTTTATTACTTTGATTTATTTCACGGGAGAGACATCAAAAACATTAAAAACAAGCACTCATTAGAACATCATCAAATACTTCATCGTTTTCGTTTCAACCACCGTCGGCCAGATCGTAACCCTAACCCCCAACCCCTACCCCCACCGACAACCCCACCCTCTTTGCGATTAAAAAATGTTCCCCTGAACCCTGATTTTGCGAAGTACCCAAATGAAAATCATCCCGAGTTAGCGAAGGGGAACTGAAACGCTTGAAGATCGCTTGAAGGGAAACGAAGATGAACATCGACTGAAACGATTGAAGATCGATTAGTCATTGCGGTGATGCTATCTACTGAAACGAAAATGAACAAAAGACTGAAATGTGAGGGCTTTGAGGTCTGGTGAGAGATGGTAGAGAGAGAGACAAATAATATATATACATGAGAATGTTCCACTAATAAGTGGTTTTTCGCTAATAAACGCTAAAAAATGGGTCAAACGAACTCCGATTGAGCTCATTGCAACGACGTGAACCGTCTTATCAAACCCTAACCCGTCCCAAAAAACCTAAACCCCCTTCACCCGCACCCCCAAAAACCTAAACCCTCCCTCCAACCCCACCCCGAAAAGCCTAAAACCACCACCCCCACCCCCCCCCCCCCCCAAAACCTAAACCCCCTCACCCCACACTCCAAAAACCTAAAACCACCCCCACCCCACCCCCACCCCCAAAAACCTAAACACCCCCCCCCAATCTAAACCCTAAAATTCAACCCTAAAATCTAAACCTTAAAAGCTAAACTCTAAAAGCTAGGATGATAGAGTTCGACGAGACGGTTCCAACGCCACTGAAATGAGCTCAATCGGAGTTCGTTTGATATCATTTCTTTATGTTTTTGTCATTTCTTAGGTTTTTTAACGAAAAACCACTTTTTATTTGAACCTCCACACACACACACACACACACATATATATATATATATATATATATATATATATATATATATATGGTGAGGTTCAAATGCTAACAAATATTTATGTAATAACCATGATAACCACTCTCAAATATAGTGTTACGTATATGTAACAATTATCATTACGTTAATGTTACATATATGTAAACACTATGTGTCATGTATATGTAACATTATTTGGTACGTATACGTAAGACTCATCATTTCCGTATTTACGTTCAAAATATTTATTCAAGATACTTAAATACTATTTTAACAATTAAAAGAAAAAATAATTTATAAATTATGTGATTGTTTTATAGTGGTTAGTACGGTTATCACATAAAAAGTTGGTTAGTATTTGAACCCTTCCCTATATATATATATATATAGTATAGGTTCGACTAGGAAGGGAAAAAGTGTAGGAAGTGTAAGAATGATTTTGAGCATTTGATCTTGAAGATGGAGGGTTTTTAAGAAGGCCACGTAAAAAGGAAAATGGATTTTAAGCCTTGAAGGGTATAATAGTAATTGTTTCCAAGAGAGAGAAATAACATACACATGCAAGTCACATGTATTTTCCACCCTTATTTTTTAAACGTTTATATCTTTTTTATACGTCATTATTTTAAAAAAAAACATACCATAAAATCAAACGTGTTTTTATCTTTAAAACGAGTATGATCTTGATATATTTAAAAAAAAATAAAAAATCGCCGAACTGGGTTTGTACGTTTTTACAGCGTTTTCATGGCGTTTTTTCTAAACTTTTTCATAACGTTTTTTTATGATGTTTTTTAAATGCGTTTTTTATGACTTTTTCACTGCGTTTTTCATGGACGTTTTTCACTTCGTGTTTTCATGATGTTTTTTTCATGGTGTCTTTTTCATGGCGGATTTTCAAGACTTTTTTATGATTTTTTTTTACTGCATTTTTTCATGGCGTTTTTATGACTTTTTTCACTGCGTTTTTTCATGGACGTTTTTCATTGCGTTTTTTCATTACGCTTTTTTCATAGAGTTTTCTGGTTTTTGATAACCGATCGTGCGGAAAACAGAAAAAACGCATGTGAAACTGTGCGTGTTATGGTGTTTTTAAACTGGGCAACTTTATGGTGTGTTTTGAACTGTGATTGTGCAGAAAACAGAAAATGCGTTTTATAGTGTTTTTAAACTTGGCAACTTTATGGTGTGTTTTGAACTGTGCAAGCTCTGTTTCATGGAGTTTTCTAGTGTTTTTTTTATCACCGATCGTGCGAAAAAACAGAAAAAACGTATGTGAAACTGGGCGTGTTATGGTGTTTTTAAACTGGGCAACTTTATGGTGTGTTTTGAACTGTGATTGTGCAGAAAACAGAAAATGCGTTTTATGGTGTGTTTTTGATGCAATTACCATTATGGTTTTAGGTGTTTTCTTTATGGTGTCTTCTTTTATAGTGTTTTGGAACTGGGTGTATTATAGTATTTTTAAATTGGGCAACTTTATGGTGTGTTTTGAACTGTGATTGTGTAGAAAACAGAAAATGCGTTTTTCAGATTCTCCAACACCTCCGAGGAATCGTTATCTTTGGTGCTCGGCTCTATGAATGCGAGAGTTGCAGGAGCTCGTACGCGATCAAGCAAAAAACAGAAAACGAATTTCTGGACGCCATTACCATAATGGTTTTAGGTGTTTTATTTATGGTGTTTTTATTTTTCAGATGAAACAAGCTCTTTAAAAAATATCATAAATTCCTCCGCTTCAAAAACACCAAAAACTTGCCCAGTTCTAAAAACACCATAACACGTTCACTTCAAAAACACCATAAAATGTCCAGTTTAAATGTTTTTTTATGATTTTTTTTTAATTTATGACGTTTTTATGGTATTTGTACGTCATTTTTATGATGTTTTTATAAAGTCTGTACAATCTAGTGCAAAAACACCATGAATAAAAAACCTCACTTAACACGTAATTTTTAAAAAAAATTTATATAACAATAGTGTACTCATATTAAAGATAAAAAAACGCTCGTTATCATGGTGTAATTTTTTTTCTAAATAATAACGCATTAAAAAGTTATGAACGTTTAAAAAATATGGAGGAATATGCATGTAACTTGCATATGCATATTTTGTGCCTTTCAAAAATCAAGCGCATGTTTTCTCACGATTTTGTCTTTCCCCCTTGGACACATGTCACTTCATGGTGATTTCCTACACTTTTTTCACTTATTAGAATATCCCTCCCCTATATATATATATATATATGTGTGTATATATATAGGGGAAGAATCATAAGAAAACTCATTGTTTATGAGAAAATAAAAAAAACTATTTATTAAAGGTAAAAAAAATAAAAATAAAATCATAACTCAAAATATAAATCAAAAACTAAAAAACCGCTTCGGAGACCTTGTTCCCCACGTCGTCCTCTTTAAAAAAAATCAACGTTTTGCTACATATGTGTAGCATAGTTAGCTTTTGGGGGTGGTTTTTTGGGTTTAGTTTAGTTTTTAGGTTAGGTTTTTGGGGTGGGTGGGGGGTTTAGGTTTTTTTGGGGGGGGTGGGTTTAGGTTTTTGGGTGGGGGTGGGGTGGGGGGTTTAGGTTTTTTGATGGGGGTTAGGCTTTTGAGTGTAATACACATATGCAGCACCTTTAATGAGGAGTTTTTTGGTTTTCTCATGAAAATGAGTTTTCTATTGAACTCACCCCTATGTATATATATGTGTATATATATATATATGTATATATACATATATATATGTATGTATGTATATGTATATATATAGATATATATATAGGGGACGTATCAAATAAAAACCCTAAATTGTTGTGAAAACTCAGAAACTCATTCTCGACCACATCTTATTTTTCTTTAATTCCTAATTTATTTTTAATCTTGAAGGGTATTCTGGTAATTTTACTTTTACCCTAGATATACCATCTTATCTCTCTCTAAAGTCCAGATCTCACAAAATCCCTCTTCTCTCTACACTCCTAAGCCACAACGAGTTCTTCCTCTCAGAGTTGTTCCACATGAAGACTGAAAATCAGTTGCAACGGTAACGGTGGAGGGCGGTGGCGATGACGGGTTTTAGATCTGAGATGGAAACCTTCCATCTTCGATCAGGAGACGCCTCTACCTCCCCTACATCAGATCTAAGATGGAAACCCTCCATCTTCTATCAAGTCCATGCTTCAATGAGAGGATCGAAGACGAAGAATATTCAAGAACTGTAGAAAAGCTGGAAATCGGCCACAACCACCTTCTCGTTCTTCATATCAGATCTGTTTTCTTTTTCTATCGATCAAATCTAGTTTTTTTTCTCAAACAAGCAACTCCCCAAACCAAAACTTGATTTTCTTTTTACCACTTGTCATTGTTGGATTAACCGAAGGAATAAGCATCACCTTGAGACGAGGCGTTGGGAAAGAATTATGGTCAATTTTGACCAACTCAAAATCGTAAACCACAATTTTGAAACGTACTGCCACATTTTTAGTTTCTTTTTTATTATTATTATTATTATTATTATTATTATTATTATTATTATTATTATTATTATCATCATCATCTAAAGGTTTACATATTATTACATAATTAAATATATTAAAATTTTAAAATTATTAACAAAATCATTATAACTTAGTGTTTAGATATGTATATTTTAAACCATTTTACACTTTATAAAAATTTGGGTTTTACAACATGGACTAGTGGGTTGAATCTGGTATCCTCAATGTTATTTGGCAAGAATGCTCGGTTTTCAACTAGAAATCTGATTGCTCTCTTGTTTCTTTCTTTTGCAGCAGTGTGAAGTGGAGTCCTCGTGTTCAAATAAAAAGATTGGATGACATCAAGAAAGCTATAAAAAATTAACCTGATGTGAAGTATGAATGCTTCAAGAGGAAGAATCTGATGAAATAAAGAGAAGTACAACACTAACATCTAGAGTTGGCAAAACATGCAAGGCAGGCAAGTTGGGTAACGGACTACCGGGTCAAAACTAGTATTCTTTCAGTTTAGGTGGAGTCGACCCAACCCGCAAACACTTCTCTTTTTTAATCACAAATTGTGTTCTGGTTTTAAACGGGTCTGAACCATAAAATAGGATTTTTTTTATACAGATTTGGAAAACCAAATTTCAATTTACACGTGTTTAAATTGAATTTACACATGTGTAAACTGAATTTACACAAGTGTAAAGAGTTGTTATTCATGTGTAAATTGAATTTACCCATGTGTAAATTGAATTTACACATGAATTTACACATGTGTAAACTGAAGAATATGTTGAAGAGCCCAGATCTGATATGTGAACAAGGAAGAATCAAGTTATAAACAAGGAATAATCAAGAAAAGATATGGGTTCCACCTCCTTTTGTATATGGGTTTTACACTTTTGTATTTGTATATACACATGTGTAAAGATTTTTTATTCATGTGTATAAATATATCTTTTAGATTTAGGGTTTACATGTAGATTTTTTTATTTGTGAAGATATTTGGGTATTTGGATGTATAATTTTTTTTTTCTTGATTTGTGTATATGTTTTAAATCATGTTTATTTTATTTTTACACATGTGTATTTGATTTTTACACATGTGTAAGAGAGAGCATGTTCTTCAATTGTTGCAAGGATTCTCTATATTTTTACAAATGGGTTCCACCTAGTTCACTATCTTCAATCTCAGATCTTGATTTAACTAAAAGAGAAAAAGAAAGTTAAAATTCTAATTTAATCAAGAAAGAAAAAGAAAAAAAAGTAAAATGACAGTTTTACTCTTCTATTTAATCTAAGTCACAAACCTTTTTATTAAATATATTAAAATTACAAGATTAATTATAGCCACATATTAAATTATTAGGAAATGAATGTGTGGTCCAGAATGAGTTAAAGGGTTTTCACAACAACTCAAGGTTTACAACCGATACATCCTCTATGTGTGTGTGTATATATATATATATATATATATATAGGGAGGTTCAAATAAGAAGTGGTTCTTCGCTAACAAACCTAAGAAATGACAAAAACCTTAAGAAACGATATCAAACGAACTCCGATTGAGCTCATTTCAGCGGCGTTGGAACCGTCTCGTCGAACTCTACCATCCTAGATTTTAGGGTTTAGTTTTTAAGGTTTAGATTTTAGGGTTGAGTTTTAGGGTTTTAAGCTTTGGGTTTAGCCTTAGGGTTTAGGTTTTTTTTTAGGGGTGGGGGTAGGGGTTTTAGGTTTTTAGGGGGGTGGGGGTGGTAGTTTTAGGCTTTTTGGGGTGGGGTTGGAGGGGGGTTTAGGTTTTTGGGGGTGAAGTTGGAGGGGGGTTTAGGTTTTTGGGGGTGCGGGTGGAGGGGGGTTTAGGTTTTTAGGGGTGGGTTAGGGTTTGATGAGACGGTTCCAACGCCGCTGGAATGAGTTTAATCGGGGTTCGTTTGACCCATTTCTTAGCGTTTCTTAGCGAAAAACCACTTCTTAGTGGAACCTTCCCATATATATATATATATATATATATATATATATATATATATATATATATATATAGTGTGTGAGGTTTCGCTAAAAGTAAAAAAAATGTAAAAAGTCGTTTAAAACGCTCATGCGAATACTTAGAGTATTCTAGAGTGTACTCTTGTGCATTTACTTGTCCTTGAACTTAAGATTCACTTAATAAACTTGTACATATTTGGCATGGTTGATACAGCCCGCAAAATCCAATCAGAACACGACCCTGATAGTCAAGTTACCACAAGTGAGTTTCTATTACCTATTTTCTAAAGTTTTAGGGCTGATGTGCATACTCAGACAAAGATTTTGAAAGACAGAGTTATATTTTATAAAAATGTATTTTTATAAATAAAAGAGAAACAGAGACAGAGTAAACAGATTTTATTTAAATCAATGTTTTAAAGAAAAGTGAAGACAAACAGAGATAGAAACAAAAGCAGAGTAAACGGATACAGTCTTTAAAATAATGTTTTTAAAGAAAGTAACGATAGACAGAGCTAACGGTACTTCGGTACCAAGTGATGGTGACAGATGCCATGTTATGTGCTTATGTGATAATATGTGTTATTTGTCTGCATTTATGTGATATGTGAATTACTTATGTGATAGTTAGAGTATATGCATATTAGAACAAAGTAGAAAGCCGTGCAAGAAACAGAGAAGTCTTGTTTTCTTAACAAGCACTGAGTAGAATAGAGAAGTCTTGCCTTGTAAAGCAACATAGGAGTCTTGCCTTATGCAAGTAACAGAGGAGTCTTGCCTTGTGCAAGCAACATAGGAGACTTGTACAGGTGCAAGCACAGAGGAACCTTGTTCTTGGACAATGGTTCAGTTGTGTTATGATAGTTTTTTTAATATATGTGTGTAGGATCGTGAAAGTACAAGATGGTTCTGTTCTTAGTTGAAATTGGCGGAAACAATAGCAACTACACAAGTATAATCGAGTAAACAGAAAGAATACTAATAAGAACATTATTGTATTAAGCTTTTGTGAATAAACGATTACAAATGAAAACTCTATCGAGAAGCACACTTACAATGAAGTGTTTACATAGTATTTATATTAACTTAGAATCAAGACAGACCCTTGATTCTAAGGATCAGATCTAACACAGACCGTTGATCTTTTGTAAAGAGCTAATAATACAAGTTTAGTCTAAACTAGCTAACTTTATTGAAGTGTCTTCTTTATGCATCATTACTTGCATGCTTGGAGAAGAGCATTGTTGTCCGTCATTGGTTGCACCATTGAGGTTCCTTCTGCTTTGAGTGTGTCAGTAGCTTTTGCAGAAAGTTGTTAGTGACGCTTGGCATGGATAGTCAGCTGCAACGATTTATCTTCAAGGCACAAGGCTGTCAGCAGCAAGGATGAGGATCAGCATCAAGACTGATCTGTTGAACGCATCAGCAGCAACAAGTGTTGAACGCTGTTGATAAGCCTATCATCAGCAACAAGTGTTGAACGCTGCTGATAAGCCTATCAACAGCATTTGTACTTAGAAGAATTTTGTTGCAATCAGTCTTTGGTTCTACAATGTGCAAGTTCACTTGTTATTTGTACATAGATAGAAAGAATGGTAGAGTCAGAGTGGGATACCGTAAATAGTTTCCCTAAAACAGAATTTTAACAAATGATAGTAACGAAAAATTTCATAAATTGTGAAATTACAAAGTTTTAAAGTATATAGAATGTTATGTTAAAACGTAACACAGAGAAAGCTTAGTTGATAATTTATGAACAATGATGTTTATGAACAATGTTATGTTTATGAGCTTGGACAGCATGGACTGACGGGCTGCCCAACACTAAAGACTGACATTCCCTAATAGTTGATAGTTTATGAACAATGATGTTTAATGTTTTAATTCCTTGTGAATTTTATTGATTTAAAACAAGACTTCCGCTGTAATAAATTCTGATTCTGTTTTAAGAACTATGAAAAGATAATTTGTGCCAACTATGAGATGTATCAAGTTTGGGGCGTTTCATCCAATCTTTCTTAACGTTTGAAAATTAGATATTTTATATATAATATATATATAGGGGAAGGTTAATTTGAAAACCAATTTGAGTTGAGAAAACCCATAAAAATCGTATAAGAAATAAAAAAAAAGTACACACGTAGTATATGTTATTATATTCCCGGTAACAAAAAATAAAAAAAAATTGTCTAACGTGTTGTTACACATATGTAACAAAATGTTATTGTTCACCATGTTACATATGTTATGTTGTACCATTTCTCGGTTTGTTACATATGTGTAACAATACGTTATACATTTTTTTTGGTTACCGGGAAGATAACATATATTATGTATGAGAAGAAAGAAAAAAAATTTATTGTTACACATGGTTTTGACAGGTTTTCTCAACTAAATTGGGCTTCTAAGCTATACTTTCCATATATATATATACAGACAGACACACTTAACCCACTCATTTGCCACGTTATTTTTTTTCTTATTTTATCCATTCACCATTTGCCACATCAATTTTCTTTATTTTTTATTTCATTTGAATATTTTAATATTTATAATTACTTTTAAACACATATTGTTTTCCTATTATAACTTTTAAAATGTAATATTTTATAAAATTTTGAATACACCGTTGCAGCGTGCTTATTTTTATCTACGTTTCAATATAAACTTTATTCAAAATCGAGTTGGATCAAGTATAATATATTTGTACTTTTTAATTTTATTTTAAATTGGTTTTCCTTTTATAACTTTTGATATATAATGTTTTATGAAATTCCGAATACACCATTACGACGTGTTTATCTCTTTATATGTTTCGGCATAAATTTTATTTAAAACTGAGTCATGTCAAATATTACGTTTTGATATAAATTTTATCCAAAACCGAGTCGTGCCAAATATATTTTATTCTTTATTTTTTTATTTTCAAATACAATTATCCATATCATAAACAAAGTTTTTAAGATCAGTATTGTAACTCGTAAATTTATGTTTGTGCTTGCATAACTTTTATGTAATTAGATTTGACACTACTACAATATTTTTTTGTTCTATACACATACGAAATTCCCGCCATAACGTGCGGAGAATTCCACCAGTAAATAATTATATAAGAAATTGCATGTGTGATATATTATTTTGGAATTGAGTATCTTGAGAAATACAAATTCTTTCTGCTACATAAATAGATGACCATTTTCATCATCCTATACGTATATGTCACCTTTAAATATTTTTATTTTTTATAAAGACATTATATATACTTTTATCATATCATTTTCATATTTAAGTCATCTATACCGACACAATGTCTTTTATCTTGTCTTATTAAATTAAATGGTAAATATAACATCTTAAAATATTAAAACTTACTTTAACGTTTCCCTAAAATCAAAATAATAAGAAAGGTGGGTTGAAATTAAATAGACTAGGGGTGTTGTTTGGGTTTTTAATCGGGTTTCGGGTTATTCGTGTCGGGTTATTTGGGTTTTTGGTTATAGGAATCCAGCCCGTTTACCGATCCAAATAAGATCCGGGTTAATCGGTTTCAGGTTATTAGGTTTCAAGTTAATTCCCGGGCAAGTTATTTGGTATTCGGGTTTCTGAGTACAAGTTGCAATTCATACTTAACAATTTAACTTAACATGATATTTATTAAATAATAAACACAAAATGTCGAATAAAAGCATTCCCAAATAAAATAATTAAGCACAAAACCAAATCTTATAAACTAAAAAGAAACCAGAATGAATGTAGAATGATATTCAAACTTATAAGAACCAGAATGGGACATCTTAATGATATGAAGAGTCAATAGGATACGAAGATCAACAATCGAAAATATGAATTTGACTTTAGATTTTTGTTTTTTAACGTGCACAGTCGAACAGAAGTAACAACCGTATAACCCCTAGAAATAGTCGGGATATTTTTTAAGTTTATTCGGGTTAACCGATTAACCTTTTCTAGAACCATTTACCAATCCAAATAACAAATGTCGGGTTCGGATTGATTTGGTTCCATCTTATTTAGGTTCGATAATATTCGGGCTGAGTTTGGTATTCAGGTTCAGGTAAAAACGACACCCTAAAATAGACGGATCTCTAAACCTAGCCATCTAGCCATACATACTTGCATATATTTTATAAAATTTAAGATTGTCTGGTTAAGCCGGTGTCAGAAATACAAGAGAATATATTTGTGTGTGTCACGCTTTATGAAAATAGTGGATAAATCATGGACCCATTTATTTTTGTCTTATGTGTAATTATACATACAACATTTTGATTCATACAAATTGACAGCAATAAGAGAGTTGCGTATATTGAACGTATGACAAGGTGCTCGTTTTAGAAAGGTCCAAAAATGATTATAATATTAATAATCATCGTAATATATACGTGACACATTTAAAATAAATATCTTTTAATGTTGATAAAATTAAAACCATATAGTGTAAATGATAATTAATTAATCATCTGCTTTTATTAATCGGATATATATTACCACAAAATTTCTCATTGATTGAAGGGTATAAATAGATACAATGATACATATATATAAAAAGGAAATACAATCACAATATGATTTTATAAATAAATAAATAAATCCGTCATTGAGATTTCGGATGCCATGTACGACTACTTAAAATGGGCCCCTAAAATATAAACTCATATATAAAAAAATTCATTAGAACGACGATAATTGTTATAACAATAAACAAAACAAAATTATTGTAGCAAAATGATCTATTTTAATAGTTAAACGAATCGTAAGACTCTCATAATATTTTTGGAAGCAAAGTGGTTGATCAACTCTTCATAATTCATACTCTTCAAATAATCGTTCTCAATAGCTAATATTTTCAATCCATCAAGTCTTTCTTGAGACATTGTGGATCGTAAGTAGACTTCAACAACTTTGATTTTGAAAAACTTTTTTCTACAGATGTCACCGTTACTGGAATAGTCAACAAGACTATGAGGGTGTTTGGGATTACTTTTGGAATCTCCTTATAACTTTTGAAGAAGTCATTTCCAAAAGTAAGGATTTTAACTTATCATCTCACATTTTACACATCCTTTTGGATTACCCAAACAACCTTTTAACTTATTAACTTTTTAGAAAAGTTAATAAGTTAATAAGGAGGTTCCAAAAGTAATCCCAAACATGCCCTATATATGCAATTAATGCATTAAGAAAACAATCGACTTGTTTCAAATATTTTAAAACATCAGTAGGTTTTTTTATGTATCGAACAATCTTCAATCCCAATCGCAATCAGCCTAGGTCTTTTTCATTTATTGACAGTCAGGTATCGTGGTTTTATTTATGTATCGAGTATCGACTATCAACAGACTCCAATCGCAATCGCCAATCTCATAGTCTAACTCCTTTTTTTTAAGATGAAAGAATAAATATATTTTAACATAATTGATAAACAACTTCACTTATTGGGTCCCTCTAGAATACCCTTTCAACGAAAAAATAAAATTAAAAAATTAGACTTATTTAACCCCTTCTAGAACATGTAATTACTAATAAATTTATACTTTTTTATATATGTTAATCAACTTGCGTTACTTAAACAAAAAAACAAAATTTGGACCCCCTCTAGAATGTAAGCCCTTTATAGTCGCCCACCATGCACACCCTCAAAGCCCCCTCTGGAAATAAATAACGTGAATATATATTTTCATATGTACCTGATTATTTATCAAGTTAAAAGTATAAAATAAGTTCATGTTTTCATAATCCACTTTCTTTTAGTTGTTAAAATTAAAGCCATATATTGTAAACGATCAACGCAAGCACTTGTGCTTTGTTAAAAGAAAAAAAAAGCAAAGCTTTTAAGGACTAAGATTCTAGGGTCCCAATTTTTATTTTCATTATTTTTCAAGATTTAGTTTGCTATTGCTTGTGACTTTAGATAAAAAAATGAACGATGTGGATGTTTCCAAAGAGATTCAACAGATGGTCATATTCATCCGCCAAGAAGCTGTATGAAATGTCCAACGAGATCTATGTTTCTGTTAGACAAATTGGCTCAAAGAACAAAACCGAAAGACTGAAATTTGAAGTAGTCGGCCTAGATTTTTATTAAGAATTCAAAAGAAGATTTGGTGCATATTGCATCTTATTCTACCATCTCTTTATAAGGGAAAACAACTCATATATAATGATAACAGAGTTAGCCCAATAATAAAGTCAAAAGCCCAATAATAAAGTCAAAAGCCCAATAAAAGTAAAGCCTAAAACTAAAAAGATAAAGCCCAATAATAAGACAGAGGCCCCGGCCTCAGCCGGGGGCAAAATCCCCAAGCACGATAGGAAAGTTGTCTGCAAAGTAATAAATGCCATAATCCAAGTAAGTGTAAATAATGAATGGTCAGAGTTAGCAGAAAGGTACAGAGTCCTTCTCTTCGTTACCCACAGGAAAAGAAGAGAAGTCAACAATCAAAACAAAAGGCTTGGTAAGAACCAGTGTCAACACATTATACCTTTTGAGGAGAATCTCCCAAAAACGAGGCAGGGACCAAAGAATAAGGTACTTGCCAAACCACCAAAATAGAAGATCCTAAGTCACGAGAATCTCAGCATCTGTAGTATAAATAGAAGAGCACCCCTCTCCAAGGTAATAATCTAATTCTCACCACTTTCTCTTATCCCTTCTCACTTTACACTAAGAACTCTTTACTGATTCTCACGCCGGAGGTGGAACGTAGGAGATAATCTCCTGCGGTGAGCCTAACGATTTATTTCATCTTAGCAGGGCAAAGCTACGTTGGGTTGTTCGCATCGGTGTAGTAACATATAAATTTATAAAAACCAATATTTTTATAAATTTCAACTTTCATAAAATAATTCCAATTTATAAAAGAGAGTGGTTGTAATAAAAGTATTTGCAAAGAACCTTTCCTAGGATATTTTGTGTGCGAAATTTCTGGGTGTTTCGTGTATATGATTTGACGTGGATTCTCTAACAATCAAGATGGTTCACTATCAGATTAAATTATATCGCAGGTACACAAATATTCGATCAGATAAGAATCAGAGATTCAAGAAAAAGAAAATGTGAAAGACTGTTAAGAATTTCGTATATTTGATACTGACCAAATTCGCATTTATATATGGAGTAAACAGACGCAATGGAACGTCATGACGTTTATTGGCTGAAAACCGCCACAACCATTAATCCATAACTGCTAGGTCATTCTACTCAGGAGAGTCAAGCTACTCCGGAGAGGCAAACTACTCTAGAGGAGCAATCGTAATCCGAAGAAACAAACTTACTCCGAAGAAACAAACTTACTCCGGAGGAATAAACTGTCAGCATGACCAAACTGGTCCGGAGGACCATCCGTTAGCAGTTTTCACTTCCAGCTTAACCCCAGCCAGGGGCATTGCCGGTTGCCCCTTGGACCCCACTAGGGGCGCTGCCCCAGACCCCGTTGTTCAGTGGGCTTCGTCCCTTGATACAACAAGGTGTCTTTAGCACCATAAGTTTTTCATCAAACAAGTGTGCACTCCACACTTACCAGCTTGTTTGATATTTCATAATGACTTCTTATTAGGTCATCAAGTAAATCCAACTACACAAAATAGCTAGATCATACTAAATCCACCAACATTAATCACAATCTTGATCTGTTTGGGTTAAATGGCAAACTATATATACTTCAATACAACTTTAATGCCCTGAGCAAATATCATTTGCAAACTAAGTTATTTTTAGTGGATTTTGTTAATAGAACTTTTTTCAAAAGGTTTCTTTATTGGTGAAATAGTCTTTAAAAAGGGGAAAATCTTCAAAAATAAACATTTGGAAAATCAAACTCACGAAAATAAACATTGAAAAGTCAAATTCTTAAAATGAATTTGTACTTTTTAGGTGAAAAAACTTACCTCTGTTTTTGTTCACGCTTATTGATAAAGATTCATACAATTCTCAAAAAGGTAGACGGCGGAAGAAGGCGTTAACGCCTTGATGTACAAGTGGAACATTCGGAGTGGGCAACGTGGAGGGCGTGTTCGCACCAGAGGTCGGCTTTTTCGCCTAAAGAGTACAAGTTCATTTTAAGAATTTAACTTTTCAGTGTTTATTTTGAAAAGTTTGACTTTTCAAATGTTCATTTTGTGGATTCTCTCTTAAAAAAAAGCTTTTAACAAGTCTAACAACTACAACTATTATGAGACAAAGTTGTTATAGACAAGAGTATTGTAATATGGTGTATCATGTGTAATTTGGTGGTGACTTTAGGGTTTTTTTTTGTTAGTGATAGCTACTTGCTATTCCTATCTGTTTTTAATAAAATTCGTCGTTCAAAAAATTTTTAAAAATTTAGAGCTAGACTGTAGTTGTGAACTTTTGGAAAGTATTCCGTACCTTCCTTTTAAGGAGCATTTAGACACACCTCTTGGAAATTAAAACTTTGAGTTTTCTCATTCTTGAGGTGTCTTAAGTTATAAACATGTATTATATTCAAGATAGCAAAGTATCATCTTCAAAACAAGTTTACCATGTGCCAATAAATTGGGTAACTCACCTTGACTGAATTTTTTATTGTTTGCAAATTAATATCTATTGACGTTTAACTTAATTAAGAATCCACCCTTAGATGTTTTAATTTACAAATAAGTCCTTGAACCTCTAATTACTTCCTCGAGTAAACTGCAGTTTTCGTTCCTGAGTTTTGATGGTCTTAACAGGTTCAGTGCACCCCTAATACTCTGAGTCCCTAACGTTATATTTCTTAACACTTTTAGTCCAATTCACTAACTCCTTTAAGTTTTTTCAGTTAATTTCTTGTTAAATGACCAAAATACCCCTCTTCTTCCCCACTCCACCACCACCCGCCGCCACCCCTACCCACCTGTCGCCCTCTCTTCTGGCAGCCCCTCTCCGGCGGCGCTACAGGGACGGATGACACTTTCAAATGTTTAAATCCACCACCCCATCTGCCACCACCCCCACCTGCCACCACCCCCACCCACCTTTCAAATGCTTAAATCCACCACCCCCACCTTCTACCACCCCACACGACTTCTCGAAAACACCCTAAACGGAACCACCACCTGAAACACGTTTTTCCGGTGACCTGCAACTCACTCCGGCGAGTTTCCACCACCGCAAAACAACCATACGAACACACAAAACTTCATCTCCGGCCCTGTGACTCATTTCCGATCACCATACAACCTCAGGATCACTCTCCGCCGCCTTTCCCGTTTTTCCGGCAAACACACGATGGGGGTGGTGGCAGGTGGGGGGGTGGCGGCAGGTGGGGGTGGTGGCAGGTGGTGTTCGGCCGGTGATGGAGTGGGGATGAAGAGGGTATTTTGGTCATTTAACAAGATTTAACTGAAAAACTTAACGAAGTTAGTGAAATTGGACTAAAAGCGTTAAGAAATGTAACGTCATGGACTCAGAGTGTTAGGGGTGCACTGAATCTGTTAATACCATCAAACCTCAGGGACGAAAACTACAGTCTACTCTACTTCCTCCGATGACTTTAATTTTGAATTTCGTTTTAACTTCAAAACAAAATGTTGAAAACTATATTGATCATCTCTTTCTCCTCCTGTTCTTCTCGAGCAATTAATGATTTATCTTCTTAACAAATTAAGAGTGTCCATAAAGTGTTGAAACCGGTTCGGTTCCCGGTTTGAACAACCGTATTTAAGGGCCTAGTCCATAGTTTGAAACCTAAACCGTTGGTTTACCTTTATAACTTATTTATTTTTCATTTTTAAAATATATGTCTAATATTCCTTAATCACCGCAAATTGGATTTTAATAATCTACACTATAACTCATTGGTCGATAATAATCTGTACTAACAATTTAGTTGGTGACAGTCCTAACTTTCACTTTTATTGTCAAGAGCAGACCTTGTAGCATAATTATCATACATCTTTTTTACTTATATATCAACTTTGTTTATCAATCATACATGAAGAATAATTATGCAAACATATGTTCACGCATTAAGAAGCATATTGTACTTACAAGGTTGTTTTAGTAGTCTTTAAAGTACATCAAAGAATAATCAATCAAACACGTGTTCAAGAATGAAGAATAATCATGCAAAGGTATTTTCACGCATGAAGAAACATATTGTATCAACAAGGTTGTTTTGCTAGTCACAAGATTTAAGATTAAATTAGAATAATTAATTAAATGCGCGTTGAGAACTAGCCCACTTGTTAGAGGCTGTCGCTTTATAGATGGGATGTCATGTGTTCAAACCCAGATATAAGGTGAATTATTTGATATAATTTATGAGTAAGAGTATGATACATTTGCCGTTAAAAAAAAAGAATCAGGCAAGCATATTTTCACAAATAAAGAAACATGTTTCAATAAGATTGTTTTAGCCGTCATTTGATCTAAAAGTACATAAAGAATAATCAAGTAAACACGTGTTTAGGAACGAAGAAGCATGAAGTTATCACCGAGGTTCGTGAAAATATTGAATTCTTTTAGACATAAAATGTGACCAAGATCTTTTAAAAAATTGTAAAAAAAAAATCATTTGCTTAATTACTGTTAGTGGGCATTTAGTTCATTAATGATGTGTTTGGTTCGTGTTGGAACTAATTGTAGGCCATCGCATATAAAACAGTCTAAAGTCGGAAGATTTCTTTGAAGTTAAAAGATTTCGACCGAAATATTTTTCGATCGAAATCGTTTTCGGATGAAATACATTTCGACCGAAACGTATTTCGGAGGAAGTCATTATTTGTCTTCTTAGTATAATTACTTGTATAGTTTGAACATTGTATAGGGGGAGTTCATTGGCAATATCAATATACTTGGAGAGTTACACCTTTAACTATGTGTTTCTGATTCTACATCGTTTCATGGTTCTTGTATTGGTGTATTGAATCTGCTACGAATTACAGGAAACACAATTGGTATCAGAGCTTTCGGTACTCGGTTTTGGGAGATTTAAGCAAGTTTCAAAGTTTGTTAAAGTTTTCAACTTTTCAAAATTCAAAAGTTATCAAATTGGATTGTTTTCAGTGTCATTTTCGAGTATTTTGCATGTACAACAGTGGAGATGGAGTTTGAGATGATTTCCGGGGCTTAATTTGACGTTCGGGAGTTGCAGGTCGAGATTTTACGAGTTTCAGTTGAATCGTCCGAAATCTCTGTTGAAGGAGTCGAAATCTCTTTTCGATTGAAAAGTGTTTTCGATCAGAGTTTTCGATCGAAATCTCAAGTTTTGTCTGAATTCTCCTGATCGAAATTTGACTTTTCGATCGAAAAGTCTTGTCCGAAAAAGTTCTCGATCGAAAAGTATGTCTGAGTAAAAAAAAAGTTTTTTTGTGGGAAAATTTTTCTGGGTCAAAATTTTTGGAGGATGTTTGAAGCTATATTTGGCACTGATTATGAAAAAATGAGGTAGTTAAAAAAATATACAAAAAAAGATGGGAATTCTTGATGGTTGATGAAGGGTGTGTGCATAAGATCTTTGTAAATGGATTGGGGTATGTTTATCCAGATCTATATAAGGAAAATGTGAAAGGAAAAGCAAGACAAGATCAACTAAAGAAAAGATATCAAGTTTTTGCACGCGCAGAAGGAGAATCTTTGACTGAACAATATCATAGATATGTAGAGTTGATAAATGATATAAAGGATGTTGATATTGAATATGAAAAATCAGAAGTCATGGATAAATTTCTCAATGCTCAACCACAGGAATGAGAGATTTATAAACATAACATCAGAAATAAATTATTAAAGTTTAATTCATTAGGGGATTTATGTGCAAAGCTACAGATGTATACGCTCAAAGCGGATCAGAACAGAATAGTGATCAAAGGTGAATATGGTTATGATTTTCAAGGAAATTGTAAACGTATAGAATCTGATTTGGTTGCTGAAGCAGTGAAAAAATCACAGGAACTTAAAGCATATACTGAACTGTTCAACGAAAACATGTGTTCTGTGGAGTGTTTTGAGAAAATTGCTGATTATAAGAAACGAAATCAACTTTTGATGGATGCTTTGAAACATTCACATACCACAAACAAGATTCTAAACCATCGTGAGAAAGAGTATAAAAGAAAGATTGGTGATTGTGTTAAAGAAAATTCTCATTTGAAGCTTCAGTTAAAGAGATAAAATTATGAAATTCAACTGTTGATTGAGAAAAGAAAAATACAAAAGAAATTGTTGATAGAAAAGATAGAGAAAGTTGCCAATACAGCAATCAAAGTTGATAAAATAAACATTTCTGGGAAAGTTGCTAATGGGAGCATTGAAGCTCAAATATATGACAAAGTAAAGTCTGGTCTTGGGTATAAAAGCACTGGTGAAAACATTGAGGCTAAATTTAATGATAAAGTGAATAATGAGATTGGATACAAAAGTGTTCCTCCTCCATTTACTACAAATGGATTTTATTCACATATGCCTCAATCATACATTCCAGAGCCGTTTGTGTCAAATGTTTATCCTTCGTTAGAGCCAAAGAGAAATTCCAAAGCAAAGAAAGTTGAATTAAAGATTCCAAATGATCTTGCTTCTGATGATGATTGTGTAAGTGACAAATCTGAAGAAAGTCAAGAATGTGTGGATTATTTTGACAATAAGGGTGGCTTAGGGTTCAAGAAAGAGAGTCCACTCAATGATAATGCCATCCCGTTCATTTCGAATAAATTTGCTCCGCTCATGTTCGTTAAAGAGGGAGTAGAAAAGTCAAAAGTTGAAGAGCAGAAGTCTAAAGATAAATCAGCATCTCGAAAGGGGCCTTATCAAAGAACATGTCCTGCTTTAAAGAAATGTTTCAGCTGTGGAAAGCAGAGTCATTTATCAAGAGATTGCTGCATCAAGAAACACAAGTCTCCAAAACAGAAGGTCGTTTCTCAACCTCAGAGAAGATTTCAAGAAAAGATTGTTAAAGTTTATAATAGGTTGAACACGTTTTGGACATACAATATGTCGAAACGAAAACAAGATTTGAAAGACAAAGCTAAACCAATACAAGTTTGGAGAGTTAAAATTTCGAGTCCAAGATCCAACTTTGATGATGCAAAGTGTATGGGGGAGCTTGGCAGAATTCTTGTGTTTTGATATGCAATGGCCTAGGGGGGAGATTGTTGGAACTAATTGTAGGCCATCGCATATAAAACAGTCTAAAGTCGGAAGAATTCTTTGAAGTTAAAAGATTTCGACCGAAATCTTTTTCGATCGAAATCGTTTTCGGATGAAATACATTTCGACCGAAATGTATTTCGGACGAAGTCATTATTTGTCTTCTTAGTATAAATACTTGTATAGTTTGAACATTGTATAGGGGGAGTTCATTGGCAATATCAATATACTTGGAGAGTTACACCTTTAACTATGTGTTCTGATTCTACATCGTTTCATGGTTCTTGTATTGATGTACTGAATCTGCTACGAATAACAGGAATCACAGTTCGCCGGAACTCAATGGAATTGAAATCCAAATTTCATTGTTAATCTGTTTGGTTTGCAGAATTCGTTGGAATTGAAATTTAAATTCCGTTTTCAATGTGTTAGGTTGAGACAAGAATTGGAGTTTGAATTAATTCTCTCAAATTCCTTCAAACAAAGAATTTCAAATTCCTTGTAAAGTATTCTTAGGGGCCATTTGGTTCACGGAATTCGTTGAAATTGATTTGAATTTGGAATTTAAAGGTTTCCTTAAAATGGTGAGAGATTCTAAATTTCATTAAAATGATGAGAGATTTTGAATTCCATTAGTTAAAGGATTTGGTTGGAATTAATTCAATTTCAATAACCAACCAAAAATGTTAAGGAATAGAATTTAGGATTATGGGATTTTAATAATCCCACCTTTTACCAATTGGCCAATAATAATTCCAACTGAGAATATTCTTACCACAAGTCCCTACTTTCAAACTATTTTCTTACATTGGATCCCCCGTTAAAGAAACTTAACGCCGTTAGATTTTATATGACGTGGACATCTGCAAACCGCCGGAAAGTCAAGCCAAGCTAGCAGTGGTCTCGTGGTGGGTTTTGAAATTGGCTCTAGTGGTGTTTAACTTGTCTCGTTTGTTCGAAAAGTCCAAACAGAGACAGCGGTGCTGTTTAACGAGACCAGTTAATCACCATCAGACCCAATTTCAAAAGCCACCACGAGACCACTGCTAGGTTGGCTCGACTTTCCGGCGGTTTGCAGATGTCCACGTCATATAAAATCTTACGGCGTTAAGTTTTTTTAACGGGGGGTCCAATATAAGAAAATAGTTTGAAAGTCGGGACTGGTGGTAAGAATATTATCAGTTGGGATTATTATTGACCAACTGGTAAAATATGAGATTATGAAAATCCAATAATCCTAGAATTTAAATTCCAATTTTATTAAATTCCCATGAATTTGTCAACCAAACAATGCCTTAGGTAATAGAAAGTGTTTTTGTGTTCATATACTTTTGTGTTCCTTTACAAGTCGTGTGAATCGATGTGAATATCTAGTTATATTATAAACTTTCACACAAAAATTTGAAAAAATAAGTATGTGACAATATGCTTTAGCAATCGTGGTGATGCTATAAGTTTTCCTATTTAAGCATTTTTTTTCTTTCGCATCTAATGCCATTAGAAGCTAATTTTGGTGAGGCAACAACTCAATTCTTTTGTTTCAATGGTCGGAGTTGTACTCTCAACACCCACCACGTTATTGTTAGGGTGGACGGAGTCGTTGGACGGCCTACTCACGGGTTACAAGGGTTTCACGGGCTACACTGCCGCAAGTGGCGAGGGCTTGGCACGGGTTAAGGGGCACGGGTACTAAAGCCCGTTCAAACCAGTGGTGATGAGGACCGTTGGGATTTGACCGTTGGGCATTTTCAATATTAAAAAAAAATTCTCCTATAAATCATAAATAAATCTCAATATTTTCCCCCAACAATAATCTCTTCTCAAAACATCAAATATATCTCAAATTCCATAAAATTAAAATGTTTAAGCGCGCTATTTACATCCCGGAATCATCGAATAATTCGTCGTCTTCTGACTCGAGTAGTCTTGAATTTTTAAACCTCGTTGTTCAATCAGCCGAAGTTGAAGACAATGCAAGATCGACTCGGCGACATGTGGAACGTGATCGTGTCCAAGAACATGAAATTCTAATGGAAGATTACTTTGTTGAGAATCTGAAAATTCAGCGAGGACGTTTTTCGAAATAGATTCCGCACGTCGAAGACACTATTTTTAAAAATAGTTGACGACATTAACACAAATTTCGAATACTTTCAAGTTAGACAAGACGCACGGAACAAACAAAGTTTCACTGCACTTCAAAAATGCACATCGGCCATAAAACAACTCGCAATAGTTAATATTCCCGATTCACACGATGAATATTTATGTATGTCCGCAAGAACCTCTAGGGAATGTCTTGAGTATTTTAGCAATTCTATTGTTATTCTATATGATAATGAATACTTACGTGCACCGACTACTCACGATATTGCACTTTTATTCCAAGTACACGGTGATAAGCACGGGATTCCCGGGATGCTTGGTAGCATCGATTGTACTCATTGGGTTTGGTGAAATTGTTCCACTAGTTTACGGGGTCAATATCACCGAGGTAATCATGAGTACCCAACGGTCATACTCGAAGCAGTTGCGTCAAATGATTTGTGGTTTTGACACGCGTATTTTGGTATTGTCGGGTCGAACAATGACATAAACGTTCTCAATCAATCTCCATTGTTCACAAATGAGTTGCATGGAACCACTCCTAGGTGCCCATTTTATGTTAATGGCCATCAATACAAGCGCGGTTACTATCTTGCCGATGACATATACCCTTCTTGATCCACGTTTGTGAAATCATATTCTTATCCAACTGACGTGAAGCAAAAAAAGTTCAAGAAAACACAAGAGGGGGCAAGGAAAGACGTCGAACGAGCATTCGGCGTATTGAAAGCTAAATGGACCATAATTGCAAGACCGACACTTCAAATGAAGGTAGAAAAATTAAAGAACATGATGTACGCGTGTATCATATTACACAATATGATATTAAATGATGACGGAATGCAATCTCACCGGTTCACACTGCGGATCCGTCTACCAATCCAGTTGTTTCCGATAATATCATAATGGAATTGCGAAACGAAACCACATATTTTCATTTGAAGTTTGATCCTACGACACATGTTGCCACAAACTTGGGCATCCATCTTACGGACGACGAAGACGAGTAGTATTTTTTTTTATTAATTGTAATTTTTTTTATTATTTTTTTATTAATTGTATTTTAATTTTATTTTTATTTAATGAGATGTGGTTTTTTATATTTTTTTTAATGAAATATTGTTTTAATAAAAAAAATTCAAGGGCTCATTGGTTCCACACTCTACTCTTAGGGTTGGAGAGGGTTCAAAAGGGTAAAAATGAAATGACAAAATTTAATTGGGTAAAATGAGAGGGTTCCATGGGTACCACTCTCTCCACCCTTACATGCTTTCGATATTTCTAAGTTGCTCAAAAACTAAATCATCTTTGTGAATCATTAGCTTATTAACATTAGTTTGGTTGCAATTAATCTTCTCAAGCAACCGAAGAGGTAACTTTGGTCGGATTAAAGTAATTAGATATTACGAAGTGAAAACATAAGCACACTTGAGGTAAAATTACATATTTTAGAAGGAACTCAATTGGAAAACTGAAGTTGAAACCATAACTTCGATTGTCTAGGGTTGCATGATATTAGAAAAAGGGAGACCGGGAGGTCTGTTTAAGAGCATGAAATATCACCCGATGCAAGCTTGTCGAAGTTACCTGATTGGAGCGGAGAGAAGAAAGGAAGAAGGGGGCGAGTGGGTGGATTTTCTTTTATTTAATGTTTACTAGGTTAAGCCGGGGGTCTAAACGGGAGCAGCCTCTCTATCCTTTGGGATAAGGGTAAGGTTTGCCCTCATCACACCCTCCCCAGACCCTACTAATAGCGTTAGCTATGTGTGGGATTATACTGGGTACGTTTGGTTTGGTTTGGTTAATGTTTACTAGGTTAAAACTCCCCCGTGTATTACACGGATTGAATAAATTCAATGTTATATACCTAGTAATAAATATTTACATATTATATATTTATGACATATACATAGTTTTTTAATACACATTTTAGAAACGTTATATAGTTATTTTTTTAAAAATGTTTTATAAAAATAACGAAAGAAATGTTCAGTTTCTAAATATGTTTTATGAACAAACCTATTTTTTTAAATAAAAACCGTTTTATAAAAAGAATTATATAAATCATTATTATTTAATACGAGAGAGAGGCGGGAAACAAAAAATTATTAAAAAAAAACAATTAAAGAAAATTTGTATAATTATTAGGAGAAAGAGAAGGAAAAAAAAAAGAATTAGAATGCATAGGAAATAACAAGTGTCCCACCAAAACATTTATTTATTATATAGGGTAGATTTCTATAGTAAAAAAGATAAATGATGATTTCACATCAACTTAACAATTAACTTTAGAAACCACCCAAATTACAAGGTATAAACAATTTAGATTAAATCCATAAATTTTTATATTTAAATACATATATGAAATATAAGCTTAATATTAATATAATTTATATGATTTTATTGATGTATAAAACCATAATATATTAAAGAAAGCTCTTTTAATAAATGGAGTCAAATGATTGAAGAAGGCACGTGTTTAGTGTTTAGGGATGACAATGAAAAAAGTATTGATAATCTCAGTTACATATTAGATAATAAAACTGTGCCGCATGTCCGGTCCAATACCCATCAGGTACCTGATTACCAAGTACATGTCGGCTATCGGGATATCCACTAGTTTGTTAAGAAATATCCGTTGGGATTCCCAGTACATTTCTTATGATTTTTAATTTAGATTATTTTATGACCCAAGCAACTATAAATATAAAAGTTAAAAAGTCGGTGGATTACACATGAACAACGAAAAGTAAAAATAAAAAGAAAATGCTTATGGGTGTGGTACAAGTAAACGATATGTATGTTTCAATTAATCAAACGAGTATCGTAAAATATACCCGTCCTATACCCATATAAACTTTTATAACTAATATGATACCCGTTTCAAATATTTTGGGTTTCGAGTTTAGAAGTTGAGTTCAGATGCATTAACCATCCCTACACCTGTCTAAATCCATTGATATTTAAGAATCTGTAACAAATTATTAAGCACCCCTATCTTTGTCTTTTCTTTCATCTCTTCTCTTTCACTTCAATCCTTAGTAGGCCTGCCTCCAACTCACCACCTCTTCTCTTTTATTCATAAATTAATATCTTTTCTCTCTCCCATAACCCTCTGTTTTTCAAGATTTATTGAAAACCACTCGTTCTCTTCCGTCCCAATACAAATCCATCCAATCATGCTTTTGATCTTCAAACCGACATCATTCAATACCGATAAATGATTCATCTTCTTCCTAAGTAGATTTCAGTCGCCTTGATTTCAAATTACGGAATTACAGAGCCATTAACAAGCTTCTGAATTCTGCTGTCAAGAACACCATGAAAATCCCATATTTCCAGGTGAAAATTCCGTATTTTTTTTAAATTTATTCGTATTTAATTTTGAATTTTTAACTGTTTGAATATATCAATGTTTTAGTGTCTAATTATGTGAATTATTTTCTTCTGATAAATATGTGTAAATTGAATAAAAATTCCTAATTTCTTTTATAATTTGAAGAGTATTATTTATTGCAGATAGTAAACTGATATTTATTTTACATAATTTTAGGTGTAGTGAGTTATTAGGAATATTTGTAGGAATATTGGAAATAATCTTAAAACGTGTTCTCTTAATTGTATTAAAAATTTAAAAATGATTTGATCTATACTTGTTTATGATGTTGCTATTCATTTTAGAAGTATACTTAAAATAAGCAATTTGTTTTTATATTTGTAGAAGAAATGGTGAAGTAAGAAGTAATTTAGATCGCTTAATTATTTTTTAACTAGGTTAGAAACCCCGTGTATTACACGGGTTGAATAATTGCAATGTTATATACCTAATAATAAAGATTTATATATTACATATTTATAACATATTATATAGTTTTTTAATACAAATTTTAGAAACGTTATATAGTTATTTTTTAAAAATATTTTATAAAAAGAATGAAAGAAATGTTCAATTTTTAAAAATGTTTTATAAAAAACCTATTTTTTAAATAAAAAAAGTTTTATAAAAAGAATTATAGAAAATCATTATTATTTAATAGGCGAGAGAGGAGGGAAACAAAAAATTATAAAAAAATAATTAAAGAAAATTTGTATAATTAATAGGAGAGAGAGACGGAGAAAAAAATGATAAAGATGCATAGGAGAGTAACAAGTGTTTATCCAAAACCTTTATTTATTAAAGAGTGTAGATTTTAAAATAGAAAGGTAAAATATAAAATTTAGTTAGTTTCCCTTTTGAAATCTTTATTTCTCTTCAACCCTCTCTCAACTTTCCTTAACTCGGTAGGAGTGTAAATGAGTCGAGTTGTTTATTAAATTGTATAAGACTGGCTTGTTAAAAGGTCGAATCAAGTCTAATTTAAAAGAGCTCGAGCCTAAGTTGGTACTTATTTAATAAACTAACTCTAGTCCAAGATTCGTACAGTAAGCTCGATTATACTCATGCGTCTAAACAAGCTAGCTCCGTATAATGTAATGTAATGTAAGTGTAATATAATAAAATATAGTATAATATATAGTTACATAAATTATACATATAACTATATTAAACAAACTAAATAATATATTATGTTATATAATAAATAAGTTCATGTATAAAAAAATAATTAACAAAACAAATAATAAACAAGTCCAGCCTGTAAAATTATTCACACGCCGAACTCGAGTTCTAGACATAAAGCTCGAAATGAGCCGAACTCCAGCTCAAAGTCCGTGTTTATGTAATTATGACAGTTACCATGATAATTTAAGAGAGACTAATGGATAATATGGGCACATTTAAGGAAGATATTAGGTTAAAATCCCTATTTTTCAAGATTTATAATGATGAAAAACAGATAACATTTTTTTTTTGCTCATTTCCATTATTTTTGTAAAAGAAATCCCTTTTATAGTCAAGGGTTATGATAAGTAGGAGTTAACTTTAATTATGTTTCATCCTTAAACTATTAATATTAACTACCAATCATTAATAAACCAATAACACCAATTACTTAAATTATTTTCTTGTAATCATCAAAACCATCTTAATCATAACCCTATATGGTATGTTTATCGTTTTCCTGTTTCTTTAAATTTGAATTTCAACAAGGGCCAACGGCATATTAGAATATAGTTACAAGACAATAACTAGCTTTTCAAGATTTATAATCATAACTAAATAGTTATTATTAAATGGAATTAAATATTAAATTTATATGACATGGTATATCAACATCATGATATTAAAATAAATAGTTTTATATAAGTGTTGATTTGAAATGACCAAAAATACAATCCAAATTACAATTTTCCAAATGGAAGTACAAAAGAAAATTAATATATGTGATGCTATGTCTCATGATGAAGCATTGGAGGTGAAATTCCATCTATATAAAAACATGTTTCTATTTTCTTTTTTATAGATCTTACAAAATAATTGAATTAGTTAATATTTAATTACCCAAAGATTTGTTTTTAGTAGAATCGATTTTGCTATTTAAAAGAGGATTGCGTCGCAACTTGTTACCCGTTTACCTGTCATTTTACTGTAATTATCCTTCGTATCCAATTAATTTAAATTCAGAGTTTAATTTTCTTAAAACTTTATGATTGAAGTCTCAAACAAGATTTGCACAAATGCAGAAGTAGATATCTTTCATTTTCTCATCTCAGTATGCAGTCCACTACTAGACCCAAATTGACCCCTCTGGCCTCAATGTCACCATCTCATTTGTCCTATATTATTATATATATATACCAAATTGACCCCTCAAAGTCACCATCTATCTCTCTATCTTTCACACACACACATATGAATAAAATCAAATAAAAACCTAAATAAATTTATAAACTTTAGGAATAAATTTGAATAGTTGGTATAAATAAAATTCCTTATAAAATACTTAACAAGGCTAATATATCCATATTTAACTTTTATGTATATGTTAACAAGTAAATTACACTTGAGATGGAATATTCTAAATGATTTCTAAAGTATCTAAAATTATTTATAATTGTTTATATTTATGATAAAAATATTAACAAGAGGGCGGATCTAATATAAAATGTATTTTATGTGAGAAACGCATGAAATGATTCGCACCATTAATCACATTATTTTAATTATTACGAATAAAGTTATAGCAAGTTCGTAACTGATAGTAAGATAAAAATAGTTAGAAATGTAGAGAAAGAATCAACCTCTATTATTAGTTTATTTTTTCATTTAAATTTAGTTTCAATGACTTTTAAATAGCTTATTATTATTTTTTTTTAAATCTATTATAAAATCAAGAGTTTCATTATCTTTATTTAGAGTAGAGTATTATTATATATTTTTTTTAAATAAATTTTTTAATTGTTAGTGGACTATAAATAATGTTTCCAAATTGTTCATGCCTTACACATGATGAATTGTACAATTATAATGGTGTGTATACATGGGTTTAATACCACTTGTAATTTAACATACACATATACCCCGTAAAAAATCATTTTATACATTAACGGCTACATATTTAGCTATTAATTAATTATTTTTATTAAACTATAATGAATAATCCCTTTCTTTTGAGAATAATGAATATGGACAGAATTATGAAACGAAATGAAATTAATCATAGATCGCTGGAAATTAAATTTATGTCGGTTACTAGACATTCTTTTTAGAGTAAATTTCGTTTTGCGTTCTAGTGGTTTGGTCAAAAAATCGTTTTGAATCCAAAGGTTTTAATTGAACTTTTTACGTCCTTATGGTTTCTCAATTGTCCCAATCAGTTACGCGTCACTAACACCGTTTGATATTTTCTGTTAATTTTTATTAAAAGACAAAAATACCCTTAACCATTTCAGAAAATTAAACAAAATACAAATTACATAAAATAAAATCCTAAACAACCTTTTTTACAAAACCCAAACTCAACCCTAAACACATCACAACTTCAACCTCTTTCTTCTCAGATCTGCCATACCACCACCTTCAACGACGCCGGCAATGTTGTGAACAACCACCATACCCCGCTACCACACGTCAGCCACTTTGAAACCTGCAAAAATTGAAAGCTCTTTCTCTCAAACCTGCAAAATTGAAAGCTCTGGCCGTAAAGTAAAATAATTCAATTTAAAAAGAATTGTCCACCACCACCGTTCCCAACCAAAACCAAAACCTGTGATCTTGAGCTCCACCACCAACGCTCTGTACTTCATCGGCCGCCACCAAACCCGTCATCGGACTGGACGCCGTGAGCCCTACATCACGGCCACCTACCTCATCTCTCTGCACGTTTCCTCTTCTCCACCTTTCAGCCCTAAAATATCCCACCCCTTCTCTCTTCTGTGGAGTTCCAGTCAGACGACACCACCGGCGGCGGCAATGGATCATCCACACACGACCCCCTGAATCGTTGTTTGCCCCTCCAATTCAAATCGATGGTTTGCCCCTGAATCAGGACTAGATCGGTAAGTTTAAGTTGTGATTTGGGTTCTGATTTCATACAATATCTGATGAAGAGAGAGAGAGAGGGAGGAAGCGGCGGCGGCTAGATCTGATGAAGAGAGAGGGAGGAAGCCGTGTGTGATGAGTCGGCCACCCCACTTACCAACACCACCACTGGCCGACGGCGTTTTCTTCTGTTAGAAAAGGGGCAAAGGTCAGATGTGTAAAACAAAGTGGATAATCACGTTGGCAAACTGATTGCTGCTCAAATGCAGCAAAAAGATAAGTTACACACAATATGCTACGAAAGCTTTTTCTGATTAAAACTGAAGAGGAATTAATACGATTACAGGGAAAAAGAAAGCAATATACATAGCACTCAAATTGAAATAATCTACCCACTAACTACCATAAAATAAGGAAATACGTTGCCCACTAAGTAACAATAAAAAACAATAAACATGTGATAAATAAATAAATGAAAGTGTGCAAAGACCTAGTCCATGCACACGTAAGCAGTAGCTTGACAAAGTTGATGTTGCATGCTTCAACACTCCCTCCCAACATCCACTTGAGTTAGTCTCATCTTCTCACGGAAATGAATCAGCTTGACACTCGAGAGACTTTTAGTAAAAATATCTGCAACTTGCTCTCTAGTATCGACCCATTCCATCTCGATCTCCCCCCTTAAAACTTTCTCCCTTATAAAGTGATAATGTACTTCGATGTGCTTCGTTCGCGCGTGAAATACCGGATTTTCAGCTAGCTTTATAGCTGAAAGATTATCACACAGCAGCCTCACTTTATAGTTCACCAATTGATTCAAGTCACCCAACAACTGAATTAACCAACTGCACTCTTGTGCAGCCATGGCGGCGGCCCTATACTCCGCCTCCGTCGTTGAAAGAGACACCGTTGGCTGACGTTTGCTGCACCAAGAGACTGCATTTAACCCGTACATGAAAACATAACCGATAGTCGACCTCCTCTCATTCAAGTCTCCGGCATAGTCGGCGTCACAATAACCCATTAGCTTGGGATCGGTCTCCCTCTTGAACATTACTCCTTGACCCATAGTACCTTTCACATACCGAAGTACCCTACGAATGGCAATGAGATGAGGCTTGCGAGGGTCCTGCATATAGCGGCTTAGTACACCAATTGCAAATGCGATATCCGTCCGTGTGAGAGTGAGATATATCAAGCTCCCAACAATCTTCCTGTACAACGATGGGTTTTCAATTTCTCTTCCATCATTGACATACAATTTAGCACTTGAGTCCATGGGTGTAATGGCGGCCTTACACGAAAACATGCTAAACTTATGTAACATATCAGTTGCATATTTTTTCTGATGCAACATGATTCCATCTTCCAAGTACAGTAGCTCTAACCCAAGAAAATGCACCAATTTCCCCAAGTCTTTCATCCTAAATCTCACACACAAATTGGCTTTTAGTTGTATAGTTTCTCCTTCTAGGTCTCCCGAGATTATAAGGTCATCAACGTAGACCAATACCACCATAACCTTATCATCTATCTTCTTGACAAAGAGACTTGCATCTGCATGGGTTAGTTGAAAACCATTTAATTCTAAAAATTCAACAATCTTACTAAACCAAGCCCTTGGCGATTGTTTTAACCCGTAAATAGCCTTCTTCAATTTGCACACATACTCCGGGTGTTCTTGGCTTTTAAACCCCTCAGACTGTTCCATATGAATAATGTGATCAAGGTCTCCGTAGAGGAATGCGTTACTAACGTCCATCTGCCATAAATCCCACCGTTTACTAGTTGCAATGGCTAACAAGACACGTATCGTTGTTAACTTTGCCACTGGACTGAAGGTGTCCTCATAATTTATACCGTACTCTTGTGTAAACCCGCGAGCAACTAGTCTTGCTTTGAATCTCTCCACTGATCCATCTGGTCGCTGTTTCACTTTGTACATCCATTTACAAGTCACCGGTTTCACATCGTTGGGTTTTGGGACAAGAACCCAGGTTTCATTTCTGATCAGGGCAACCATTTCTTCCTTCATGGCATTCCACCATTCATCTTTGACACATGCTTCTTCAAATGAAGTAGGTTCTGCCAACAATCTTCTACAATAGCAACATTAGCATACTTAAGGTTTGGTTTACTTACCCATTGAGACCTTCTGGGACCTGGGTCGAGAACACCTTCACTCTCTTCCTCTTCGTTAGTCTGATCCACTGCATCACCACCTTCATCTACCAGCTTATCATCATCAAACCGAAGGTTAACCTTTGATGCTTTAAGATCTGTTTTAAGCTGTTGAGTATCCGGTAGGACTTCATTGCTTGACGACCACCATGAGGAATTCTCATCAAAGATTACATTCCTTGAGACATACTTTCCCGGTATTAGGATCGCAACACCGCCATCCCTTGCGTTCTGAGTCGTACCCTACAAACAGACAACGAATAGCCTTCTTCTCCATTTTGTGGCGAAGATGACTTTGGACAAACACATAACAAACGCAATCAAAAACCCGAAAATAACTTACATTCGGTTTCGTTTGAGTCAATTGTTCAAAAGGAGATATGTAGTTAAGACTTTGAGAGGGTACCCGATTTATCACATATCCTGCTGTATTCATAGCCTCTGCCCAAAATCGCCCAGGCAGATTCTTGTCATGAACAAAACTCCTAGTTACCTCTCCGAGATGCCTATTCTTACTTTCCGACACGCCATTTTTTTGAGGCATATTCGGACATGTAAAATGTCTTCTGACCCGTTTCTGTTTGAGGTACTCATAGAAATCAGTAGCCATGTACTCCCCTCCATTGTCGGATCGCAAACATTTAACTTTGTTCCGTGTCATCACCTCTGCTTCGATCTCGAATTCTTTGTACTTGGAGAACACCTTTGATTTTTCTTTCATAAAATAGGTCCACACAAAACGTGAGTAGTCATCAATAAAGGTAACCATAAAGCGCATACCTTGCATCGATGATTGTTTGACCGGGCCGAATACATCCGAGTGAACGAGTTCGAGTGGCTCCCTTGAGTGATGATCGGAACTCTTGAATGGCAATTGCTTTGCTTTGCCATACTAACATCTAGAATACACCCCGTCTTTCTTAACCTCTAACCTCGGCAACCCATTAACGAGTCCCTTATCCATCATACGGCCCAGCTTATCAAACCCTACGTGACCCAATCGTTGATTCCATAGGTCAGCCGTCTGCTTGCCTTTGGCTCTCTCAACATACGTCGTTTCCGCATTAAGCACATACACATTTTCGGTCTTGTGCCCTTGAAGAATCGGGACCGATGAGGTTTCAAACTCTTTGTATACTTTCACATCTTTGGGACCGAATAATACATAATGTCCATCAGATGTCATATGAGGGACTGAAAGCAGATTTTTTCTCATCCCTGGAACGTGATAAACGTCTCTTAACATTAATTCTTGTTTATTACGTCCGGACGGGAACAGAACATCGCCGATATTTGCTATCGGGTGTTTCGAATTATCTGCAATTGTTACAACCCGGCTGCCACTATACCTGATTGGGTTTTGAAGCCTATTCTTGTCACCAGTGAGATGATTGGAGCACCCGGAGTCCATAATCCAATCGTCTAACTGGTTCCGTTGCGTTTCAACAGTAGCAGAGAATGCTACTTCTTCGTCGATCTGGGCTACAAAAGCTTCAACATCCCAGCCATCTTCTTGCTCAACCGTGGCTGTATTACCTTCGTCGTTCACCTTGCCTCCACAATCCTTCGCCATGTGACCTTTGTTGCCACACTTGTAACACTTAAATGGAAATTTCTTTCCATTATAACGTGGCTTTCTTTCACCTGAGAACTCTCTTCGATCATACTCAAAAGTCTTCTTTTCACGGTGATCAGACTGCTTACCCTTATCATTATGCCGGTATGAATTACGATGTTTGTTGTTATAACTGTATCTTCCTTTCCCTTTTTCAGCATACAAGACTTGATCTTCAGCCTTTGGAGTGGTACCTACGGTCATACTTCCCAACTGCTTGGCTAAGGCTTCTTGGCTGGCCAATAAATTCTCGAACTCACCCAACAACGGTTGCGTTGGCCAACCTTGTACAGCAGCAACAAAGCTTCTATTTTCGGGTCTCAATCCATGAATGATGATGCGTTTCATTCTATCATCACCAATAACGGATTGTTGATCGAGATCACCAATTTCACGACACAAAGCCTTCCCTTTATGGAAATATTGGGGATTGTTAGGTCCTTCTGAGTTATACTCAATAACTCGTTTTCTAGCAATTCTGAGTTATCCTTAATAACTCGTTTTCTAGCAATTCAAGCCGAGCATCATTCTTCTTCAAGAGAACCTCTGCCAAAGTGTCCCACGCCATTTTAGGACTCGTTGCGTCCTTGACATATTCAAGGAGTTCTTCCTCTACCGTTGTCTTGAGGATAAACATTGCCTTACCGGCTTTGATTCTCCACTTTCTTAGAGCTCCGTCGGGTCCTTCTCGGGTCGGTTGATCAACTCCGTTCCCTTGTACCACTTCCCATAGATCTTGCCCCTGCAAATACGAAGAAAGATACGTAGCCCAGGTCTTGTAATTCTAGTTATTCAATTTCTTCACACCGCCGATTAATTGCAGGTCCGACATCTTGAATCGAGGCTCTGATACCACTTGTAAAACAAAGTGGATAATCACGTTGGCAAACTGATTGCCGGCTCAAATGCAGCAAAAAGATAAGTTACACACAATATGCTACGAAAGCTTTTTCTGATTAAAACTGAAGAGGAATTAATACGATTACAGGGAAAGAGAAAGCAATATAAATAGCACTCATATTGAAATAGTCTACCCACTAACTGCCATAAAATAAGGAAATACATTGCCCACTAAGTAACAACCAAAAACAATAAACATGTGATAAATAAATAAACGAAAGTGTGCAGAGACCTAGTCCATGCACACGTAAGCAGTAGCTTGACAAAGTTGATTTTGCATGCTTCAACAAGATGAACAATTAGGTTTCCACTGGAGGGAGTGGTGGTGTTGGCCGGATATGGATCGGTGGTGTTGGCAGGAGATGGTTCCAGCAATGATTAGTAGAGAGAGCAGAGACAGAGTTTGTGTGGGTTTTTGAGAGAGTAGGGTTTTTTTTATAAAAATGATGGGTAAAGAGAAGGAAGGGTATTTTAGTCGATTCATAACTACTTAACAGAATCATACTAACGATGTTAGTGTCATGGGTTTAATTGAAACGAAAATAAAATCACAAGAACGTAAAAAGTTTAATTAAAACCTTTGGATTCAAAACGATTATTTGACCAAACCAGAGGCACGCAAAACGAAATTTACTCTTCTTTTTATTTTGTTTTATTATTATAATAAAATAAATATAATATATTTATTTATATATTGACGGAAATGATAACCATGACTTTTAAATGTTTTTTTCCAGAACACTACGGCAAATAATGGAGCTCACCAGCTGGCTAAAGGACACTCATCTTTCATCAAAATGACCATTTAGCCTTTCTACTTTACCTAAAATGTCAAAACCACCCCCAACACCTTCTTCCCGCCAAATCACGACTGTATTATTATTCTTCTTCGCCGGTATCTTTTTCCGGCCAACATTTGGTTCTTCTCCGAACGTAGAAGTCCACGCGCTACTCGATTTCAAGAAGCAGTTCGAAGATCCTTTCAATTACTTAGAGTCATGGAAGACCAGTGAATCTCCCTGCCGGTTTTACGGTGTCCGGTGCGATAATGTAACGGGTCGGGTCGTGGAGATTTCACTCAACTACAAGTCGCTCACCGGGAAGATCTCACCGTCGATTTCCGCGCTTCGGAGCCTGAAATCTCTGGTGATTCCTTCAAATTACATCTCTGGCGAGCTGCCGGCGGCAATTGTCAACTGCAGTGATCTTAGGGTTTTGAACGTGAGTTCAAATAACATGACCGGCGACTTACCAGATCTTTCGAAATTCGTAAATTTGGAGATTCTAGATATTTCCGATAACTACTTCACCGGAGATCTCCCGACGTGGATCGGAAGTTTGACCCGTTTATCAGCACTTGGTCTCGGCGATAATAATTTTAAAGAGGGGGATATACCTGTAAATATCGGGAATTTGAAGGAACTAAATTGGCTTTATCTGAGAGGTTGCCAATTGACGGGAGAAATCCCCAATTCGATATTTGATTTGAAAAAATTAGAAACCCTAGATCTCGCCGGCAACAAAATTTCCGGCGAATTTCCGGTCGGAATAACAAAAATGCGAAGCCTCTTGAAAATAGAGCTCTTCGAGAACCAATTGACCGGAGTAATCCCACCGGAGCTTTCTAATCTAAACCTCTTGCAAGAAATCGATATTTCAAAAAACCAGATGCACGGCGAATTGCCGGCGGAAATTGGGGATATGAAGAATTTGACGGTTTTTCAATGCAATACGAATAATTTCTCAGGCGAACTCCCTTTCGGATTCGGAGACATGCAACATCTGAAAGGGTTCTCCGTTTACCGGAATAATTTCTCTGGTGAGTTTCCGGCAAACTTCGCGAAATTTGCTCCGCTGGTTGAAATTGACATATCCGAGAATAAATTCTCCGGCGGGATTCCGAAGTTCTTATGCGCCTCCGGCAAGCTTCAGAAATTGCTAGCTCTTGATAATAATTTTTCCGGTGAGTTGCCGGAAAACTACGCGGGATGCAAGTCTTTGTTAAGGTTTAGAGTGAATCAGAATCAGTTATCTGGAAATATTCCTGATGGATTTTGGGCTTTGCCTTCTGTAGATCTGATAGATCTCAGCGACAACAATTTCAACGGAGAAATTTCTCCGGCCATCGGAATTTCCATGAACTTGAGACAACTATTACTGTTTGACAACGGATTTTCCGGTGAGGTTCCACCCGAAATCGGGCAGTTAATCCGCCTGGAGAAGCTCGATTTGTCAAACAACAAATTCTCCGGCGAAATTCCGGCCAAAATTCAGAATTTGAAGCAGTTATCATACTTGCATCTGGAAAACAACTTGATTTCCGGTTCGATTCCTACCGAACTGGGTGAATGTGAGAAGCTGGTGGATTTAAATCTTGCCCATAATCTACTCACCGGAAACATTCCCGACAGTTTGGCGGATATTTCGTCGCTAAATGCTCTTAACCTATCGCGAAATCTCTTATCGGGTGAGATCCCAGATAACCTCAAGCGGTTAAGATTAAGCTCGATTGATCTGTCGGTTAATCGTCTGTCCGGAAAAGTTCCACCTGATCTTTTAAATATGGGAGTAAATGATGCATTTGCTGGAAACCAAAAACTGTGTGTAGAGGGAAATTCTGGCCAGAGAGTGAATTTGGGGTTGGACATTTGTGACGGTGAAGATCGCCGTCGCGAAATCAACAAAAGCAAGCTACTTATGTTTTGCATCTTAATTTTCAGTTTGATGGTAGTCTTAGCAGGATTAGTGTATGGTAGTTACAAGAACCTCAAGAAGCATCGCGAAAAGGCCGACACCAAACACGGGGTTGATGAGGAGAAAGGGACAGGAAACCCGAAGTGGAAACTCGAAAATTTCCATCATATCGAATTTGATGCCGATGAATTATGCGATTTGGATGAAGGAAACTTGATTGGAGTTGGGGGTACTGGAAAAGTGTACCGGGTTGACTCGAAACGGTCCGGGCTAACGGTTGCGGTCAAGCAGATTGGGAAGGGGAATAAGTTGCAAGTTATGACTGCAGAAATCGCGATCCTCGGGAAGATTCGTCATCGCAATATACTGAAACTTTATGCTTGTTTGACGAAAGGGGGTTCGAGCTTTTTGGTCTTCGAGCATATGGTTAATGGCAACCTATACGAGGCTTTGGGTCGGGTTGTGAAGAACGGGCAGCCCGAGTTGGATTGGGTTCAGAGGTACAAGATCGCATGTGGTGCTGCAAAAGGAATTGCGTATTTGCACCATGATTGTACACCGGCTATTTTACATCGAGATATCAAATCGAGTAACATTTTGCTCGATAAAGATTTCGAGGCAAAGATTGCTGATTTTGGGGTGGCGAGGATCGCGGAGGAGGAATGTTTAGGGTCGGATTCCAACTGTTTTGTAGGGACTCATGGTTACATCGCCCCCGGTGAGTTTTTTGTCACTCGTTAATTTATTCATAATTTTAAAACACAAGAACGTGACACTACAAATCAGATACCTTTTGTCAACGAAAAAATCCATCGGTGATGGTAGGATGCGTCAGTAAAGATCTGTTGGAAAATTGGGTGTGAGTAATAGCTTTACCAACAGATCACACAGCTGACGACAATTATTAAAAAAATTAATCCTTTTGGATTTTATGGGATTTGTTGGAAATTACCGACGTATTTTTTCGTCAGTGAATTTTCGTCGGGAAAAGTCAGTATTATAGTAGTATGAACTAACATTTTTAAATTATTTTTGTTTTATAGAGTTGGCATACACGTTAAAAGTGAATGAAAAGAGCGATGTTTATAGTTTTGGAGTAGTGTTACTGGAACTGGTGACAGGAAGAAGAGCAATAGAGGAGGAATACGGTGAAGGAAAGGACATAGTGTATTGGGTTTTGCATAATCTTAACAACAGTGAAAACATACTTAAACTTTTGGATCCAAAGTTAACCTCAGACGAAACAAGTGATCTAGCTGATGACATGAAAAGGGTGTTGAAGATTGCTTTGGTTTGTACCACAAAGCTCCCGAATCTAAGGCCGAGCATGAGGGAGGTTGTGAAGATGCTCACGGATGCGGAACCTTGCAACGGTCTAGGCCCGAGAGACGATCGTGACAGGTTTGGAAAGGTTTTGTTCTAATAGTACATCTCTATGAGCGAGCTCTTGAAACTGGGGAGTTTTAGTTCGACTAGACTTTTTTACACGTATGTAAGTTTGTATTATATTGAATCAAAACCAATGTGTAAGATAGTGTTTGTGGTAATATTTGAAACATAAGAGAAGTCGAACAATCAATAATTACATTGTTTACTTAAATCTTGAAATTATTCTTCCATTTGGTGCAGGGGTTTCAAGAGAGACTTTCACATCAAGAAAATGATTACCCTTTGCAGATGAAGATACAACTAGGAAATTTGCCCCGCGCTTCGCGGCGGGAGATCGAAACATAGATAAAAAACAATTATATAGCGGAAACGATGTTTTTTAGTCGGTGTCGGTCTAATTCTTCATGGTAGCAGTACGATACCGTCAGTCGATATAACCAACGACACATAAAAAATACCCTACAATGAATACGACACCGTTCTTATCGAAATTTATACAGTGATGAAAAAAATAAACAACGAACAAAAGTTAATGGCGAAAAATCAGATTATATATACAATAAGGGGTAAACGCTAAGTTTTAAAGACTTGAGGTGGTAAAATTAATAATTTACAAAGCTAGGAGTAAGTTTTGACATTTTACCAAAGTGGGGGAGAGAAGTAGTGTCAAATTAACAATTTACAAAGCTATGGATGAGTTTTAAATGATAAGTTCTAACCAACCCATTAAGCCCAAGTTTTGATAATAATCCAGAACATGAATTATGTAATATAGAATGGAAGTGTTGGTGGCCTCCTCCCATTGGCCATCGACATTAGGTTTTAAGGGTTTTAGAAGGAATGAATTGTTAACATATATTATTAAAATTTAATGGTTTTTATTGAGAATGTTTTAGGCACAACAAGCATCAAACTTATGAACAAGAATTTAGGGACAAGCATCAATTTTGATCTAACTTTCAATTTAACTGTTTGTTCACGTGAGCATGTCTATGTCATAACTTATTATGCAAACTAGTTGTTTGATAGGGTTAGGTTCAAATAAAAACTTATAAATATTTGAGAACCCGTGAGAACTCGTCAAAAAACCAATTAAAATCATTTTTTAGTTTTCACTATCTTTATTATTAAAATATAACATAAAAAATGATTTATCTCTCCAGTTAATTCATCATTTCTCTCTAAATTATCCTTAAAAAAATTTATATATATGTGTAAATGGTAAACACTTACACATGTGTAAGTGGTAAACTTAAATAAGTGTATATTTTTTTTAATATATGAAGACATGTAAAGTTACATATATAAATTCATTTTTTTATATTGTATTATAGCAATAAAGATAATAAAAAAAATGGTTTTGATTAGTTTTTTGTCGAGTTCTCAAAATATTTAGGAGTTCTCAAATGAACCATTCCCCTGTTTGATATAATGCTTGAATTAGAACCCACTTCAATCAAAGTGTTGTAGTCACATGTGATAGATTTAAAGTATGTTATCCAAGTATAAATAACATATGAGATATTAGGCTTGTCAAATTCAAAATATTTTGAATCTTAATATTTAACACGCAGAGTTATTGTTTCAAATGTAAATCCAAGTAAAAAAAAGATTGTATTGTGAAATGTTGTCCTTAGCGGTTAATTGAAGCATGGGAATTTCAAATATGTCCTGTGAATAAGCAAATGAGGAGTTATAGGATTTGATGAGGGTCAATAACCAATGCATGTGTTCTTTCTCAGTGTGCCTATAATACTATGCACTTGGTTCATGGACTACAAATCACATGACATGTTAATGATTTTAGCGTGATCTAGCTATTTTATTTAATTGGGTTTACTTAATGACCAAACAAGAAGTCATAAGAAACATGAAACAAGTTGATAAGTGTGAAGTGCACGTTTTTTTGATAATCTTATGACTTCTGGTGCTAAAGACACCTTGTTGCATCAAGCGGGTGAAGCCCACTAAACAACGAGGGTCCGGGGGCAGTGCCCCTGGTTAATAGGGTCCTATTATTAACTCTATTTCACAATTCTAATAAATTTCTTAATTGTAGTTGTGATAACATTTAGCTTGCAAGATTGCCACTCTCCATAACCATTTAAGCCGCCCGGCTACACTTCTTTTTTCAAAAAAATTGTAAATAATTTCATTTTCTCCACCAATATATGATTTTTTTTAACGGCCAATGACTACTATTGCACCAAGTGAGACTCAAACTCATGACCTCCACATTGGAAGGCCATAGGGATGCCTCCTCCCAATATATGATTAGTATCTTAATTTTGTAATTGCATATTAAACTATAATCAACCAAACTCGATGTATTTCCTGTGATTTGTTGAAGTTTAATGCCTGAAACTGAAAGCAGGACGTAGTTTTACATAGAACGTTTATTATTTATCACTGTTATCAAGACCAAACCGAACTAGGAATTGGGTGACTAACCGGTTTGTTAGCTTATTTAAACCGTTTTTTAGTCAAACCAGACCGGTTTAATTGGTTGAACCGGATTTTAATTATTTTTTTCTTAAAAACCTATAAACATAAGGTATTTTCACTTTGTTTTAAATTAGATATATACATTACTTAAACTTTTATAATATTTATGGCATCACCATTTTTAAAATCTGGTCAAACCGATGGACCGGTAAAGCGACCGGTTCAAAATATCTAGTCCAATTCTGAAAACATTGTTATTTATCCTAAGAGAAGCGAGCCTTGGAGGAACGGTAAGGTTGCTGCCAATTGACCCGGAGGTCACGTGTTTGAGTCGTGAAAATAGCTTCTAACATTAATGCAAGGTAAGGATGCGTACATGAGGCCCAAGTTTTGCTTAACACCCACCGAACATGAGCATGTAGGAGCCTCGTGCACCAGGTTGCCCGATTATAATCAACCAAATCATAAACCATTTGGCTGGCATCCATTAAGGACTTCATACAAATATAACTTCACTCTTCATGAATATGCAAAAGCAAACATTGAAAGTTATTCTATGTAAGCAGCTAACACCAAAACCAATCATACAAATGTCAATCCAAGCCAGAACTGGCTAGGTCAGTTTTGGCATGGTTGTAACAAATATGCATAAAATACACATCAATGATCAATCCAAGCCAGACTCGGGTCAAGACTCAAGATACTGTCTTGGCATGCAATGCATATTGGTTAAACATAAAAAGTCTCAGAAAAACATAGCATTCTTAAAATTCGTGACGTCCCCACGTCAACTAATAGTTAGCCAAGGATACGCTTGTAACTACTAGCACCCCGTTCGGTACAAACTCTTTTCATGTCAGGCACATTTTTCAAATTTTGCATCAACCACTCATGAACTTTGCTTTTCTCTTCTCATTAGCTCCACAAAATGATCAAATACTACACATGGATATGAAGTATGTTAGGTATTTAGAAGAATAAAACATACCGAAAAGGGAAAGTGTTGCATAGTGATGAAATGGGAATACATCCTAGTGCTTAGTGTGTCGAGGATCAATGTGACACGTGTAAGTTATTGGGATTATAAACAAATAAAAGAATAAAGGCGTACCGAGGTCTGAATCATGAGGTCCAGGAGACGCTTCAGGGTGGTACTGAAGAGACATGAGTTTTTGTTGAGGGAAGGCGAGACCTGCACAGCTTCCATCATTGAGATTCACATGGGTTACTTCCACCCCACTTGGAAGTGACTCTGGGTCAACAGCATAATTGTGATTCTGCAACATAAATTTTACATTAGAGTAAACTGAAATGGAAGTGATTGGGAATCAGGGATGACAAAAGAACCCGAACCCGATGGGAAACCCGAAAGATCTGGGACGAGTATTCGGGTATGATATAGGGTAGGTAATTAGTTTTAAAAAATTCCACGAGCTTGGCACGGGTACGGTATTAGGTGATACCTGAACCCGCTTACCCGCACCAAAACCAAATATTTAATAATATTATAAAATCTTCAAAACACAATAATAGTATGCTAAAGTTGTTAGAAACTTAAAACTATCAAAATTACAGAATTATTAAGTTTCATTGAATATTTTATAAGATCAGGTTTTGGGTAATACGCATCCCAAAAGGTGATTTTTAAACACATAAGACCAAAAACGGGTATATCTTATGGATAATATGTAACAGGGAACCATTGGGTATGTGACCGGTATGGGATGGGAATTACCAAAACCCGTCTCATACCTAGCCCATTACAGGTATACCCGATGGGTAATATGTAATGGGGATTACCAAAACCCAGCCCATTACCATCCCTAAAGGTGTGGACCAAGAAGTAGCACTTATTCAGAGGAAACAAGATATATTAAAGTTATTGTTATTAAATACCTGTGCGCTAATCTCAACACTTCCATTCCTAAGGTTGCGAACGGGATGATTTCCTCCATGATGACCAAACTTCATTTTATATGTTTTCCCGCCCAAGGCCTGACCAAGCAACTGATGCCCCATGCAAATTCCAAAAATAGGAACCTTGCCAATAATATCCTTCACAGTCTCAACAGCATAAGGAACCGCAGACGGGTCACCTGGCCCATTGCTGAAAAGAACTCCATCTGGTTTCATTTTAAGAGTCTCGGTTGCTGGCCATGTTGAGGGAACAACAGTTATTTTACACCCATAAGATGCCAATCGCCTCAATATATTGTGCTTGATACCAAAATCATAAGCCACCACCTTCATTCAAAGACAAACATAATTAACCACAACAGTCTCATTCATGCATGCTCAACAAATTTAATAAAATACTAACATGGAAAGTCTCCTCGTGTCTTCGATTGGAGTTAAAATCCCATTCCGAACCGGTCTTTTCAACCCATTCATAAGGTTTCTTGCAGGAGACACTAGAAATTAAATCCACACCTGCAGAAAATGTCAAAGATAGTTACCAACATTGTACCAGACCAGAATTTCCCAGATGGATAGACAAGGCCATAATTACCAACAATATCCCATGTGCGTGACATCTCCAAAAGTTGCTCATCTGTTTTGGACTCTTCTGTGCTCAAAACACCAATCAGGCTTCCATCTTCTCGTAACCGACGGGTAATTGCACGAGTGTCAACATCATCTGTTCCATAAGAAACAACAGAATAACCATGAAACCAAATCCTAAGGTAGGTGGACTAGATTATATGATATAAGATGGAGAACATACATATTCCCATGATGTTCCTTTTTGACAAATAGTCAGAAAGTGATTCCGTGCATCTATAGTTTGAAGTACTGGAAAATAAATTTCATCAACCAAAGTCAGATTGGGTTGACCATGAAGTAAGATCAGAAATCATGGATTCATGGATGTAGCATACCTGATACTCAAGCTTCTAATTATCAAACCAGCCAGGAAGCACTGAATTGATTCTTCATCATCTGCAAACACATACTTGTTTTGATGATGACACTCATTTTATTATACCAAGAGCCCCATGTTAATATCTTAGTATCTTACTTACCTATATTAACCCCTGTATTGCCAATGTGTGGGTTTGTCATCAAGACAAATTGGCCTGCATAGCTAGGGTCTGTAAGAATTTCTTGATACCTGCAGATACAGAAACCAGACATACAAATATACATCATCAAAAAAAAATATAGCTTATAATTGACCTCAAGAATGTTGAAAAGTGTAACTCCATCTCACCCTGTTAATGAAGTATTAAACACAACTTCACCAACTTGAGTCCCGGTAGCACCAAATGACTTGGCTCTCCAAATGGACCCATCTTCAAGCACAAGTCTAGCATCCGCAAGCTTCCAAGGAGCTATAGATTACCATGTTTAAGGCACAAGAGGTCAAAGGTTAAGTGGCTACAAGTAGAAAATTTTACTAACAAAACGTCTAGACTTACATATTAGATTGAATATGATGCATATTTGTTCATTTCCATGCAATCAAAAGTCAAAGTGTATCAAGGTTGATCAGTGAACCAATCCATACAACAAATCATATATTAGTTGGTTAAGAACTTATACACAAGACAACGGGACATCCACATTCTCCTATGAACATATATGTTGAGGCTGTTTACATATTTGGGATATTTTTTCCCTGATCACAATATTAGTGCTAATTTTATATTATGCTACAATGCCATTTTGATCTCGTATGATGCTCAACTGTGTAGGAGTTCATATAATTATGGTTTTGTTAATAATTGGGGATTTAGAGTAAAAATACTTGGTTTAAAGGTACTTTAATCTCTTATCTGCTTTCAAGTTGCTACCCCAGTGAAATTTTAACATTTATTATCTATTATCTATATAAGAAATAAGATCATGGGTTAGTGATCAAGTAATAGAACGATATTTGAGTCCACAAGTTGTGTGACATAGTTAACCTTTATGTGAGATGCCTTACATTCTCTTGTGTGTGATGGTGAAGATATCTTAAGCTTTCTAAATGAGAGGCTTAGAATCCTAGAACAAAATTAGTGTGTGATCTCAACTCCACCAACTGGTTAGGAGTTTAGGATTACATACCATAAACCCATAACCATAAAAATTATGCAAAATGTACTCATGTACAATCACAAATGGATCAGGATTACAATTGGCATGCCATAACACATTACTTAATAAATTTATACTAGGCATGCCAAATTGTAGTCGTATTGTGGACATGACAACAAGCATGAATCGAGCAGAACAAAGATTTAATGCATTACAAACGTCCAGAACCGTAAACATTAAACAAAACTTGAACTTCAATAAAGATAATTTCACACATTAACATGAATAAATAGATAGAAAGACTACCAGGAACTGCAGCACCCGTGGAGACAGAACCAGTGGAGCATCTCACGGTAAATGATCTAACTTGTAGTGCCTTTATAGTATCCGGACGCGAAAGTAAAGGCCGATTAGTCACAGAAAGATACATCGCATTGGTTGCCATTCTTCTTGTATTGAAACCACTTACTAGAATATAAATACAAATGATCAATCAGTCTGTCCCACACCCCAAACAAGGCTGAATTATGATAAATTGACTGTTAGACATAATTTTAAAGTGTGAATTTGGCAGATGCTTCACTAATCTTAACATCTACTTAAACACAATCCTTTTTATTCTTTAAACAAGTGTTTCTGTATTTATGTGTATCCTTATTTCAACCAGATGATTTGAAAAATATAACAGTTGGCATGACTGCACTCAATCAGATTTATCTGAATCATATGAAACTAATATCCAATCCGCTAAAAATCCCATTACAATTGTGTATGTATAAACAATATCCAAAAAGGCCATATGTATACATCAAAGAATCAATTAAGGAGTATAATCGGTGTTCGGATGCATATATACTACCGAGAATTGACGATTGGAACTATGATTGGTGTTCTTAGAGATATGTGGAACTAAATTGTACCTGGAAACGGATATGGGAGAAGAGGAGAACGACGGGCTGCTACAGGTAGGAGTCAGCGACGCCTACTGACGGCGAGGAAGGAGAGGGCGAAGAAGCAGAGTACGCCGATGGGAGTGAGAAACGAAGATGTTAGGGTTTTGTCTCTTATTGTGCGAGGCATTTTGGGTTTTTACATTTCACTATTTTAGTAAAAAGAAAAAAGGGAGAAATCTCATATAAACATTATAGATCGCACTACTCTCGGGTACTTCATGTATCACGGGAACACAGTCACAAGACTTGCGGGTATGTGTTTCGGGTATAAGTACCAGTGAAGAATTATAGATGTAGCCGTTGTCCACTTCATCGTTACACTCGAATCAAAACAAGAAAACTCATTTAAGGTACTTAGGGATGTGTCCCTATTAAATATTTTGAGTAAATTAAATAAATATTACATGTGGTTTATTAAAAGTAACCGGTGGGTTTCCTCACACAACACGGCAGGAATGTGGTCGGTATCGGTTCGTTACGTATCGGCACTCACTATAGCATCCGTAAAGAGAACCTAAAAAATAAAGTTGCGACATACCCAAAATAATATCGACACGTGTTTGACATCGATCGAAACCCACTGATTTGGTTACTATTCAATACAAAATAAAACGTTTATTTACAACAATATTAGAATAAATTATACAAAAAATGATTCACGTAATTAAAACAAAGTCATAGAAATGATTCGGGAAAGGTTGTAGTTGTTTTCGAAGTCAAAAAATAACAGAAAGCCCCGTGTGTGGCCGGATTCGAACCTTTGGGCCTATCTGTGGAGGCTTTGGATTGAAAGCACTATGCTAGTATGTTATGATATCGAGAATGAACGCTAAAGTAAGCGAGAATGATAAATAAGATAATGAAAAAAAAAGAATGATTGGGGGTAAAATGAGAGATTTGATTGATTACCAAATAAAGATTACAAATGGACTATTTATATATAAAGAAAGAAACTAACAAAAACTACCGGGCGAACTTACTAAGTTTGCCCTTAATAAAATAAGCGAACATATACAAGTTTGCTAACACCCTCCTCGAGTTGGAGGTGTATACAACCCCAACTTGGAAATGATATCTGAATGCGGTTAACCAGCTAGACTCTTAGTGAATAAATCCGCAAGTTGATCAGAAGTCTCCGTATGAGAAAGCATAATCAAACCAGCTTAAAGCTTCTCACGCACAAAATGACAATCCAACTCAATATGCTTAGTCCGCTCATGAAAAACATGATTCTTAGCGATGTTGATGGCCGCCTGACTGTCACACTTGAGAGGAACAGGAGTAAGGTTGGGAAGCTGAAATTCCACAAATAACTGAGTTAAACAAACAAGTTCCTGTGTGACCCGACAAAGAGACCGATGTTTAGCCTCAGCAGAACTAAGAGAAACAGTAGCTTGCTTCTTGGATTTCCAAGAAATAGGACTTCCCCCAAGAGAAATAAAATAGCCACTGATGGAACGTCGAGTATTAGGGCAAGCCGCCCAATCAGAATCACAATAAGCAGATAAAGTCATATTAGTATCATTAAAGAACAACCCTTGAGAACAAGTGCCTTTGACATAACGAAGAGTATGTCACGCAACATCCCAATGAGGAACACGCGGATCACTCATAAACTGGCTGAGAAACTGAACCACAAAGGCAAGATCAGGGCGAGTGTGAGTGAGATAGTTGAGTTTACCAACAAGACTACGATAGGCCAAGGGATCATCAAGAACTTGACCTTCATTGAGCTTGAGCTGTAAATGCAAAGGCAAGGGGGACGAAACAGAAGAAACAACGTCCGTAGAAAACTCATTCAGCAAATCCTTCGCAAACTTACGATGAGTCATAATAAGACCAGAAGGAGATTTGAGAACCTCAATGCCCAGAAAATAGTTAAGACTACCAAGATCATTGATCTGAAACGTGGAATGTAAGAAACCCTTCAAAGCAGACATCTTATGTTCATTATTACCAGTAAGGAGAATGTTATCAACATAGACAGCCACATGAACAACAGAATCTCCCATTGTCTTAGAAAACAAAGAATAATCATTGGGAGAACGCATATAGACTTTGGTTTTAAGAGCATCGAAAAGCTTTCCATACCACTGCCTTGAAGCTTGCTTCAAACCATAAAGAGACTTCTTGAGCTTAAGAACATGATCAGGAGAGGCATTCCAGGAGGAGGAAGCATATAAATGTCTTCATCAAGATCCCCATGTAAGAAAGCATTATTAACGTCCAACTGATATAACCCCCAATGTCATTTGGTGGCAACAGCACTAAGACTACCAATAGTAGTCATTTTAACGACAGTGGAGAAAGTCTCATTATAATCAATCCCGGCTTTCTGAGTATCACCACGGACAACCAAACGGGCTTTGCAACGTTCAACTATGCCATCAGCATTATATTTGACTTTATACACCCATTTGCATTTAATAGCCTTCTTACCCATAGGTAAATGCATAACCTCTCAAGTTTGATTACATTCCAAGGCATTAAACTCTTTAGTCATAGCCTCTTGCCATGCAGGATGTTTAGCAGCTTCCTGATAAGAAGAAGGTTCCTAAACAGATTCAAGATTGAGAAGGAGCTGCTAAGAATCAGGAGAAAGATCAACAAAATTAACAAAATAAGAAGCTTGGCAAGTACTTGAAAAAGTATGAAAGCAAGAAGAATCAACAGAAGAAGCAGAATTACAAACATAATCCTGCAGATGAGAAGGAGGGACAGAAGAACGAGTAGATCTTCTGAGCTCTAGAGGAGGAGGTGGAACAGGAGAAACAAGAGGAGGAGAATAATCAACTTCAGGAGCAACCGAATAAGATGAAGGAACAACAGCTGGATCTGTCTCCTCAAACAGATCATTTAGAGAATGGAACAAAGAAGATGAATCCGAAGAATGTAAAGAAGGGAAAATGTGCCTAAGAAAAGTCACATCCCGAGAAACAAGAAGCTGTCGAGTGTCAAGATTATAAAGTGTGTAACCTTTCTTTCCAAAAGGATATCCAATAAAAATACAAGCTTGAGCCCTAGGCTGGAATTTATCTCTGCCAGGTGTAGTAGTGGAAGCATAACATAAACATCCAAAAGTACGAAGATGAGTATATGATGGAGCTTTACCCAAAAGCATCTCAGAATAAGATTTTCCCTTGAGAACTCGTGTGGGGAAAATACTAATCAAATGAGTAGCAGTAAGAACACATTCACCCCAAAAAGTTATTGGTAACTTGGATTGAAACATAAGAGCACGTGCAGTTTCAAGAACATGCTTATGTTTTTGTTCCACCACCCCATTCTGTTGAGGAACCCCAGGACAAGTAGTTTAATGAAGAATTCCCTTTTGTTTAAAATACTCGGCACGATGAACACCCGAACCAAGTTCAAAAGCATTATCTGATTGAACACGCTTTACTTTGGTATTAAATTGAGTCTCAACCATCTCAATGAACCCTTGAAGAATAGTAAAAGCATTGCCTTTAGTTGTCAAAAGGTGAGTCCATGTTGTTCTAGTAAAATCATCAACACTGGTGAGAAAGTATTTATATCCATCATATGTAGTAGAACGATATGGTCCCCACGTATCAATATGAATAAGATCAAACATGTGAGAACTGGATATACTACTAGAAGCAAAACGTAGTTTGTGGTGTCTAGCCTTAGGACAAACAGAACAAGCATCAATAGAACAATCATGTGCACTAGTAAAAACATTTAATTGCTTAAGTTTGTACAAAGGTAAATGACCAAGATGATGATACCAAAGTTTCAAAGAAACAACAGACCTACAGTGAGAAAAAGAATCAACTGTAACAGAGAAAAGTTTACTAAGGTGCAAAAGATAAACTCCATTGAGAAGATCTCCTAGAACCAACGGACTACTCAGTGAAGGGGCCTGCAAGAAACAAGAAGTTTCAGAAAACTGAACAAGACCCTTTGTATCTCTACAAAGTTTAGGAACGGATAATAGATTGTGCTTGAACTGAGGCACAAAGAAGACATTAGAGATAGAAAAAGTCTTGGTAAGATTAACTATTCCGACTTGCGTCACAGTTAAGACATGCCCATTTGGAAGAAGAACATAAACATGCGAATTAAGCAATTGAACATCATAAAGCAAATTGAAATCAAAGCACATATGATTACTTGCACCGGTACGTAGAAGCATGTTTTAGTAACTATATATAAAATTCTATGTATCGGTGTACTTAGCTAGTATGCAGGAGGGTGTTCCTGCGTACTAGCTTGTACACCAGATTGGTGTTGCGTAATTAGTAAGTACGCATGGATTTTGCCCTGCGTACTTATCAAGTACGCATGACCAATGACCTGCGTACTTAGCCAAGTACGCAGGTATTATTCCTGCACTTATAAATAGAAGGTGTTGTCTTCATTTGTAGGTGGAACTTAGGACAAGGTTGAGAGAGGTTTTGGCCGGGATGAGCTCTCCCGGCCCCCGTGAACCGTGAGCGTAAACGAGATATGTGTACTCCTTCGGTATGTGGTCTGTAATGTGAGATGACTTATTTGGTATGGATTACGTTTCGTTTCTGTCGATTCTCTTGTTTTTATGTTCGTGGTTTTCTCTATCTTGTTTCTTCGTTCCTACACGAATCACGAGCAGATCTGTGTATTTTCCGCTGCACGATGAGGCTCTCCGGACCTACAATTGGTATCAGAGCTTCGTTGTTGATTGATTTGTGTTCCAGATTCAAGTAGTTGGGTTTTGAGCAGATCTAAGTCATGTACTGGTTGTAACTTTTGTTGACCAAAAACCCTAAATTCGTTTTCGTTATCGCTTCATTTGGTGTTTGGAAGGCTAGGGGTTTGTTAGAAGATGATTTCTAAGCTTTTGGGAGCATCAATTTCTCAGATCCAACACTTTTCGAGCATTCTCCTCAAGATCAGTCAAGAACGCTGCTGTGCTGAATAAGTATGCAAAATCACCTTTTCTGTGTACTTCCTAAGTACGCATGGGTTAGCTCTGCGTACTTACTAAGTACGCATGAGGAGTTGACCTGCGTACTTACTAAGTACGCAAGGGTATATTTGACTCTGCGAACTTACAAGTACGCATGTACACTTGGCTTTGCCAACTTACTAAATACGCAGGAACACCCTATATCTGCGTATTTACTAAGTACGCATGAACTAGTATCTGAGATGATAAAAAAAATTGGCGGGAAAACCTTTCTTGGCCAAATTTTGTAGGGATCGTTTGAACGCTTGTTTCGGGCCATTTTTGAGAAGATAGCAGTTTTGATTTTTCAGGACCAAAATTTGTATTTGATGTGGCTTGGCGAAACAAGGACGAGATTTTTATTGAATGATACCAATTGTCATATATTGGTGAGGTGTTCAAACCTAAAAATGTAGGCTACGAGTATCTATGATACTTCTTTAATAGGGAATAAATGCTGAATCAATTTGAGCAACTGGGTCGTCATTGACTAAAGGTCTCGTTTTATTTGTGAAGATGTTGATGCTTTAGGTCTTTGGAAAAAGAATCATATTGTTTTGGTATTCAAATATGAATATGTAGGCTACGAGTATCCTGGATACTTCTTTAATAGGGGATGAATACTGGAACAACTTGAATCCAAGGTTTTGTTGTTTTGGATCATTGCAAAAGAATAAAATCCTAAAATTGACTAGTTGTGGTTTTTGAAGAATCGGGTGAAGCGGTGATGAAGCTGGTCATAGTTTAAAGAGAAATGAGGGGGATAAAAGCTAAGGAGTATTCATGGGACATTCAAGGGGTGGTGGATAAGCCGCTGGTACTTCATATATAAACCTCTTTAACGTAACATGGATCTCAACTAAGATTTCTCGTGTAAACTATATTTCTCATTTGGGATCTGGGCGGAATTCAGATAGACAACCTAGTTATGGAACTTCACCATGGTGAATGTATACAGATTAGGAGATGTTAACCAGGAATGAAGATCTAATTGAAGAATGTTGGACTTTGGATACAGGGTGATCTCCGCCGAGCATGATTTTGTGTTAGATTCTATCGAGTGTTTTCAAGATGAAGATGGATCTCCGCTGGATTATTAGTTGAAGATGGAAGTCAGAAGGAGCTTACATTGAAAGGGGAAATTAGAAATGAACATCTTCTGGAATTCAGTTGACTTGTGAAGATACAGGATAGAGTTGGACACATCTGGTTTGAAGACTGAAGTTTATCTTACTGGAATTCCTATGGGAGCTGATTAGTTTGATGCAGGTTATTGGAAATTCAAACTCTCTATCATATGCCAGCTGATTTGGATGAAGTCTAAGTCAGGTTGGAGGAAGCTACTGCTGAGAGGATGAACTACAATGAGGTGTGTTGGGTTAGTTGGTTCTTATTGAAGCACTTGGTTTGATCTACAATGCAAGCATCGGTTAAAGGGGAGTCGGTGTACTTGACGATTACTCGGTAACTGAAGACTGTAGATTGAAGTTTGAAGATCGGAAGATCACAAGTGGAATGCCAGAAGATCAAGTCTCGCCAGAAGACACGTGATGTCATTAGTTTAGAGGGAGTCTGTTAGGACATTCTTTGTAAACTGATGATTGTCAGTGTTAGTGATAGGTAGAATTTAATGCTGTAGTTAAGAGGGAGTCTGTAGAACCATGTTTTAGTAACTATAGATAAAATTCTATGTATCGGTGTACTTAGCTAGTATGCAGGAGGGTGTTCCTGCGTACTTAGCTTGTACACCAGATTGGTGTTGCGTACTTAGTAAGTACGCATGGCTTTTGCCCTGCGTACTTATCAAGTACGCATGACCAATGACCTGCGTACTTAGCCAAGTACGCAGGTATTGTTCCTGCCCCTATAAATAGAAGGTGTTGTCTTCATTTGTAGATGGAACTTGGGACAAGGTTGAGAGAGGTTCTGGCCGGGATGAGCTCTCCCGGCCCCCGTGAACCGTGAGCGTAAACGAGAGATGTGTACTCCTTCGGTATGTGGTCTGTAATGTGAGATGACTTCTTTGTTATGGATTACGTTTTGTTTCTGTCGATTCTCTTGTTTTTATGTTCGTGGTTTTCTCTATCTTGTTTCTTCGTTCCCACACGAATCATGAGCAGATCTGCGTATTTTCCGCTGCGCGATGAGGCTTCCGGGGCCTACACGGTATCAGTGATCCAAGTAGTGTCAACCGTACTCGAATTGTAAGCAATAATACCTGCAAAATTTGCAAAGCTGAGTGGTTTAACAGTAGGAACACCACCCTGAACCCCAGAATTTTGTTAAAGAAGTTGCAACAAATTGTTGTATTGTTTAGAAGAGAGACCAGTAGGTGCACTAGAAGCAGGAACAATAACACCAGTATCAGAAACAACATTTGCAGCAGCTTTGGGTTTAGTAAATTTGAATTTTTTAGGGAACCAATTAGACGATAACATTTGTTGGCATCATGACCCGGCTTCTTGCAATGAGAACAAACAGAACCCTTCCGAGCACCAAAGCTCTTTGGCACCTACACAGAAGCATTCATAGAAGCATTCTAAGGAATAAACTGTGTAGAAGAATGAAGCTCCCTCTGGTTCTCATCTTGAATGAGAAAATCATAAGCCTGATTGATGGAGTGAAGAGGCTTCATCATGATAATATTCCCACGAATCATGTCATAGCAGGAATTAAGACCCATCAGAAATTGCATCAAACGTTGATCTGCTTCACGTTTATCCATAAGTCTGGAATTACCACAGGTTCAAGGAGGAATAGGCTCGATGGCATTAAGCTCATCCCAAACAACTTGATTTTGGTAAAATAAGTAGCAACATCATCATTCCCTTGAGAAATATTAGAAAGAGACTTCTGCAAATGATAATACTTTGCCCCATTATTCTGTCCATACCGGTCAGTTAACTCATCACAAAGTTGACGAGCAGTCTCAACATACAAAACACTCTCACTAATATCATGAGATAAAGTGTTTAGAATCCAAGAAATGACCATATCATTGCATCTCTTCCATAACTTTAGATTAGGAGAGGAAAGAGGTCTGACAACAATACCATCAACAAAACCAATCTTGTTCTTTGCAAATAACGCAATGGACATGGCACGTTTCCAAGATCCAAAAGTAGAGCCATCAAAAGATTTTGAAACGAGTAAGAGGCCCGGATGATCAGATGAGTGCAAGAACAAAGGATTAGAAGAATCCATAGCCACAATGATAGGGGGAACATAAGTATTAGGCATGACAAGAGAAACAAAGAAACGAAACTGACAAGAAGAACACCGAGGTAAGCGTACTTAATAAGTTCGCTTAGACAAAACAGGAAGTGAACTTAACAAGTTCGCTGGAAAGGAGAAAGCTCGAACAATCAAGGAAGCGAACTTAACAAGTTCGCCAGAAGTAAAAGGAAACAAGCGAACTTAACAAGTTCGCCTGTAACAGATCAAGACAAGTTCGCCTGCACGAACAGAAAAACGTGAAATCGGTGCAGAAATCATCATAACTCGAAATCAGAAACGAATATGAAGAAATCCAACCGTAGAAAAGATCAAAAACATAAAAAGAATGTTTTGAACGGATCAAAACATCAAATGAACCCCAGTCGATATAAAAAACAAGAAAAAGGATGAAAAAACTAACAACGAGTGCGGAATAACAACAGAAAAGAGAAGAGAATCACATAATCGAGCATATATGCTATAATACCATGTTATGATATCGAGAATGAACGCTAAAGCAAACGAGAATGATAAATGAGAGAATGAAAAAGAGAGAGAATGATTGAGGGTAAAATGAAAGATTTGATTGATTACCAAATAAAGATTACAAATGGACTATTTATATACAAGGAAAGGAACTAACAAAAACTACTGGTCTGTAAGTTTATGTGCAACACAATCCAAGGATGCATACTATGTTAACGCACTTGTATATGTTCGCTTATTTTATTCATGATATTACTTTTTAATATATAGTATAATATAATATATTTTATGTCTGTTACATATTTGTGATATAATTGTCATCTTCTAGTGTATTTGAGGTCTAACACAAACTTGCGTTAAAATATATCAAATTTATGTAAAATGACCATCCACTGGCGTACTATAAGTTGGTCTGCAAGGCCATACGCCCAAATGCACTGTTATACGTTGGTTGTGCCATTTCTGTGGTGGCATACCATACGTCATGAACAGCGTACGCTACGCTGTGATGATTTTGATGGGTCTTGGGGTCTATCTATTTCACTTTATCGCATGTAAATTCACTTAGCTTTGCTAATAATGTTGTTAACATATATATTTAAGTAAGGCATACAAAGTTAGCAGTTGATTGGTATCGAGTCTCAGAGTATATTGCCGAACACAGAATTTTTAAAAGTGTCACTTTTGTTGAAGTGTCAAACTAATAGGCCGGTTATAATTTTTTGGGGGTTTATTGATGAAGTTTTAATAATAGGTGAAGTTTGACACATTAATTAAAAAAAAAATACGACATCTTGGATAATCGACTGGAAAATATGAAACAATTTTCGCATTAAAATACTTTAATGGATTTTTATAAGCACAGGTGTTACAAAAGACATGTCAAAGGATGTATTTCATCAGCAACTTTTACTTTATTAATAAACAAACATAATAAAATATTTATTATAATTAAGTAATTTGTTAATTTAAAATAAAATTAAAATAATCTCTACTACTTTATTAATAATAATTGTATTTTTGTATTATAATTAATTTATCAAAACAATTAGTAACTAATTATATATACTCACAATTGGCAATGTCGATGCGTGAGAGCAAAACCACTGTTCACTTTTTACAACTCCTCAAGCTTTGGGTACAAGTTCCTAAAGCCTATAATGTGCCTAAGAACGTGCGTGCAGAGTGTGGTCCGCTTGTTTTGTCTATTTTTTTAGAGTAAATTACATTATACGTCATATAGATATTTATCAAATTTCAGTTTACGTCATTTAACTAAGGAAATTACAGATTTTGTCCTTTATGTTTAGAAAAGTTTGCACGTTTCATCCTTTGGACTACCGTCCGTCAAATTCAGATGTTAAGTGTGGTCACGTGAGGGCAAAATCGTCTTTTCGTCGTTAATAAAAGAACAAATTACAATTTTCGTCATTTATGTTTATACCAAATTTTAGATTTGGTCAAAAACTAAGGTAATACCAGAAAATGTCATTTATGTTTAAACTTGTTTGCACATTTCGTCCTTTACACTAACGACCATATATTTTTGACGTTAAATGAAGCCACGTGCCCTTCACCAAAGACAAGGAATTGCCGGCTAACATCTCTCCCCGCCTTCTACTGTCAGATAAAAAGTGAGTTTCGATTTGCTCCAACGATTTGAAATAGATAAAAATGAGGTTTCGAAAGATGATTTCACTATCTATTTGAATTCTAATCATCATACGGGATGAATCTAACCCATTAGAATTCACACAACTACATGATTCCTATTGATTCTATTTTGGTATCTAAAACCCACATAATACCAAATTTGAGAGTTCGATTAAAAAATACTCACCAATAAGAAATGATTAGAAGTTCAAATTACTAAAATGGATTAGATAAACAAGTTGCTACTGATAACCCCCCCCCCCCCTCAAAATCTTGACTTTTAGAAGTCAAATTCTGATTAGAAAATTGGATTTTAACCGGCGTCAAAGGCCCAATCAAAAATATATTATCCTAATCACCTTCGTAAATAAGAGTATCGAATCCACATAGAGTAATTGGTTGGTAATTATTCCTAATTGATATTCAAGTGTAAACATGATCAATTGAGTGATTTGGAATTAACTTGAAGGTAAAACAAACTAAGTAAACAAAAGGTGATAATCCAATAAGAGATAATATAATCATCAATGTAGTTCGGGTCTAATCATTCACTTTAACCTTGCATGTTCATTGACTAGCTTGATAAATTACATAAACATAATTCTTGTACCATTTACACTAATTTGATAGTTTAAAATCATTCAATCTCACACGTCACACTACAATATCATGGAATACATCCAAACTGTGATGTCATCTTGGTGATTCAATACTAAACTATGACACTCCAATTCAATCTCATGGAGACTTATTACAATTATACATATGATATCAATAGAAGAATGGCCAACTTGATGAATCAAACATGAATTTCTCAAACTGACATAAACATGACAACCAAAGTACAATTGCACGCCTTTGGTAAGTTCCTGAGCTATGACTTAGTATGATGTGAACCACGTTTCGAACAATGTTTACAGCTACTTTGGTAGACGGAGGCCCTTTTACGATGCATGACTGTATAAATAGTCGAATGAGAAACAACAACATTTGGTAGACGGTTACGGCTACTTCGTGTAGACGGATGATGTTCTGGGTGACGACTCGGTATGATGTTTAAGGCTTCACCAGTGAGCGGTAAGATTGCCTCCACTTGGTGTAGATGGTAGGTGCTTTACGACTACTCTGGTAGATGATGCGATGTACGACTACTATGCAGACGGTATGTTTAAGTATAGAAAGGTAGATAATTACGGCTACTTTGTGTAGACGGAGGCGCTTTCGATGCACGACTGCATATGTAGTAGGTACGAATGCGGTTGTCTTTGTGACACCAATATGATGCGAGAAGGGTTTTCCCCGTAAGTGTTAAGCTATTCTGCTTAATATATGACAATGATGAATGACCCCGAGTTATGGCTCGGTATGATGTTTACGGCTTCACCGGTGAGCAGTAAGATTGCCTCCACTTGGTGTAGACGGTAGGTGCTTTACGACTACTTTGGTAGATGATGCGATATACGACTACTATGCAGACGGTATGTTTAAGTATAGAAAGGTAGACAATTATGGCTACTTTATGTAGACGGAGGGGCTTTCGATGCACGACTGCATATGTAGTAGGTACGAATGCGGCTGTCTTTGTGACAACAATATGATGCGAGAAGGGTTTTCCTCGTACGTGTTAAGCTATTCTGCTTTTATATATGACAATGATGAATGACCCCGAGTTATGGCTCGGTATGATGAATGAATGGGAGTTACGACTCCATATGATGAATGTAAAAAGCTATGTACGCATGATGAATAGTTATATATATATAGGAATGTATATATATGTACTTATGCCATTTGTATGATGTAAATGCATGTTTGCTTAAAACTATAACTCACCAGCATTAGCTGACTTTAAGTATACACTTCAAGTAAATGATTAGAGATGAAGAATTGCTATGGATGCATCTGGACCAGGACTGATGGCTACCTGACCCCGACTGACATACCGTTTATGTTTAAATTAAAGACCATGTTATTGATGTTTTATGACAATGTTTCTGCTGCCAATGAATGAAAATGACTTTCAGATATTAAACTATGTTGTAAATGAGTAAATACAACGCGTGTGTCTCCCGGGAACGGGGCCTTACATCACTTGATCATGTCACATTATTTTATTCTCGAGCCATGATTTACTCAAAGACATCATCATCACCACCTTTGTGTTTATGCAAAGTTCCCCAAACTCTCTGATTAATTTCCTGCAAGACCCAAGTTCATAAAAAGTTTTAGAATCCTAACCTACTTGGACAAGTGTCAACTGTTATAAAATAGAACAGATTACAAATTACGTGTTTTAAATATCACCCAAATTTTAGTATACAACATTTAACTAAGGAAATTACAACAAGTATACGTGTGTAATAATTTAATTGATTTAAGATAAGTATACTTTTAATAATTTAATTTGATCAAATGTGACAGTTTAAAAAAAACTAATAAATAGATATGATTTTCCCTTAAATTATCACATATAAAAATATACGTTGCTTTAAAGAAACAACATTGAAGGACCCACCTGCTCATCTTTTTGATTGAGAATAGACATAATCCCATACCCATATTTCTTTGTTAAATTAATCTGATATAATACATCAATACAAAAGAGTGAAATATCTTCAGGCTATATTTAATGATCCTTTATAATCATTATTTACTTGTAAATACAAGAAAAAGTGTTTTAATAAATAGTTTATTAGTTTAAATATAAAAAGTACTTTAACGTCCTTTATGTATAGGAAAAATACTATAAACCCAATATCTAAAACTTAATACACAATTCTAACCCATTTGGATGTAAAATTTCTTTTATATCCATATAATTATACTTTGACTGATTTATAAAGCTTAAGTATGCGAATTTATTAATTACTATTAAAATAATTAAATAAAAAATAATATAAAAGATAGTTAAAATAAACTACAAAATTATCAAAAGTAAAATACATCACCATATTAATCTACAACAATTACTATCGAGCATAAGTACAACATAAATCCATAAAATTACAACAAAATAAAAAACGCATAAATTTGATATAGCATTTAGTTATAAAAAATTTATTTAATTCAAATAATAGTTTATTTATTAATTCAATAAACAAAATAATCAAAAAAATTTAAACATGAATTAATTTAGTAATAAAATTATAGAGGAGAAATATGCTGTAAAGATGTTATTTTTTTCTATTTATTTTCCCACATTTAAAGATAAAATAAAGTTATGACTGAGAACTTAGAAGGCTACAATGGGGAGAGTCTGCAAGGTCCGTTCACAGTCGGAGAAAGGCATCGAGTGGCCAATATCACGCAACCGTTGGTGCACTAATTGGATAATCCGGTCACATTTTCTCATGTTGCCGGCTTCATCTTGAAAAACAATTATCTGACTCAACTGAAACACAAAAAGCCTTGAATCTTGAGCCATCGACATGATAATATTTTTAAATGGTCTCAAACTAAATAACACCTTTATAAAGAACGGCCATACCAAGGTGACCAAAAGGGGAGCACCAGCATCATGAAGCTTACAAAACCCTAAGAGTAAGTGAAGACCCATTGCTTTGGGGTGAGAGAAAATGGAGGGTTATATATATATAAAATGATATTACATATATGCAATATCATACTCTAAATATGTAATATTATCATGTTACATATATACAATATCATACTGTATATATGTAATATTATCACTGATTACACATATGTAATATCATACTACATATATATAGTATCGAATAAGTCTTGGCACGTTAAAAAAATTTTATATAGCTATATTATACTCAAGTTAAAGATAAAAAATGTTTAATTTACTGGGTTAATTTTTTTAAATGATAACGTATGAAAAAATTATTAATGTTTAAAAATTTAGGGGGATAAGTTTTCTAGTTTTCTCATGAACCCTACCCTAAGGGTTGGTTATTGCACATGGAAAAAGCGTATGAAGGATACGAAGCCACCAAGATGTGACACATGTCGAGGAGTAAATTCGTCTGCGTCATAATCACGCACAAAAAATATATAATTACGTATAAAAATTATGCAGAGTATAAATTATTACGCAACCATATTAACTAATTATGCACACAATATTACGCAACTTATCTAAATAATTACGCAACCTATGTTTATAATTACACATCCTACTTTATAATCACGCATATCATACGCATAACATATCAACATTTTTTTTAAAAGGTCAATTTTTTTATAATAAAAGTAAAGACAGACTATACTTATATTAAAGATAAGAGTTAATTACACATATAGTTCTTGTGGTTTGCGAAAAGTAACATGGTTGGGTACTAAGGGTTTAAAGTAACATGTTTGGGTTTTATGCTTTCAATTTTGTAACGAGTTTGGGTATTAAGGCAACTTTCGTTAACTTTTCTGTTAACTTAGGATGAAATTACCAAAATACCCTTTTACTTTAAACTCTTAGTACTCAAAACAACTTTCCGCAAAGAGTATTTTAGTCATTTACCCAAACTTAACAGAAAAATTAACGGAAGTTTGCCTTAATACCCAAACTCGTTACAAAATGAAAAACATAAAATCCAAACCTATTACTTTAAACCCTTAATACCCAAACTTGTTACTTTCCGCAAACCACAAGGACTATTTGTGTAATTAACTCTAAAAATAATAAAATCCTCGATTTAACGGTATAATTTATTTTTGTTTTAAAAAAATGGGGGAATTAGAAAAAAAGTTAACAATTATAGGTTATTCCAATTTTACCCCTCCAGACCGTTTTCACGCTTAAAATTTTGCAGACTAGGCACCACTTTCATCTCAACCCTTGATTTTCTTGATCAAAGACACATAATCCTACGTAGCATTTGTACAATAAAACTCTTTGTGTTACGAGAACTCGCGAGAACCAATTAAAATGAGAACTATAAATATTACTAGAAGTCGCGAGAAGGATAAAATGAGAACTATAAATATTACGAGAACTCGCGATAACCAATCAAAATCATTATTATTATGAATGTAAAATATTAAATGATTACCTCTCTAATTAATTAATTCCTCTTCCCCTCTCATCTCTAAATTACTCTTAACAAGTATTATACACATGTGTAAAGAGTACAAACTTACACTTGTATAAATGAGAGACTTACACATGTGTAAATATTTATAATATACGAGTACATGTAAATTTACACATATCAATTCACATAACAATGTTATATTTTAATAATAACTAGTTGGTTCCCGCGCTTCGCGGCGGGATGTATCCATGTAGAACAAAAAAAGGGTTTAATAAGCTTGTATAAACGAACACCCGCGCCTCATGTAACATCCCTAAAATAAATAAACGACAATATAAGGAAATAAAGATCGGGACTAACATCAAAAGGCGAAAAAGGAACATGGGGGTTTGGCCTTGGGCCGGCCCATGGGCCGAGATCAAGAGGGAAAAACCCCTCATATCAGCGTCCTCACCTCAGCCTCTCCTCATTTCCCTCATCTGTGCAAAGCAAGAGAGAGAAAGAGAGAGCTCGGGTCTAGCAAGAGAAAGCTCAAGATCAAGCTCAAAGTCTCGAGGATTGTTGCTCACTATCTTTGGAACGTATAGAAACAAGAAGGAAGCAAAACCAGGTAACCATCATGCCTAAATCTGAGTTTTAATAACTTTCGGGTTTCGGGTTAAAATCGTGTAAATGTTTAGTTTTTACGTATGATATTCAAAATAGACCACATAATCGTGTCCATGGATGAAAAAGAAACGTTTTGAACGTAAAAAGTTCAAGGTTTGATCGATTAGAAATAATTGGCCAGATCTAGGGTTTCTTGTTGGGGAAGAAGACTGATGCATCGAAACTACTAGTATCGATATACGTAAATCCATCGAAACTACCATAGTTTCGATATAGAACCCATGACCCGAAACTACTAAGATTTTACATAAGTTACTTATCGAAACTACCATAGTTTTGATATAAACCCATGACCCAAAACTACTAAGATTTTACATAAGTTACTTATCGAAACTACATAGTTTTGATATAAACCCATGACCCGAAACTACTAAGATTTTACATAAGTTACTTATCGAAACTACCATAGTTTCGATATAAACACATGACCCGAAACTACTAAGATTTTACATAAGTTACTTATCGAAACTACCATAGTTTCGATATAAACCCATGACCTGAAACTACTAAGATTTTACATAAGTTACTTATCGAAACTACCATAGTTTCGATATAAACCCATGACCTGAAACTACCATATTTTCGATGTGATTCATCCATCGAAACTACTGGGTTCAAGCATAGTAATGTCTAGTGTCATCTAGGAGCACTACCTTATGTGTATGACTTCATTATACAGATTGAGAGATACCTTAGTGACGCTCAGTAACCAGCTAAGTGTATTACAGAAACCACTCATCAGGTGAGTTCTATGTGCCCCCTACATGTTACGTGCAAATGGTTTTAAATGATTTTGGGGCTGAAGTGTATACATGATATGAATGAATGTTATGATATGTGTTATATGAAAATGCATGATAGTTATATGTATGACAGATATGCTTATGAACAAAGAAACATAGCAAGTATGTTATGAATTATAAATGAAAGTATGATATAACACAAAAGAATGAAATCGTGCTTTATATATATATACTATATACTGTATGTTATGAATATATGTGAATGTTATGGACGCTTCGATGCTAACGGCTACTACGGTAGAAGGACGACCAATCTGATTATCATGCAACCGGGATATATACGTTCCTTCATCAGCTAGGACGTAAAAAAGGCAATCAATGGACGGTCGAAGCAAATGCCTTATCAATGATAAGTAGAACGGTTGCATGAATAATAGTTCGCATGGGAAACGGATGCCTTCAGGCAGACGCGCGAAAGGACGGACTACGACGGTAGACGGATGGCCAAAGGTTGCCGGACGGTAATGAAGGACGGACTACTTCGGTAGACACGGTATGAATTACGACCTACAACGGTAGGACGGAGCATCTGTCTTTGTGACTTACGCAATCAATGACGGTTTGATCACCCTTATGTGTATGACCAATGAATGTTCAATGAATGCATATGCACCTATTTGCGTGTATAGTCAATGTATGTTCAATGAAACCAAAGATGTATATATATATATATATATATATTTATATGTACATACAATGAATGATAAAAGAAAGAAATTCAAGTGTTAATGTGTGTGTATATATATACATATATGTATATATACTTATACTTAAAAAGAAATAATGTTTATGCCTACTTGCTTTAAACTAGAACTCACCAGCGTTAGCTGACTTTTAGTATACATTTCAGGTAACAAGAGGAAGGGTCGTGCGAAGGCGTGATGGCTATCCGGCATGAGACTGGCATCCCATTTTAATTTTTGTTAAGACAATGTTTAAGTTTTAAATGTTAAGACTTCTGTTGTTATGTACTTGAATGATGAATGCTTCTGTTGCGTCTTGAATGTTTTAAAATGTTATAATTCGGTATCATTGGCTTTGTTTATGAGTAAATCCAACGAGTGAGGTCACCTGGGAAAGGGGCCTTACAAGTTGGTATCAGAGCAATAGTTTGAGAGATTCAGACATCCCTAAATGTCTGGACTCAAGTTGTTAATGGGACCAGCGCACGGATGTCAGTACGGGTAGCCAACGCCAACGCCATCACTGTAAGTAATTAAGTAGTAAAGTTAATGCTTGTAGCTAGGAATAGATGCCTTAACTTCGAACACATAAATGTCAATGTCACCACTGATGTGAAGAGTTTTGAACCTGAAAAGCAATGCAAATTATTAATCACAAACCGGTCACTGTAATTAAGAAATTACCTTGCTCGTACTGTTCTAAAATGTGATCTGAAGAAGTGACATTGATGTATTCCCTTTTATACCAAGCATGAAATTAGAAATCATGGTTGGTAGAAGAAGAACTTGAACTCGAGGCGGTCGTACAGGCCGAGTCGGTAGACCGCCATTGAACCGAAGGCGTAATGATGAGGAAAGCGTGCATGTTGAACATGAGGAAAGAACATACTGAATGTGTGCATGAAACTAATGAGGCTCCACCAAAGGATGGCAATGAAGGATCCCTACGTCTGGAACCCGAAGTTAGGGATGCTATTTCCCGTGAGGTGGTACAAACTCTGAAAATTGTGTTGCCTGATCTGCTATCACAGGCATTGAAGAAAAGCAAGGAGGAAGAGAACCACGAGGAGAAGGTGTATGACAGTGATGGTGATGAATTGAAGGTGGCACTGAACACCCGAGGGTGTACTTACAAAGGGTTCAAGGACGGTGACCCGCCCAAGTTTGACGGGAACAAGTATTCGGTGGCTACATTCGAATGGATCGAGAGGATGAACGGCGTGATCAACATAAGCGAGTGTCGACCCGATCAAGCTGTTAAGTATGTGGCTCACTCTTTCACCAACGAGGCACTGAGTGGTGTCACACTTCGGGTTTAAGCACCCCGGGCGCGCGTCCGAAGATTGGTACCTGTTTCTTATTTTATCTTATCAGAGATTTATAAACACAACGGAATATTTTAATAACTCAGGATCTTTTCAAAAGACGGGAAATCTCTCGTTTCATTTTATTATAACAGGGATAAACCCTGATATTGTACACAAACGTTTAATTTACAAAACCAATGTTTTACATGAGCAATTTCCTTCAACTGATGTCTAGGGTGAACGTTCCCTTTTTCATGACATCATTTTCTTTGTCATAATATGGCTAATCAATATCAATTCACCCTTGGTTACCTGTAAAAACGTTTAAAAATATTTTATCAGTATAAACTGGTGAATACAAGTATATTGGAATCACAATCTGACAAGCGTGAATAAATAGAACAATTTGCCCATAGTTTCTGGTCAATTTACACAGTCAATGGACTAACCACCAGCCAAACCAGGGACCTTGGATATATTTTTATGTATGTCTGCCTTACGCTTACGGCGATGGGCTGTACAACAACCACGGGTTTGACCCCTAGACCTGTTACAACGTCTCATCTGTAACACGTGACTTAATGGGTGACTGCTATATAGTAAATCACCTTATGCAACGAATGGTTGTATAAATTCATTCAAGTCAGAGCATAATCAAAACCATTTTCAGTTTTGAAATCATTTTATAAAAATACAAGTATTCACCTTGACATGGTCTTGGCTTAGGAATCTTCTAGAGTAAGTGTCCTATTGGGCAGCGTTTCTACTTAAGAACCTTGCTTGGTTTCTCCAAATGAGCGTTTCCTAGCTTCTTGGTTACTTCTATGATGATCCAGCACCTCGGGAACTTAAACGTATGAGCGGGAATGGTTTTATGAGAGTGGAAATGGCTTGGAATTTGGTTTTGGTGTGTTTTGGAATTGAATGGCAGTTGCATCTATTTATAGGCTGAATTTGGGGTCCGTAGCGGACCGTTATGGTAACGGGTAGCGGTCCACTACCGCCTAAACAGTCAGCATGACACATGTCAAGCTCCGGTGTTGTGGCTTAAATTGCGCCTAGCGGACCGTTAAGCTACAAGGTAGCGGTCCGCCACCCAACTGAGGTAGCCGTAGCGGACCGACAAGAATCTGGTAGCGGTCCGCTACCTGTGACACGCGTCAGAAACCCTAATGACTCATCAGGGCACGTGTCATTCCCTCATTATTGCCTTTGGGACCACGTAGCGAACTGTGACAACCCGACTTTTCTGGTTAACTCAGTTAGCAAATTTCGTTAACTTACCGTTAAAAACCTAACCCCGTTAGTCAAATCTAACCCCAAGGTCTAATTCGGTCACAATATTAATTCAAAACTTCAGGGACTAGTTGTGTGAAGTTACCAAATCAAATAAATTGACCCACCAAATTCAATTTTATCAAAATTGCTCCTGTTGACTTTTGAAAGTCAACATTGGAATCCTTTGATCTCCAATTCGCGAATTATACCCGAAATCCGTTGGAATTAGAACCGTTCTTGCAGGATAATGATCATAACGATCATCATTAACCCATTAAACCAACAATTAATCGAATTAAACTCAAATTATGATAATTCATTTCGTAACCGTCGACCCCATATTCGATTATCATCAAATCCGGCAAATCCCTGTAATTCCTTCATGAATTGAGACGCTGCAATCGCTTAACGAACCCCCTGAAGCTTTCACACAAACCAGATTAACCGGAGAAGTAGCAGAGAGAGCCGGAGATCAAACCAGTGCAGTCGGAACCGATTTTAGTCGACCTCCACAGTCCCGACATCAATTCAGGTAACTAGATACATCATCAGCTTCGTTTTCATCTCGTAGATGAAAGCCCTAACTCAATTAGGGCTTACACTATCAATTCGATCGAAATCTGTAACCTAGGGTTCATCTCTGACCGAATTAATCGAACCCTAGTCTAGACCCAATCAAAATGCAATTAACCTATACAGTTGGATTCGCAACACCATTTTAATTGAAAGCCCTCTGTCAATTCAATGTTTTATTATACAAATTATCGAGACCCAAAACTAGGGTTCTTCATAAAAACGATTTGGGGATTTCGATCTTAAACTCAACCTCAATCCAATTAAACCATATATGCAGATTCGCAATCCTCTACTCTATAAAAGCCCTATGAATCCAGACATTTTCATTATAAGAATTAATCAAATCAATCCAAAATCAAAACTAGGGTTTTCGGTCCTAGTTTCTGTAATTTAACGATCCAAATCCAATTGTTTTTGTAATTAGCTTTCACCACAGAGTCGTTTTGAGTCGATAATCAAAACCCCTATGATCCTTTGTTGAATCGCGATCGAATCTGAGGGTAATTGGACGGGTTTCGAACCGGGTATGCGTGGGGGAGGGAAACCCATTCGAGTTACTTGATAAAACCATTTCAATCTGGATCATGTTGCGATAGCCTAGCGGTCGGGACTGGTTAGAGCTGTGTGCGTGTGTGGGAGAGACCCGGGTTCGAGTCCGGACTCCCACAATTATTTTTAAACATTTTTCTGTTAATATTTAATTAATAAAAATCAAACCTTTTAATATTATATTATTATATAAATGGGTTTTAACCCGGAAAACAACCCGTAGGCTCGGGTTTGAATTATTAGCTTATTTTTATAAATTATACCCGCCTTTATAATTTATACATTATTATTATTATCAAGTAAAAATGATATGTTTATATTATTTTAAGCCATAAATTTGTATAAAATAATATGTTTATATTATTTTCAAACCGTGACCCGTATTATTAAATAATATATATTTATATTATTTCAAATCAATTTATAACATCGTGTGTCGATTGAGACTAAATAATAATATAATTGGTTATACTATTTACTCGTATACATATATTATTATTTTCTTAATTTTTGTGAATGACAAAACACCCGGTTATAATTGTTATTAGTCGTGTCATTCGTCGCGTAAACTAATTCCTAACTCCGTGGACACTTTCGTCCACTCTTGAATATTAGAACGTTTCTTTAGGACGCTTCTCAATCTGTGTCATTGTCACATTTCCTATTTTCCTTTATCCCTAATTTTATGTGTTTATAATTTTAGGGTATTCGTAAGTCTTTTGAGACTTACACACTTGGTTCCAACTTTTCCCTTGTGTGATTCAAATCCTTACTCAAGCTCAGGTGAGTTTTCACGGACCCTTTTTACTGCTTTTAAACTGGGGGAGAAAACATGATACAACTCTTTTGATTTTTGTACTTCATTTTATATCAATTGTTATGACTATGCGTAAACTCTATCATGAAAGTCCTCACATCGAACCGCTTAAATATGAATATAGCGAGGTATGTTGGGTAGTACTACTGGGTTTGACAAACCTCACCCGCGTTAGTCGCGCTAACACGATTGGATATCGAACGGGTGCAATATTGACCTAAACGTGCACCGTGGTTGATAGACCTGGTGGGAGGCAATACAAACAGTCAGTTTACGGTTGCGAGCGTAATAGCAAACAATGAACATGGGTTAGCGACTCATTTGGTATTTATGTTGATTGTACAATAAATCTGGTAAACGTTTATTTATATATTGAAACCTGTGAACTCACCAACCTCGTGTTGACACTTTTTCTTACATGTTTTCTCAGGACGCTAAGCTAAGACACAGGTGCACGTTAGGGCATGCATGGGATTCAACTGCTTTGCTTTGTGTCTATTTATGTTGATTGAATTATTTTAATGTACTTTGTTTGGTTGAACGTTTGGACTTTTGGACTTTGGTTTTGGGCGCGTGTATTTTGCGCATTTACTTTCTTTACGCTTCCGCATTGATACTCTGATTTAAAGGATATTTTCATTTTGAGTCCCATGTAGAGTCGTTCAATGTAACTAGTGTCTGAGATCCTGGTTTGTCACTTCCCAAACAGTAATACTCCGTTAGTTGAAATTGGGGGTGTGACACGAACCGTTATACTTATGGTAGCGGTCCGCTACCAATGAAATTTTAGAATTTTTCATTTTTAGTCCCTAATCTTTTAAGTAATTATACTTCTAGTCCTTTAACTTTTATTTTGGTAATACTTAGCACGAAAAATTTTCAAATGTTACATTCTCCCCAGCTTTTGAATAATCTCGTCATCGAGATTTACCGGAACAGGTGAGTATATTTCTTCTTCATTTCTGATTCTAGTTCCCAAGTGTATTCAGGACCACGTCTAGAATTCCACTTTACTTTGACCTGTTTCAATCTTTTCTTTTTCAATTTTTTAGTCTGATAATCTTCTATTTGTAGAGGTTTTTCTATAAATCTGAGTTTTTCATTTACCTCTATGATTTGAAGAGGCATTATCAAAGATTCATCAGCTAGACATTCATGAAGATTAGATACATGGAATACGTCATGTATTTCACTCATCTTTTCTGGTAATTCGAACTGATAAGCCACTGGTTCAATTCGTTTAATAATCTTGAAGGGTCCAACAAATCGAGGACTTAACTTACCCTTCTTTCCGAATCGAACAACACCTTTCCAAGGTGATACTTTTAATAACACATTGTCTCCGATGTCAAACTTTAGTGGCTTTCTTCTTTTATCAGCGTAGCTCTTTTGTCTATCTCTTGTTGTCTTCAATCGTTCTTGTATTTGAGATACCTTGTCAGTGGTTTCCTGAACAAGTTCAGGCCCGGATAATTGGTTTTCTCCTATATCAGCCCAGCATACAGGCGTTCGACATTTTCTACCATATAAGGCCTCAAAAGGTGCTGCCTGAATGCTTGTGTGATAACTATTGTTGTATGAAAATTCCATTAGGGGTAGGTGATCATTCCAACTACCACATAGGTCTATCACACAGGCTCGGAGCATATCTTCTAAGGTCTGAATTGTTCTTTCACTTTACCCATCTGTCTGTGGATGATAGGCAGTGCTTAAGTTCAGACGAGTTCCCATAGCTTTTTGGAAACTTTGCCAGAATCGAGATGTAAAACGACTATCTCTATCTGACACTATGGATAATGGCACTCCGTGTAAAGATACAATCTCATTTACATAAAGATGAGCCAATTTATCTATACCAAAGGTTTCTTTCATTGGGAGAAAATGGGCAGATTTAGTCAATATGTCAATGATAACCCATATAGTATCATTTCCCCGACTGGTTCGAGGAAGTTTGGTAATAAAGTCCATTGTTATCATTTCCCATTTCCATACTGGTATTTCTAATTGTTGCAATAAACCAGAAGGTTTCTGATGTTCTGCTTTAACTTGTGTGCAAGTAAGACATTTTGCAACATATATGGCAATATCTTTCTTCATGCCAATCCACCAGTAATTACCCTTCAGATTCTTATACATTTTTTCACTCCCTGGTGCATCATATATTTTGATTTATGTGCTTCTTCAAGTATTTTTTCCCTAAGATTTCTTGTGATCGGAACCCATATTCTTTTATTCATATGAAGTATTTCATCGTCTCCTTTAGTTAACTGATTTATCATGCTCCCCATTCCTTCTTGTTCTAATTCTTCTTTGTTTTGAACAGAATGTTGAGCATCTTTTATTTGAGACACGAGATCTACACGAAGTTCAAGTCTGAGAGCACGCATCCGTTTAGGTTTCTCTCTTTCTTTTCTACTTAAGGCATCTGCAACAACATTTGCCTTACCTTCGTGGTAACAGATTTTACAATCATAGTCACTTAAGATCTCTAACCATCTTCTTTGTCTCATATTCAGTTCTTTCTGACCAAAAATATATTTTAAACTCTTATGATCAGTATAAACTGTAAATCTAACTCCATAGAGATAACGTCTCCATAATTTCAGAGCGAAAATTATGGCACCTAACTCTATATCATGAGTTGTATAGTTCTTTTCATGAGTCTTTAATTGACGAGATGCATAGGCAATAACTTTGTTTCTTTGCATCAACACACATCCTAGACCGTTGTGAGAAGCATCACAATAAACAACAAAGTCTTCATTGCCATCTTGCAAAGCCAGTATAGGTGCATGAGTGAGTTTTTCTTTTAGAGTTTGGAAAGCTTCTTCTTGCTTTGTTCCCCATTCATACTTTACATTCTTGCGAGTTAAAGTAGTCAGAGGAACTGCAATCTTTGAGAAATCCTGAATAAATCGTCTGTAGTATCCTGCAAGACCCAAGAAACTACGGACTTCTGTCGGGGACTTAGGAATTTCCCATTTGGATATAGCTTCAATTTTGGATGGGTCTACTTGAATACCTTTTGCATTTACTATATGACCCAGAAATTGTATTTCTTTAAGCCAAAATTCATATTTAGAGAATTTAGCATACAATTTCTCTTTTCTCAGAAGTTCAAGTATCGTTCTGAGAAGATTTCCATGATCTTCCGCATTTCTAGAATAAATAAGTATATCGTCAATGAAGACAATAACAAATTTATCTAGATAAGGTTTACATATACGATTCATCATATCCATAAATGCAGCAGGAGCATTAGTAAGTCCAAACGGCATAACCGTGAACTCATAATGTCCATATCTGGTTTGAAAAGCAGTTTTAAGAATATCTTTTTCTTGAATTTTCATTCGGTGATACCCTGATCGAAGATCTATTTTAGAAAAATGGCAAGCGCCTTGTAATTGGTCAAACAAATCATCGATTCTAGGAAGAGGATAACGATTCTTAATCGTTACTTTATTTAGCTCCTGGTAATCAATGCGCATCCGCATTGTACCGTCTTTCTTTTTAACGAAAAGAATTGGAGCTCCCCAAGGAGATGAACTTGGGCGAATGAATCCTTTCTCTAGTAATTCATCCAATTGTGTCTTCAATTATTTCATTTCGGTTGGGGCTAGACGGTATGGAGCTTTGGCAATAGGAGCCGTTCCTGGTACAAGATTGATTTTAAATTCGACTTCTCTTTCTGATGGTATACCAGGTAATTCATCTGGAAATATATCTGCGTAATCAGCTACTACCGGTACATCTTCAATTTTCTTTTATTTTGTATTGGTAGAAATATGAACCAAGTATGCAATGCATCCCTTCTGAAGGTACTTAGTTGCTTTCAGCATTGTGATGATTCCCAGAGGTTGATTTTGTTTGTCGCCATAGATTGTTAAAGGTTTTCCAGAAGGAATCTGGATTTCTATGGCCTTTTTATCACAAAGGATATGGGCTTGGTTACTGGCTAACCAATCCATTCCTAAGACAACATCAAATCCTGCTAAGGTCATATGCATTAATCGTACAGGCAAGATGTGTCCTAAAATGGTGATAGCACAATCATCTAGGAATTCAGAAATTTTGATTAAATTTCCTTCGGCCGTCTCTACTTCATAAATATTAGTAATGGAACTAAAGGCTTGTTCAATAGATTACAAAACTTATAATCTATGAAACTCAAATTTTCACCAGAGTCAAACAGTACTCTTGCATAAATATTGTCAATAAGGAATGTACCAGTGACTGCATCTGGAACAGCTGCAGCATCACGAGTATTAAGTACGAAAGCTCGTACATTTTTCTTGTTTCCTTCATTGGCCTTTGACCCACTAGATCCTGCTTGATTAAGCTTTGGGCATGTTGATTTAAAATGGCCGGTCTCTCCACAATTGAAACAGGAGATACTTTTCTTTCTTCGACAGTTTTCAAAGACATGCTCGTTCTGTTTACAAAAATGGCAATAGTATTTCTTGAAGAAGCATTCTCCAGTATGCCTCTTCTTGCAGATTTTGCATTCAGGGATGGAAGAATTAAATCCTCCTCTAACAGGCTGATTTCTTCTTTTCCAAGGAGAACTATTTTTCTGGTTCTCCGTAGCCTTCTTGGCTACTTCCCTTGCCTTCCCCTCTTCTTGTTTTCTTATCATACCGTCAGTTAGAATTCCTCCTAACTGTACGGCAGATGAAATGGTCTGAGGCATAGTAGCCTTGACCATGTCTCTGATTTCTTCAGCCAGACCCCAAATATATCTTTTAATTAGATTGGGTTCGGGGGTGGATAGATGTGGAACCAAACGAGCATACTCAAACATCTTGGAGACATACTCCTGATGTTTAGTTCCTTCCATACGGAGATTTAGAAATTTGGTTTCTATTCTCTCTTGTTCATTTATGGGACAAAATCTTTGAATTACCATCTCTTTGAATTCCTCCCATTCCATGGCATAAGCTTTGTGTCTACCCATGGCTTGAACAATGGAATTCCACTATTCTAAAGCTTCATTTTTTAATAAGTTTGATGAATAAAGCACCATATCCTTATCAACACATTTGCTGATGGAGATAACAGATTCAGTTTTCTCCAGCCACCTCAGGGCTGCTACTGCTCCTTCATTTCCAACATATTCCAAAGGTTTACATCCTTGGAATGCACGAAATATACATCCCTTCTTCCTTTTTCTTTTCTTGCTAAATTTTTCAGAATAAGAATTATCTCCGTTTGAACTATGGTTTTCTTCATGATGATTATTTTTAGATTCAGCTACCTTATTTTTCATTTTATCTTCCTTCATAGCTTTCAGAATTTTAGGGAGAGCTTCCTCTATTCCTTGTGCAACCATTTTCTTTATTTCTGCTTTCTGTTGCAGTTGTTCAGAATTTTCGTGTTGGATTTGTTTGCTTTTGCCCCTTGTACTATAAGAAGGACTTTGTTTCGACATTCTATTCACAATAGGAATTTTATTAATATTTGGAATATATATTACAAAGATTGGAAAGGAATTTACATATAACCCTGATTACGGGCATTTTCTAGCATTTGTCTTAACGCTCTATTCTGGGCGTCTACAGATGCTAATCTATGATTTTCTTTTTTCAATTCTGCTACTCGTTCCTGTAAGGCTCTAATATGATTATTATCAAAACCTTCCTCATTTTCTTGAGGATTTTGTATATTTGTACACTCATAATACTCATATGGCTTATTCGAATCTTCACTTTCTTCTCCTTCAGGAACAAGATTGTTTTCGTAAGGGATTTCAGATAGTCTATGATAATAATAAGGATTATAACATGGATTTTCTTCATAATCCGGATTTCGGCTTGCGGCCGTTGGAGCAGAATGAAAATTGATGGAAGGTACATAGGGATTTGCAAGAGGAGTTAATTCTCCTAAGCTTCGATATGTACTTCCTGAATGTCTCGAACTTGTTCCAGTTTCTAGATCGTTTCATTTGTAAGCTGGAATTCATATCCAGGTGGAGCATATTTCTGAACATAGAAAGGACCTTTTCCTTTTCCAGTCATCTGAATAAAACAATGATACTTTCATTTATACTTTATATTTTACATACTGAAATAGTCAATTATACTATTATTATATTTAGTAGACTAGGGTGGTTATCGTTCCAGAGTAGTACCTCCAACTTTAATGTTCCCAGGAAAGAATGACGGGTATAAAAGAGATTTATACACCATTCTTTCCTTAGACAGAACATCTCAATTTGCCAGATAACTACATACCGTTCGGATGGTTACCCATACGTCTAGTTATTTTACTCTTTCTTTTTATCTTTTCTTTTATTTTTCTTTTCTTCTTCTTTCTCCAGTTGACGAACCCTTTCCTTGAGCTGCCTTTATTCTTTCTTGACTTCATCAGTTTCCTTAAGGCACGATCAAGGAATTCTATGGGTGTTCCAAGATGAGCTGAAGAATAATTATATTGAGGAGGGGGTTCACGAATACCAAATAATATGTCGTTAAAAACATTATGATACAGATCATCAGGACCATCAGTTGGTTCTTCAATATATTCCTCTAACATCGTTGGAAGAGTATAAGGATTTTCCTCACCAATTGGATAGAGGTATGGGTCTTGTTTCTATTTTAATTTCTGCTTCCTCGGGTATTTCTTGATATATCTCTTCCATTTCTTCTGCAGACACATGCACATGCTTGGTCGGAGTTCGTACATGCATCCTTGGTTTAGTAGACCGACAAGGTCCAGCCTCATTTATCTTTACTTGATTTAATGGAGGTGGAGTATCAGTTCTCCAATTCTCAAATTCTGAAGTAGCTTCCATCCAGGACGAGCTAGATTGATTTTGATGATAGGATTCATTGTCAAAGACTTATAGGATCAGAAAGGGATTCACCAGTATCAGGAATGATTACATGATTTTGCATGAATCCCGTAGGATGATAACGTTCTTCTTCAGATCGTCCGAAGATATAAGTATAGTAACTATTTCCAGACATCTGTATAGTTATCACTTAATTATTATAAAGATCTACCTACTTTTCTAGCAGGCAATCTATACTAGTTTAAGCTTAGATACCTTACCTAAGTATCTTAATTGCTAAAACCAAATAATATCATAATCAAGTTACAGCTTAGATACTAATTTCTAGTATCTAATATGCTGAAACAAATGGCTCTGATACCAACCTGTCACACCTCGGGTTTAGGACACCACGGGCGCGCGACCGAAGATTGGTACCTGTTTCTTATTTTATCTCATCAGAGATTTATAAACACAGCGGAATATTTTAATAACTCAGGATCTTTTCAAAAGACGAGCAATCTCCCGTTTCATTTTATTATAATAGGGATAAACCCTGATATTGTACACAAACGTTTAATTTACAAAACCAAGGTTTTAGATGAGCCATTTCCTTCAACTGGTGTCTAGGGTGGACGTTCACTTTTTCATGACATCATTTTCTTTGTCATCATATGGCTAATCAATATCAATTCACCCTTGGTTACCTGTAAAAACGTTTGAAAATATTTTATCAGTATAAACTGGTGAATACAAGTATATTGGAATCATAATCTGACAAGCGTGAATAAATAGAACAATTTGCCCATAGTTTCTAGTCAATTTACACAGTCAACGGACTAACCACCAGCCAAACTAGGGACCTTGGATATATTTTTATGTCTGTCTGCCTTACGCTTACGGCGATGGGCAACAACCAAGGGTTCGACCCCTAGCCCTGTTACAGCGTCTCATCTGTAACACGTGTATATATACGTGACTCTATGGGGGCTGACTGCTATATAGTAAATCACCTTATGCAACGAATGGTTGTATAAATTCATTCAAGTCAGAGCATAATCAAAACCATTTTCAGTTTTGAAATCATTTTATAAAAATACAAGTATTCACCTTGACAGGGTCTTGGCTTAGGAATCTTCTAGAGCAAGTGTCCTATTGGGCAGCGTTTCTGCTTAAAAACCTTGCTTGGTTTATCCAAATGAGCGTTTCCTAGCTTCTTGGTTACTTCTATGATGATCCAGCACCTCGGGAACTTAAAGGTATGAGCGAGAATGGTTTTATGAGAGTGGAAATGGCTTGGAATTTGGTTTTGGTGTGTTTTGGAATGGAATGGCCGTTGCATCTATTTATAGGCTGAATTTGGGGTCCGTAGCGGACCGTTATGGTAACGGGTAGCGGTCCGCTAACGCCTAAACCCTAAACAGTCAGCATGACACGTGTCAAGCTCAGGTGTTGTGGCTCAAATTGCGGCTAGCGGACCGTTAAGCTACAAGGTAGCGGTCCGCCACCCAACTGAGGTAGGCGTAGCGGACCGACAAGAATCTGGTAGCGGTCCGCTACCTGTGACACGCGTCAGAAACCCTAATGACTCATCAGGGCACGTGTCATTCCCTCATTAATGCCTTTGGGACAACGTAGCGGACCGTTATACTTATGGTAGCGGTCCGCTACCAATGAAATTTCAGAATTTTTCATTTTTAGTCCCTGATCTTTTAAGTAATTATACTTCTAGTCCTTTAACTTTTATTTTGGTAATACTTTGCACGAAAAATTTTCAAATGTTACAGTTGGTGGAGGAACATTTAGAGGACTAAGTCACCGAATGCTCTTGGCAGGATGACCTGAGAAGACCTGAAGAAGCTAATAATCCAAAAGTTCTGTCCACAAAACGAGATTGATCGTGTGGAGAATGAATTCCTGAACTTTAAGGCTGGCAGCAAGACTCATCGCCAGTACACTTCAAGGTTTATTGAACTGGCTCAACTTGTACCCCACCTGGTAGAAACTGAAGAGAGACCGATCAAGTACTATGTGAAGGGCTTGCCTCAAAGAGTTCGCATACATGTGAAAGCTAACCTACCCTCAACCTTCGAGTCGGTTGTGAATTTGAGTGGAATCGTCTTTGACGACTACGCCAATGAGGATCCTGCACCTGAGGCACCAAAAAGAAAGTGGGAAACCGTCTAGGGGAAATGGAAAGGGAAATTTTGCACTAGAACCTAAGAAGCCAAGGATTGAGGAGAATGAAACTTGCACGAAGTGCGGGAAACAACACCGCGGCGAGTGTCGAGCTGGCTCCACCATGTGATATCGGTGTGGGAAGGCTGGACAATACTCAAAAGACTGTAGGGGAAACACCAAGTGCCAGAACTGCAGTTGGTTTGGGCACGCTACTAAGGATTGCAAGAAAACTGGACAATCTGATTTGGGAAAAGAAAAGGAATAGGAACAGCCAGAGGCTAGGACTCGGGCCTACGCCTTAACGGAGGAAGAAGCGAGAGGGAATCATGATGTCGTGTCAGGTACGTTCCTAGTTAATGATGAAAATGCTGCTATTTTATTTGATTCTGGTGCTAGCAAAAGCTTTATATCAAACAACTTCTCTTGCAAACTAGACTGCTCAGTTGATACCATAGTAAAGGCTTTTAGCATAGAAACCGCCTTGGGTAGAAACTCAACAGTATTTTAAGTAACTGAGGATTGCATGATAGAAATAGAAGGCCATAAGTTTCCTTCTAGACTATTCCTTCTGACCTTAGGAGGATTCGATATAGTATTGGGCATGGATTGGTTAGCTGCCAACGAAGCCCAAATCATATGTAAACGAACCATGATACATCTCAAAGCTACTGACGGCAGTCCGATTACGGTATACGGGGATTGGAATTGCACAATGTCGAACGTCATCTCGATGATCAAGGCCGAAAGTTACATGAGGCGCGATTACGAAGCTTATCTGGCGTATGTTATTGATGATAGAATGAAACCCAAGGAACTCAAAGATGTGCTCGTGGTGTGCAACTTTCCAGAAGTGTTTCCAGAGGACCTACCTGGCCTGCCACCCGATCGGGAAATAGAATTTCAGATTGACTTACTGCAAGGAGCCGAGCCCGTTGCCAAAGCACCCTACCGATTGGCTCTGTCAGAATTGAAAGAACTAATGTATCAATTGGAAGAGCTAACAGAGAAAGGATTTATCAGGCCGAGCATCTCTCCATGGGGCACTCCGGTATTATTTGTCAAGAAAAATGTAAGGCCCCAACCCGGGAAGCCTCACTTGTTGGATTTACTCATTCACAAACAATTCTTAAACATGAATAATAAATAACGCAGCGAAAAATACTTTAATAAAACATAACCATTACATTGTTTAACAACGGAAGCGTAACATAATCTATTACATAAACATATCATAATCTAATCATAACGGGATGCCAGTCTTCATGATCAACCGGGTAACTCTTCTCGCTTGCCAAGCATCACCGTCCGTCATCCATACCTGCCTTAACCTGAATGTGCATACTAAAAAGTCAGCTACGCTGGTGAGTTCTAGTTTTAACATAAAACGTTAACTTCAAATAATTTGCCAAAATCATAACTTCACACTTCATTTAATAAAAAGCGTACGTAAAATAATGCAATAACAAAACATAACACTTCTAAAACATAAGTCAACGAACATATCGAATCTGCGCCTTCTCGTAACCGTCAAATCCATACGTTACATACTGGTTGAATAACCTAAAGATCACCACCACTAGGCCCATCAATCACCGTACTGTCCTTCGGGTGAAGAACTCCTAGGGCCCGATACTTAGGTTATCCAACACTACTTCAAGCACGGCATCACAAGGATGACACGTACCAAACTTCAAGCACGACTACCCCGTAAGGTAAATCGTACCAAACTTCAAGGATCACGATAATCCCCTTGGCGACCGTCATCGCCCCAGTTGTACAACAGTTGGCCAGCCACAAAGGCCCCTAAAAGGTAAAGGCCCATAACATACTTCCCTTACCCTTAACCTTCATTCCCTAAGGAATATTGACAGATTCGTTCGTTTGTGACTTTCGTAAACCTTCACTTCTTTTACTTCAAAACTTCAGTTAAAGCATTCGTACGTTTTATTAAAAACATTCATTCATTCATAAACACTTCATAAACTTCTTTTGGCAAAATATTTCATAAACACTTCTTTCATAACCCTTCCTTCCAAAACATCGTTCATAAACATCATTTTATAAAACGTCACATACAACATTCATAAACATCGTTTTATAAAATAGTCACATCGTTACGTATGCACACCAGCCCAAAAACATTATTAAAACATTTAAAAGAGGGCTTATAGAACTCACCTATAAGCTAGTCTCGGTTGTCCTAAACAAAGGCCCAACAACGTCACTTCCGATCTGAATTGATTAGTTAAATACACATCAGACCAATACCGACTCTAACGGTTTAACCCTTCTAAACATTCTAACCTTACTTAACCAGCCTGATGCCTGCGCACTTAGCAAGTGCGCAGACCCTGCTGCCTGCGCACTTAGCAAGTGCGCAGACACCTCTTCTTGCGCACTTAGCAAGTGCGCAGGTCCCTCCTCCTGCGCACTTAGCAAGTGCGCAGGTCCCTCCTCCTGCGCACTTAGCAAGTGCGCAGGACCTGCTCCGTGCGCACAACCTGTTCTTCGCGAAAAACCCTAACTTTCGCATGCAGGTCTGATCTCGTCAAGATCTCGAACCTGTTTGCATCCAAAACGTTCGTTTTCCATTAAGGAACTCAAATCTATTTTTATCCTTCAGTTTCATCCGTTAAAATGTTACATTTTCACCCAAAACCCGAAAAACCCAAAAACGAACTAAAACTCAGATTTAGGTCGGATTGTTACCTGAATCGAGTTTCTGATCCGGAGGTTCTTCTCACGAGTTATGGAGTAACACTTTGCTGAAGTCTCGGGTCGATCCGCCAACTTTCTCTCTCTACGGTTTCTCTCTCTAAAAAGTTGCAAATGAGAGAAAAGGGGTGGCATAGGCTATTTATAGCCCGCTGACCCATCCGACCCGACCCGTCATGCCTCGTTCGTTTATTCCGTTATTATAACTGTCATTTTATTTTTGGGATGTTACAAAAAAGGACGGCAGTATGCGCATGTGCATCGACTACCGTGAATTGAACAAACGAACAGTAAAGAAAAAATACCCACTACCTAGGATAGACGACCTCTTTAATCAACTACAAGGCGCAAGTTGGTTCTCCAAGATTGATCTTTGGTCGGGGTACCATCAATTGAAAGTACGGGAGGAATATGTACCAAAAACCGCGTTTAGTACGCGATACGAACATTATGAATTCCTCGTAATGTCCTTCAGACTAACTAATGCACCTGCAACGTTCATGGACTTAATGAATAGAGTAAGCCGACCAATGTTGGATCGGTCAATGATAGTTTTCATAGACGACATTCTCATCTACTCAAAGAACGAGGGTGATCACCACTGTCACCTAAGGGAGGTTTTGGAGGTCCTAAAGCAGAAGAAACTATATGCCAAATTCTCTAAATGCGCGTTCTGGCTTAGAGAAGTCCAATTCCTAGGTCATGTGATAAACCCAAATGGCATTATGGTAGATCCTGCAAAGATCGAGACAGTAAAGGAATGGAACGTTCCAAAGACGCCAACAGAGATACGAAGTTTTCTGGGATTGACATGCTACCATCGGAGGTTCATTCAGGACTTCTCGAGAATAGCCTCGCCGCTGACGAAACTAACACGAAAGGAAGTAAAGTATGAATGGGGTCCAACCCAAAACAACGCATTCGAAGAATTAAAGACACGATTAACCCAAGCTCCAATCTTGACCTTACCTGAAGGAAACGAAGACTTGGTAGTTTACTCTGACGCTTCGGGTCAAGGATTGGGTTGTGTACTAATGCAAAAAGGGAAAGGTAATTGCTTATGCCTCGCGACAGTTAAAAATTCACGAAGTTAACTACCCGACTCACGATCTGGAGTTGGCAGCAGTAGTTTTTGTGTTGAAGATATGGAGACACTATTTGTACGGAGTTAAATGCACCATCTACTCCGATCACAAGAGTCTGAAATACTTCTTTGAGCAAAAGGAATTAAACATGAGACAAAGAAGGTGGTTGGAACTGCTAAAAGATTATGACTGTGAAATATTGTACCATCCAGGCAAGGCAAACGTAGTGGCTGACGCCTTAAGCAGGAAAGAAGAATCAACACCTATCCTAATCAAAGCATGTCAATTTATTATAACACCGGATATAATGAATGAAATAGCGAAAGCATAGGAGGAAGCATTGTTGGAAAGGAATGTGAAACGGGAAAGAATAGTGGGACAACAGAGTAATTTGGAGATCAATGCGTATGATGAATGAACTCGCTTTTGCCGGATGTGGATACCTAAGATTGGTGAACTTATGGCCAAAATCCTTGATGAGGCCCATAAGTCTCGCTACTCTATCCACCCCGGGGTGAACAAAATGTATCAAGACTTGAAGAAAGGATATTGGTGGCCTGGCATGAAGAACGATGTAACCGAATATGTGAGCAAGTGCCTAACTTGTTCACTAGTCAAGGCCGAGCACCAGAAACCATGCGGTAAAATGCAACCCTTGCCGATACCGGAATGGAAGTGGGAAGAGATCACAATGGACTTCATTACCAAGCTACCGCGAACAGCTAGAGGCAATGATACCATTTGGGTGATCGTCGATCACTTGACAAAAAGTGTTCACTTTTTACCAATACGTGAGATTTCTTCGTCTGAGAAACTAGCGGAGTTGTTCATTAACGAAATTGTGAGTAGACATGGTGTGCCAGTGTTGATTGTGTCTGACAGGGACACTCGATTCATGTCAAGATTTTGGAAGAAATTCAATGAAGAAATGGGCACTCGACTGAATATCAGCACCGCTTACCACCCCAAAACTGATGGTCAGTCAGAAAGGACCATTCAGACTTTGGAGGACATGCTCTGAGCCTGCATCATTGATTTCAGTGGGAGCTGGGATAGCCACCTGCCATTGGCAGAGTTTTCATATAACAACATAAATCACTCAACAATCGGCATGCCGCCTTTTGAGATGCTGTATGGAAGAAGATGTAGGACCCCGGTATGTTGGGGAGAAATTAAACAGAAAGAGTTTGCGAGTCTTGAAGTGGTCAAAGCTACTTCTAAGAAATTCGATCAAATCAAAGCTCGAATGAAAGTTGCTAAAGATAGACAGAAATCGTATGCAGATAAGAGAAGGAGGGATTTAGAGTTTCAAGTAGTGGACATGGTACTGTTAAAAGTATTGCCATTGAAAGGGATCATCCGATTCAGAAAACGTGGCAAACTAAGTCCAAGATTCGTCAGATCATTCAAAATTTTAGCAAGAGTTGGTCAAGTTGCTTACAGACTCGACTTACCCAATGAACTCAGTGGAATCCACCCTACATTACACGTATCTCACTTACGCAAGTGCCTTTCCGACGATACGGTTCACATACCTTATGATGAGATCGAGGTAGACAACAGCCTAAACTATGTAGAAGAACCAATAGCCATTCTTGACCAAGCCGAGAAACGACTACGCAATAAGCCAATACCTTTGGTTAAGGTACAATGGAAACACAAGAAGGCGTTAGAGGCGACCTGGGAGAAAGAAAGCGAGATGAGGGATATGTACCCTCAGTTATTTGGCTTGTAGCAGGTTTCGAGGACGAAACCTCTATAAGGAGGGTAGACTTGTAACATCCCTAAAATAAATAAATGAAAATAAAGATCGGGACTAACATCACAAGGCGAAAAAGGAACATGGGGGTTTGGCCTTGGGCCGGCGCATGGGCCGAGATCAAGAGGGAAAAACCCCTCATATCAGCGCCCTCAGCTCAGCCTCTCCTCATTTCCCTCATTTGTGTAAAGCTAGAGAGAGAAAGAGAGAGCTCGGGTCTAGCAAGAGAAAGCTCGGGATCAAGCTCAAAGTCTCGAGGATTGTTGCTTACCATCTCTGGAACGTATAGAAACAAGAAGGAAGCAAAACCAGGTAACCATCATGCCCAAATCTGAGTTTTAATAACTTTTGGGTTTCGGGTTAAAATCATGTAAAGGTTTAGTTTTTACGTATGATATTCAAAATAGACCACATAATCGTGTTCATGGATGAAAAAGAAACGTTTTGAATGTAAAAAGTTCAAGGTTTGATCGATTAGAAATAATTGGCCAGATTTAGGGTTTCTGGTTGGGGAAGAAGACTGATGCATCGAAACTACTAGTTTCGATATAGGTAAATCCATCGAAACTACCATAGTTTCGATATAGAACCCATTATCCGAAACAACTAAGATTTTACATAAGTTATATCGAAACTACCATAGTTTCGATATAAACCCATGACCCGAAACTACTAAGATTTTACATAAGTTACTTATCGAAACTACCGTAGTTTCGATATAAACCCATGACCCGAAACTACTAAGATTTTACATAAGTTACTTATCGAAACTACCATAGTTTTGATATAAACCCATGACCCGAAACTACTAAGATTTTACATAAGTTACTTATCGAAACTACCATAGTTTCGATATAAACCCATGACCCGAAACTACCATAGTTTCGATGTGATTCATCCATCGAATCCATCGAAACTACTGGGTTCAAGCATAGTAATGTCTAGTGTCATCTAGGAGCACTACCTTATGTGTATGACTTAATTATACAGATTGAGAGATACCTTAGTGACGCTCAGTAACCAGCTAAGTGTATTACAGAAACCACTCATCAGGTGAGTTCTATGTGCCCCCTACGTGTTACGTGCAAATGGTTTTAAATGATTTTGGGGCTGAAGTGTATACATGATATGAATGAATGTTATGATATGTGTTATATGACAATGCATGATAGTTATATGTATGACAGATATGTTTATGAACAAAGAAACATAGAAAGTATGTTATGAATTATGAATGAAAGTATGATATAACACAAAAGAATGAAATCGTGCTTTATATATATACTATATACTGCATGTTATGAATATATGTGAATGTTATGGACGCTTCGATGCTAACGGCTACTACGGTAGAAGGACGACCAATCTGATTATCATGCAACCGGGATATATACGTTCCTTCATCAGCTAGGACGTAAAAAAGGCAATCAATGGACGGTCGAAGCAAATGCCTTATCAATGATAAGTAGAACGGTTGCATGAATAATAGTTCACATGGGAAACGGATGCCTTCGGGCAGACGCGCGAAAGGACGGACTACGACGGTAGACGGACGGCCAAAGGTTGCCGGATGGTAATGAAGGACGGACTACTTCGGTAGACACGGTATGAATTACGGCCTACGACGGTAGGACGGAGCGTCTGTTTTTGTGACTTACGCAATCAATGACCGGTTGATCACCCTTATGTGTATGACTAATGAATGTTCAATGAATGCATATGTACCTATTTGCGTGTATAGTCAATGTATGTTCAATGAAACCAAAGATGTATATATATATATATATATATTTATATGTACATACAATGAATGATAAACGAAAGAAATTCAAGTGTTAATGTGTGTATATATATGTATATATACTTATACTTATAAAGAAATAATGTTTATGCCTACTTGCTTTAAACTAGAACTCACCAGGGTTAGCTGACTTTTAGTATACATTTCAGGTAACAAGAGGCAGGGTCGTGCGAAGGCGTGATGGCTATCTGTCATGAGACTGACATCCCATTTTAATTTATGTTAAGACAATGTTTATGTTTTAAATGTTAAGACTTCCGCTGTTATGTACTTGAATGATGAATGCTTCCGTTGCGCCTTGAATGTTTTAAAATGTTATAATTCGGTATCATTGGCTATGTTTATGAGTAAATCCAACGAGTGAGGTCACCTGGGAAAGGTGCCTTACACCTCATCACGGGAGTATGGTCGTTTTTCGCAAACGCCATGCGGCAGGGGTTTGGTAATTATCGGTTCGGGCCGTCGAAGAACATAAAAGCGAATACTGACACCGGTTCCGATAACACCAATACAGGCAATATTGTACGCTCATAATAGGTTCGGTCGTCATGGTACCATAACGGCAACGACACTCGCTATGGGCTACAATATGAAAAAAATACTCGATTTTGAATACAACTTCGTTTTAAAAAAATTATATCGGAACATTGACAAAAAAAAAAACTAAAAACGGCACAGCCCGTTTTTTTTTAAGTTAACAAACGCAAGTTATTATAGAACAATGAAATTAATACATAATTAAACAGGTTAAAAACATAAATTATATATAGTATAGGGTTGAAAATGAAAAAAAAAATAAAAAAAATTCAGCAGCTTGCACTATTCATAAACGTTGGTGAATAATAGTATTAGTAATTCTAGTGTATTAGATAAATGAATGATTTTGATTGTTTCTCGCGAGTTCTCGTAATATTTAGGAGTTCTCGTTTGAACCATATCTCATATATATACACATATATATATATATATATATATATATATATATATATATAGGATTAAAGAAAAATGGGGGCTTAACGTGGAAGGGTATGAAGGATTATAGGCTGTTGAGCTAGTGAATCAAGGATTGGGAAGAAGGGGTGTCACGTCAGCAATGTTTTATACGCCAAAAATGTCCGTAGGGTAAAATTGGAATAACCTACCATTATTGACTTTTTTCAAGTTCCCTTATTTTTTTAAAATGCAGATAACTTTTATTATACGGCATTATATATATATTTTTTAAAATTACATCATACGATCGAGTATTTTATTATCTTTAGTTTGAGTATAGTCTTGTTATACTTAAAAAAACTCAACTTTTTAGAAAAAAACGTCGATGTGTTGTGCGTATAACGCACGTAATTATTACAGTGCGTAATTATAAACATAGGTCGTGTCATTATCATTCATATGACGTACTTATTTATATAAGTTGCGTAATTATTGTGCGTAATTAGTTATAGAAGGTTGTGTGATTATTTATAGTGTGCGTAAATTATGTAATATTTGTACATGATTATGGCGCGGAAGGATTTACACCTCGCCCAAGGACACGTGTCATGTCCTGGTGACTTAATATTATTTGCACGTTAAAACCATTTTGTATATATATGTGTGTGTGTGCGTGGGTATTGGAGGGTTCAAGAGAAAACACTTAGTTATGAGAAAACCAAGAAAACCCAACTTAGCATTTGATTTGGTTTATGTCACACCCCAGCCCAGGTATTGGTTATACATGACGATTGACACAGAAAACACACAACGGAAACTAAAACAACAAAGTCTTTATATTGATAAAACACTCTTTACATGCTAACATGAAAGGCTAAATCCAACATAAAACCAACCGAGGAAGGAATACTAAAAAACATGCCTTATTGTTATAAACACGCCTTCAACCAACCAACCAACAACTCATCTTGCTCACCATTGGTCCACCTAGAATGCTAAAAGCTAAAGCCGTCTAGATCCAACCACTGTTCACTTGAGATGTGTGCTCAAAATATTTAAAAGAATCCGGGTCAACATAAGTTGGTGAGAGTTCATAAACAAACAATAGTTTAAAAACACGTTTAAACAAAAATCTTGAAACATATCAATTGTCAGAGAAAGTAATCATCCAATTCCCATCCTTTAGCAACACGATTATAAATACAAGGGCTTTTAATACACATACACACACATAACTAACAACTTTTCGCCCGCTGGCAACACGACACAACATTTATGGGGGATCAGTCCCATTGTAAGTCTCATCCCGTTGGAACATAATTAACGCTAGTTACGTGTATATATACATGAAATTGCTAAAAACCATATTATATCTAACACATTGATCAACACCATTTTCAAGATATCAACCTAGTATAAAAACCATAAACAATTTAAATAAACATATCCTGGTTTAGAGGAACTCACCTTACAAGAAACATATCAAATACAAGCTAAAAGAATCATGGCAAATAAGCTTTTCTTTCATCAACTCATTATACTTTCATTAGATATTCACTTTACAAGAAACATATCAAATACAAGCTAAAAGAATCATGGCAAATAAGCTTCAAACGTGAAATAGGAAACATGAAAAATTAAGCAAACTTTAAATTTGACCCGATGCCGGTTTTAATATCAAATACAAACTAAAATAAAATGTCAAATACAAAGTAAAATAAACATGCCAAATACACTCGATCCGATCCGCTAACGGTCTCAATATCAAATACAAATTAAAAGAAAAATGTCAAAGAAACTCGATCCGCTAATAGTCTCAATATCAAATAAAAATTAAAAGAAAAATGTCAAAGAAACACGATCTGCTTATGAATCAATATCTCTTCTTCTAGGCTTAGAGGAACATCTTGCTATACATACGTAGATAACTTTTTTTAAAACTATACTCATTTGATAAAACTTTTTAATACTATACCCATTTGATAAACTTTTTAAAACTATACTCATTTGATAAATTTTTTTGAATCACATTCATTTGGTTAAAACTTTGAAATTAAAGCTAAGTTTAGTGGTTTCACTAAAAAGTGTAATCACACCCCGTCACGTCACTGACACGTTAGAACATGGGCAATCACTATCAGAATCACTAAGCTTTGTAATGGTTTCACTGTCACGCCACTGACTACATTAATTTTTTAATCATTAATTAATCATTAGTTAAAAATGAAGACAAAAAAAATAAAAATATTAATTTAATATTTATATATAACAATACGCGTGTGAAAACCGCTTACGAGACCAAAAATCATTTTTTTAAAACAACACCATTTTTGTTAAAATTTATACCGGGATGTTCAGAAAAAAATAAAAATAAAATAAGACTGTGTATTTCGTTTTTTTAAGTTATTACCATTCATGAGTTATTTGAGAAAAATCAAATTAAATCTAAATGTAAATATTGAATTAAAAAATAGAAAAAAAATTGAAGAGGGGTCAATTTTTCATTGGTGAGGTGGTTAACAAACTTACCCCTTGCTCGTGAAAGTATTCACGCCCTCCAGGGCTCACGCCCCATTAACGCCCTCTGGCACGGTGTTCCCGACGTGATTGATTGAGGTGACACTCACGCCCCTCCCTTTCACGCCCACTATACATTGCCTAAAAAAAGGTAAACCAATTTGGGGAACCAAATATAAGCCTCTTCTTCCGGCTTTTCTCTTCATTTCTTACACAAATTTTTAACCGGCCATTTCTAATTTTCTTAAAATTAAATAATTCTTAAATAAAAAAGATAATATCAAATTAGGCTATATTTTATATTTTTGTTCTCCACAAATGAAGACGAGTCTTGCTAGACACATCATCAATATAAGACACGCAAGTTTATTCAAATTGATCAACTGTTGCCAGTCACAAACAAATAACCAACGATACACAATAAAACAAAATCATAAACAACTAAATTTACATACTGATGATAGACAAATAATTAAGAAAATGATACACAAAATTAACAAATTTGTTACATAAACTGTTAAAAGGTAAAAAAATAAAAAATTAAACACCTTGATGTCATCAAAAAATCACACCAAATCTATTTCTAAATTTTCTGTCATAAGCTAACTTGTAAGTTCTACCTCATTGTGCTTGTGTGTGTATCAAACAGGGAGGCCCGAACCGTGAACATGAAATTCCAGTGTGCCAGGTTGTTGTGAACCCGAGTGATGATGAATAATAATATCCAATGTTATGATAATCTATCTGTTGTTAACTGAAAGCTCACCACTCGCTGAATCGAAATATGCTTCAATAACTGTTGAACATATTCCAGGTGCTATTTTTAGCGGCTCTGCAAGAAGTTTCACACCTTGCTTCCAGTACCGTTGATCTAATCAAACCAAAACACCATAAATTATACTATATTATAAAAATATGTTTAATATATAAAAGGATTATTTGGTTGGACAACCTGGTCCAGTTGACATCACAATGTCGGTACTTGAATCCATCACCCAATCTATCCAAAGTGCAAAGCCATGGCACACTCCTGCATCGGTGAACTCAACCTTGGCTTTCCCGTGACATGAACTCAACGGTTTCAAGAAATCAAACTCCATGATGGTGTATGTATCACTGAGTTTCTGAAATATTAATTCAACTCAAAAAGATGGAAGAATGATTAATTAAGTTTTAGGTATGAAACTAGCATGCTTAATGAAAGATAACCTTAATCTCTCCACATTGCCAAATGAAAAAGGGTATACATGGGCTGTCACTTGACGGTCCACATGCTCCTAAAGTAGTGTTGACCATCGTGTGATCAAAGCCTTCGATATTTTCTAGAGCACAGCGGCTTCTCCAAAGATCCTACAATTCACTTCCATTAAAATTATGAAGCTCAAAAGTACAAAATATTTACAATTACTTTTAAAAGAAATATGCAAACTATATTTTGTGCTCGCTTACCGGGAGAGACATTGCACAGGCTTTTAAAATTCCCTTGCAAGGCATTATGAACACATCTTCTGATAATATGGAATCAAGCATCGTTCTTTTGCTCCTTCGCAACATTTCAAGATTCAAAGTAAGAAATGCAGGTGATAAGGATAGCAAAGGTCTAACAGAAAGGCTATGGGTCACATTTAGGTTGCAGAGTTTTTCTTTTCAGTACAAAAACGGGCCACTAAGAGGGTGTTTGAATGTGCATTTTCAACGACTTGAAAAATCAGGTAAACCTATCTGATTTTTTATTTTTATTTTTTTAGAACGGCTAACTCACACACCCTTTAAATCTACTCTCAAATCTACACCAATGTCCACCATGGGACTAGAACCCTCAATCACTTGGGGAGGAAGTGAGGAACACCTTTAATACACACCTGCTAGGCTGCAAGCCCTTTGGTAGGTAAACCTATCTGATAATTAGGTGCTTAAAGTTAGGGATAGTTATGTGATTTTATACTCATCCCCAATAATCAGTTTCTTAACACGATTATTGATCTACTACTCAAATCTAATCATTTTTATCCTAAATAATAATCATAATCAATTCTGGCATTTAATGGCACATCCAAACACCCTTTTACACCTTTGTACACACAACCAAACACCCCCTCTAAGACCTTTACTCAAGAACTTATTAATAGCATTCACAGAAAACAATATTTGTAGAAGCCTAATCTCAAAATAGAAGGTCCTAACTCCTACATCTTGTGTATGGAAGTCACGCTTCCATATGAACCATCCATTCATGGTTCACATTGTTAAAACAAAATCATGCTAAATCCTTTTAACGTATAAAAAATTTAAGCTTGTGTAAAATATTAATCCATTTATACCAAAACTGCAGGCCATGCCAAGGAAGCATCCCCTCTGCACCAAAGTAAAATGGCTCTGCTATCAAGAGATCAATCTGTACATTGGACAAGATATCAGCAGGTGTCTTTAAATCATTATTTGAAGACTGGAGACAATACTAACAAGTGTAAACTATTGGCGAGTTGGAACGCACAACAGAGGCACATTTTAAGAAAGTGAAGCAGCAGAAGGCAACCTTGTTTTGATGAGTATCATTCATGGTCAGTTGTTTCCTTGTGCTTATAACTTGTACTCGATCCATAGAGTAACCATTTTCATCAGCAACAGCTTGCAAGTATTGGGAACCCTTATCCCCAAGACCAGGAAACAACGGTATTATGCGTGATGCCTTAGAAACATGGGCAACAACAACTGATAAGAAAACACTATCATCTGCAACAACACACAAAGGGGACTCTTTCCCTTTCAACTGCAATGGCATTAGATCTAATTAGCATTCTCATGCATGCATATATACATATATACATATTACATACACACATATATATACACTCTAAGAGAGAGAGAGAGAGTACAGCATAATTTATGGCTTTTAACATGGTAAGTCTCCGGTGGTTATCTCCATAGATTGCAATTCTTTCAGGGGAGAGAGTTATGTGTGAGTCTTGAGTGCTCAATTCATGGTAATCTACCTCCGATCTCTGTGAGTGAGCATTAAATTCATACGATATGCTAATATCTGTATGAGTAGCATCCATACAAACGTCCTCGTCTTTGCAAACCGGCAAGCCTATTCCTTTTGTAAACCAGACACACTGTTTCCAGTGATCACACCAATCCCTGGTGCCTACAAAGGTACCACTACAACTAATAATATAAACTCCAAATGTGGAGGAGTAAAACAACATAGTTGATTTTAGGGGGAAAAGTAAGGTTTTCTATTTGATGTTTTTAAGTTACATAGACTAAAGTTTCAAAGTCTTTAACATGATTGTCACGCATGATAACCAAGAAAATAAGTAAAGTTACCAGAATGTGAAGATGATAATCCGTTATTTGTGGATGGACAATTTATCCATTTAGGGGATGTAGAATAAAAGATCTTTCCTTCCTCATCAAGCTGAAGTACCCACCTAAAACATAATAAAAAGTAAAAAAAAAAAAATAAGAAAATAAGAAAGAGAACCAAGAAACAGTCTTCTACTTACAAAATAGCATACCATGAGATAACAGCATGAACTGTTCCATCATTAGTTGCCTTTATATGCACTTGGGTTTCTCCATGACTGTCTGGCCGTTTCCAGAAGTCAAATTCAAAAATTTTGAAAGGCTCTGACAGCTGGATAAATACCACACTAAGGAGAAAAATAAACTTCACCAAAGAAATTAAAGAATAAAATATGTTTATGGGATACCAGTCGAATTTCTTCACCCAACACATCACAATGCATGGCAAACTGTTGTGGTTTCACTCGTAAAATGCCCCCCTTTCCTTTTGGAACAAGATGAATTCCATCTGCTACATTTGCTTCATTGTTATATAGATCATGCAGCTTCCATAGATATGTGCTTTCCACCAACTGGGAAGAATTAAAATTACAAAATAGAACTATTGGTCATCTCGCCTTTGCAAATGCTTTCTTTCTTCACATGTTCTCATTCATACGTTTAATGAACAGAAACCAACTCATACTAGCAATTTGTAAAAAAGGTATTTGCCATGGATATCATATGGATATATATAATAAAGGGGCCTACTATAGGAAAACCATCCCCTAATCTATACACCAACATGTCTGTCACATCACACGGGCCGTATGACTTTGTCAGTGGTCACATCAGTCAAACACATCATACGGGCCGTACAATTCGGCGAACACCTCATGCGGACCATATAAAAAATCATACGGGCCGTATGACCATTTTCGCCATATCATACGGGCCGTATGACTCTGGTGTCTGGATAGTATGTGTGTGGTGTCTCTTTAGCTCTGACCATAATAAAATGGATGATGCTCACAACATTTATCAAGGGAAAAAGAAGCACAAGTCTTACTAATCACCTGGCCATAAGTAGTTGCTCTATAAGGAACCGTCTTATAATTTTCCACCAATAGCTTATCATGTGCATGTTGAAGAGTAGGGATCAGACCTTCACCCAGGAGTTCAGAGTCTAGTATTTCACTAACCTACATTTGCAATAAATAACCAATCATCATTACTCTTATTTATCAAAATAAAAGTTCAATGCTATTAAAATAGACGTTACAAACTATACTCACTAAAACATCAGCACGAGAAGCAATGTCAACACCAACTTCTAGTTCATCCGATCTCTTATTATAAACACGTATCTTATGGTTCATACTATTAGTGCGTAAAACCTTCTTCATCAGTTTCACCATAGGCATGTATGATTCACATGCTGTAACCATTCCTTTATATGACGATGAGTCGTCAACGCTTATAGCCCTTGCAGCCATCATGGATAGCAAGCCAGTTCCAGATCTACACAAAACATGCCAAATTTTCACTCAATAACAGACATCTGGTGCTAATATCATATCATACTCAAATTCACAATATCCAATCGTATAAATGACAATTAATGCATTTTGATAAGAAAAGATTACACATCAATTTAAACCTAAAACACAGTTTACACTCTCAGATGAATTTAACAATAGCATGTTCAACGAATTTAACAAAAAGAATTCATCAAATATGAAATGAGACAGAGAAGCAAATAATTTGCAATCGTAATGAGATTCATCATTCATACCCGATATCCAGAACATGACACTGTTTCGTAACAGTTCTGTCAATGGCGGTACGATAGGCTCTGTTTCTCGGCGAGTCATTGAGCATATCGAGGTAAGAAGTAGTCGCCAGCATTGGCTCAGGCGATACATCATCGACTTCTTCTTTAATAACTACCCACTCCGAGTTACCGGAGACCGGATTGACCTTGAGCTGGAACATAAGACCGGTAGACTTAGTGCTCATTGTGCGAGTTATGGCTGGACTTGACGGACGCCTACCACCGGCGGGTGTACGAACGACGGAGACGATGCGAGCTAGGGTTTGGAGTTGACAACGCATTCCTCCGGGAGGGTTTTTTCACTGAGGTTTTCTAGGTCTAAACATCGGGTTTAGCCCGGTTTTACGGGTCGGGTTTCATGACAACCCGTTTTATGGCTAAAAATAAGAGAATGCATATTTGACCCTTAACCTTTCACACTTTTTAAAGATTCAAACTTTTCTTATTTTTATCTTGGTCATGCTAATTTTACCACGTCATTGGACTCTCCTATTTTATATAATTTATGGATTATTTTTTAAAAAATATACATTTTTCTAATTTTAATGTGTGCCACACGATATATACTTGTTCAGTATTACTAATATATGTGTGATGAATACTTTAGGTAAAACACACGAAGATAAAAAGAAGGAATAGAAAGACCTTAGGAAATTCGGAATAACGTGCATGTTTAATACGGAAACATTTTACATGGGCTATACTTGTGAAATGATAATAAAGATTTTAGTTGTTACAAATTCAGAATTTTTATTGTTTATTTAAGAAAAAACCGTAACTTATAGCTACAAGTAAGTCGATTGATACAAAATTATCAAATTGCGTGTTCCAGCCAGTCAAGTGAGTCGATTGAAGCTAAACGTTGAATTGACCGAATTAATTCATAACATCTCTTAATTTAGGAATGGAAATTGATTTCAATGACTTGAAGGTTTCTAGTGGTATAGGTGTTGATGGTTGATTTCATGGCTGCCCATGTTTGATTTTTTGAGATGTTTGAGAATGGATAAGTAATGTTTATTATGAAAGCACATTCTGGTAATGTCTAAACATTTCATTCCATTAGAATGTTAAACATTGCATAAACCAAGTGAATGAAACTTAAAATCCATTGACCGAGTAAATTCATTGGAATGAATTCCAATTCCAATACATCTCTTCGATAACAAAACATGTTTTTAGATGGAACTAGTTCTGATTTCAACTTCTAGAAATTCCTCGAACCAAACTGGCCCTTAAATTAAGATAAGGGAAAAATTGGTATATATAAAATAAAAGGGGCTGATAGTGTACAAAAAAGTTTTAACCAAATAATAGGAGGATCCGTCTGAAGAGGGGGACTGACTGGGTCGGGTAGATAATGGCGGCAGCCTCCTCTTCCCCTTCCTGCACCTTCTGTCAGATAGCTCGCTCTTCCACCACCACCACCACACTCCTATACACCGTCCGGCCTCTCTCTCTCTCTCTCGCTAATTGCCACACAATTTGCAATTTTGATTTTGAAACTTATGTTCCTAATTAGATCTATTTCTTCTTATTTGATGTTTGCAGGATGAGAAGGTTGTTGCGCTTCGAGACATTAATCCTTCAGCCTTTAGGTACTCAATTTTATTTTTATATTCCTCAAATCTCGATTTATTTACGTTCAAAGGTGTTTATGTTAGAGAATTTTGAAATTGGATGCTACTGATCGGTCGAGTATGATTGGATTGCATGCTACATTAATCAGTGTGTACGATTTGTGAATTCTTCATGTTAGTCTGATTTTGCTTCATTTCTGAAAGCTAGTTCTTGTAAGCACTCAGAGTTCTAAGTATATCACCGAGTTTATGAAGATAATACTATGCAAGGTTTGAACTAGAGTAACAGCAATCTTTTAGTGATCTATAGTAAAATGTTGATAGGTTTTAAATTCCATAATTAACTTAAGGTGATATAAAGGAGATCTTGTGTAGCTCTTTTAGACCAAAGGATTTTAGTTAAGTTACCATATGGGCTTTTTGGTGCGGAACACACACTTGTATAAACTAGGGAAATTGGATTTAATAATCCCACCTTTTACCAATTGGCCAATAATAATCCCAACTGAGAATATTCTTACCACCAGTCCCTACTTTCAAACTATTTTCTTACATTGGACCCCCATTAAAAAAACTTAACACCATTAGATTTTATATGATGTGGACATCTGCAAACCGCCGGAAAGTCGAGCCAAGCTAGCAGTGGTCTCGTGGTGGGTTTTGAAATTGGCTCTGGTGGTGTTTAACGGGTCTCGTTTTTCCGGCAAGTCCAAACGGAGACAATGGTGGTGTTTAACGAGACCCGCTAAACACCACCGGAGCCAATTTCAAAACTCACCACGAGACCACTGCTAGCTTGGCTCGACTTTCCCGCGGTTTGCAGATGTCCACGTCATATAAAATCTAACGACGTTAAGTTTTTTTAACGGGGGGTCCAATGTAAGAAAATAGTTTGAAAGTAGGGACTGGTGGTAAGAATATTCTCAGTTGGGATTATTATTGGCCAACTGGTAAAATGTGGGATTATTAAAATCCAATAATCCTATAAACTAATATCGGATGGAGGACTTAAAAGGTTGAGATGGAGTTTTGATTTGAACTTGGTAAAACGTTAGCTTAGGTGAAAATGGGCCATTTGTTAGTCGATATAGATGCTAGTTGGTGTGAATAATTTTAGAAAGTCGACTTTTAATAAAACTTAAATGAAACGGTTGTTCGTTAACCGGTATGCATGAACCGGTCGTTGTGAGTTGTGACATTACGCATGTCTCAATTGCTTTTCCTGCCAAAACGAAAAAAGTGTTTAAAGGGAGTAACGTTAACAACTTTTCATGGACCATTCACCATTGCAACCTTTTCATGAAAAGGTACCTCATTAGTATAACTTTGTATGTATACCGAACTTGGCAAGAGAGAATGAACAACAATTTTCAGAATCTTCTTCAACCAAACTCACATACTAATATTACTTACATATTCTCTTTGGGCTGCTCAAAGTTTTGTGCCTAAAACTTGAATATTATTATTATTATATTATCCCCAAGTTGATTTCGTGCAACCCAAGGCAATAAAGGGTCGAAATACTTCTTTTGGGAAATGGACTTATACACGATTCAAGGAATTTATCTAGGGTACTTGTTGATTATCTTTAATGTGTAATCCCAATTTCCTCAACACCTTGAAAGTGGGTTAAGTGGCAATGGACTTTGATGTGTGTTCGGTTGACTGAACTATTAGAAGGTTATTGAGCAGTTAGGTTATTTAGTTAAGACAATTTGTAAGTTAGTTACCAAGTCATTTAAACATGTGTTTAGCTGAGTAATCAAATAGTATCAATAGTTGAAGATGATGTAACTGCATATATTTTGAATGATTGTTAATTCTTTGTCAATTTACTCTCTTCCCTCTCGATTCTCTAATTAGTGTGTTTTGGCTTGTAATCTCAAGAACCGTCCTTCAAGTTATCTCGCTTAGTCTTTGACCAATGAATCTTCAATCCTAAACACTTAAAGAGTTGATATTGTGAATTCATCTTCCTCAGAGCTGTAATTCGCATCATTGGTGTCAGAGCGTACGTTCCTCAGATCTTCATCTACTCGATCAGACATGGTGATGATTTACAACAAGGTAATTGTTGGGTGTGGAGGCTTCGCAAAAGGGCAGCCGACCCTAGTAGGGTAAATGGCAGGTTGCCATATTTACTATTTCTTGTCTAGAAAGTTTATAACCCTAATCCTAGTATTGTGTATAGATGTCTAGGCATTTGTAATTCCTCAGAAATAAAATAAAACCCTAGTTGGACGTAGGTCAGATTGGACCTAACCACGTTAAATCTTGTGTCCCGTTTAATTTTCTGTTTGCGTGTGTGTGTGATGTGTTTATTCTCTGTTTGTGCCGATCTAGAGCCATCACAGATCTGTTAGGAACAACGTGGCGCAGCGGAATCAACACACACACATGCACAAACGATAATCATGCGGTACAGAAAATAAACGACACAAGAATTTTACGTGGTTCGGTCCCAGTGGGGGACCTACATCCACGGGCTGCAACTAGGTTATTTCATTAAGCTCAAGGGCACACAGATTACAATTACAACATAGAGTATTTATAGATTAAAACTAGGGTTCCTAACTTGTTCTCCAAGTTAGGCCCAAACCGTATAGATAGGCCCATTAGGGCCGGCTAACCCTAGTTAGGGCCGGCCGCCTCTAAACGAGACTACACACCTAACAATCTCCCACTTGGAGGCTCGAGCAATCCTCAATCCACCATCCAAGCAGACCCTATACCAGTAACTCCAGTAATCTTCAATAACAGAAATCCTCCAAGCCTCCAGTTCTAAGAACAAGCTAACACTTCACTATTAGAAGTTTCCAAGCCTCCAGCTCCCAAGAACAAGCTAAGATTTCAAATAACAGAAGTCCTCCAAACCTTCAGTTCCCATAAACAAGCTAAGACTTCAATCCAATCCTCCTAGTTGCAGCAGCCCACTCCTCAATTACCAGAAGGGCCCGTTGAAGCTCCCCCTAGCTCCAACCCAGCAGTCATCACCGACCCAGCCATGGCAAAACCCGCCATTGACTCATCCTCAATCTCAACCGGCACCTACTCACTCGAACTACCGACTCCAGAGACTTCCAGAGGAAACACCACTCTCCAAAACCTGCAAGTACCATGGAGAGATTTTCCCATTCGGAATTCCGGTCTTCAAAACCCAACGGTGTTTAGAACTGTACCCAGAACACGTCCCATGCTCCCACTGTTCCCAAAACCCCTGACCTGGTTTAAACCTCCGAATGCACTCAGCTGACATCCCCGTGGCTCCAATATTCACACTTGCAAAATGAATCCACTTAGCTCTACCCGATGCAGCGAGTCAAGACTTTAATACTCGGAAGTTGGTTCCCTTCTTCCAGCGATACATAATCCTGTATCTTCCCAAAGTCTTCAAACAATAGATTCACCAATGCTTCATAGTAGTGAGTAATGAAGCATACCAGAATCTTGAACCCAAGAGTCTCCACTGCCATCACTGAGTCCCAATGCATCAACCCAGACACATTCTCAGAAGCAGAATTTACTATCTTTGACATCGACTCTAAAAGAATGTCACATACCTCCATGCAGCTCCACCAAGTCAACTATGCTCAGCTCCCACTGTCCCTGTTATCCCAACCCATGCCAAATGTCGTACCACTGATCACCACCGAACAAGAAACCGCTTCACAGTTCTAGACCAGCTAACCGGCAAACGGTTATAACAACAGCAGAGCTTTCATGAAAGCAAACGGTACCAAGGATTCTGTGATCGTACACCCGATCATCTAACCCTAACCGAAAAAATCTTTCAACCGAGCAAATATCACATGACTTCCCTTTTTTTCACTTATGTCATCACCAGCACACCCGCTGGTTCCATTTTCTCCCGGTTTATCCATCGTTAGTACCACATCCAAGTTCACTTGACAAACCAACCAACCGAAATCCAAACCGCCAAACCTTTCGATAACAACCATCCTGTCTCCAGCCATAACAATAGCACACAGAAAATATATCGAAACAGTGAAACAAACACAGTAATGTCACGGGCCTGAACTTGACAGTTGTTCTACCAAACACTGTCAATAAACCGATCTGCTCCTGCAATAAACCTCGCAGACAAATCTAAACCCGAATACTGAATTTCACATAACCCGGTTCCCAAATAGTTGATAATAAACAGTCAAACAGAACTAAACAAAACTCTAACCTTTACCCGACGAATCCAAGAGCTTTATAACCAAACCCTAATCGGCGGCTTCAAAGAGTTTAACCCGGTACCCGAAACAATCAAACCGTTAACCCGCAACACAAACCCGAAACACCCGACCCGACGCTTCACCTGCAACCCCGAGTGAAACCAGCAACTCCAAGAGATCCACCACAGAAACTCTAATTGCAAAATCACTCCAAATCAGTCCCGAACAGCCCTGTTTTCTCCCAAAACAGCCCTATTTTCTTTCCCCTTTTGCGCAACCTAGGATTTGAAAAAACCCTATTTCCGGCGGCCCAAAAAACAAGAAACCAGGCTGCGAATCAGCCCTGGAACAGCAGCAGAAAAAAAAAAAAAATTCGAAAACACTGTTCATGCCGGAAAAACACTGTTCACGTCGGAAAAACACTGTTCATGCCGGAAACACTGTTCACGACGGCGACGGTACTGTAGCGGCGGCGACGGTACTGTAGCAGCAGATCTGAATCAACCCTCGATCAGCCTCTACCCTTTTTTCTCGATCGAAAACCGTGCAGACCGTGTGTAAACAACGAGCCAAAGCTCTGATACCACTTGTTAGGAACAACGTGGCGCAGCGGAATCAACACACACACATGCACAAACGATAATCATGCGGTACAGAAAATAAACGACACAAGAATTTTACGTGGTTCGGTCCCAGTGGGGGACCTACATCCACGGGCTGCAACTAGTTTATTTCATTAAGCTCAAGGGCACACAGATTACAATTTCAACATAGAGTATTTATAGATTAAAACTAGGGTTCCTAACTTGTTCTCCAAGTTAGGCCCAAACCGTATAGATAGGCCCATTAGGGCCGGCTAACCCTAGTTAGGGCCGGCCGCCTCTAAACGAGACTACACACCTAACAAGATCAACATCAGCTGATCTGCTTTAGTCATAGCTACCAGAAGCCGTCGGCAACCGCCACTGCTTGGGTTCCGATGCCAGATCAGAAACCGACAGAAGATTGACCCTCATTATCGTTTCCATCTTGTACTTTAATTCGTTCCTCATAAGCCTTAAGTCTACCGATGGCTTCTTCAAAAGGCATACTTTCAATATTAGAATATTGCTCAATAGAAGCAACAACCTGAAGATATTTATTAGGAATGGAGTCAAGTAATTTTCTGGCGATCACTGCATCTTCTAGAGTTGAACCAAGGTTGTTGAAATTGGTGGTGAAACCGCTAAGTTTCTGATAAGTACCGAATTGGAAGGGTCAATGGAATAGCTACAGTTTCGGATGGGATTCCAAATTGATCCTCTCAATCAGCTGCACAATTACCTCCCTACCTAATTTAAACAATTATCCCAAATTACCTCCATGTCTAATTTTAGCAACTATTTCAATGGCTAAAATAAAGGGGAAGCTTCCAGCAATCCACAGAATAAATAGGCCTAGAGTCATCTCTTTTTCTTTGTCTAGTGTTTTATTATCGTGTTCTTATATTTGGAGATCTGCCTATCTCGAATCAGGCCAACTATCCCTTGTTTTCCCTATTTCAATTAATCGAATTTTCTATCATGTGCAGACCCGGAGCAACAATACCCCACCAAAAGGGGGTTCTAATCCTGATCCGATTGCTGCACAACTTGCAGCCATTGCCTCGCGATTGGAGTCCTTTGAAAGCTTGAAGAATGATGTCGCAACACTCAAATCACACGCCAATCCTAAACAGAAACCACGCAGTCGATTTAGCCGCTATGATGATGGAGGGTTCGAGCAATATGAAGAGGGGGAAAGCTCCTGGAGGCGCAATCACCAGTATAGGCCATCTACAAAACTTATTTTCCCCACCTTCAGTAGCGGTGACCCGCGCGGCTGGATTTTGAAGGCAGACAAGTTCTTCCGATACTACGACATTCCCGACGAGGAGAAAGTTGATGTCGCTTCAATGCACTTGGAAGGAGACGCGCTAGATGTCTATTCATGGATTTCTGAAAATTAGCCAATTACCTTCTAGTATTAATTGGTCAGTGCCCTCACCAAAATTTTGGCCCTGGAGAACTCCAAAACCCTAACGAGTATCTATGCAACATTAAACAAAACGGGTCAGTCCAGGAGTATAGGCAGGAGTTTGCTAAACGATCATCGCGGGTTTCAAATTGGCCCGATCACTGCCTTTTGGGAGTATTCTTAAACGGGTTAAAGGAGGAACTAAGGGCGGATGTTCGAATCCACAAACCCCGTACAGTCTATAGTGCTATGAGTTTAGCATTAGAATTCGAATCAACGGCATATTACAACCGATTCAGGCAGAATTTGAAACCCACTGCCACCGCCAAAACCTCTTCAATCGTTTCCCGGCAACGGAACCAATGATGGAAACTAGAAAATTCGATTAATTGAAATAGGGAAAACAAGGGATAGTTGGCCATAGTCAGATCTCCAAATATAAGAACACGATAATCAGAAACTAGACAAAGAAAAAGAGATGACTCTAGGCCTATTTATTCTGAGGATTGCTGGAAGCTTCCTCTTTATTTTAGCCTTTGAAATAGTTGCTGAAATTAGACATTGAGGTAATTTGGGATAATTGTTTAAATTAGGTAGGGAGGTAATTGTGCATCTGATTGAGAGGATCAATTTGGAATCCCATCCGAAACTGTAGCTATTCCATTGATCCTTCCAATTCGGTACTTAGCAGTTTCACCACCAATTTCAACAACCTTGGTTCAACTCTAGAAGATGCAGTGATCGTCAGAAAATTACTTGACTCCATTCCCAACAAATATCTTCAGATTGTTGCTTCTATTGAGCAATATTCTAATATTGAAAGTATGCCTTTTGAAGAAGCCATAGGTAGACTTAAGGCTTATGAGGAACGAATTAAAGTACAAGTTGGAAACGATAATGAGGGTCAAAGCAAACTGTTATTGACTACAACCAATGGACAAGAGAAGAATGATGAACCTGGTTGCGAATTTTGTGGTCGAGGGAGGATAAATCAAGGCAACCGAGGACGTGGCCGAGGTAAAGGACGCGGTATTGGGAGAGGAAGAGGTGGTCAATTCCAACAAAGTGAAAACCAAAAGGAGCAAGGTATGGGTCGAAGTAAAGCTAGCAGGATGCTATAGTTGCCTCGAGTATGGACACTTTGCATACAGGTATCCTGGGCCGGCACTAAAGGAGGAGGAAGTAACTTGGCTCGAGATGACGTGCCGGCAGCTCTAATGAAGTAATGGGTCTATATCAAGATTAAGGGGGAGAATGAAAGCTTTAATCTTGATAAGATTCACGTGAAGCTGGGTAAATAAAAAGGGGTGTGGGTCGAGTCTTTGTTGCAGCCTAGAGTCAAGAAAAAAGAAAAAGATATATTTAGTCTTTTATTTGGTATTGTTTTTTATATGGTATGGAGTCTTTATTTAGATCTTTATGACTTTATGTTTTAAATGGTAATGTTTAGTTTAGGAGAATTGCTTGGGGATTAAATTAGAGTTTTATTATAAATTGATGGTTAGGGTTATGTAATTGTCGTGGTTTTAATTAATAAAAAGAGTCGTGGGGTTGTTCCTCCACAAAAATCAACTGGTGCTGCCTGTGTTATTGATTCAGTTGCCAACACAGTGTGTTTTGGCTTTTAACCTTGAGAATGTTTTTCAATTCTCAGTTCTCCAAGTTATGTCGCTTATTGTTTGGCCATTGAATCTTCAATCCTAAACATTTAAAGAGTTGATATTGTGAATTCAGCTTCCAAAGAGCTGTAATTCACATCAGACTTCTGTATGATGTATACCGTGTTTGCTTTTTTATGTGTTGTTGCCATCAGCTTCATTTTTTTTTACTCATGATAATTATTCATAGCCTTTGAAAACCACATTAATGCTTTTGGCATGTTTGCTGTTTCTTCAACTGTTCTACTATTGTCAAACAGATTTGACTGCTCGGTCAAAATAATGGCATATGATCAGCAAAAATTTATCAACCAATTTAGGATTTCTTGGTACCAATTTCTCTGTACCACGTCTTGTTCATAAGTATCTTGTTAGATTTTTTTTATTTTTGCACCTTTATGAATTTATTCATTGTATTACTATGAGAAATTGAACTTGGTGATCTTGCCTATAAAATTGAAACAGAAAGCAGAGCACTCTGTAAAGATTGTGAGACCATGTAGTTCAATATTGATTAGGAGGACATTTGTTTTCCTGGGGTAAATGGTAAATTTAATCCACTAAATAACAATGAATATGTTGTGGGCAAATTTTGAGTTAGAAATAATTGTGAAGGTTTTTAGTGAGAGTTTGCACAACTTTTTAATGGGGTATCAAGTGTTATTTTATTGTTTTAGCCATCTAAATGTGCATGCTGTTAATTAGCTAATCAAGGAAATTATTTTTCATTTGCTTAAATCATATTCTAGTTGGGATTTTTTTTTTCTTGAAGCATAATAATCGTTGCATCTCAGTTTTTCCCATTGTGCTTTCACGGTCTTTAATAAGCCAATCTGTTTGATCGATGCATAGTATATGGGTAAAAGGAGATTGTGATGATAAACAATAACAAATGTTTGATCCTAGTATCCTGATATGTGATTCATGGAAATGGCTGTTTGATAGACAAAATTGCAAGTGGACGAGTCATTTTTCTTTTTAATCTTCCCCCCTTTTGTTATTATACCTTCTTCTGTATGTTTATATTCTTTTCCCACTTGTGATGATAAACAACAACAAATGTTCTTTTCCCCTTTTGTTATAAAATTGAGAAAAACGAACTGGTAAATTGATAGTTCTTTTTGAAAGTTATCATAAAATGCAAGTATGTTAAGATTACTACTTAGCCCACAGGCAATCAAACTTATATATTGACTTTGACATTATCTTTTTACTGATGCGAGATTGTGTTTGCACCCAACACAGTACATCATTGATCTGGTGATGTCTCCTATCACAATTGACCAACCTGAGGCTTAACATAAAGTTTTTGTTTTGCCCTTAATTTTGAAGCAACTTAGAAGAAATGTGATGCCGTAATATATATTAGATTTTGTTTATGAGATGAATTAACCCTATGTATGGCTGGATATATTTATAGGCATTACTTGGTGATTCCTGTGGAGCACATTGCAACAGTCAAGGACCTCCAAAGGAGGACACAAGACTATTCTTTGGGTATTTATTTTTTAATATAGAAAGCAATAAAGTTTCTTACCCAGTTTCAAAATTTTCAACTTCTTTTTTATTACTTCAGTTTTTTGAATCTAGTTATGTTCTTTTGTTCAGTCAGTCACATGTTAAATGTGGGGCAAACGCTGCTAAGCCGAGATGCACCAACTTCCATTCAGTACAGGTAATAATATCACAAACGAATATATTTGACTCACTTCAGATGCTACAGTTTACAGGAGCCTAGAGAATCACATCAGTTTATTTGAACTTATGAACTTACTGTCCGAAAGCCATGCAGGTTTAAACCTCAGGAATATAATAAGACAAATAACTGGTTGGCCAGTTTCAGGAAAGTGAATATTTCACTTAGTAGTAAACTAGTAACCAAGTTACTTCAGTGTTTCAATAAAGTCACCCACACTTTTTTCCTAACTACAAAAATCACTCAAGTTTCAATATTGTTCCGTTGTGAAACTTTTATATAGATGTCAAAAAATTTTAAAATTATGCGACCTAAATGAAACATATATGAAACTTGGTTACTATTTAGTGATTATTTTTTTTCAAGTTTAACGTGAAATAGGAGGTAATTGTGAAGAAAAAAATTCACTAAATAAAAACCAAGTTTCATAATTGTTCCAATTAACAAACTTGAAAAAAATAATCACTAAATAGTAACTAAGTTTCATGTATGTAACATTTAAGTTGCTTAATTTTAAAATTTTTAAAATTTGTAAAAAAAATTTCACAACCACCATACCCAGTAAAATCCCACCAATAGCAAAGCTATTGATAGGGTCTAGGCCCTAGGGTGGGTGGGATGTAGGTAGATCATACCTCTATCCTAGAGGATAGAGAGGTTACTTCCAGGGAGACCCCGGCTCCAAAAACCACCAACCAAATCTTAGAAACATATAGTTCTGCGCATGGAATCCATACAACAAGCAATATTTATACAATTAGCAGCATACCAATAACAAGAAAAATGTAAAGAGGTATGATAGCATATAGATAAAGACAAGATGCAGGTAACATGCAAAGGTCACCAAAAATACACCAAGATAACGGTAACACCGTATAAAAAATTTTCACAACAATGGAACAATAATGAAACTTGAGTGGTTTTTATAGTTAGAAAAAAGTATGTATGACTTTACTTGGTTATTATTTCATGATTTTATTCCTTTAAAAAAATAATTTCTTTTTGTATACAAAATTCTTGCTGATCATTACAAGCAATCTTTTTCCCTTGAATCAGATTCGGGTTTCATCAGCCTCCCTTCAACAGTGTAAACCATCTCCACCTTCACTGTTTGGCACTTCCATATGTACCCAGGTGTGCATACTTTGTTTCATCATCACCCAAAAAAAAGTCTGCAAACAACCAATTTAATCTTTCAAAATACTTAATTCAGGTGGAAAAGGTTGAAATACTCGTCTTTGGGACCGCTAGGTGGATTTATTGAAGCCCAGAAATTGTTAGAAAGATTGAAACCATAAATCATAATCAAATCACCCTCATTTATTAACCCTAATCAGGTAACATTTTTTACTATATTTGGTGCTAGGCTTAGGTTTGTCCAACCCAAACACCACAAAGTTTCACATAGCGTGTGTTGCACCTAAGGACAGCTCATGCAGAGTTTATAATTGTACTAGAGAAAATGATGTTTATTTAGCCTTTTTGATGCTAACACCAATGAGTTTACCATATATGGTTCACATCCTATTTCTTTTTCTGGTCATGAGAAAGTGATCATTTTGGCTTTTGGAACTTTTGTTTTTATACATGCACAGCACAAATAATATGTGGAAGCTTTGGTGTTAGCAATTCTTTGTCATGCATTTTGTGGTAGGGTTCTGTTCTTCCAGCTTTTTAATGCCACAGGGATATGGTGTGTGATTGCACCAAGTACAGCTAATAATACCCATATGCAAGCTATTGTTTGGTCACAAAAGGGTTGGTCCTTATTAGCTTGGAAACTTTTAATTGCTAAATTGTTGGTAAAAACGTAAAAAGGGCGTTTTGTTTGTTGGAATTCAATGGAAATCTCCCCCTTTCTTGCTGCCGCCATCACCACTATAATCGTTATTGCCACCACAGTCACACTCACCGGCATCTAAGGGTGCTAAATGGGTCATCTTCAGGGGCTGACCTACCCCCAAAGAAGGGGTGACAGGTGCCCTCCTTAAAAAAGATTAGTGTAAATTATACCCTAAAATCTCGATTATCCCCAATAAAATTTTGGTTAAGCCCCCCCCCCCCCCCCAATTGTCCCCCGTGAAAAAATATCCTTGGTCCATTACTGGTCCTGTTCAAGGGTTGCCGGGTTGAAGTGTTGAATCCCACATGAACCAAAAAATTTGACACTCCAGACACACAAGAAATAAGGTTCACATGTTTGTTGGTTAGTATGAACACGACCCGATTAACTCGAAGTTTTTTTAAACATTCTATTGTAAAATTATATATTTACACCTAGAATACTATATAACATAAAAGATTAAAAATTTTCATAGAGACACATTCTTTAATAGTTTCTTTTGAAGTGGTCCCAAAAAATAAACGTGACAAATTTACATATTCTACTATAATAACACATTATATAATAATTTCTTTTGAAGTCCCAAAAAAAATATAATGTAAAATGTCTAAATAATTAAATGTGATAAGTACATATCAAGTTCACTTTCTTCTTTACAAAAGTAGTATTATATTATAAAATGTTTTCAATTCATACTATTATCAATATCAACAAACAATCAAATAAATTATATAAACATTTCATTTCATGCATTACAAATTTTCATCAAAAATCCATAGAAATGTTTTGTACCTTTTAAACATCATAGATTGTTGTTGGATTTTTTAAAGTACCACATCTCACTAATAACTTTAGTTGGTAAGTGCCATTTTTTTCAAAGATTCATAAAAAAAATCGACTGTGTTTTTCACCTTTGCCAACTAACTGGATTCTTTCGTGTTTCCACCGTCGACCACCCTACCCCCGCCATCACCTTCCCACCCGCGCCAGCCCAATGTCACTAAATTTCAATCTATTTAACAAATTTACAAATCAAAAATGATTATTTTGTCAACCAAATGCATAACAAGTTTTAATTCGTTTGACAAACCCCAATACCAATTTCATTTTTTTTACAAATTCCAATTCTTCTAACATGTTCCAATTTCTCTAAATACCAATTATTTTATAAAAAATCAGTGTACCAAACGCCCCTAATGTCACTACATGATGGTAGAACATGCATGTTTGGTCTTGGTTTACACGGTGGGGAAACAAGTCGATTTATGAAGAGATGGTTAACTATATTACAAGCGTATACAAGACAACAAATAGGTCATCTCTTTAGATGTGAATCGCGTCTACAAGGAATCAAATGCATGTTACATTTACGGGTAGAATGCGCAATTTTTTGATCTTTGATTAGGTGATTCGGCTCATTGATTTATAAAGAGATGGTAAATACGAAAGTGTGATATATACAACAAATTTGTTTATCTATGTGGACTCCATTCAAAAGACAAATCGAATGTATGGTCCAACTAAATTTTGGAAGAAAGTCATAGCAGGAGCCAAAAGGGACATGGGTTTTGTCACTTTGTATTATGTGTTATCAATAGGCGTAGGCTTTGGTAGAAACTCCTAGAAATGAAGCCACCGCCATTAGGAGGAAAACGACCTTATTATCTTCAATATTTAAATTCTTCAAAATTCGTATCTATTCTGTGTTTTCTATTAACATATATAGGAATAAGATCAAAGCGGTTTTCGTTGAGAAATGTGCGAACTGAATTTGAATCTTTGATCAAGACAAATCAATGACCAAGGGCCTAAGATAGAGGCAGTGATAACTTCATAACTAACTAGGCAAAGAAGGGAAAATCGTCACTTTTGACTTTTTATCTAGTTCCACCGTATTTTCTAAACACATATAACTTTTACATACCTTACTATTTTTTTAAATGTACATATGTATACACACACTATAAATCGAGGATTTTATTATTTTTAATTTGAGTATAGTATTAGTATATATATATTTTTTAAATACAACAATTTTTTTTAAAGTTTGTTGTATTGTGTTATAACAATGCGTTAGTTATATATTAATTGTCAATGAGCTGGTGGTGGAGTGGTAAGGGAGAGACCTGGTGTTCCTTCTGACCCAGGTTCGATCCCTACCCTCCCCATTAGTTTCTGAGACATGCAAATGAAGTCTAGCTCTTAGGCTGATACACCTGGTTTTTACCTATGCCGATCCAGGGTTCGAGCCTCGGCTCTCCCTCAAGCCCGGAAGAGGCCGTATTGGGTGAGATTTTTCCTTGGATGCTCTCCAACTCTGACCCTAGACAACATATTGGGCGGAGTTGAACGAGGCTCTCCCATGTGATTGGAGGTGTGACGTCAAAACATTCAATGTTCGCCGTTCAAAAAAAAGTTATATATTAATTGTTGCTATTATATATGCAATGGTGCATAATTATATACATAATTGTGAGCTATTATATATATAAATGTGTGTCATTATAAGCATGTGGGGTGTAATTAAATACTCACTTTGTACGCTTCACATTGATTTTTTCCATTTCCCACATAAACCACCCTTCGTGTCTGTATTATATAGATATGTTTAAATACATAGTCAATTTTAAATAGAAAAACGTATAAATATTTATATATTAACTTCGTATTAATTAGCAAATTCACTTTACTCACAAAATTCACTATTCATAAATGTACAAGCATAACAGCACATAGTACAAGCAAACAATACATGTTTTTTTTATTTTTTTTTTCAATTTCAACCCTTATACTATATATAATATACGATTTTAGTCCGTTTCATTTTCTATTAATTTCGTTTTCCACTATTCATAAATGTACAAGCATAACAACACATAGTACAAGCAAGCAATGCATTTTTTTTTCAATTTCAACCCTTATACTAAATATAATATACGATTTTAGTCCGTTTCATTTTCTATTAATTTCGTTTTCCTTTAATAACTTTCGTTCGTTAATTTTTTTTCAGAATACAGAGTGCGCGGCTGTTTTTTTTTTCAATGTTCCGATATAATTTTTTTTTTTAAAATAGAGTTGTATTCAAAATGGAGTTTTTTCGTATCGTTGTGTATAGCGAGTGCCGTTACCCTTTTTTTTTTCAATTTCAACCCTTATACTATATATAATATACGATTTTAGTCCGTTTCATTTTCTATTAATTTTGTTTTCCTTTAATAACTTTCGTTCGTTATTTTTTTTTCAGAATACAGAGTGCGCGGCTGTTTTTTTTTTGTCAATGTTCCGATATAATTTTTTTTAAAAATGGAGTTGTATTCAAAATAGAGTTTTTTCGTATCGTTGTGTATAGCGAGTGCCGTTACCGTTGTGGTACCAAGCCGATTCGAACATATTATGAGCGAACAACATCATTGTTGGTATTGATACTATCGGAACCCATATCGGTATTCGATTTTATGGTTTTCGAAGATCCGAACCGGTAAATTTTTATTTTGTTTTTTTTCCTTTTTATTATTTAGTTTTATGTTTCTTTTTTTACCATTATTTTTATCATTACGTCTACGTCTTTATTTAAAGGTTTTTTTTTTTCAATTTCAACCCTTATACTATATATAATGTATGCTTTTAGTCCGTTTCATTTTCTATTAATTTCGTTTTCCTTTAATAACTTTCGTTCGTTAATTTTTTTTTTCAGAATACAGAGTGCGCGGCTGTTTTTATTTTTTATTTTTGTCAATATTCCGATATAATTTTTTTTAAAAATGGAGTTGTATTCAAAATAGAGTTTTTTCGTATCGTTGTGTATAGCGAGTGCCGTTACCGTTGTAGTATCGTGCCGATTCGAACATATTATGAGCGAACAACATCATTGTTGGTATTGATATTATCGGAACCCATATCGGTATTCGATTTATGGGTTTCGACGATCCGAACCGGTAAATTTTTATTTTGTTTTTTTTCCTTTTTATTATTTAGTTTTATGTTTCTTTTTTATTACCATTATTTTTATCAATACGTCTACGTCTTTATTTAAATTTTAGTAACAATGAACACGACACCCGCCGCGAAACGCGGGTATAACCATCTAGTATTAGTTTAAAAGTAACACGGTTTATTACAAAAGATGTAAGTATTATATTTTTTTTTGGTGAATAATGATTAGGTTGAAGGTTGATAGAAAAAAGTATTATATTATATTTTGAGAAGAAGGGCACTACCAAATGATTGTTTGGAAGGAGTTCGGGTGGCTATGCCAGCAAGGCATGAAAAGGATCAGTTTTAATGCATGGAGAGTTGGAGACCCCCCCTCTCCCCCCACCCCCACCCCCCACTTCAGATATATGCCCCACTCCATAATCAATCTCTTACCCCATACTCTTTCCCCACTCTATTAACAAAAAGTCCTTTGTTTTGGCCATGTATCATTTTTTTAGGTAAACTAGTTTTTACGCCCCTCGTTTCGCGGCAGGAGTTTAGTAGTTTTTTTTCGCGTAATGTAGACCGTCAAGAAACGTAGAAGCGCACACCGATACTCGTTCCAAAAATACCAATACCAGCAATGATGTTATTTTCGGTTCGTCGAAAGCATAAATGCGAATACCAATACCGGCTCCGATAATACCAACACCGGCAGCGAAAAACAAAATCATTATAAAATGAAACGGGTTAAAAACGTATATTATACACATAGTATGAGGATGAAAAAAAAAAATTGGACAAAAAATAAAAAAATCAAGGTTATATATAAAGGAGAATGATACTTTTTAAGGTTCTAATCTTGATTTTAAGATTTCATTTAGAGATGTTAATCTTAGGGATGTAAATGAACCGAATGTTCAACGAACAGTTCGTGAACCGTTCGACGAAAAGTTCGTTTATGTTAGTTCGTTTGATAAATGAACGAACATAAACAATTAATTTCGTTCGTTTAGTTGAATGAACGAACATGACCAGAAGTCATATTTGTTCATTTATGTTCGTGGATGTTCGGTAATGTGTTTGTTTATGTTCCCTTATGCTCGTTTGTGTACGTTCATGTTCCTATTCGTTAAGTCTTTAAAGGTTATATTTTATATTTTACCAGTTAAAAGCATTTGTTAATTGTGTTTATAATAATTATGTCAAGTATGTAAAGATAATTATATCAATTGTCAAGTACTTCATATTTATTTTTGGTGCATTTTGTGTAATATTAATTTGAGATGAAAATGTTGATTTTATTCTCAAATAAATTTGTGTTCGTTTTGTTCGTTTCCTTAATGAAAGAACACGAACAAGAAATCTCATTCGGTTATGTGTTAGTGAACAGGAATTTCATTAATGAACAAACACGAACAATGCCTTATTCGTGTTCGTGTTCGTGTTCTTTTACGGCCCTAGTTAATCTTGTATAGGATTTGTGTGAATACAAATTCGCATAGGTTATGGTTGTAACCATAGGATAATAAATCTCATATAATCATGTTTTGTTTGAAGTTGTATGTGAGTTGTATTTCATTGTTGTTATATGTATAAATTTCAAACTTTTCACAAGTTTGACATATTATTAGTCTAAGATATGAATTTTGAGTATGTTTTTTTAGTCTTGATTCGGTCACCTAATCTCAATCTTGCGGAGACAAAAGCAAAACATATTAGGGTATGAGGTATACCCTCACGGTGGTCCCAAGTGAGCCCCCTCACAGAAGAAGGGACAGTGTTTCACCCAAGTGAGCCCCCTCACGCCACCTTTCAGTCAATCGCACACTGTCACCTCACCCTCTTCCCCTCACCCCAAGTGTTTCTTCTATGAATCCCCTCACTCAAACCCCCTCACGCTCCCTCACGCCATATGGGGGCGGTGTTCGTGACCCCACTCACGCCATGAAACCCCTCAAGGTTCCCACCTGTGAGGGTATACCACATACTCTTAAAAAACGATCTATGTCTAAATGGCAATCATAAATTTATAATTCGAAAACTGTGTGCGCCTTTTGAAACTACTAAAAATACCATTTTTAAAAGGGCTATAGTCCATGACTAAGTTTAATAGTTTAAGACAGTTAGCGGCGTTTGTTGGTCCGTAGTGACTAGTGAGGTTTATTTGAAGGGTTGTGTTATACGTATTTCTTTCTCTTTATTTTATATGTCGTACTCAATCCCTTAAAGTTTTGAATTCATACCATCTCACTCTTTTAGTTGTCACATATATAAAACTCCATATATTATTATTTTTTGTTTATTTTGTTCTTTAGTTAAATAAAATTTCTATTTTTTAAAAAGAATATAACATGTTTTTTAAAATGTGCTTTTTAATATATAAATTTTTTTATATAAGTATTTAAGTTTAAAAAAAATATCTTTCTTTATTTATAAAAAAAATGTTTCTTATATATTTAATATTTTATAAAAACGTTTGTTTGAGAAAGTGTTTTTTTAAAGTTTTTTTTAAATTAAAAAAAGTTATTTATTATTTTTAAAAAACATTTTTATTTTTTTCGAAAACATTTTATTAATTTTTTATAAAATGTTTTTTTTTTAAATACATTTTTTTTCTTAAATAAGTTTTTTATTTTTTTACAAAAAGTGTTTTTCTAATTTTTTGAAAACATTTATTTTTTGTAAAACGTTTTCTAATATGCTTTTATTTTTTTAAGAAAGTCGTTTTAAACCTTTTAAAAAAAACCATTTTAAAAATAATATTTTTTCCATGGGGAAATATGACAAGTTTTAATTTAATTTACAGGAAGTGGGTATGACAGATAGGAAATGGGTATATATAGCCTAACCCTTATTTTGAATCAATCAAACTAGGAATCGGACATCTAAAGGGTCTTCTCATATGTCTCTTAAAACTAGGCATTGAATAACAAAGAAAACATTATTTATAAAAAGAGTGAACTGTAGTTTCCATCAATGAGATTTGAACAAAACATCAAGTTTCGTCCACCTGTAACACATTTGATCCCCGACGTTTGATGTTTTAACACTTTGCGTCACTGGTCCTTAACTCCGTTAACTTTTATGTTAGTTTATGTGTGAAATTACTGATATACCCTTAACTCCATATTTTTCTTTATCATCAAACCACCCACCAATCCACCACCACCATCAACCCACACAAATAACATTTATTGAAATTTTTTTCTATTTAAGAACAAAATCTGTAAATTGCTATATAGCCAAAGGACAAGATTTGTAATTTACTCCTAATATTATTTGTGTTAATATTCTATCATTTTTCCTTCCCTCTTTATCCCTTCTCCACCCTTTCCCCTCCGTTTAGATTCTGCGTTCATCTCTCCACCTCCTTCGTCAGATCGATCTTCGCATATCACAATTCGTGTACTCAACTCATGACACTCGACTCAGGTGGATCAAGTGTAGTCGGTGAGTTTCTCAAATCACGTTTACTTCCGTATTCGATCTTCCGTGTTTCTTCCATTTTCTACAAAATCTGCTCTTCATTCGCCAAATTCGCGTTCTTCTGATATATAATTGTTAATTTGTTTAATCGGTTTGTGTAATTCGTTACTTAATTGGAACATCGGATGAAATCCAGAACTAAATCAAAGCTAGGTCAAATTAAATGTTGCTAGTTCGATTTCACTATTTGGGGATTTTTGTTACATATCCTTTGATTATTGCTCTGTAGTAGGTCTTGAATCTTGATTTTATTTTCTATCAGATTAGCGTTTGATTATACATCGTGTTAGGGTTTGACTAGGGTTGGGTCAAACGATTATGATTTAGACTTGATATTACTGGATGGATGTGGGTTGTGCTGGTAGAAGGTCATGGCTGGTAGTGGCGATAGGAGGCGGTGTGTGGTTGGTGGTGGTGGTGGCGATATGAGGTGGTGTGGATTGGTGGTGGTGGTGGGTGGTTTGATGAAGAAGAAGATGAAGTTAAGGGTATATCAGTAATTTCACACAAAAACTAACAGAAAAGTTAACGGTGTTAAGGATCAGGGACGCAAAGTGTTAAAACATCAAATGTCGGGGATCAAATGTGTTACATGTGGACAAAACCTGATGTTTTGTTTAAAGCTCACGGACGAAAACTGCATTTTACTCTATAGCCTAACCCTTATTTTGAATGAATCAAACTTGGAATCGAACATCTTTTTTTTAAAGGCTAACACCTGGCCTTATGGAGGATACTGACAAAATTCTCTTCGTCAGCACCCCTTATCAGGATTCAAACCCATGACCTTCACATGAGGAAACCTTTTTGCAGGAATCGGACATCTAAAGTGTGTTCTCATATATCTCTTAAAACTAGGCATTGAATAACAAAGAAAACATTATTTATAAAAATAAGGCAAATCTTTTTAGTTTCTGTAATATGTCTTAATTTCTTCATCCCATATTTAATGTTCTGTAATATGTTAATTTCTTTTTTTTTTTTTTTTTTGTTAGGTTCAAGTAAAAAGGATTTTTTAAATAAAAAGGGTGAGCATGATTTAGGGCTATTAGATTAAATTGTAGAAATGATTTAATGGTTGAGATGAAATTGTAGGAGAAAAAAATGTTTGAATGGTATTTTAGTCATGGCCATTTTTGTTGGCTTTTTATCAAGTTCCCCCCTTTTTTAAACGTTCATAACTTTTACATACGACATTATTATTTTTTTTAAATTACACCATAAAAACGAGCGTTTTTTATCTTTAAAACGAGTATAGTGTTGTTATATACAAAACGGATTTTTTTTTACGTTTTCCAGTTCATTGTGTAATTTGCTCGTCATTGTTTCTACTGTCAGGTCTGGTCATATTGCTCATTGCGTCAAATATTTCAGGTCATTGTGTAATGTCATTTATGGTCATTATGTAATGTCAGATTTGGTCATTGTGTAATGTCAGGTCTGGTCATTGTATCAAATATTTTTCATCATTGTGTTATATGTATTCATTATTGTGTTTTACGTTTTAGATAATTTCGTGTTATTTTTGTCACTGTTTTTTATGTATTTTAAATAACATAGTGATGAAAAATATTTGACACAATGACCTGACATTAGATACAATGACTAGACCTGACATTACACAATGACCAAACCTGACATTACACAATAATGTCAGGTCTGATCATTGTGTAATGTCAAAAATAACACGAAAGTATCTAAAACGTAAAACACAATGACGAAAACAAGTATTTTTTATCTTTAAAATAATTATAGTTTTGTTATATACAAAAACAAAAAAAATATATTTTTCAGCTCATTGTGTTATGTGAAGGAAATTGTTCAAATATCAATCCAATATATTTTGAATGCATATACGATGAAGTATCATGATAGTAAATTAACTCAATATTGTGTTTTTCTTTTAATGGAGTTCATGAATGTATTTTGTTTTTTCTTTCTCTTATTTGTTTAGGTAGAGTTCATATATACAGCTGTGTTTCTTTGTTTGACATGAAAATTCGTGACATGTTTTTGTTTGGTAGGTGTCATTTCACTATATTATATTAGTCGATAAATTAATATTTATTATATCTTTAAATTAAATAAAACATTATTTATATAAAAAATAACTTAATCATAGTATCAAAAAGATTAAAATTAGTCTATTTTAATATGATAAACACCAAAATTATTTCATTTATTTTGGTTTTTGATATTGAGGTGTTAATAAACTTAATATCCTAATCTCCAACCTTTTCCTTTTTGTCTCTTTTAAGGGTTATATAATATTTTCTTTTGATTTATAAAATTAGACAAGTCCCCCGATCATGTTATATGGAGGGCTGTGGGTTTCGAGTGATATGATTTTAATTGATAGATTAACACGATTACTTACCCTTCTTAATTTTATAAATTGGTAGTTAGCTTTAGAAAAATATATCATCACCAAAGTTGTCTAATTATTATTGTATTTAAACATGGGATCAAGTAATAATATATGTTATCATATATCTTTAGTTTCTAATAGAGGTGAACAAACTGGGTTATTTTAAAAAAATCGGTTTGGGTTACAACCCGGTTTGGGACGAAAAAATCAAACCCTATACGAACCGGTTTGGGTCAGTTTAAAAATGGTTCAGGCCCAAAATGGTAAAAAACCGGTTTTTTATTTTTATTTTTTTATCAAAAATGCAAACTAAACAAAAATAACTAAAGTACACTTTTTATTTAATACTTAAAACTTAGACATAAATTATAATACATAAAAAAAATACAAGTTAATACTTAAAACAAAACAAAAATAACTAAAGTTCACTTTTTAAATTCGTCATGATGCTTTTATTCTTCGTCCTTGAACCCGAGCAATACAAGCTAATGTGGTTTTTCAAAGTTATGTTTGCATCTTTTGAAAAAATTTACCACAAAATTTATAACGAGCCTTGTTCGGAGCATTCGTCATCTCACATAAATCAAAATTACACCAAATATCTTGGTTCCTCTTCGTAGGAATAACTCGAACCACCGTATTGCTTGAAAATGTATTACTTGAAGCCATCTGAGAGATTTTTTTCGAACGTTAAGAGAATTATGAGCGTTTTTGAGATTTTAGAGAGTAAAGAGCATTTTTGTACCGGATCGGGTTATAAACCGGTTCGAAAATCCAAACCGATTTTTTTGCCCACCTCTAGCTTCTGACCAGTGGCAGATACAAAAGTTATTGTGAGCGGGTGCACAAAGTATCAAAGCGAGTTTGGTCAAAACAAATCGGTTCAAAATGGGTCGGGTAAAAACAAATACTTATTTACATAACGATACAATAAAAATATTTATACCTATTTACTTAAAGATATTGTAAAACTATTCATACTTATTACTTAAACGTGTACAGATGACTGATTAAACACAAAAATATGACACAATAAGAAAAAAAACACATGTAAACCATAAATAAGAAGAAAAAAAATGTAATTATAAACCAAAAGTAAAAAATACAAAAAAAACTCATAAATCAATTGAATAATCAATAATAAAACATATTATTTATCTATAAAATTTAATTTGTTATGATTAATGTCTATTGTTTAGATGTTTAATATAAGACTATGTAAAAATCAAATGAAAGTAAAAGGTTTAATGTGTAAATTTAGTTATATTACAAGGGTTTATATAAAATTTTTATTTATTATTTTAATTATCAACGAACATTTTGGTTTTCCACTCTCCCACTTTCTCACTTTCCCATGTCACTTCATCATCTTCTTCTTCTCTTTTCCTCTCTCTCTCTAATTTTTTTTTCTCTATTAAAGTTTTAAGCATTCATGGCTTTTTATATAAAATTACCATCTTTACTTAAAATTCTCATCAATCTCTTTGGTTTCTTTCTCTCTTGGTTTGTTAAAAATCGGATGACGGGTGGCTCTTAGCATATTTAGGAAGGTGCCTACTAAGAGATATCGAAAATTTTCCACTACGCAGATGAATCTCAACGGGTGTCTCGCCCCCCACTGGAGGCTACATAAATTCGCCCCTGCTTCTGACGTTCCATTTAATTAGGTAGCTAACTTCTCCCTGGTTATGTTTTTTTTTCCATCATAAGTGTTAGTTACTTGATTAATTAGTCGTTTAGTTGAGTCCGAAAGGAGGTTTTCATCAATACTACTAGTATGATAATTAAAACTCTATTGTTCATTATTGTTATAAGTTTCTATCATACAGTTTGCAACATTTGAACCGTCATATCAACCAATATTGTTTGTCTTTACCACTAGAAGCTTACAAATTTGTTTATTGTTTTTAAGAGATCACCCATCCTTGGATTGCTCCTACGTGAGCACAATTAATTATGGAGATCTCCTTTCATCCATAGTCAATGTGTCCAAAATGCGTTTGTGATATTTGAGGTCCGACATTCCTTATGAACCCAACACATTTTCTATCCACGACCGTTGTGTGATTTGTCTAGGGTGTTGCACGTTATCCTATTATGTAAAATGCAATTTATTCCGCTATTATTTGTTATAATAATAAACTATATGATCATCATTGTGCGTAACAATTTTATTATTTATGTGTTTAAACAAAAAATTCCATTAGGATTTGGTATTTTGGTGACTCAAATATGTTTTTCTTATCACGAAATTTGAAATGAATTTTAGTTGGTTGAAAAGGAGTAGGAAGTGGTTATGAACACGGGGTAAAGTGTAACATTTCTTAAAAGTTTTTGTCACAAAATAATAAAAATATAAAGTACATGGACTATAAGTGTAAATATATGAAAGAACAAGGACCAAAAGTGAAAAAACTTGAAAATTGGCCGGTGAGGACCGTCACCAGTGGTAACGGTCCTTTATCAATCGGATCAGGACGCATCATTGATTGCCACGTGTCCGGAGACTAAGGCGTGAGGAATGACGCGTGTCAACCCTATGACGGACTGTCACGCCCCGTAACGGTCCGTTACGCCGCAATCTCACCAGAAGCTAACACGTGTCTAATGACTACACAAGCCCTAATCTTGTGACGGACCGTCAGCATCCATAACGGTCTGTTATGAATGCCGGTGATGGACCGTCACCCACTATAACGGGCCGTTACAGGACTGGTCTGATGCCTATAAATAGTTGACGATGTTCAGCTCATTTGAAGATTACAAATCGAATTTCAGAACACTTATACCCACTTTCCAACTTCCAAAATACCCGCTACTCGTACGTTTAAGTTCCAGAAGTGCCGGTTGTGTTAGACGAAGTTCCAGAAGCTAGGAAACACTCATCAAGAGATTCCAAGCTAAGAGAACTAAGTTGAGACATTGCCCAATAGAAACCAACAATTCTAGACTCACTAAGTCAAGACTCTGCCAAGGTGAATACATATATTTTTATAAAATGATTTCAAAACCATGAAAAGTTTTGAATTATGGTGTGACTCGAATGAACCAATAAAACCATTGGTTGCATAAGGTGATTTACTATATAGCAGTCAGACCATAAAGTCACGTATATATACACGTGTTACAGATGAGACGCTGGATAGGGTTTGATACCTTGGTTGTTCCAATACGTAAGACCTATATTGCTTGAGGTGTAAGGCGGGACTTTATAACGTAAAAAAATATCCAAGGTACCTAGTGTGGCTGGTGGTTAGAAAGCTGGCTGTGTAAATTGACCATAAACTATGGGCAAATTGTTCTATTTATTCAAGCTTGTTAGATTATAATAAAATAAAACATGTATTCACCAGTTTATACTGATAAAATATTTTCAAACGTTTTTACAGGTAAGCAAGGATGAATTTATATTGATATAGCCATGGAATGACAAGGAAATAAAGATGTCACGAAAGGGAACGTCACCCTAGACATCTGTTTGAAAGAAATGACTCTTGTAACCTTGGTCTTGTAAAATAAACGTTTGTGTAAACTATTAGAGTTTATCCCTGTTTATAATGAAATAAAACGGGAGTTTTCTCATCTTTTGAAAAGATCCTCAGGTATGAAAATTCATAAAACATTCCGCTGTGTTTATGGACTCTGGTAAAATGAAATAAGAAACAGGTACCAGTCGTTGGTCGCACGCCCGGGTAGGCTAAATTTGGGGTGTGACATAAAGAGTTCAAGAGACAACAATTTTAGAGAGAATTCTTGTAGATGTCAATCTAGCAGCTAATTGAGATTATCTCAATTCTAGTGCTACAAACTAATATGATGGATTTCATTAAAGTTAAAGGAGTATAATCTATCATAAGCCTCGTATGTTAGAGAACATGATGAGCATAGTACGAAAAGGGGTTATCGGTTAAAGAGTTAACTGAAGGATAGTGTTTTTAAAAGGTATATATGCAAAGAGTTGCACATATGAGAGTTTTTTTTAAGAGAAACGCTAAAATATCGCATTTAGTTTTACAAATCTGATTGCTTCTGTTAGAAAGCATTTCAAAAGAGTGATTGGTCAGTATTCATTCACAGAATGAAGTATACCTAAGTTGGAAAGAGTTCCAAAGAATGCAACGAATTTCATTAAAAGCTCCAAAAGAAGCAAGTGATTAACGTTTAAGATGCTTTTGAAAGAGTTTGAAATGCAGGTAACGGATTAATGTCTATCCAATAAATGAAAACAACTTATTTTGGAAAGTATTCCAAAGAAAGCAATTGTCATATATTAAAAAGGATGCTAGTTGGAAAGGTTCCAAAGTAACACATAATATAGTCACTTAATATAAATAAAGTCTAAAATGAATTTCAGAATAGACTACAATCTGGAAAGGGTTCCAAAGTCCTTTATCATTAGATCGTGTATATGATAGAGGTAAATCTGTAGATTAGTATTTAGATATTTTGAACATTATAAACAATATCATTTTATCCGATTAGAAATAAAAGTTATTGTCTTTTACATTAATGAGTACCGTGTTCTATATTAGCACGTTTAAGATCATTGAATAAAAGTTTTATTCAAAATGTCCGTAATCGATTAGAATTATGTGAATAATTCTAAAGTAAACTATTATAAATCAGCTGGTTAGTTATCACTAGAATATGGTGTTTAAAAATGTATGATCTCACTTAGCGTCATCTAACGTTGTTTATAGCAATGCTTTTCAGGTAAATCACTAGAATATGAAGAATAGAAACGGGGTCGAGCCTTGGTATGATACTATTGGATTGAACTTGGTTAGGTGATATCCTTGTCGACCAATATTGACTTTTGTAAAGCATGCTTGAGTAAATGGTCATGTTTCATATTGAATTAGTGATGATGTATCTTAGATACAAATTCGAAGTACTAGATCACTATAGAACTTTACTATACTTTAAAGTTATTACTATGAGCATCGCCTAGGGTTTGGAATTCAAATTATATATGTTTAAAAGTTTTTGGAAAAAATTAAAGAGAATCGAAACAATATTGATCAATTATATTTTCTGTGTGTTGAATAACCGAAGCAGATCTCTTCTCTTTAAGAAATTATAATGAAAAAAATAATAATAAAACTAACTAACTATGATAATTATAAAAGGTCAATAACTATCTTAATATTAAAATAATAGATAGAATAATGACTAACAAACAAACTTATAAATAAATGATAAATAAAATAATGATAAAAATAATAGATAATAAACTCAGCTAACACGTCCTCTCAAGTTGGATGTTTGAAGTAACGTGTAGCTTGAACGAAGTGAAGCAAATCAAGCATATGAGAAACCTTGACTAAACTAGCATTGCCTTCGTGATTCATTCTTTTGTATTCTCTTCGGAGTATTCTTCTGCTTGCGTTTGAATTTTGTTCCGGTTTTAAATTCAGGGTTGACGCTTGATTTGTAAAAGGAAAAAGAATTAAAACAAAAATACAGAATGATTTGGTATTCAGGAGCAAAAATGCTCTCAAACCATGAAAAAATTCAAAGAGAATCGAAACAATATTGATGGGTTAACATGGTATTGACAGGTTCCTTAAGTTTTCCGGTAACGGGCTCCTATAGTTACAAAAAGAAACAAGTCTTTTAATATTTAACAATTATACTTATTAGGAATAACAAACAAACAAAATAAACACACCGTAATATCCCACTATGATAGAAGGATCTACGAATGATAAGATCACTACTAGAAAACATGCATATTTTCTACAAAAGTTTCCGACACCAACAAAAGAAATTTCGCACAAGTGTGCGACAACTTTCCGACAAAACAAAAATAAAAAAGTAACCACAAGAATTCCTTACAATTTTTCGACAAATTTATTAAGTGAACTTATTTATTTAATATAATCGTCGGAATATTGTCAAAAATTACCAATGAAAAGCTTTTGTTGCTAATTCGTCGGAAAATAAGTCGGGACTTTGTCGAAAAATACATTTCCTACGGGGTTTTTTCCAACAAACACTTTTTGTCGGAAACTTGTCGCTAACGGTCAATTCCGACAAATTTACCACGAAACTGATGTCGCAAAATTTTCATTTTTTTAGTAGTGGATGTGAACAAGCCTTAACTTCATCCCAATAGATAAAAATGTTGTTTCAATAAAAAATTTATCCTTATTAGGAATATGTATCTTTATTATGTAACAAGTCTTGCTATACAATGATCATACATGATTTAAAAAGTTGCCATGTTACCAAAAAAAAATGGACTAAAGATATTTATTTCACATTTTCCGGTTTGCTTTATTATCCAACCCGGTTTATCGATGCCTCTAATGCTCTATGCTCCTATATATAAAATTTCTAGATCCGTAATTTCATGCACCACCCACTTTTCTTTATTACAATGCATTTGGCTTTTATATATCCACCCACAACCACCATATTAAACTTTTAGATGCAAAACTAAAGTTTAAGGATGATTGGAATAATTGTATCTTTCAATTAAGTTAAACCATTTTAAAAACAAGAAGATATATAAAGGGAAGTAGGTGTTGGAACTTTTAATGATTGATTTCAGACAACTTTGGCTAGCTAGTCCATGTAGTCCATATAAATTATTATGCTAATATGGTGTGGATAAACCTAGGTGTAAAAAACTAATTTTTTCTATGTAATATTTTTAGGAATTATTGTTAAATAAAAAGGAAGAAATTTCATATTATTTAATGTTGAGAAGAATTATATAAATTTATGAGAAGTGAGATAAAAAAGTCACAAACTCAAGTTTTGTAAAGAAAATATGATGAATGAGAATTTGGGAATGAGGGGTTAATTTTGTCAAGTTTTTAAACTTAAATATCTAGAGGTAAGTGGTGCGTGTTTTGGTACGGGGTGGGCACAAGTTGAATCGAACGTAATCGTTAAAAACTCAAACTGAATCGAGCCTAAACGAGCTCTAGGCCAAGCTCCAGCTTATATTAGAGCTCGTTAAATAAACGAGTTCAAGCCCGAAGTTTACGTATCAAGTTTGACTAGACTCTTAAGTCTAAACGAATCTTTTATGTACATAGTTTTTATTTAATATATTAAATATATATTATAAAATTTTGGCAATAATATATATTATAATAATTATATGTATAAATAAATATAAATACATACAAATAAAAAAATTAAAAAAATAATAAATGAGATGAACTGAATATAGGCAATTCCTAAGTCTATTGTTACACTTGCTCTTAGTAATCCCAAAATATATTCGACTTTTTATGGTTTGCACATTAAGTTATTATCTTTGTCACGTTAACAACTAAAATTTGACTCAAATAATGCACGGTTTTATACAAATAGGTATAAATTACTCTGACCCAATTATGTAAGAGTTGGTCGATTTATGTTATATTTAACGATTTAAATAGACGAAAGTAAAATTCCATTCATGTATTTGGGACTTCTAAGGGGTGATAATATGGGAAAGAAGAGTGCTTGGAAATGTATAATTGATAAATTCTTGAGTCGCTTGTTAAAATGGAAACCGTCCCTCATTTCTTATGGTGGTAGATCCATGTTGGCACATTCGGTTCTTGGGACGATGGGTATTTACTTATTTTCTATTTTTCTAGCTCCTCCTTCGGTTTTGAAGATTCTTGAAAGACTTCGGTCCAATTTTTTTTGGGGAGATTCGGGTAATGGTAAAAAAAACTGCACTAGGTGGCTTGGAATAGAATTGTGGCCTCTAAAGAAAAAGGTGGTGTTGGGATTGGGTCGTTAGAAACTTTTAATTTGGGGCTTTTGCTAAAGTGGCATTAGAGATTGGTTCATAATCCAGATAGCTTATGGGTGTTAATCCTAAAGTCTATCTATGGAAGTAAGCTTGGTGTTCCCATAGTGGAGAAGTTGCCTCGAGGTAATGGGGTTTGGGTTTGTATGTTGAAGGCATTCTCAAGACTTAATGGTCATAATATTATCCCGTTCTCTTCAATCTCAAAGGAGATTGGTAATGGGAATACTTCTCGCTTCTGGTTGGATTTTTGGTTAGAAGGTCTCCCGTTGGCTCATAGATTCCCTCGGTCATTTGCACTAGAAGAGGATAAATTCAGTTTAGTTGTTGACAGAGTGGGTGGTAGTAGTTGGCAATGGCGGCGTCCAATCCGGATAGGTAGAGAACAGTCGGATTTGGATCTATTGTTGAAGGACTTGGATCGGGTCCTCTTGGACCAGGGTGAAGACCGTTGGGTGTGATCGTTGGATGGGTCGGATGAATTCTCCGTGAAAGGGTTAGAAAAGTAATGGAGGATTTTCTTCTTCCAACGTGTTCATAACAAACGAGATGGAATAAATTTCTTCTAAATAAGGTAAATCTATGCGCGTGGAGAATTTTGATATATATGCTTCCTACTCGGGTGAAACTGGATCTAAAAGATATAGATGTCCCTTCCTTATTATGTCCGATTTGTGATAATGTCTTGGAAACTGTAGATCATTTGTTCGGTGAATGTTATCTAGAAAAGTCTCTTTGGGCAAAGGCGGCGGCTTGGTTGGAGATTATTTGGCCGATGAATACTAATCCAGGGGCTTTGATTGAGTGGGTTGTAAAGTTCTGTTTCAAAAATCATCTAAACAGATTATTGAAATGGTCATTTTTGTTACTTGGTGTAACACCCCAATTTTTATGAGACGTATGAGTTGAGGGATTAAAATAATCAATAAATGAAACCCCAAGGGGGTAGAGTGTAAATAGACAAGAGTTCAAATTTCAAAGTGAAAATTTGAAGTTTTAGATCTGTGACGGACCGTCATAGATGGGTAATGGTCCGTTGCGAACGGTGACGAACCGTCACAAGGCATAACGGTCCGTTACGGCTTCACCACGTCAATCATTAAGGGGATGACACGTGTCTGCTAACTGTTAATGCGTTGAAACCCTCTGACGGACCGTCACGAGAGGTAACGGTCCGTCACAGTCGAAAATTTGACCGCTCATCCGGGTGTTGACGCGTGGCAGCTGACTCATACTCCTGACGGACCGTCACGGGAGATAACGGTCCGTTACGGAGACCGCCCATAATTGGGTGATGGACTGTCACCAATGGTAATGATCTGTTACGGGGCTAGAACTTGCCTATAAATAGAAAGGTCGGGGTTTTGGTTTTAGACACAATTCCATACTCTCAAAACACACACTTAGTCTCGGTAGATGCGCCCAGAAGCCCCGGCTCGCGTAAAGAAGTCCAGTTTCCCGTCTTTCGGCCCCAATATGTAGTAGATAATCCGAGGTAAGATTCCGACTAGTTCCTAATGACTTGGTTACTTTCACTAAGCTAGGAACTTGTAATTAAGTAATGTTATACTGGCTTAGGACCTTGATCCAAGTCGCTGTGCTGTTTATATTAGCACAAAAGGATTGTGTGAAATAGACGAAAGTTAGAGTGAGTTCTATGAGGTCCTTTTTAAATGTTTTGGGCCGGTATGCATGCTAGAAATATTTACATAAATGCTGTATACCCTTAATAGCATTCATAATGTTGCAAGAGGTTATGTATAAAAGATATCTAAATCTTAAAACTAAGTAACGGGGTATTCATGAGATATCAAAGAAGTGTTAGGTAACCATCTGACCGGTATGTTGTTATCTGGCATATAGAATGTTCTGTCTAAGGAAAAAGTGGTGTATAAATCCCTCTTGGACACGTCATTCTTTCCTGGGAACATTTCTGTTAAAGGTACTACTCTGGGAAGATTACCACCTTATCTTCTTTGATATACCATGAATAAACCTTTACGAGGATTTAGGATAAAGATTGATTTTGAAAGAGAGAAAGAAAGAAAGAAAGAAATCATTGCCTTTTAGAATGATTTCATAAAGTAAAGTTTTTGAGAAAGAAAATGGTTTTGACACGTAAGACGTTTTAGAACTTATCATGGTATAATGGTAGAGAAGTCAGGGTTTTACCTTGACTAGCAGAAGGTCTTGACAAAGAAAAGAGAGAAAGAGATAGAGTTTTTGGCATGTTTTGTCATGTCAAATATTTTGACTATATTGGTCTGTACAGAAAGAAAAGATTTTGTCACGTCTGGCCAAATACCACATAATATCTTGCAACTTAGATAGACGCAGAGAAGTACTGGATTCCTTTGTGGAATGTAATATACACACCTTGTGCAAGGGTATGTATAAGTGGTGACGACCGCTTGGAAGTTAACGTGACCTCGAAAAGACATGTGTGCAAGTTTAAAGTATTATGTTTGGGCAAGAAGTTAATATGATGTTTTACTACATGTCATATAAATCCATTTATGAATGAGACAGAGGTCAAAGATAAATGTGACTAAAACTTAGAACTCACTAGTGTAAGCTGACATATGTTTAAGCATGTGTATCAGGTAAAGATATAGCTTCTTACAGTAAAAGAAAGGGGCTAGAGTAGAGGCATCTGGGGTTGTCTAGTATACTCTGACTTGCTGGCATTAGAATAGAAGTGTTGTACTTTCTCTAATGTACTTTAAACAAGTTTCATGAAATAAATATAATATTTTAAAGTCTTCCGCTGTGTATGATCTCTGTTTACTATATGTTCATGAATAAATCCGACAAGTGGCTGGCATCTCTGGTGAGTCGGGATGTGGGTGTCACACTTGGAAGAATCGTAATGGTGTAGTTTTTAGTGGGAGTTCTTATAATGTTGGGTTATGTTTTGATGATGTTTTGAATCTTTCGTTTCTTTGCTACGGTCATAAAAACCGTAATTGTAAGTTGTCTTGGACATAGTGGCTTAAAAATCCGATCTTATGTTTGTAAGTTTTTTGTGCTAGCTCCTTGTTAGTGTTTAATAATATGCCCGCTGTTTAAAAAAACCATAGCTAAAAAGAAAAATAAATAGAACAAATAAAACATTTTGAAAGTCTTAGACGTATCTAAAATTACATCATTTAATGTTTTAGTTCGTTTATGTAAGGCCCCAAACCCGGGAGACCTCATTTATTGAATTTACTCATCAACGCATAGCACATATACATGAGACATTCATCAACTCACAGCGGAAACAATTAAAACTTTATCATAAACAACAGAAGCATAACATGTCTAACGTAACTTGTCTGGTACAAATTTAAACTTGTCTTAAAACAACATAAACTTAAACATAAACGGGATGCCAGACTCTGGTCTTCGGGTAACTCTTCTCGCCAAGCCAAACTTCCTCATCCACCAACAACCACCTACACTTAACTCGTGTACATGCTAAACATCAGCAACGCTAAGTGAGTTCTAACGTTTAGTTTAATCAATCATACGAAAAAGTTTGGCAAAACATACATAATTCCATTAAGACAAAACTTTATATACTTTATCTGTAAAACAGTTTAAAAACATATGATAACCGTCAATTCCGTTAACTGGCATCGCCCTCCATGATCAACGATCATGAACCGACGAATACCGCTTAGCCATCAATTCTTTTGTCACTACTGTACTGCCCCCATGGTCTACGACCATGAATCACCATGTCAACGACCATGAATCAACAAGTACTAGTATTGTCCTCGTGATCAATACCGCTTAACAGGTACTAGTATTGTCCTCATGATCAATATTGTACTGGTATTGTCCTCGTGATCAATACCGCATAACAGGTACGTATTGTCCTCGTGATCAATACTGTATTGGTATTATCCTCATGATTAATACCGCTTAACATGTATAGGGAGATTGCGTGGACCTCCCGAGTAAACGCCGTTACTCATCTCAGTTGCACAACCGTTAACGAACCACAAAGGCTCTTACTAATGGGCATAACTCATAACTAGCATCTTGTACAAGTAACATCTGTCCCCAAAGGACCTTAACGAGCTGGTACATATTCCTGTAGAAAAACTGTTCACTTTCTTTTCATAAAACTTTCTTTAACTTGTTCAAAACTTAACATATAAGATGTCTTTGTTTATGTATATAAAATATAATAAACGTTTGCCATAAAATATCTTTACTTTACTTAAAACATACTTTGCACATGTATCATGCACTTGTTTATGTATATGAAAATATAATAAACGCTTGCATTAGAATATAGCTATACTTTACATAAATCGTACTTTTGCCTCTTTTAAACATTTCTCTAAAACATAACTTTCGCTTTCGTTTACTAATATAAAATATGTAATAAACATTTTTCACTAAGTATGCACAGCACCCCTAAAGCAGGCAAAAAGAGGATTAGAACTCACCTGGTATACGATCTACTGTGGAAACTAAAAAGTTTTGGCTACACAAGTGCTACGTGATCTGTACGAATACAATACATGAAATCGGTTAAAATTTTCTAGTGTCGCCTATTAGTGTCGGCTGATAGTGTCGTTTAGACACTCTATAATGTCCCCTGATAGTGTCGACAGGGACTCTATAGTGTCACCTGATAGTGTTGACAGGCACTCTATAGTGTCACCTGATAGTGTCGACAGGCACACTATAGTGTCACCTAAACTTGCGTTCAGGACTTTGTGTCGTGATATAGGAGGGTTGACACTCTTAGTGTCTTCATCCCCTTCGAGTGTCGCCTGATAAACAAAAATCTCATACATGCCCGTTTTCAGTTCAAAATTATAACTTTTACGCTTCAAAACATTCTAATCTTATCCATGAAGCTAGATATATGGTTTTTAAGTATAAACACACGTAAAAATCCGACCTTTTTGAAGAAAACTCCTAAAAACCCATTTTCAACAAAATCTCAAATCTGGACAAGTTTCTTACCTCTAATCGGCTCATTTCTTCAGCAAAGTTTCATATAAACACCGGAGAAGAAGGTTGGATCGATCTTGGGGCAAATCGACAGTTTCTCTCTAGGCGTTTCTCTCTCTAGAAATGGGAAGAGGATGAAATGAAGAAATGAGAAGTGAGGGTGGAAGACAAGGGTTTTGATGGACCCTTGGCCCATTCACTTCCCTCCTAATCGGCCCACTCGCACCACGGCCCAAGTCCGACCCACCAAGCTCTCTTTTCCTTGTTTTAATGTAAATCTCATGCCCGATCTAATGCTTTTGAAATACGGGATGTTACAGTTTATCAAAACTAATTATATAAAATTTTAAAAATATGAAATCTTTCTAAATAATATTTATGTGAAATTTTAATTAATTAAGTAATCCAATGCAATCCAGCTCATATTAAAAGATAGAGTAAACTGCAGTTTTCGTCCATGAGCTTTGATGCTTTTAACAGGTTCAGTGCAGCTCTAACACTCTGAGTCCCTGACGTTATATTTTTAACACCTTTAGTCTAATTCACTAACTCTGTTAAGTTTTTTCAGTTAGTTTCTTGTTAAATGACCAAAATACCCTTCTTCTTCCCAACTCCACCACCACCACCAGCCGCCGCCACCACCATCGGCCGCCCACCACCTGCCACCACCCCATCTGCTACCACCCCCACCTGCCGCCCTCTCTTCCGGCAATGATTTTGAGAAACTATTTACGTAACGTATGTGGGACCGTAACACACAAAAGTGTTCAATTCACACCTCTTATAAATGCTTTTCTCACTTTCCCAGCGCCAACACCATCCCCACTCTTTTCATCCCCCTATCTGTAACCGTGAAGACCAACAAACACAGCTCTCACGATGAACGAACGCTGGGTAGCTGCGGCGATTACCAACGACGCTCTCGTGGCGGAGCTTCTATTACGTCTCAAACGATCTTCATCCTCCGATTCATTACCACCGCTGAATCAACCTCCGGTATGGGCAGGGGCGGATGTAGTGAAGCGAGGGGGGGTGCACAGGAACCCCCCGAGTTTTGAAATTTTAGTGTAACGGTAGGTAAAAAAACTAGGGTGAACCCCCTAAAATATTATAGGGTGAACCCCCTTACGACGGCGCCCACTGCTGCTCGGTTGATCCGGTTGTGAAGCTATAAAACTAAGAACTCTTTCTTGAACTAAATGTGTGTTCTTGAGCATTCATATGATTAGAGGTAAAAAATTGATAGAAACAAATGAGTAGATGACTCTTAAATACAAATTAGTTGATTTTGTGAACATTTGAAGCATAATTTTCATGTTTTTTTCTTTGCTTTAGACCTCCAAAAATGGTTGAGCCGCCCCTGCCCGACCCGACCCGACCCGACCAATCGAACCGAACCGAAAATTTTTATGTCCGGCCCTATGAAATTGGATCATCTAAAAACAGTGAACCCCCTGAAAAAAAATTCTGGATCCGCCACTGGGTATGGGGCGATCGTAAGTCTCGCTCGAAAGCATCAACCGTCGGGAAAGGACATCATCAGAGGAGCCCTAGCACGCCGTTGTCTTGGAGCGACGGTTACGACGAGTCTAGCCATCCGTCAGATCTCTTCTCCGGTAATAAATCCGTCAAGGTTTGTATCAATTTGGCTGGGCTATTTCCAACCAAAAAACTTACTTTATAGCTAATCTCTTATCCTTATGAATTGCAGGTCCTTCCTTTATTTGGAAAGAAAAGAATACTCGCCTGAAATGGGATGACTGAGGAGCGTGGCGGATTTAAGCATTTGAAAGCGTCACCCGTCCCCCTAGCACCTCCGGAGAGGGGCTGTCGGAAGAGAGGGCGGCAGGTGGGTGGGGTGGTGGCAGGTGGTGGTGGCGGCGGGTGGTGGTGGTGGAGTGAGGAAGAAGAGGGGTATTTTGGTCATTTAACAAGAAACTAACTGAAAGAACTTAACGGAGTTAGTGAATTAGATTAAAAATGTTAATAAAATATAACGTCAAGAACTCAAAGAGTTAAGGGTGCACTAAACCTGTTAACAGCATCAAATCTCATGAATGAAAAATGCACTTTAGTATAATAAAAGATAAATAGACTTGATGACATCTTATTGGTGAGGGAATATAGACTAGAGGCTGTAGTTTGAAGTTTATTTGATTTTATTGATTAAAATAGTACACGTCCTTTTCTATGGTCTTAATGGAAGACGTGAGGTTCTTATAAATGGAATCTTAAATAGGTCCATAATTAAAGCAACCTTCTATTGACTCATTTTGGGTATGGGGCTGTGGAGAGGGTGTGAGTGACTAGTCACTTAATCAATTGACTTCGACATATAACCATTACAATAATTAAAACAACAGTTTTGACTTTGGCTATTTGTATAGTATTTTATGATTGTGATATCAGAGATCTCTAAACTTTCTTAAAAATTTTCAAAAATAATTTAACTTAAAACGGAAAGCTTAAAATGATTTACATTTCATCATCTAAATTCAACTTAAAAGTTGATGTCTAAAACCATTAGTTTCCTTGCTGCGCATCTCCTGTTGGAACACAATATATCATATCATCTCTTAGAGACGCTTGATCTTAAAATCCCGTTCAAGATCTTGAATCCTTTGTTGGAACCGCTTTATCTTGAGATCTAGTGGGTCGAGATAGACTCCATCCCTGCCTCGGCCGATTGTTCCATGAATAGAATGTCAATCTCTTTTACAAGCACCCATTTGATCACCTTGAGGTCTGATACCAAATGATGCGGAAACAGAAGCAATCAAATGGTTGAAAAATCTCTAGGTTCACAAAACCTTCAAAACCTAATGGTTTTGTAAATAAAACTCAATCTCAAAACTAATCATCGATTCCTTCATCACCAAAACAATAATACTTTAAGAGTTCAAGAATAATAACCAACAAAAGATAAAATCAAACGAATATAAATACTAAAAAAACTTGAAATTCAAAGTCCTATTTCTCCATAATTCATGCAAGACTTTTACGCCCATGCAAACTCCTTTCATACGATCTGTTCAGCTGGGTCGACCTCTTCTAGGTCGCCATCGGGTGCGGGTTCAGGTCACCCTGAGACAAACTTTTCAGCTTGTGATCCGTGTTTAATAATAAAATCATTTAAAAATGCTAACATAAAATACATTATTTATACATTAACATGGAGAAGATTAGATTTGGAGGGAATATGTGGTTAAGAGTTTCTAGATTTTAGTTCTTAGGTTTTTGATAAATTGACACCCATAAACGTACAATCATTAATAAGAAAACTTTACATGAATCGAAGATTCTTTCACACAAATGAATGCATACATTGGCATATATTAGTCATTGCCGGATGGTAAGAGATGGGTGGGGGCGGGGTCGATTCTGAATTGGTGGTGATAGTCAAAGAGGCAATGAAAACAAACAACAACAATTGATGAATATAACGACAATCGAGAGAAGAAGGTGAGATAGAAAAAATAGAGTTATTTTAAGATTTATTTATAATAATAACTACTTGATTACAAGCTCGCGCGTTGCGTCGGGATCGTATTGTCTCAGTCCCGGCGCGCGTTGCGGCATAAATTTCATTACGATCCTAAATTTCAAAACGCGTATACGAAGAACCTAAGAGTCCCATGAAAAAAAAAGTTCAAAACAGTTAAAAAAAATTATTAACAAGTAAATTGGAAACGCAAAAGGGAAAAAAAATGCTAAAAGGAGGAGGGGGGGGGACTCGAACCCAGGTCACCAAGGGTAGGGTATTTGCGCGCTCCCATCTCAACCAAATGCCTTTCTGGTTTAAACTCGACATAAGTATGTATTTATTAAGGGAAAAAAATCGGAACCTAATAAAAAAGCTAACCAATACTAACCACGTGACGATGCTGTCCAATAGAAGGAAAACGCTCTTCCTATGGAGTTCCCTTTTAAGTAAGTTATTTAATATACAAGTTAGATTTCTTGATCTCGTCCCTATAAAAAAGTAAAAAAAACTTTAAAAAACTAAGAAAAGGATGCCTAGTCATATTAATACTAGCAATGTGTTCTACTTGTTGAATATATAACATTGTTTTCAATAATTATCTAGTGCAATTAACCTAACAAACAAAGTCAAAGAAGAATCGCTTAATGTATTGAGATTGAAGCCTTGCACTTCTCCTTCTTTGAAGAGATCCCCTGTATATGTGTTAGTATAGGGATGTGTGTTAGATCACCTAAGGATTAATTAAGGAATATAATTGACTTGGTAAATATGTAATTTTTAATCATTGTCTTAAGGTATAACACGTCATCACTAAAAACAACGAGAACTAAAACACATAAATACCACCGAGCCTTCTATTTGAGTGATAGCCCCATGACTCTTTAAATGGAGAGTCATAGGTTCAAGTTTCACTTGTGACAAAATGTTTCAGATTAAGCCAGAGGTTTTCTCAGTTATGGGTTTCCTCCGGTGTGGTGTGGGGCCGGTTAACCACAATTTCGTTCTTTGGACGAAAGGGTGACCTGTTTGTTAGGGTGATTACGGATATCAGGGCCTTTACTGTTAAAAAAAAAAAAACTAAACACACAAATTAAATAAGATTTTTTCCCTTTTTTAACTACAAGAATTATATTAAAAACCCACAAGTAAAAAACTAGAGAGGATAAAACAAGACCATTAATGTATAAAGATAACATTATCAAATGAGTAGACATATCTATAACGTCATTATCAATTATTACTTTTATCTTTTTCCATCATAAAAATTTTAAATTATTTAATAATTCTCTTATTAAGTTATATCATATGCCAAAAGTAGAGTCTTTGATGTTTACATGCTGACTTTTGACTATATAATGTTTATCCAAATCACCTACAATGAGTTTAAAATCCAATTGTGTTTATAATGTTTTTTTTAATTAAATTAATTTATTGTATTCCAAACCAAATGTTCCACGTAACCCTAACCTTTTGCCAGCCCCTTTAAAACCTTCTCCCTTCTTCCTCCTCCCTCGAACAGACCATCAATGGCGTCCTCTCGTTTCTTAATATTTATTTTCACTTTATATTTATTTTCTAATTTGACATCTTCCAAATTGCTTATTTTCCCACTCACCCACTCCCTCTCAAATTCACAATTCAACACCACCCACCACCTCCTTAAATCCACCACCACCCGCTCCTTCACCCGTTTTCTCCGCCACCACAACCGCCAAGTCTCCGTCGCACTCTCTCCGGGAAGTGATTACACCATGTCTTTCTCGCTCGGCTCTGCACCCAAACGGACAGTCACTGTTTACATGGACACCGGAAGCGACACCGTTTGGCTCCCGTGTAAACCTTTTACATGTATTATGTGTGAAGGAAAATACGACCCCAAAACGACGCCGTCGCCCCATAACCTCTCTGCCTCTGCTGCCCCTGTCACGTGCCAGTCACGTGCTTGCTCTGCTGTTCATTCCAACGTGGCAACCTCTGACCTATGCGCCATGGCGCGCTGCCCTTTGGAGTCGATTGAGATGTCGGAATGCGGTAAGTATTCCTGCCCGGCGTTTTATTACGCTTACGGCGACGGCAGCTTCGTCGCCCACCTTTACAACGACAGTCTCGAAATTCCGATGTCGTCACCGCCGTCGTTGGTGATTAAGAACTTCACATTCGGCTGCGCTCATGAAGCTCTCGGCGAGCCGATTGGCGTGGCTGGGTTCGGGCGCGGCGCGCTGTCGTTACCGGCTCAACTTTCGGAATTTTCACCTCATCTCGGCTCGCAGTTTTCTTACTGTTTAGTTTCCCACTCTTTTGACACGGACCGAGTCCGACAACCGAGTCCACTCATTTTAGGCCGGGTTGACTCGGTCGTCAGTGAAAATAAACGGAAAGGGGTCGGAAACCCGGAAACCGACGACTTCGCATACACTGCGATGCTTGAAAACTCAAAACATCCTTACTATTACTACGTCGGGTTAGAAGCCGTCACCGTTGGTAACCGGCGGTTACCGGCGCCGAAAAGTATGAAAAAGATTGACGGAAAAGGGAACGGCGGGATGGTGGTTGACTCCGGTACGACTTACACTATGTTACCGGAACGATTTTATAATTTGATTGTATCGGAGTTTGGGAAACGGTTGAAGCCGGGTTATAAACGGGCTGGACCGGTTGAAGACCGGACCGGGCTCAGTCCGTGTTATTACGTGGATCGGGTCGGTACGAAAGGGATTGTACCGCAACTCGTGTTTCATTTTGGGGGGAATTCCAGTGTGGTGATGCCTAGGAGGAATTATTTTTACGAGTTTATGGACGGTGGTGATGATGGGAAAGTGAAAAGAAACGTAGGGTGTATGATGCTGATGAACGGTGGGTATTTTCCGGATTCGGGTGGGCCATCCGGGTTGTTGGGGAACTATCAGCAACAAGGGTTGGAAGTGGTGTATGATTTGTTGAAGAAACGGGTCGGGTTTGCTAGGAGGAAGTGTGCGTCTTTGTGGGATACGTTGAGTTGACTTTTGTGTTTGGTGAGATGAGGTTGACCACACGTGCGGGGCATTAATGGAAGTTGTAAATATAAGTTGGGAGCGAGGAGTGGGGATAACTTTGCACAATGTACAGTATGGGTTGGGTTGTCACCTTTTGATATTGACACGCTACTTTGTGTAAAGAAATAAGCGTCATTGTGGAGTGGAATTAGTAAAACGTAACCTGGAATAAAAGTATATTCATTCATAATTCGGTATATCAAATAAATGACGCAGGGCCGTCTCCGAGAATTCGAATGCCTTACACGAGTTGTAAAAAAAATGCCCATAATAAAAATTACTTGTTTAAAAAGGCGCAATAATTTTTTTTAAAGCCTCGAAAATTTTAAATATATATATAATTTTTTTCTTTTTGGGCCACTCGAAATGTTGGGCCTCTTACGGTCGTGTTACCCGCAGTGTCTTCCAGCCGCCCCTGAAATGACGCTTGATCAAGTGTGGATATTTGTATCATAAAATAAATTTTTTGGTGGTATTCGTCTTAAAGATGTTATATGTTAAAGGGGTCATTGGTTTTGTCATGTCATAGGTTATAGACATATCAGGAGAGTGAATCCAACTATTGATCACTGAGATACTGGAATTACATGCGTTTTTGAAATGCACATGATAACCGTTGAGTTACTCCCAAAATGATATTATATGTAGGAGCAACGATGTGTAATAAAAAACTAATGCAATTGATATAATTTAAATTGCATCTTAATTCAAACTAGTTTGGTTCTCGACCCCGCGCTTCGAGGCAGGATGTTTCGACAGAGGTAAGATGGTAATTTTAACTCACGCCCCCCTGTTGAAACTCGCCGTCCTCTCTTCGTCTTCAACATGAAAGGCTATACGCAGCATAAGTTGCTGCGGATAAGTTTCTATGCTGCGGATAGTTAAGTTTTGCTACTGATCTACAACTATGCTGCGGATAGCCTTGTCGAAACTAAACTTAACGGAAAGAATTTAACGAATTTAGGTCCAGGGACTCAGAGTGTTGCAGATTGTATACCACAGGTACTCAAAGCGTTAAAAATTCGTGTTAGGGACGCATTATGTTAAATCGTGTAATTTACTCTTTATAAAAATAGTTTTGACTTTATTATTATTTTTCTTTTACCAAGTGGTCATTGACCATTTTTTCGTTCTCCGGAGACTAAGATGCTCAAAATCTCAGTGTTTTCAACTAGACCGGTAACCGGTTGGTCGGATAGGAAACCGATCATAAAATCGTTCTTATTATGCCTATTTGAACCATTTTTTAATCGGCTGGTTACTGACCGAACAAGTAAACCATGTCAAACAGACCGGGTGGTCAGATTGGATTTCCATTTTTTTATTCAAAATCTTATTTTTAATTAATTTATTATTCGAAGTTATATTTTTTACTTATTTTAAGTCTATTATATTTCATTAAAATTTCAAATTGACAATAAATAATAAAATATTTTTATATTTTTTATCAATATACATAATTTTAATATACATATTTTTATGATGCCTTCTGGTTCAACTGGTCTGACCAGTTTGACCAACGGACTTTCATGACGACCGGTTCATTGTCTTATCCGGTTATGAAAATATCAAAAAATCTTGTTCTTAGAGGGGAGGGTGTGGAGCACGACACGGCACGACTTATGTGGCCTCTCGGTCACTCGCGACACTCACGAAAACACCACCCCACCCATCTTCGTTCGCGACAATGGATGGGCATTGGGTGAGTCTGGTCACGATCGGCATTCCAATTTTCTTGCCGTTGTAACGGCTAGTTTATTTAAAAAAATAATTTTTATTCATATTTTTCCTCACACCCTTTAAATGCGTATCCAATTTACATTTTTTCCTCATACTCTTTCTTCTCAAACTCTCTCAAAATTTTATATTCCATGGATTTATTTCTCTTCAGCTAGCTTCGATGAGTTTCCAATGGTTCGTTTAAGGAATGTAACAATTTGATTTTAACAAAGATGGCTCAAGGTGCTATTCACCTATTGAATGATGATGAAACATCAAGCGACGCTAATTCAAGAAGGTATATAGATAGAGATCGGGTATCCGCAAATGATCATCTCGTACATGATTACTTCTCCCAAATTCATTTGTACACGCTAGAGATATTTGAAGAACGGTTTCAGATGCGAAGGGAGTTTTTTCAACGAATCTTGCTGATGACATATACCCCGCCATAGATACAATTATCAAGTTGTTCACCTTTCCCAATATTGATGCGAAAGCCAGGTTCAAGAAAAGCACAAGAAGAAGCAAGGAAAGATGTGGAACGAACTTTTGGATTGCTCAAAGGTAAATGGACTGTAATTCAAAACCCGACTCGAGCAATGCACCCTAGAAGGATTAGAAAAATTATGTACACATGCATTATATTGTATAACATGATTATAGCGGACATAGGTCGAGCGTTATACCGGTCCGATTATGACTATTAGTTTTCTATTTGTTTTAATAAGTTGAATTATTATGTATTGTATTTTTCAAAATTTTAATGAAATTTGGATTTTGTTTTATTTTATTTTATATTTTTTAAGTTTAATTAATTTTATTATATTCAAATTTAAATAACAATTAATAATTGTTAAAATTTAAAATATATTTTAAAAGTTGAATTACTCGGGTCATTCAAATGAGGACGTTTCCATTTTTAATAATGTTTGAACGAGTGTAAATAGAGAGTGATGTTACGCCTACTTGGAGAAGAGAGGACGAATTACCGGTCACCCCCTCCTCCCTTAGGTGATGAAGATGCTCAAAATCTTGTGCTGACGGTGTGCAAAAAAACCGAAAACCGAATCGTATCCGTATCCGAAAAAACAGAACCGAATTTACAATTTGGTTTTCGGTTAGGTTCTTCGGTTTGCGGTTAGGTTAAAGGTTAGACATATTTTTTTTAATTTGATTTATTTGGTTTGTTCGGTTATCCGTTTTAACCGAATAAATATAAATAATTAAATGTAAATTTATACTTTTAGCTCAACTATCAAGCCCAATAGCTCATTGCTTTATTATTTGTTCTTATTTCTTGTAGAGATGAGAAAGACACCGATCGAGTGAAAAATGAGTTGAAAAAACTAAAGTTTATTTGTTATGGCATTGACTAAGACTAATTAGAAAAAAACTTAAGTTTCTTAATTTATGTTTGAACTTTGAACTTTGCATTTATGTTGAAGACTATTTTCCAGTTCCGTACGTTTTGTTATGGTTATAAACTCTTGGTTTTAGAAGATGTTAAAAATATGTGTTGTTTTCCGGAAAACAAACAGGAAACCAAATAAACCGAAACCGAATCGGATTGAATTGGGTTAGATTAGACACATTTTCAATTGGGTTAGGTTTGCGGTTAGACCAAAAAAATCTCAAAACCAAATAAACCGATACGAATAAACCGAACCGATGAACACCCTAGCTGACATGACAAGACTTTTATCCACTAGTGCCAAGCAAAGAATCCAATCGTTGTGTGCCACCTAGTCGTAAGACACACATAGGATTTAGGCCCCGTTTGGTAGCTTCTTAATGGTCCCATTCAAAGGTCACCTCTGAATCAATCAGAGTTGTAAGTGTTTGTTTCATTAAAAAACCGCCTCTTAATGGTTCAAAACAACTCTTAACCATTCAGTCACAAAAGGTCTCTGAATGAAATAATAACATAATTTCTCCCCCTTTGCCCCTCCTTCTCCAAGCCGCTACCAGACCATCGTCCCCTCCACCTGCGCACAATTCCTCTCCACCTGCGCACGACTCCCTGCCGCTGCTACTGGTCCGTTCATCTCCCTCCGCTGCTACTCGTCCCCTCCGCCTGCTACCGATTGTCCAGTCGTCTCTCTTCCTCTCCGCTGCTGCTGCCACTAGTCCTCTCCGGCACCAAGGTACGTTCTCCGCCGCTTCGAACCCTAGGTATCTGTTTGACTTTTTACTTGAACCCTAGAACTACTTGGTTTCTGCAAATATACAATTCTTTGTTTTTTGGACAAGGAACCCTAACCTCACTTCAATTCTTTGGTATCTGCAATTCCTTAGGATTCTGACCCTTCTGTTTATATGATTCTTTGCTCTTTGGTTTCAATTCTGCATAGCCCACATGTCATGATTCTTTGCTCTTTGATTATTTGGTTTATTTGCACTTAGGTTATTTCGTTAATTGATTATTTAATTTGGTTATTCAAATTGAACTTATGATAAAGACAGAAAATTTGGTTATTTGACAGAAAATTTTAGAGATAAATTTAACTGCAGAAGATAAGATGCCTTGGACTGTATCAACAAATGCTTTTATAATTTTGTTAAAAGAAGTTAACAATCTTTCTATTTGACATAGAATGGGGTTCACAAGGCATCGAATATATGGCTAGTTTGCGTGACCAGATAGCTAATCAACTAGTTGTAAATGATTAAAATAAAAATTGTACGCAAAGTATTAATCAACCAGTATGTTTCCATGGATTGTGAAAGATTTATGTGTAATTTGGATTTTCTATGATGTTCTGTATTTTCTTTTTAAAATTATTCATCATTCAGTACAATCATTCAGAGCTTTGATAAAACAGATAAATTTCATTCAGCACAAAATAGTTCAGAGGGGTAAAATAGTCATTCTACACAGTCGTTAAGAGGCCTAACCAAACAGCACTAATGGTTCAGCACTTAATTGGTTCAGAGTCTCTTACTCATTCAGACCTCTTACTGGTTCAGAAGTTGCCAAACAACCCCTTAGTGATTTTCTCACTTTTAAATCCTATCAAAAATTAAAAATAAGTTGTTGCTGTGGGACTAACATATTTTGATAAAGGCTCTTGTTTTTTAGATTGTAGGTTTTGGGTTTAAATTCATACATGTGATTAATTATTTGGTGTAATTTAGAAGTAAGTGTATAATAGATTTAAACTTAAAAAAAATCAAAAACAAGTTATGAAAGAGGGTGACGTAAGAGATTTATCGGGATGGCTGGGCTGAGGTGTAAAGCCCAAGAAACAACTGTCAATTGTATCGCGTCGGTCACGCCCCCAAAATCTTTTTCTTACGTAATGCTTCATTGAATCTCTCCCTCCCGTATGCCTTCAATAAACTTAATCCTCATAAAATATTACATGCTGTACTTTCTTTTCAAAAAATCATTTATGATTAAAACATTAATTTGAAAAAACAATTTAGAGTATTTCATACAGATAGTTTACGTGATTTACATAAAGTAATTGGTTTGAGTATTAAAAGTTTAAAGTAACACGGTTGTGTTTTATATTTTCAATTTTGTAACGAGTTTGGATATTAAGTTTAATTTCCGTTGACTTTTCTGTTAACTAGGGTCAAATGACCAAAATAACCTTTTACTTTAAACATCTAGTACTCAAACCCGTTACTTTCCACAAAAATGTATTTTAGTCATTTACCCAAACTTAATAGAAAAATTAACAGAAGTTAACCTTAATACCCAAATTCATTTAAAAGTTGAAATCATAAAACCCAAACCTGTTACTTTAGGCTCTTGGTACCCAAACTTGTTAGTTTAAACTATTAGTACCCAAACCTGTTACTTTTTATAAACCATAAGGCCTATCTATGTAATTAACTAAACAATTTAATTTATATCTTTAAAATGACTTAATGAGTGTAAAATTGAAAAGAAATTTATCTCCATAGTTCTGTATTTATATTTATCATAATAAGCTTTATAACTAATTATTATTACTATTACTACACTTAAAAGAGAAGGGTCCGTCACTTCTCCCTCCTTAACTTTGGTGAGATGGTAAAACTCAGCTCAACTTTGTAAAATATCACTTTGACCCCTTCAAGTTTCTAAAGTTTCGAATTTATCACCTGTAGTATATATAATCTGATTTTTCCTCAATAACTCTCGTTCGTTAATTATTATTTTTTCTTGACGTCCAGGTATAAATTTCGTTAAAAAACGGAGTTGTATTCAAAATAGGGTGTTTTTTTGGTGTCGTAGGTTATATTGACTGACGGTAACGTGCTGGCACCGTGAAGAATGAGACCAACATTGACTGAAAAACATCGATACAGTTATATAACTGTCTTTTATCTATGTTTCGATCTCCACAATCGAGTCGCTGTAACTTTATATGTTTCTTCTATGTACTTACCACGTTTCTTTTTGTGTTTAGCCGCGTTAATGCCACTGCTTCAACCGTTTAAGCTCCGTCTCCCGCCACGAGTCGTGGGGGCCTCTTGCCGCGAAACACGAGTATAATTTTCTCGTTTTGTTAAAATTTAAGTAGATATGTGTTAGAGGTGTATAGATATAAATATATAATCATTCTAATTTTTATCAATATTTAGTTTAATTTTGCATATACAATAAAAATATTTATTTGAAATAGCATTGGAGTAAATGGTGTAGTTGTCTCATCAAATGAAGGTTTGAATCCTAAAGTGTACATGTTTAGTGAGTTTAGATTCAGTTAACAAGAGTAGATTAGATATGATTAAAATAGTATAGTTTTAAAAGTTAAATAGTTTAAATGAAACACGTTTGATTACTTATAAAAGGCAAAATTAGCACCTCTTATGCATTATATACAACTTGTAAGACCCTTAAATCGGGCATCCTACAGTTGGGTCTCATCACTGGGTATTCTCGTTAAAAACCCTTATCTCATTATAAAAATAATTAGCGGAAGTCTTCTTTACAATAGTTTTATCTTTAAACTCATTATCGTTCTAAACCCTACCTTAAAAATGCATGCACATCAATCCGAATAGCACCGCTCCCAAGCCAAGATACATCGTCACGTGAACCCACCTACAAAACGATCTAACACATACAAAGTCAGCTACGCTGTGTGAGTTCTAATAGTTTATATTAAGTGGACACGATCTCATCACAAATCTCATTTATTACAACCCAGGACATTCCGATCCTTCACAAAACGACTTCTTGTTTATTAACATGTAAGTACACCATGCTACCAACCAATTCCCATAAGGGTCCACCACGAGAGACTAACTCCATAGTTATAACCAGTAAGTTTCCCTGACATATACCGAACTTACCACATCACCATCCCACAACTTTCCCACACATAACACACGAAATCCGGTTAGGTCAACCAACCTTTAGACCTAGACCCATCTAGCCCTAGTAATGACTCTATCAAGGGCCACTACTCATTATCCATAAACACGACATGGATTCAACACCAAATCAACCAATTGCTTAATAACGAAACAATAACATCACAACGCGACAATTAATAATTAACACTTGCATAAAATTTAAATCAAACAAATAATGCATACAACAATTACCACCACGTCACAACTACCCTCGTCAGGGTTCTCATCGTTCCCGAGCTTATCACTGCCCTCAAAGGGCTTTGTCACATTTAGTGACTTCCCGAAGGACCTCGTCCTTCACATCATTACCCGTCGTGTCACAAAGACAACGACACAAACATGCACAACATCAAGCATATAACGCATAACAGCATACTATCATTTACATGACTCGTTAACTAAGCATGAACCACGTACGGGTTCCCATGCCAACACCTCTAAGATATGGCCATAACATGTCTAAACTCACTTCTCATCATAGTTGACCATATACACGGACAACAATGCAAGCACATGATTCAACAGCTAACACCATGATGCAACATGAACATGCACTACAACCCATTACCCTTACACGAATCACCTACGTGTATAACTAAACACATTCTCTAGACGTACCCTCATAACGTCTAGACCTAATCCCCGACTCATCCCTACGGTCAACATACGACATACTAGTGTCATACCGACACTTAACCCCACCCATCTAAGGGCACCATATAGATAAGGGCACCACATAGACCCTTAAGTTTGATGTAGGACATTTAAATCATAAAACTCTTTAGTTTAAATCCCAAAACTCGTAACATGTTTAATTGACAAAGTAAAACATGTAGGTATGTACGATACCCCAAAACAGTAAAAACAGTAAAGAGGGGATTAGAAACTCACCGGTTGCTAGGAATCCCAAATCCTCGTTCTGCAAAGCGTCCCTTCACGCTCAAAACCCAAACCTGTCAACATGTGATCACACGATCAGAATGCGTCCTAGACAAAAGTCGAATACGTATAGTTATAAATAAATTCCGACACTCATCTCCTTTGCTCGTCCATCCGATTCACCGAACCCCTAGCTCCACGCGTACACGTATCGGATTGTCCTTGACCCGTTCAAGCTTCAAATATCTAAACCGGGTCCCCATGCACTAACGTAGCCCGCCATGCAAACTCTAACCTCCCCATGCAAACCCTAGAACCTTAGAACGCGTGTACCCAATCCGTTCTCCCATGCACGCACGCGTGTATGCGGAACTGTAACATTTCTGCTTTTCGCGTACTTGTAACGCTTACTATATTCGTGAATCAATGAAGCTTGAAACTCTCATCATAGCTCGTGTTCACATCATACTTGAAACATACCTATTTCATGCACATTATACTTATTACATGGTCACATGTTGACTGCAACAGTTGGAATTGTCTTAAATTGCAACTTGGACCGTTAAACCATTTAAAACCAACATGAAAACTCACCCACTACTAATTCAAAGGCAATGTATTAACCATATGTGCCTAACAAATTTATTTAACTCATTCAAGTTGTCACATAATTCAAATTGATGCCCTAGTACGTTAGTTAGTGCCTATACGTATCCGTTCGCCTTCTAAACCGCAGTTTGACTCCGTACCATCCACAACCGACAAATACGTCTTTCATGACACTAAGTTATGTTTTAAATTGACTAACACATCAATATCATTATATAAAACAATTTTATTTTACAAAACTTTCCTTAAATAAACTCCGAATTATGAAAATCGAACGTTTGGAGCACCGATGTACCACTTGTATACTTGAGGGACCTAGTTGTCCATTCCTAAACCATAATTTCTAAATTTTGGGCTGGTAAGGGGTGGTTGGAGGCAACATTAGGGTTAGAAACCCTTGGCTTCTACTCCAAGTTCTTTCCTAATTTACATCATCTTAATCAATTAGTATAAATAAAGGCCTTAGGGTGCTTGAATTCTTTGCTAAACCACTTCCAAAACTCCTCCAAGCCCTCAATTTCGAAAATCCCTGCCCTATCACTCTTGGATTTCACAATTAGCAAGCAAGGATCAAGAAAGAAGCAAACAAATAAGTCGCATCACCCTTTTCGATTCGGTTTATTTCGTTATTTGATTTTATCTTCTCTACACCTCCAATCTCTTTCTTTTTCTTTTGTGATTTTATGATCATAATCTCCCAGCCTCATAAACCCTAAATCTTCATCATTTAACTTTTAAACAAGCTTACATTAATGTTTAATGTAACACCCGAAAATTTAAAACATAAATTTTTAATACCTTGCGAAAAATAGGCCCAAAATTTTCTATTTTAAATAAAGAACTTATTTCACCAAAAAGGACACCTCATATAATAGTACACCCACATTCACCCAAGGACATATACTCATAAAACACACACGAGTTTTCTCATAAAATTTTGACATGACCCGTTCATAAAAGAGACAATCCTTACGAAACATTAACCTATATAGTCACCAAATATAACTAAACCAAGTGACCAAAACATGCATGGACACATCGACACATAATATATCAACATGGAGTTTATACTCCAAAATGCCAATACAAAACCACAATGTAAATGAAAGACTTTACAAAACGACCATGTAAAATCATATAAAGCGCCGCCTCCAAATCTCTATCTCGTTGACCTGATCCCTTGACTTGATCACCAACGTCTTTCACCATCCAAAACTGTCACATGACATCACCCAACGAATAGTCACCTCGTAAAGTTTTTAACTTCAAGAATTCGCCTAATCCACCAATTTACCATTATTCCACAACGGTTTAACTTTATGTCATTTTAAGTCAGTTTACACCGATTTACCATAGTCTATATTTTAGTTTGACTATATACCGCATAAGTCAACTACACCAATTTACCACATACCACATTTTAGTTTGACTTTTAACCACATAAGTCAACTACACCAATTTACCACATACCACATTTTAGTTTTACTATCAACCACATAAGTCAACTACACCAATTTACAAATACCACATTTTAGTTTGACTATTAACCACATAAGTTAACTACACCAATTTACCACATTTTAGTTTGACTATCAACCACATAAGTCAACTACACCAATTTACCACATACCACATTTTAGTTTTACTATCAACCACATTAGTCAACTACACCAAATTAGCAGACAACAAAACACCCGAACACATAACATACATACCGTTTATGTGTAAGAAACAAACAACTATTTACTAAGTGTGGGAACACTTTAACCATTTTTAATAGTCATCTCTTTTGTTATTAATACAAACCCTGAATCATATCATGTATTCGTGTTTATATCCCAAAACATACACGCATTCATTGCGAATGAGTATAGGACCCCCTTTATTTTATATATTATGCTTTGAGCATTTCATTTTACACCATATTGGTCAATAGACCACCACACCACTTTTATTTAGGTCATTAAGACCATATCACTCCTTTATTTAACTTAACAATCTACACCCTTGTTAAGTTTTACCCATTTGAAATCCCTAATCCATTTTGTACTACAAATTTAATACAAAATTGAATGTATAATAGTAATAAAGTAAGATTAACTTACTTGCAATTCCACCCTTATGTCTGGAGATCACCATATCCAATTCCCTAGGGTTGCCGCCTCAACACCTCCTGGGACCCCCGTCCCTTTAACTTTAAAGTTCTTCGTCTCTAAATTAACCCTTAGATTATTTCACCAATGTGTAGTATGATACATCTTCATTGCTATGGTCACAAGACACCCTTGTGGTTCTTCCAGTTCATAATTGGGGTCATAATACACCCATGTGACTCCCATATTTACCACCACTACTGAGGTCACAATACACCCATGTGACTCATAAGTAGCCCCCCTACAGGTGATCAGCCTGTAGTATCGTCCACCGATGATCAGTCCGCGTAATCCGGATGGTCACCACCGTGACTCTTACAACCGGTCACCCCCAATATCACCATATCAGCAGCCAAATGTCACACACTAGTGACAATCCCATCCAATGGCCGCTTATCTGCATCCTATTGTTTCACCTTTTCCTGTCACAACAAAATTTAACACCATTAGTAGGATATACCCACTTACTTTTCAGTACTTTCAACACAATAATGGCAATACTAAGAACATTCTAATTCCATGTGTTGATCAATACACTGGCCAGACGTACCAATCATCACACTATACATACGTATTCTTATTATCACCACAACGTGTTAAAAGCAACGAATTTCAGTTTCATATCCGTTAATATTCATAGCATTAAACATCTCCTTTAATATATCAACTTCACCTGCAAGGGACATTAAAATCCCATTTCATCCCCCATACACCACCCATTGGCCATAAGACTCTAATCACCAGTTGATATATATATTAAAATAAATAATCGACAACAACAGAAATTTTACTAACCTTGTGTCTTCGGTTGCATGATCAAGTATCGGGTCAACGTTTCCCCCCTCAAGAGCACTAAGGTTGAGTTTGAATACCACCATATATTCAAATCCGTCAACCTACAGGTCTGATACCAAGTTGTAACACCCGAAAATTTAAAACATAAATTTTAAATACCTTGCGGAAAATAGGCCCAAATTTTTCTTTTTTAAACAAAGAATTTATTACACCAAAAAGGACACCTCATATAATAGTACACCCACATTCACATAAGGACATATACTCATAAAACACACGAGTTTTCTCATAAAATTTCGACATGACCCGTTCATAAAATGGACAATCCGTACGAAACATTAACCTATATAGACACCAAATATAACCAAACCAAGTGACCAAAACATTCATGGACACATCGACACATAATATATCAACATGGAGTTTATACTCCAAAACGCCAATACAAAAACACAATGTAAATGAAAGACTTTACAAAACGACCATGTAAAATCATATAAAGCGCCGACTCCAAATCTCTATCCCGTTGACCTGATCCCTTGATTTGATCACCAATGTCTTTCACCATCCGAAACTGTCATATGACATCACCCAACGGTTAGTCACCTCATAAAGTGTTTTAACTTCAAGAATTCGCCTAATCCACCAATTTACCATTATTCCACAACGGTTTAACTTTATGCCATTTTAAGTCAATTTACACCGATTTACCATATTCTATATTTTAGTTTGACTATATACCGCATAATTCAACTACACCAATTTACCACATACCACATTTTAGTTTGACTTTTAACCACATAAGTTAACTACACCAATTTACCACATACCACATTTTAGTTTTACTATCAACCACATAAGTCAACTACACCAATTTACCACATACCACATTTTAGTTTGACTATTAACCACAAAAGTTAACTACAACAATTTACCACATACCACATTTTAGTTTGACTATCAACCACATAAGTCAACTACACCAATTTACCACATACCACATTTTAGTTTTACTATCAACCACATTAGTCAACTACACTAAATTAGCAGACAAAAAAACACCCGAACACATAACATACATACCATTTATGTGTAAGAAACAAACAACTATTTACTAAGTGTGGGAACACTTTAACCATTTTTAATAGTCATCTCTTTTGTAATTAAAACAAACCATGAATCATTTCATGTATTCGTGTTCATATCCCCTAAACATACACGCATTCATTGTAAATGAGTATAGGACCCAATTTATTTTATATATTATGCTTTTAACATTTCATTTTACACCATATTTGTCAATAGACCACCACACCACTTATATTTAGGTCATTAATACCATATCACCCCTTTATTTAACTTAACAATCTCTACCCTTGTTAAGTTTTACCCCTTTAAAATCCCTAATCCATTTTGTACTACAAATTTAATGCAAAATTGAATGTATAATAGTAACAAAGTAAGATTAACTTACATGCAATTCCACCCTTATGTCTGGAGATCATCATATCCAATTCCCTAGGGTTTCCGCCTCAACACCTCACGGGACCCCCGTCCCTTTAACTTTAAAGTTCTTCGTCTCAAAATTAACCATTAGGTTATTCACCAATGTGTAGCGTGATACATCTTCATTGTTATGGTCACAAGACACCCTTGTGGTTCTTCCAGTTCATAATTAGGGTCATAATACACCCATGTGACTCCCATATTTACCACCACTACTGAGGTCACAATACACCCATGTGACTCATAAGTAGCCCCCTACAGGTGATCAGCCTGTAGTATCGTCCACGGATGATCAGTCCGCGTAATCCGGATGGTCACCACCATGACTCTTACAACCGGTCACCCCCAATATCACCATATCAGCAGCCAAATGTCACACACCAGTGACAATCTCATCCAATGGCCGCTTATCTGCATCCTATTGTTTCACCTTTTCCTGTCATAACAAAATTTAACACCATTAGTAGGATATACCCACTTACTTTTCAGTACTTTCAACACAATAATGGCAATACTAAGAACATTCTAATTCCATGTGTTGATCAATACACTGGCCAGACGTACCAATCATCACACTATACATACGTGTTCTTATTATCACCACAACGTGTTAAAAGCAACGAATTTCAGTTTCATATCCGTCAATATTCATAGCATTAAACTTCTCCCTTAATATATCAACTTCACCTGCAAGGGACATTAAAATCCCATTTCATCCCCCATACACCACCCATTGGCCATAAGACTCTAATCACCAGTTGATATATATATTAAAATAAATAATCGACAACCATATAAATTTTACAAACCTTGTGTCTTCGGTTGCATGATCAAGTATCGGGTCAACGTTTCCCCCCTCAAGAGCACTAAGGTTGAGTTTGAATACCACCATATATTCAAATCCCTCAACCTACAGCTCTGATACCAAGTTGTAACACCCGAAAATTTAAAACATAAATTTTAAATACCTTGCGGAAAATAGGCCAAAAAATTCCTCTTTTAAATAAAGAACTTATTACACCAAAAAGGACACCTCATATAATAGTACACCCAAATTCACATAAGGACATATACTCATAAAACACACGAGTTTTCTCATAAAATTTCGACATGACCCGTTCATAAAATGGACAATCCGTACGAAACATTAACCTATATAGACACCAAATATAACCAAACCAAGTGACCAAAACATTCATGGACACATCGACACATAATATATCAACATGGAGTTTATACTCCAAAACGCCAATACAAAAACACAATGTAAATGAAAGACTTTACAAAACGACCATGTAAAATCATATAAAGCGCCGCCTCCAAATCTCTATCTCGTTGACCTGATCCCTTGACTTGATCACCAACGTCTTTCACCATCCAAAACTGTCACATGACATCACCCAACGAATAGTCACCTCGTAAAGTTTTTAACTTCAAGAATTCGCCTAATCCACCAATTTACCATTATTCCACAACGGTTTAACTTTATGTCATTTTAAGTCAGTTTACACCGATTTACCATAGTCTATATTTTAGTTTGACTATATACCGCATAAGTCAACTACACCAATTTACCACATACCACATTTTAGTTTGACTTTTAACCACATAAGTCAACTACACCAATTTACCACATACCACATTTTAGTTTTACTATCAACCACATAAGTCAACTACACCAATTTACCACATACCACATTTTAGTTTGACTATTAACCACAAAAGTTAACTACAACAATTTACCACATACCACATTTTAGTTTGACTATCAACCACATAAGTCAACTACACCAATTTACCACATACCACATTTTAGTTTTACTATCAACCACATTAGTCAACTACACTAAATTAGCAGACAAAAAAACACCCGAACACATAACATACATACCATTTATGTGTAAGAAACAAACAACTATTTACTAAGTGTGGGAACACTTTAACCATTTTTAATAGTCATCTCTTTTGTTATTAATACAAACCCTGAATCATATCATGTATTCGTGTTTATATCCCAAAACATACACGCATTCATTGCGAATGAGTATAGGACCCCCTTTATTTTATATATTATGCTTTGAGCATTTCATTTTACACCATATTGGTCAATAGACCACCACACCACTTTTATTTAGGTCATTAAGACCATATCACTCCTTTATTTAACTTAACAATCTACACCCTTGTTAAGTTTTACCCATTTGAAATCCCTAATCCATTTTGTACTACAAATTTAATACAAAATTGAATGTATAATAGTAATAAAGTAAGATTAACTTACTTGCAATTCCACCCTTATGTCTGGAGATCACCATATCCAATTCCCTAGGGTTGCCGCCTCAACACCTCCTGGGACCCCCGTCCCTTTAACTTTAAAGTTCTTCGTCTCTAAATTAACCCTTAGATTATTTCACCAATGTGTAGTATGATACATCTTCATTGCTATGGTCACAAGACACCCTTGTGGTTCTTCCAGTTCATAATTGGGGTCATAATACACCCATGTGACTCCCATATTTACCACCACTACTGAGGTCACAATACACCCATGTGACTCATAAGTAGCCCCCCTACAGGTGATCAGCCTGTAGTATCGTCCACCGATGATCAGTCCGCGTAATCCGGATGGTCACCACCGTGACTCTTACAACCGGTCACCCCCAATATCACCATATCAGCAGCCAAATGTCACACACTAGTGACAATCCCATCCAATGGCCGCTTATCTGCATCCTATTGTTTCACCTTTTCCTGTCACAACAAAATTTAACACCATTAGTAGGATATACCCACTTACTTTTCAGTACTTTCAACACAATAATGGCAATACTAAGAACATTCTAATTCCATGTGTTGATCAATACACTGGCCAGACGTACCAATCATCACACTATACATACGTATTCTTATTATCACCACAACGTGTTAAAAGCAACGAATTTCAGTTTCATATCCGTTAATATTCATAGCATTAAACATCTCCTTTAATATATCAACTTCACCTGCAAGGGACATTAAAATCCCATTTCATCCCCCATACACCACCCATTGGCCATAAGACTCTAATCACCAGTTGATATATATATTAAAATAAATAATCGACAACAACAGAAATTTTACTAACCTTGTGTCTTCGGTTGCATGATCAAGTATCGGGTCAACGTTTCCCCCCTCAAGAGCACTAAGGTTGAGTTTGAATACCACCATATATTCAAATCCGTCAACCTACAGGTCTGATACCAAGTTGTAACACCCGAAAATTTAAAACATAAATTTTAAATACCTTGCGGAAAATAGGCCCAAATTTTTCTTTTTTAAACAAAGAATTTATTACACCAAAAAGGACACCTCATATAATAGTACACCCACATTCACATAAGGACATATACTCATAAAACACACGAGTTTTCTCATAAAATTTCGACATGACCCGTTCATAAAATGGACAATCCGTACGAAACATTAACCTATATAGACACCAAATATAACCAAACCAAGTGACCAAAACATTCATGGACACATCGACACATAATATATCAACATGGAGTTTATACTCCAAAACGCCAATACAAAAACACAATGTAAATGAAAGACTTTACAAAACGACCATGTAAAATCATATAAAGCGCCGACTCCAAATCTCTATCCCGTTGACCTGATCCCTTGATTTGATCACCAATGTCTTTCACCATCCGAAACTGTCATATGACATCACCCAACGGTTAGTCACCTCATAAAGTGTTTTAACTTCAAGAATTCGCCTAATCCACCAATTTACCATTATTCCACAACGGTTTAACTTTATGCCATTTTAAGTCAATTTACACCGATTTACCATATTCTATATTTTAGTTTGACTATATACCGCATAATTCAACTACACCAATTTACCACATACCACATTTTAGTTTGACTTTTAACCACATAAGTTAACTACACCAATTTACCACATACCACATTTTAGTTTTACTATCAACCACATAAGTCAACTACACCAATTTACCACATACCACATTTTAGTTTGACTATTAACCACAAAAGTTAACTACAACAATTTACCACATACCACATTTTAGTTTGACTATCAACCACATAAGTCAACTACACCAATTTACCACATACCACATTTTAGTTTTACTATCAACCACATTAGTCAACTACACTAAATTAGCAGACAAAAAAACACCCGAACACATAACATACATACCATTTATGTGTAAGAAACAAACAACTATTTACTAAGTGTGGGAACACTTTAACCATTTTTAATAGTCATCTCTTTTGTAATTAAAACAAACCATGAATCATTTCATGTATTCGTGTTCATATCCCCTAAACATACACGCATTCATTGTAAATGAGTATAGGACCCAATTTATTTTATATATTATGCTTTTAACATTTCATTTTACACCATATTTGTCAATAGACCACCACACCACTTATATTTAGGTCATTAATACCATATCACCCCTTTATTTAACTTAACAATCTCTACCCTTGTTAAGTTTTACCCCTTTAAAATCCCTAATCCATTTTGTACTACAAATTTAATGCAAAATTGAATGTATAATAGTAACAAAGTAAGATTAACTTACATGCAATTCCACCCTTATGTCTGGAGATCATCATATCCAATTCCCTAGGGTTTCCGCCTCAACACCTCACGGGACCCCCGTCCCTTTAACTTTAAAGTTCTTCGTCTCAAAATTAACCATTAGGTTATTCACCAATGTGTAGCGTGATACATCTTCATTGTTATGGTCACAAGACACCCTTGTGGTTCTTCCAGTTCATAATTAGGGTCATAATACACCCATGTGACTCCCATATTTACCACCACTACTGAGGTCACAATACACCCATGTGACTCATAAGTAGCCCCCTACAGGTGATCAGCCTGTAGTATCGTCCACGGATGATCAGTCCGCGTAATCCGGATGGTCACCACCATGACTCTTACAACCGGTCACCCCCAATATCACCATATCAGCAGCCAAATGTCACACACCAGTGACAATCTCATCCAATGGCCGCTTATCTGCATCCTATTGTTTCACCTTTTCCTGTCACAACAAAATTTAACACCATTAGTAGGATATACCCACTTACTTTTCAGTACTTTCAACACAATAATGGCAATACTAAGAACATTCTAATTCCATGTGTTGATCAATACACTGGCCAGACGTACCAATCATCACACTATACATACGTGTTCTTATTATCACCACAACGTGTTAAAAGCAACGAATTTCAGTTTCATATCCGTCAATATTCATAGCATTAAACTTCTCCCTTAATATATCAACTTCACCTGCAAGGGACATTAAAATCCCATTTCATCCCCCATACACCACCCATTGGCCATAAGACTCTAATCACCAGTTGATATATATATTAAAATAAATAATCGACAACCATATAAATTTTACAAACCTTGTGTCTTCGGTTGCATGATCAAGTATCGGGTCAACGTTTCCCCCCTCAAGAGCACTAAGGTTGAGTTTGAATACCACCATATATTCAAATCCCTCAACCTACAGCTCTGATACCAAGTTGTAACACCCGAAAATTTAAAACATAAATTTTAAATACCTTGCGGAAAATAGGCCAAAAAATTCCTTTTTTAAATAAAGAACTTATTACACCAAAAAGGACACCTCATATAATAGTACACCCACATTCACCCAAGGACATATACTCATAAAACACACACGAGTTTTCTCATAAAATTTTGACATGACCCGTTCGTAAAATGGACAATCCGTACGAAACATTAACCTATATAGACACCAAATATAACAAAACCAAGTGACCAAAACATTCATGGACACATCGACACATAATATATCAACATGGAGTTTATACTCCAAAACGCCAATACAAAGCCACAATGTAAATGAAAGACTTTACAAAACGACCATGTAAAATCATATAAAGCGCCGACTCCAAATCTCTATCCCGTTGACCTGATCCCTTGATTTGATCACCAATGTCTTTCACCATCCGAAACTGTCACATGACATCACCCAACGGTTAGTCACCTCATAAAGTGTTTTAACTTCAAGAATTCGCCTAATCCACCAATTTACCATTATTCCACAACAGTTTAACTTTATGCCATTTTAAGTCAATTTACACCGATTTACCATATTCTATATTTTAGTTTGACTATATACCGCATAAGTCAACTACACCAATTTACCACATACCACATTTTAGTTTGACTTTTAACCACATAAGTCAACTACACCAATTTACCACATACCACATTTTAGTTTTACTGTCAACCACATAAGTCAACTACACCAATTTACCACATACCACATTTTAGTTTGACTATTAAACACATAAGTTAACTACACCAATTTACCACATACCACTTTTTAGTTTGACTATCAACCACATAAGTCAACTACACCAATTTACCACATACCACATTTTAGTTTTACGATCAACCACATGAGTCAACTACACCAAATTAGCAGACAACAAAACACCCGAACACATAACATACATACCATTTATGTGTAAGAAACAAACAACTATTTACTAAGTGTGGGAACACTTTAACCATTTTTAATAGTCATCTCTTTTGTTATTAAAACAAACCCTGAATCATATCATGTATTCGTGTTTATATCCCCTAAACAAACACGCATTCATTGTGAATGAGTATAGGACCCCCTTTATTTTATATATTATGTTTTTAGCATTTCATTTTACATCATATTGGTCAATAGACCACCACACCACTTTTATTTAGGTCATTAAGACCATATCACTCTATTTAACTTAACAATCTACACCCTTGTTAAGTTTTACCCCTTTGAAATCCTAATCCATTTTGTACTACAAATTTAATACAAAATTGAATGTATAATAGTAATAAAGTAAGATTAACTTATTGCAATTCCACCCTTATGTCTCGAGATCACCATATCCAATTCCCTGGGGTTGCTGCCTCAACACCTCCCGGGACCCCCGTCCCTTTAACTTTAAAGTTCTTCGTCTCTAAATTAACCCTTAGGTTATTTCACCAATGTGTAGCATGATACATCTTCATTGCTATGGTCACAAGACACCCTTGTGGTTCTTGTAGTTCATAATACACCCATGTGACTTCCATATTTACCACCACCATTGAGGTCACATTACACCCATGTGACTCATAAGTAGCCCCCCTACAGGTGATCAGCCTGTAGTATCGCCCACAGATGATCAGTTCGCGTAATCCGGATGGTCACCACCGTGACTCTTACAACCGGTCACCCCCAATATCACCATATCTGCAGCCAAATGTCACACACCAGTGACAATCCCATCCAATGGCCGCTTATCTGCATCCTATTGTTTCACGTTTTCCTGTCACAACAAAATTAACACCATTAGTAGGATATACCCACTTACTTTTCAGTACTTTAAACACAATAATGGCAATACTAAGAACATTCTAATTCCATGTGTTGATCAATACACTGGCCAGACGTACCAATCATCACACTATACATACGTGTTCTTATTATCACCACAACGTGTTAAAAGCAACGAATTTTAGTTTCATATCCGTCAATATTCATAGCATTAAACTTCTCCCTTAATATATCAACTTCACCTGCAAGGGACGTTAAAATCCCATTTCATCCCCCATACACCACCCATTGGCCATAAGACTCTAATCACCAGTTGATATATATATTAAAATAAATAATTGACAACCATATAAATTTTACTAACCTTGTGTCTTCGGTTGCATGATCAAGTATCGGGTCAACGTTTCCCCCCTCAAGAGCACTAAGGTTGAGTTTAAATACCACCATATATTCAAATCCCTCAACTTACGGCTCTGATACCAAGTTGTAACACCCGAAAATTTAAAACATAAATTTTAAATACCCTGCGGAAAATAGGCCCAAATTTTTCTTTTTTAAATAAAGAACTTATTACACCAAAAAGGACACCTCATATAATAGTACACCCACATTCACTCAAGGACATATACTCATAAAACACACACGAGTTTTTTCATAAAATTTCGACATAACCCGTTCGTAAAATGGACAATCCGTACAAAACATTAACCTATATAGACACCAAATATAGCCAAACCAAGTGACCAAAATATTCATGGATACATCGACACATAATATATCAACATGAAGTTTATACTCCAAAAAGCCAATACAAAAACACAATGTAAATGAAAGACTTTACAAAACGACCACGTAAAATCATATAAAGCGCCGACTCCAAATCTCTATCCCGTTGACCTGATCCCTTGATTTGATCACCAACGTCTTTCACCATCCGAAACTGTCACATGACATCACCCAACGGTTAGTCACCTCATAAAGTGTTTTAACTTCAAGAATTCGCCTAATCCACCAATTTACCATTATTCCACAACGGTTTAACTTTATGCCATTTTAAGTCAATTTACACCGATTTACCATATTCTATATTTTAGTTTGACTATATACCGCATAATTCAACTACACCAATTTACCACATACCACATTTTAGTTTGACTTTTAACCACATAAGTCAACTACACCAATTTACCACATACCACATTTTAGTTTTACTATCAACCACATAAGTCAACTACACCAATTTACCACATACCACATTTTAGTTTTACTATCAACCACATAAGTCAACTACACCAATTTACCACATACCACATTTTAGTTTGACTATTAACCACATAAGTTAACTACACCAATTTACCACATACCACATTTTAGTTTGGCTATCAACCACATAAGTCAACTACACCAATTTACCACATACCACATTTTAGTTTTACTATCAACCACATTAGTCAACTACACCAAATTAGCAGACAACAAAACACCCGAACACATAACATACATACCATTTACGTGTAAGAAACAAACAACTATTTACTAAGTGTGGGAACACTTTAACCATTTTTAATAGTCATCTCTTTTGTAATTAAAACAAACCCTGAATCATATCATGTATTCGTGTTTATATCCCCTAAACATACACGCAGTCATTGTGAATGAGTATAGGAGCCCCTTTATTTTATATATTATGCTTTTAGCATTTCATTTTACACCATATTGGTCAATAGACCACCACACCACTTTTATTTAGGTCATTAAGACCATATCACTCCTTTATTTAACTTAACAATCTACACCCTTGTTAAGTTTTACCCCTCTGAAATCCATAATCCATTTTGTACTACAAATTTAATACAAAATTGAATGTATAATAGTAATAAAGTAAGATTAACTTACTTGCAATTCCACCCTTATGTCTTGAGATCACCATATCCAATTCCCTAGTGTTGCCGCCTCAACACCTCCCGGACCCCCGTCCCTTTAACTTTAAAGTTCGTCGTCTCTAAATTAACCCTTAGGTTATTTCACCAATGTGTAGCATGGTAGATCTTCATTGCTATGGTCAAAAGACACCCTTGTGGTTCTTGTAGTTCATAATTGGGGTCATAGTACACCCATGTGACTCCCATATTTACCACTACTATTGAGGTCACAATACACCCATGTGACTCATAAGTAGCCCCCTACAGGTGATCAGCCTGTAGTATCGCCCATGGATGATCAGTCCGCGTAATCCGGATGGTCACCACCGTGACTCTTACAACCGGTCACCCCCAATATCACCATATCAGCAGCCAAATGTCACACACCAGTGACAATCCCATCCAATGGCCGCTTATCTGCATCCTATTGTTTCACCTTTTCCTGTCACAACAAAATTTAACACCATTAGTAGGATATACCCACTTACTTTTCAGTACTTTCAACACAATAATGGCAATACTAAGAACATTCTAATTCCATATGTTGATCAATACACTGGCCAGACGTACCAATCATCACACTATACATACGTGTTCTTATTATCACCACAACGTGTTAAAAGCAACGAATTTCAGTTTCATATCCGTCAATATTCACAACATTAAACTTCTCCCTTAATATATCAACTTCACCTGCAAGGGACATTAAAATCCCATTTCATCCCCCATACACCACCTATTGGCCATAAGACTCTAATCACCAGTAGATATGTATATATATATATATATATTTAAATAAATAATCGACAACCATAGAAATTTTACTAACCTTTTGTCTTCGGTTGCATGATCAAGTATCGGGTCAACGTTTCCCCCCTCAAGAGCACTAAGGTTGAGTTTGAATACCAACATATATTCAAATCCCTCAACCTACGACTCTGATACCAAGTTGTAACACCCGAAAAATTAAAACATAAATTTTAAATACCTTGCGGAAAATAGGCCCAAATTTTTCTTTTTTAAATAAAGAACTTATTTCACAAAAAAGGACACCTCATATAATAGTACACTCACATTCACCCAAGGACATATACTCATAAAATACACACGAGTTTTCTAATAAAATTTCGACATGACCCGTTCATAAAATGGAAAATCCTTACGAAACATTAACCTATATAGACACCAAATATAACCAAACCAAGTGATCAAAACATTCATGGACACATCGACACATAATAGATCAACTTGGAGTTTATACTCCAAAACCCCAGTACAAAACCACAATGTAAATTAAAGACTTTACAAAACAACCATGTAAAATCATATAAAGCGCCGACTCCAAATCTCTATCCCGTTGACCTGATCCCTTGACTTGATCACCAACGTCTTTCACCATCCAAAACTGTCACATGACATCGCCCAACGGTTAGTCACCTCACAATTCACATATTTCTATGGTATTATCTTCGTGACCACAAATACATGTACACATCTAATTATGTGTTTATCACCCAACTCAATTAATTAGAAATGGCTTATTTATTCACTTATCTTTTAAGTTGGGTTAAACCACCTCTTTGACCCTCCCGATCCTCCAGGATAAATGCCTTCAATGAATCCCAAAGATATGTAATCCAAGCCGACCCGCTTATTTCACATATCTTGACCACTTCCATGTATAAACGACTCTTCGTACCTGCACATCACCACCACCACAACTAATTAGCCGAAGCTAAGTGAGGGCTCACATTCCACATATAATTATACAAATATAATTCAAATATATAAACTAGAAACATGTCAAGCTTCAACCCCAGGGCACAACTCCCACATTGACTTAAAACTTTGTTGTATACTTCTTTGTTCCCTCCTTCTTCCGACCCCGACACTGGGTCGTTTCACCTTTGATATCCCTATTAGTACAAATTTAAAAAACTACAAACACCATTAGTAGGTTAATTCACACCGTAAATATTAAACAAAATAATACACCGGCATTCATTGTGTTTCACACCACAACCAGTCCGATTAACAACTTATTATTACCCCCGCCACACACCCATATTAAGATTGTAACATTCACCCGCCTTTGGTTTGTAAATCACCTTAAACGTTACATACGGTAAAAGTATATTTAAACCGGGTTAGAAACTTGTGACCATGATTACATCAAACCCACAACTTAACCGAAATCCCAACATTTAGTTTATTTTAAATCAAGATATATCTCACCACCAATTCGTGTAAAGAGTTTTAGACACCTTAAGGTTTACAACCATATAAAGACATCCCCAACGAGTTCTTGGTTAATCCCCATAATTTTATAAATAGTATAAAATTCATTTTTCAAAACAGCCTTGCGCGGCTGTAGAAATTTGACGTTTTCACCCACTTAGAGTAGGTATTTCACATCAAATAAATATTATAAGTAAAATACACTCATATAGCTTTTCGTCGATATATAATACACCTCGAACGGACATCGGTTAATTTACTATGAATATTTTAAAACCGGTTAAATTCTGAAAATATACTGAATTTTTAGCACTTTTATCACCCGAGTCATTAATAGTTTACACCATTTCTTTATAGGTTCAAACCCCCAAAACACCGTCAAAACAATACGACACTATTTAGTTAAACCATACACAATAATTATAATAAAACACGTTAACCATAAGAATCCTAAGTCATTATTATGATTATTTTAATCGAACCCAAATTCGAGTCACTCACCTTCGCCCGTAGGAATGTTGTTGCTTTATCAACCGTTTGACCCGTTGCCATCCGAACCTTGTCACACCTATCTTGACAACAAATCAAACTTGCAAACCATTAGAACACATAACGGGGTTACTCATCTCCCTTAATACAAAAGTATTATTCTCCCATCTCATAATATGTGTTCTTGGTTATTTTTATCATTCGTTCTAATAATTGGGCTATCCCCACCCATTTGACCCGTTAACGCGAACTTAGTTTAACCGTAAGCTATGGGTCATTATTATCATTTCAACATATGACACATTACTTTAAACGAACAATTAACAACAATGCAATGGTTATAGTTGTGAACCAAACCATGTTAAATCCATACACCCAAATGACACGTTTGGGTGATTAACCCATTCTTTGTCATAATAAGCTCAAACGAGTCATTTGATTAAACAAAGCAATCAAATTCACCAACACTGTTTATCATAAGCTTATGCCCACTAATTTAAACTTGATTTTTAACCAATTATACTAATCAAGTAAACCTTGTAAACCATTCAAGTTTTCCACTAGATATTTTGGTTTAGGCATTTAATCGAGCACCTTGTGAGCATAAACTTTAAATCATAATTTTTATACCCATAAGAACTCCTATACTCTCTTTTTATCATCAAAGATGTTTACTAACTTTATAATCCTCTAAAGTACCATCTTTTAAGTTTTTTGAATAAAATCATTGTTGTTTTAGATTCACAAGTTCTATTCAGATTCTACTCAGATTTACTCAGCATCCACGCATGATTTCCATCCCACCTTACTATTTTGCCAAACTTAGTAGTCAACATAACATGCAATTGAATCTAAAACTCAATAACTACAATTAATTATTCTAGCATAGTGTAGGTTTTCTCTATACAAAATCACACACCATCACCTCTAAAATCGTGGGTTTGGTATCAAGAATTATAGGAAACTCTAAATCTTGATTGTCACCATCAAACAAATAAATTTACTCACCAGGGCTTTAGAAATCAAGGAAGGATGATAGGAACAAGCTTTAATCTCTTGAATTTGAAGTCTCCTTGACAAAATCGCCTCTTCCCCCTTTTGATTCCTCTGGTCGTCGATTGAAATGGGGTATCGACCTTCCCCCTTTTTTTTCAACGATTATATTTTTTTTTGTAATTTCCCCTTATTACCACAAGTATTGATTTTAATCATGTTTAGTCCTTGCAACTACAAACTTTCAATTTGTTAAATGTAAGTTTATATATATTTCACCCCATACCAATTTAATCCCCTAACTTTCAATCTCCATAATAACACCTAGTTATTTAAGTTAGGTTAAAGCTTTGATAATTAAATAATCGAGTATTTCTCCAACGCCTTTAAATCACTATAAATATTATTTTATAGTATTTACTAAATACTATCTTCCACCAAAATTATTTCACCTCGATACTAGATATTTATTAAAAATATCCCTTAATTCGTATAAAAACGGGATGTTATATTTCATAACCAAAAACTCACTTTAAAACCCTAAAAAGTTGCTCAAGTGCAAGTCTGGATTCTGGACAGTATACTTGTGTCAATTTGTGACGGCCATATCATGGTCATCCTTAATCCAAAAAGGGTTGTTTTTAAACCAAAATCTAAGTTCAAAAAGTCTTCTTTCAATAAAATTGTAACATCCAGAAATAATCAAACGAAAGAATAATAACGAGGTGGGAAATTAAGAGGGGGTTTGATGAAAAGTAAGGAGCGGGCTTGGGCTCGGCTCCAATGAGCCGATATAGCCCATATATATATAGGAGGAATCAACTCCTTTTCCTCATTTCTCCATCATCTTCTCCAACTCAAAACCCTAGAGAGAGAGATAGAGAGAGAAAGCTTCAAGAAGTCTTGGATCGACTCAAGATCAGTCTCAAAACGTTTCTCCTGTGATTTGGATCAAGTTTCACAAAGCAACTACAACCTTTTGAGGTATAGATCGTCCTCATATCTGAGTTTTTCTTAATAAATGGGTTTTTAGTGTTTTGCGACTTTTTCATATAAAGATTGAATTTTTACGTATGAAAAGTGAATCTAAGCTCAGATATAGCTTCATAGAAGCTAGATAAACGTTTTTAATGTAAAAAGTTAAGGTTTTGGTTAAAAATTAGATCTGAAAATGCTCAAATTTTCTTTAGCCAACTCTCGAGAGTCAGCTACCTGCAAATGGCGACTCTCGGCGAGGAAGAAGGAGAGAGTCAGCTGTCAGATAGTCGGCTGTCAGAGCCGACTGTCAGAGTTGACTGTTAGAGTCGACTGTCAGAAAGTCGGATGTCTGATAGTCGACTGTCTGAGAATCGTCCCTCTAAGAAAATCGCTGAGTTTCAATCCATTACACCACAAAGTCCTGAACGCAAGTTCAGGCGACTGTCATGAGTGTGGCTAGCGACTCTCCTAGCCGACACCGATGGCCACAAAATTGCCGACTCTTGCATGAAATAATAGAAAATTTGTACTTTGACTTATGTACAGATCACGTAGCACTCGTATAGTTGCGCCGCTACACGGGCCAAGACCCGCTAGCGTAACGTACTCCGGACTAAAACCCGGTTTGGCTCAGGTTTGAACTTGCGTGACTTTGTTCAAACCTTCATTGCCTTTACCACTAGACCAAAGCCCGGTGGTTAAAATCATTTAAACCTAGGCATGAACTGACCGACCTGTCACACTCACGAGACGTCCCACTGCCACTGTGTTTTACTCTACAGTTAACAATATGTTTATGCATTTATTTCCACCCTGGCTTCAAGGAAATAATTGTTCTAAAGTAATCATAACTAAATTTCCGTTATGCAATTTTTCTCAAAACAATGGGCCAAAACAACACTTTTACATTTCCAGGGGTTTAAAGTGCCATTTAAAATGTTTTGTGGACTAAAGTTGTAAGTTGTAAAAACTGTGTTCAATAATCTTAAGTTAATTGCACAAATGGCCTCTATGGTTTGATCAAATTACATGTTTGACCCTTAAGTTTTAAAAATTACAAACTTAACCCAAACATTTATGACTTGGTTGCGATTTTAGCACCTGACGTTAATACCGGTTAGTTTCTAATATAAATTATCACATGTGTCATCCACGTGACTTACGATTGCAAACTTAACCTTAAAAATGAGTTAAAATTAATAAAACTCTGTAAAAGTCAGTAAATAATTAGTGACTTTTACAGATTTTAACTCATTTTTAGTGTTAAGTTTGCAATCATAAGTCACGTGGATATCACATGAGATAATTTTCCGTTAAAAGAGGCGCAAAGAGCAACCTGATCACAAATGTTTGGGATACATTTACAGTTTTTAAAACCTAGAGACCAAACATGCAATTTAATCAAATCAGAGGAACCATTTATGCAACTAACTCCAATAAATTTTTTTATTACATTTTCCAATTTAATATTCACAGAAGTTTCTCTTCACTTTACCTCTTACTTTAAATCAAATTAAAAAATAATAATCACAAAATAGTCAAAGATTCAGTGATATTTTTCTCGCTTTACCTCCTGCTTCAACTTAAATTAAAAAATAATCATAAATAGTAATAAAAATTCATATATATGTTCTATTTTAAGTTATTTAATTAAAAAAAAATTAATCACTAAATAGTAATAAAAATTCATATATATGTTCTATTTTAAGTTTTTTTTTAAACGGCAATCTTTCGAATAGAGTGACGCACCCCCCGTCACATAGGGAAGCATCAACCAATCCTGACCAGTATGTTGTCTGAACCGGGCCCACCTGACATCGAGGTTGACGTGCGTTCAAGGAGAAAACCCCACAGAGAACGGCCTGACGGCTTAAGGGATAAAACCCCTCTACAGGGATCGAACCTGGTCTCTTGTTGGTAAAAACCCTCAGTCTTAGCTCAGGGGTCTATGACCAACTGAGCTAGACATTATTTGCTTCTATTTTAAGTTATTTAATTACCAAAAATTTCATAATTTCATGTTTTGCTTCTATTCTTTTTTGTTTTTGGTTAAAAAGCCCAAAATCAGTAGCCCATTTTCATCCCAGATTCTTTTTCGCCCACTAGATTTCACCAACCAATTTAAACGGTCATCTTCTTGGTTACCATTTACCGTACGTGATTAAAAAAATTGCATAATAGCCCTTCTAGTTTCCTTTGCTTCAAACTCCCCCAAACAGTTTAAACGTATAACTTATCTGTCTGTTCATATTATTCATAGATTCAAATGCTAGAAATATTTATTCATTAAACCAAGAAGTTTACATTTTATTTAGTTAAGAAGTGACACTTAATGGATTTTTGTATCCACCGTCTTTTTTTAACGAAACTAAAAAGTGAGTTGATACTTCGGTTGCTGATTTGGATAAAACACTCCAAATTTTTTCTCGAGTTGTGGTTCTTTGTTGTTCTCGTCGAACATGGCAAACAAGCATTGTCAAGTGTCGCTCCAAATCCTCCGCCTGATGGCCAACCGGTTTCTGATACCACAATTTCAAGTGAAGCCCCTCCGGCTTTCTCCAAGGCTGAGTATACCACGTCTAACATCGCATCAAATAGGTTTTGGTACCCGTTTGCTACATCTTGTACCACGATACCTGGAGATGTAAATGTAGCATAGGCAAGTGAGATATCACGCAGATTACTGGCATAACTACAAGAGCAAAAACAAGGGCGACTTACATGGCAACTTAACACAAAATTAGGCACTTAATATAGTTGTAAAAGTTCAAGTATAACGCGTTCTTTTCAGAACCAGTAGTAGTTAAGAACTGCGAAACCGCATAAGCCGTGTACATACCGCTTCAATGAAAACGATAAAATTGAAGAAAACGGTTTATTTATCCATCATCAATCTTTCTTTGATTTTTATCTCCATTCTCCTAAACTTTTTTTAAAATAAAGCATAAAAATGTGCACATATGCATAGAGTGTATATGCATATGCGCGTTTAGATAAAATACTACCAGTACTATATTTAAAAAAAAAAATCTTAAACATATGAAAATCTGGATTGATTCTAGTCAATTTATAATAAAAATATTATAAGTTCTCCATCAACATACTATTGGTTATGAAAAAGAACATGCCATTATGATGAATAAGTTTTCTCTTTGAATTTACAAAAGAAATAAATCATAAAAGTTATATTTGATATGTTATGATAAGAGCTAGTTATCATAAATATGTTTAAAGAAATGTACCTGAAATACGTATAGATGTTAAGAAGCAATGGTGCTTTGATGTCAACTAGGAACCCGATGATCGGGTCGATGTAAGACCTAACGTTACCGTTAAAGGCGCCTTGCGATGGAGGAAAATTGACCCCGATCAAAGTCGTGTCAACCGCAGTTGAAACTTTGATTTGATCTTTGAGTCCATGAAACGCGATTGCTTCATGCACATTAGTCAAAGCCGGATGGACTAGTCGTGCCAATGTAGTATCAGACGGTTTAACCTCATTTCCAACGGCTATGTAACGAAACCTGACACCTGGTGAATGATCCTGACGTTTCTCTTCACCCATTCTCGTGCGTTTTCACTACTTGATGCGACATATTGGAGTTCTGAATTGGGAACTCCAAGCATCACCTCGATGTTTGATCCGCGTAGTGCTTGGAAAACAGCTTTATTAGGATCGTAAACCCTCATCCGTCTGATGTTGCGCGAGTTGTATAAACTTACGACTTGCGAGGGTTGGAAGATTGTTTCCAAGCATCCCGTAACACACTCCAACTGATTGTGATTCTACATACATTAAAATTTTAAATGCTTATTTTAAGAATGCTACGTACATACATCACTACTAAAAAAGTGCCGATTTCCTACGGTAAAAAACGTGTCAGAAAATTCCGATACAATTCATATAAAGAAAAAACCCTAATTTTAGCGATAAAATTCTGACCAAATACCGATAAATATAATTTTAGTCGGAAAAGGGTTGGAAGATTCCGATGCATTTCCAATAAAATATTTAATTTTTAATATAAGCTAATATTTCATCGGAACTTTGTTGGAAACTTTATTTATTTTTATTATTTCCGAGCATTTTCAACGAAAAATGGTGTAGGAAACGCTGCCAGTTTTCTAGTAGCGAATATATATATATATATACACACACACACATATACATAGACTAAATAAGTTTTGAGGGAGAGATGAACCTGTGATGTCTAAGCTTGCAGCAAGGAGCCCTAGAAACAGAAGTTGAATAGCCATGGTAGCTTGGAGATGTGTATTTGCTATGTAAAGTTATGAGCATTTGACACTTTATGTAATGTGAAAAAAACCTACAACATGGAACTAAATATAGTGGCTGCTCATTAAATGAAAATACGTTAATATTTAAAAATGATATTGTCATACGTTTTGCCTAACTCTCTTGGAACCATACTCCATTGGTACATTCTTAGTAAATAGATTAATCTATAGATCGATATGATAAGATGCATAAAGACATTTATACCATAGTATCTTCATACACACTTTGGATACATCTGTACAAAAACATTTTATGACTATTAAACGAATAGTGAATTAACATATATTAACTATTATAAGTATATATGCATTAGTGTATATATTTCAAAGTTAATTTAACTGTATAGTTTAGTAAAATTTGAATTCTAGATGCTGGACTTTATAAAGCAAATTAATAGAATGAATTTACGAATGCCACAAATATTATATTATCTATAAATTTATTCAACTTTGCATTTAGATTGGCTTCAACTTTCAATCAGTGAGAACATCTTACATAAACTTTAGAATAAATTTCGGATTGAGTCCATGTAATTTGCTTAAAATAATATTTTGAGACCAATAGTTTCAATTTAATTTTTTGAGTCCTTGTGATTTGTCAATTGTCGTAATCAATTTATTATTTATGCGTAAAGCATGACAAATATAGTGAGAGAGACAAAGTGATGCGCTTATGCAGATATATCATAAGTAAAGCACTAGATAAAAGTGCTTACACTTATTAGAAACTTATACTTAAAATTGGTTTTGTATTAAACGTGTCTCCTAGCTTTGAATGTTATGGCTAACAAAAACTCTTTGAAAAACTCTTATATTATACTTTGTATTATATGTAACAGCCTAAAAATCTGTAAATAATATTCTATTGGTGAAGAAATAAAATATTTAGGATGAATTTAGCATTTAAATTTTCTTTGTTATATTGTTAAGTTGTATTTGTCAAAGATAATTTTCAAGTTAAAACAAATGATAAATAATGACTTAAATGAGTTAAAATTGTCCCTTTGTATGAAACTTAAATGTTACGGTGCTAAAGATGAGAAGTGGATGAAATATAAAAAGTATAGAAATCAGAAAATAAAGGGTGTTCAGTTGTTTTTTTTTGAAAGGCGAATTTCATTAACAAGCTAGCCAGGTGCTAGCGCAAATTCAAATTCGGTTTAACCCGTTCTTCAGTCCATTTCATCATCTCTCCTCCATTTCTATCATCTTTCTCCTCAAACACACCAAAAACCATCCCTATTTGGGATGCTCTTAAGTGTGTTCTTGAGAGCAACCAAAGAGATATAGCACTAGAAAGTTTAAAACGAAGTTGGAGAAAGGCTTTTAACTTCTTTTTACTTTTGGGTAGTTCACTAGGTAAGTACATTCGTTGCCTAAGATTACCCGGCGTGCCCTCACTAAACCCACGCCGGATTATGTGGCCATGGCCACTTTGGGCACCCCTCCAACGGTCTAAAATTGGACCGTTTTCAAACAGTAATAAAAAATTTTAATATTTAAAAAGAATTTATTCACCAACGAAAATATATGTTGTCCGGTTTTAGGAATGAAAATTGTTATGGACCAATAAGCGCTATAAGTTGCAAGCCTACACGTGTAAACCAATATCCTTCTCTTTTTTATTTCGTTTAATTCATATGGGATTCTCACCCATTCAAAGCGACGCAACTTTTTAACCGACACGTAAGCACTCGTAATCAGGGACGGCTTAACATATTTTGGGGCCTAAAGCGAACATCAAAATTGTGGTTTTTTTGTGAAAGTTTTCTAAATATATACAAATTACTAAAATGTAATTTTATGAAGCGTGAAAACGTATAATGTTAACACAAAAGTTGATAGATTATCATTTCTCTCTAAAAACACAAAAGTTGATAAATTATCACATATATTTTTTACGTTAAATATAGATTGAAATAGTTTCTTTAATTTTTGAGGCTTTTAAAATTTTGGGGCCTAAAACAAATGCTTTAGTTGTTTGTACTGTATGACCAACCCTGCTCGTAATATGTTTTTTATGAAGCGGGCACATTTGTGTCTTTATCCAACTTACAAACCAACCGACGTCTGTTCGGAGAATTATAATTCATTTCAAAGGTGTCTTGTGGACTATAAATAGAGCAACTCTCATTTAATTTGATCATCCAATTTTTACACATAAATACTATTCAAACTCTCTCTCTTTTGTACCAGAAATTAAATAAACGTTGTTGCTATAGAAACGAACTTTTAGTAAACCGAAATCCTTAATTGTCGCACTCACTAGTTCGTCCGGGTTATTCTCTTTATCGTGCAAGAGACGTTTTTCATTTCTACACATGTTGCTTCATTGTAACTTGGGAGGCAATTCGCCAATGCCCGTAGCACACAAGTCTAAAGACCAAAGGGGGCGGAATTGATTTAAGGAAAGAGAATTGAAGCGATAACTAGTAGAATTACACGAATTGAAAACCGGAAACAACAATTTATAATCTTGAATTTGTGTTTTGAGTGATTATTACATATGTCTTGATATGCTCATATAAATGTGGTTGATTTATAAATCTGAAGTGAATTGGAGTAAGTCTTCGCCAATATAGAAACGAATTGGGATGAGAGTTCTCCAAACATGAAACTCAATAATGGTTGTTGCATTAGGGTTAGACCCAATCACACCTATAAGAAGAAATAAGCTCGTTTTAAACAAGCACTTTTTAGGTTTTCTCTACCAGCCGCACTCTTCTTTCTCAGCATATGCATTTATTTCTCATATAATACTTATTAATTATACATGTATACGTAGAAGACATCTATATGGATGTGTTACAAGCTCGAAGATCGACCTAAGGAAGATAGAGAACAACTCCACAAAGTCACCAAGACCAACGCTTATTAGCACTTTTACTTGGGATCTAAGTTCAACCATGGTGATTTTGGTAGCAACAAGCATTGTTATGGAGGTGAGAGTGGTACCCTCCAAACCAAACTACCCTCCCAACTTACACCAATTAGAATATGCCACCTCAATTAGCTAAAACACCCTCACAAAGTATCATATTTGGTGGGAGTGGTACCCTCCAACCCTCTTATTTTTTATTTTATTTTTTTAAATTAAAACAAATTAATAACCAAATTAAAACACTAAAAAATTAATTAATTAGTTAAAAATACATAACAATAAATAAAACGACAATAAATAAATAAAAACAAGTTAAAAAACACCTAAAAAATTAAAAATCACATGGCCAATCATACTTTGCGGTTATTTCGCGTTTCTGTTTTAAGATTATTTCCAACATCGGTCCGGTTAAATGGTCTTGCGGATCCGTAAATATTTTAAATTCTCGGTCTATGCGTTCCTCCCTGATAGCCGCTCGTTGCTGCTCCACCAAAGCACGTATGTCGTCGTCCTTTTGCTTTCTTGAATCAAGAAATTTATTCATCATATCCTCCCAAACATTCGCGTAGCGTGCAATTTGTTCGACCAAACTTCCTTTGTTTGACGGCGACTCGGACGACTTCTTTGGTTTCAGTGTTGGTCTAGATGGTGTCGCGTATTCGTTTAGGTCGGGTGCCCAATTAGTGAAAGGTTTGTCATTTGAACCAGTGTACTTGCCGGAGTCCGATGACTTTCTTTTATGATCGGATTATCAAACTCCTCACCGTACAATCTCCCAACATTTGACTTTGATAAAAGTTTTTTGTTTTTTGTTTTTTTGGTAGTCACTTAACGCTTTCTTCATTACATCTAAATCGTTGGCTCCACTAGCACGTTGTAACATCCCAAAAATAATGACGACATAATAAGCGGGATGAAGATGAAATAAAGGGGTGCGAAAGGATGGGATTTATGGGCCGCCGGTTGGGCCGCAAACCTAGGCCGTGAAGGGAAGGAGAATGGGGGTTTAAACCCTAGCCTCCACACATGTTTATCCCTAATTCTCATTCAAACTCCACCCCATTTCTAGAGAGATAAAGCCGTAGAGAGAGAAAGCCGTAGAGAGAGAAAGCTTTGGATTTGGCTAACGATCGATCCGCTACCTTGCTACATTACTCGAGAGAGGAGTTGCTGAAGGAAATAGTCGATTTGAGGTAAGAGACTCCCATTTTTCTATGTTTTTCTTAAAATGGGTTTTACGGGTATTTTTGGTAAAAGGTTGTGTTTTTATGAACCAAATGAGAAAAGGATTATAGATCTGGAATCACGAGAAGAAAATACGCTTTTTGAACGTAAAAAGTTCCAAACTTGATGAAACAATAGATCCAGATCTGAATCCATGCAAAAACAGGGTTTTGGGGTAAGAACCGATGGTTCACGGTTAGGGTTCTCGAGAAGGACTCACGGCTGGGATTCCCGGGTAGAGTTCTCGGCCGGGTACGGCTGGGATCCCGGGTGTAGTTCACAGCTGAAGTTCATCGGCCTAGTTCTCGGGTCATGATCTCGGGAGAAATGGAAGCCGAGAACCCCAGGTTCACGGCCCATTAGTTCACGATAGTAAGCTACCGAGAACCTCCCCTAAACCATGAACTCCTAAGTTCACGGGAAGAAAACCGTGTACTCCTAGGTTCTCGACATTATGGAATGAAGTGTAATGAATTGTATGTGAAGCTAAGGTTAGGTTGTGTACGTACGGGTTAGAAGATCCTTTAGAGATCTTTGACCCTGTTCATCTCAGGTGAGTTCTAGAAGCCATTCTTTAAATGCTTTAATTAATTTTTTGGGATGGTGTACATACATACGAAATGATGTTTTACGAAACGATGTTTACGAAATGATGTTTTACGAAACGATGTTTACGAAATGATGTTTTACGAAACGATGTTTACGAAGGATGATGTTTATGAAATGTTTTGCCAAATGAAGTTTATGAAAGGTTTACGAATGAAACATTATTTAATAAAACGTACGAATTCTTTAACTAAAATGAGGTAAAGGTTTTATGAAAGTCACGAATGAAAGAATCTGCCACAAGTTCCTACGGGAGCTAGGGTATGTATGTATGTATTGGCCTTACCCTTACAGGGGGCCTTGTGGCTTGCTAACAGTTGTACAACTGGTTGATGATGATGGGGTGACGACGATCACGTATGGGATTACCGGGATCCCCGATGGAAGGCACTATTCCTTGCGGGGAAATAGTGTCTAAGGTACTAGTTGGTGTCGAATGAATTTGAGGTATCGGGCCCTAGGATTTCTTAGCCCGAAGGATAGTACGGTGTTGAGGGGCCTAGTGGTGGCATGCCTCGAGGTTTCTCCGCCAACCGATGATGTGGAATTGACGGTTGCGAAAAGGCGCAGGTTCGGTTCATGTTGACTTATGTTATGATGTTATGTTATGATGTTTTGATGATGTTAAGTTATTGCATGTTACGTACGCTTTTGTTAAATTATGTTATGTTTTTGGCAAAATGATTATGATAAGGTTTTATGTAAAGCTAGAACTCACCAGCGTAGCTGACTTTTTAGTATGCACATTCAGGTTAAGGACAAGTACGGAGGGACGGTGATGCTTGGCAAGCGATGAAGAGTTACCCGGCTGATATGATGATTGACATCCCGTTACGTTATGTTTATGTTATGAAATGAATGTTTTAGACAATGTTTACGCTTCCGTATGTCTGACAATGTTACGGTTAAGTTTAAATGAAATTTTTTCGCTGCGTTATTTGATATCAAGTTTAAGAACTGTTTGTGAATGAGTAAATCCAACAAGTGAGGCCTCCCGAGTTTAGGGACTTACAAGTTGGTATCAGAGCAATAGTTTGAGAGATTTGGACACTCCCAGTGTCTGAACTTAAACTGTGAATGGGACCGAAAACGGATGCCAGTACGGGTAACTCGAGCCACATCATCAGGTATAGTATGTATATGTAGTATGCCTTAGGAAGTGTTAGGTTAGGACTTGTGTTCTAATGGAATCACAAGGGTGGTCAAATGGAAATCGAGAGGTAGTGTAATGGTTAATTGTAGATGACCAGTGTATATTAACATCTTACAGTACTTGTTGAATTATATTTGTTACTAGCGTGATGACATTGGATTCCTTGTCTTATATAACCGAATGGCAAGAAGGGGAAACAGAAGTCGTGGTGGGGGCTGTACCAGCGGTCGTACCGGCGGTCGTACCGGTGGTCGTGGCAGGACTCCTGCTCATCAGGAGTACAGTGAAGAGGGAAGTGTCCACACGGAACCGGAAGTCAGCATGCATGGAACTGAACGGACTCCCGTGGAAAAACAACACTTCACTTTCGAACCGGAAGTGAAGGCGGCCCTGGCACACGATTTTACTGAGCTGATGAAGGCTATCCTTCCAGATCTGCTGGCAGAAGCATTGAAGAAGGCTAATGAGGCGGGCGGGTCCAACACGGAAACTGATACCCCGATCACTGAGGCGGTTAACTCACCGCCTGCTCGCAGTTGCGATTACAAGTCCTTCAAGGCATGTGATCCGCCGGTTCTAACTGGGAAGAAAGACGCGGTGGCTACGTTTGACTGGGTGATTCGTATGGAGGCTGCCATTCGTCTGAGCGAATGCCAAGCGAGTCAAGTTGTGAAGTTTGCTGCTAACTCCTTGAGGGAGGAAGCATCTCACTGGTGGGAAGGTGTACGTCAGGCTAAGGGGGATGAGTTGGTTGACTCGATGATGTGGAATGACTTGAAAACTCTGGTAATCAAGAACTTTTGTCCGCGGAACGAGATTGAGAAGGTAGAGAGGGAATTTCTGGGTTTGAAGGCTGGGAGCATGGCGCACCGGCAGTACACTACCCGATTCAATGAACTGGCACGTCTGGTGCCACATCTTGTCACGACTGGGGAAAGAAAGATTGCCTACTACATTCAGGGACTGTCGGACAAGGTCCGCACCTACATTAAGGCAAACGCTCCTATTACATACGATTCGGTCGTAGAACTGAGTGGCGTGGTATTTGATGATTCTGCACTGAATGTTGCCGCTACTGATGAGCCGAAGAAGAAACCAAGTTTTCTGGCCAAACGATCTGGCGGAAGATTGTTTGGAGCTCGAGAGAAGCAGGCTAGAGTGGGTGAGGTCGCGGTTTGTGGGAAATGTGGCGCAAGGCATGAGGGGGAGTGTAGGATGGGAACTAATATGTGCTTTAAGTATGGAAAGACCGGGCACTACTCCCAGGACTGCCCGCAAGGTGTCAAATTTTATAACTGTGGGGGGAACGGACACATAAGCCATGAATGCATTAAGCCAAGGATGCGGGAAGGTGGCAATGGGAAAGCCCCGGAAAAGAAGGAAGAAAGGCCCCGAGCGAAGACTCAAGCGTATGCACTGACGCAAGAACAGGCCAGGGTAGATCCCGATGTGGCGTCAGGTACGTTCATCCTCGACAACACTTTTGTATTTGTGTTATTTGATTCGGGTGGTAGTAAGAGTTTTATATCTGTAATTTATAGTAAACGAGTGAAATGCACCGTAAGTAAGCTAGAAAATTCCTTTAGCGTAGAAACCGCTGAGGGTAGAACTGCGAGGGTGACCGAAGTAGTTGACAATTCCACGATAAAAATAGAAGGCCATAGATTCCCCGTCAGATTGTTTGTTATGGTTTCGGGAGGGTTTGATATCGTACTGGGTATGGATTGGCTAACTGCCAACGAGGCTCAGATTATATGCAAACGAAAGATAATCTGACTCAAGACTCCGGACGGTAGCGAAGTCGAAGTATTCGGGGATCGCGACGCCCCAATGCCTAACGTTATCTCGATGATTAAGGCAACAAATTATCTGAGGCGCATATGCGAGGCTTATCTGGTATACGTGATTAACAAGTGCAAGGAAGTGAAGGAACTTGATGATGTACCCATGGTACGCGAGTACACGGAGGTGTTTCCAGAGGATTTGCTTGGGATACCACCTGACGGAGAGATTGAGTTCCGAATTGACTTAGTACCAGATGCCCAGCCTGTGGCTAAGGCTCCATATCGACTAGCACCAGTAGAGATGAAAGAACTAATGACACAATTAGATGAATTACTTGAGAAAGGGTTTATCCAACCGAGCATCTCACCTTGGGGTGTCCCGGTGTTGTTTGTGAAGAAGAAAGATGCTTCGGTGAGAATGTCTATTAATTATCGCAAGTTGAACAAACGTACAGTGAAGAACAAGTACCCTCTACCTAGGAATGACGACTTGTTTGATCAATTACAGGGCGCCAGTTGGTTCTCAAAAATCGACCTTCGATCCGGGTACCATCAGCTGAAGGTAAGGGAAGAAGACATACCAAAAACCGCGTTTCGCACGCGCTATGGACATTTCGAGTTCCGCGTAATGTCCTTCGGATTGACAAACGCCCCTGCAGCGTTCATGGATTTAATGAATAGGGTGTGTCGACCGATGCTGGACTGATCGGTAATAGTGTTCATCGACGATATCCTCATCTACTCCAAGAATGAGGGTGATCACGCATGTCACTTGAAGGAAGTATTGGAAGTCTTGAAGAAGGAGAAGTTGTATGCTAAGTTCTCCAAATGCGCGTTCTGGCTTAGGAAGTCAAATTCCTAGGTCACGTCATCAACCCGAATGACATTAAGGTTGACCCAGCAAAGATAATGATGGTAAGAGATTGGGTAATTCCCAAGACGCCAACTGAGATCCACAGTTTCTTGGGATTGGCAGGCTACTATCAGAGATTCATCCAGGATTTCTTGAAAATAGCTTCTCCATTGACAAAATTGACACGGAAGGAGGTAAAGTACGAATGGGGTGCGACCCAGGAAGAGGCGTTCAAGGAACTGAAAGATAAGTTAACCTAAGTTCTAGTCTTGGCCCTTCCTGAGGGCAATGAAGACTTGGTGGTATACTCTGACGGTTCGGGTCAGGGATTGGGGCGCGTGCTGATGCAACGCGGGAAGGTGATCGCGTATGCATCACGATAGTTTAAAGTTCACAAAGTCAATTATCCGACTCACGATTTGGAACTTGCTGCTGTCGTATTCGCATTGAAAATCTGGAGGCACTACCTTTACGGGGTGAAGTTTACTATATACTCCGACCACAAAAGTTTGAAGTACTTCTTTGAACAAAGGGAGCTTAATATGAGGCAGAGACGATGGTTGGAACTCTTAAAAGACTATGACTGTGAAATCATATACCATCCTGGAAAGGCAAACGTGGTGGCTGATGCTCTAAGCCGAAACGATGTGCCGCTCCTATTAGAGTGAAAGCTTACCAGTTGGTGGTAACGTCGGATGTGATGAGGGAAATTAAAAAGGCTTAAGATGAGGCACTTAAAGAGGAAAACATAAAAAAGGAAAGGATGGTTGGCCAACATGACAAGTTGGAATATAACACCATTGGTGTTAGGACACGTTTTGGACGGGTATGTGATCGATGTCATCAAGGTCAATCAAAAACACTTATAAAATCTACTACTTATCTACCTTGGACTGTAGACAGGGAAGTAGGGTTGTTGAATCCACAAGGAATCAGTGGAAAATTAAATTGCTTAGATTAGTAAATTAGAATGAAACACAGATCAAATAAAAATGTAACTCCATCCTAACTTTAGGTTCTAGGCTTATGCAAAACTCAATTGTTCAATGGACACCACATAGACATAGTGTTGGTAAACAAGTTGAAACAGTAATTGAAGATAAGCTGTTGTCAGCAACCTATACAACTAGCTCGTCACAGCCTGCACAATTCTAATACCCAATTTATAAACACCAAGTTACCCACTTTAGTCACCCAACCTTGCTACTAGGTTTTGTCATCAACCGAACATAGTTGTAAAGGCAAGCAAACTCAATGCATTCAAATAAATTGTATAAATCAACTAATACATCAATCTATCAAGTTTGTGTAAAAAACTAACAAGATCCAATACATAAACAATCAGAATCAAACAATAAACCTATACGAACCATCCGTCGTGAGGAAGCCACATGCAGCTTAGCCACGCATGCTTGTCAGGCACGCGAGCATAGCTTCAATAGATGATCTGGAACTCCTCTTGCCTCTAAAATCGGCTGAATGAGAGTTATGTGCGAACTAGGGCTTGATTTCTTTTTAATTAGAATTTAGGGCTTTTTGCTGTTCCGCCGGCCCTTTGCGTGTCGCGAACATCTCAAACCATTCCTTCGCGTAGCGCGAAGGACAATTTAGTCGCGACCTCTTTTTCACTTCCTCGCGTGTCGCGAGAAGTCCACTCCAAGCCTTTGCGCCACGCGAAGACTTGACTTTCCAGGAAACTTTGATATTTTACACTTTAACCCCCAGTACTTTCGTGCCTTCTCAATCATGCCTCGTTATCCGATCAATTAGCACCTTAACCTGTAATAGACTCAGACCCAAAAACAAACGTAAAATCGACTCTATATACAAAGTAAAACGCATAAAACTATACAAAACCGACACATAAACATGGGACATTTGACCCTACATCCATTCCGCACACTTAACCTTTTGCGTCCCGAAAAATAATAATGAAATGGAATCATAATCGGTAAACTTGCAACTTACACTTTCATTATACACAGCCCAAATATCATAACACGTTAACTGTAACAATCGGTATTTCGATCCGATTAAACCCAACCACCGACTCTCGAGCCTCCAATTTTGTGATCTAATATATTATACATTACCAAGAAACAGTCTATCTATGGGTCTCACACTCAGAAAGTTACGACTCAGACTACTCCCACCTCAAGGTCATGTTTAGGCACGGGTTAAACCACATATATTTTCCCACCTCAATAAACACTAATTTATAAGCTTTAAAAATCATGATGAATTATGGATGATGGATGAATGTTGTGAGTTTTTATTAATGATGTATGAATAATTCTTAACCTTTAGTGTTTTAACCAAGTCACTATCCCAGAGGGTAACACACAGGCTTCAGTTTTTAAGCAATGAAGAACATAACTCAGCTTAGAGGCGTTTCGACCAGGTTGCTATCCCGGAAGGTAACTCATAAGTCAAATCAGTCATCTATGATTGATCACAAGAGTCTGCCCATGGGCGTTTCAACCAAGCTTGTAACCCGGAGGGTAACACGTAGACATAACTCAAGTTATCAATTTAATTAATTCAATCTCATGAATGATGGATTATGGAATGGGGGCGCCACCAACTTTCGGATTTATTTTCATAAAAAAAAAGTGATGTGCCAAAGGATTTCAAAAACTTATAAATTATTATTTATAAAGGTACCTATCATCTTGTATTGACAGTTTTGACCTTACCGACACCCCTAAGATGAGAACCCACAAGACATCCTGAATTAATTATTCAATTTAAGCTAGATTCACTATCAGGATGTTTAAGCTCTCAGATCGGTTGGGTCTACCAAAACGTTACAAATCAGACATGTTTGATTATCATTATTTTCAATCAATTCCACACGCAAATTCCCGATTGTACTATCATTTTCCATTTAATTGCAAAACTCTACTCCAGGGACATTTTGATCGATGTCGTCAAGGTCAATCAAAAACACTTATAAAATCTACTACTTATCTACCTTGGACTGTAGACAGGGAAGTAGGGTTGTCGAATTCACAGGGAATCAATGGAAAGTTAAATTGCTTAGATTAGTAAATTAGAATGAAACACAGATCAAATAAAGATGTAACTCCCTCCTAACTTCAGGTTCTAGGCTTATGCAAAACTCAAGTGTTCAATGGACACCACATAGACATAGTGTTGGCAAACAAGTTGAAACAATAATTGAAGATAAGCTGTTGTCAGCAACCTATATGACTAGCTCGTCACAGCCAACACAATTCAAATACCCAATTTATAGACACCAAGTTACCCACTTTAGTCACCCAACTCTGCTACTAGGTTTTGTCATCAACCGAACATAGTTGTAAAGCAAGCAAACTCAAGGCATTCAAATAAATTATATAAATCAACTAATACATAAATCTATCAAGTTTGTGTAAAAAACTAACAAGATCCAATACATGAACAATCAGAATCAAACAATTAACCTATACGAACCATCCGCCGGGAGGAAGCCACACGCAGCTTATCCACGCATGCTTGTCAGGCACGCGAGCATAGCTTCAATAGATGATCCGGAACTCCTCTTGCCTCTGAAAATCGCCCCTAGTTGCTCTGAAATCGGCTGAATGAAAGTTATGTGCGAACTAGGGCTTGATTTCTTTTTAATTAGAATTTAGGGCTTTTTGCTGTTCCGTTGGCCCTTCGCGTGTTGCGAACATCTCAAACCATTCCTTCGCGTGGGGCGAAGGACAATTTAGTCGCGGCACTTTTTCACTTCCTCGCGTGTCGCGAGAAGTCCACTCCAAGTCTTTGCGTGGCGCGAAGACTTGACTTTCCAGGAAACTTTGATATTTTACACTTTAACCCCCTGTACTTTCGTGCCTTCTCAATCATGCCTCGTTATCCGCTCAATTAGCACCTTAACCTGTAATAGACTCAGACACAAATACCAACATAAAACCGACTCTATATACAAAGTAAAACGCATAAAACTATACAAAACCGACACATAAACATGGGACATTTGACCCTACATCAGTATGTATACCTATGGGTGGCGATCTTAGAACCAAGATCTTAGATGAGACTCATAAGTCTCGTTACTCTATCCATCCCAGTACCAACAAAATGTACCATGATCTGAGGAAGGAGTACTGGTGGCCTGGAATGAAATATGAGGTGGCGAAATACGTAAGCAAGTGCTTGGCTTGCTCACAAGTTAAAGCCGAACACCAGAAACCGTATGGGAAAACTCAACCACTTGATATACTAGAATGGAAGTGGGAACACATTACCATGTACTTCATAACCAAGCTACCTCGCACAGCTAGAGGTCCTGACACCATTTGGGTAATTGTGGACCGTTTTACGAAAAATGCTCATTTTCTACCTATTCGCGAGACGTTCTCATTGGAAAGGTTAGCAGAAGTATTTATTAACGGAGTAGTATCACGACATGGGATGCCTTTGATTATTGTATCTGACCGGGACACACGATTCACATCGAGGTTCTGGAAAAGATTTCACGAAGCGATGACCATGAGACTTAAAATAAGTACAGCATACCACCCACAAACGGATGGTCAGTCCAAAATGACCATTCAAACGTTGGAGGACATGCTCCGTGTCTATATTATAGACTTCGGTGGCAGTTGGGATAGTCACCTGCTGTTAGCCGAATTCTCCTACAACAACAGTTATCACACGACAATAGGCATGCCGCCTTACGAAATGTTCTATGGGAGAAGATGCAGGACCCCGGATTGTTGGGGTGAGATTGGACAGAAGGAACTAGGAAGTCTTTAAGTCGTAAGAGAAACGTCAGAAAGGTTTGATCAGGTCAAGGCACGAATAAAGGCCGCGCAAGATTGTCAGAAATCCTACACGGATAAACGGAGAAGGCCTATTGAATTCAACATTAGAGATTGAGTAATGTTGAAAGTATCGCCCTAGAAGGGGATCATACGATTCAGGAAGAGAGGAAAGTTAAGTCTGCGGTTTGTCGGACCATTCAGAATAATGGCACGGGTTGGTGAAGTCGCTTATCGGTTGGAGTTGCCTGATAAATTAAGTGGAATTCATCCGACGTTCCATGTATCACACTTGCGAAAGTGTTTGGCGGATGAAACGGCTCACGTACCACTTACTGACATTCAAACTCCACCCCATTTCTAGAGAGAGAAAGTCATAGAGAGAGAAATCTTTGGATTTGGCTAACGATCGATCCGCTACCTTGCTACACTACTCGAGAGAGGATTTGCTGAAGGAAAGAGTCGATTTAAGGTAAGAAACTCCCATTGTTTTTCTTAAAATGGGTTTTTACGGGTATTTTTGGTAAAAGGTTGGGTTTTTATGAACCAAATGAGAAAAGGATTATAGATCTGGAATCACGAGAGGAAAATACGCGTTTTGAACGTAAAAAGTTCCAAACTTGATGAAACAATCGATCCAGATCTAACTCCATGCAAAAACAAGGTTTTAGGGGTAAGAACTTATGGTTCACTGTTAGGGTTCTCGAGAAGGACTCACGGCTGGGATTCCCGGGTAGGGTTCACGGCTGGGATCCCGAGTGTAGTTCACGGCTGAAGTTCACGGGCCTAGTTCTCGGGTTATGATCTCGGGAGAAATGGAAGCCGAGAACCCCAGGTTCACGGCCCATTTAGTTCATGATAGTAAGCTACCGAGAACCTCCCCTAAACTGTGAACTCCTAAGTTCACGGGAAGAAAACCGTGTACTCCTAGGTTCTCGGCATTATGGAATGAAGTGTAATGAATTGTATGTGAAGCTAAGGTTAGGTTGTGTACGTATATGTTAGAAGATCCTTTAGAGACCTTTGACCCTGTTCATCTTAGGTGAGTTCTAGAAGCCCTTCTTTAAATGCTTTAATTAATGTTTTGGGCTGGTGTGCATACATACGAAATGTTGTTTTACGAAACGATGTTTACGAAATGATGTTGTACGAAACGATGTTTACTAAATGATGTTTACGAAGGATGATGTTTATGAAATGTTTTGCCAAATGAAGTTTATGAAAGGTTTACGAATGAAACATTGTTTAATAAAACGTACGAATACTTTAACTAAAATGAGGTAAAGGTTTTATGAAAGTCACGAATGAACGAATCTGCCACGAGTTCCTACAGGAGCTAGGGTATGCATGTATGTATCGGCCTTACCCTTATGGGGGGCCTTTGTGGCTGGCTAACGGTTGTATAACTGGTTGATGATGATGGGGTGATGATGGTCACCCATGGGATTACCGGGATCCCCGATGGAAGGCATTATTCCTTGCGGGGAAATAGTGTCTAAGGTACTGGTTTGTGTCGAATGGCTTTGAGGTATCGGGCCCTAGGATTTCTTCGCCCGAAGGACGGTACGGTGTTGATGGGCCTAGTGGTGGCGTGCCTCGAGGTTTCTCCGCCAACCCATGATGTGGAATTGACGGTTACGAAAAGGCGCAGATTCGGTTCATGTTGACTTATGTTATGATGTTATGTTACGATGTTTTGATTATGTTAAGTTATTGCATGTTACGTACGCTTTTGTTAAATAAATGTATGTTATGTTTTTGTTAAAATGATTATGCTAAGGTTTTATGTAAAGCTAGAACTAACCAGCGTAGCTGACTTTTTAGTATGAACATTCAGGTTAATGACAGGTACGGAGGGACGGTGATGCTTGGCAAGCAATGAAGAGTTACCCGGCTGATATGATGACTGGCATCCCGTTATGTTTATGTTATGAAATGAATGTTTTAGACAATGTTTACGCTTCTGCATGTCTGACAATGTTACAGTTAAGTTTAAATGAAAGTTTTCCGTTGCGTTATTTGATATTCAAGTTTAAGAACTGTTTGTGAATGAGTAAATCCGACAAGTGAGGCCTCCCGGTTTTGGGGCCTTACACACGTAGACGATCCTACAAATTAATACATTAACAATATATTAATTTTAAAAAAATATTAACAATAAATAAACGTACAAAAAATACATACCGCTTGAACCCAGCATCCGTTGAAGTGACACATACTTGTATTCAAAGAAATCACTTTGAATTTAGTTGGTGTCTACTTCGGGTGCTTCCTCCAAGTAGGGAATTTTAATGCTCAAGTATCCGCTCCCAACTATTATCTCAAGTATCCGCTCCCAACAATTATCTCTCTTTTGTTGATTTCCGATCGTCGGGTCTTCGAAAATATGGCACCAAGCCTTACACAAAGCTTCGGTTTGTGTTGGAGTCCATGCTTGACGGGCCGCCTGGTTGGTAAATTTTCCTTTTTTGACGGTTTCTTCGTCAAGTTCAACCGCCTCATCTTCTTCGTCAACTTCAACTTGCATCTCCTCCTCTTCTTCTTCAACTTATTTTTCAACTTCAACTTCTTCCTCGTCTTCAATATTTGGATATATATTGTAACATCCATGAGTTTTCGACCATATACTTTTTTTATTTATGTTATGTTTATTTATTTTTGTTTATACAATGATGACACAACATTTAAATCCTGTACTTGTTTTTAAATCATGTACTTGTTTAAACAATATGTCACATTTATTACTATTTCAAACTTATATCAACTCGATTCTTTAAACCGTACATTACATATTATTCCTCTATAACTCAAGTAAGCATATTGTGAATATATGTATATTTATATATTTGATTATGCTCTTGTTTATAAAATTATATAAAAAAAAACTCACGAATTCAAATCATACATTTACATCTTGTTATGAATATATATGTATTTATTTATGTAAATAGATGTGTAAATATATATATTTAGCTACATTGAATAAACCATTTATACAATCTACAACTCTATAAAAATGGAAAAAAAAAAATTCTTTATAAGTTAATAATAAAACAAGTATTATTTTGATTTTATAAATTTTATAATAAGTAATTAACATGATTCTAAAACAAATAAAAAGAGATTTTTATTAGTTAACTAGTTTAGATCCCGTGTCTACACACGGGGTGAAAAATATTAATACATAATAAATTTAAATCTTTATGTATATATTTTACAAGTGTAAAAATATATTACATATACAAAGAATAGAAAGCAAACTCAAAATATGTAAAAATTAATATATAATTAAGTTTCAAATATACATTAATTACTATTTAATGTAATTTGACTTTCATTACTATTTGATTGAAAATAAAAGTTAAATAATTAAATTTCAAAGTTTCTTAATAAGGGATAACTTAAATTAATTGTGTTTTATTACTATAATTAGTATTTTCTTTAAATATATATTATTATTAAAAGATGAAAGTGTATTAAATAAGATAGAGAAGCGGGAAAAAATGGTGAGGATGAATATGGAGGCGACACGTGACATGAAAAAACCTTTATTTATTATATAGTATAGATATGAGTCCTGAACCCCACAAGCTAAAGAACCCTCTTTTTGAACCCCCTTACTCTTTGGACCCTGAAAGTGATTCTTGAAAAAATCTTTATTTATTATATAGTATAGATATGAGTCCTGAACCCCACAAGCTAAAGAACCCTCTTTTTGAACCCCCCCTTACTCTTTGGACCCTGAAAGTGATTCTTGAGAAATTTTGACCATGGAAAAGTCAAACTTGATCCAAACCTTCACCAATCCATGTGAATTCAGTGTTTAAATGTTACCAAATCAGTTACAAATCCAGCCTCGACCGTTTGAGAATTCAAATCGTCAGAATTGATGGAGTAATTACGTTTTTCTTTTCATTCGAAGGTTCCGGTCGTGGGGTTGGACACCCATGAATTTGCATTAAAAAATCTCATAATTATCGCCTTGAATCAGCCGTTTAAAACGCATTTACAATCATCCCACTTATCCCCACAACCGATTTTACTACAATTCGCCATCCAAACCATTCGTTTTCTCCCTCTCATCGCGACCGGACACGAGGACAAGCTCACCATTTGCGAGATAGATCAAGACTGATTGGAGACCTTCTTGCATTCGAAAACCACGTCCAGGTAACCCTCTCCCATTTTTGATTCACGCATCCAGCCCTGTTTCCCCTGGATGTCGATTTAGGGTTTGTTTGGGGGGACCTCTGGCTGCGTCTGCTGGGTATGGGGGGAGAAGGAGAGGCAGACAGTTTCCGTGTTATAAGTTTCTCATCTGGTAGTTTAAACATAATAGAAGCCTTGGTCTAGTGGTTAACACCTTAAGATCGTAGCAAAGGAGGTCGCTGGTTCAAACATGTGAACCTTCAAAAAATAATAATAACAACAAATACAAAGGGGGGGGGGGAGAATATATATATAAACACTATTTTATAACCTATTGGGCATATAAACGTAAATATAACTATAGACATATAATGTTCTTATAAGCAACTATTGTTATAAACTTACCTTTGAAAAACGTTCAAAGGCTTACCATTATTATCCTTTTTCGAATGGACGTGTTTTTATAGACATTTATAACTATGATTAGTCGTTCTAATTATCTCGAACGCGTGTTAACTAATATGTGAGCATTACTATTTCCAACATATATATTTATTCATTTTAACTACATATTATGGTTGAACGCGTTAGATTATAAAATGTCTTGGAGACGTAAAAGAAACTGTTCTTATAAGTAAATTATGTCGTAAAACAATAAATCCTTTTATTAAAATATTTTATAACTTTTAAAAACTTGTATATTGATAATTAAGTAATTAATTATAGTTTTGGTCACTAATCAACGAGAACATCATTTTTCTTGTACACCAAATTTCTTGAAACTCAAACTAAAATAAAAGGGTTTACTCATTTATTCTTTCAATTAATTATTCTCAACCGTTAATTCATCCATGTATTCATTTATTCACTTATTAATTCATTCATTCAATTTCAAACAAAAGTGAAATCTTTATTTAGTTATTTAATTTCTTACTTACAAACAAAAGGACTTTAGTCACTTATTTTTAAACAAGGGAAAACCTTTTATTTATACGTTCAATTATTCAAATTTAAATAAAATTATTCACATAAATAAAAATTGAAACACACATAATCATTTGATTAATAAAATGAGGAAACCCACATCGATCACTTCCCACATTAGGATTCTCTTAGTTATTTGAACACCTTATTAATACACGTTCCATCAAACATAGATTAATCTTGTGATTAGCTAGGAACATTTGTGCAACAACAATTTACTCGTGTGAATCTTCAAGCAACTCATTGCAAGGTGAGTTTACATAGTCCCTTTTTCCTCTTTTACTTTTAGGGTGAAACATGTCTACAATTACATTACTTACACAATTCAATACCTTTGTTCTTATGATTTGGTCTTTATGTTTTATGTCTTAAATTGCTTGGTGACCAAAACGTGTGTTCATGTTAGTATCATCATTAACTTACAAGGCAGGCATAAGGTAGTACCTAACATGATCATTTATAGGGGGAACCGATACATTACTTAACATGAACCTTGGCGGGTTAGTGTATACACTCTGGTACTTCACGCAGTCCGGGGGATTATGCATACATATTTACATGGTTTGATTGTACGCTTGGAACCTTGTATGTTTTCACATTTATGCTCTAGACACGCTCTGAACATATTGAATTGTAAACTTTACTTAGCTTTGTTTTGTGTCAAAACCTATGTTACTCACCAACTACCTGTAGTTGACATTTACTCACATGTTTCAGGTGCAACAGTTTGAGGATACTACATGATCACATAGGACCTTGGACCTAGCTTTAATAAAGATTGTATTTAATTTATGTTATGTTATGAACGCTTTGTTTTCTATTTTCTTTCGTAACGAATGCTTTAATTATGATGAATAAATATTATCACTTATTAATAGATGATCATGTGCTTATGAACAATCGTGTCAGCCCCGGCGTATAATCCGCCGCCGGCCAGGGTGTGACATATATATATTGTCTTCAATTATGTTCTAAGCTAGGATCCTCATCAACATTGTAATCGACACCGTCATCATAGATGGGAAGTGGACGTTCTTCTTGACGGTGGGGTTTTCGTGCGTAGGCATGACCGGTATTTAAGGATACAGAAAAACTGGGTATGGAGTATACGGTTGTTGGGGAATTTCTTGGCTCTATAGTTAGCTAAAACCGCCTCTCGGTTTGGATATTTTTTTGCGGCTAGAACCGCCTCTCGGTTTAGAAACTTTTTTGGAATCCATTGTATTTTTATGTAAATAATCGAGGAGAAAGAATGTATTTTTTGTGTATTGAGTAAAATGTTTGGGTATGTATTTATAGGGGTAAATTGATGTGTGCTGGACAGTCTATAAAAACTAACTATAAAACCTAACCTAGACACTTTAGCTTTAAATTTATAAATCTAGACTCAACCTAATACTAGACCACACAACCGGCAAGTGTACCGATCAATGTAGCAAAGTCAAATGAAGTCCGGATATCGAACCCACAAGACACTAGTGACAACTCTATCTAGACTCTGACTCAACTAACTAAACTGAATTCTAAATGGGGGGTTTGTGTTGATTATAACTAATGGAACTCTCTAACTAATGACACCAAATGTAAATCAAAGGACTTTAGACAACTAACTAATATGGAAAGCACTACATAGACTCTGAATCCTATGCATGTACCTTGGAGATCTCTCGGATACGGAAACTATGATGGAACCGGGCTCTTAGAATACGACACACTCAGAATACCTAATGGATCCCAGAACACTCTCCGGGTGTGACCGAAAAGGAAACCCTAAGGGATGTGTAAAACTCACCGGTAAGTCGGATCACCTCTCAGCTATCTCCAACAACTCTAAACTACTCACTAGACAGATTACCTCTCAGTCTCACTATCTCAATACACCTTTCAGTGCACGAAGTAACTTGAATTCACTTGACAAGGCACAGAATAACGACACAAGGAAACCCTCCTTTCAGAGAAGTTGACCTAAAAACCCTAACACCAAAGATTACCCTTCTACTTCTCACCCCTCAGCTATTGAAGCAGGCAGAATACCTAACCCTAATAGACTCTCAATCGATGTTCCTATGGATACGACGTTAGTGAACCATAAACCAATCACATGCACATAGCTAGTGACCTAATATGCAACCATACATGAAATACATTCACAAAGTAGCATATGGAACATTCAACAGATTATCAATCAAGATTAAATACGCATACACATCCAATCCACGTAATCCCGTCTCACGGTCATGTCTAGGCCCGGGTTAAAACCACATAGATTCACCCACCACGTTAAACTACGATTTACATGTTTTAGAAATTAGATGAAATATGAATTAATGGATAAACATGAATGAGTATTATTAAATGTATGAATCAACCTCACCTAGTGGTGCGTCTCCCAGGTCACCATCCTAGAAGGTAGCACATAGGCTGCAATTTCTATCAATTAAGCACATATGAGTTCAACTTAGAGGCGTATCCACGGAGTCACTATCCCTGTGGAACACACATAAATCAAATCCTATTTTTCCAAAACATTGATCACTCAAGTTCCAACCCATAGGTGTATCAACCAAGTCGCTATCCCGGAGGGTAACACGTAGGTCAAAACTTAAGTTTTCAATCGATTAATTATACTCATGATTAGATGGATTATGGATGCGGGCGCCACCAAACTCAGACTCATTTACATAAATAGAGAATGGTGTGCCAAGAATTTCAAAAACATAAAGATTTTAGCTTAACGTGGTACCTATCACCCTATGTTGACAGTTCCAGCTTTACCGATTACTCTAAGATGAGTACCCACAAGATCTCATGATTTAATTAAGTGATTAATCCTAAGTAACACTTACAGGATATTTAAGCTCTACTAGTTAGCTGGATCTACCAAAGCATCACAATTCAGATGCGTTTTCAATTATTTATAACATTTAAAACCAACAAAAGATCCAGTTGTACTATCATTTTCCATTTATTATGTAAAACTTTTGATTTCAAAGGACATTTTTTTTCAAATTCTTTCAATTTTTTTTATTTTTGAATTTTTTATTAAAAACAAACTAGACTCAAGTAGGCACTCACATCCCCACACTTGAAAGACACATTGCCCTCAATGTGAAGCAAGACACAACTAAAATTAAAAATGCTAAAATAAAAACAGGAAGTGACTTAGCTGGTTATGATATGCAAACAAGTGTGCAGCTTTGCACTTCCACGTGTGCACCGTATAGCATTTCGGTCACAGTTGCACACACACTCTGCTGTCGGGTTCCCTTTACATGAATATTATGATTAGATCGACCCCGCCCAAATGGAGATTGAGTACGGACGGGGCGATCTATCCCTGCAAAAATAAATCTCACAGCAACCCCAAACAACATCAAACAGACTCAAAATAAAACCAAAACTTATACAAACTATACACTCGGGTCCTAACCCGAGAAACAAGCCTAATCAGGAGGTTTCTCCTTTATGTCGCCCCCGCCCGGCCCGTTTAGTGTAATTGGTCTACCACCGATTTGACAAACTCTGATGGCAGACCTTAAATGGGTTTTGAAAAATCTTAACGGGTCGGTCCACCAGTACTTAAACTTAACTGAACCAAACCTGATACGAGGCATGTAGTGATGAGAATGGTTATGCAACTTCAGTAATTACTTCTTCTTCCTTGTATACCAACCTCTAATCCTCATCCAGTCTTGATCATCAAGTGTTTTCCTTACCTTCTCCCGGGGTTTTGTTGAATCTGGTAATGATACATAAGTTAAGTTCCCTACGGGCCAGTTGTGGTTCTCTTCATCTACAACCACTTCTTCCTCTTCTTCAACTGGTGACTCTTTGATCTCCATAGTCGGCTTTCCTTCCATCAGAGCTTCTAAGGTTTCTAACTCGCCAACTGGGTCAAATTCTCCATCTTCTTCAAAAGTTGGCAATCCCACCAACTCGTCACCAAACTCGTCTTCCCATGACGTCTCATCAACAATCTCTTCCTCTTCACCAAACATCAATCCTATAGAATCAGAGAAATCCACATCTTCCTCTTCTTCCTTGTCACTAATCCTGGAGCCAAAATATTTTTCAAATTCCTCCTCATTTATTGACTCATCATCATCACTATAATTTCAAGAAAAATCATAAACGCCCGGCCGAGGTTGCTTAACATCATGCAGAACCGAAAGTGGGACTAAGACGTCCATTTTTGTCCCCGGTTCTATCTACGATTCCTGCAAAATATCATCCTCACAAGAAAAGTGTAAAGAATCATATGGATCATTGTGATCTTGCACAAAGTCGGTATAGAATTCATCGGGAATGCAATCAAGGTTAGAATACTTACCTAGAGATGGGACTTGTGCTGCACCTTCTGTCACTGTTACCTGCACTCTGTCCCTTTTTGCCTCCAGTTCTGGAATTTCCAGAATCACTTCTCCTGATGCAGTTTCAGTTCCGATGACATTCCCTTCACGATCATAAATCACACGCTCCATATTCGTCGGCCGGTGTGATCCAATGCGAGCGATTATTGCCTGGATTTCTTTCTCATGTTGCTCATTTGCCTCTTTGCACCAGGCATTCAACTCCTCTTGAGTTCTATATCCATCATATGGTCGTACCTGCGGATAAGAATGATCATAGTAGTCTGTAGAATATCCCGATGAATATGGGCAATGACGAGTAAAATGGGGTCCTCCACAGATCTCATACATAATGACAAAAATAATTGGACAGACTCATGATACAAGCCAGACACACTAAAAACAAAGACTCACAAAAGGACACACAAACTAGACTCAATAAAATAGAAAAGACTCAAAACACAAAAAGTCCAACTAATCAGATAAGTTCAATCAAAGTTAGATACGCTATCGCCTAAGTGTCCCCGAAAACGGCGCCAAAAACTTGATGTGTGCTGGACGGTCTATAAAAACTAACTATAAAACCTAACCTAGACACTCTAGCTTTAAATTTATAAATCTAGACTCAACCTAATACTAGACCACATAACCGTCAAGTGTACCGATCAATGTAGCAAAGTCAAATGAAGTCCGGATATCGAACCCACGGGACACTAGTGACAACTCTATCTAGACTCTGACTCAACTAACTAAACTGAATTATAAATGGGGGGTTTGTGTTGATTATAACTAATGGAACTCTCTAACTAATGACACCAAATGTAAATCAAAGGACTTTAGACAACTCACCAATACGGAAAGCACTACCTAGACTCTGAATCCTATGCATGTACCTTGGAGATCTCTTGGATACGGAAACTATGATGGAACCGTGTAACATCTTGAAAATCCGTAAGCTAGTGGTTCGGGTTAGTGGATGACCTGAATACATAATTAATGTAATGATGAGCAGGGTTAATCAAGTGAGGTGCATTTAACTACCGAAAAAGATGCAGTTAGCCATCTAAAGAGGGTTCGAGATCGATACGTTCAAGATGGAACTAGAGGGACCCAGATGTGACACTTAATGGTTTAAATACCAAGTTTAGGGAAACCCTAAGCCATTTAGCCTAGGAGTTGCGCGACGAAAGGAGACGCGAGGGAAGGAGGGACGCCGAGATCGGAGGACGCCGGCGACGGTGGTTAGAGGGTGGCTTCGAGCGGGAGACTTCACACGTAACAAAGGTAATCCTCGTTTAAACTTTTTACGCATTTACACTTGTATTTGGCCGGAAACCGACTAGGGTTTATGTAGCTTGGGGGATCGATGGAAAAGGTGGAAGCGATGATGGAGGCTAGCCATGGCGTACGACGGTGGTGCGCGACGCTGTCCAGCAACACGATGGAGCACAGGGGGCGGCCGATTAAGGCGTGTGACAGTGGCGGAGCATCGGAGAGATGACGGAGACGAAGGCGTGAAGGCCGGAGAGAGTGGCTACGAATACTGTCCGAGTAGCCAGGGAAGACCGGCGACGGTTGATACCCGCTGTGACGGATGGGGACGTGTGCAGCGCTGCAGCGGTATGAAGGTGATGACCCGACGGTGGAGCAACAGTGAATGGCGGGGACGGTGGTCCAGGGAGGTCAGGCGAGAAAGAGAATGGTGGTGGATGGCTGGGTGGTGCGTAGGGCGATGACGGAGGTGGTAGCATGGCCGAGTAGGGTTCTACCTGACCAAGGACATGCATGGCCTCGTCTACTTGCGTGCATGGGTGAGCTCGGGTATGGGTTCAGGATGAGCGAGGGTTGTATGGAGAAGAAATTTGGGTTAGGGTTTGCATGTGTATGCATGCACACGTACGTGCATGCATGGGAACCCGAGTTAAGCATTCAGTTTCTGAGCGGGTCTAGGACGACCCGGTTCCTATGTACTCGCAGGAAGGATTTGAGAAGCTGGGGTGGCGAGTAGTCAAGACCGAGTATTGGGGTTTATTTATTTATACGTTATGCAACGTATGTTTAGAACGTGTTCTGATCATGTGATCACACGTTTGTCAGGTTTACGGACAAGTTGCAGAGCAAGGACTGAGACTCAGCCTAACCGGTGAGTTTCTAATCCCCTCCTTTAAATGATTTTTATATTTTTGGGGCTATCGTACATACTTACAAAGAGGTGTTTGTCATATTAAATGAATTAAGAGTTTGGGTGTAACCCGAGGTGTTTTACAAACTAAACCTTTCGTTAATTATTCGGAGAGTCTACGGGGTGTCAGTATAATTATGGGAGTTGGGTTATGAGAGTTATTGAGGTGCGTGTCATGTCATGATTTAGTCGGGAATTGAGTTAAACCTGTGAAGGTTATATATATGAGAGTTAGCATGGGAAACCGTATGAGGTTCATTGACGAGTTATGTAAGTGCTAGTCTACTTTTAGGTGTTATGAGTTAGTCAGGAAGTGAGCTAGACGCTTATGAGTGTGAGATGCTCATGAGTGTGTGTAGGATATATTATCCTAGGAATGTGTATATGGTGCAGGCCTAGGAACTAGGCATATAAATAATACGCGATGATGTGTATTATGAGTTAGTCGGGGAGAATCGGGATATAAGCTAGACGCTTATGACTACGTATAGGATGTGTTATCCTAGTGCTATGTGTGGGGTGCAGGTGCAGTTAATGAGTCATGTAAATAGAGTATAATGTTTTGTGTTTTATACATGTGTAATGTGTCATTGTCCTTATGACACGACGGTATTTGTTATCGTGTCGTTGTCCTTGTGACACGGAAAACAGGATTGTGAAGGACGTAGTCCTTCGGGAGGTCACCAAGGGTGACAAGTTATGAGCAGGTTAATGATGAGCTCGGGGTGTGTCGAATGCACTGACGAGGGTGCAGTGATGGGGTATGTGTTTGTATGCATATATATGTGTGTTAAATTGCATACAAGTGTTGATTTATATTTATTGTGCATGAGATAATATTAATGTGATGTGTAGATGGTATTAATGTGGTGAGTAGAGTTAGATTGACCGTCGTGTCGGGATTGTGATGTGGTGTTTACAACTGTTATGCCAGTTGGTTTGTGAGAGTCTTGGTTAGGGCTGGTTAAGCCAGTGGCTAGAGGGTGGTTGAGATAACCAGTGTGTGGTAAACTTTGAGTTATTAGAGTGGTAAGTTCGATCCATTTCGGAGAGACTTACTGGGTTAAAATGGTGGGGTGAGTCTGGGGTGGTGAATCCTTTGGGATATTGTAAGATAATAGGGGGTTATATATCTTTTAATAAATGACAAAACTATTTTATAAAGACTAGCGGGTCTTGAGTGGAAATAAATATAAATGAGACGAGTTGGTTTTTGTTCAAATTAAACCATTAGAACTCACTCAACGTAGCTGACTTTGTGTGTACGTTAGTGGGATCGGCAACACACTTGTCATCTATGATGACTACCCAGCCCCCACACGGTGACTATATCATCTACCATACGGTGACTGACACGTCACAAGTACAATGACGACCCCGAAGGACTCCGTCCTCCACATCACTATTAGCCGTAAACACGGACAACAACGCAAGCACATAAAGCAACACATATATACACATGACACTACCTGGACATGTACTACGACTCACTACCATCTTCGGATCACTTACGAGTGTAATCCAACACTTACTTAGACGTATCCTCGTAACATCTAGACACATTATCCATCTCTTTACGAATAGGCATTTATACGACACACAACCACCATACTGACTTCTAATCCATATACACTATGGACACCACATAAACCCATGCACACACGGTACCCGCCGTGTCACAAGGATAACGACACAATACACACAACATCAAACACATGACGCATAACATCATACTATCATCTACCCGACTCGTTAATGAACCACGTACGGGTTCCCATTCTAACTCTCCTTATATAACCATTATAGGTTTAACTAAATTGTTGACTCATCCCGACTAACTCATAAGATGACACACACAGATCATCACAGCTCTTGTTCACCCATCCTACGGATCCCATAACGACCCTTAGCTTCATTATTACATAAAGGTCTCATAAAACACTTCAAGTTAATTCATAACTCATAATACGTTCGTTTAATAAAACATGTGGGTATGTACGATAGCCCCAAAACATTAAAAGGTTTAAAAGAGGGGATTAGAAACTCACCGGATACTGAGTCTGAATCCTTGCTCTGCACATCTGCTTGTCCACACTTGAACCCAACCTGTCAAACGAATATCCTTAGAGTCAGAGTATAACTTAAACATGTGTCGATGACATTTAGATATAAATGCTCCGATGTATGTCTCACCCGTTCGCCCATTCGTCCATACCAAACCCTAGCCCCGCTTTATAATACCTTCCCCCCGTCTTTAACATGACTTGCATACCCTAGTACTCTCTTACATGCAGGCACATTGTAACATCCAAGATTTTCTGGCATTATTTTTATTAAATTTTATACAATAATAACACTTCATTTCAAACCAGTACTTACCACATTAATTCGACGAATAAATTCAATTTTTTTTTTTATTTTTATTTCAACCTTGCAATAACATGTTATTCTCTATTATTATATATATGAAACATATAAATGCAAGTTTATATAAATATATATATATATATATATATATATATATATATATATATATATATATATATAAATACCTTATTAGAATAACTATGCACTTTAAATCATGTGTTTACAGTTTAAATTTATATATATCCTACAATTTTACTCCCATATGTTTATATATATATATGAACATATATGTACTATTGTGTATAAAATACGTGTGTTAAACACATTATTTTTATAAACTTAGTTATGTATACAATTTATAAAATTTTAAAACAAAAATCAATTCATAAATATAAATACATAATTATTTATAATTTTAACCTATTGTTTTGACACATTGAACACTTGAACCCCATTCAAGTCATGAGACCAATTTTGACTTTTAAAAGTCAAACCACACAAGAACCTCAAAAATCAAGACTCAAATCAATCAGATTCGTTTGATATAGGCCTTCAATATTTACACAATCAGGTATTGACCTCTCCTAAACCCAAATAACAATCCAATTCAACCCAATACGTGGCTTAATTCAAAATTCAAACCCAGTTGACTCTCCAAAGTCAAATCGAGTTGAATCCGGCTGTAATCGTGAAAATTGACGCGTTTGATACCCGCAAATCACGCCTAGCCTATGCTCGTAAGATTCCAGGCCACATTCGCGTCCCGATTCACTCCCAACCAGCTGAATTACGCATAACCAATTCGACAACTGTCATCCTCAAATCGCGGCCGAATCATGTAATAAAGAGGGAATTAAACGAAATTATACACACACACATCTTCGCATAAGTCATTACAAACCCTCCCAACCCGCAATAGACTTGCATTTCAACTCTTAAGCCCTGTCAAGCTCCGAGAAGGACGAGCCTTTGCGTTCTATCAAACTCCTTCGATTCATAATCATTCCAGGTAATTTTTATATCAAAAGTTTCGTTTTAGTTCAAAGATTGAAAGCCCCATAATTTGGGTGGCTGATTTTGCTTAATCGGGTGAAATTAAATGGTTAGGGTTTGGGTTTTCAATCGGGGACGATAAAGGGGAGGGAGAAGGGTTCGACTTATGGGTTTTGATGTTAGGGAAACCGAGTATTACCAAGGCATATGCCCTGGTCTACAGGTAAAAACCCATGCGCAACACGGACATGGTCGAGGGTTCGAACCAAGCTCGCACCTTGCCTTTTCTTTTGTTCCCGTGTCTTGATCTCAGAACCGAATCCCTTTGAACCAGTGCTTAACATATATTCGAACCGGCATAAGACCAGGTTGGTCTCTCTGGTCCAGTGGTTAACACACCAAACCTTCACCGGGTAGACCCGGGTTCGACCCGGGCACGCCTTTTTATTCTTTTTAATCCTTTCTAACATTCCAAAAATTCTACAAAAGATATTTTTACAAACTTAATACCATTTAGGTCTGATTAGTACAATAATTAGCATTCTTTTTCATAAAAATAACTATTTTTACAAATTTAGTTGTGTAAAACCTCATTTTAATCATTTAAAAATATATTCTAAATCAAATTATTAATTTTTTTTATAAAGTATTTAATTACCTAAATTCATGAATATCGTGATGAGATTTTTATAAAGATACATTTTCATAAATCATTTGTTTTACTATTAAAACTATATATATATTATTAGAGTCTAAACAAATAAATCTTTTCTAATATATAATCACAATGTTTCTTTTTCAAAAAAAACATATCACTTTAATAATAACTAAATAAATAAATTTTTTTATTAGTTACCTTTAACATCAACAAATTCAAGTAGGATTTTAATTTGTACTAGTATATATATTTGGACACATTTACACAAATAAATAAATAAAATAAATTTATTCATTTAAATTTACACAAATATATATTTTCTCATTACTTCTTCTAAATAAATAAATAAAAAGAAATTATTTATTTAATTTATTTAGTTATCCAAATATAAACCCCAAGTCCATTAATATTTCATTTAATTTACATTTCTATGCATAAGGTTATTCTAAACACAATTTCAAAACTTACATCCCATATTCATAACCTGACAAAATCTTTGTACAAGACCCTACACCCACTCCCTTTGGAGCCCTAGACTCTACTTTAGACATTGTACACAATATTAATTCAAGTTCATACAATCCAACTCTAGGTAAATCTTGTGGCTAGAAATCACTTGTGGTACCTATTCCTCGTACTATCTACATCGTTGATACAAGTGGGTTTACATAGCCCCCTTTTTCTTATTTACATATTTGGGGTGAAACGTGATTACATTCAAACACTGTTTACAACTACACACGTACAATTCTACAATATGATCATATGTGTTTATTTGTGTTTTATGCTTGAATGCTAATTGTTAAGGCTACATATACATGATATACACATGCAAACACAAATACATTACTTTAGGCTAACATGTGTTGTTAGGCCCTACATTAGGATAACATGTGTTGTTATGCCCTACATTAGGATAACATGTGTTGTTATGCCCTGCATTTACATCAGGATAACATGTGTTGTTGTGCCCTACATTAGGATAACATGTGTTGTTATGCCCTTCAATTACAAAGTTTCATTTGTGCATCTAGCTTAACTTAGATTCTCCATAAATGCTTTATAAACCATGCATCGTATGAATTGTACACAAAAAATTTGAACTTTACTTGTGGTGTCAAAACCTATGTATGCTCACCAACTATTTATAGTTGACCCTCTCATTTTATCATATTTCAGGTAAAATTATTTGAGTTAAGATTCAAGCTACTTCACTTAGGGTTGAGGACCTAGTCTTAAATTTTAATATGGAGATTTATGTATTCTTTAATTCTTGTAAATGATGTAATTGATTACTTGAGTTATGAAATGAAACTTATTGTTTAATTACTACAACTTTAGCAAACCATGAGCTTATGAACAGTCTACATGTCCCGCCCCGACGTTCCCGCCGTCAGTTGGGGTGTGACAGATTGGTATCAGAGGCTTGGTTATATGAAATTAGGTTATTAGATACCTTTGACCTAGACTATAACCTTAAGACACCCATTATTGTCAGGTTCTATAATTATATGATATGTTACATGCTATATGCTACATGACTATTTGCTAGACCTCGTTTCTTGCTAGGAGTTATCTAAACAATAAATCCAAAATAATAATTCCTTTCCCTTACCCTAAGCCTCAGTCCTTCTCTAAAACCATCATCATCATAGCATGTGGGACGTCATAAAACTTATTTCTACACCTCGTTAGGGTTTTAAACTTTGTTAACTAGTAGAGGACATGTGCAATCTGGAAGAGTGACACCTGTATTCTGGATTTTCTGTCTAGGAAAGCATTTCATATAAATCCCAATCAACCGAGGGATCCGTATGCTTTCTTGGGAATTCCCGGGATTAGTGTTTACTTATAGGCTAAAGCATGTCTCCTTGAAAGTTATATGAGTTTAATTAACCTTAATGTGTCATAGTATTCAAGTGATTATGTCACTATTCGAGTACAATCCAAACTATGATTTACTACTTCACCTATTATCTTATTCCCTTTTAAATTCAATCAACTTTCATAAGTTCTTACATCTCTTCTTGTCTTGTACAAATCTGTAGAATGCCTCCCCGTCGTGCTACCGTGACCAACAACAACACCGACATTGCTGCTATCCTTGCACAACTTGTAGCTCAACTCACCCAAGCTAATGGAGCCATTAGTGGTACCCATGGAACTAATGGTGGTGGTGGTGGTGCCAACCCACCCCAATGCACTTTCAAACACTTTAACTCATGCAACCCGTCAAGTTCTATGGTACCGAAGGGGCTACAGGCCTTCTTCAATGGTTTGAAAGCACTTTTCTCAACAGTGATTGTCCTGACCATCTCCGGGTTCGCTATGCCACCAGCGTCTTTCAGAAACGGGCGCTCACTTGGTGGAATGGTGAGAAGAGAAACCGGGGTGTGGATGTGACCATGGACTTGCCATGGGATGAAGTTAAGAGACTCATGACCGAGGAATTCTGTCCTCGTAATGAAATGAAGAAGTTGGAGGCTGAGTTTTGGGATCTTACCCAAGACAGTGGTGAAAGTTTAGCTTACACAACTCGTTTCCATGAGTTAAGTCTTCTGGTACCCCACATGGTCACTCCACTGGCTCGGGGTATTGAGAAGTACATTTGTGGTCTACCCATGAAAATCCAAGATACAGTCCTAGGAAGAAATTCAGCCACTCTTGAAGACGCTATCCGCTTAGCTGCCACTTTAACCGATAACCATGTGAAGGCGGGTACACTAACAAGGAAAGGCACAAAGAAAGTCACTGACTCAACAGCCTCTTCTGAACCCTCTCAGGAAGACAAACACAAACCTCCTCACTCCAATAAGAAACGTAACTTTGCTGTCATTACCCCTGCCGTACCAATCAACCAAGTAGCTCCCCTAGCCCAAAACCATAATAAGAAACCATATGCGGGCAACAACACTCTGTGCAACACGTGCAACTATCACCACTTCCCAAACATGCCATGCCGTCTATGTGCCAATTGTGGAAGGTATGGTCATGTAGCGAACACTTGTCAATCCAGACCACAAGTTAGTCAAACCCACCAAGGGAATCGAGCCAATCACCAAGCTGCCAATCAAGTTGTACCAGCCATTACTAATGGGCGTACTTGTTATGAGTGTGGTAATCCAAACCACTTCATAGACCAATGCCCAAGGATAGCCAATGCAAACCAAGGTGGTGCTCATGGGCGTGCCTTCAACATAAACACTAACGAAACTCAAGTCAATGCCGAGGCAATAGATGAAACCAATTGAAGCCAGTGCAAGATGGAGTCGAATAGGGATCTAGTCGGGAATAAATTATGCATTGTAATCCTTTATGTTATTTTTGTCATTATTGGAACTATTTACACCTACTACGGTTTGCCCCTATAAACTTGAGCTTGCTAGCCAACTTCAGAAAGTGAATCACTTCGCCATTAACGAATTTAAAAGTTAAAAATCATCTACCTACATTGTGCAGGAACACTAGGTAACACACCCGACTGCCTACAAAATCCGATAGTTTCCGATACGCATAAGACTTAAATACACATTCATAAAATACATAATACTAGAGTGATCACATTATACATATTTGCTGATACATGATACCAAATTGTTCACACTATACATGAAACCCATTTGCTTACAACATGCCTAACACTAGATCATATATGAAACATGAGTGTTTACATTATACACGGAATTAGATTGTTTACATTGTTTCAAAATGACTAAGTACATCATACACAAGGCACGACTATTCACCCTATCCCTGAAAGCTACTCGGGGTTTGACGTATTCTTGTTCAAATACAAGGAAGCTATGAAACCCTAAATTATGCCACGTTATTACTCTTTAGTACCCGATTGGCTCTACTATCTATGGACATAGTTATTGTTAGCAACACATACGTGAAAGCAATAGTTACGAATTAAGTGTTTTTGTGTTACCCCTTGGACCCCACACACAATGGGATGAACTATGTAGACAATGCAACGATTTGGATAATTACGGGTGCACACGTAATTATAAAAATCAGCGCAGGAAAGACATAGTGAAATCTGTCGTGTGTTATGACATGAAACCTATCGTGGAATATAGTAACAATACTAATGTGATATGATAAGGACATGGTGGATACGCCACTGGTACTTCCTATATATAAGTGTTCCTGTCATAAAATCAGAAGTAACGTTACTCTTGCCACGTAGAGTCTTATGTTGTTTGACGGGACCAATGTTTGTGAAACTTTTTATCCACTGATAATTCCTGGACATATTAGATTACATTTTAAACAAACTTCGATCATCTAATCCCCATCAATGCATTACATCCTTGGAATCCAAATTATTATTCAACAGACTTTCTCCTTGAGTTCATTTCAAAACTAAACCCACTATCATCATTCGTGTCTGATCGTGAGAAACAAACCTGAATCTTTTTATCAATTGTACTCGTCAAACTGACAGTCAAAACTCGTGAAGAATCCAAACTCATCTCTTTCCCTAATTCAGTAGCCTACATAAATTCAATTTCGGGACGAAATTCTCTCAAGTAGGGGATACTGTAACATCCAAGATTTTCTGGTATTATTTTTATTAAATTTTATACAATAATAACACTTCATTTCAAACCAGTACTTACCACATTAATTCGACGAATAAATTCAATTTTTTTTTATTATTTTTATTTCAACCTTGCAATAACATGTTATTCTCTATTATTATATATATGAAACATATAAATGCAAGTTTATATAAATATATATATATATATATATATATATATATATATATATATATTACCTTATTAGAATAACTATGCACTTTAAATCATGTGTTTACGGTTTAAATTTATATATATCCTACAATTTTACTCCCATATGTTTATATATATATATGAACATATATGTACTATTGTGTATAAAATACGTGTGTTAAACACATTATTTTTATAAACTTAGTTATGTATACAATTTATAAAATTTTAAAAATTTAAAACAAAAATCAATTCATAAATATAAATACATAATTATTTATAATTTTAACCTATTGTTTTGACACATTGAACACTTGAACCCCATTCAAGTCATGAGACCAATTTTGACTTTTAAAAGTCAAACCACACAAGAACCTCAAAAATCAAGACTCAAATCAATCAGATTCGTTTGATATAGGCCTTCAATATTTACACAATCAGGTATTGACCTCTCATAAACCCAAATAACAATCCAATTCAACCCAATACGTGGCTTAATTCAAAATTCAAACCCAGTTGACTCTCCAAAGTCAAATCGAGTTGAATCCGGCTGTAATCGTGAAAATTGACGCGTTTGATACCCGCAAATCACGCCTAGCCTATGCTCGTAAGATTCCAGGCCACATTCGAGTCCCGATTCACTCCCAATTCGCTGAATTACGCATAACTAGTTCCACAACTGTCATCCTCAAATCGCGGCCGAATCATGTAATAAAGAGGGAATTAAACGAAATTATACACACACACATCTTCGCATAAGTCATTACAAACCCTCCCAACCCGCAATAGACTTGCATTTCACCTCTTAAGCCCTGTCAAGCTCCGAGAACGACGAGCCTTTGCGTTCTATCAAACTCCTTCGATTCATAATCATTCCAGGTAATTTTTATATCAAAAGTTTCGTTTTAGTTCAAAGATTGAAAGCCCCATAATTTGGGTGGCTGATTTTGCTTAATCGGGTGAAATTAAATGGTTAGGGTTTGGGTTTTCAATCGGGGACGATAAAGGGGAGGGAGAAGGGTTCGACTTATAGGTTTTGATGTTAGGGAAACCGAGTATTACCAAGGCATATGCCCTGGTCTACAGGTAAAAACCCATGCGCAACACGGACATGGTCGAGGGTTCGAACCAACCTCGCACCTTGTCTTTTCTTTTGTTCTCGTGTCTTGATCTCAGAACCGAATCCCTTTGAACCAGTGCTTAACATATATTCGAACCGACATAAGACCAGGTTGGTCTCTCTGGTCCAGTGGTTAACACACCAAACCTTCCCCGGGTAGACCCGGGTTCGACCCGGGCACGCCCTTTTATTCTTTTTAATCCTTTCTAACATTCCAAAAATTCTACAAAAGATATTTTTGCAAACTTAATACCATTTAGGTCTGATTAGTACAATAATTAGCATTCTTTTTCATAAAAATAACTATTTTTACAAATTTAGTTGTGTAAAACCTCATTTTAATCATTTAAAAATATATTCTAAATCAAATTATTAATTTTTTTTATAAAGTATTTAATTACCTAAATTCATGAATATCGTGATGAGATTTTTATAAAGATACATTTTCATAAATCATTTGTTTTACTATTAAAACTATATATATATTATTAGAGTCTAAACAAATAAAACTTTACTAATATATAATCACAATGTTTCTTTTTCAAAAAAAACATATCACTTTAATAATAACTAAATAAATAAATTTTTTTATTAGTTACCTTTAACATCAACAAATTCAAGTAGGATTTTAATTTGTACTAGTATATATATTTTGACACATTTACACAAATAAATAAATAAAATAAATTTATTCATTTAAATTTACACAAATATATATTTTCTCATTACTTCTTCTAAATAAATAAATAAAAAAAAATTATTTATTTAATTTATTTAGTTATCCAAATATAAACCCCAAGTCCGCTAATATTTTATTTAATTTACATTTCTATGCATAAGGTTATTCTAAACACAATTTCAAAACTTACGTTCCATATTCATAACTTGACAAAATCTTTGTACAAGACCCTACACCCACTCCCTTTGGAGCCCTAGACTCTACTTTAGACATTGTACACAATATTAATTCAAGTTCATACAATCCAACTCTAGGTAAATCTTGTGGCTAGAAATCACTTGTGGTACCTATTCCTCGTACTATCTACATCGTTGATACAAGTGAGTTTACATAGCCCCCTTTTTCTTATTTACATATTTGGGGTGAAACGTGATTACATTCAAACACTGTTTACAACTACACACGTACAATTCTACAATATGATCATATGTGTTTATTTGTATTTTATGCTTGAATGCTAATTGTTAAGGCTACATATACATGATATACACGTGCAAACACAAATACATTACTTTAGGCTAACATGTGTTGTTAGGCCCTACATTAGGATAACATGAGTTGTTATGCCCTGCATTAGGATAACATGTGTTGTTATGCCCTGCATTTACATCAGGATAACATGTGTTGTTGTGCCCTACATTAGGATAACATGTGTTGTTATGCCCTTCAATTACAAAGTTTCATTTGTGCATCTAGCTTAACTTAGATTCTCCATAAATGCTTTATAAACATGCATCATATGAATTGTACACAAAAAATTTGAACTTTACTTGTGGTGTCAAAACCTATGTATGCTCACCAACTATTTATAGTTGACCCTCTCATTTTATCATGTTTCAGGTAAAATTATTTGAGTTAAGATTCAAGCTACTTCACTTAGGGTTGAGGACCTAGTGTTAAATTTTAATATGGAGATTTACGTATTCTTTAATTCTTGTAAATGATGTAATTGATTACTTGAGTTATGAAATGAAACTTATTGTTTAATTATTACAACTTTAACAAACCATGAGCTTATGAACAGTCTACATGTCCCGCCCCGACGTCCCGCCGTCGGTTGGGGTGTGACAGATTGGTATCAGAGGCTTGGTTATATGAAATTAGGTTATTAGACACCTTTGACCTAGACTATAACCTTAAGACACCCATTATTGTCATGTTCTATAATTATATGATATGTTACATGCTATATGCTACATGACTATTTGCTAGACCTCGTTTCTTGCTAGGAGTTATCTAAACAATAAATCCAAAATAATAATTCCTTTCCCTTACCCTAAGCCTCAGTCCTTCTCTAAAACCATCATCATCATAGCATGTGGGACGTCATAAAACTTATTTCTACACCTCGTTAGGGTTTTAAACTTTGTTAACTAGTAGAGGACATGTGCAATCTGGAAGAGTGACACCTGTATTCTGGATTTTCTGTCTAGGAAAGCATTTCATATAAATCCCAATCAACCGAGGGATCCGTATGCTTTCTTGGGAATTCCCGGGATTAGTGTTTACTTATAGGCTAAAGCATGTCTCCTTGAAAGTTATATGAGTTTAATTAACCTTAATGTGTCATAGTATTCAAGTGATTATGTCACTATTCGAGTACAATCCAAACTATGATTTACTACTTCACCTATTATCTTATTCCCTTTTAAATTCAATCAACTTTCATAAGTTCTTACATCTCTTCTTGTCTTGTACAAATCTGTAGAATGTCTCCCCGTCGTGCTACCGTGACCAACAACAACACCGACATTGCTGCTATCCTTGCACAACTTGTAGCTCAACTCACCCAAGCTAATGGAGCCATTAGTGGTACCCATGGAACTAATGGTGGTGGTGGTGGTGCCAACCCACCCCAATGCACTTTCAAACACTTTAACTCATGCAACCCGTCAAGTTCTATGGTACCGAAGGGGCTACAGGCCTTCTTCAATGGTTTGAAAGCACTTTTCTCAACAGTGATTGTCCTGACCATCTCCGGGTTCGCTATGCCACCAGCGTCTTTCAGAAACGGGCGCTCACTTGGTGGAATGGTGAGAAGAGAAACCGGGGTGTGGATGTGACCATGGACTTGCCATGGGATGAAGTTAAGAGACTCATGACCGAGGAATTCTGTCCTCGTAATGAAATGAAGAAGTTGGAGGCTGAGTTTTGGGATCTTACCCAAGACAGTGGTGAAAGTTTAGCTTACACAACCCGTTTCCATGAGTTAAGTCTTCTAGTACCCCACATGGTCACTCCACTGGCTCGGGGTATTGAGAAGTACATCTGTGGTCTACCCATGAAAATCCAAGATACAGTCCTAGGAAGAAATTCAGCCACTCTTGAAGACGCTATCCGCTTAGCTGCCACTTTAACCGATAACCATGTGAAGGCGGGTACACTAACAAGGAAAGGCACAAAGAAAGTCACTGACTCAACAGCCTCTTCTGAACCCTCTCAGGAAGACAAACACAAGCCTCCTCACTCCAATAAGAAACGTAACTTTGCTGTCATTACCCCTGCCGTACCAATCAACCAAGTAGCTCCCCTATCCCAAAACCATAATAAGAAACCATATGCGGGCAACAACACTCTGTGCAACACGTGCAACTATCACCACTTCCCAAACATGCCATGCCGTCTATGTGCCAATTGTGGAAGGTATGGTCATGTAGCGAACACTTGTCAATCCAGACCACATGTTAGTCAAACCCACCAAGGGAACCGAGCCAATCACCAAGCTGCCAATAAAGTTGTACCAGCCATTACTAATGGGCGTACTTGTTATGAATGTGGTAATCCAAACCACTTCAAAAACCAATGCTCAAGGATAGCCAATGCAAACCAAGGTGGTGCTCGTGGGCGTGCCTTCAACATAAACACTAACGAAACTCAAGTCAATGCCGAGGCAATAGATGAAACCAATTGAAGCCAGTGCAAGATGGAGTCGAATAGGGATCTAGTCGGGAATAAATTATGCATTATAATCCTTTATGTTATTTTTGTCATTATTGGAACTATTTACACCTACTACGGTTTGCCCCTATAAACTTGAGCTTGCTAGCCAACTTCAGAAAGTGAATCACTTCGCCATTAACGAATTTAAAAGTTAAAAATCATCTACCTACATTGTGCAGGAACGCTAGGTAACACACCCGACTGCCTACAAAATCCGATAGTTTCCGATACGCATAAGACTTAAATACACATTCATAAAATACATAATACTAGAGTGATCACATTATACATATTTGCTGATACATGATACCAAATTGTTCACACTATACATGAAACCCATTTGCTTACAACATGCCTAACACTAGATCATATATGAAACATGAGTGTTTACATTATACACGGAATTAGATTGTTTACATTGTTTCAAAATGACTAAGTACATCATACACAAGGCACGACTATTCACCCTATCCCTGAAAGCTACTCGGGGTTTGACGTATTCTTGTTCAAACACAAGGAAGCTATGAAACCCTAAATTATGCCACGTTATTACTCTTTAGTACCCGATTGGCTCTACTATCTATGGACATAGTTATTGTTAGCAACACATACGTGAAAGCAATAGTTACGAATTAAGTGTTTTTGTGTTACCCCTTGGACCCCACACACAATGGGATGAACTATGTAGACAATGCAACGATTTGGATAATTACGGGTGCACACGTAATTATAAAAATCAGCGCAGGAAAGACATAGTGAAATCTGTCGTGTGTTATGACATGAAACCTATCGTGGAATATAGTAACAATACTAATGTGATATGATAAGGACATGGTGGATACGCCACTGGTACTTCCTATATATAAGTGTTCCTGTCATAAAATCAGAAGTAACGTTACTCTTGCCACGTAGAGTCTTATGTTGTTTGACGGGACCAATGTTTGTGAAACTTTTTATCCACTGATAATTCCTGGACATATTAGATTACATTTTAAACAAACTTCGATCATCTAATCCCCATCAATGCATTACATCCTTGGAATCCAAATTATTATTCAACAGACTTTCTCCTTGAGTTCATTTCAAAACTAAACCTACTATCATCATTCGTGTCTGATCATGAGAAACAAACCTGAATCTTTTTATCAATTGTACTCGTCAAACCGACAATCAAAACTCGTGAAGAATCCAAACTCATCTCTTTCCCTAATTCAGTAGCCTACATAAATTCAATTTCGGGACGAAATTCTCTCAACTAGGGGATACTGTAACATCCAAGATTTTCTGACATTATTTTTATTAAATTTTATACAATAATAACACTTCATTTCAAACCAGTACTTACCACATTAATTCGACGAATAAATTCAATTTTTGTTTATTATTTTTATTTCAACCTTGCAATAACATGTTATTCTCTATTATTATATATATGAAACATATAAATGCAAGTTTATATAAATATATATATATATATATATATATATATATAATACCTTATTAGAATAACTATGCACTTTAAATCATGTGTTTACAGGTTAAATTTATATATATCCTACAATTTTACTCCCATATGTTTATATATATATATATGAACATATATGTACTATTGTGTATAAAATACGTGTGTTAAACACATTATTTTTATAAACTTAGTTATGTATACAATTTATAAAATTTTAAAAATTTTAAAACAAAAATCAATTCATAAATATAAATACATAATTATTTATAATTTTAACCTATTGTTTTGACACATTGAACACTTGAACCCCATTCAAGTCATGAGACCAATTTTGACTTTTAAAAGTCAAACCACACAAGAACCTCAAAAATCAAGACTCAAATCAATTAGATTCGTTTGATATAGGCCTTCAATATTTACACAATCAGGTATTGACCTCTCCTAAACCCAAATAACAATCCAATTCAACCCAATACGTGGCTTAATTCAAAATTCAAACCCAGTTGACTCTCCAAAGTCAAATCGAGTTGAATCCGGCTGTAATCGTGAAAATTGACGCGTTTGATACCCGCAAATCACGCCTAGCCTATGCTCGTAAGATTCCAGGCCACATTCGAGTCCCGATTCACTCCCAATTAGCTGAATTACGCATAACTAGTTCGACAACTGTCATCCTCAAATCGCGGCCGAATCATGTAATAAAGAGGGAATTAAACGAAATTATACACACACACATCTTCGCATAAGTCATTACAAACCCTCCCAACCCGCAATAGACTTGCATTTCACCTCTTAAGCCCTGTCAAGCTCCGAGAACGACGAGCCTTTGCGTTCTATCAAACTCCTTCGATTCATAATCATTCCATGTAATTTTTATATCAAAAGTTTCGTTTTAGTTCAAAGATTGAAAGCCCCATAATTTGGGTGGCTGATTTTGCTTAATCGGGTGAAATTAAATGGTTAGGGTTTGGGTTTTCAATCGGGGACGATAAAGGGGAGGGAGAAGGGTTCGACTTATGGGTTTTGATGTTAGGGAAACCGAGTATTACCAAGGCATATGCCCTGGTCTACAGGTAAAAACCCATGCGCAACACGGACATGGTCGAGGGTTCGAACCAACCTCGCACCTTGTCTTTTCTTTTGTTCTCGTGTCTTGATCTCAGAGCCGAATCCCTTTGAACCAGTGCTTAACATATATTCGAACCGACATAAGACCAGGTTGGTCTCTCTGGTCCAGTGGTTAACACACCAAACCTTCCCCGGGTAGACCCGGGTTCGACCCGGGCACGCCCTTTTATTCTTTTTAATCCTTTCTAACATTCCAAAAATTCTACAAAAGATATTTTTACAAACTTAATACCATTTAGGTCTGATTAGTACAATAATTAGCATTCTTTTTCATAAAAATAAGTATTTTTACAAATTTAGTTGTGTAAAACCTCATTTTAATCATTTAAAAATATATTCTAAATCAAATTATTAATTTTTTTTATAAAGTATTTAATTACCTAAATTCATGAATATCGTGATGAGATTTTTATAAAGATACATTTTCATAAATCATTTGTTTTACTATTAAAACTATATATATATTATTAGAGTCTAAACAAATAAAGCTTTTCTAATATATAATCACAATATTTCTTTTTCAAAAAAAAACATATCACTTTAATAATAACTAAATAAATAAATTTTTTTATTAGTTACCTTTAACATCAACAAATTCAAGTAGGATTTTAATTTGTACTAGTATATATATTTTGACACATTTACACAAATAAATAAATAAAATAAATTTATTCATTTAAATTTACACAAATATATATTTTCTCATTACTTCTTCTAAATAAATAAATAAAAAAAAATTATTTATTTAATTTATTTAGTTATCCAAATATAAACCCCAAGTCCGTTAATATTTTATTTAATTTACATTTCTATGCATAAGGTTATTCTAAACACAATTTCAAAACTTACGTTCCATATTCATAACTTGACAAAATCTTTGTACAAGACCCTACACCCACTCCCTTTGGAGCCCTAGACTCTACTTTAGACATTGTACACAATATTAATTCAAGTTCATACAATCCAACTCTAGGTAAATCTTGTGGCTAGAAATCACTTGTGGTACCTATTCCTCGTACTATCTACATCGTTGATACAAGTGAGTTTACATAGCCCCCTTTTTCTTATTTACATATTTGGGGTGAAACGTGATTACATTCAAACACTGTTTACAACTACACACGTACAATTCTACAATATGATCATATGTGTTTATTTGTGTTTTATGCTTGAATGCTAATTGTTAAGGCTACATATACATGATATACACGTGCAAACACAAATACATTACTTTAGGCTAACATGTGTTGTTAGGCCCTACATTAGGATAACATGTGTTGTTATGCCCTTCAATTACAAAGTTTCATTTGTGCATCTAGCTTAACTTAGATTCTCCATAAATGCTTTATAAACCCTGCATCATATGAATTGTACACAAAAAATTTGAACTTTACTTGTGGTGTCAAAACCTATGTATGCTCACCAACTATTTATAGTTGACCCTCTCATTTTATCATGTTTCAGGTAAAATTATTTGAGTTAAGATTCAAGCTACTTCACTTAGGGTTGAGGACCTAGTGTTAAATTTTAATATGGAGATTTACGTATTCTTTAATTCTTGTAAATGATGTAATTGATTACTTGAGTTAAGAAATGAAACTTATTGTTTAATTATTACAACTTTAGCAAACCATGAGCTTATGAACAGTCTACATGTCCCGCCCCGACGTTTCCGCCGTCGGTTGGGGTGTGACACACATGCAGGTGCCATGCAAGCCCTGACTTCACGAACACGCGCACGTCTGAGCCGGGTTCCCGTGCATGCATGCATGCACGCCATGCACAAACCCTAATCGGGTGTAACCCGATTCCGTTTGTCTTCCCCGTTCATCGCCGTGAATCACCATCACCGAGTCATCTCCACCATGCTTCACCAGTCGCGTCTATGCCCCACCACATCTTCTTCGGACGTTAACCTAGCCGGTCACCACCAATCCTCCCCATCGTTGTGTCCTTCTTAGCCGGTTCCATAGTTCCCGGCTACTCCCGATCTCACTGCCACTGTCATCGCACGTTCACAGCCGTCACCGGTCGTTTTCGGCCTCACGTCACACCTCCACAGCTTTCCCCCATGGCTGTAGTCACGCACCACAGTCACCGGAACCACCTCGGTCCCCGTCGCACCCTCACCAAACTATCCCCGCCTTCTCTTCCGACCAATACAAGCAAACGAAACTAAACCCTAATCGGGTTTTACATGCTAAACAGAAACAGGAAACAAAGAAGAGGTTCGAAGGTTACCTTTCGCGTTGGTGAAGCCTTTCCCCGCTCGTTGCCGCCGTAGGACCACCGTGCTTCCCTCTTTTCCCCGGCGACCTCTCTCTCGGCTTCTTTCTGCCGTCGTGCAAGACCCAGCCAAATGGCTTAGGGTTTCTCAATCGTTTGATTATATATATCCTAAAGTTACATTCGGGCCCCTCTGGTTCTATTTCGCGCGTGTCGAGTCTTGAGTTAGGGTTACAATGACTAACTGTGTCATTTATTGCCGTTAAAATGCCCCGAGCACGACCAATCTTGCTCTTTATTACGTTAAATGGGAATCCGGGTCGTCCACTAACCCGAACCACTTGCTCATGGATTTTTAGGATGTTACAAATGTTGGGAGTTTTGCCTGGAAACGCAAAGGTCATTATGCCACGTTTAAAACCCTAATAAACTTTGATGTTGGGTAAAAAAATAAAAGGTTTGATGATGAATAACTAGCTATGTATATGATCATAGAAAATGATATTGTTTCAACGTTACTTTGATTTTTTGAATAAAATGATTTAGAAATTAGAAGATTTTATGCACTAAAAATACATTTTGACCAACTCTCGACCCATTTGATATAAAACATAGTGATGGATTGGACAATTTAGGTAATGGTCAAAACGAGTAAATATTTGCAAAACCTGAACATCTTTTGTCCATCTTTTTTATAAAGTAATTAATGTGTCCAATACGATGTGTACAATTTTTTTTATTTCAATAATAAACTTAAATTTCGAATAAAAAGCTTTTGGTAGATTTTGTTTATGCAACTGATCAGAGGGTAGATTCTGTATGCCATTTATTGCCAAGAGTGTATGAATACCATTAATAAATGCACATACAGTACATGTGATTGGTTACTTTCAAAATTAATGGAGTTTAAATGTTATATCTTTAAAGTTGCTATATTTGTTCTTTTGTGATTATTCCATCCTATTAAAGATGGTATTAAGTAGCCCCATTTGTTCTTTTTCAACAATTTGTTGAAAATATGAATGTCCCATTTTAAATTCATCTAGAATACATGTTCCTTTTATTTACATTATTTAAATTTCACTGCTATGCACAAACATACACTCCCAAGCTCGAAAAATAGATGTAGCTGAGATGAGGATGTTGAGGTGGATGTGTGGACACACAAGAAAGGACCGAATAAGAAATGAAGTTGTTCGGAATAGATTGGGAGTCACATGTATCTCAGATAAGATAAGAGAAGGAAGATTGAGATGGTTTGGACATGTCAAGAGGAGACAGAGCACAGATCCAGTGAGAACGGTGGAAACTCTCTTTGTAGAGGGGAAAAGGAGCAGGGGGAGACCGAAATTAACGTGGGATGAGAGGATTAGGCTTGATTTTCTAGATTTACACCTCTCAGAGGACATGATCAATGATAGGATTTCATGGAGACGTCGTATTAGGGTTTTAGGATGAGTGACCCGTTGTGTGGGAGAGTAGAGTTGTTTAGCAAAGATTTTGTGTATGTCTTGTTTCTTGTAGGTGTGTTGTGTTTCTTGTGACTAATATACTCTAGTCATACACTGCTAATTGTTAGATTACTGTTAGATTTATTTTACTTTATTACTCATTAATTTTATTTATATTTTTATCTTTTCTTTCCCATGGAGCCGGGGGTCTAAACGGGAGCAGCCTCTCTATCCCTTGGGATAGGGGTAAGGTTTGCCCTCATCACACCCTCCCCAGACCCTACTAATAGCGTTAGCTATGTGTGGGATTATACTGGGTACGTTTGGTTTGGTTTGGTAAATTTCACTGCTATGCAGGGGAGAGATGTTGTTCAAGGCTATGCTTCAAAACGGAGGGGGAGATAAACCAACAGCCTCTGAGTCCACTGTTGAAAAAGACAAGAGTATAGAAGTTGATGATGTTGATGGTCAAAATGACAAGAGCATAGAAGATGATGAGTTGCAGGGTCAATACAATAAGACCATAGACGTTGAGAATACCGAGAGTGTAGAAGATTGTGATGTGGATTGTGTAAATGACAAGGGCATAGAAGGTGGTGAGGTGGAGGGTGAAGATGATGACATGGAGATTGAAAATAACAAGAGTGTTGAAGATGATGATGTGGAGGATGAAAATAAGCATGATAAGGGTGTGTATGTTTGTGTTGAAGATGATGAAAGTAATTCACAATCTGGCAGTAATTTTGATTGGGAAGCTGATATATGGAAAGAAATGAGTATTGGATTAGAGTCCTCAAAGATAATAATGATGTGTTATACATTTATTATCATGCGTATCATCATGTTCATGCAGCATCATCATCACAACATCAAACTTGATTTTTTGTTTGTCTATGTCAGGATGTGTATCTTTCATCTAATTAAAATTCAAGTGAAGATGGACAAGAGTCACCATTCTTATATCTTGAAAGAAGATATTGGTTATGCATGCCGTGTTTGTGGGCTAATTCAAAGTAGTATTGAATCTATAATCGAGTTCCAGCGTCCCAAGGTCTAACTTTTCTCATACAACCTTCAATCTGTTCTAAACAATGTTTTATTTCATAATGTATGCTGATAAACTCACGTGTCAGGTGGATTTATGTTACAAGTTAGATTTTTTTTTTGGCTTTTTTTGAATGGTTTTTGTGGTTTACATTAGAAAGGCGAAAACTGATTTTGTTTCTTTTCCTTGGTAAATGGCTTTCCTGTTTTAAAAAGTTCGAACCTAATATCAAATGTTGGTTTCATTTATTTAATTTTACTATGCAATATTGATCGGTCTACTTCATTTGGTTAGAGGATACTATGTTTACTAACTATTTAATATCTACTACTAATTACTTCTAATTAATTATAAGAAGAGACCGTGTAATACACGGGTTCTATACTATTATAAAAATATATAATTTCTATTATACAACCCCGTGTAATACACGGGTCTATAACCTAATTTAGTATAAGAGAATAATGCATATTCTTTATCTTTCAACAGCTTCTAAAAAGATTTTGAGTTCTTCATAAGTACCATAATTATCATATGTGTCATCTAACACAATTAACCACATGGAAGTTTTGATTAGGAACATTCTTGTACGAGAATGTTGAGGCTCGAAATAGATGGACAGTATCCAAAAATAGCCTTCTATCAATATGTCTCGAACATAAGGTAGTTTTGTTTTTAGGTCCAAGTCCTTCCACCATCCAACACATAATAAATGATGAATGTAAGTTATGGGAAATCATCAAACATATATAGTGCAACGCTATATGATTGATCAAGCTAGCCATGAGGTCTATAGTGTACGTACTTGCAAATTTCACTAAGCTCCTTCTTGTGCACCGACTGAACCACATTGAAATCGGATTTTGCAAGCTTCAATAAGACCTCACTGTGGGAAGCTTCTTGTTGGTAAGTAGGTATGTAACGCACGGCCTCTAGAGTGGACGCCTTAGTGCTTGTTGTATTTTGGTTTTAAGTAAAGAGTCACAAGAAGTATCCTTTGCTATAAGCAAGGTGAGTTTTAGTGAACTCAAGGGCAACATCTAGTACTTTTTCACCTTCCACCCTCATATATGATGCTTCATACAAAGCAGCATTCCTTGAGCATCATTACATAAGGATTCCTTGAAACTTCCCTTGTCATCCATATGGTTCTTGAATACTCCTGTAACATGCAACTCCTCGTCTTAATGGTAATGTCCCACATGATACTAGTGAAAGCAAGAAATTAGTTTAACTGGTCTTTGACCTAGTGGTATCCTAGGTGTATATTTAGTGAAGGGAAAATTATCAAAATACACATTTGACCAAACTATTTTCTCAAAATAGACTTTAACTTTTAGTTTACGAATTCATATACGTTCTCTTTGAACAGACGGCTAAAGCGGGCCTAAATTTCAGTGTACAATAGAGTTCTGGTCCAATGAAATTGCGACACGTGGCATAGCTGCCGGCTAAGGGCCTTATAACGGCCGGCTAAGTGCAAAAACCCCCCTGCTAAGGCTAAATAGCCTAGACGGGCCGGCTATTTTTAGCCGTAAAATTTGTCACGTGTCATGTTTTCATTGGATCAGAACTTTGTTGTGCACCGGCTAATTAGCCGACTTTAGTCGTTTGTTCAGAGAAAATGTCTATAAATTCGTAGACTAAAAGTCATTGTCTATTTTGAAAAAACTCTTTGGTCAAATCTCTATTTTAGTAATTTTCTCTTTAGTGAATTAGTGTGCCATCAACCAAGCATGCATGTTGGTTCAAAGTTCCCACTAGGAACATGGAGAAAGATTTATGAATTTGATGTTACAATATTATAATGTATATGAGACAATCGATGCATTTAGACAATAAGGTTACAAGTTTGATATTGATATTATAATAGTTATGTTAATTAGAGAGCGTCAGATCGGTATCGTGTTCAAGTAAGGGATGTGAAGGAGTTAGAGGTTCTAAACTTAGTAACTAAATACCTAATGAAACGTTGAAGCCGTGTTGTCGTAGGAGTCGGAACCATAGAGAAATGTTTTGTAGGTTGTTTTGATCGATCCATTTTTCGCCATATGTATCATAGATATGTTGCAAGGCTTCCTCAATCTCCTTTTCGAAATGATACTCGAGGCCAAGGCGTTGGACTACGTCAATAAGTTCTATCAACTTCATATGCTGTGTTGATTCATTAGAGGAAGCTTTGATAATTAGTTCTGTTCTTACTTCTTCTTTAACCTCTTCAACAACTTGTTTCTCCATCACTAGATCTTCTGGCTGCACGCACGTACAAATTAAAAGAATATTTTAGAACATGATTTTTCATTATAAATGGACAAGAAATGATATAAAGACGACCTCATCATATGTAAGAAACTGATCCCCCCATATGCTAGAATTGAAAGTAACAGTGTTGCGTTTAAGATCTTGCTTCATGCTACTATTATCATCAACAACCGATGATAAGAAAGACGAAGAAAAGGAAGCACTAGCTGCCATATGATAAGCTTCTAAGGCAGGCTATGGAAATTTCGAAACCAAGTGAAGCAAATATATAGTCAATGCAATGTTATCCAAAATGGAAAAATAGAGGCTGGTGTGTTTCAAAGTGTGTACAGTGTACGTGTCGGGACAAGTCAGGCCTATACCGACGACATTTCATAGGCATAGAGTAGTCCCAAAAAATATTTTTATGAATAAAAATAAATAAATAATTAAATAACGTCGTCGGGTCAAGTCTGACCTATACCGATGACATGTAATCAGTAGAGGGTCGTTCTAGAACTTTTTCCTTGAATAAAAATAGATGAATAATAAAATATTTTCTGACCTATAGCGACGACATGTCGTCGGTATAGTGTCGTTCCAGAAATTTTTACTGTCTAAAAATAAATAAATAATAAAATATTTTTTGACGTATACCGACGACAAGTCGTCGGCATAGAGTTACCATTTTTTAAATATTTTACAAAAAAAAAAACCCTGGATTTTTACAGAATAATCATAATAAAAAAATTGTCAATTGACAACTAATTTTAAATAAAAAATGTCATATAACTACAAATCATCAAATTACATAACTTAGTTAATTGTAAAACAAACCGTCAATTTATAATAACAAGCTAACCATTATCTTAATCATCTTCTTTGTCTTCGTTTAACGACCGGCCTTTGTTGGATTTTAATTGCTTGATCTCGTCTTACATTTGTTTCATGCTCTCATTCATTTAGCGAATAGTTTCTTGCATTTTATTATATTATGATTGTGACAACATTTTGGATACACATGACACATTGGGGGTTAAAATTTTCATTTTTCGCCCAATACCCAGGCTCCAACCACACCTATCACCAAGGGTATGTCGTAGACACTCGGCTTCATATTGAAACCGTAGATCCTAAACTTGTTACTTCTCAAAGTTAGGTCACAAACATGTTATTGTTACCAATCCACAGGGAAAGTCTACGTAATTAGCTCTTTTTCATTTCAGGGCATTCGGTATACTTGTCGTGAAAGAGCGTGACTTGTGTGAGGGGTGTGGAACACCCGCCTCTCCTTGGCGTGAGGGGGGCGTGAGAGGTGGGCGTGAATCTGCTCACGGGAGAAAGCCCAAGCTTTAAAAAAAATTACCATATGATTGGCTGAAGTGAAGTGAAAGGGGCGTGAAGGACGTGGAACACCAACCCCCTTCTTATGTTAGAGGCGTGAGTGGCCCTTCCACGCCATATATACCAGATCCCTAATAATATCTACGATTATCATTTATCAAAAACACTTTTTAGTTTATCCTTCAAAAGATTTCACCATTTCCAAATGTTCAAGTCCCAACATTTAATCACTCTGCAATGTGTTTGGGTGTTTGATTGATCGTAAAAATGATTTAAGTTGAAATAAAGAGATGTGGTTCACGTGACAAAGCATGCGGTAGAATGGAATCTAATATCTATGGCATGTGCTTGTGACCACTTTAAAGTGGAAGGGTTTGTTTTGTAATTATATGTTTGTAACTTATGCATATATAGTTGTTCAAATGAATAGTAAATTTGCCTCACACATGGACAACGTCAAACGTGTTTATATATAATGGTTAATTTGATGGACCTTCATTATTTTAAAAAATCATGTGATGGACATAGCTCTTTTAAATTCAAAAGGTATGGGCTTTAAGTGTTAAGAGTTTAAGACATGTAAAAATGGTTTAGTTGATGATTCCGTGGTTATTTTTACTTGCTCGTTTAGTTTATATAGGTCGGCTCAAGCTTTTTTAAAGTTTAAAGCGATACAATTGAGGCCCTTTTTTTATTTTTATCTTTTTTTTTTGCTTTCGATCCTAAAATGAAAAAGAAAAATAGCTATAAAATGAAGAAAGATAGCGTGACATACTTCTATAGTGAAACGAGTGATAAGTTAAACAAAATGAAAAGCCAAAAACACACAGAAATTAAAGTAAGCAGAAAAAGGAAGAACACAACTAGTGATTAATTAATCTGTATTGGGCCGCCCCTAACGGTGTTTAATATACTTGCAAAACACGAGAATAAAAAGTAAATGAGAATTCGTAAAAGTATGGACCAGCTGTTGTTGACGATAAAACTAGAAACGAAAGGAAATGGAAACGTATGGAACGCCCATTAAAATAAATGTAAATGCATGTGATGAACAATAATCATGGACGGACGCCCCATTGTCAAAATAAACACCTTGTTAAAAATAAACGTCCATCAAAATAAATCTGAACGCATAAAATACTGAATATGAAATTGATTATAAATAAGAAAAACTATATGGAAAAATACCATCTCCTCCATCAACAACATGATACAATTGATGAAAAAGATTGAATATTAACAAAATAAAAAATAAAAAATAAATCAATTCTTCCTGTAATTCCATTTACAATAATGAAATAAGATATTTTAAAAAACTAATTTCCATTAAATTCGGGAAAATATGACCGTAAAAGCTACTAAAATAAAGATTGGTACTTCAATGACTAAATTGCCCCTTTAATTAAAAAATTGAAATGTCACAAGTCACATGTCACTCTTTAATTACTTTTTAAGACTTTTTAAGAAGAGTAAATTATACAAATTATCTTTTAATTATATAAGAAATTACACTCTGTCTTTTGACTTAATTATAGAGATTGTCATTTTTTTGAAATTTTTGCATACTATTTGTCCTTTAAGTTAACCTCCATCCATTTTCCTTGTTAAGTTATACCATGTGCCCCTCATATGAGGGGCAAAAAAGTCATTTTAGTACATTAGTTGGTGGTGGGTCTGGTAGAGGGGTTGAAAGCTGTAAAAATGGCTTCGAAAGCTGTAAAAGCTAGTCAGGTCTTCGTATGAATGGCCTTCTCTGTCTGGCCATCACCGTCGTCGCCGTCATCCTCCGCGCCAATATCGACGTCGGCAAGATCTTAGATTGGGATGTACAGAGAGATGATTGGTTGAAACGAAACCCTAATTTCCCTAGTTTTGTTAGGGGAAATTAAGATACGAAAATGGTGGTGCAGTGGTGGCCTGGTGGGGGAAATTAAGTTAGGGAATATTACGGTCATTGAATTTATGGTGAAATTAGAAATTTAGGAAATAACATAAGTAGTTCTTTAGTGGATAAAAAGACCAGTATACCTTCATGTGCAAGGCACATGTCAATATTTAACAGCAAAAGTTAACACCAGTTAGTGGAAAGAACGAAATGTGTGCAAATTTTCCAAAAAAATGACAATCTCTGTAATTATTGAAGTTAAAGGACATAGAGTGCAATTTCATATATAACTAAAGGACAATTTGTGTAATTTACTCTTTTAAGAATTTATGGCTTTTTAGAGGAACTCGATTCTATATATGAATCCGGTTTTCATGTAATTCATTGATGAACTAGAAGAAGATGAACATTATTGAAATATCAAATATTTAACTATATGTAAATGGTTTACTTATATATATATATATGGAAAAGTTCATTTCAAAACACTTAAATATTACGAGAACAATGGGAACGAACCTAAATCGTTTATTTTTTGATCCATGCTAAAAAAAATTAAAGTTTTATACTTCTTACATACAAATATGTATGTTTATGTACATAAAAAACATCAAACTGTTTTTTTCATATGTTTTTATATATTTAAAAGTTTTCTACACATGTGTAGATTATGTGTAGGTAAAAAAACCTACACATGAATTACACATGTGTAGGTATGTATATAAATGAAATTTGTTCATATTTTTTTGTTTGAATTTAATGAAAAACGAATAAACATTACATTTATATAAATTTTCTTATATTTTAAAACCTTTTAACATTGAAAAAGTGAATGATTCGTTTTGTTCTGCGTGTTCTCGCAATATTTAGTGTTCTGAATTGAACCCTCCCCTTTATCTATATATAATATATATAGGGAAGTGTTCAAATACTAACCAACCTTTTATGTGATAACCGTGCTAACCACTATCAAACAATCAAATAATTTATAAATTATTTTTTCTTTTAATTCTTAAAAGAGTATTTAAGTATCGTGAACATAAATACGAAAATGATGAGTCTTACATATACGTACCAAATAATGTTACATATACGTGACACATAGTGTTTATTTGTGTGTAATACTAACAAAATGTAAATTGTTACATATACGTAACACTATGTTTGAGAGTGGTTATCATGATTATCACATAAATATTGGTTAGCATTTGAACCTCGCCCTATATATATAGGGGAAGGTTCAAATAAGAAGTGGTTTTTCGCTATGAAACCTAAGAAATGACAAAAACCTTAAGAAACGATATCAAACGAACTCCGATTGAGCTTATTTCAGCGGTGTTGGAACCGTCTCGTCGAACTCTACCATATTAGCTTTTAGGGTTTAGCTTTTAAAGTTTAGATTTTAGGGTTGAATTTTAGGTTTTAGCCTTAGGGTTTAGGTTTTTTTTTTTGGGTGAAGGTGGGGGGTTTAGGTTTTTGGGGGTGGGTTTAGGTTTTTTTTGGGGTGGAGGGTAGGTTTAGGTTTTTTTTAGGGGGGGAAGGTGGACATTTTAGGCTTTACTGGGTGGGGTTGGAGGGGGGGTTTAGGTTTTTGGTGGTGCGGGTGGAGGGGGTTTAGGTTTTTGGGGGCGGTGTCACACCCCAACCGACGGCGGAAACGTCGGGGTGGGACATGTAGACTGTTCATAAGCTCATGGTTTGCTAAAGTTGTAATAATTAAACAATAAGTTTCATTTCCTAACTCAAGTAATCAATTACATCATTTACAAGAATTAAAGAATACATGAATCTCCATATTAAAATTTAAGACTAGGTCCTCAACCCTAAGTGAAGTAGCTTGAATCTTAACTCAAACATTTGTACCTGAAACATGATAAAATGAGAGGGTCAACTATAAATAGTTGGTGAGCATACATAGGTTTTGACACCACAAGCAACGTTCAAATGTTTTGTGTACAATTCATATGACGCATGGTTTATAAAGCATTTATGGAGAATCTAAGTTAAGCTAGTTGCACAAATGAAATTTTGTAATTGAAGGGCATAACAACACATGTTATCCTAATGTAGGGCATAACAACACGTGTTATCCTGATGTAAATGTAGGGTATAACAACACATGTTATCCTAATGTAGGGCATAACAACACATGTTAGCCTAAAGTAATGTATTTGTGTTTACACGTGTATATCATGTATATGCAGCCTTAACAAGTAGCATTCAAGCATAAAGCATAAATAAACACATATGATCATAGTGTAGAATTGTACGTGTGTAATTGCAAATAATGTTTGTTGAATAATCATGTTTCACCTCAAAAATATACAAAAGGAAAAGGGGGCTATGTAAACTCACTTATATCAAATGTTGTAGTTAACACGAGCTTTGGGTAGTACGAGTGAGTTGCTATTCACTAGGTTTGACCTAGAGTGAAATAGTATGAATTTGAATTAATATTGTGCACAATGCGTAAGGTAGAGTTTAGGTTTTTCAACGGAATTGAGTGTATGGACTTGTACAAAAGGGTTTTGGTTTAAATATAATGAGTCTTTAAGAGTAAGGTGATATTATATGTTTTAAAATAAATAAATTTATTTTATTCATTTATTTATAATAAAGTGACAAAATATAGGGAGAAATATGTATTAGTATAAGTTGAAACCCTAATTAAATTGTAAATGTAATACGGTAATTAATAAATAAATTTTATTTATTTATTTATTATTAAAGTGGTATGTACAAAATAACAAATGTAAATGTGTTTATTAATGTATATTATAAAGGTTTCAGGATTTAAACTCTATTCTATTTAGTTTAACAAATGATTTATAAGAACATATTATATATATTTTTTTCATAAAAATATCTTGTCACAATATTGGTAACTTTAAACGCTTTATTCTTTAAAATAAATTTTAAATAACTAAAATGGGATTTTAAACAACTAAATTTATGAAAATATTCATTTTATGTTAAAATATGTAAACTTTTGTTGTATTCCGTTCTAAATAATGTAGGGTTTAATAAATAATTTTTATAAAATTTTTAAAGCATCAAAAACAGTTTTAAAAATTAACTGCAGGCCACCCGGTTCGAACCCGGGTGGTTCCTGTGGGGGTCACGGGTGCTACCACTGGACCAGGGGCATTACTCGCGATACAGAACCGGTCCGAATGGTTTTAACATGGTGATCAGCGGATCCGGGTTTAGGTTTCAGGTTCGCACAAAAAGGCTGGGTTTGTGGGTTTCGAACCCGTGCCACCCGGTTCGATGGTGCAATTACTTAACCAGTCGGACCAGGTGGTTTCGCTGGTTAAGATTGATCCCAATTAGTTAAGTACAGAGAACGAATGAAATCAAAATCCCCCAAATTGTATTAACTGATTAAGAACCCTAAATCGAATCGAATCTGATAGGTTTTGTTAACATAAATTGATAAGGGGCTTTTGATTGGGACTCGATTACGAATCGAATGAATTAAATGTTACCTGGTATGATGGAGTATCGAGTGCTGTCGGCTAAATCAAGGAACCGACTGTTCTCGGTGCTTGATTGAAGTGCAGAGAGGTAATGCGAGTCAATTGATCGCTCAGGGAGTTTGAGATGTGTTTTGCGAAGGGGTGTGTGTGTATTAGGCCGATCAATTTCACCCTAAATATATAATTCGATTAGCGCTTTGACTGTGACAACTGTTCAACGGATTTACGCGTTAATTAGGCCGATTGGGGATGAATTGAGTCGTGAATCAGGTCTGGATTCATGATAGGCTTGATTGTGCGTGATTTGTGGATGTTCGTTGCGTCTGATTTCGTGATTGAGAACCGGATTGAACGCGGTTTGACCTTGCGGGGTCAAACTGTTTGAAATTTGAATTATGGCCGCGAATTTGATCGAATTGAAACTGTAAATGGGTTTGGATGGGGTCTTGAAACGATTACGTACAAATGGAAAGTCCATATCAGTCGAGATTGATCGATTAGGGTGTTGGATTTGTACTAATCTTGGACTGTTTGACTTTCTAAAAGTCAAACTAGGTAAAGATGTTGAATGGGGTAAGAATTTAGTCCAATTTTTCAAGGGAAAGATTCAAATTAGGGTGAGAGGTTCAAGGGTAATTAGGGGGGGTCCAATACTTATACTACTAAATTTCAAAATTATTTAAAAGTTATTTTTATAAAAATCTAATTATTATTTGCTTAGTTATCAATATTTTATAAAAGAAAAGGTTTCCATTTTTTTTTATAAACTTCCAACTTGTCTAATGTTCATAAAATTAAATATGTATATACATAAAGATGTGAATACATTTGTAAAGTTCATAAGTTTTATTGATTTAATTATCCTGAAAACGTATATATATATATATACAATTATATTTCTATATAAATATACATACGTATAATAAAATGAGAATGTCATTATTGTATAATTTAAAACAGAATAATATTAGGAAAAATCATGGATGTTACAGTCTCCCCATGTTAAGGGAATTTCGTCCCGAAATTTAACTAGTGGGGTATACTGAATCAGTAAAGAGGTGAGTTTGGATTCTCAATGAACTTTGATCGTTGGTTTGAGGAGTATAACTGATGAAAATATTTAGGTATGTTTCTCAAGGTCCGGCACGAATGATGATAATGGGTTTAGTTTAAGAGAATTTAAGGAGGAGATTGTTTTGGACTCCGATGATAGAATTGCATCACTCGATATGAGAACGATGGGAATTTGATAATCAGGGTTTCTTTTTTTTAGATGTAGTCTAATCTGCTCAAGAATTGTCAATGGGTAAGAGATTTCACAAACATTGGCCCGTCGAACAACATAAACTTTACGTGACACGAATAACGCTACTTCTGATAATATGAGAGGAACACTTATATATAGGAAGTACCAGCGGCGTATCCACCATGCCCTTGTCATATCTCATTAGTTTCGTTATTATATATCATGACGGGTTTCATGTCATAACACATGACAAAATTTGCTATGTTTTCCATGCGCTGATTTTTGTAATTACGTGTGCACCCGTAATTATCCAAATTGTCGCATGGTCCGTATAGTTCATCCCATTGTGTGTGTGGGTCAAGGGGGGGGGGGGGGGTAACACAAAATCACATAATTCGTAACTATTGTTTTCACGTATGTGTTGCTAACAAATAACTATGTCCATAGATAGTAAAGTCAATCAGGTACTAAAGAGTAATAACGTGGCATAATTTAGGGTTTTCATAGTTTCCTCGTGTTTGGACAAGAATACGTCAAAACCCGAGTAGTTTTCATGGATAAGGTGAATAATCATGCTTTGTGTATGATATACTTAATCAATTGTAACAATGTAGACAATCTAATTCTGTGTATAATGTAATCACTCATGTTTCATGTATGATCTAATTGTAAGCGAGTAGGTTTCAAGTATAGTGTGAACAATTTGACATCATGTATAAGAAAATATGTATAATGTGATCACTCTAGTATTATGTATTTTGTGAATGTTTATTGAGTCTTATGCGTATCGGAAACTATCGGATTTTGTAGGCGATCGGGTGTGTTACTCGGCGTTCATGCACGATGTAGGTAGATGAGTTTTATCTTATAAATTCGTTAGTGTTTATATGGATGGTTAATGGTGAAATGATTCACTTTCTGAAGTTGGCTAGCAAGTTCAAGTTTATAGTGACAAACCGCGGTAGGTGTAAATAGTTCAACAATGACAAAATAACGTAAGAGATTACAATGCATAATTTATTCCAGACTAGATTCCTACTCGACTCCATCTTGCACTAGCTTCATTTTCTACCTCGGCGTTGTCTTGAGTCTCATTAGTGTTTATGTTGAAGGCACGCCCACGAGCACCACCCTGGTTTGTATTGGCTATCCTTGGGCATTGGTTTTTGAAGTGATTTGGATTACCACATTCATAACAAGCACGCCCATTAGTAATGGCTAGAACAACTTGGTTGGCAACTTGTTGATTGGCTCGGTTCCCTTGGTGGATTTGACTAACAGGTGGTCTGGATTGGAAAGTGTTTGTTACATGACCATACCTTCCACAATTGGCACATAGACGGCATGGCATGTTTGGGAAGTGGTGATAGTTGCACGTGTTGCACAGAGGGTTGTTGCCCGCATATGGTTTCTTATTCTAGTTTTGGGCTAGGGGAGCTACTTGGTTGATAGGTACAGCAGGGGTAATGACAACAAAGTTACGTTTCTTATTGACGTGAGGAGGTTTGGGTTTGTCTTCCTTAGAGGGTTCAGAAGAGGCTGTTGGGTCAGTGACTTTCTTTGCGCCTTTCCTTGTTAGTGTACCCGCCTTCACATGGTTATCGGTTAATGTGGCAGCTAAGCGGATAGCGTCTTCAAGAGTAGTTGGATTTCTTCCTAGGACTGTATCTTGGATTTTCATGGGTAGACCACCGATGTACTTCTCAATACCCCGAGTTAGTGGAGTGACCATGTGGGGTACTAGAAGGCTTAACTCATGGAAACGAGTTGTGTAGGCTAAACTTTCACCACTGTCTTGGGTAAGATCCCAAAACTCAGCCTCCAACTTCTTCATTTCATTACGAGGACAGAACTCCTCGGTCATGAGTCTCTTAACTTCATTCCATGGCAAGGCCATGGTCACATCCACACCTCGGTTCCTCTTCTCACCATTCCACCAAGTGAGCGCCCGTTTCTGAAAGACGCTGGTGGCATAGCGAACCCGAAGAAGGTCAGGGCAATCACTGTTGAGAAAGGTGCTTTCAATGCTTTCAAACCATTGAAGGAGTCTTGTGGCTCCCTCGGTACCATAGAACTTAAGAGGACTACAGGAGTTGAAGTGCTTGAAGGTGCATTGTGGTGGGTTGGCACCACCACCACCATTAGTTCCATGGTTACCATTGGCGGCTCCATTGGCTTGGGTGAGTTGAGTTACAAGTTGTGCAAGGATAACAGCAATATCGGTGTTGTTGTTGGTCATGGCAGCACGACGGGGAGGCATTCTACAGATTTACACAAGACAAGAAAGATATGAGAACTTGTGAAAGTTGCTTGCATTTAAAAGGATAAGATATTAAATAAAAAGGTTAATCATAGTTTGGATTGTACTCAATAGTGACATAATCACATGAATACTATGACACATTAAGGTTAATTAAACTTATATAACTTTCAAGGAGACTTGCTTTAGCCTATAAGTAACACTCATCCCGTGAATTCCCAGGAAAGCATACGGGTCCCTCGGTTGATTAGGATTTATACGAAATGCTTTCCTAGACAGAAAACCCAGAATACAGGTGTCACCCTTCCAGATTGCACGTGTCCTTTACTAGTTAACAAAGTTTAAAACCCTAACGAGGTGTGAAAAGAAGTTTAATAGACTTATGACGTTCCACATGCTATGATGGTAGTGACGTAGTAGAAAGATTGAGGCTTAGGATAAGGGTAAGGATATTATTGTTTTTAATTTATTATTTAGGTGAAACCTAATAAGTCACATAATATATTAAACATGTAGCACATAGCATGTAGCATATCATAGATTCATAGAGCATGGCATAAATGGGTGTCCTGAGGTTATAGTCTAGGTCAAAAGTGTCTAATAACCTAATTCCCTATAACCAAGGCTCTGATACCAATCTGTCACACCCCAACCGACGGCGGAAACGTCGGGGCGGGACATGTAGACTGTTCATAAGCTCATGGTTTGCTAAAGTTGTAATAATTAAACAATAAGTTTCATTTCCTAACTCAAGTAATCAATTACATCATTTACAAGAATTAAAGAATACATGAATCTCCATATTAAAACTTAAGACTAGGTCCTCAACCCTAAGTGAAGTAGCTTGAATCTTAACTCAAACATTTGTACCTGAAACATGATAAAATGAGAGGGTCAACTATAAATAGTTGGTGAGCATACATAGGTTTTGACACCACAAGCAACGTTCAAATGTTTTGTGTACAATTCATATGACGCATGGTTTATAAAGCATTTATGGATAATCTAAGTTAAGCTAGTTGCACAAATGAAATTTTGTAAATGAAGGGCATAACAACACATGTTATCCTAATGTAGGGCATAACAACACGTGTTATCCTGATGTAAATGTAGGGCATAACAACACATGTTATCCTAATGTAGGGCATAACAACACATGTTAGCCTAAAGTAATGTATTTGTGTTTGCACATGTATATCATGTATATGCAGCCTTAACAAGTAGCATTCAAGCATAAAGCATAAATAAACACATATGATCATAGTGTAGAATTGTACGTGTGTAATTGCAAATAATGTTTGTTGAATAATCATGTTTCACCCCAAAAATATACAAAAGGAAAAGGGGGCTATGTAAACTCACTTGTATCAAATGTTGTAGTTAACACGAGCTTTGGGTAGTACGAGTGAGTTGCTATTCACTAGGTTTGACCTAGAGTGAAATAGTATGAATTTGAATTAATATTGTGCACAATGCGTAAGGTAGAGTTTAGGTTTTTCAACGGAATTGAGTGTAGGGACTTGTACAAAAGGGTTTTGGTTTAAATATAATGAGTCTTTAAGAGTAAGGTGATATTATATGTTTTAAAATAAATAAATTTATTTTATTCATTTATTTATAATAAAGTGACAAAATATAGGGAGAAATATGTATTAGTATAAGTTGAAACCCTAATTAAGTTGTAAATGTAATACGGTAATTAATAAATAAATTTTATTTATTTATTTATTATTAAAGTGGTATGTACAAAATAAGAAATGTAAATGTGTTTATTAATGTATATTATAAAGGTTTCATGATTTAAACTCCATTCTATTTAGTTTAACAAATGATTTATAAGAACATATTATATATATTTTTTTCATAAAAATATCTTGTCACAATATTGGTAACTTTAAACGCTTTATACTTTTAAATAAATTTTAAATAACTAAAATGGGATTTTAAACAACTAAATTTGTGAAAATATTCATTTTATGTTAAAATATGTAGACATTTGTTGTATTCCGTTCTAAATAATGTAGGGTTTAATAAATAATTTTTATAAAATTTTTAAAGCATCAAAAACAGTTTTAAAAATTTACTGCAGGCCACCCGGTTCGAACCCGGGTGGTTCCTGTGGGGGTCACGGGTGCTACCACTGGACCAGGGGCATTACTCGCGATACAGAACCGGTCCGAATGGTTTTAACATGGTGATCAGCGGATCCGGGTTTGGGTTTCAGGGTCGCGCAAAAAGGCTGGGTTTGTGGGTTTCGAACCCGTGCCACCCTGTTCGATGGTGCAATTACTTAACCAGTCGGACCGGGTGGTTTCGCTGGTTAAGATTGATCCCAATTAGTTAAGTACAGAGAACGAATGAAATCAAAATCCCCCAAATCGTATTAACTGATAAAGAACCCTAAATCGAATCGAATCCGATAGGTTTTGTTAACATAAATTGATAAGGGGATTTTGATTGGGACTCGATTACGAATCGAATGAATTAAATGTTACCTGGTATGATGGAGTATCGAGTGCTGTCGGCTAAATCAAGGAACCGACTGTTCTCGGTGCTTGATTGAAGTGCAGAGAGGTAATGCGAGTCAATTGATCGCTCAGGGAGTTTGAGATGTGTTTTGCGAAGGGGTGTGTGTGTATTAGGCCGATCAATTTCACCCTAAATATATAATTCGATTAGCGCTTTGACTGTGACAACTGTTTGACGGATTTACGCGTTAATTAGGCCGATTGGGGATGAATTGACTCGTGAATCAGGTCTGGATTCATGATAGGCTTGATTGTGCGTGATTTGTGGATGTTAGTTGCGTCTGATTTCGTGATTGAGAACCGGATTGAACGCGGTTTGACCTTGCGGGTCAAACTGTTTGAAATTTAAATTATGGCCGTGAATTTGATCGAATTGAAACTGTAAACGGGTTTGGATGGGGTCTTGAAACGATTACGTACGAATGGAAAGTCCATATCAGTCGAGATTGATCGATTAGCGTGTTGGATTTGTACTAATCTTGGATTGTTTGACTTTCTAAAAGTCAAACTAGATAAAGATGTTGAATGGGGTAAGAATTTAGTCCAATTTTTCAAGGGAAAGGTTCAAATTAGGGTGAGAGGTTCAAGGGTAATTAGGGGGGGTCCAATACTTATACTACTAAATTTCAAAATTATTTAAAAGTTGTTTTTATAAAAATCTAATTATTATTTGCTTAGTTATCAATATTTTATAAAAGAAAAGGTTTCCATTTTTTTTATAAACTTCCAACTTGTCTAATGTTCATAAATTAAATATGTATATACATAAAGATGTGAATACATTTGTAAAGTTCATAAGTTTTATTGATTTAATTATCCCGAAAACATATATATATATATACAATTATATTTCTATATAAATATACATACGTATAATAAAATGTGAATGTCATTATTGTATAATTTAAAACAGAATAATATTAGGAAAAATCATGGATGTTACAGGCGGGTTAGGGTTTGATGGGACGGTTCCAACGCCGCTGTAATGAGCTCAATCGGAGTTCGTTTGACCTATTTCAAAGCGTTTCTAAGCGAAAAACACCTTTTTAGTGGAACCTTCTCCTATATATATATATGTAAATGGTGAATCCGATTTACATATAATTCGTTGCATAAGAATCGAAAAATATCAACGCAAATAGTGAAGTACGTCTAGCAACTAGTTGAATCTGGCTAGCGTGCTCTCAGGAGCGGATATAAGTTGTGCCTAGTGGGGGCCCGGCACCTACTGAATTTGTAATCGGCCTATGCATATATGCAAATTTTACACTAAAATATGGTTTAAAAATTATAGGCACCCATTCATTTTCTTTACAGGCTCTGTCTAACTTCAAGCTTTCTTCTCGTCCATCTCAACTCACGGCCAAGTAAGTGAAAGAAAAAAGAAAAAACCTACACATAATCCAGTAATGAGCGACAACAATAGTAGAGCGTTAAGAACCCATCCAAATTCAAACCAAAATAAAAAAAATCAAAGTTCAAATCATGATTAATATTCAGACGTAGTCGCCATTAAGGATTGAAGTTCATATGCAACTGAAGTTCAAAAGTAATCACAGGTTTGATATTGTTAAATTCCCATTTACTCGATTTCAGTGGCCGCCAAAATAGAATATATTTCTGGTGTTTTTGTGTAAAGCCTCAAACCGGACACCCTACAGTTGGTTCTCATAACTGGTTATTGTCTTATAAAAGTACTCGTTTATTAATTAAACTACAGCGGAAGTCTTTTTAAAAATAATAATTACTATTTAATGTCGTTAATGTCATTAAACTTACCTCACGAATGACAGCACACCAATCCGAGTAGTACCGCTCCCAAGCCAAGATACGTCGAACCCAAAGCTCACACGCAACACAATCTAACGTACACACAAAGTCAGCTATGTTGAGTGAGTTCTAATGGTTTGATTTAAACAAAAGCCAACTCGTCTCATTTTATATTTATTTCCACTCAAGACCTTGTGGTCTTTATAAAATAGTTTTGTCATTCATTAATAGATAGATAACCCTCGTTGTCTTACAATATCCCAAAGGATTCACCACCCAAGACTCACCCCACCATATAACCCAGTACATATCACCGACATGGATCGAACTTACCACACTGATAACTCAAAGTTTACCACACACTAGTTATCTCAACCGCCCTCTAGACACCGGCTTAACCATCCCTAACCAAGACTCTCACAAACCAACTGCCATAACAGTAGTAAACACCACATCACAACCCTGACACAACGGTCAATCTAGCTCTACTCACCACATTCATACTATCTCTTGCATAATAAATATAACTCAACACTTATATGCAATTTAACACACGTATATATATTCACACAAGCACATACCTCAATACTAAACCCTCGTTAGGGTTTCCCTCGTCAGGGCGTTCGACACACCCCGAGCTCATCGTTAACCTGCTCAGAATTTGCCACCTTTGGTGACCTCCCGAAGTACTTAGTCCTCCACAATCCTGTTTGCCGTATCATAATGACAACGATGCAAACACAATACCCGTTGTGTCACAAGGACAACGACACAATAACAATTCTCGTTGTGTCACAAAGACAACGACACAATACACACAACACATGCATAAACACATAACATTATACTCCCTGTACATGACCCATTAACTACACCTGCACCTGCACCTGCACTTTACACATAGTACTAGGATAAGATATCCTACACGTATTCATAAGCATTTAGCTTATATCCTGACTCACCCCTCCTAACTCATAACACAATACACTGCTAATATAGCAAAACACATACAAATACCATGTCTCATTATCTAAGCACATACCACGTACATGCACACACTGTGACACCTCCTAGTCCTGTAAGCACAACCCCGACTCACCCCTATTAGGTCACTATTCGACCCACGACCATATACCCACCTTTAACCTACACCTCTTAAGGACAACGCATAGTCCCTTAGCCCCATATTTAAATACTTAAATTCGTAAACTCATCGGGTTAGACCCAAAAACTCTATACACATTTAATGTAATAAAACACGTCTCGAAAGTATGTACGATAGCCCCAAAAACATTAAAAACATTTAAAAGAGGGGATTAGAAACTCACTGGCTATACCGAGTCCAAATCCTAGCTCTACACCGTGCGTACCCGCTCAAACTTCGAACCTGTCAAACGTATGATCACACGATCAGGTTACATTTAAAACATACGTTGGATAGCGTATAACAATATAATAAAACCTCGAGTCTCGTCTGCTCGTCAATCATGAAACCGTAGTTTCATGTCTCCTTCGTACCGGATCGTCCTATACCCCAACCTGTGTTCCATCCCATGCATGCACGCACATGTGCCATGCAATAAACCACCTCGTGCCACCACTTTTGTCACGCAACACCCTATCCGAGCGACTCCACCACTCCACTTCCGTCACCACAGCCACCGGGCACCACCATCCCACGCTGCTCCTCCTTGACGCACCACTCTCTCTCCCTCTCGGCGTCTGGCGTTGCCCCTACGGGAAACCCCGTTCCCCTCTGTCACCGGTCGTACCCGTCACACGCCATCACTCCAAACCGGGTCATTACCATCATCACTATCGAACCATCGTTAGCCACAACGACCACCGTCACAACCGATCACCACACTCAACCCGTTGTTACCCGTGACCGTCGTCTCATGCTATCCCTCGGACCACCACGTTCAAGAACTTAAAACCCTAACCGGGTTCCATGCAACAACGAAAACGATAAGGGAATGGGATAAGGACGAGGATTACCTGACAGTCTCGTGGGCCTCACCGTCGTAAACCACCTCCACGCCACCGCCTTGGCTCCCTCCTCCTCTCTTCTTACGTCTGCCGTTGCGAACTCCCCTAGGCCGAATGGCCTAGGTTTTTTCCTCTAAATCTATTTTTAAACCTTCAAGGTTTACAATCCGGGTCCCTCTAGTTCTAATTTGGTCATAATGAATCCAAATAGTTCCTGCTTCGGATTGCCGAGTCCGTTAAATATTGTTAAAACATCCCATGCACGACAAACCCTGCTCCACATTTAGTTTAATATAGACTCGGGTCACTCACTAACCCGAACCCTTAACTTTTTGGATTTTTGGGATGTTACAAGTCTACCCCTCTTAAAAGAGGATTCGTCCTCGAATCCTGCGTCGGCACAAACCAACACGACTTATCTGTTCGTTCAAACCCGTACCCAAATCCATCCGGTGACAATCATTCACCTTCACGCTTATCGAATCTATTACTTTGTTTTGTAACTCGACCGCCACCCTTGGCGTCCAACGGAGTCATCTCCGTTGTCTGCTTTCAACGCTGGGACTTGTAGGTTTCACCTACATGCTTCCTCATCGCTCGTCTTTCCAGCCATTTGTCCACTTGTCGGTTACATCTCATTCTAGTTCACGGGCACCATTGCCTTGTCTCCCGCATAATACTAATGAACTTGTCACTCTGATAATCATCTCCCCAAATGGGCTTCTTGACACTCATGTCTAAGGACACTTGTTGTTCTTCCCAATTGAAGTCGTCATATATTTATGGGGTTTTTATGTAAGGCCCCAAAACGGGCACCCTACAGTTGGTTTTCATAACTGGTTATTCTCTAATAAAAGTACTCGTTTTATTAATTAAACTACAACAGAAGTCTTTCTAAAAATAATAATTACTATTTAATGTCGTTATTGTCATTAAACTTACCTCACGAATGTCTGCACACAAATCCTAGTAGTACCGCTCCTAAGCCAAGATACGTCGACCCCAGAGCTCACCTGCAACATAATCTAACGTACACACAAATTCAGCTACGCTGAGTGAGTTCTAATTGTTTGATTTAAACAAAATTCAACTCGTCTCATTTTATAATTATTTCCACTCAAGACCCTGTGATCTTTATAAAATAGTTTTGTCATTCATTAATAGATAGATAACCCTCGATGTCTTACAATATCCCAAAGGATTCACCACCCAAGACTCACCCCACCATTTAACCCAGTAAATCTCTCCGACATGGATCGAACTTACCACTCTGATAACTCAAAGTTTACCACACACTAGTTATCTCAACCGCCCTCTAGACACCGACTTAACCAGCCCTAACCAAGACTCTCACAAACCAACTGGCATAACAGTTGTAAACACCACATCACAACCCTGACATAACGGTCAGTCTAACTCTACTCACCACATTAATACTATCTCCTGCATAATAAATATAACTCAACACTTGTATACAATTTAACACACGTATATATATTCACACAAACACATACCTCATCATTGCGCCCTCGTCAGGGTTGCCCTCGTCAGGGCGTTCGACACACCCCGAGCTCATCGTTAACTTGCTCAGAATTTGCCACCTTTGGTGACCTCCTGAAGGACTTAGTCCTCCACAATCATGTTTGCCGTGTCATAATGACAACGATGCAAACACAATACCCGCCGTGTCACAAGGACAACGACACAATAATAATTCCCGCCGTGTCACAAAGACAATGACACAATACACACAACACATGTATAAACACATAACATTATACTCCTTGTACATGACTCATTAACTGCACCTGCACTTTACACATAGTACTTGGATAAGATATCCTACACGTATTCATAAGCATTTAGCTTATATCCTGACTCACCCCGCCTAACTCATAACACAATACACTGCTAATATAGCAACACACATACAAATACCATGTCTCATTATCTAAGCACATACCACGTATATGCACACACTGTGACACCTCCTAGTCGTACCCGTACGACCTGTAAGCACAACCCCGACTCACCCCTATTAGGTCACTATTCGACCCACGACCATATACCCACCTTTAACCTACACCTCTTAAGGACAACGCATAGTCCCTTAGCCCCATATTTAAATACTTAAATTCGTAAACTCATCGGGTTAGACCCAAAAACTCGATACACATTTAATGTAATAAAACACATCTCGAAAGTATGTACGATAGCCCCAAAAACATTAAAAACATTTAAAAGAGGGGATTAGAAACTCACTGGTTATACCGAGTCCAAATCCTAGCTCTACACCGCGCGTACCCGCTCAAACTTCGAACATGTCAAACGTATGATCACACGATCAGGATACGTTTAAAACATACGTTGGATAGCGTATAACAATATAATAAAACCCCGATTCCCGTCTTCTCGTCAATCCAACTCCATGAAACCCTAGTTTCATGTCACCTTCGTACCGGATCGTCCTCGACCCGCTTAGAACCCAAATACCCCAAGCCGTGTTCCATCCCATGCATGCACGCACATGTGTCATGCAGTAAACCTAGCCTCACGGGTCACTCGTACACGAGTCTGGTTTCTCATCCGCATGCAACCCATGCAAAAAGGGAAGCCATAACCGACTCCTCACCGTCTCCCATCCCCACGTTGTGCGTCACCATGCTACTCGTCACCGTCATCTTCCTCGTTGACAAACCCTACCCGGTTTCCGTTTCCTCCACCGTGCACCACGGACCATGCACCAACACCCCGTGCCACCACTTTTGTCATGCAACACCCTATCCGAGCAACTCCACCACTCCACTGTCGTCACCACAGCCACCGGGCACCACCATCCCCACGCTGCTCCTCCTTGACGCACCACTCTCTCTCCCTCTCGGCGTCTGGCGCTGCCCCTACGGGTCACCCCGTTTCCCTCTATCGCCAGTCGTACCCGTCACACGCCATCACTCGTAACTGGGTCATTATCATCATCACTATCGAACCATCGTTGGCCACAACCACCACCGTCACAACCGATCACCACACTCAACCCATTGTTACCCGTGACCGTCGTCTCATGCTATCCCCCGGACCACCACGTTCAAGAACTACAAACCCTAACCGGGTTCCATGCAACAACGAAAATGATAAGGGAATGGGATAAGGACGAGGATTACCTGACAGTCTCCTGGGCCTCACCGCCGTAAACCACCTCCGCGCCACCGCCTTTGCTCCCTCCTCCTCCGGCTAGCTCTCCCTCTCCTCCTCTCTTCTTGCGTCTGCCGTTGCGAACTCCCCTAGGCCGAATGGCCTAGGGTTTTTCCTCTAAATCTCTTTTTAAACCTTCAAGGTTTACAATCTGGGTCCCTCTAGTTCTAATTTGGTTATAATGAATCCAAACCGTTCCTGCTTTGGCTAACCGAGTCCGTTAAATATTGTTAAAGCATTCCATGCACGACAAACCGTGCTCCACATTTAGTTTAATATAGACTCGGGTCACTCGCTAACCTAAACCCTTAACTTTTCGGATTTTCGGATGTTACATTTTGATAAACAGGTTTGATTATTATGCAATTGAAGTTCCAAATTCCAATTGAAATTGAAGTTTCGTGAGGTTGTGCCCAATAGCCTAAGGCACAAATTAATCTATGTGGGTTCTTTTTTCAACTAGTGACTTGGTGAATACTCATTGGTGCTATGAAATTGTATACAACTAAAAGTCTAAGGTTGTTGAATTTAGGTTTGTAATTTATTTTTGGTTAACAGGTTCATAGTTCATTTTTTATTGTGTGAATAACTAAGTTGAATCGTATAACACAACAATTGCTCGAATTTTGTTGTCAAATAGATGATTTGGAAAAGTTTTATAAACGAACAACATAATCTTCGGGACCTAGTTTACAAACGAACATAACCGTCGATAGGAAAAGATTAGCTTGGATTGATATTAAGTTATTAACATTTAAAGATTAGCTTTCTATTATATTCTTAATCACTAAAAGGGAATTATATTTATAAGTTTTACATTAACGATAAGCTTCTGCTTCTACAATTTCTTAACATGTCCACTCAGTTTACCTAATTTCACCCCCAATTATGTTGATTGTTTAACAGTAATATTATTGTTGATTGAAGATAATCTGTTGACCGTTGACTGAGAAAGTATCAAAGCACTTCACAACTACACTCTTGAATGTTCTTGCATTCTTGCTACACTATTGTTGAAGAGTGAAGGCACACTGTTTTTTGTTATACTTGGTAATATGTTATACTTGTTATAATCTGTTATACTTAAGCTTGTGAAATAGGGACCAGGTTTATAACAATGACATTTGAAAAAGAGCACAAGATGTTAACTTCTATTTGGCCTCAAAACGGTTGAGCCACCATGCATGGTAATTTTTTACCTGGTCAGTTATGACCCGACCTGTTGACCCGTTATTATGTGACACTAACTTGACTCAGTTTTACACCCACTGACGAAAAATCTTGAATCCGTCACTGCGTGGTCTAATTGTTGATGACTTGCTCACTACTGGTGGCACCCATTATATGAAGTGGGTTCGTCGCTATTGTTGCATTTAATGTCCTATTTATTCCAATTTAATTATCTTTGATGCTAACTTTACACTCCTTTCAAGTGTCATCCACAACAATCATCCGTTCTAAGCACACAAAGACTTGTAAATATAAATCTCTAAAAGTTAGGTGATTTTATTAGAGATTGTTGTGTTTTTTACATGTTTACTTGCATATTTATATACATACACATTTATATTAAACTAATGAGTATTTATATACATACACATTTATATTAAACTAATAAGTTTGTTCATGGAGTTTTATATAATCATCTTAACGGTTTTGGCGTTGGTGGCTAGCACCGCTTGGAAGGAAATGCTCGGTGGGGATACTTGTAGAGGGAAACTCCCGGTTTCTTCGTCTACAACATCAACTCGTTCAATCACTTCGCTACAAATGTTGTAATTTCTAAACATCCTATGGTTGTAGATCGATCGTAGGATATATGTACGATTTGTGGTGGATAGTTGTTGTGTATAGCCACACTTCATCGCACGTTTGGCACATAGGTCTGCAACCCTATGTGATGTCAATAGTGATTTAGGATTCCGGTTGTGGGTATTACCTTATGATATGATATATTTGTTAACAGAAGCTTAAAACAAATCTATCTCCAGAAATTTGTGCAAACAAATATAAAGCAAAAGCTTTTTAGGCAATACTTTTAGCACGTGTATAAACAGAAACCAGTTGCTTTACAGCCTAAGAAGCCGAACATCAAGATTAGAGTCGCGGAAAGATTTGCTTACTTCGATATCAGTTGAATGCAGGCTTTTTACTGGATATCTGTTGAATCCATTAGTTCCTGCAAGGGTACATTTATATATGATCATGATCTAACTGTAATACAAGTTCTTGCATTGGTCTAATAATTCTAATATCTCATCAACTAAAATCTGGAAAGAGTTCGGCTACTAAAATTTCAACTTGAGACTTCAGTTGAATACAAAATCTGATTAGCAAATGACGCCTTACACACTGATCAACACATGTTCAGTGTTTGGGTTTAGCAGCTAGCTCCAGAGTTGGTCAAGTCTTACGCCGGATACATCCAACCAACTTTACATGCTAAGACTAGAATTCCTAATTTCCATCTAAAATGATAAAAATGAGATGTAGAAGGTGTTCGTCCTCAAATATTGAACAAGGCTTATAGTATTGTTGCATCAATTGTAGTTTAACTTCACTACAATAGTGAAAATGAGACCCCACACTTGTAAGTCAAATAGCCATCTTTGAATCAATGCAATAGTAAAAATTACTTTGTGCTTTATAGAATATCTGATGCAACTATTAAACTCTGCTTTTACTATGTTACCGTCTACAAGTAATCTATTTCTTGCTTCAACACACAGTATTCGACTAAGATAGATTGTAAAATCACATTAATACTATTGTGGTTCTGTAGCTCTGTTTATGAGTAAAATTTGAACTTAGTTGCAACTTTAAAAGTGTGCAGGACTATATGATTTGTTGTAGTGATATTTAAAGGCCGTCCTTTACCCCATTAAACTCACCTCTTACAGGCTGCATCGCCTAGTTTCTAGGATGTTTGATACTGCCACTTGGTCTAATACTAAACATGAAGTGGAAAACACATGTGACCTTGAACACACAAGGTGATCTGATCTTCATCAGTTGCATGCGAGGCGAGCACCTTGGTCCAGGCGTAGGCCAGGCAAGGAGAGCATCCTGGTCGAGTGAGGCGTCAAAACATGCCAGAACAGCCCCAAAACCGACTTACCCAAACAAAAACCAGCCTGGAACGAACTAAAGCAGGCCCCGTACGGGAATAAAACACGCCTAAGCCAGCCTTATGGCTCCTCACTGTAACTTGACTCCCCTTTATAGCCATCTCCCTTACCAAAAGTTTTTGCATGAAGCAATGTGGAATGAAAACCACATTGAAAAAGAAAACAATCTTTTTTTGGACTTCTATTTAAAAGGAAATTACATTAGGGTTTTATTATATTCGTAGAATGGTATTTAAAGTGTAAAATTTCTATGCCTATTACATATTTTTTAGGGGTAACTTTGTAGAATAGTAACTAAGTTTCAAAAGTGTTTCAATTAGGTCACTCAATACGCATTTTACACGGCATACACCCTCGGGTATACTATGGTGAGTGACCAAATTGGAACACTTTTGAAACTTGGTTACTATTCTGTGGTGTTTTCCCTATTCTTTTATTATTGCGCTCTTCTTGTCTCGGGCTTGCACTTTTTTTGCGTCTTGTGCCTAGACGACTAGTAAGGCCTTTGCAAATTGAGTGCGCGTTTGACTACTTAGCATGCTAGAGCCATCAGCCATATGATTCCTTTTCTTTAGCAAGTACATAATTTATCCAACTAATGTCAGGACCACCAAAAAAGTTACTAGTTAAAGTCACCGTCCCCAAACCAAGCACTCCATCATATCATAAGGTATAATAAAAACTTCCACAAAAAACAGGAAGTTTTTTCAATATCTCTATCATCTCCATGTACATATCACTAAAGTCATGCCTATATGAAGAAATAAAAAATTCTCTAATCGCATTCTCTAGGAACTAGTGAACTACTTACTAGAAGGTTAACCTAATGCTATCTTTATTCAAGAAGGCTTTGCCTAAGAAGCATATACATTGGTAACACATATAACTACTCCCCAACAACCTATGTAGTTAATATCGCCGATATCTCGGCGATATCTCACCGATATCTCGGTTATCGGCCCCCTGACAAAATATCGGTAGAAATATCGGTACTGATATTATCGGCGATATTTACCGATATATCGCCGATAATTTAAGTTCAAAATATCAGTGATATCACCGATTTTCTCGGTAAATTTAAGTTGACCCATTTTAATGTTTTTCTGCCCCCAACTTGGCCCATTCCCATTTAAAAAATGTTGGCCTAACTTGTACCCATAGCCTAAAGTCCAAAATCTATCGAATTTCATGCCCTAACTTCAATCGGAAGTTCAAATTCACGCTGCTACGGTGCTACCTGCAATCGCACACCCTCCTTGGCTCATTCACAGACCTGCAATCCAATTTCAATCGGAATTTCCAATTCATGTTTCTATTTTCTAATATAAAATATTGACACCTTTTATGTTTTTGACTTTTGATTTGACTATTAATATTAATATATATAAGTTTATGCATGATATAAAAATTACCGATATCTCACCGATATCCCACCGCGAAAACCGATATCTCAAATATCGGTCCTTGACCGATAACCGATATTTTTTCGCATTAACTACATAGCCAACAACTACAATCAATGTTTAAAAGAACGGAAACGCGCCTCGAGGCGTTTTCCCTTCGCCTCACGAGGCGTAAGCCTCGAGGCGAACCGAGGCGTAAGCCCGAGGCGGAATTAAAAAATAAATATAAAAATTATATATCTTACAAAAAATAAAATACTAAACATCAAACAATGTTTGTATCTTGTTTGTTGACTACATCAACCCCTTCCAAACCTTTCCTAGGTGTGATGTGTGAGAGAAGAATGAGAAATTAGGTCAAATTAAGGAGAAGAATGAGAAAATAGGTCAAATTAAGGAGAACCAGACGCTAATTATGGACTTTTGACCCATTTGAGTTGTGTATTTCGTTAATAAAACGATATACACAGCTCAAATGGGTCAAAAGTCCAGTCAAAAGTCAATTTTTTCCATTTCTACTGCCTCACCGCCTCAGCCCCGCCTCAGCCCGCCTCGACCGCCTCAGCCCCGCCTCAGCCCGCCTCGACCGCCTCAGCCCTAGTGAGGCGTACGTACCAAAATACCTTGTGAGGCGTACGCATCAGACTCGTTTTTCTACCGCCTCGCCTCGAGGCGTACGCCTCGACCGTTTTTTTAAACCATGACTACAATATATGCAAACTATCCCCCTTATCCCTCACTGTATTAACACCAAGACCCTTGCGCATTTTTCACCACAAGAAGCGTTCAATGTGCCATGTCATTTAAGAAATGCCGAGCCATTTCTCCACATACTTGGATATCAAATGCATTGTGTCACTTAAACAAGAACGTCCACATTTTCATTTAGATAAATCATAAATAGTGGAACAAAATTTTATATAACTCTGGTTTACAAGCCCAATTTTGCAGATTGATCAGTAGTCAATTATCACATTATTATCTAAGCTTATAAACACAAATAAACATATCAAACAACAAAAGGCGGTAACTGATAAGCTGCTTACCTTCTCAAATATCCCCTATCATTCTGAACCACCGCCCCACGCCGCCCCTTCTGTCGCAGCAAAGCTCGTTCCCTTTCCTTTTCCCTTCCCTCCCTCTTCAACCTCTCTTCCCTAAGTTCCTCCACACTCTTCTTTCTGTTACTCTTAGTCACAGTCTCCGAACCACAGTCATCATCATTATCCACTCCTTTAGCCTCACCATTCAGGCGTTTCTCCATGTACCACGGTAACTTCACACCTTTTCCCGCCACTCCATACCCTAACCGATACTTCTCATCTTCCGGCAGAACCACCTTCGGCGCCTCCGCCTCTTTCTTCATCCTCTTAAATCCCTTCCGTTTCTCATCCCCCGATTTACTTCCAGTCTTATCCACGATCTCAACCGGATCGAGAATCCTAATTCCTTCGAACAAATTAATATGTCTCGACTTCGGCTCCGACTCCGGCTCCGCTTCAGGTTTGGGTGAGGGTACTGACTCGGCTGTAACAGCGGCGGATTGGCGTGACGAGGAAGCAGAAGCCGAAGTCGAAGCCAAGCCGCGGGATTGTCGGAGCTTTTCGATGCGGAACTCGGTGTCGCGCTTGCGAGATTGTTCGCGCTTGAGCTGTTCTTCCTTGGCTGCCGCTTCTTCGTCTTTGCGGACTTTTTCGCGGTTGTCGAAATTGTAGACGTTCCATCGCTTCTGAGGGAGAATATTCAGACCTCCGTGGCCTCCCATGGCGGAACGGATTTGGAAATCACAGGGAATTGCAAGATGATTGAAAGGCGATGATCAATTTTTCGAATCTCGATTTGGGGGATGGCTAGGGTTTCGTAACAGATCAACGAGAAAAACAAAATAGAATAAGATTAGTGAAGTCGCTCCGTCAATAAATAATTTAATGGTACGGTGTTTGGCGGACACGAGAGTAAAGCGTGAATTTAAATCTTTTAAATGCAAGGTTAACGTGGTAATTATGTACAAAAAGTTATTGTTTCAAAAAAATATATAATCGATTATTAATTGTTTTTATAAAAAATCAAACGTATTTTAACATGTGTTTTTAACATGTATTCATTGAAAATCGAGTCGGTTTCAAAATACAGCAGTTTTTGTCTTGTATACGGTTTTAGCATGTATTTGTATAGGTAACTAATCAATTTTTTTATTTACAAATTATTAAAATATAAAAATATTATTTGTATTTAAATATAAAAATGATGTGACAATGTGAAAATGTTGAACCATTTCTCTCAAATTTGAATAAATGTGGAAAAGTTGTGTGTAACATCTCGGAAATCCAGAATCTAATGGTTCGGGTTAGTGGACGACCCGAACCCTTATTTAATTTAATGATGAGCAAGGTTGATCAAATGAGGTGTGCTTAACTACCGAAATAGACACAGTTAGTCGTTTGAAGAGGGTTCGAGATCGAAACACGCGAGACGGAATTAGAGGGACCCGGATGGAACTTTAAAGGGGTTTAAATACCACCTTATGGGGAAAACCCTAGGTCATTGTTGACCTAGGGAGTGCGACGGCCGAGAAGAGAAAAAAGAGAAGGAGGACCGGCGACGGTGAAGGAGGAAGACGATGGCGCCAGGGCGCTCCGGCGAACACGACTTCCTCAACACGTAAGGTATATGTCACACCCCACAGATGGCGGAATTTACGCGAGGGGTGACGAATTGAAATCATCACTGTGATTAAAAGAAATACTATTAAATTAACCGAATAATTGCATTACATTGTTTTCAAAGCAAATAACCAAACAAAAATAGATAGAGCAAAACGTCTTTATTAATTTTCCAATTAACTAAGTCTCCTAGAGCCAAGTCTTGAAGTACTAGCGTGATCATAACAGCAATCCTAGTTGTTAGTACATGAAAAACATACTAAAATATGTCAGCTATAAAGCTGGTGATAATATAGGTTTAAGTAAATACATATTATAGATAACAAGGATTTGCAAATCATAAACAAATTTCAATAACAACTAAACAAAGTTTTATACATGAGTCACAACCAACCCTAGTGATCGATAGCTCTCCCGTCCAACCCCTTAATCCATAGGTGTTAGATATACTATGAAATATAGAATGCAGTTTCTAAACACCCAGCTCCTTCCAAGTTGTAAACAATACGTCAACTTGAAGGACACTCGGTATTGATTGGCACGCGTCAACCCGAGGACTTGATATGTCATAAATTATACATGTTTTGCATGCATAATAATCCTCATATTATAGTACTAATTGATTAATAACCTTGCAATTGATACTTAAAACGTTAATATTTCGCAATTGCAGGTTATTCGGTATACCAAAGACGAATAGAGCAAAAATCAGCTTAAAACATGAAGAAATTAAGCTTTTGGAAGACCAAACCCGAGCATTGACCCCCAAGAAGTCAAAATTGGACCATAGGAAGTCAACCAACAGCTAAAAGACAAAACTGAGCAGCAGAGGGGGGATGCACGGCCGTGCATCCCAATGCACGCCCGTGCATTGCCCCACTCTGTTCCCCAGAGCCCAATACAGTGTCCTTTATACCCTATTTGATTCCCAAGGTGTTTGCACGCCCGTGCATTGCTCATTCTGAGACCTATAAATAGAGGGCTTGGGTTCTTTGTTTCACACACCCATACACACCTTACAACAGCTATCCAGACCTCATTTGAGAGCGTATTTCATAATTAGAGTAGAGAGTAGTGAGTGGAAGGGCTCTTCCTCCTTGTTCCGCAATAGGGGAGCCTACGAAACTCAGCGTTATGTTAGTTAGTATGGCCATTCGTGGCTAAACTCTTTGTATTGCTAGGGTGAAGATGAAGTTTGATGCATGTTAATGTTTAACGTATTAATCCAAGTGATGTGTTTATGTCTTTAACTATTCATCCTTAAAACCACCATTTTGGTGGGCTTTTATTATTGTCTAAATCCGTCTTTATATTTGTGAATGTTCTTTATTTTAAAGTGTAAGATCGTAAAACCTTTGTAATCAAACTTCTTTTGAAAATTTTACGTCTTTATACAAGCACAGATTGATAAGACAAGGCTTGGTCAACACTAGTAAGGTCGTACGTCTTTATACGAACTTATTATGCGACCAAGAATTGGTGAACTCATGTTAGGAACGGTACGTCTTTATACTTGGTCCCATTGTTACACCGCCTCCCGGTGAGCAAAATATAATCACCTATTTAACTCTAATATAAAGCATTTTACGTTCGATGTCTTAAACCAACCCGGAGATGACCATTCGAAGGGTTGAGGGTAATTGTTGTCCTTAACGGGAGGCACTACCACTTGTTAAAGTATTTAAATTTGCAAATCAAATGTCGTGAGTACGAGGCTCTAGCGGTGACCCGGGTCACACGTTTGTAGTAGTCATATCACTGGATTAGTCAACCTAACATTATCACGTACCAAGCGGATTCGAAACCCAAAGCAATACTATTCGTAACCTGATCATTCCCGACATATTTACTTTCCTGTTATTTACTATTCTGTTCGTTACATTTCTATTACACATTTCACGCACGTTTTTACTTATCTACTATTTACTTTACCGCCATTTAATTTTTTGTCATTTACTTTTCTGCTCCACTAGCACACAAAACTCACTCACTAATTAAACTGGCTAAACGATAACAAAAGTTGAGTATTGGAATTCGACCATGTCCGTTGGTTTGATACTTGTTTCTTACCTAAACTATATTACGCTGCGATAGGTACACTTGCCTATTGTGTGTGTTTTAAGTTTGAGTATTTATCATTTTATAAATTTAAAACATGATCTCGTGAAACCATTTCTAAAACAATATATATATATATATATATATATATATATATATATATATATATATATATATATATATATATACTTATCATATGACACATCAAATTTTTAGCGCCGTTGCCGGAGACACGGTGATTTCAAGAAAAATTCAAGTTAACGGATTAGCCTTATCATTTTCCATCTATTCTTCTTCTACATTTTTGTTGCAGGTAGTGTATGATCCCTAGCTCCACTATTGGTTTATATCAACCTTTAGAAGAGCCCAAAAGATTCTTTCACCGTCGAATACGAGAAAACCGTACTAGAAGAATGGCCGTTGAAAACCGCACTATTTTCGATTTCACAAGGCCGTCACTAGAGGCCTTGGGGTCTAGTATTACAAGGCCAACGGTTTACGCTAACAACTTTGAGATCAAATCTCATGTTATCCACATGATCCAGTCGTCATGCACTTTCCATGGATTACCCGATGAAGATCCACATGCCCACATTGCAAATTTCCTTGAAATTTGTGACACTTTCAAACTGAACGGAGTGTCGAATGACGCAATTCACCTCCGAATATTTCCCTTATACTTAAGGGAACGAGCTAAGGCGTGGCTAAATTCTCTTCCTACCGGGTCGATCACTACATGGGATGATTTAGCCCAAAAATTTCTGTCAAAATACTTCCCACCAGCAAAAACTGCAAAACTGAAAAATGATATTACCACTTTCAACCAGGAAGATGGCGAATCACTATATGAGGCATGGGAACGTTTTAAGGACATGTTGAGGAAATGTCCTCACCATGGGCTAGAAGTTTGGTTACAAGTTTCATCATTCTACAATGGTTTGCATAATCAAGCTCGTCAGACACTCTACGCTACTGCAGGTGGTATTTTTGGAAACAAGAGGCCACAAGAAGCTTACAACCTGATTGAAGAAATAGCCATGAATAGCTATCAATGGTACAATCCAAGAAACACCAGGGGAGCCAGGCAAGGGGTTCATTCTGTCAATACTATCACATCACTTTCTGTTCAAGTAGACGCCCTCACCAATTGACTCAATCAACTTAGTAAGGGTAAGACTGCTACTGAAGCTACTAAAGAAGTAAGGAGTATCACCACTAATACCGAGCAGGTTGACTTTATCGGAACAAATCGCCTACAAAACAACCCCTATAGTAATACCTACAATCCTGGATGGAGGAACCATCCAAACTTCAGCTGGAAGGATAACAACAATCAGGGACAATCTGGCTTTGGACAACAACAACAGTTTCAACAAAGACCATCCCAAAACTATCAGCCTCGCTAACAATTTCAGGGAACTAACAAGTCAAGCAACGGGTTAAGCTTGGAGAACGCGGTAACTAAGTTAATCTCTACAACTGAGAGTCAAACCCTTCTAGCGGATTCTCGTCACAAACAATATGAGGAGAAGTTTAGTCTTCACGAAGCTGAGTTTAGGACACAGAAAGCAACTCTTCAGTCCATTGAAACACAATTAGGGCAAATTGCAAAACTTCTATCCGAAAGACAACCAGGATGTCTTCCGAGTAATATTGAAACCAATCCAAAAGCAAATGTAAGTGTTATCACTCTAAGGAATAGCAAGGTTTATCCAGAGCCACCAATGCCAGACGAAGAGGTTCAATCAACAAGGAAAGAGATATTCACTAGAGTACCACTTCGTCCACATATCGCAGAAACAACCAACCAAGAATCATAATCAAAAGTAACTCCACCTTCAGCTCCAGTGGATACTCCTCCAAAAGTTCCGACAAAGAGAGCATTCTATTCTCACATACCATACCCAGGAAGGTTAGTAAAGCAGAAGACTGACGAACAATATGAGAAATTACTAAGTCAGATCCATGCCAACCTTCCCTTCTTGGATATCATACAACAAATGCCTAAGTATGGACGATTCTTGAAGGATTTCCTTACAAACAAGAGAAACATGGAAGAAGCAGTAAAAAGGACCAATCATTGTGTCGCTCTTATTGAAAGATGTCTTCCAAAGAAACTTTCAGATCCCGGGAAATTCTCTCTACCATGTTCAATCGGACCACTACTGATAACATTTGCGCTCGCTGATCTAGGAGCAAGTGTGAATGTAATGCCATATATCATGTTCAAAAGGTTAAAAATTGGAAATCCACGACCTGTCGATGCAACCATCGAACTCGCGAATGGATCAGTCAAATCACCTATAGGAGTCATTGAGAACTTACTAGTGAAAGTCGGCAAGTTTGTCTTCCCTGTCGATTTCATGGTTTTAGAAATGGGACCCAATTATTCCGTACCTCTAATTTTGGGTCGCCCATTTTTAGCTACTGCCCGAACCGTTATCGACATGAATGAAGGAATTTTGACACTTCGTGTCGGAAAACAATCAGTGACCTACAACATAGGGGGAAATGAATGCCTGTCTAATGATCCATTTGAAATTGCTAAATTCATCGATACTAACCTAGACTACCAGCTGAAGAAAGCCAAAGAATTCAACAAAGGAAAGAAACTGAATTTTGGCAAGGACTTTGAGAACACTGACCGGATCGATGAATACTTTGATAAGCTACCAAAACTGAAGTACTTGAATGAAGGAACAGGAGATACGGTAGAAGTCAATGGCTCCCACCCAAAGAAAGACTGACGAAACACGTACGGGTCTGGCCAACGACCCTTAAATAAACATAGCGCTTCGGGAGACAACCCGATGATCATGAATAAATTGAGAAGTTGGTGCATACGGCAAAAAGCATGGATCTCAAGTTTGGTTTTTTCAAATTTAAAGTTTCTTTTACTTCAGCCCCAAGTATGCCTTCTCGATACTAGGACCTTAGTAGCTTAACTACTACATTTTATTTTTCTTGTCTGCTTTTATGTTTTCCTTTGTATGTCAGGTAGAATAACATCACCAGATAGCTCTGCCACTCCTTTAAGGAATTCATTCCATCTCTACAACCTGAGGAATCGAAACCCACATCAAATTTCTTTGACATTCGATGAAGTCTTTGAAGCAACGTGTTGACAAGCAGCTGATAGGCACAGCCTGACAGCAGCAATAAGTTTTGGCCTTAGGTTATACACCGAATTGACCGGGGGAGTACCAGTTTCTTTTCTCTTAAAACTTCATGCATTTAAATTCTTGCATAGCATTTCATTACATGCATTTGTACATTGAGGGCAATGCACAGTTTTAAGTGTGGGGTGGGGAATCAGAGATTTAGGACTACTTGTAACCTCAAAGCAATAAAAATTTTAACTCGTGATTTTCTACCCATTTGACTAAAACATTACAAAAACCTACCTTTTGTAAAACCCGAAGAATTTTCAAAATTTTAAACCCTAATACCTCTTTGAGTTCGCACCTAATTAAATAAATTGAATACATGGCAAGTAGAAACAAATGGATATTATGCATAACGATTCGCTAAACCCTATTCTATCCGTTTTCATGTGAGAAAAATCAAGCCTATTACACAACATCAAATTTTTGGCGCAGTATATAATTATTCGCATGCTCTTGCGTTTGGCATTACTGAGTGTTTTTCGATTGAATTTTATGCATAATTAGAACTTGGATGAACTAGTAGAAGTATGAAAGTGATTGAGGCACCTAGGACTTTGCTACCCTTATCCTTAAACCTAAAAATCCTAAAACTATAATCCGTCTAGATAGCCCTTTGAGCCTTAGCCTTTTCTTTTCTACTACCCACAATTATCACCCAACCAGCTATTCGTAAACACCGGTAATTGGCTAATTGTCTTCAAACTGGAAAAATTATCCTATGTCGTTATTTCAAGTTTCGTACCATCGAGGCAACTTCGGAAAAAATCTGTTTTACTTAAAAGAATTGGAATATACAAGAAGGTGGATGTATTAGGAAGAAACAGCCGAACTATCTGCAAGGAATTGATGGAAAAATTATTTCAAGTAATTGAGGAAAAATAATTATTGAAGAAATTGTCTTGATGCAAAAAAAAGGGAAGTTGGTCTTTTACCAGTTAGACCTTAAAGAGCTGGATATGCATTCTTTTGATTTCAATTTGCTTTCCTGTATTCATTTCGCAAAGCCTGAATTACCATCTTAACTCCGAAAGAAGATTTTCAAATCAACTAGTGTTGTAAGAAAACGGTGGCGCAAGCAAGAACAACTGCCACCATTCTGCAGCTTGTCAAAAAGTGCCACCAAAAGAAGAGCTAAAAGATACGAAAAATGTGTGAAGTGTGGCAACTGGAGCCACGACGGAAAATGTAGCAAGAATCAAACTCATTCCCAAAGTGAGTATACGCATCTGATCAAAGTAAGAGCTGTTAGGCTACAAGCCGAAAGTTCCATACGGAGAGGTAGCAATATGTACTACGCAGTAAGGAAAGATTTGGCACTAATGAGAGATCTTGGTCTTGGCAATCTGACCATAAACGAGCCCTCGGATTAGTTATACTCTCATGATCCGAGTACTGTAAAGGGACCTGTTAGTATTTTCCATTTTAAGCAACACATAAAGGCTCTCCAGGAACTAGAAACCGCTGCTCACTTCTTCCCTTTACAAGATTGGTATGTTTCCTAAAATGAAGTTGGAACATAACAAAACAAATATTAAAAATCAATACACAAGGACCATTTTTACAAGCTCGCCCATGATAGTTATCTGAATCAGAAGTAACAACTGCCGAGCAGACACATATAAGTAGCATCATCAACAACAAAGAGACTTGTTATTACAATTATACAAAGAAAAAGGTGTTAGCCTTATGAAACAAGGGCACCTCTACTGTTTTAGAAAAAAAGTTCTCGCATTAGGCACCCAAAAGGGCCCCAAAAGAAAATTAGAAATTAGGTTCTGGACATGAGTGACAATGATATTTAGTTTATCTTCTTCAGTCTATGTATTTGGAGTGTTATAGGCCCAGATTCATGGTGGTTCAACTGGATTTATTGAATTTGATAAACAACAAGCACAAATTCTTTATTGAAATTAGATTTTTACAGCTATACATCTATAAAGTATAAACATCAACATCATGTGTTAGATGTTTGGCCAAGAACCCAAGATTTTCCAAATATTTAGTTGATCTGTAACAAAATGGGAATTTTTCTTGATCTCACTAGTGTTGAGTATTCTCAATAATTTGTCAATACAAATATTGCGGTGTAGCAGGACATGGTGATTCCAATGCAAAGGGTTTGTTTGCGGTTTATGCCATGTTAAATCCAGTAATGATGATAAGTCATTATTAGGATTGTAAGCAAAATAATTACTTTTTATCATCAAAAAGGCTCCAATTTTAGGATTCCCTTTTAACTTATTGCTAAGAAAGTAATACATATGCAACAGAGAAACAAGAACCAACCATCATTATTCGGATCCTTCTTTTCTTCATAGATATTTTGGATCGAACCAGACATATGATTCTCTTCACCTTCCGAGAAACTACTTCTATCACCTGTATATCCAATGAACAAACTACACTCACTTTTCGTGTTTCCAACCCGCCTAAATATGTTATTCCACTAATGTTAACACTTACTATCATACCCCACTAATCGTCCACCCAAGGTTGAGCTCTCCTGCAACTTAAACATCAAGATACTGAAAATCATAGCATCACAATTCACAAATGAAACCGAAAATGAAACCGGAGAGTACCAACACATCATTAGTTAATTCCTCAAAGGATTGAGTTGAATTGGCTTCCTTCCTGTGTCATACACATACAGACAACATCTTGTTAGTTAGTTAGTTAGTTGAGCATATGATTAGATATCCTTTTAAATAATATATTAAATGAGAAGATAAGATGACCTAATTTTCTGAATATAATCATGGTGAGACATAGGTCCATCACTTTCTTCTATTTGGGGTTTTGGGTGAGGGGAAGGGGAATTCTTCCGTCGCTTGCGCCGATTGGATTTCTCGTTGACGGAGGCTTGTGATTCGTCCGGCGAAGTCGGGTTTCCGGTGGCGGCATTGTAAGCTTTGAGATTTGATCAGGAAAATGAAAATAACTGATAAATCAGCAGAAAGAAACCGCGCTATTTGCAATTTAAAATAAAAATTTAGAGGCTTTGTTACCCTTTAGGTTTTGAAGAACAGAGTTGAGATCAAAATCTTTGTTGTATGTGAAAGAAGGGTTCTTGTAGAAGTTTGTTCTCGTTTCCATTTCTTCTAGATTGCTGCAAATCAACGGAAATAAGGCCGGTTTATCAAGTTACATCATATTATCATATGTTCATAACCTTTGTTTACCATTAATTTTTTTTACTTCATGTTTTTACTTTTAACTACTAGGAACCCGCACGATGTGCGGTCCCGACAAATTAAATATTTCATCATATATAAAGGAAAACAGTTGCAAAAATCAGAATTAAGAGGGAAAATCTGGAAAATTGGTTAGGGTTCAATTTCTTCCTGCAAGAAACAATTAGGCACAGACTTGGTGGACTTCGTACTCAATTAACAATTAGACATATATGGCACTCCAATATATGATATACAAACCTCTGATCGCTTTTGCTGGAATGAATAATAAAGATTGGCAGGTCTAAATGAGTCCTTTGAGATCACAAGCTCATATATTTCTTTTTGGAGAAACCACTGTCCATTCCATACTTTGCAAAGAAACTGGATGACTTAGGTGGTGCAACATGACTAAGTGTGTTCACACCTCCAGGACCTGTCTCCACAGCTGTTCTAGAAAATATTTTCATCTTTATGCCATCAGAATACGATTTACCATTGACACCGTTCGGTATTTTGCGGAAATCATCTATTCCAAAAGACTTCTGTGTAGAATTGAAAGTCAGTGAGCTGTTCCTACAAGCTGAGAAAGTAGAACACATTCCTACAAGCTGCTCTGATAAGTGGCGGGAGCTGAACTCATTCATAGTAGCTGCTAGCTATGACAATGGCAATTTAGCCTATAAAACAAAATAAGTTACAAACATTTAAAAACCAACCTGTATAAACCAATAAAATAAAAACAGACTACTAAATGAAAAACACAAAGGAAAAAGTAATGGACAGTCCATTTTAAACATAAAAGCAGATCTATATATATATATATATATATTTGGACTAAGCTGACAATATTGTTTGTTTTACCCATTTGACCCATTAGAGATCCAGCATAACCCTAATCAACTCATTCAAAAGTAAAGGGTCGAATATGAATGCCAACCTTTACTTTATCTTGTCTAACCATGGCTCCATGGAGTGGGGGGCACTCAAAGAACCGTGTCCCTTTCACCCTGTCCACATCAATGCAAATAATACAAATCTAAGTTAGATATAAAAGAAACGGGTCAAACAAGTTAACCAGCTCAAAATGTCCCCAAGTTTTATACAAATGCTTACACAATACAAACACATAAACTGTTTTATTAAAAATAGATGATTATTTCAATAATATATTCTTATAATCATATTTAAAACATCAAATATTTATAAAATTTAAAAAACGGACAAAGATGTGTTGGTTTTAAATAAACAAAAACTCTTTCATATGAGAAATAGCATTAAGATGGCGGGAGTAGGTTTACATGCAAAGTGCACCAAATAACTCAAATAGTTTGTGTGATCTCCGAAGCTCAAACGCAAGATGTATTGCTTTTGTGTTGGCACCTAATACAGCATTTTCTAGCTCTTGGCCTTTCAATATGCTTTCCTCCTGCATAAGGAAGTCCCTAACTATATATGTTTGAACATAAAAGAAAATGATTACGATTATTTCATTATTTAGAGGTTAAATTAATAAAGTAAACATGTCAGAATAATGATGATGGGTGTACGCATGAAAGATAATAAAATGCGTTCCTTACCACAGGAAACAAACTGAGCACCACGGGTAATCTTTATAGTCTGATATGGCCCAAATCTTTATAGTCTCGTCTCCAGAGGCAGTTATAACACACTGATCAACTGGTGAAAACTCTACAGACCAGATTCCTCTTTTGTGGCCTCTAAGTACAACACTGGGTGTTAAATCTATACGAGCAGTACATCCCTTCATGATGAATGCCAACTCCTGATCCAAATAGATGAACAAAAAGAAAGATGATAATAATAATAATAATAATATCAATTGCGCTCAACTACTTATGTAAATAAGAAAGATTAAAACATTAATTTTATCAGTTGCGCTCAACTACTTATGTAAATAAGAAAGATGCCATAAATGGGAAATGGGTCGACTGGTAGTAACAAAAAAAAGATGATAATAATAATAATAATAATAATAATAATAATCAATTTGAGCTAAATTGATACCTTTTTTAATAACGACCCGTTTTGACTCGAACTCATTTTGGTAATAACCCGTCCTGACCCGAACCATACCAAACTTTAAATAAAAAACAACTCATCGGACGGTAAATCTCCACGGTAAATCTCCTATTCACAAAACGTGCCTACAATTCTTGTGAAGCAAACCAGACTGCACTAAACCCATCAAGTCTTGTGACACAGCATCCAAAGGTGCAAGCAACGATAGAACCAGTGCTGAACCTGGAGCTGATTCAATATAGAATAAGTAACAAATGCAAAAAAAAGTATTAGGATTCGTCTCACACATGCACACTCGTAGAGACATACATACATATGTGCGTGTGTATCTGATTCAATCTAGCAAAAGTAAAAAATGCAAGATAAAATAAAAAACCTAGAATTCATTACACACACACACACATATATATATATAAGGCATGCTCTTTTCATATATAATCTGAAAAGTGAATCCAGATAGGTTTCAAAGAATCACATTACTGGCAAGGATTTGTTTACATATAGCTATGCAGCTCTAATATTTTTTCATTTATCAATCATGAGAAGTTGAGTAAACATTTATCCATCCCCTCTCATGTTATTATTTGTCAAACATAAATGGAAAAGGCAATTCCCGAATTGACCCGTTTGACCCATGTGACCCGTTCCAACAAATTACATAGATCGGAATTGGTGGTGGCAAAATAAGCGGGTTGGCTAGTGGGTCACATATACAATTCATTAAAACATTAAATAATAAAAGAATTATAAAAAAAACAAATCAAATAACTAAAAAAATGCCCATATATTTTCAACTCATTCAAAAATGATTATTGATCAATACATAAATTTCAGATATTTGCAGCCACTAAAGGGTCTGCAAGCTTACAATGTAATGAAAAAACTAACAAAAGAGTCAACCATAAACATTGAATAAATTATTGACATTTATATGGTAAAAAAACATGATCTACCGGTCATAACAACTTGGGCAAAGCATTGCAAGGTATAACCTAACTCATAACTACAATAAGCAGAACCCTTTTGTGACTTTTGATCTAAATCATCAAAACTAAAGTACAGAAACCATCAAGGTTAACCCATTACAGTTACAAGATATTTTACCAAACACCTTCCCTTTGATCAACAATGATACAAGCAACAAATTCACTATACAAGTGTCAAGTGGAAGCATTTAATAACAAAAAGGGATTTCAATAATATTTTTTAAAGCTTAACCTCGACATCGACACCAGTAGGAAGATGAAGCTAACAATGACACGCTTTTGTATTCAAATTATTAATTTTCTGTTTGACATTTTTCATCTTAGATCAAATGGTAAGCAGGCCAATCTCAAACTCACTCCTACCAGATTTAATTTGATCAACATCATTATTTTTTGTTGATTACTAACCGTGAATCAAATTAAAACCAAAAAAATCTTGAAATACAAACCCAATTGAGTAGCCCTAACATCTCTAAACATCCAAAATTATTCAGGAATAAACCATAAAGCATGAAGAAAGAATACCTGTAACAATCTCCGGCCAATAGCAGTCAACGAAAGCAGATCAGAAAACCTTCAGGTGAACTGATCAGCTCCCAAACTTTTCTGCTTACTGGTGTGTTTAGCCCAACTGCAGTCACCAAACATTCCTTAAATCAATTGTATAACATGAAACACATAGTGCAATAAAACCTATAAGAATGTCAATTGCATAAACTTTTTATGAATAATAATCAAAATTATAAGTCAAAAAACTGAAATATGATATCAAAAGTCAAATTACAAACCATTTGTCTCATTCAAATGAAGACTTAGGTTGAATAGCTTCATAAAAAGTTACTGAATTGTTAGGGATCACCAAGTTCTGTTAAATACGGGAAGACTCGGGCGTCTTAAATTTTTTGAGGAAATTACCTATCTATCCCTCTAATACCTTTTATAAAGGAGTATAGATAAACAAGCATACCCAATAAGGCAATAAAATCTCGTCCATAACAGAGTTATTTGTAATGCGTAGGAATGATGGGCTTTATCCCGCAATAAGGACCCCGGCTCTAAAAACACTTTTCGCATGAAAATTATAGGGTGGTATAAGATAGTATAGAAATTAAAGTATATGATATAAAATAAATTAAAATATTATATAAACTACATACTTTGTTACAATTATTTATTAGTGATTAAGTTCTAAATCTAATATAATATTGTTACACACCGAGTCTATTTCGCGTTTCAGAGTTCGAAGGAAAGGAACATTTTGGGCGTCTATTTTAGGAGGAAAGTTATAAGTGAAGATTATTGATACAATCTTTTTCAGAATTTTTTCACTTCTTTTCGATAAAAAATCAGAAACACAATTTTTTCGACTTCTTTTCACTCTATTTCACTTATTTGTTTAAAAAGGACCCAAGAATACAACGTTACTTTGGAGAGGCATCGAACAAAACATAAAAATACAAATGGACATGTATTTATGAAATATGTATTAAGTAGTAAATTTTATCACTCTTAAACACAAGTGTTGGCGGCCTTTGCCACCTACCACTTCTCCCCCCTCACTTTGCCTAAATGGCAAAACTCATAAACTTTGTAAAATGTCAGTTTAATCTTTTTAAGATTTTAAAGTTTTGAATTTACCATATGTAGTATATATAATCTAATTTTTCCTTAATAACTTTCGCGTTTGTTTGTTTATTTTTTTCTTGACGTCACGATATATATTTTTTTAAAACAGAGTCATATTCAAGATAACATATTTTTTAGGTATCGTGGCTATATCGACTGACGGTGACGTGTTGGTACTATAAAGAATGAGACCGACAGTGACTGAAAAACATCGGTACCGTTATCTAACTGTCTTTTATCTATGTTTCGATCTCCACTACCAACTTGTCGTAACTTCATATGTTTAAGCACGTTTTTTTTGTGCTTAGCCACGTTAATATCACCGCCTCAACCGTTTAATATCCGCTTCCCGCCGCGAAGCGCGGGGCAAAATTACTAGTTGTATCCAAAATCCCAATTGCTATCGTTTCTCATTTGTTGCGAACAAAACAACCCACGAATTTAAACGCACCATTAAGCAACTTGTTCCCTCATTTCCAAGAAAAATCTTCGAAACCCATATCACGATCTTCTTCCCGATCGAAAAGTTACTAAACCCATTTCAATTCGATCTAAAAATCGACAATTTGGTTGAAGAATCTGCGATGGGTATAATCAAAAGCAGCTTATCATTCATGATCGGAACAGCTTTCGGGATCTACGTCGCCCAGAACTACGACGTTCCCAACATTCACAAGCTTTACAAGACAGGCCTCGTTATCGCCAAACACTATGAAGAGAATTATCGCAAACCCAAGAAGAAAGACGACGACGATGGTGCTTTCAAGTAGCAAACAAACCCCTCTCAAATTATCCCAGGTTTCCCATTTTTGTGTTCTGTTTTTAATTGAAGCGGCTTCGGATATTGAATCTTGAAAAAACTCTTGAAAATGGGGATTTGGTAGAAATTAGGGTTACACTGACCAAAATTGAATTGGGATTTTAATCTTTTTGTTATGGGATTATGAGTTTTATACTTTGCTATATGATTTTACTTGATTTAGTGGAGAAAGTGGCCGAAATATACCAGATTTGAGATGAATTTGATGCTTCCTTTGATACTAGATGTGGTTTGAGTTTTAGGATTTGTATTTATGTAGTGTTTGGTAGCTTTGATTTCAAGAATTGGAAGGGATTGAAGCTTATTTCATTCGAAATAATGATCTGTTTTTGCTGCAATAATCGTTTCAACTTTCAAGTTTGTGATTGGATTCATGTCATTGATTTCATTGCTGCATAACTTTACTTGGATATCTCTATTCTCTAAGTTTTCACATCAAAACACATTCTAGTTTTGTAATTATCCACACTCCGGAATTGTATATCTCTAGGCGCTTAGGCGAGGCGCAGGCAAAATGCGTTGCAGCCATCCAGGCTCTCCTGCGAGATTCCGACCACATCCTGTAAAATTCGACAAAATTCTGCAAATTCCAACCAAACTTGTCTACAACATCTAAAAATGGTTTGGAAACAAGGTTAAAACATGTCTAAAATCCCTAAAATGGTATGTTTATGTTATGAGCCTTGCTTATCTCGGGCCCTTGCTTTGTAAGCTCCTTGAGCCTACACCCTTTGCGCCTTGTGCCTTCGACAACTATGGTTTTGCATTAATGGAAGTATGGAACTATTCATGTGTATTGATTTTGTGCTCTTCTGTTTGTCTTTCAAAATTGTTATCAACTTTATCATACCTATTTTTGAGCAACAACTTTTACTACTAAAATACCACATATTTCTGCACTCGCAAGGATTTGAACCCACACCACATTTGTGAGGAACAATCACTAATGCCACTAAACCATAAGGCCATAGACAACTTTATCATTACTGAATGATTATCTTTTCATATTGGTATTTCTAGCTAGCAAAGAAATGGCATCCAGATGCAAACAAAGATGACCCAGAAGTAGAAAATAGACATCTAGAAATTTCAAAGGCTCTTTTTCCCAATGTTTAGTCAAACCATGCAATTTAAGATTCTATAAGAAAGTCTACAGAATGTGAAGTTTACAAATCTATTAAACTAGTCCCATTTCTTTTGCAGGTTATGAAAGATGAGAATAAACAAGCAAATTATGACCAGATTGAAATATGGGCTAATTCAAATATGGTTCTTTACTTTTAATCTTAAATTTGTTATACCAATCACATACATTGGTTCAAATCAGAGGCAGGGAGTATCGGTTTTGTGCTTCTCCTTACCCTGTCATCAAGAATTATAAGTATAGTAATTTTTAAATGGTAGAATGCTGAGCCAAATGATTAGGAAGCTCTGTGAATACGTATGTAAAAATCCTTTACGTCTTCTAAAGGTAAAACTCATATCACTTATCGCAAGCAAAATAATATATGCATTTTTTTCGCAAAGAGAATCTTATTTCAAAATTCAGTTTAGACCTCTAAAATGGTTAATTCGCCCCTAAAATCCAGTAGATACATGCAAAAATCTATATTGAACACCATCATCACAAAAAAAGGAAAAAGATGGTCCAAAAGGGATAATAATGCAGGTGAATAATGTCTCCATAGTACTTGTCTATAAACAAGTAAGATAAGACGAATGAAATATAGTAAAGCAATTTTGGCCCCTTAAAGTGTTAAATTTGCCTTTTTATCCCTTACAACTTGTTTGTCATCCCATTGTTCAATTCTGTTTTCTCAAGTATATTGTTTATAATGTTGTTTAGATGTGTTGGTATTTTTCCACTCTTTTGATTAGTTATGGTTGCTTGTTGGACGTCCTAGGATTAGAACTGCAAACTATATATCTTAGTCGACAACAATATACTCCGGCAAATCCATGATTCTTTGTTGGTGTCACTTTTTAATATGTGTTGGCGAAACTCTCTCTTAGTTTCGCCTAGATTAACTTAGTTAGCTAGTTTCGCTTATGGTTTCCTTGTTTGGTATATAAGCAGTTTTGTAATCATTATTTGAGTTATCAATCAAAATTCAAAAATTTCCCCCAATTATTCTCTCTCATTTCAGTTTCATTCTCTCTATCATAACATGGTGTCAGAGCATCTTTGCTCGATTCTGTGATTCTTTTCTTTTCTTCGGCATTCATTGACGTTCTTTTCGTCATTTTCTCTTGTTTTTCACGTCTTTCGGTTCTTTTTGTTCTTTTTCTCCTCGTTTTCATCGTGAAATCGATCTTTTTTCTTTGGGGGTTTTACTAATTCCTATCGGAGGAATTCTTTCTTTTCGATTCGTTTTGCTCGTTTTGACGATTTCTGGACTTCAAACTTTATGTTTGGGGTTTTTTGTTCGATCAGGCAACACTGTTTGTTATAGATCAGGTGACACTGTTTGTTACAGATCAGGTGAAACTATTCTTGACCAGGCGAAACTTTCTCTTAGTTTCGTTCCCGTCAGTTTCGCTTCTTCCTTACTTTCTGTCAGTTTCGCTTTCATTCGGTTTCGCTTCTGTAAGCGAAACTAGTATTTTCTTTGTTTCTTTCTTCGTTTTTCGTGTTTATGTCGGATACTTCTGATCCTCCTGTTTGATTGGCTATGGATTCCTCTAATCCTTTGTTCTTACACTCCTCTGATCATCCGAGTCTTTTACTTGTTTCCAAAACCTTTGACGGTTCTGCTTTCGGTTCTTGGTAATGTGCTATGTCTATTGCTTTATCTTCCGAGAAAAAAATTGGGTTTGTTGATGACACTGTTGTCAGGCCTCTTACCTCTCCCGATCTTGACTTATGAAAGAGGTGTAGTGACATGGTTATTTCTTGGATTCTAAACACTCTTTCTCGAGATATTAGTGAGAGTGTTTTATATGTTGAGACTACTCGTCTACTTTGGGACGAGTTAACTGACCGGTATGGGCAAAGTAATGGGGCAAAATTTTATCAGTTGCAGAAGAGTCTTTCTGATATTTCTCTAGGAAATGACGATATTGCCCCTTACTTCACTAAGATCAAATTTATTTGGGATGAGCTTAATGCCCTCGAGCCTATTCCTTCTTGTACATATGGCAATTATAGACCGATGGCTAAATGTGAGGCAGATCAACGTTTAATGCAATTTCTTATGGGTCTTAACTCCTGCTATGAGATGATCCGGGGGAATATTATTATGAAGCCTCTTCCCTCTATCAACCAAGCTTGTTTTTTTCTCATTCAAAATGAAAAATAGAGGGAGCTTCATTCATCTGCTCAGTTTATCCCTCAGAATGTTTCCATGAATGCCACCGTGTAGGTGCCAAAGGGTTCTGGTCTTCGGAAGGATATTGTTTGTAGTAATTGCAAAAAGACGGGGCATGATGTTAGTAAATGTTATCGTCTCATTGGGTTTCCCAAAGATTTCAAATTTACTAAACCCAAGATTGCTGCAAATGATGCTTCTGATTCTGCTACTACTGTTTATGTCTCTGGTTCACCTTCTGGTATGTCTACAGAACGGTACAATACTTTGTTGCAATTTCTTCAGTAGAATTCTGGAGTTTAGGGTGGTGTTCCTAATGTTCAACCCCTTAGCTTTGCAAATTTTGCAGGTATTATTGCTTGCAATTTGACTATGGTCGATACTACTTGGATAATTGATACTGGTCCAAGTAATCATATGTGCTTTGACTTCAATTTGCTTTCTAACGTTCAATTACTTAACTAGCATGTTTATGTTCTTCTTTCAAACGGGCATGTCTTAACTGTTACGTAAGTCGGAACGGTTAATCTCACAAAGTCTTTTTCTATCTCCAATGTCTTCTTTGTGCATCAATTCAAACATAACCTTTTATTTGTTCCTAAACTTTGTAGGGATACAAAAGGTCTTGTTCAGTTTTATGAAACTTCTTGTTTCTTGCAGTCCCCTTCAATGAGTAGTCTGTTGGTTCTGGGAGATCTTCTCAATGGACTTTATCTTTTGCATCCTAATAAATTTTTCTCGGTTACAGTTGATTCTTTTTCTCACTGTAATTCTGTTGTTTCGTTAAAACTTTGGCATCATTGTCTTGGGCATTTGCCATTGTACAAACTTAAGCAATTGAATGTTTTTACCGGTGCACATGATTGTTCTATTGATGATTGAACAGTTTGTCCTAAAGCTAGGCAGCATAAAATCCCTTTTGCTTCTAGCAATAGATCTAGTACTCAAATGTTTGATTTTATTCATATTGATACTTGGGGCTCGTGTTGTTCTACTACATATGATGGTTATAAATTTTTTCTCACCATTGTTGATGATTTTACTAGAACTACCTAGACTATCTTTTGACCACTAAAGGAAATACCTTTACTATCCTTCAAGGAATCAAGAGCGTTTTTTAGTTTTGAGAGATTTAAGAGCGTTTTTAAGAGTTATGATTGAGCCAACACATTCAATATCTATATACACTAACACATGATGGTAAATGGTCAAACAAAACACAAAAAAGGTCATTTACCGGTCAAATTTGTCCCAACGAGTAGAACCAGTTCCAAACCAGTCCCTTCAAAAAAATGTCGAACCGATTGTAAACTGGTGGGTTAGATCATTCCACTCCTAACCGGTTTCACTATATGAAACCCGATTTTTTAACCCACCTCTAAGCCATGCATATCAAGTCATCACAATCTTTTAATATTTACATTCGGAGGACCATTATGTCAAAATATAATACTACAAGGTTCAAAACGGCAAAACACAAATTATTTGGAGTGCAATGTAACTTTAGCCATCCCCTCAAGCCATTCACCTTTCTTATAAACACGCTTTCTTAACAGAGTTTGATATCTAAGCAAAACAAAACAAAACAAAACAAAACCCATAGTTTCATTATCCTACCAAATAATTCAAAGACCCCAATCGGATTTTCCTCTGCAATTTCTCGATAAGGTTCGTTAAATTCAGTTACAAAGATGATCGGTTCTTTTATTTCTATCCATTTATTAGTTTTATTCGTTTAATTCTATTTTTATTGCGATGATTTTGACTTTTGAGTAAACGAAGTCGATTTTGTTAGATTTTCTTAATTTATATGTTTAATTTCTAATTGTTCGAATCCTGATTTAACTTTCTGGGTTGTAATAAGTTAAAATCATACTGTTAGGGTTATCTTGATTTTGTGTTAAATTGGGGCTTTGACAATTGCTTATATTTAGGTGAGACTTGATCATCTTTGAAAAGAGTTGAAATTTAAAACTTTGACTTATTAGTTATATGTTGGTGAGACTTGTTCATCAAGTAAATGGATATAAATAGTTTCTATTTAATGGGTCTTGTTTGTTTTTCTTGTGATTAATTTGTAGCTTTAATTGAAGTGCAGTTAGATGGCAAAGAGTTTATTTAAGCAAGAACATGATCTTGGTATGTATTTCTATGTCATAATCATGAGTTTGACTCAATGTAACAGTTTCTTTGCAAGGGAAACGTTACGTTTTGATGTTAGTCTTATTCGGTTTGTGAGTTATGTGTTTGTTTTTGTTTCAGGGAAGAGGCGTGCCGAGGCTGCTAGAATTAGGGATAAATACCCTGATAGGATTCCGGTAATTATTGATCTTTTTTACAGAATTGACGGCTTATTTGTTGCATTTAGCATGAGATTCGACAATTTGATTGTATATAGTTCAAACAAGATATAATTTTGTTTATATGTTATGATTTCTTTAACATATTTCTTTCAAATGGGATTTTGCATGACATTCTTTCAATTTCAAAAGATATAATTTTGATTTTCGATTCAAGGTGATCGTTGAGAAAGCAGAAAGAAGTGATGTTCCCAATATCGATAAGAAAAAGTATGTAACAATGTTACTTTTCCCTCCTTTTGTTAGTTTCTTTAAATTTCTTTGTATACATAATAATTAAGGCATATAAAGTGTGGGTTTGAAAAAAGACTTTTTTTTTTACAAATTGTGGCTTGAATTTAGTATTCAAGTCTATGAGTTTTGGTTCGGGTGAGTGACTTGAATTTGGGTTGTAGGTACCTTGTTCCAGCTGACTTGACAGTCGGTCAATTTGTGTATGTAATTCGTAAAAGGATTAAGCTAAGTGCAGAGAAGGCTATTTTCATATTTGTTGATAATGCCTTGCCACCAACAGGTAATGCCTCCAATCCTGCCTTTTTTCTATTTCTAGTGCATTATATGTTGTACTTTACTAGTATTTTATTTCTTTTCTTAAGGGCTATAACAATATTTATATTATGAAGTATGAACTTCATCCAACTTAATTTTCATTTCAGATGTTAAAAAACCTGTATCTATATGAAGGTGAAAATTAGTTTGTTTGACCACAAAAGTCAAATCTTCCTCTGCAGGAACCTTTATTTTGAGATAATGATATATATTGGCAATGTGCTTTCACAAATGGTTTGTTTTTTGTAACATACTCTTTTCTAAATGAAGATTTGACTTTGTAATTAAAACTGTTGTATCATATTTAATTTGATTTGATTTGATTATGTATTCTTGTTTTCTTTTTTAAATAACTTGCTAATCTTTCTTTGTTATTTATCTTCGTTTGTGTATTTTCAACCATGAAATAAGCATTTTTGGTTGAGTTAGACGATTATTAAACATTATAAATTGTAATGGAATTAACAAGAATTTAAAGTCTTTTTTAACTACAACTTGAGTTAAACAGATGTGAGATTAGAATTATGTTAAATTATTGTTCGACAACACTTGATGTTAGGTTTGATGCTTCTCAAGATTTTAAATTAACCAAACACTCATAGTGGATGTTGGATGTTACAGATTGAGGCCTATGAATGTTTACCTGATGTATTGTATTGTATATTGTAGGGGCAATCATGTCTGCACTATACGAGGAAAAGAAAGACGAAGATGGTTTCCTTTACGTTACATACAGTGGAGAGAACACATTCGGCTGGGACAACTAGTGCATTATTTTCTTTCCTATATTTTCTTCCTGATTTACGTCTTTCGTCAACTTTCTAAGATGGTACTGGTGTTTGTATATAATAATCTGAACCCTGCTGTTTAATCTTTGTTCATAATCTTCTGCTTTTGATTTAATAATTTCTTTATCAAACTGGGTTTCATCCCCAAAATGATGCTGAAGATCTGTACTTGATCATGTGAAGGCTCTTGCTTTTAGATTTCAAGAAAATCAAGTGTAAGGATGCCCATTTATGTTCTCAAAAGTAGTAACATGTAAACATATTGTCAACATGAAGCGTCATACATGATGGTGTATTGGAATTAATTTAGTGTTATATAATTCGTATAAAGGACCATAAATTTGTTTCATTAGTATTCCACTTGTTAGATTACCCAAAATGGTCCTAAAGGCTTTGTATAGGACACACTTTATCTTGGTCCTGTAAAACAAAAAGAACTGGTAAGTACACTATTAAGAGTTTGGGTCAGGCACCTAAGCCGGTTCGCAGTGACAGATTAAGGAATTATTGGTAGGGAGGTCTAAAATGGGTCGGTAAAAACAACAAATGACATGAAACAGTTAATAAGTTGGCTCTAACAAACACTCTGTTAAATAGTCTTTTAACAGAGAATGTATAAGTGTTTCTATCAGATTGTTGATTTATTTTTATGCAAATAACCCATTTAGAAACAAGAAACAACTCAAAAGAACAAACAAACACGTGTCACGTTTTGATGTGGCAATTTGTACATGCATGTTTTCGATCATAAGAGTAATTCCAACGTGAGCATCCAGGGGCATCCGTGAGCCTACGTGGCTCATCAGTTGAACGGGCATGCGTTGACTGGGCGCACCTAAGAGAAAACGGGGGAGGGGAGGGGGTGGCGACATCTGTGGGCACAGACAAGGTAGAATGATGGGGAGAAAGGAGTTGGGTTTTAAACTGCGTGTGTATATATACATATAATATATATTATTTTTAAGGGGTAACTTTGTAAAATAGTAACCAATTTTCAAAAGTGTTACAATTAGGTCACTCAATACGCATTTTACACGGTATACATCCTCGTGTATACTATAGCGAGTGACCTAATTGGAACACTTTTAAAACTTGATTACTATTCTGTGGTGTTTTTCCTATTTTTAATCCTTTTAAAATTCAACGACTATACATATATATTTGTTTATCTTTCTCCTCATTACCACTTTAAATACAATCATTCTTTTTCATTTTTTCTTCACAACTTTAATACCTTTTCTCTAAAATCTCTATGTTCTCTATATTTTCTACATTCTTAATTATGAATACAAATGCAAACTTGTTTATACAAGGGTAATTACATATATTCCCCTAAAAACTTCATTAATTACATATATAACCAACTCAAAATTGTATTTACGTATATCCCCTTCATTAATTACATATATACCCAACTGGATGATGGAATTGATCAGAAAAGACGCTGGATGTTGGAATCGATCGGAAACGGGAATCAGAAGGTTATGGTTGGGATCGATGGAATAAGAATAGTCGTATTTCTTGTAAGGTTAAAAGGCTAATTTTATAAAAGAGGGGGATACATGTAATTTAAGTTTTGGGTTGGGTATATATGTAATTAGGGTTGAAAATAGAGGGATATAGGTAATTCTACCTTTATACAATTGCTAAATGACGACAATTATGGAAAAAAAACCAAAACTCAAGCCAAATCCCGCTTCCAAACTTCAGGTACCCACACTTTTAAAATCCCGGGTTCTCATTTTCTTAAATTATGGGTTCCTCCAATTTCAAAATTCTTGGTTCTCATAGTTTCAAAATTCTAGGTTTTCCCAATTCCAAAATCACAATTTCAGTATCCCCGAGACATTTAATCGCTAGTGATCACATCTCCGGCCGCCTAAACTGTTCAGAGTTCCACACTAGCACCATGCGAGGTAACGGGGATGATTCTCCCTCCCCACTGTTGATGACTGCTCGGGTCAAGAAGACTGTCAAATGAAACTAGCAGACTATAGCCGGTGAGGAGCTACTAGCTATGGATTGGGTACATGTATCCGTCAATTCCAGTAACTGATACAACATAAGCGTATTGATTTCTGGAAGATCCACTAACAACCTATGATCTCACTGGCACATGATTAAAACGTCGTTGAATAATTCAACTTCATATGCGTACGCTGAAAATCACAAATGAGAAGTGGTTGGTCTCATAACCAACTTATGACATGTGCTCAGGAGGAGTACTCCTCAGATAATGACGGGTTGTTCTTATACGAATATGTGTTGCACGTTTTGAAGGATCAATTGAAGTTGAATTGCCCATATCACCCGAAGAGAACAAGACATCTTCTTCGGATGACTACCCCACATGTGTTTCATACGATCACACAACTGTTTTTGACCTCAACAATGATGATCCACTGTGGTTGAGGATTATGAAATCGATATAGATGAAAGGTTAGTTGATGTTGATGAACTGCCTCGTCTAATGGGAACGAAAAAAGGCTAAGGCGAAGCGAATGTGGAATCATTAAAAAGAAAGGCGATGACATTGTCATTTGTCACCAAAACGTTCACAAAAAAGCGGTACTATTTGGGACAATTCAAGACACATATTGACACTTACGTTTAACCGGAAGAACAAAGAATCCTCTTCCTGAATACAAGCCAAATGAACCCACACAACTTGTATGTCATGAAAAGAGTTATAATTAAATATGACTTTTAAACTAAGTTTAATTATGTAATTAATTTTTTTTTATTTTTAATTTACATAATGTTTAATTTTTAAAATTTTAAATTTCCCTTCACTTTTACAATATTTTAATATATTTTAAATAATACAAAATAAAAAAATAGTTTAGCATAAAAGATAGGTTGGTTATGAAAAATAGATGTAAGAAATAATGATGTTGTGAAAATGTAAGAATGTTTTTAAAGGATATATGATTAAAGAGAAAATGAGTGTTTTGAATTATAAGTGCTAAAAAATGAATCCACCATATTTTTGGAAGTTTGAGGTTTTGCAAAGACTAAAAAATGAATCCAACATGAGTAGCTCTCTTTCTTTTAGTTGCCCCTCTAACAAATCCAAAATCATAAAAAAAAACACTCTCTTCTGTCTCTCCCTCTTCCCTTCACTCACTTGAACCCCTTTGACAACGTCCTTCCACAAAAACAAGTCTCCCTTCACATCACACCCTCTCTCTTCCATATCATTATAGAGATTGTGATATTTTGGAAGGGATTTTTAATAATTTCATTACGTGAAGTGTTCCTAATAAACAAATGGAGCCTATTGACTAGGAGAAGATACAGGAGATATCAAAGGAAAATATACAACTGCTTTGACTATACGAATTTAAATATTCATTTGAAATTCAAATGTTCCCGGTATCCTTAATACACCCCCGCAAGATTGAGGCTCCGTCGGAGACTCCAAGCTTGGAGCGAATATGAAGAAACGGAGCCAGAGGTAGTGGTTTCGTTAGCAAGTCGGCAAGCTGATCTTTGGAGTTTATATGTCGAACATGAAGTAGCCCCGCGGAGACTTGTTCGTGAACAAAATGGTAGTCGAGCGCCACATGTTTCATTCGGGAATGATAGACTGGATTGGCGCTTAGATAAGTTGCACCGGTATTGTCACAGAACAACGTTGGAGAGGATGGAACTCGAATGCCTAACTCGCGTAGCAGATTTTTAACCCATGATAACTCCGCTGCAGCATTAGCCAAAGCTTTGTACTTAGCTTTCGTAGAGGACCTGGAAACAGATTTTTGTCTAGTAGATTTCCCTGAAATAATGTTCGACACGATGTAAATTAAGTAGGCAGTGGTGGAGCGACCCGAGTCGTTAGTGCCACCCCAATCAGAGTCCGAAAAGGCCGAGAGCGTGAGTGGAGAGCGACGGTTTAGGAAGAGACCAAAGTGAACGGTTCCTTTGAGATAATGAAGAACACGTTTTAGAGCTTGCCAATGAGTTTGTTTGGGAGAATGCATGAACTGTGCGAGCTTGTTAATGGCAAAAGAAATGTCGGGCCGCGTAAAGGCAAGATATTGCAAGGAGCCAACAAGTTTTCGATACGGAGTGGCATCAACTGAGGGTGACGGATCATTAGGCGAAAGGGAAGTGGAGGAGGTTAGAGGAGTGACCACATCCTTGGCCCCATCCATATGAAATTGGGTGAGGATTTCTTGGATATGGCGATGTTGAGAGAGAAAGAGACCAGTGGGTATGGGAATGACTTCAATACCAAGGAAGTGATGAAGGGGCCCGAGATCTTTGATAGAGAACTTGGCGCTTAAATTCGAAATGAATTTATGAATGAAGGCAGGAGTGTTGCCGGTGAGCACGATGTCATCGACATAAACCATGAAATAGCACATTACGTCATTATGTTGATAGATGAAGAGAGATGCATCAGCGAGAGACTTTTTGAAGCCCGACTTAACCAAGAAATTGGTGAGTTCAATGTACCAAGCACGAGGGGCTTGCTTGAGGCCATATAGGGATTTTCTTAATCTGCAAATGTGGTTCGGAAATTGGGAGTTGACATAACCGGGAGGTTGTTGCATGTAAACTTCTTCATGAAGAGTGCCATGAAGGAATGCGTTGTTAACATCGAGTTGATGTAATGACCAATCATTAGATAGGGCAATGGATAGAATGGCTCGAATGGTGACGGGCTTTGTAACCGGGCTGAAGGTGTCAAAGTAATCCTTCCCATGTTGTTGGTGGAAGCCCTTAGCTACAAGCCGGGCCTTGTACTTAGCAATTGAACCGTCCGGATTACGCTTGACACGAAAAACCCATTTACATCCGATTGGTGTTTGAGAAATGTGGGGAACGAGGTCCCAAGTTTGGTTTTGGAGTAGTGCATTGTACTCGAGATCCATTGAACTTCGCCACTTGGGGTCTTTAGATGCTTGCAAATGTGTGTGAGGTTCGAGAGTAGGAGGAATAGGGTGAAGAGTTGTCGTGTTGATGAAGTTGGAGTTGAAAAACTTGGGATTGGGTTTGCGAGAACGAGGTGGTAAAGGTGGTGGATCGGTAGACTGTGTAGCAGAAGATAAGGGGGTGACGGGTGAGGTGGCAGAATGGTGAGAGAATGAAGATGTGATTGAGGCTGAGGGGGTTACGAGTGAAGTGGCAGAAGATTGTTCAACTGAGGTTGGGATAGATTCAGAGGGTGCGGAAGGTGAGATGGAGGGAGTATACATGGTGTTGGAGAATGGATGCATGGGAGTTGAAAGAGAGGGTGACGTAGGAGTGGGGTGGGAAGGTGGAGTAGTAAATGTTTGCATGGAAGTGGGAAAGAGAATAGGGACAGTAGGTTGGGTGTTAGGAAAGGTAGGTTGAATAGGTACATTAGGTTGAGTGTTAGGAATAGGAGATGAGGATGAAGGAGTGGTGATTTTGATGTTGAAAAAGGAGTTAACAGTGGGTAGTATGGATGAAGTTGAAGAATGTTTTTAAATGGGAAAATTGTTTCAATAAATTGAACATGTCTAGAATGATAGAGACGTTGAGTGGTTGTATCAAGACACTTGTAGGCGGATTTTGACGGTGAGTAACCAAGAAAGAGACATGAAGTGGAACGGGGTTGCAATTTTGAGGTGTTATACGGGCGCAACCAAGGATAACAAAGACATCCGAAAGGTTTGAGTTTGGAATAGTGAGGTTGAGAGCCATGCAAACGGTCATATGGAGATTTGGATTCGAGAATGAAGGTGGGTAGCCGGTTGATGAGATAAACGGCCGTTTGAAATGCATGAGACCAATACCGAATTGGTAAATTTGCAAAGTGAAGCAAGGAGAGGCCAGTTTCGACGACATGACGATGACGTCTTTCAGCAACTCCGTTTTGTTCTAAGGTGTGTGGTGGGGTGGTGAAATGAGAGATTCCATGAGATTGGAGATAAGAGGCAAGGCCAACATATTCTCCTCCGTTGTCGGTAAATAAGGATGTTATGGGTGTGTTGTAAAAATTTTCCACTAAAGACTTGAATTGTGGAAATAAGATAGAAACATCCGATTTACGCTTCATGGGATACAACCATATATATTTAGAGTAATAATCAACAAAAATGACATAATACGCATAACCATCAATGGAACGTTGGACCGGGCCCCATACATCCGAGTAAAGTAGTTGCAAAGGTTTTGAAGCATGAAAAGAATTTGAGCCAAAAGAAAGTTTATGGCTTTTATTCACAGAACACGAATCACAATGAAAAGAAACATTAGACATTTAATTGAAATTAAATCCTAATGTCTTGAGAAGAGACTTGAAAACTTTAAGTGACGGATGTCCAAGCTTGTGATGTCAAGAGTGGAGAGACTCGGTTGTGGTGACGTTGAGTTGCAGAAGAGATCGGAGGGAGCATGTGGCGGCATAGTAAACATCATTGACGTTCACTCCTCGCATTAGAGACGCCCCCGTGCGAATATCCTAATCAAGAAATGAAAGGGAAAAAATTCAACAGAAACTTGGTTAGATTTACACAATTTAGCAACAGAAATAAGGTTATTACGCATTTGAGGAACATAAAGGACATTGGTTAGATGTAAAGGGCGAGAGGAAGTGTGAAGATGATAGTGGCCTGTGTGAGATATAGAGAGATGATTACCGTCTCCAAGCACTATTTCATCGGGCCCGCCATACTCTGATAGGGTGTGTAACGATTCACGGTTTGAAGTGACATGATTGGAAGCACCGGTATCGAACATCCAAGGTGAGGCAGTGGTTGCGGAGCTAGCGGTAGTGGGCTCAGGACAAGGCGGGACGAAAGGTGATGAGGACGGAGAAGGCTGAGGTGGAAGGTGATGTGAATGTTGATGCAGGAGAGGTGGGTTTAGTGCATGGCCATCCCAATTTGAAGAAGAAGCAAAGAAGAAAGGCTGACGTGCAGGAGCGAAAAGCATAAACGAGAAGCAGGAAGGGAGGATGCGCGAGAGCGTGAGTACACCCGCTGCTTTGGGACCCGAGAGCGGGAGAACATGATGTACTTGTAACCGAGAGCGGGAGAACATGATGCTTTGTGACCCGCTGATAAAAACACACTTCAATGAATTAAAACCGCCATAAATTGTATATTTATTCCACTTTTATATATTAAAAAAGATCATATAGTTTAAACCCTTTTAAATGATAATAATAATCATAAGAAGTATCTGTGTATTAATTCTTAATCCTAAAGCCCGTTGTCATTCTTATTCTCTGGTATCAAGTTTCTTTCTTCAAGTTCTTTTTAAACTATTTTAGTTATTTATTGGATTTCTTCCGGTTTCATTCAAGTCTCATCCATGGTTTCTTGATCAATGAACATTCAAGTTCCATTCATAGTTTCTTGATCATTCAAGTTTCATTCATTCAACTGTCTGCGCCTGATTTGTTCTCTGGATCTCCAACAAAACAATGGTAACACTTATCATAATTATCTCCTTTTAATTTAATTTAAATTATTTGTTATATATTTGCATATACTCATTTAGATCTAGAAACCTTTTAGATTATACCCGTCTATCGGATTGTCCCTTTCGGGACTGCACACACATGTTTAAACGGGTTGATTATTTAAAAAAAAACCCGAAAAATTTCTCTTTACTCCATCGAGCTTGCTATTTATAAGCAAACTTGAGGAGTTAAGGGGAAATGTTGTCGGTTTTTTTTAAATAATCAACCCGTTATAACGTATATATGAGATAGAACAATCAAAAAGTGGGTTAGGATTCACCACTTTAGATTAATTTTGGTTTATTCATTTACATCAAATATATTCAGTCATACATATTTTTTGTTTGTTTATTTATTTCAGATGAATCGTAACCAATGTATGAAATTAGATGTACTAACCCAATATGTGATCGGTGTGCAAAGTTTTTTTAAGACCGTTGAATAGGATCGTGTGAAAAAGAAAACAAATCCATTCCGTGTCCTTGTATGGAATGTAAAAACTTTACCGAATTTAAGGAAATAATAGAAATCAAGTGTCATTTGTTTAAGAATGGGTTTATGTTTAATTATACTTATTGGTCAAAACACAGGGAATCACTTGCTAATCGTAGCACAATGTCGATTACAATAGATGGTAATAATGATGAGAACAATGCCTCGTATATTAGTGATGATAATGATAATTTAAATGAGAGCAATGATCATTTAAATGACATGTTCAATGATAATTTAAATGAGGGCAATGATCATTTTAATGATAATTTAAAACCCTTATATGATGGTTGTGAAAATTTCTGCTGTGTTGAAATTGTTTAACTTAATTTCGAACTACTGATGGAGCGATAATAGTTTTACAAGTCTATTAGAGTTATTGAATGGGGGAAGATTGTACACAAATGTCTATCTTGACTGAGACATGTATTCTTGGTGAAGTAGAATGTATGGGGGATGCAAAAGGATATTTTATTCAGTGGCCTAGGAAATCTATAAATGTATATTTAATATAAAGAATAATTGTATACTGATTTTATTATTTATATACTGATTTTTTTATAATGTAAAGATTTTAAGCACCAAATCCCAACGTCATAGTGTCTCTATGCCAGATTATAGATCACATCAAACTATAGAACCGTCTCGCGATTCTTCAAGTACAGATTATAGGCCAGATGTACTTTTTAATATACATTATTATTTTTATATTTAGCTGATGTAAATTTTTTTTTGGCAATGTAGTTTGAGGCAACAACTGATGATCAACAAAAAACGACGCCAAATGAAATAGACGTGTATCAACGATACTCGTATGCATTACGAGACGATGAGGGTTTTTATGAATTGGTAATCACGCTATTTATATATATGTGCGTGTGTATATATTTACTACTAATAGCTTTATTGGTTGATGTAGCTTGCTGATTATCGCTTTTCTTAGAATCGAACCGAGCCTGTGCATTTTTATCAACATACCATGCCCGTTAATGTTTATGATCAACATACAGAGCCCGTTCCTGTTTCTCAACATACCGAGACCGTTCCTGCTTCTGAATCTGAAAAAGAAAACAAAGATAACAAAAGAAAAAAAAAGACAGCAGAAATTTTAGAACATGCGAGGTCAAGGCCTCAAAGCATATATACATTAGCGCAACAATTGGGGCATAAGACTAACGAAACCTAATATATAGTTATTCCTTTGCCGCCTGAGATGTATGAGGAACCTCTTAACGAGATTGTTGAAATAGAGGTGGCTATACAATTATGTGTCAACTGTTGGCTGGATGTATGTATTGTGCATTGGTTTACAATGTAAGTTCCACTAGTTTTTGTTTAAATATTTTATGGTATTATTTTTTAAAATATAACCGAGTGTTACTAACCTTATCCCAATTTTTTGTATTATTTTAGGTATATATATGTAACTAGGAGACAGAAGGGTTTAAATTAGACAACATATTTTAATCCCTGTCATATTAAAGGTAGGCTTGTCTCAAGCGAGAGGGAGTTTGTGATCAAGCACTGCACATCAGAAGTGTCATATCCTTTCACAAGGACAAACAAAGGTTTTTGGCACCGCATTGCCTCGAGTATTATATTTGTTTTTCATACTTATGATGCTTAATTAATTATATTACAAAATTATGTATTTTATTCAAAAAATTTCATTTACGCAGGGGTCATTGGATATTAATTTTACTTCAACATTATCCAATAACTAAAATTTGGAGGGGTCGCATACTTGACTCACTTAAAGGTACAAGGAATTCTGTAAATTACTTGATTATAGACTTATTCAACAAGGCCACAAAAAAGAAAATAACGTGGAAAATGGTTGATGTGAGTTCTCTATTCGTTTTCTTAGAGTTTGTTTACTTTTATATTTTAATTAAATAATTGTTAATTCACTTTATTTAGTGTCGTCAACAATCTAGCACATGGGAATGTGGTTATTGTGCGATGATGCTTATTTGATTTTGTGACTAATAAAAGAGAGCATTTTGTAAGTATATTTTATATACTTATATTAATATAAGTTTAACTAGAATGTATATTGAATTGTAATCTAAATTTTATCTATTTACTGTTTTAGTTACTTCCCGATCCTAATCTTGTTCGTCAAATGGAAATTGACGAATTTGTAGAACGTATATTAAAGGTGTTTGTATCAACTTTTATGGACTATGAAGATGAATAAAGGTAAGTATATACAACATATATAACTTAGATTAGATTGTTTATTTGTATAAACATGTATACATTTCAAAAGGGTAATACTACCTTTTCATTTGGAGTTTTGGTTAAAATTTGTACAGTTACAAGTTTGAAGTTTTGTACAGTAGTCAACAAGCTATGTAGTTTCGTTTGGTATCTCTGTTTGAAGTTTTGTACAGTAGTCAACAAGCTACCTTTTCATGCAAGCTGAGAGAGGGGGGAGGGGGGGGGGGGGGAGAGGGGGGGGGGAGAGAGAGAGTTTAGAGAGAGAAATTTAGGAACTAGGATAGCTAAAGCATGGAATTCTAGACATTTTGAGGTAAAATTCGACCCTTAAACCTTCAAATTTGAGAAAGAGTGTAAAAACCCAGGGTTTTATTATAAAGTTTGGATTTTTACGTAAAAATTGTTATGAAAACGTTAGATCTGGCCTTAAATGATATTAGTAGGGTTAAACAATGAGTTTAAACATAAAAAGTTGAAAATTTGAATCGAATCTCGATAAAACACGATTTTGAAGACGGCGAAAACGAGGGAGAAACCTTAAAGTTTCGGACAAAAGTATTGGAATGGAACATTAACTTTCGGACGAAACTTATCGTGAAAGTTTTCTCCGTTTTGACATAGTTTACATGTGAATCTTCGTACAGATTGTAAAGCATTCAACCTAAGCTAGAGCCTTCAGTTCATTTTCGTAGCAAACCGTCATGTGAGTACTAATCTATATGTTTTTTGGCTGATATTGTAACACCTGCTACTAAAAAGTCCAAGAATTTCCAAAGCTATGAACCACAGGGACTAGATGTGTAAATATATCAAAGATCAAGGATGAAAAAGTAGAAAACTTGAAAAATCAAACAGTAAGACCGTCACGCGCGGTAAAGGTCTGTTACGGGTGGAACACACGAACAATGATAACGCACAATGATGACGCGCCACGTGTCTAGTGACTACCGGGCGTCATTTGACGCGTGGAAACCCTATAACAGACCGTCACGCCGCAAAACAATCAGAGCGCAACACGTGTCCGCTGACTAATGGCGGAGGATTGACGCGTGGATCTTCGTAACAGACCGTCATGACCTTGTAACGGTCCATCACGTCGTAATTCACTCGACGCTTAACACATGTCCTATGACTGCGCAAACCCTAATCTGGTGACAGACCGTCACCACCCGTAACGGTCCGTCATGGCTCTAGAACAACCCCTATAAATAGTTGATCGAATTCATTTATTTTCTTCACACCAAACACGATTCTTACTTCACAAATTCGTTCCAGAAGTTCCCGAGAAGGTTCTTAACGATCCCGGTCCAAGTCCCGCTCGTTGTAGTGCCCTCATTTAAGTATAAACACTCGTAAAAGCTTGGAAACACTTAAGAAACCAAGTTAGGAAGCTAGAACTATAATTTCCAACTTAAAGGCTCATTCCTAGTTATTTTCCTACTACATTAATCAAGGTGAATACTTTTGTCTTTTTTAAAACATTTGTCAAACATTTACGTTTACAAAAATGGCCAAATAAAGGTTAAAGGAATAATGCATAACATTCTTCTACGAACAAAGCATTCATGCCATAGGTATACATAAAAATTGCAAGGGATACACGGGTCTCGGGTGAAAGTCCCGGATTGCGGCCGGTACTTTCCTTATAACAATTTCGGAGGCGTAGACCTGACCATTGTTATAAGGCATGATACCAGTGTATACAGTGGTACATACGATTAGGAGAAAAGAGCCTGCTGAATGTGTGGATTGAACATAAAGTTGTGATATATGAAATTAATACTTGTTTGTGCCAAATGATTTTAAATGTCAAGATAATTGTATTCACCGACGTTCGCGCTGACGTTTCATTTTCAAAATGTTTTCAGGTAATCAGTAAAAATGTAAAGGAAAGGGATTACGGATAGATAAAGATCTGACCCATGAAAAGTGAAAAGGATAACATGCACGTTGGATCCTCAGGCCTCATGTATAGGAAATCCTAAAAAGGAGAAAAAGGGTATAGGACCATGGGATTGATCAACCTTGGATAGTACTATTTTCTGGTGGCTATGAACTTGTCTATAAGATAAGAGATGTATTTGATTTCAAACACTGTTTGTAATCAATATAAAAAGGGTATTTAAATCCCTGTGTTTATAAATATAAATACAAGACTTTTGTTTTCCCACTAGGTCTTGATATTTACAAAAACAACCCATAAGGTTGAGAAAATGATGAAACGATCCTTATGAAAAGACTTCCGCTGTATTTTATAAAAACTCTTAATTCAAAACAGGTACCAATTGAGCTCACATACGTCCAGAGGTGCCTGAGGCGGGGTGTGACAGATATGCATACTTACGTATAAAGTATTTTTATAATGTAACAAAGTAAAGATTAAAAAAAAGTTGATATAGAAAGGCAGTTCTATTATGTGCAATTGTGTGACGTTGTATGTTTATCTGATTAAATGCTCTAATGTCTAAAGTGATAGTTGATGGAAAGACTGTGTATAGTTAAAGTATGTGATAGTTATAAAGAGTGATAAATGAGTCTTACTTTGTGTAAGCATGCTAAAGGAGTCTTGTTACAAGCAATAGGGGTCTTGCAAGCGACATGAGTCTTGTATTTGTTACAAGAAATAGGAGTCTTACCTTGTGTAAGCATGATAAAGGTGTCTTACCTTGTGTAAGCAGATAAAGGAGTCTTGTCTTGTGCAAACATGATAAAGGAGTCTTACTTTGTGTAAGATCATTAAAGGAGCCTTGTACGAGTACAAACATGCTAAGGGAGTCTTGCACATGTGCAAGTGTAACTAATTAAGTTTGATTTATGTTTTTATAAAATAAAATGATTTGATACAATAACGTTCTATTAAAGTTTATTTCTTATAAAAAGAACGATTTATAAATGACAAAGTTCAAAGTTAATGTTTAAAGCTTTAAATAAAATTTAAAACTTACTCAGCGTAGCTAAATTTTAGTATGCATGTCAGGTTAAGGTTTATGTATGATATGGCAGCTCGTGAGGCTCTGGATGTTTGGAAGGAAAGACTACTAGGCTTGAAGACTGTAATCCTATTAGTTGTTTTTTTCCTATCAATAAATTATGTTTTTTACTCGATGAAATGACTTGATGTAATGTTTGGACAAAGTTTCTGTTGCGTTTGAGTGAAATTTTTAGTTTAAGAACTATTATGCCGATGTGTAAATCCAACGTATGAGACCCCCCGGGTTTGGGGTGTTTCACAAAGGCAGAAAAATTGGAGACTAACAGAAGGTTTGTCACAATTGCAAGAGGATACACAAGTTTGATTATCTAATGGAGAAGAGAAAATTGGACGGTTTGTTCTTCATGGCTTTCAACAAGAAATCCATGACAGAAACTTTAATTTCCAAGTTCTAAGTTTCGTATTTTGAATATCTATTCCTATAACCTAGGTTTAGAACTTGTTATTTGATTCCTTCAAAGTTATTAGACTTAGGAATCATCTTTGTTTTCATAAAAGGAAAAAACTTGTTTAGATTATCCTAAAAATTCAAGTTTAGTGTTTCGAAGAAACCTAAGGTAATTATGGGAGACAACTCACCTAAGCACAAAGAAAGTGTTAGTACCATTGTAACATACAAAGTGGCTGGATCATCCCTATCAAACTTTCAATGTCCAATTCTAAAATCCATAAATTACACGGTGTGGGTAATACTAATAAAGACAATTTTGGAAGCAAATGGACTATGGGAGATAATAGAACCGACTGCTGAAATAGAACCAGATATCAAGAAAGACAAGGCTACAACCGCATACCTATTTCAGGCTTTACATGAAGATTTAGTGTTACAAGGGGCAAATAGCAAGAGAGCAAAACAGGTGTGGACTACACTGAATAACATACATATTGGTGTAGATTAAGTGAAGAAGGCATGTTTGCAAACGCTCAAAACTGAGTTTGAGTTGTTACAAATGAAAGAGGACGATGTAATTGATTCTTTCACTTTAAAGCTAACAAGCATTGTAACTAGGGCAACTAGTTCTGGATCATCTTTTGACCAACCTACTATAGTACAGAAGTTTCTAAATTCCGTACCAAAAAGATTCACTCATATAGTTGCATCAATTGAGCAATTCACAGACCTAGACATTGTGAATATGGATGAAACTATTGGAAGACTCAAGACCTTTGAAGAAAGGATTAAATCCAAGAGAGTAAATCATGTTGTCAATCAAGATAAGCTTCTGTTCACATGACATGGCAAAAACACTGGACATAGAAAATGCTTTAGAAATCATGGACAAAGAAGATTCAATTCATCACAAAGAAAATTGCATGCTGAAAAGACCAAACAATCTGAAAAGGATGAAAGTCCTTCACAGAAATCCAACTACATCAAAGGAAAAAGGTTTAAAAGGAATATTAGTAAGGTGAAGTGTCATAAGTTTCACAAGTTTGAACACTATGCTAGTGTGTGCTCTCAAATTGAACATACACAAGAGCAATCCAATCTAGCTAGTGCAATAAGATGAAGAGCCAACTCTGCTAATAATCAAACATGGCGTACTGAAGAGACCAATAAAAGTGTTGGCAAATTTTCTCCAGGATGGCGGTGCTTATTTAAGGGAACGTCACATCTCGATGCTCAGTTTTCGCAAAACCCCTGGATCCAATAATCAACGGTCCATAAATCTCAAATTACATTCAAGAAGGCATTAAATCCGATTTATACATTGAGATTATTCAATTAAGATCGCAGATTTAAGAAACTGAAAATGATAAGGGTTAGGGTTTGGTAAGAGAGACATAACGAACCTGCAGAAGTGAGCACGTTACGAATGGTTTAAGAAACCATGGCGGCATTCTTGTCGATGATGAATTTGAATCCCTTTGCATCGATCATGTTTACTGTTTCTTCTTTCTTCATTCTTCTTCTCTATCTCCCACACCTTCTCGGATGTGAATGGGGACGAGAGCGATTGGAGGGTTTTTGGTTGGTTTCGATTTTCTGCTTTGCTTTTGCGGTTTTTTTACATGTGATTTCACCCAAAAAGATATCCTAATTTCTACATTAGTGGGATGACTTCTCTATTAGTGGCAGAGTTGGTGGTTGAAGCTTAATTGATTTTTTTTAAACCGTCGACTTTGAATGGTGAGGATTTACTTTCAGCAAGATCCTACGGTCATTATTGATTATGACAACGGTTACATTTACCACTGTCATAAAAATATAGAATTTCTCCTTATTCACTTCCCCTTCATTTTGACATGATCACCATTCAATATTACACTTTTGCTCAAAAACCACTTTTCTTGCTAATCTTAAAGTTAGACATAATACATGAAATGTGTTTAGAAGTTAAGATCACTCAAGAATGTGTATGAAATGTGTTTAGAAGTTAAGATCACTCAAAAATATGTTGGAAACCTTGGCAAAGTGAGCATGACCGCACTACAATGGATGTACTCAAACCGTGTTTCTACACTCACAAATAAGTTGGCGTTACACTTTGCTCAAGCCTACACTCAAGCATCCATCCGACTTTGAAATATTGATTTTAAGAATCTAGGAAAGATGTGTTTTCACACCATGTAAAAATTGTGGAGCTTTCAAACATTGTTGCTTTTGACTTGGAAAAAGTTTGGTTTCCATTAGAGAGAGCAAGTTCTATGCACAATGTTTAATCTTTTTGTATTGTTCTTTGGCTTAGACTTATTTTTCTTTTGTCGCATAGTATGAGCATATGGATATTTATTTTTAACAATTACGTCACATGTTATTAGTTTTCATTTTTATTTGGTGTGTTCATGATTGCATAGTTGCATTTATCTCATCAACTCCATCATCGGACTAAATAAGAAAGGGTTAATGCAATGAACATTGGGGCCTATAATCGTGTGCCTATGTATCTGGGTATTGCCTTCTACTAGGCCCATATCGGAATCAAAGAAACAAGGGGTTGTTTCCGGATCATCCACAAAGGTTTAACGGATGTCTCTTTTTGATTGCACATGTGAAATCACATGGATGCCTTCAATACTTTATTGTCCACACCAATCCTGGATCTTTGGACAGTGAGTCCACATTGGGCTCTAACCCGGTCCAACATGCTAAGACCAAATTGAGATAAGTGGCGGAGCCAGATTTTTTTTCATAAGGGTTACTATTTTTTGGTGCTCAGATTTCTAACAAACCGACGTCGAACTTTTGGGTTGGTTCGGTTAGGGATGTGTCGCTCACATGTAAAATGCGACATCATATTAAACTACATCCTCATTATAAAACACACAAAATTTGACATTGTTCTGCTTTTAATAACACTTTTTTATTTGACCCGTTTGACGTGTTCCGCTTCATATTTCATCCTAGGCTTCTCAACTTTTTCTAATTAGTGCGGGTACAAATTTAACAAATCAATGAAGAAGAAAATGAAATTGAGGTTAATCTTATGCAAAATAAAAAGGAATGAAAGAACTAATCAATCAATTAGGTAATGGAAAATTGTGAAAACCCGAACCTTGAATAGGATTAGAGCAAATCATGTAGTTTCAAGTTTCTACCGCGACCTATGTATCAGCAAGGGTGCGATGTGATTCGTATACCATTGAGACAGGATATTAGTTGTTAATCCTTTCACGTAACTTATTTTTAAGGGGTCATTGTTAAAAAATATATGGGGTCACTCGGATTTCAATTGTATATATGCTATATAAAAAAGAAATTCTATGGGTTCACTTGACCCCCTACTACAAAACGTGGCTCCGTCCTGATTGAGATTGATTGTCACTTGATCTGGTTTGAGTAATCAAGCCCCTTTAAAGCTTAATTAAGCTGCATACGTTCTCAGCATTCTCGCTAAAGCCTGGACCGACATACCTTATCATTAAGCCGCATACATTATTAATCAGTTCTTGTTAGTTGATCATCTTTTTTGTTGTTGTTGTTAGATTAGTTTGTTTTTAATTCGTGTACTGTAAGAGACATTGTTCATTAGATGGAATTGAGAAAAATTAGATTTTAACACAAACTTTGTCTTCTCTTATCTTTGTTTGCCTAGAGTTTACAAGATTAATATGCCTTTTTGGTTAAGGATGATTCATTTTACGGTGTTCATGAACCATTAAAAACTGATCAATCCGTCTAGACCGAAGCAAGTCAACCAGTTTTAGATTTATACGTTTCGCTTTTAGCGGTTTAAAGTTTCAACCAACGGTTTAAAATTTGAAACCAACCGTGTAAACTGAATATGCTGTTTAACCCTTTTTATATAATTATTTTTAAAGTATTTAGTTATATGTTTAACGTTTAACATAAAAAACTTCACTCTCATATCACACAAAAAGCCAAGTGATACGCTTGAAAACTCGTGTGTAAGAAATGACAAAAATTCTATTATATACACAATCAATCAAATCAGTGCAATAAGTTTCGGTCATTCATCACCACTTGCTATGGGGTTTTTTTCAACTTGTAAGAAGATCAAAAATTGTATTTTTCGTTGCCTCAAAACACACATTTGATATGTTGCTATCACCTTAATTTTCTATTATTTATAAATATAACGTCGTCAACGGTATTCAACAAGATAAACCCAAAGAGCACGGGCTGATGTAGACCATAAACTCTGATTTCCGTGAGAGGAACATTTCTAAACAGATTTGGTGGGTTCGTGTTAATCTTATTGCATTATTTGATTTCTTTCTCCACGTCAATATATCATTTTTTTCGATTATTAATTTTATAAAAGAATATTGTAAAAAAATCATTTTAATTTGTTTGTAAATTGCAGAATGTGATGCTGTTTAGCATTCCAATTTTCATAATTTATCAAAAAACATGTTACATTGAAATAAATCTATATCTATACTGTATAATAAATGACTAACCAAGAGTATACTTGTTGTATTTCTAGGCCTCCTCATTCTCATTTTTTCGTCTCTTTATCCTATTAATAATCAGCTCCACTATTCTAGTCAACTAAATTAATTATTTATTTCAACTTTTATCTACAAATTTTTGAATTTAAAATTATGTTTATTATCAATTAAATTGTTCAATTATATTTTTATGAATTCTATAAACTGAAAACAATTTTATAGGAAGGATGGATCCAAATAAAAAAAATTTAATCATATATTTACATATTCAAAGATATAACATTTATTATGATTTGTTAAATCTCATGATATTTTTTCTCATATCATTATAGTCGAAAGTTTTAAAATAATTTATTTCCTTTTATTCTCATTTTGACTAATTCATTAAATTAAGTTTTAGAAAAATGTTTTAAAATATAATTAATTTTTCGTCCTAATTCTATTAAAGATGAGGGATATTTTATACAACAACTGTTCTGTGTTATTTAAGATTTAAAAACTGAAATCATAACAAATATGAAAACATATAAAGTTTAATGAATCAAATTAGTAATTAAAAAAATGATTAAATTACAAATTGTGTCCATTAACTTTATATGAAATTGTAGCTATTGTCCTTTGACTTCAATAATTACACTGGATGTCCTTTTTTTGAAACTTTTGCACACATTTCGTCATTTTCACTAACTGGTGTTAACTTTTTCTGTTAAGTTTAGTCATGTGCCAAACACACGAGAGTAATATTGTCATTTTACCGTATAAAGGACAAAAAGTGTAATTTAAAACAAAATTTCAATTTTTTTTTAATTCAGCAACATTAATTCATCAAAATTTAATTTAATCTAAAACCCACTTAACCCACCCCCCTCCCCCACTTCATTTCTTCATAAACCCACCCACCCCTCCACAGCCTCCGACCACCACCACAACACCTTTCGGCGACCACCATAGTAAATAATTGTATAAGTAAATAGAAGTAATCACACAAGGGTGAATATGTTTTCATTTGCAAGTAACCATTTTCAAATGTAAATCTACAATATACACTATATCCACCACAGAAGTAATCAAACCCATTTATAGAGAATACATTTATCACCCTCATATTCCTTTAAAGAAAGTTAAATAACCACAAAAAAATACAATCATTTTCGACTGTTGATGCTTTGAATACAAGGAGATACATGAACCATTGAACTAGACCATATCAATGATTCACAGTCCCGTTTATTTAAGATGGCTTTTCAAGATCTGTAAAACCTTCCAACACAAATTAGTTTGTAATTTTATAAATAAATGATATTGATAATATATGTTCCTATGGCTATGAGAATGAATCTTGATAAACAAATTAATTTGTAAATTCAATTTTAATTCTTGCAGAACAAGATCAAATTTTCATTCTTTCAAATTACACTGTATGCCCTAGATCCAGAAAAAGATCCTAACCTGTTTGTTTATCTGGCGCATCATGAAATCCCGTTCATCTTCCGACACCGAATGCAACAAACCATCGTTGCTGCCATTATCTCGAAGATGCGATCTAACGGAGGTCTCACCATCGTTTGGGTGTGGGGGTAGCCGAGTATGGTGAAATCACCAGAGGTAAAGGTCGCCAGATATGGTGGTATCGCTCATATATTATAAACCCTAGATTTACCCAAACACGGAAATACTCGAGAACAACAAATCCATCTTGGACTTCGATTACAGACTCAAGAACAACTAAATATGATATCAATCAGCTTCCACCCTCCAAATTCTACCCGGATTATAAGATTCGTTTCACCATCTTATTTGAGAAAAAGAGAGAAGAGGGCTGGTAGGTAAATCGAGGAACGAACGTAGGGCTTAAACAACTACACGTCATAAGTGGTTTCAGGAGGTGATGGTGGGCACCGCCACATGCGAATCGTCAGTTTCTTTGGCCGGCGACGGAGGAAAGCTGGATGTAGAAGATGGATGATGATTTTGACTTGGTCAATATCAATATCTACATATAAATACATATTTATTTACATATAAGTTTAAAACTTTGAGTTAATTACATTAATAGTCCTTTAAAGAGTAAAAAGACAAAATTACCCTTATATGCATTGCACATGACTGGATTTAACAGAAAAAGTTAACTCCAGTTAGTGTAAAGGACTAAATGTGTGCAAAAGTTTTAAAAAAAGGACATACAATATAATTATTGAAGTCAAAGGACACAATCTGTAATTTACTATATAGCTAAAGGACATAATTTGTAATTTACTCTAAAAAAATACATAAAATAGAAAATTGGAATGAAATCAAAATTTTTATTTTTATTTATTTTAGCAATGATGATTATATAACAAAATTAACCCAACATATGAAACTATGCGAGGCTCTAACTTAGGTTTTATCTCTAACAATTGTTCATTTTTATTATAAATAGAAAATCTTTTTTATACCACTGCTTAAATTAATAAAAATCCACTTTTTAATTTAATTTTTTAGACTATAGTTGAAAGTATCCGAAATCTGCATTGAATTGAAGAGGGTTGAAATGACTTGCTAGTTTTTTAAATATTATGTCGACGAATATATACACCTTAGTGGCAATTGATGATGTGAGTTTATATCATAGCTTATTTTAGTTTTTTGTATATGCATATATATGTTTTGTAGATGTGACAACTTTGACCTCTTTTCTTATGAACGAGTCGATTTGCGTTATGTTTTATCTCTAGCGGGTCAAACTGTTAAAAATTAAATAAAAGTAGTATAAAATGAGAAGACATGTCGGTTGAAAGTCGCCTAAGTTTAAATTTCATACAAATAGTTATATTCATATTATATTATAATCAAAATAATATAAATTTTTAGTCATACTTAACACACTAAGCTTACCTAATAAATAAGTAACTGGTTGAGCCATGTCAAACAATTCTGTGAGCCAAAGATTATTTTTCCTGTTTATTTTATCTCAACTATTCATCGCTAAACACCAGCTGGATAACGCCCCCAAATTTGAGTATGAACAAATCAAAGTTTGGTTTCAAAATCACAGGTTTAATCTGAAACCTTAACTGCCACATCTTAGGCTCCAAAATTACACGTCAACGAAGCTACTCTCATCTCCAACATGTTTCCACCTGAACAGTCGAGTTCAATCGTTGACTTCTGGAGTTCGATTCTCGTAATTTCAGTCATTATGGATTGGGGTAGATGATTTGGTGATAGAAGAGGGGCAGACGATTTGCGAAGGCCGATGATTTTGTATCTGGTGGCTGCTACATCAAGAACATAATCGACAATTGAAGGTGGGTGATTTTTGGATCGATGGTACATCAAGCGAAGTTTCTTCTCTGATTCTCGATTGTTCTTTTGTCGTTGTCTGAGTGAATCGAGCGAAGTCTGAAACTTACTATATCTTGGTGGGGTAATTTCCGGAGGTTTCTGTAGTTGAAGTAATCGTGATGTTTGCAGCCATGGCGGTTTGTTCTTCTCTGATTCTCGATTATTAACAACAACAAGCAGTATTTATCCATATTTGGGTTTGATTCATTGTGGTTGATGTATGTTCTTGTAATCTGTTTTGTGTTCATGAAGATGGGTGGAATCTATGGTTTTGTTTTGTATTTGTTTTAAGGTGGAGATGGTAGGATGGTGATGGTGGTGTGCAGATGAAGATGATGACGATTGTGGTGTTGGTTTCATGGTGGTCGCCGGAGATGTGGTGGTGGGTTTAGAACTGGGGTGAGGCTTTTATAAAATTAGGGTTTTAAATTTATTTTTATGGGAAAAAAAAGACCAAAACATCATCACATGCAAAGCATTAGACCAGACTTAAGGGTAAAATTTAATGGTCGTTAGGCTAAATGACGTAACGTGCGGTAAGTTTCAAACATAAATGACGTTTTCTGTAATTTCCTTAGTTAAATAACGTATTCTGAAATTTGGGTAATAATTAAAGAACGCAATTTGTAATTTGCTCTTATTAATATTTACTTTATTAATATTTTATTTATTTAATATTTTCTTTTTCAACTATTTCCGATTATTACTAATTATTTGATATTTCTTTTATTCAACCCGTGTATTATAAAAGTTTATAACATAGTAAATTTATATGTAAGCAACAAAACTATATTTACATTTACTAGAATCCAGTTTTGTACTGACGAAAAAATCACCGTCGGACACTTCCATATTCCATTAGTGATCAAAGATAAAAGAAACCAAAGCAAAAGTAAAAAAGAAAAACACTTTTTTAATATTTTTCGGTAACGTACTGATAAATCACCGACGGAAGAAACAAAAGCTAAAAAATGAAAAGTAAATTTCGCTTTTGGCTCCTGTGGTTTGGCATGCCGCATGTTTAACCCTTTTAGTCTGAAAAAGAATCTTTTAACATATCAGCCCCTAAGATTGTATTTTTATAACCATTTCAGTCCATTACACTAATTCTGTTAACTTTTCTGTTAAATATAGGGGCATTTTAGTCATTTTATTTCTAAGTGAACTAGTTTAACATTTTCAGTCCAATAAAAACTTTCTTTAAGGCTTTTTCGTAACAACGTTTTTCTACTTTTTTAAAAACGTTTTTTTACCTTTTTAAAATAGTTTTTTTAGTTTTTTTTTCCGTAAGTACATCTTTTTTTAACCTTTTTACAACCGTTTGTTAACTTTTCTAATTTTTTTCATAAAAAACGTTTTTAAAAACATTTTTAAATTTTTTATTTTATAAAAAAGTTTTTTTAGCTTTTTCTTAAAATATGTTTTTAACTATTTTAAAAATGTTTTTTTCTTATTTTTTTAAGTGAACTAGTTTTTAAAATAGTTTTTTTTAAATAGTGAACTATTAAAAAAAACGTTTTTAAAATAGTTAAAAAAATATTTTACGAAACAACTAAAAAACGTTTTTATAAAAAAAAACTAAAAAAATGTTTTTAAAAATGTTTTTATGAATATAATTAAAAAAATAATATTTTAGAAAAGTTAAAAAAATGTTTTTAAAAATTTAAAAAAAGACGTATTTACAGAAAAAAAAAACTAAAAAAATGATTTCAAAAAAGTAAAAAAAAACGTTTTTAAAAAAGTAGAAAAAAAGTTTTTATGAAAAAGCATTAAAAAGTTTTTATTATACTGAAAAGGTTAAACTAGTTCACTTAGAAATAAAATAACTAAAATTCACCTATACTTAACAGAAAAAGTTAACAAGGTTAGTGTAATGGACTGAAATAGATATAAAAATACAAGCTTAAGGGCTGATATGTTAAAAGATTATTTTTTCAACTAAAAGGGTTAAACAGGCCAAACCACATGGACCAAAAACGAAATTTACTCAAAATGAAATAATCTTAATGCTTGTTGGTGATCTATCGGCAATTATTGACGGTTCCTGGTAATGTTTTCCGGTTTTCCGTCAACAATTACCAATGATGACGGGAAAGTAAAAGAAAAACGGAAAATAATTGATATTTAATAATTGTATCCTTAAACCAAAATGCGATGATTAAGATATATAACCGAAATTATTAAATGATAATTACTTGCTGTGTAACATTCAAATTTTATTATATTTTTTTAACGGCAATTTGGATCACTGACGGAACACTTACTCATCCGATCATCTTCACCTTTTTCAGGAGAAAACCCACAATAGGTGAGAAAACTCACAGTTCCAACCTGAACCCTCTTTTTTGTGAAGTCTTGAGTATACACCTTTGTCCAATGGCGGAATATAGTGAGGGCCCTGATTTTTCGTTCATAAGTGTTAATATGTATTCGTCCGATTTTTCGCTCATTAGTGTAAATTTATACGTATTCGGCCAAAATTTTTATAGTTCCGGCTCCCCTTCATAGGAAAAAAAAATCCCGGCTGCCGGCCCCCTTGCTCAAAGATTCAAGTTCTGTCACTGCTTTTGCCACTAGGCTAAGCCGGTGGTTGTTCAAATTTAATTTTATATCTGATCCATCTTCCATCCAAAAATCTATAGAATTTCAGGCATTTTAATTAATAAAAATCTAATATGTGACAACCCTTACTCCGTCCGTGTCGTCCTTTGTCTTCAACCTATTTCTACTTGCATGCAAGTTGATGGCTATTCATACTGTTTGATAACGATTTTGTTTACTATTATTGTATTATGCCATTTAAAACAAGACAGAGAATTAATAAACACGTACACGCATTTATATTTTGTTTACTATTATGCCATTTATAGTCAAATTAAGTGGAATACTTTTAAAAGAAGATGTAACTGTATATACACCCTGAAAAATTAGATGATAACATATTTGTAAAAAAAAATTAATAACAAATTAATATACATATTTAGAATACTTAAAATTTTATATTTACTCAATTTATTGAATACAATTAATATGAATATCATAGTGTTCTCTTTCTCCTTATATTTTTAAACTCTCATATCCTCATACAAACTTTAAGAAAAAATATAAATAGCATAAGATTGAAAATAAGTATTAATTAATTAGATATTATCATTTTTATCGGGTATATATAATATTATACCAAGTTTTGAAGAGGATATAAAAAATTATTCCTTAAAAGAAATTATATATTACTAAAACATAGTCGTCTGCCGACAAAACATGTGAATCGTATTAGCGATTTAGACGAACATGTCGAAAGTTTATCATCGCTATCACTTTCTTTTACGAGATTTGTATGACTATAAGGTTTATCATTTTCCCTCTTTGATGTGGAATAAAACAAATCGACATATTTGTTAATTTATAGGTTAGTTGCCTCTCTATCAACAACTTGGTAAGCTTATATAGACGGCTAATAGTTAATTGTATAAGCAAAATGAAAGTGATGGGTCAAGTAACGGCTAATAGTTAATTGTATAAGCAAAATGAAACAAATCAGAAATATACTTCGTCTGAGAGAGAATATATCCCTTTTTAGATTGAGCTACCTCAATTCCCTAAAAATACCGTAATAATTCCAAATCTTTCATAGCAAAACGATGGGCCAAGTTACGTTTCAAGGATTCAATGTCATCATAATCATCGCCTGTAATAATCATGTCATCCACATATAAAGACAAGAGAATGTGTCCAACATTCGTACATCGAACAAACAATGCCGAATCATGATTGCTAGGAAGAAAGCCAGGGGAAGTGATGACTGTAGAGAATTTTTCAAACCAGGCCGAGGGGCCTGTTTGAGTCTATATAGAGCTTTTCGAAGCCGACAGACTTCACTGGGCTGATGAGCTATTCCCGGGGGTGGAGTCATGTAAACCTCCTCATGAAGATCACCATTCAGAAAAGCATTTTTGACATCCATTTGACAGATCTTCCATTGTCGAACGGACGCAACAACAATTAAAGTACGAACTGTTGTCATTTTTGCCATAGGGGCAAAGGTCTCCTCATAATCTATACCATAGGTTTGCGAATATCCTTTTGCCACAAGTCTGGCCTTGTACCGTTCAACAGAGCCATCAGACTTTGTATTAATCTTATACACCCAACCTTATGTTTACCTGGTGGTAGAGGAACCAAATCCTAGGTGTGAGTCTGATGAAGAGCAATGAGCTCTTCAGCCATAGCATTTTGTCTAGAGGGTCAGAGACAGCCTCTATATATGATTCTGGTTCAGACGGATGATGAATGCCTGCAATAAATGAACTAAACGAAGCAAAATATGCAGAGTATGTAAAATCTAGTAATTGAGTAGACTTGCATGCACGAGTAGACTTTCTCGGAGGTGGAGGAGAATCAACATTGGTGCCAGATGATGTGGAAGGTTCATGAACTGGCACATATTGTGCAACAGAAGTATCTGGAGCAGGCATATTAGGATCAACAGACGAAACGGGAACATCAGAGGTTCGGACATCAATGTTGCTAGCAAAAGGATCAATATTCTGAAGATCTGACTTTGTTACATCATGGGACTTAGCTGGAATCGAATAGAAGGGAATATGTTCAAGAAAAGTAACATGTCTTGATACATATAACTTCTGACTTATAGGATCAAAACAACGGTATCCTTTTTGTCCCGTGCCATATCCTTTGGGACCACTTACATAGCCTAAGAAAACACATAAGCTGACTTATTTGTCAATTTGTCTCGTTCAACATGAGAACGGAGAGCAAAACAAGTACATCCAAAAACCCGTAATTCACCATAATCTGGGCGTTCACCAAAAAGACGTTCAAATGGAGACATCCCATCATTGTGAGAAGAAGGGATCCTATTAATCACATGTTGGGCGGTCAGAAGTGCTTCTCCCCAAAAGACTCTAGGTACTTCAGCAGATAAAAGGAATGAATGAGCGGTTTTCATAAGATGACGATGTTTCCTTTCAGCAACACCATTCTGTTGAGGGGTATCAGTACAAGACGATTGGTGTATGGTACCATCTGATGCAAGCAACTGAGTAAAATCATTAGAGGTGTATTCACCCCCTAAGTCACACCTGAAGCACTTTATCACAGCCAAATGCTGCGTTTGAGCATAAGTCCTAAATGTTTTATAAATGTCAAAGAACTCAGATCTACGTTTCATAAGGTACACCCAGGTATAACGAGTGTAATAATCAATAAAGGAAACATAATAACGTGAACCACCCTTAGTGGATACTGGTGATGGTCCCCACACATCAGAATGAACAATATCAATTGGTGTAACAAAATGAGAAATACTTTTAGCAAAAGGTAAAACAGAAAATTTGGCAAGTTTACAACCACAACAATCAGAAATATCACAGGTTTGCAACTGACCCAAAATACCTGTGAAAACCAAAAATTTTAAACGAGATGCGGATGCATGTCCCAAACGAGAATGCCAAATATAAAATTCAGACGACAAAGGACTTAAACGAAAAGAGGATAAATCAACGCTTGAAGCAGCAACACCAGGAGCAGGCACTTTGAGTTCTTCTAAGACATATAAATCTCCCACCCTACGGCCGATCCCAATCACCCTCTAAGTGTGTTGATCCTACATAACACAAACAGTGTCACAAAAGAAAACCCAAATTCCAGATTTACACAACTGACTGACTGAAGCAAGATTTAAGGAAAGCTTCGGAATATAATAGACATCATTGAGAGACACATGAGGGGTAGACACAGATCCAACACCCTCTACCAACATGGATGAGCACTAGCAGACATGACAGAAACAGGAGAGACAAGAGACAAAGAAAGAAAAGAAGACAGATAGGGAGACATATGATGTGAGGCACCAGAATCCAAAATCCATAATGATGACAAAATACCTGAGGTACCAGATGAAGACAGTCCCGCAGCAGACATAGCTGTAGGATTGGCGGCAAGGAACTGTCTGAACTGTTCAAATACTTGCGAATCCAGAGCAGATGGAGGTTTGTTCATTTCTACAGATGGTGGTGTAGCAGCAACAGTAAACTGAGGTGGTTTAAAAGTCCATGAAGATGGACCAGATAAACCAGCATAAATGGACGTGCGAGACGGAAATTGTCCACCTGATCTGTTCTGTTGTGGAGGCTTCTGCAAGTTGGAATTCCTTCTGCTAAGTAATAATGGACATTGAGACTTCCAATGATTTTGCCCTTTGCAGAATGCACATTCATCAAATGCAACTTTAGCACCTTGTCTAGGCTGATTAGGGGGAACGGCAAACACAACTGGAGGAGTAGTTACTTTAGGACCTTTATCAACCTGAGATTTTAACCGAGTTTCCTCTGTAATCAACTCGTGAACGACCGAATCAATTGTTGGAAGAGGGGAACGGGGAAGAATCGTTCCACGCAGTCCTTCAAAATCTGAACGTGATGCCATTAAAAATTGTACCAAACGTTGTTCCTCCTTTCGATCAATATAAGGCTTAAACACCTTCAGTGCTGCAGATTCCGTAAGTGCCAGTAAATTCCCATAAATCCGACATAGCTCTATAGAAGTCTTGAATGCTCATCTCATTCTGTTGAAGAGCACGGATATCAAACTCCAACTGGTACTGCTTGGCAAAGTTAGACTGAGTATACAACTTTTTCAAATGATCCCAAACCTGCTTAACTGTGTCATATTTGGCCAACTGAATACCAATGGACTGACCTACAGAGTTGTTGATCCAAGTTATAACTTTAGAGTTATATGTCTCCCATGTATCGAGAGCTAAGACATATTCAACAGCCTTAGATTTATCAGTAGGCTTTCCCTTAGTAACTGTGACATAACCCCACATATTTTTTCCTCGAATAATGTTTTTCATTACGTAACTCCAATAGGTGTAGTTTTTACCATCCAGACGAGTACTAATAGACTGAAGAGGGTCATCTTTCCCAGCCATATTATCAAAACCGAACGACAGCAGAATTACCGCAAACATCAAATAACCGCAAACTTCAAATTAACCGCAAACTTGAGGTAACCGCAAACTTCGATTACCACAAACTTTGAAGAACCGTAAACTTCGAATAACCGTAAATTTCGTAACCGCAAACTTCCTAAACGCAAACTTTCGTAACCGCAAACTTGGTAACCGCAAACTTCTTAAACAAACCGTAAACTTTGAAAAAAACGGGACAGAAACGAGGTCCAAACCTGTCAATCTCATGAGTCAACGAACTGAGCAGAAGCGACAACGAGCGAAACAACCCTTCAACAACGAACAAACCAAACAACGAACGAACCAACAACTGAGCGGAAGAGACAACAAAGATCTTCAATCAAGCATGAATCGAGCTAGCTCTGATACCATGTTAACAAATGAACATGACAGAGAAAAAATGGAGGCTCTCTATTACTCAAAATGAAGATTAGCTTACAAATGAAGAAAAAAAAACATTAAATAGAAAGATAACTGAGTCTGGGCTAAGACCCATAACAGGTCCATAACAACTTGTTATACTAACAAAATATATACCATATATAAGAAGAATAAAATAATACACAAATATTCCGGAATTGAAATAATATTACTTAGACTTGTTACAGACAACGCAAAAAAAATTATGTATAAAAAATATGTCATTTTATGCAAAAAGACATAAATTATTTTTCGTGGAAAGGTGGATAGAGGGGAATGATGATGATCCTATATATGTCGGCCGTATCCTGTTTCTAATTGTAAATTAATCTTAAATCTGGTGTCGTACGTGGTCGTCGGAAATCCGATCACTTATTAACCTTAGCTTTGTGAGTTTTAGAATTCCCATTTATGAACTTAATACTAAACACATCTTAAAAACCGACATAATATATCTAAAAATTCACGTAAAATTCTAGTAATTTCAAAATTTTGGGTCTATGAGTATTCACATCAGCTCCCCCATCTCTAACCTCATCTTTAAATTATAAAGGAAAATGAAAATCATGTTATTTTACGCTCACATCAGCTCTCCATCCTCATCTCCATCCTCTATATTTTTAGAGGAAACTATAACCACCTTTTATATTTAGGGGGCTGGGTTACACTTTTCGTAAGTATGTGTGAGTGGAAGAAAAAGAAAAAATAATAATAAATAAATAAATAAGTATTATTTAATTAAAATGGGTGGTAGATATGTGAAGTCTGATGTGAAAGATTTTTAAAAAATGAGATATAAATTTAAAAAATTATACTTTTTAGTTAAATTGTAGGGATATGAATGTGGGAGATGATGATTCATAACAGGTTCTCCATCTCCTTCTTTTTCTCTATCATTTAAAAATTTATTATGTTTTGCACTTTTATCAAGATCTCTATCTCTATCTTTATCTCCATCATTAAATTTTAGAATTTAATAAATATAAATTCTTTAAATATAAAGATCCATTTTCATCAATTTATATATTTTTTTTGTAAGTGTCTAGAAAAGAGAAAAAAATAATAATAAAATAAGTGTTTAAGAGTAAAATCGAGATAAAGATAGAGAATATGACGTGGGAGGTTAAAACAAATTTAAAGATAAATTTGAAAAAAATAATATTTAATTAGATTATAGATAGAGATAAATATGCTGATGTGAATGCTCTAATATAACTTAATACTGTCTATGAACCAAAATCCGTGAAAAAGAATAAAATTGTTGCTACAACGATTATGCGATAGGAATTAAGTACGTTTTATAGATATAATGACTCACTTACCCTTGGGGGTTCCAAGGCTAAGTGCTATAGTTACAAGATTGGGTACGAGTAAAGAGAACAAGTGAATACAGGAAAGGTAGCCTATTACAAGGAAAAATAAGCAAATACAAGGAGGAGTAAGTAGGAAAGGATAAAACTATCATATGGGTTGAAGCCTTGAATCCAGTGTGTCTTTGAATGAAGCCTAAGGTCTGTATTTATAGTGTATTCAACGAGTTTCTCTTCTTTCTAGTTAGTCCAGTGACTTCTCCAGAATAGGAAGTTCCATAAGGGCCTTTCTCCTTCTCAGCGTTCTCTCTCTCCTAATCGGGTAATCAGCTAACTTTCTCTACTACAGATAGATACTATTCCTTTTTGTCTTTCTTACTAGATCAACGCCTCTTTTGCCTCTTTCGCCTCTTTCTCCGAGATTTGATTTAGGCCAGATGTTCCTTGGTTATTGTGTTGTCGTATTACTTATCCACTGGAAGGAGAGGTCAGGGACGTCTCCGAGATTTCGGGTGCCCCAGACGAGTACTAAAAAATGGGCCCTTAAATATAATTTTTTTTCAAAGATCGATGATAATTGTAATAACAATAAACAAAAAAACCTACTGTATAAAATGACTATAGAGAGTTCGGAGTACTAAAATCCAAAATCAAAATCAAAATCAAAATGTACTGTACAAGATGGTACTAAAATCCAAATACAAACTTACTGTATAAGATGATACTAAAATCCAAAATCAAAATTGAATAGCAAAATCAAAATAAAAAAAATGAATACCTTCTGGAGTTTGTCGAAATCCACATATTAATATTCTTACTAAAATCTCCAGATTAATATTCACGTAAATCAAAAATAAAAAATAATATGGCTATCAATTAATATTCACTTACCGACTGGATAATTTTGGGATTGAATCGTGGATATTGAATCGTCAATTTTGGGATTGCAAAGAGTCGAGGATTGCAAAGAACGACTGCCAAAAATATGTGATTAATTGTTTCACATGATTATTTAATTAATTTTTTTTAATTAAAAGTCCATATTAGCATTTAAAAGAAAAAAGAGTATTGTTTATGAGCCTCTCAACAAAATTAAGTTATTGGTTTAAATGAGTATGGTAATAGTTAAATAGTTGATAATATGTTTATATTTAAATATTTTTTTGAGTTTTTATTTATGGGTTTCTTAACAAAACTTTCATCTAATTATTTTGGTTCTAATTAAAAAAAAAATTATTTATATATATATACACATAACTTTTTTTTTAAATTTGGGCCCCTCACGAAAACGGACCCTAAGTGTCCGCCGATGCCAGCTTGGGCTCCGAGACACCCCTGGGAGAGGTCTTATCCTTCTGTTACTATGGGATGCTGAGTGCTTCCTTGCCCTGGCGGGGTTCTCTCATAATGTAATCTTCAAGTCTTTAATTCTCTTGATCAGGGGAGGGTAATGAGAGATGAACCCTCCTACGTCATCAAAAATATACCCGATTTTCTGAAAACTCAATCCAGTCCTTGACGTGAATGTGTTGAATTTAGATTTTCTAGATTTTTCTATCATCTTTAAAATCGAATCTTCGTCTATGAATCAATACAATATTTCATGTCATGATGTTATTCTAAATAGTTTTTTAAATTATAGAAATATAAATTATAAGACACATATGTGCGCCAGAAACATTAAAACATAAATTTAATTATTTTTTCACAACGCAAGAAAATATCATAGGCAATTCCAAACATATCAAAATGAAAACTTCGTTTTTATTCTTTCATGAAATAGGTAATAAAAGTACATTTATATCATTTTCTCAAAACCGACCCCAGCAGATATATACTCAAACGGAGAGTTAATTTCCTTTCCAATATATGGTTGATGGTAAGCGTTTACCATCCATGACACATAAGTTTGGTTGTATTATTTTGTTACCCTCTTTTCAAATTCAACAAAATGTAACACGTTTTATTTTAAATCATGCAATAAAAATAAACACTACAACGGCAATATATGTAAACATTTTAATGTAACTTAATTTACTTTAGTACATAATTGTTGTGGCCATTAGTGAAGCTGTGTTTAAAATGTCTTTTATTTTAAATTTAGATAATCTAGATCTCAATTCGGACCGGATAAAGAGGTTGAAGACGACAAATGAAGATAAAAAGTGATGTAGAATATGACAAGGAGTTGAAGATCAAGAAATGGAAAATGACGATTCATAATGAAATGTCAAAAACTTTCCTCACATGTGAAGTACTTGAGAAAGTGATGAGTTATCATTTTGTCTTAAGGAGACAAACTTAACTGGCAATGTGTAATGGTTTCATCCCCGTCACGTCACTGCCACATATGCACGAGCACGAGTGAAATCACTAATCAGAACCATTAAAGTGTGTAATGGTTTCAATATCCACTATTAATTTAAAAATTATTTTTTAACCATTACTCAGGGACTTTATTGGTTGAAAACCCAACCCAGCACCCCGCGTCCGATGATTTGCCTCACAATGGGGGGCGGCTACGTCAAATCACGGGCCACGTGGTCCACGGCCGCTGCACATAGCCTAGGATATGTACTTTTGAAGTACAAGGATCAATTTATAATTTCCTACATACCATATATAGGCCCTTTGTAATTTTACTTTGATAACAATAAACGTTTTATCCAAATAAAAACTATCATTTCCAGAACCTTAGTTAATAAAAAAAAAATAACATATTAGATCTTTTCATACAAAATTATATATAAGCGTGAAATAATCTAAGGTTTGAAAAAGGTTAAATAATGCATAATTCAGTACATTTGTGAATATACATTGGTGTTACGTGCATTATGACAATTACAAAAAGACATTTTTATCCATATTTTCTCAAAAACATAATAATTTAGCCTTTTACTCAGTTTTCAAATACAGATCGTCACAAAATCTCCATCCTCTACATTTTTTGTGTTACTATCACTACTAAAAAACTGGGTAATAACGACCAAAATTTGCGACTGAAAAAAACGGTCGCAAAATTTGCAACCGATTTACGACCGAAATTATAACGGTTGCAAAACAGTCGCAAATTTTACGACCATCGTATGTCGGTCGCAAAAAATAAAACGCGGCCGCAAATCAGTCGCGACGTTTACGACCGCCTAAAGCCGGTCGCAAAAAATAAAACATGGTCGCAAATCAGTCGCGAGGTTTACAACCGTCTAATGTCGGTCGCAAAAAATAAAACGTGGACGCAAATCAGTCGCAATGTTTACGATAGTCGCAATGTTTACGACCGTCTAATGTTGGTCGCAAAATTTTTTTATTTAAAAAGTTAAATAAATAAAAACAGGCTTTAAAGCCAAAAAGCTTCAAAGTCAACAAGCCCGTCAAAAGCCCAAAAGCCCAAAAGCATAGATTAGAAGACATGGAATGAAGCCTGTTGAAGTGTAATTGCTTCGGTCGACATTTAGACCAATTTAGTCGAGCGTTTTTCTTCACGGTGGTGCTCAAATCAGATCAATTCACGGTGGTCCTCAAATCAAATCAATTACGCGTTCGTAGATCACAATATCCTCCGCCGTCGTAGCGGGATGTAGCGGTTTCGCCATATGCTTTCCTCCGCCTTTCGTAGATCACGATCTCCTTCGTCGTTGTTTGTAGATCACCATCTCCTCACTTCGCCGTCGCAGATCACCATCTCCTCCGTGTCACCTCTCACTTCCGTAAGTTCTTTTATCCGGATCTGATTTGATATAATTAGGGTTTTTGTGCTGTCATTTTTCTGGATCTCGGTTTCCTTATGCTAGTTAGGGTTTTATTTGCTCAGCTAAATTCAATTGCATCTCTTTCATGCGATTTATTGCTTACTGTTTGTTCGACACCTATAACGATTGACTATTGAAATGATTCAAATGAATAAAGTCGCTATAAGCTGAATTTGGTGAAGATTTGGCTTAAAAGCTGCGTAATCAACCATAACATAAGAAATTTAAATTTTCAGATTTCAATTGACTATCGATTTGCTTGTTGCTGACTTGCTGTTTCTGAGTTTCAATCATCGAGTTAATTGTTTCTTTGATTTGTCCTGTTGTTTTAGTTAATTGGAGTATATTTTCATAGATTTGTAACTAAACTTGCCTAGATTTTCACTTGTGATAGTTTTGTTGTTTTATATTATTTGGTCCCATGTCCCCACATTGATTTGTTAGGGTTTTTTAGGATTTCAAAGATGAATTTACCTGAATATGCTTTGTTTGACTTCCAACATAAAAGTGCATAGTCTGTTTGTTAATAGTTAATAGTTAAGCTTTTCATTCTTATGATTGATAGCTATGTTATGTTTGACTTCCAAGATAAAAGTGCATAGTCTTAATTTTAATAGTTAAGCTTTAATTCTTATGATTAATAGCTAGCTCATGCTTATCTTTCTGTTATCATAATAATGTCCCTTTATTTGTTTTTTTAATTGATCTTGTGTGTGCTATTGTTGTTATCATAATAAGATAGGAAGAAGAACAAAGCCCTTGGTTTCAGTATTAACTAGTTGCAGTTGTGAATTTTTTGCTTTTTACAAAATTCCAAAAGTCATTTAAACAAATAATGTGTCCACCAAGTATTCAGACAGTAAGGAGATGACTGCAGTCATTCAAATTAGCCAAATCATCCAAAAGTCATCTAAGTTAACTGAACTGCAACACTTTAAATGGAATAGATCTGATTTGGTATAGTTTTTTTTTTGATGCAATTTGGGTTTAGGATGCTGATTTTTTGTTAACTTCTAAATATTACTTTTGTAGGCGAAGATAGTTGGGCATGTATTTCCCTTTCGTCAGATGTGGACGTAGTTACATTATAAGAAAGGTTTTAGGCTATTGGACAAATTGCCAGAGTGTACCAGTTCAGTAGTTGAGGACATCGATTTAGAAGAGGACGTTGAAGAACAAAATTTGAAATGGGTTGACTAAAGGTCACATGAGACTTGGGTAAGTTTCTTCAATTCCAAGATGATTATTTTACATAAATTTCATATAAAATAAAATTTTGTTTTGTTCATATAGATTAGAAAACATATGAGGGATATCCTGAGGAGAAGTACGGAAATCATGCTAGCAAACACCCAGAATTTGACTCAGACTTGTGGTCACGAGTAGTCGGGGGCAAGAATAAAGGAAAAATTTATGGGTTAAGCAATGTCGGGGACCCGTTAGGATTGATCACGGGTACGCCTTCCACACCGTGTAGCAATACTACATATGTACACGAGGCATGTTTTCATTAATATCCTTAATTTCATTCAACGAATAATAAATATATATGTTTTAGCATTCTAACCTGCCATCAAAACACATTATATGCTACACACTTTGTTAACCCATTAGTAAGTGACGTGAAAGCATTCAAAACTATACAGTCGGCTTCACATATTATATGTCACAAACCTTATGGAACTAGGTTGCGAGTGTGTTTCCTTATTTGTTGTTTGGTGTTTCTTGTTCACTGAGTATCTTGAAATTAATTTCATCCTTACACCTAAACACTCTTCCATTCAAACAACATACTGCCTCGGCTGCTTTCTTAATTTGCAATACAATCTTGTAAATCAATGTGATATAATTTGAGTTAGATTGATAAACTTCCTAAATAAATTGTAGGAGAATCTTTTACAGATGTGAAAATCAAAACCTGCATAGGCTTTACTATTTTAATCATTTAGCAGATCATGGTGCCCACCAAACATTCTCCTGAATTTACATAAACCCCTCCTCAACTCTCCATAGGCTTTCTTTCACAAAAAGACTCGCTGGAATCCCAACACCACTGGTCCATCTTCTTCTATCCATTGCTATATATTGTCTCATTGTTCCCCCAGATTATCATCACCACCTTCAGTTTCTACTTTATTTTTTTTCATTCAATGAATACCAAAATTACAAAAGTAAGAGAGGGCCATGTGCATGTATCCTTCATATGTTTCAGTTTTGTATGAAAATAGTTGTTGTTTATAAGATTGACACATGTTAAATTAATTTAGAAATGTCAGCTTTCAAATGAATTTACTTTTACCAATCAACTTTGTAGGTTCACTTGTTGGTGCATTAGTTATATATACTGGTCTTTTATTGGATAAACATAGTATAACATAACCTGAGACTGTGACAACTCTATAATCAAATTGCAGGGCTATAACAAGACAACAAAGTTTTGCTATAGATTGAATAACCTTGATGCAAATTAGCCTTCAAAAACTCATTTGAACCAGATTCTGTAGAATCCTCTAGATTAATTATTACTTTTGATTCTTTTATTGGAACTTAACCCGATGCTCAAAGAAACAAACTACAAGGAGTTTGTATTGAGGTGGTTATTACGGGTCCTAATGGGTCATGTTTGATTATAATGGGTCTAAATGAGTTATATTTGAGCTTTTATATTTAAGTGTAAGTACATGTTTATTATTTACAGATACAAAAGTTGAATGGAATAACCGAGAAGCTTGTGAAAGAGAAGGAAGATGATAAAGAAAGATTGAACGGAGTTATTGAGGATTTGGTGAATAAACAAGAAAAAGGATAAAGAGGAGAAACAATCCATACTCGATAGGACGATAAAAGTTTGAAAAATTGTTAAAACTTGTGTCCCAAAACATCCAACCACCTAGTTAAACCTATAAACACTTTTATTTGAATGTTTGGGTATCTGTTATGTTTGGATAATTGACGGTTTTTTTTGGAAATTTCAATTAGAATGTTTTGCACTATTTACAATTTATGAATGGTTTATATTTGAAAATCTAAAAATTAACAGAAGATTTCAAATAAACTACTTTAAAAACAGGAAAAAGAAATTGGTATAAAAAGCATTGCGGTCGCGAATTGGTCACAACCTGGTTGCAAATTGCGGTTGCAAACCGGTCGCAACATCGTAAGGCTGTCGCAAAGGTGCAGTCACAAACTGGTCGCAAATTTTGCGATTGCATTTCCGGTCGCAAATTTTTCGACCGCATTTCCGGTTGCAAATTTTGCGATCGCATTCCGGTTGTAAAAAACTGTCGCAGCTTTACGACGGTCGCAATTCCGGTTGCAAATTTGGATTAGCGATGGAGGTTTTTGTGACCGCATTTTCGGTCGTAAATCGGTCGCAAAACGCATTTTGCGACCGGAAATGCCATCGCAATAGCCCAGTTTTCTAGTAGTGTATAAGTATTCATTAATTAGTTGCAATTCTCTACACGTTTTTGTATCTGTGTAGGTGAAACAACATGATAATTTTATTACTAATATTTCGTATTTAATTAACGAAGTTATTAGTATGTCACTAATGATAATTTTTTTTTTATAAATATACCTTGATAGGCAGTACCGACTCTAGGGTTAGATATACAGACGACTTTGTCGTCTGGATAGGTTTCGTCGATATAGGGTGAAATACTTGTTGTGACGAATGCTAATTATGTTTACATTCATAATTTTATAGTTTATTCAAGATAATTTAATTTTTAAAAGATGTAACATATATTTTACAAGAATGTAGGCCCTTTGCAACAGAATATTTTTGTTAGCAAGTGTGTTTGATATCATGCACCATTAGGGTACATATAGAGACATGTTTTGACCAGCAGATATGACAAGACTAATTAATATAGGAATCTTACAGAAACAAGCATGAATATGGGGATATAATATTTTATTCTTGTATCACATGCAATAATACAAACCCTAGTCACATTATGACAGGATCTGAATTACAAACCCTCTTCAAATCAATAGCTTCACAAATTACAACACTCAAATCAGATCTAACATGAAAACACACCAACATATAGAATGGGATAAATTAAGAAAGTACAACTTTTGAGAACAATGAAAACAATTGATTAAGATCAACTTTATGCGTATTGAAAGCCCTTTGGGACCTTCTTTCCACAGTAATTGAGCAACAAGCTCAAAGAAACTGGCACATTGAGGTTGATACCCAATACATTTGCTTTAATTGCGGTGCAAAGGCAAACTGCAGCCTCAAGATCAGCAAGATCACCGAGGAGGCTGCAGCAAGGAGTCGTTGCTGGTGTACCAACGACTAGGTGAACCAAGTCGTTGAGCACATTAGCGCACACGCCTAACTTGAGGGTGTCTTTAGGGCAAGGGGATCTTTGGTGGTGGTGGGCAAGCGGTTACAAGAGTGAAGAAGAGAAGGTTGAGGGTGAGTAGGAAAGCAGTTGTTGCCAATGCCCTTGAAGCCATTTTGAGTTTCTTTTGGGCTGTGAAGGGACAATTGGTCAAGTAATGGTTGCTAGTTGGGGTGTGAAACTATTGAAGTGTGTCATTGTATTTATAGGTGGAAATCATGAACACGTATTCTTGCTATGTATGTTAGGAAGTTTACATAACCAGCCACAAACTTTTTACTGTCTCTTGGAATTTTATTAATTTGTGGGTCTTTTATTTGTATAAAATAAATGGATATGTAATGTCTTTTATTTATAAAGAAATTATTAAAATAAAATATTAAATAGTATAAATGACCAGATTCAACTTATTTATTCTATTCTTCATTTTGTTCGTACCTTCTTATTTTTTTGCTTGTCACCTAACAAGACAAATAAATGTTGAAAAATATACTCAATTTTAGTAATAGTTATCAAGATGTTAGTATTTTATAAAATATATATTTTTTGTCGTTCTTTAATATTTATTTTATATTAAATAAAATGGTATGGAAATTGATAAACAGATGAAATTGGCCTAAAGGTTAATTTGCTTGCTAGGTATTATATGTCTTGAATGCTTGTTTACGAGAGCGCCGTTTAGGCTTATTGATCAATTTCGCATTTTCTAATAATTATTATACTCATTACCATTATTAAAAAATAATCACATAATTATTAGATTTTAAATTATTCTAATATAATTTTTTGTTTGATTATTAATATTATTATTATTATTATTATTAATATTAATATGTGTATGGTGTAGATAATTTAAGAGAATAAATACTAATTAATTATAACCTTTGAAATAAAAATTACAAGCACCTTCAACTTCTTTTTACTAATTATAACCTGTAAACATTAGTTATTATAAGATGCCAATCGTAAACTTAATTTGATATTTCTTGTTTTTTTAAAATGGGTTAAAAATAGAACACACATGACTAATTTTCTTTCTATAAGATAAAATATCTCAAACCTAATAACTAAAACACTGCTATACCATATTCTTATATATACTTTTGAAGTTGTATTTTTTTAGAATGAATTAATAGTATAGTTAAAGGTGTGTTTATGTTCGGATTTAAAACATTCCATATCTAATAAAAACATATTTAACACAGGTAAATCTAACATTAACCCTTTTATATTTTTACTTTGATCAATTTTATCCTTGATGACATATGATATGACTACCGTATTTTATACATGGTGTACATGCCATCTCGGAGAAGGGGTCAAGACTATTTGGACAGGAGGCTAGAAGACAAACCTCAAGAACGTGAACGTTCTCAAATCCTGTAGAGAAACCTATGTGATGCGTTTCCATGGGTACGTGTTATGTGGTAATTAATACGTGACACTGATAATACATACATTCTTCACTATATATATACACACACATGTACACACGTAAAACCAAAATTTAAAAATTTTAAAAATATACGAGCTAAAAAAGAAAATTCCGTCGGTAATATGCAATGATAGTCCGTTTTGAATATCACATAAGTTGCTCATAAATAATGAAAAGGGTAAGGAATTTAATTTCAAATAATCATAATTTGATAACTAGCTTATATTATTATAAATGTAATTATAAGTAATAAAAAAAATATATATTTGAGATACAAAGAAAAGACATCTATGAAAATATTTCCAAAAGAAAATATTTATGCCTGTCATATATAGAAGTAAAGAAATATGTCTTGTATTTTTTTATATATTTGTTTAAATAAAAACAGTGTACCCTTTCATGTGATGGTGTACTAAGACACCGGAAATATAACATGTACATTGAGGATTGAGCTAGTAAACGTCTTAATTATATATTAATAACTGTCAAGTATAATTTCCAAATTAATATAATTACTCATTAAGGGTGAAGGGGGCACAACCCTCATCCAAAACCTACCCTAACAAAATATCCAATGAGGGTGTGCTACCTCATTTTTACTCAAATGTTACCATAATACCTAAATTGATGGAGACACAACCCTAATACCCTCAAATTTTTCTTTTTCTTTTTTAAATTAATTATTTTTTTAAGTTAAAACAAATAATAATAATAATAATAATAAAAACAACTTAAAATAACTCACGGGTAGCATTAAATATTGAATAATTTAAAATATTAAATATTAAATAATGTTATCATCTATGTAGTAAAGTATTAAATATTAAAAATTGACACTACTACTATGCAAATATTAAATAATTTAATATTATCATCTTCTCCAAATAAATTATTAAAAACCTGCAACAAAAATCATCTACCTTAAGCAAACAACCAGCTCGATCATTCAAATTCAAGCCCTCACACTCGGGTAAATGTACCCGCAAAATGCTGCTACCCGTGAGTGAACCCGCAGTGACGGCGGCGTTGTACCCGCGTGAACCCGCGTACCCGACACCCTTACCCGAGGGTGCCCCCTTCACCCTAACAAGTTCAGTTACCTGGGGACAAAAGTAGTTAGAACTCATTCGCCAAGAAGAGTATAGATCAATCTAGGTAGACACTTTCAGTTCATTGATGTTTCTACTAGAATAATCTAAAGAAGTACCTTAATTTAAAAACCTTTGTACAAACATGTATAATTATGTATGTGTGAGTGTGCGTATATATGCATGTGTGTGCGCGCGTTAGCGCTTGTGCGACATGTATTTCAAATGACAAAAACCAGGACACATCTCCATAACGAATGAATCCAAACAATGATAGAAACAAAACTAACTTGAAAGACACTGGAGACATAGATTAGGTATTTTTTTTATATGTGGGTATTAATCCAATACATGCATCACAATAGGGTATTTTATTGCAATTGTTTCATAAGGGGGTTCTCACCCCTACTAAGAGCAACTTCATGGCCTTAAAACATGTGCACTGGCTAAGTCAGACGAGAAGTACGAGGTAATACGGAGATTGGGGAATCGTCCCTGGCACGAGCGATCTCTCGATGTAGTCAAATTAAGAAGTGGAATTGCCTGTGCCAGGGGTGACCGACATCTCAGGGGTTGTCAAATCAAGAATGGAGAAATCGCCTCTACCACGGGCAACCTCTTGATAGTCAAATCAAAAAAATCTATGGACTTTTGTTGGCTTTATTCAGATTTCGGAGGGATTTTTACTTATTTATTTATTTGATATTTTTATAGTTTAATAAGCGAAGTAAAATGACATAAAGAAAAGGAGTTAATTAATCAATAATTGGGGAGGTCATTGACGATTTCTATCTATAAATACCCCAAGCAGGCAAGCACCTTGTCTATCTCCATACAGAACAAAGTACCAACAACAAACACTTTGTTACTATCACTTTGAAATGGCTTCAAGGGCTTTAGCAACAACAGCTTTCCTCCTTACCCTCAACTTGCTCTTCTTCACCTTGGTAACCTCCAGTTCTCACACCCCCAAAGGCTGCCCACCACCACCACCGCCGCCATGCCCTCCGTCACCAAAGCCTCGTACCCCTTCCCACCCACACAAAGCCACCTGCCCAAAAGATACACTCAAGCTAGGTGTGTGTGCTAACTTGCTCAATGACCTTGTACACCTAGTCGTTGGAACCCCACCCAAGACACCATGCTGCACCCTCATCGACGGACTAGCCGATCTTGAGGCTGCAGTCTGCCTTTGCACTGCCATCAAAGCGAATGTCTTGGGAATCAACCTTAACGTACCGGTATCGTTGAGTCTGTTGCTTAACTATTGTGGCAAGAAGGTTCCATCCGGCTTCCAGTGTGCTTAGATTTATATCTTCTAGAATTGTGAAAGGTTGAAACTTTAATTTGTGTGTTTGGAATACGTATATTTGGTTATGATCGATACTTGTAAAGAATCATGGCTATATGATTCAAGAATAAATCTATGTCTTCTATTATGTATTTTCATGATATTTATGGAATCCTAAATGATAAAAATAATAACTGTTTTTAGTGATCGAGTACACTAGTACATATAATGGTAATTTTCTTAGAAAGTTTTAGGGTTTTCTTTTAAGTTCTATTTTTTTTAAGTTGGGATAACTTGCTTATATCTTTTAGTTTAAAATAAAGATGGTAAAAAAAAGTTTCCTTAAAAAAGTTTTATTTTCTAGGATTTTTCTCATTTTTAATTACATTTCAATACAATTAAAACTAAACTGTAAAAAACATCTGTAATTAAATGGTCTAACTACCCTCTCTACCAAACTAGATGCCAATACAGCGACTTGGAAGACCCAATTTATACTTTCGCGACAAAAATCGATCGTTAAATAATATAAATTAAACATAGTACAATAACTTATATTTTTTTTTGAAAGGCGACTTTCATTTTTTAAGTGGCAGTCGCATCTCTGACAAGTCGGAGACCCGTTACCCCTCAACCTGACCACTACGTTGTCTGAACCGGGCCCGCGGGTTCAGAGCGAGAGGCTAGGCTTTCACCGGGAAACCATGGAGCCTGCTGCCACTTGACAGCAGTTGCGCCGCTACACGGGCCAAACCCCGCTAGCGTAACGCACTCCGGACTAAAACATGCAAAACAATGTGAACATAAAAAAAAATTAATTATGTACTTCAAATTTGTGGCCTTTGTAAGTGTTTAAAAATAATTTTATGACTGTAAGTGTTGCGAAATAACAGAAACGCCACCGACATAAGTGTATAAAAGTATATTATAATCAATGCTTATGAAGGCATAGGAAATAATAATTTCGAGTATAGTTAAAATTATAAAAGACCGAAGATTAAAAATTCGAGATTTGTTTCCCTTTAGCTTGAAAGTGATAAAAAAATTTGGGGATCAATAAAATTCTATGCTGTTTAAAACAGAAGGAATGGAATATAACAACTTCTCCACTATTTAATTAAGTTGTGGGGACCTCAAACTATCTGTCTTGGATTAATTTAGATGTAGATTTTTAATGATTTTATATATTTTGAAGTGTGATGATTTGGTTTTAAATTATGATACACTTTTAACTGTTTGAATATGTTAAATTAAATGTAGGGCTGAGTTAAATGTTATAGTTTATATCATGACATTAAATTTAATTACTAATTCTTGAAAGAAATTATAACAATTTTAGTATTCTATATAGCACATTTTCAACTAGTTTTATTATAACTAATTACCTACGTATTGTTAATTATTTTATAAAGGTAACTCCAGTAACATGTAACACTTTTATTCTTTAATTAAAATTTTAAAAACTGACTTTTAAACTTCTTCTATAATATGTTTTAAATCATAACAGGGAAACATATATCTAATATTTATAGTGATAACGTACACTACATCATATCAATAAATAAAGGTAAATTGGATTTTAATAATATAAACTATAATTTATTGCTAACAAACTGGATTTCACTTTTTTTTGTCAAGTGCAGTCCTACTCGAACTAATAAGTTACTATGTTTGTTTATGATGATGTATCAATGACGTGTTTGTGACTTGGATTTTTTTTAAAAACCTTACGTATAATTCATGTTTAAAGACAAACCAATCTTACCTTACGTCTGCTCTTCTTCTTCTCCAACACGATTACATTCGTCCGTTCCACTTCCTTATCCGCGATTACTTACGCGTGTTCCTCGTCCAAGTAATCACAAGAAGAATTTCAAGATGAAGTTCGAAGGTAACAAATCAAGAAACAAGTCTTCATCCCTCAAGTGTGCGTCAAGCTCGAATGAGAAAAAGTACAAAGGTTCAAAGCCTTTATGTAGCAAGTGTAACCGTTATCATGAAGGAAACTGTAGAGAGTTCAAGTGCTTTAAATGTGGTAAACCAGGTCACAGTCCGAACGAATGCTCTGCACCGATCCGTTGCTTTGAATGCAATGAACTAGGTCACATGCGTTTCAATTGCCCAAAAATCAAAGGAAAAAAGCCTGAAGGCTCGAGAAAGGCAAAGGGATGATAATATATGCTTAACATAGAGGAAGCTCGTGAAGTAACCAACCTTTTGACATGTGTGTTCTTCATAAACCATCATCTTGCTAATGTTTTAATCGAATGTGGAGCTAGTAGAAGCTTCATATCTATAGCATTTTGTTCTCGTCTAGAAAAACCGACCCAAAAGTCAGAACAATTTTTTTAGAAAATAAAAGTCTAGGGGCTAAAGTGTAATATCCCAAAAATAACGACGAAAACAATAAGCGGAATGAAAATAAATAATGGGGTGCGAAGAGGGGGGGGGGGGGGCTCGTGGGCCGTCTTCCATGGGCCGAGAAGGGGTGGAGGTGGGGGTTTAAACCCTAGCCTCCACACACACATATTCTCCATATCCTTGTTCAAGCTCCACCCCATTTATAGAGAGAGAAAGCCGTAGAGAGAGAAAGCCATAGAGAGAGAAAGCTTCGGATTTGGCTAGCGATCGATCCTCTACCTTGCTATATCACTCGAGTAAAGATTTGATGAATGAAGGAATTGATTTGAGGTAAGAAACTCTCTTTTTGCTATGTTTTTTTATCGAAATGGGTTTTTACGGGTTTTGGCTAAAAAAGATCGGGTTTTTATGGGTCAAACGATGTCATACTTCAGATCTAGATTCACGAGGGGAAAATACACCTTTTAAACGTAAAAAGTTCCAAACTTGACGAATCACTCGATCCAGATCTGAAACCATGCAAAACTAGGGTTTTGTGGTATGAACTGAAGGTTCAAGGCTGGGGGATACTCGGGTAGGGTTTCACGGCTGGGAACACTCGGTTAGGGTTTCACGGCTGGGATTCTCGGGTGAGGTTCACGGCTGAGGGTTCTCGGGCCTAAGTTCACGGGTAAGCCCCCGAGAACTTTCCTTGAACCGTGAAACACCTAAATTCACGGGAAAGAGTCGTGTGCGCCTAAGGAGCCGTGAACTCCTAAGTTCACGGGAATAAAACCATGTAACCCTAGGTTCTCGGGATAAAGGGATGAAATGTAATAAATTGTATGAGAAGCTAAGACTAGGTTGCGTACATACAGGTTAGAAGATCTTTTAGAGACCTTTGACCTTGTTCATCTCATGTGAGTTTTAGAAGCCCTTCTTTAAATGCTTTAATTAATGTTTTTGGGCTGGTGTGCATACATACGAAATGATGTTTTACGAAACGATGTTTACAAAATGATGTTTACTACGGATGACGTTTATGAAATGTTTTGCCAAATAAAGTTTAGGAAAGGCTTACGAAAGAGATGATGTTTTGTTTAATAAAACGTACGAATGCTTTAACTAAAATGAAGTAAAGGTTTTATGAAAGTCACGAATGAACGAATCTGCCACGAGTTCCTACGGGAGCTAAGGTATGTATGAATGTATTGGCCTCAACCTTACAAGGGGCCTTTGTGGCTGGCTAACGGTTGTACAACTGGTTGATGATGGGTGACGACGGTCACCCATGGGATTACCGGGATCCCGATGGAAGGTACTATTCCTTGCGGGGAAATATTGCCTAAGGTATGTTTAGTCTTCCTAGAGGTAACGAGCCATAGGAGACTTTTGTAGGGTCTACCTAGAGGTAACGATCCTTAGGAGACAAATGTTGGTCTATCTAGAGGTAACGAGCCTTAGGAGACCTGGGTGACGGATGACTTAGAGGTAACGAGCCTTAAGTTCATCCGCTGGTATGCGATGTATGGAATTGACGGTTACGAGAAAGCGCAGATTCAGTTCATGTTGACTTATGTTATGATGCTATGTTACGATGTTTTGATGATGTTAAGTTATTGCATGTAACGTACTCTTTTGTTAAATAAATGTATGTTATGCTTTTGACAAAATGATTATGCTAAGGTTTTATTTAAAGTTAGAACTCACCATCGTAGCTGAGTTTTAGTGTGCACATTCAAGTTAAGGACAGGTACGGAGGGATGGTGATGCTTGGCAAGCGATGAAGACTTACCCGGCTGATATGATGACTGGCATCCCGTAACATTCTGTTTATGTTATATAATGAATGCTTTAGACAATGTTTACGCTTCCGCATGTCTAACAATGTTACGGTTATGTTTAAATGAATGTTTTTCGCTGCGTTATTTGATATTTAAGTTTAAGAACTGTTTGTGAATAAGTAAATCTAACAAGTGAGGCCTCGCGGGTTTGGGGCCTTACATAAAGTGTAATAACCCTAAAGTTGAAGGACTGAAAATGCAAAAATATGAAAGTTAAGCTGATAGCGGACCGCTAACGGGCTCCATAACGGTCCGCTACGTGCGGAGTAAGGTAATGATGAGGGAATGACACTCGTCCAACGTGTGTCTTGCTGACTCAGCCCTATGACGGACCGCCACCAGGGCGGGTAACGACCCACCAACCGCAATCAAGCTCGGACAACGAGCATGTGATGCATGTCAGCTGACTCGCGTAAAAGAAAAGAATAGCGGACTGCTACCCGGGACCATAACGGTCCGCTACTTGGGTAACACGCAGGACAACTGGATTGTGGGCGGTAGCAAACCGCTACCTGGGACCATAACGGTCCGCTACTTGGGCAACACACAGGACAGCTGGATTGTGGGAGGTAGCGGACCGCTACCACCCAGCTTAACGGTCTGCTACGGGTGGATAATTAGCCCTATAAATAGATGCATGAGCCGTTATGTGACAACTGATAATTTACCACATAATTATTTGAATATAATTATACGAAACTGTGCATATTAGACTAATTTTAATTAATTTGGTCTAACCTGGTTCAGTAGAGTCCAACCAACACACAACTACACGGGAAATATTAGAATTTTCCGAGACACAACGAACCCCATATCGCGTTGATGATAAACTAAAATTAATATTTAAACGGCTCAAAAACGCTCTCCATATATATATATATATTTATATATATGGTAGAGAATACCCACTTGAATGAAATTATAAATTTAAACATATGTCGGACGCGTATATTATCCTAGTTACTAAACTTATATTATTTTAACCAACTCAAACCCGACACGTAATAACAAGTGAAAACAACGACACGCGGGTATTATACCGGACTAGGAATGATCGGGTAACACTCCACACAACACCCACTACCCTACACCTCCTACCCACCCCCTCTCGGCTCTCCTATCCAGCCGTAAAACACCATCAAGCCCCCACCTTGTTACGACTTTGTGAGACTTCCTTATTCCCAATGATGGGATGCATGGTATGTTTCCCCAACACTTGCATGGTCCGAGATGTAATGTGTTTGATGTTCCTCCATTCACCTCAATCCAATGGATAACGTGTCTTTTTTTATGACTATAAATACATAGCCAAACTCATGGCAAATCACAAATCACACCCATACATTCTACCTTTCTCTGGCTCTCGGCTATACTACCATCTCCAAACATTACTCTTTTTTTGTGTTGATTGTTTCTCTTGGCTCACGGCTCCACAAGCCCATTCACCACAATCCACATTTCCAAGGTAACAACCAAAATTAATTTTCCTTTTGATTCTTTGTTCACGGCTTTTAATATCACACACATACATATTATTAGATCTTAAAAATCTATTCCAAACTCAAGGTCCAAGGCTTCCTAAGGTGATCTCGAGTGACAACGGGTGTTTGTGCAAGTGTTACGGGTCGTCAAGCGGTGAATCCGGGTTTCACGTTAACTCTGCCACCTTCTCTCTCGACTTTTTACGTGAGCACTCGACCTATTTTTTTTATCGTTAACAATTTATCGTTTTGTGTAATGACTTAAACCATTGATAATAAATGTATTTAGATGTCGTTTGTTGTAATCAAAGACTATGAACACCATGAACCGTCGCACCCCGTGTTTCCGCCCTAGGCGGGGTGTGACAGATTGGTACCAGAGACTTAGTTATAGCCAACTAGGTTGCATTATTAAGCCTAGACTATAGCCTTAGAAACAGGACACTAACATCTGCATTGCACAAATTATATGTTTGTACTAACCTTGAAATGTCATAGCCATGTCTCACAACGGATGGTTATCTGAATCCGACTCAGACGAGGAGCCAGCATCACCGGTATCCTCAAATAGCTTCATCTCTTGCACCACCAGCACCACTACTACCATCTAGTCCTAAGGAAGAGCCCATGATTGAGGACCCCGAGGAGGACCCTGAGGAGGTTCCAGAGCAGTTAGAGATAGATACTCAGGCAGCCAGCTGAGCCCGCAGTCCCCGATGAGACGCCAACTACTGTAGGAACCATTCGCCCTACTACTACCCCCTCCTACGTCTGCACCCATCTAGGAGGTGCCCACTTCCGCATCACTCCGCGGAAGAAGATCCTTCCGCCTCGCAAGAGGCCAGCTTCACCTACACTTACTGTTCCCGAGCCCGAGCCCAAGAGGGATAGGTCTACTTTCCCTACCCCAGCAGCCCCCGCACCTAGGAGGCTCAGATCCTCGTCACGATGATGGGGATGGGTAGCCCCCACCATTCGGAGGTGGGTGGACGAGGAGGGTGCTCTCTCCACTTATGAGGTGGGAGAGTCCTCCCGCACTCCTACTACCCTACCCGTCACCGGCCAGCCGATAGAGTTGACTGTCCGCCTTCTCGTAGCCCGTAGTGTCCGACACGACGACCGCCTCGACGATCTTCAGGATGACATGGAGCATCTGCAGGAGCACGTTCAGAGACTAGAGAGCTTGAGAGAGTGATGGCTCGACTGGATCTCGTCCAGTATCATGAGGCTAAGTCCGTGCTCAACGTGAGCACACGCCTTGATCACGTGGAAGACAATCTCGAGGCTATTACTAGCATCGGGGAATGGATGACCGATGCAGACGAGAGGATTGAGTGCCTAGCTGTAGTTCCGAGTGACTGCAGCAGAGCAGGAGACAGCCTCCCTTCGGGAGGAGCTACAGCAGGCACGAGTCTTCGCCACTATTTACGCCATCCTGGCCACCACTGCCACACAGGCAGGCTTATTCTCTCACCCTTCTCATGGACCTATGTGAGCGCGTTGTGCTCACTTAGCCTAGGATTTAAAACTGGTATCGTCAGGGCTTTGTACCCTGTCCATTTTGTATCATTTTGCAAAAATGTTTCAAGTTTAAAATCCATCTATATATTATGCATGTTTCTGGTGTTTGTGATTGTTGTGGTTGTTTACATTTCCTGCTCATGTGTTGACAATTATTGTCTTATATTTTTTTCTTGTCATCATACTAGAAAGAAAAACATGGCATCTAGAGGAGGAACCCGACTTAACACCCGACGAAACACCAAAAATGCGGAGGCGACACAACCCATGACAACTGCTGACATAGCCCAGCTAGTGGCTCAGGAAGTAGCCACCGCCGTCGCTTAAAGCGAGGCGAACCGGAACCCTGGATCCGAAAGCGGGTTAGGAAATCTGAGAAACGGCAACAGTGGAGCCAGCGGAGGAAATGGACACGGATCCGGAAACACCAACATTGGTAGCAACACTAACGAAAATGGAGGCGGATCCGGGAACACAAACACCGGTAGCGGTACTAACGGAGATGGATCTGGAGCCGCCATGGGTAAATTTAAACAGTATAAATACCTAACTTATAGGTAACTGTTTATGATTATTGTCTTAACTTGATAACCCTATCAATCCAGGAAACAACAACGCTCCAAAAGGTTGCACCTACAAGGATTTCATGAACTGCAAACCTCACCATTTTAATGGATCTGAAGGAACAATTGGTCTCATGCGTTAGATTGAAAAAATGGATTCGGTTATCAACATCAGCAACTGCGCCAATGACTGCAATGTCAAGTATGCTACTTGCACCTTCCAAGACCATGCACTTACTTGGTGGAACTCCTAAGTTCAGACATTGGGTATGGATGTTGCTTACCAGATGTCATGGGATGACTTCAAGCATATGGTGAATGAGGAATACTGCCCCTAAAATAAGGTTCAAAAATTGGAGAGTGAATTCTGGAATTTGGTCATGGTTGGAGCTGAAGTGGCAACCTACACCACTCGGTTTCATGAACTAGCCCGACTTGTTCCACACATGGTTAGCCTGGAGATCAAACGGATTGAGAGGTACATTTGGGGCCTTGCACCCTAGATTCAGAGTACGGTGACTTCATCTAAACCAACCACCATTGAGATTTCCATAAGGTTGGCACATAATTTGACTTATCAAGTTGTTTGTTCTAGAGTGCTAGTAAAGAAAGGTTCAGCTTCTACTGAGAAGAGTTTCAGTGGAAAAAGAAAATGGGATGGAAAGAACTCTAGGCATCAAACTCCCAAGAAGCCCGAGACCGTGAAAGCTTATGTTGCAGCACCAACTGCGAAGAATCAATATGCAGGAAAGCAGCCCAAGTGCAATAAATGCGGTCCCCATCATCTGAGTACTTGTGAGAGTTTCACCTGTACCAAATGTAAGAAGCTGGGCCACACGTCCAAATAATGTAGCGCCCCACTGGGCACTTCAGTAAGGACTGCCCAAATTTGAGGAACCAAGGAAACAACCAAGCCCGTGGCAGAGCATTGGTGATTGGAGCTGGAGACGCCCGTCAAGACCCCAACATTGTTACGGGTACGTTCCTTGTTAACCATCCCTATGCTTTCATTCTATTTGATACGGATGCTGATAGAAGTTTTGTCTCTGTCGACTTCAGTCCTTTACTTGGTATAGCACCCACTGCACTAGATAAGTCTTATGTGATAGAATTAGCCGACGGTAAATTAATCAAAACAAGAGAGATAATCAAAGGATGCTCTCTAAATCTGGGAGACCACACGTTCAACTTAGACGCAATGCCTGTGAGACTTGGAAGTTTCGACTTCGTCATCGGCATGGATTGGTGTTGTAGGGTCAAATATCCCATATGTGTCATTTTGTATACGTTTTAGTAGTTAAACTTTGTATATCGAGTCGGTTTTACATGTGTTTTGTAGTTTTATGAGTTACAGGGTAATTGAGCTTAAAGAGCGGGAGTATACGAAGAAATTAAAGAAGGTACAAAGCTTGGGAAGTCAAAGTCAAGATCAAAAGTAAATTTCTTGAGTTTTAGGTTCCTCGCGGTACGCGAGGACCTGGGAGAGTATTCTCGCGATACGCGAGGGAAAGAAAGAAGGGGCGCGACAATTTTGGCCTTCACGGCACGTGAAGGCTCGGCCAGGATGTCTCGCGGTACGCGAGAAATGGGTGTGTCGGCAAAATTAACCTAATTCCAGTTTTAAACCCACTGTGACTCCCATTCCCGAATTATCTTCTCCCCAGCCGTCCCAGAGGTGTTCTAAGGCTATTTTAAGCTTTTCTCGGCCAATCGTTCGTTTGTAAGTTCCAAGATTATTACTTTGGCGTTTGCTACAACCATGAGCGGCTAATCCACCTGTGATTGCTTTCAGGTGGATAGTTCGTCTCATTGAAACCTGAGTTTATGGTTTTTCTATTGTTTGATTTGTATTCTTAAGTGACAGTTTTAAATGCACGTACTTTTGATTAATTTAAACTGTTTTCTTGTGTTGAAGTTGTTTGAGTCGCCATCTGTTTTCGGTTTTCTTGAATCGTTAGCTATTTGGTTGATTTGTAATGCTTTGAATATGTGAATTGGTATTTGGGCGGACGAACGAGTCTTAAAAGATTGTCCCACATTTATCACTTTAATTAAATTGTTAGTGTCACGTTTAGTGGAATCAAACTAGATTAACCTAAAATTTGGTGGATTTGTTGAACTTGAACCCCGGAAGTGATTGCGTTTTCTCCAACTGTTTTCTTAAATTAAAGTTTATTGCTTTTTATAACTCTAAGTCTTTTAATTAATAAAGTTTGAATTTTTTTAGTAATAATTGAATTTTTTCTAAATAGTGTTTTCCACGAGTTCCCTGTTTTAATTAATAAAGTTTGAATTTTTTAGTAGTAATTGAATCCGTTTTCTAAATAGTGTTTTTCACGAGTTCCCAGTGAATTTGACAACCCTACTTTACTGTCTACAGTCTAAGGTAGCTAAGTAGTAGTTTTTATAAGTGTTTTTGATTGACCTGGACAACGCGGTTAAAATGGCGTCGTTGCCGGGGAATTTGTGTGTAGTGCTACTAATTGTGTGTTTACGTGTGTAGGGACAGTTTTATGCATATTAGGCGTTCAGGAAGAAAATCACCATTAATGTTTAATCCAGAGATAGAGAAAGCAGCAAAAGCTAACAGAAAGCTCCAAGGAACAGTTCAGACCTTCTTAGAGAAGCTTGACAGTCCATCTGTGAGGATGTCACAAAATCAACCAGAAAACCTAGATCCAAACCAAGGTGGGGGACCTATCCCACCTGTTCCACCACTACCAGATCTACTATTCCCAAACCATCCATAAAACCAACAACCACATAATCAAGCTCCTAGACCACAACAACCTCCACAAAATCCACCACTTCCACAACACTAACAACATCCACCACCACCTTTCCTTGATCACCAACACCATCCATATAACAGCTTTCTGAGCTATTCAGACTTTGGGGATAATGAACATGTGTCACCAGGACAAAGCCATAGGCCAGAGCACGGTTCTCAGCACGAGAACTGGAATGAAGAAGAGGAATGGTATGACATGAACCATTAGGAGGCATTCCCTCCCAGAAATCAAAGACATGATGTAGTAGATGGATGGGTTCAACCACAGCCAAGAGCAGAGTTCGGGTTTCAACCTAGGAACAACCGTCAGGGTAATATGGGGAACTTTGAAAGAGAAAACAGGTATAGGCAACCTCCTCAGAACCGTTAGAACTATAGAGAGGAGCAACCTAGGAACATGCACCTAGCCAGGCACGATCAAGGGGTGGACAGTCACTTCCTCCCTGCTCCAACTTTAAATGCTTCCCCGTCATACCACCAGTTCATAGGGGGAACGCATTCGAGGTCCGACCTAGATGTCTCGGGATATTCCCACACTTCTTTGGGAGAGCTACTGAAGAGCCTTACACTCATCTTTCAGAATATGAGGCTACTTGTGGGACAATTGGTGGTCAAGGGTTCCTAACCGCTGAGGTGAAACTGGTACTCTTCCTTTTTTCACTTAAGGATAGGGCGAAGCAATGGTTCTTGTCTTTGCCATCTGCTAGTATTACCACCTGGGCAGATCTGCAACAACAGTTCCTTGATGAGTACTTCCCACCTCATAAAACCAATGAGGCCAGAGATGCAATATGGGATTTCAAACAACAATCAGGGGAGCCTTTCTATGAGGCATTTAAGCGATTTAAAGAGTTGTTAAGGAATTGACCACATCATGGGATAGAGAAGTGGGAGCTGATCCAAGCCTTTTATGACGGGTTGTTACCTAAGGATGTGAGGGATGTAAACTCAACCAGTAACGGGTCCTTCTTTTTAAATCATGTGGATGACGACCGGGAGATTTTGGAAAGGATGATGGTGACATCAAAATGGCTATTATGCCAGTCGGTGAACAATTGTTATATATTTCAACTGAGCCATGGTTTGCTAACTTTGCTAATTATTTGGTTGCAGGAACTGTCCCTGAATTTTGGACAAAGAAAAAGAGGTAGCAATTTGCAGCCCAAGCCAAGCATTACATCTGAGAGGACCCAGATTTGTTCAAAGTGGGGGTGGATCATATCATAAGGCGTTGTGTCCCCGATTCAGAGATACAAGCAATGCTGACTCATGTGCATGCATCTGCATGTAGGGGTCACTTTAGTGACAGAAAACGGGGCAGAAAGTGCTAGCATGTGGCCTATATTGGTCGAAAATCTTCAAAGACGCCTTCGAGTTTGCTAAAAGTTGTGTTAATTGCTAAAAGATGGGTAGTATTTCAAAGATGAATGAGATGCCCATGGAACCGATCCTGGTGGTAGACATCTTTGATGTTTGGGGGATTGATTTCATGGGACCATTCCTAAATTCTTTTGGCAATCTATATATTTTGGTGGCAGTTGATTATGTTTCGAAATGGGTTGAAGCAATCGCCACCAGAACCAATGACCATAGTGTCGTTTGTAAGTTTGTTCAGTCTAATATCTTTTCAAGATTTGGAATCCCTCGTGTGATCATAAGTGATGGGGGATCACATTTCAAAAACTTTCACTTTGGAAAACTTCTCAAATGATACGGAATAGACCGTCGAATTTCCACGCCATACCACCCTCAAACTTGTGAGCAAGTCGAGGTATCTAATAGGCAGATCAAAGAGATATTGCAGAAAACTGTGCGTGCTGACCGCAAGGATTGGTCAACTAAATTGAACGATGCCTTGTGGGCATACCGCACTACTTATAAAACGCCTATTGGTACCACGCCATATCGATTGGTCTATGGTAAAGGATGTCATCTACCTGTGGAACTAGCTTATCGTTGTAAGGCCCTAAACCGGGCACCCTACAGTTGGTCGTCATAACGGGTTATTCTCTTAAAAACACTCATTTTAGGTATATTAAACTATAGCGGAAGTCTTTCTAAAAACATTAATTACTATTTAATGTCATGAAGTTACCTGACGAATGCTTGCACACCAATCCGAGTAGCACCGCTCCTAGGCCAAGATACGTCAACGCAACGCAACGCAACGCTTACCTGCAAAACAATCTATCGTACACATAAATTCAGCTACGATGAGTGAGTTCTAATAGTTTAGTTTAATTAAAAACTAACTCGTCTAAAAAGTTATTTGAACTTTACTCAGGACCCACGGTCCTTATAAATTAGATCCACAATTTATTAACCATTTGATAACTCCTGTTATCAACCGATATCCCATAATAACTCATTACCCATGACTCATCCCATAATAATAATACTCCCACATTATTACTAACTCAATACTTACTACACTAATAACTCATGCTCATGTACACGTATTAACTCGACACTTGGTTAACACAACAAATCCCTAAACATCAACTTACTCATCCTTGACCAAGGCTCTTACAAGTTAACTGACATAACAGTTGTAAGCACCACATCACAATCCTGACACAACGGTAAATCTAAATCGACTCACCACATTATTACTAACTCATGCACAATAAATATAACTCAACACTTGTATGCAATTTAACGCAAAAATCTAAGCACACAAACTCATACCTCATCGCTGCACCCTCTTCAGGGTTACCCTCGTCATCATTAACCTGCTCAAAGTTCGCCACCTTTGGTGACCTCCCGGAGAACTTAGTCCTCCACAATCCCGTTTGCCGTGTCACACAAACAACAATGCAAACACAATACCTGTCGTGTCACGAGGACAATGACACAATACACACAACACATATATAAACACATAACATTATACTTTATGTATATGACTCGTTAACTGCACCTGAACTTCACACATAACCCTAGGATAAGATATCCTGCACGTATTCGTAAGCGTTTAGCTTATATCCCGACTCACCCCGACTAACTCATAACACTGTGTCTCATAATCTAAGCACACATGCACACCCTGTGCACACCCTGTGACACCATCTAGTCATACCCGTATGACCTTTAGATACAATCCCGACTCACTCGTATTAGGTCACTATACGACCCACGACCATGTACCCACCTTTAACCTACACGTTCTAAGGACAACACATAGTCCTTTAGCCCCATATTTAATTACTTAAGTTCGTAAACTCATCGGGTTAGACCCAAAAACTCTTTATACATTTAACATAATAAAACACGTCATGAAAGTATGTACGATAGCCCCAAAACAGTAAAAACATTTAAAAGAGGGGATTAGAAACTCACTAGATATGCCAAGTCCCAGTACTTGCTCTGCAACTAATCCGTCCACGCTCGAACCCAAACCTGCCCATGCATGATCACATGGCCAAACACATTCTAATTTACATCGAATGATATGTAACAGTAGCTAAACCCCGATGCTCTTCTCGTTATCCCAACGCCCCATTTTCCACGTGACCCTCGTCTCACGGAGGTACGTACATTATAGTTCCTTCGTCCTTAACAGGACTTACGTGTCCGAGTCCCCGCTTACGTGCATACACACACTGGTACCATGCAAGTCCTAGTCCCACGAACACTCGCATACCCTATCCGGGTTCTCACGCATGTATGCATGCATGCGAGCCGGGCACAACCCTAATCGGGTGTAACCTGTTTCCTTCTCCTCCCTCGCTCGTTCCTGTGAACCCCCACCATCACCCGGTTTCACTGCCACACGAGTCCCCGCCATCCTCCAACCGTAAGTAACCCTAATCGGGTTACCATTTCATGCTCAACGCCACACACACCGTCCCCTACTGCCGTCCGCCACCGCGGAACGCTACCACACAGCCACCGTGACAGCCGCCACTTCTCCCTACGACCACCGTCGTTCCTTGCTACCCTCTTGCCGTCAACAACAGTCGAGAACACTAACACCCTAGTCGAATTCTTCCACCAAACACGAAGATAGTTGCGTACAAAGATTAAACAAGAGTTACCTTGGCTGGATGTGAAGTTCCCGCTTGAGATCGTCTCGGAATCTCCTACTCCGATCGCCTTTTTCTCCTCCTCTTTCTCCTAGTGCAGTTGCGACCCCCCTAGCCGAATGGGGCTAGGGTTTTCTCCTAACTTGGTTTTTAAATGATTAAGTTTTACACTCGGCTCCCTGAGTTCCCTTTTTGTACGTTTTGATCCCAATCCGTGTTTTAAACGGTTAACCGGTTCACTTTCAGGAGTTAAACGCACCTTTCATGGCAAATCAATGCATTGGCTACACTTTAATAAAGATTTGGGTCGCCCATTACCCGTTTCATTAATTTTTCGGAGTTCCGGGATGTTACAACTGTGCTTTATGGGCTATCAAGAATATTATTGCAGATTATGATAATGCAGGTAAAGAAAGGAAGCTCAGACTGTGCGAGCTCGAAGAGCTAAGAGATGAGGCATGTGAAAGTGCAGCTGCGTACAAAGCAAAGACAAAATCAGTGCATAATGCCAAACTGAAGAAGGAGACCTTGGAAGTGGGTCAGAAGGTGTGGTTGTACAATTCTAGGATCAAACTCTTCCCTAGAAATTTGAAGCGGAAATGGATGGGTCCTTATCTAATCACAAGAGTTGGACAATACGGAGACGTGGAGATTGAAGACTTTGAGGACCATCTAAGGTAAGTGGTGAATGGACACCGGTTGAAACCATACCTAGAGTTAACTGATATCAACGAACCGACAGTACACTTTGAGAGTTTCTTCCTAAGCACGGTTTTTGAGGTGGAAGAGGTAGGAGCAACATAACATCAGTCAGGTACACCGCATTTGGCTGAAGACGTTAAATTTAGCGCTCTTGGGAGGCAGCCTAAGGTTAGTTAGTTTTAATTCATGCCTAGTTAAATGAACGTTGTGGGTGTGTTCTCTAGAAACCCTCACGAGACTCAACTCGTCCACTCAGGCTACCGAGGGGTTTAAAAGGCTTGTTGCATATGCTAAATGCATCCGTGATTCGTACGAAAGTTAGTTAGGTTGTCATTTCTCTATTTTCTTTAGTAGTGTGCAATTGGCCAAGTGTGGGGACGTCTCTGGGGAGATCATGATTGGAATAAGTGTAATTGAGGGTAATACACAAACCCGAGTGGGGTAGGATGCCGTTGTAGAGTTTGTAGAAGTTTTTAAGTTTTTCGGTCTTTTCGGTGGTGTTTTGTATTTTTCTAAGTTTTTGCAGGGATTCGTGGCCATTTGGGGAGAAAAATCATTGATATTGACATTCCATGTATGTGTGCATATAATTTAAGTGTTGGAATGAGTTTTTTAAGAATTTAAAATTTTGAGTTTTTAAGATGTGAAAAATTTTCTAAGGCAAAAAGTTGAAAATTCGTCTAATCTTTCTGTTACTAGCATTTTCTCGCGGTACGCGAGAGGTTTTTGTCCTGTCCTCGCGATACGCGAGAGACAAAAGAAAGTCCGGACGTTTGTTTGTCCCTCGCGGTATGCGAGGGAGTCTCCCTGGGTTCTCACGGTACGCGAGGGGACCCTTTTTGGCCATTTTACCCTAATTTTTGGTTTTTGTAATTTTGAGTCATGTCAGTCCGTCGGGTCTTTTATTTTTGTTTTTTGCGTCTTTTCATTGAGTCGTTATGACGCTTGTGGGTTGTTGGATTTTTATTTTGCAGCAGATTTGGACTAAATTGCCCGTACTCAATCTCCATTCGGGTGGTGATTTCCGACTTTCGCTTGATTCTTGTGTATAATGCAGCCCACTTGTATCTGTGGAACACAATCGCGAATGAAATGCTATACGATCGTCTTATCAGCTAATTTTTTCTTAATTTTTATATTTTTCTTTCGTTTTAGAGTCGCTCTTCCTACATTGAGGGCAATGTAGAGTTTAAGTGTGGGGAGGGGAGACCTTAGTCCAGGTCTGTATTTGAGTCTTTTATTGGAGTCAGTTTGAGTCATAAAAAAAAAAATCTATCAAAATTTAAAAATTTTCAAAAATGTCCCTGGATTATAATTTGTGCAATTAAATGGAAAATGATAGTATAGTTGGAAACTTTACATGTTTTGAGAATTGAATTGAAATAATGATAATCAAATGCGTTTAATTTGTAACGTTTTGGTAGGCCCAGTCGACTTAAAGAGCTTAAACATCCTGATCGTGTATCTAGGCTTAAATGAATAATTAATTCAGGATGTCTTGTGGTTTCTCATCTTAGGGGTGTCGGTAAGGTCGAAACTGTCAAACATAGGATGATAGGTACCTCTATAAAAAAAATTATAAGTTTTTAAAATCTATTGGCACACCGCTTTCTTTTTATGAAAATAAATCCGAAAGTTGGTGGCTCCCGCATTCCATCATCCGCCGTTTTCATGAGCATAATTAATTAAGTTGAGAGCTTGATTTTGCCTACGTGTTACTTTCCGGGTTACAAGCTTGGTTGAAACGCCCATGGGCAGACTCTTGTGATTGATTATAAATGACTGATTTGGCTTATGTGTTACCCTCCGGGATAGCAACCTGGTTGAAACGCCTCTAAGTTGAGTTATGTTCTTCATTTCTTAAAAACTGAAGCTGTGTTACCCGCCGGGATAGTGACTTGGTTGAAACACTAATGGTTAAGGTTTATTCATCATTAATAAAAGCTCACATCATTCATTCATCGATCTATAATTCATTGATTTTTAAAACTTATAGATTAGTGTTTATAGTGGTGGGAAAATCTATATGGTTTAACCCAGGCCTTGATATAGTTTGAGATGGGATTAAGGTCAAATATCCCGTATATATGTGTCGTTTTCTATACGTTTTAGTAGTTCAACTTTGTATATCGAGTCGGTTTTACATGTGTTTTGTAGTTTGATGAGTTACAGGGTAATTGAGCTTAAAGAGCAGGAGTATAAGAAGAAATTAAAGAAGGTACAAAGCCCAGGAAGTCAAAGTCAAGATCAAAAGTCAATTTCCTGAGTTTTAGGTTCCTCGCGGTACGTGAGGACCTGGGAGAGTATTGTCGCGATACGCGAGGGAAAGAAAGAATGGGTGCGACTATTTTGGCCTTCGCGGCACGCGAAGGCCCGACCAGGATGTCTCGTGGTACGCGAGTAATGGGTGTGTCGGCAAAAATAACCTAATTCCAGTTTTAAACCCATTGTGACTCCCATTCTCGAATTATCTTCTCCCTAGCCGTCCCAGAGGTGTTCTAAGGGGATTTGAAGCTTTTCTAGGACAATTGTTCTTAGTTTTGAATGTTCGTAAGTTCCAAGATTATTACTTTGATGTTTACTACAACCATGAGCGGCTAATCCACTTGTGATTGCTTTCGGGTGGATAGTTCGTCTCATTGAAACCTGAGTTTATGGTTTTTCTATTGTTTGATTTGTATTCTTGAGTGACAGTTTTGAATGCACGTACTTTTGATTAATTTAAACTGTTTGCTTGTGTTGAAGTTGTTTGAGTCACCATATGTTTTCGGTTTTCTTGCATCGTTAGCTATTTGGTTGATTTGTACTGCTTTGCATATGTGAATTGGTATTTAGGCGGACGAACGAGTCTTAAAAGATTGTCCCACATTGATCACTTTAATTAAATTGTTAGTGTCAAGTTTAGTGGAATCAAACTAGATTAACCTAAAATTTGGTGGATTTGTTGAACTTGAACCCCGAAAGTGATTGTGTTTTCTCCAACTGTTTTCTCAAATTAAAGTTTATTGGTTTTTATAACTCTAAGTCTTTTAATTAATAAAGTTTGAATATTTTTAGTAGTAATTGAATCCGTTTTCTAAATAGTGTTTTCCACGAGTTCACTGTGGATTCGACAACCCTACTTTCTTGTCTACAGTCTAAGGTAGCTAAGTAGTAGTTTTTATAAGTGTTTTTGATTGACATTGACAATGCGATCAATTGGCTGTCCAAGAACCATGAGGAAATTGTCTGTCATGAAAAGATAGTTCGCATTCCACTCCCCGACGGTGAAACCCTGGCCATCCAGGGAGAGAAAAGTGGAGCCACCTTAAGGATTATCACATGCATGAAGGCTCGGAAATACTTGAGAAAGGGATATCATGCTATTCTAGCTCACGTGACAGAAAAGAAGCCAAAGGAGAAACAACTCGCTGACATACCAATCGTACGAGACTACCCAAAAGTCTTCCCCGAAGACTTGCCTGGACTTCCGTCCAGAAGTCTTCCCCAAAGACAACTTGAGTTTCGTATTGATCTGGTACCCGAAGCAGCACCGATTGCACGATCACCATACCGACTTGCACCGTCTGAGATGCAAGAACTATCCAGTCAACTACAAGAGATTTTGGATAAATGGTTTATCCGACCGAGTTTCTCACCATGGGGAGCTTCGGTCTTGTTCGTAAAGAAGAAAGATGGAACTTTTAGGATGTGCATTGACTACCGAGAATTAAATAAATTGACGGTAAAGAATCGGTATCCACTTCCAAGGATAGATGACTTGTTCGATCAATTACAAGGTTCTAGTTTCTATTCTAAGATCGACATACGATTAGGATATCATCAGCTGAGAATCCAAGAAGAAGACATCCCTAAGACAGCGTTTAGGACTCGTTATGGCCACTACGAGTTCCTAGTTATGCCTTTTGGCTTAACCAACGCACCAACAGTATTCATGGATCTCATGAATAGGGTCTGCAAACCTTATTTGGATAAGTTTGTGATCGTATTCATCGATGACATCTTAATATACTCACAAAGCAAAGAGGAACATGAACACCACTTGAGACTTGTCTTAGAACTTCTCAGAAACGAGAAACTGTATGCCAAATTCTCGAAATGTGAATTATGGATTCGAGAATTGCATTTCCTCGGTCATGTGATTAATGACAAGGGCATACATGTGGATCCATCTAAGATTAAAGCCATCAAGAATTGGGAAGCACCAAGGACTCCAACCGAAGTGCGAAAATTCCTAGGTCTGTCTAACTATTATAGACGTTTTATCTAGAATTTCTCAAAGATAGCCCAGCCTCTGACAATCTTGACTCAGAAAGATAAGAAGCTCGATTGGAACGACAAACAAGAAGCAGCGTTCCAACTGTTGAAGCAGAAACTATGTTGTGCACCTATCTTATCTCTCCCAGAAGGAGTAGATAATTTTATAGTATATTGCGATGCATCACACCAAGGACTTGGTTGTGTCTTGATGCAAAAAGAGAAAGTCATCGCATATGCATCCCGTCAACTTAAGGTACATGAGAAGAACTACACCACCCACGACCTGGAATTAGGAGCAGTCGTTTTTGCTCTTAAAATATGGAGACGTTACCTTTACGGTACAAAATGCACTATTTTTACTAATCATAAAAGCCTCCAGCACATCTTCGATCAGAAAGAATTGAACATGAGACAACGAAAATGGGTAGAGTTACAGAATGACTACGATTGTGGCATCCGTTACCACCCTGGTAAAGCAAACGTCAAAGCCGACGCTTTAAGCATGAAAGAAAGAACTAAAACCCTCAGAGTGCGAGCATTGGGAATGGCGATTCATTCGAGCCTTACCGCTCAACTACGCAATACCCAACAAGAAGCACTCAAAGAAGAGGATCTGAAAGATGAATCCCTGCGAGGTATGGATCAACAGCTAGAAACCAAATCTGATGAAGCCCGTTACTTCATGAACAGGATTTGGGTACCAAATTTGGGAAACCTTCGAGAGTTGGTGCTGGACGAGGCACACAAGTCCAAGTACTCAATTCACCCAGGATCCGACAGGATGTATAAGGATCTCAAGGAGTTGTACTGATGGCCCAACATGAAGGCAGAGATTGCCACCTATGTAAGCAAGTGCCTGACTTGTTCCAAAGTCAAGGCAGAATACCAAAAGCCTTCAGGACTCCTACAACAACCTGAGATACAACAATGGAAATGGGAACAAATTTCCATGGACTTCATCACGAAATTGCCCAGAACATCTAGTGGTTATGACACTATTTGGGTAATCGTCGACCGATTGATCAAATCTTCACACTTCCTGCCAATCAAAGAAACGGATAAGATGGAGAGATTGACACAAATCTATCTAAAGGAAGTTGTCTCAAGGCACAGAGTGCCAATCTCTATCATCTCGGATAGAGATAGTCATTTCACCTCAAGATTTTGGCAATCACTTCAAAAAGCGCTAGGTACACGCTTAGACATGAGCACCGCCTATCATCCGCAGACAGATAGTCAAAGTGAGAGAACTGTCCAAACCCTAGAGACATGCTTAGGGCATGTGCCATAGACTTCGGAAATAATTGGGATACTCACCTACCCTTAGCTGAGTTTTCTTACAACAACATCTATCACACCAGTACCTAAGCCGCACCATTTGAAGCACTTTATTGTCAAAAGTGCTGATCACCTTTTGTGCTGGGCAGAGGTTGGTGACAGCCAACTCACTGGCCCTGAAATCATCCAAGAAACAACTGATAAGATCTTTAAGACCAGAGATATAATCAAAGCGGCTAGGGATCGTCAAAAGAGCTATGCTGACATAAGACGCAAGCCCTTGGAATTCCAGGTAGGAGACAACGTTCTATTAAAAGTCTCACATTAGAAAGGAGTGGTTCGATTCGGGAAACGAGGTAAACTCAATCCCCGATACATCGGACCTTTTGAGATCCTAACAAGAGTAGGCCCAGTGGCTTACAAACTTAAACTACCTCAAGAACTCAGTGGTGTACATGACACGTTCCACTTGTCAAATCTAAAGAAATGTCTGTCAGACGAAACCCTCATTATACCACTTGAGGAAATTCACATCGACGACAAACTCCACTTTGTGGAACAACCTGTCGAAATCATGGATCGGGAAATCAAGAAACTAAAACGGAGTCGCATCCCAATAGTGAAGGTCAGGTGGAACTCTAAGCGAGGACCAAAATTCACTTGGGAACGCGAGGACCAAATGAAACTTAAGTATCTCCAGTTGTTCAACAATGCACCAGTTATAGACAACACAAACTTAGTTTCGGGATGAAATTCTTCTAACTGAGCGAGGATGTGACAACTGGTAATTTATCACGTAATTATTTGAATATAATTATACGAAACTGTGCATATTAGACTCATTTTAATTAATTTGGTCTAACCCGGTCCAGTAGAATCCAACAAACATACAACTACACAGGAAATATTAAAAACTTTCGAGACACAACGAATCCCATATCACGTTGGTGATAAACTAAAATTAATATTTAAAAGGCTAAAAAACGCTCTCCTTATATATATATATATATATATATATATATATATATAGTAGAGAATACCCACTTGAATGAAATTATAAATTTAAACATATCTCGGACGCGCATATTATCCGAGTTACTAAACTTGTATTATTTTAACCAACTCAAACCCGACACGTAATAACAAGTGAAAACAACGACACGTGGGTATTATACCGGACTAGGAATGATCGGGTAACACTCCACACAACACCCACTACCCTACCCCTACCCCCCAGCCACCCCCTCTCGGCTCTCCTATCCAGCCGTAAAACACCATCAAGCCCCCACCTTGTTATGACTTTGTGAGACTTCCTTATTCCCAATGATGGGATGCATGGTATGTTTCCCCAACACTTGCATGGTCCGAGATGTAATGTGTTTGATGTTCCTCCATGCACCTCAATCCAATGGATAACGTGTCTTTTTTTATGACTATAAATACATATCACGGCAAATCACAAATCACAAATCACACCCATACATTCTACCTTTCTCTGGCTCTCGGCTATACTACCATCTCCAAAAATTACTCTTTTTTTGTGTTGATTGTTTCTCTTGGCTCACGGCTCCACAAGCCCATTCACCACAATCCACATTTCCAAGGTAACAACCAAAATTAATTTTCCTTTTGATTCTTGGTTCACGGCTTTTAATATCACACACATACATATTATTAGATCTTAAAAATCTATTCCAAACTCAAGGTCCAAGGCTTCCTAAGGTGATCTCGAGTGAATCCGGGTCTCACGTTAACTCTGTCACCTTCTCTCTTGACTTTTTACGTGAGCACTCGACCTATTTTTTTATCGTTAACCTAGTTGGTGATATTATTATGATACGGTTATACGCGGTTCCTATTTTAAATAATTTACAAAAGACGGGTTTTAACGAAAGGAACGACGGGTAAAAATTATAAAACCCCGAAGTGTTATTTTAGCTTAATGATTATTATTATAAGGGTTGACATCCAATATTATTTTAAAATGAATGACAACATTTTATAAATTTCTTTTATAAAAACATGCATATATTTATATATTGTTTTGAGAAGGAATAATATATATACATACATATATATGCCTATATTTTTGAGTCAAGTGAAAATATGTTTAAATGATAAAATAATATAATTATTATTTTATGACATTTCACACCTATTTATAGTAAATATATATATGTTATATATTTATTAGCATAATGAATAACTTACACCGAAAATGAGATATTGACAACTAAGAAACTAAGTCATAATATTTATTAAAAGGATTTTAATAAATATAACTACTTGAACGACAAGTTATATCACCAACGGCGATCGAGTCAGACCCTTGTAGATTAGTATAAGGAAAAGGGTCGATACTTTAGGGTATTGGTCATGTGACCAACCCACTTCATAAACAACTACATAGGACCTAAGGTGTCTAAATAAATCTAGGGCACGGATAGGTCGGACACTCGTTGGACTGACTGCATACATACATCACTCACCACCTTGTTGATACAATGAGTCTTCACGGCCCCACTTTTACTTGTTTTAAATTTGTTTTTAAACATACGGGGGAGAAAACTTGCTCAACTTGACAACTAGACACAAGTACCTACATTCTTACATGAGTCAACATGTTTAACGCATCAAAGTCCCCTCTTATTCTGTAACTTTTAATTACGGTATGAACGTGGAAAGCACGAATAGATTTATTTGGGTTGACACCCCCATCTGTGATTAGTCGCGCTAACCTTGACTGGAGGTCAAATCGGGTGCATAATTTTCATCAAATATTACAATGTTTAGCATTAAGAACATTGGGTTAGAGGCACAACTAAAACGTCGAGTTCGGTTACGGGAGCTCATGGTAATAAAATAGACTTACACTAGTATCTTAATTAATGATAGTGGGACATCATTGTTCGGGTGAAACAATACACATCATTGTTCGGAGAAACAATACACAACTAGAAATCTTGTGCTCCAAACATCAAACATATCAACTAAACCTCTGAACTCACCAACTTTATGTTGACTTTTTTAAGCTTGTTTTCTCAGTTGACTAAAACATGAAGAACAGGGCATGCATGCATGTAGGATCTATTTTGAAGTTTTCTGGTTATAACCTAGGGCATCTAGGTCATACCTAACAAACTTGTTATTTAAGCCGTTTACTTGGTTAAGTGCGGTATTTTGGCATGTATTGTCTTGAAACAATTTATCGTTTTGTGTAATGACTTAAACCTTTGATAATAATTGCGTTTAGATGTCGTTTGTTGTAATCAAAGGCTATGAACACCATGAATTGTCGCGCTCCGTGTTTCCGCCCTAGGCGGGGTGTGACACGCACTTTTCAAATAAAAAATCACACAAACCACTACCACCCACACACCAACACGCAAAACAAGGAGGACGGAATGACGGTTACGAGTGCATAGCGTTAAAGTTACGAACTAGGATCGGAGGGACGTTTAAGCAAGACACGAAATTAGGAAACAACCCAAGGATAATGTAAGTATACTAGACCCGTACCTTAGATGAAATTATTATATACGTGAATACATGTTATGTGTAAGACTAAGGTACGGGGATGAGGAATAATGATGGGTTAGTCTAAACACTAAACTGAAATAATGGAGTAGCCACGGAATATTAAAAGGGTGGTGGGTAAGCCGCTGGTACATCCTATAGATAAACCTCTTTGATATCTCGGGGTAAAACCATTACAAAGGTTTAGGGGTATAGACTAAAGATAATAAGTGTGATGCAAATGCATATGAATACGTGAATGCATGACAAGGTGAATACATGAACGCATGATTATACATGCTAAATATGAATGTACGTGATGGAACGAGTCTAAACCCTAAAATGCAATAATAACGGAGTACTCACGAAGTATTAAAGGGGTGGTGGATATGCCGCTGGTACTTCCTATATATAAATCTCTTTAGTTCATCGTGGAGAAACCGTTACGAAAATTTAAGGTGAGGACTAGTTACGAATAAATCAAGAATACATATGTATGATGAAAATAAATGCTTGATACATTTAGGAGATTGTGAATCTAAGATACTCAAGGTCCCAAATGAAAAGAGATATCCAGCCTATAAGGTGGATCTCAGTAAAGAAGAGAACTAAAATAAAATATCAAAGCCTACGGGGCAGATCTTACGAATGAATAGGCCTTCATGGCAAAAGCAAGGGGCCTACACCGACGTGTGTAAGGACCTTGCCAATACCATGACCTAGGTACAACCTAAGATGGTCATAAGGGGGCCAGTGAGACCATAAAATAAATGAATGACGTGGCCAGAGGTACGTCCGGAGATGGTCACAGGGGCAAGAGTGCCACGAAAACTTGAACAATAAGAACCTAAAAGGTTCCATAATAAAATAAATGACGCAGTGTACTTACTTAGCGTAAGCTAATATAAAAATGTTTTCCAAATATTGCCTGAAAAAAGCACGTGGAATGAGGCTTTCTAAGAATGTGGCCGTTCGGAGTAGAGAATCCCTACTTATGTAAAATAGAATATTATTTGTAAAACAATATTTATAAATAAAATATACATGTGTCATCAAAGTTTTGAAAATTGGGACCAATTTCCGCAAATTAAAACTCTGATAAATTAACAAAAGGAAAGTAGGGTGTTTCAGTAGAAAACGCTAACCGACAAGAAACCAGTATAGAAACGATATATAGTGATTACGCCATTAGGATTGGTGATCATAAACTTTTGATGGGACTTCATATCTACTACTCTTCCCTACTCCTCCTTACCTACACCCTTACCTACACATGCGCCTACAACATCACCACCCTCCTTAACACCATCATCACCAACACTCGCACCATCCCCACCCCAGTACACCACCTTCTCATCCGATGGTCACCCGCTGTTGTGATAACAGTCTTCGTCCCAAAAAATTTCCTCGTCATATCCTCCTTCATATTTAATCCACTACTACATCTGAAACCACAACCTTTTCTCAAGCACTGAAATGGCCAATATGGTGGGATGCCATGCGCTTAGAAATTGCTGTTCTTCACTCTAACTGCACCTAGGTTTTAGTGCCTGCTCCTCCTACAACTAACATTGTTGGTTGTAAATCGGTTTACATGATTAAACGACATACTGATGGATTAGTTAGCCGATAGAAAGCCAGGCTTATTTGAAAGGGCTTTTCACCAGACAGATGGTATTGACTATGCTGAGACCTTTAGCCCTATTATTAAACCAACCACTATTTGATTGGTTTTATCCATTGCTTTCTCTCATAGTTGGGATATCAGGCGGATTGATGTCAGTAATGCCTTCCTTCATGGTGATTTATCCGAGACTATCTACATGGTACAACCTCCTAGGTTTGTTAACCCCTATCGACCATGTCATGTTTGATTGCTCAAGAAGGCTCTTTATGGCCTTAAGCAAGCACCAAGAGCTTGGTTTTCCAAGCTATCTTCTGCTTGACATACATTTGGTTTTTCTCAATGTATCTCGGATACATTCCTATTTATCCACTCACGTGACTCTGTGATGTGATATGTTTTTGTTTATGTAGATGATATTCTTATCATAGACAGCTCCTCGGTATTTGTGACAACATTTATTGAGCGCTTACACTCACAGTTTGAACTCAAAGATTAGGGAATTTTAAGCTCATTCTAGGCTACGTTCGCTGGTGATGTTCTTCGGCTTTCACAACAGAAGTATCTCGTCGACATTTTACAACACACCGACCTTAGTTAGTGTCGGCCGTTGTCTACTCCTATGTCTTCTAGACACCTACTGACAGACACTGAACCATAGTCAAGCGCATTCTACGATATCTTAAGTTTGGTAAATACACCCAATTTAAGTCATATTTGACAATTTTGTCGACAATACTCAATTATTTAATTAAATTTAATATTCTATATTATTTTCAACCATTAAAAAAAACGCAAGTGAACCATCACAAATTCAACTTTTGACAAACAAACCCGCGGCATGAATAAAAGAGTCCACATGATTCCAAAATAGTATGAGATGTGTATCATAATTTCTTTGATTTTCCCAATAAGTTAAACATTTATCACGGGAGACGGTTTAGAACTCTTAATTAACAATTTAATAATTAAAGATGATTTTTACTTCATATAATTTAAGTTGCTTGGTAGGGTGTCTAGATTTAAAATTCAATATGTTTAACTAATTCATCAATTATCTAGTGGTTTAATTGTATGGTGCTTACTCTTTATAAAAACGGTGTCTGTTCAGATCCTTTTAAGTTTTAGATTATGTAATATGTAGGTGTAAATTTTTTGTTAAAGAAAAAGGAGATATTCTATAACCGATATCTTAAATACGTCAAATCAACGTCAATTTAAGGTGTCTTTTAATTAGTAGAGTGATTGTTTAAGTATTGGTAATAAATAGTAGGATTTATACTTGCGCGTGAGTGTTGTTAAAATAAGTACGGTAAAATAGGATTCTAAAATTATATAAACAATCGTAATTGACCGATTTAATTATACGTTGATTAACTTTTATCTTTTTGAACGGCGTGGGCTCAACTGGCACGTCCCACCAGGGGAGTCTCGTATATCAGTCTACCCAAACAACCCCCAAGGAATTCGAAATCTGCAAAGGGTGTTCCTAGTTTTATGAAGTGCACCTTATAAGATTTGAACCCATGACATCCACAGATATACGTTGATTAACTTAGAGGTGTAGCGGTCTTATGATGTATTCAAGGTGTTAAATTAAACTATCTGTAATAACGTCCTGTCATGTCAGCAGAAGGGTAATCAGCAAACATAATCACTAAGGTGCACAATTGTTTCACTATAAACATTAAATTTTAAATTATTAACTAATCATTATTTAAATAGTTAATTTCTTAAATTTATTTCATAAAATAAAAATAATTGAACATAAATAAAACATTAAATTCATAAAAATAAAAATAATAGAATATAAAAAAACATTATTTTCATGAAATAATGATAAAAAAATAACTGAAAATTTGACTATCGATATTTGTTGCTAATTTCTTCTTTCCTCTTTTCTACAAGTTCACAATCTATCATCGTCAAATTGTCGATGTTAATCATGAGGTATCTCATATCAAGGTTCTTTTGTTTTTCTTCTTTAAACCCAGATAATTTATCAAGTTTCGAGTCTGATTTATCAAAAATATTTTTGTACTCCGAGACGTTTGAAGTTTTTTCTCGTTTCCTTTTGTTATTTCTCCCGGGAGGACGAACCGATTAATCCAATATGTCAATCCCATCATATGTATCATTTAGATTAATTTGGGAATGTGCATCCAATGCAGCTTGAGATGAAGTATACTCGTTGGACGAGGATTTTTTTGTCTGTCTAGACGATTGATGTCATAATTAATTTTTTTTATTTTAAATGTAAAAAGATATTTTTTTTTATAATTTAAATCGTTATACTTACTTTTAGCTTATAACTTTTAAAATATTATGTTTATTTTATGCGAGCCACCACCGCATGTGGTTTTTTTCATATTTTTTTAAACTTTTTTTTAAACTTTTATTTGTTATTATGTAACTTCTTTTTTATCTTTGTTTGTTTGCGCTGCCGTGTTGACTTTATTTTTTCTATTGTGTCTACATTTTCATTTATTTTTTTTAAATCGGCCCGTCCACCACCGTGTAGCGTGTAAGATAGTTTTTTTTGAAATTTATTTTTGGTTCATATTTAAATTTATGTGAAATTTACACGTTTATAAATACGAACAATATCATAAACTGCATCCATTTTCATAAATGCTGTAGAACTTGCTGAATTTAAACTTAAGAAAAAAAGTATACATAAAATTAATCCCTTTATGTAGCTTATATATCCCTATTATAATAAAAAAATAAATTTTTTACCACTTGTCATCACCATATTCATCCTCACAACTTTTTCTCCCCCAAAACCACATTTACATCCACTATTAAATCTTTCCATATTTTGCTTAACTTTTTTAAAAAATTACATAAATAAATATTTTACCAAATTAATTCATCATTATTACCATTGACTCAAATTTATTTTTAAATTATCATCAAAAATGAATATTTAGAAAAAATCAAGAATTAAAAATATAGGAGATTTAAAAAAGACTACTTTTGTATTTAAATAAATATGTGTTAAAATAAAGTTTACTAATATTTAATTAGTAGGTTTTTAATTAAGTTTAATATTTATAAATAAATTTTTTATTTTGATTTTAAAATTTTAATAGTTAGTTTTTAATTAAAATTAACAAACTTATAAATATTTATTTTTAAAAGTGTATTATATTTTAAACTTAATTTTTTTTAAATGACGAGATTTTTTTTTCAAAAAAATATGTTTGGCTTCAATTCTAATTCATTAGTTTTAATTTTTTTTCATATTTAATTTTGAAATTTTAAATTTAAATTGTGTTGATATATTAAGGAGTGCGGTTTTAAATTTTGGAGTTTAAAATTTTGAATTTAAAAGACGATATGTAGTTGAAATTTAAATTTTATTTTATTTTAAATGAGAGATTAAATATTAAAGCTTTAGCGAGATTTTCCGTATAAAATATGAGATTTAAAAAAATAACTTAATTTTGATACGTAAATTTAATTACAACTTAAGCATTTGTAAATATGTTACAATATCAAGGTTAAAGTTTATACAAAAAGGCTGATAGAGTTCAAGAAACTAATAAAATGGATAAACAACGTATGTAATGAAATCGTTGACAAATTTGATTATATTCGATTTCTTTGACTCCATACTGTCTTCAATCAGGTTCGCACCGTTTGTGTCATATTTTTCGAACGGTTTTGACTATTTTGTGATTTCAGACATTAAGGAAAAGAAACTCTATTCTTTGTTGCATTTAATGGGTGTTAAACATTGAAAAGTTACCAATATCACGTCAAATGTTGTATACAATGAAGTATTTTCAAATTTGTAAATAATCATTGTAAAGTTTCATTTGACATGCAATTTAATATATTGTAAAAATACACCACTTATGAAATGTATTTTCAGGTTTTTTTTGATGTTTTGATTACTATCATCCATATAATCTTAACATTTAACAAAATAAAAAAGTTACCAATACAATATCAAATTTGTATAAAAAGAGATGTTAAGATTGTTATCAATATAATGTTAACGTTTCACCCCATGTAACACATGGGGTTAAAGCTAGTAAATTTATAAACATATAAAGATACCGTTTGCACTCCCATCTACTTCATTTGAGTCGTATTGTATGTTTTATGATTGAATCAATACGTTTCTAGTGAGAATCATCTATACTATATAATAAATAAAGGTTTTGATGGACACTTGTTATTTCAATGTTCATCTAAAACATTTTTTTTCGTCTATCTCTCCTATTAATTATATAAATTTCTTTAATATTTTTTGTTTGCCTCCTCTTTGTCGTATTAAATAATAATGATTTTAATAATTATTTTATTTTATTCACTAAAATATCATGTATGAAACACAAAATAAGGAAACATATAGTGGGGAATCAATTTCTTCCCTTTCATATTTAATCTATAAATTACATTATATAAATATTATAAAATATTCTTAAAGTCATCTATACTTCTATATCTATACTATATAATAAATAAATGTTTTGATGGACACTTGTCATTCTCATGTTCATTCTTAATATTTTTTACCGTCTCTCTCTTCTATTAATTACACAAATTTCTTTTAAAAAAAATATATTTTTTGCTTCCCTCCTCTCTGTCCTATTAAATAATAATGATTTCTATAATTATTTTTGTAAAACGTTTTTTATTTTAAAAAAATTAGTTCGTTCATAAAACATTTTTAGAATTTGAACATTTCTTTTATTCTTTTTATAAAATATTTTTAAAAAATAACTATATAACGTTTCTAAAATTTGTATTAAAAAACTATGTAATATGTCATAAATATGTAATATGTAAATCTTTATTACTAAGTATATATAACACTGCATTTATTCACCATGCGTAGTATACCGAGTTTCTAACTTATATTATAATAAATGAACAAATATACTTGCTAAGTATCGACTTCTGCCGAAGTCTATATTTTTGTTTTCCGCTCCTCTCTCATATTAAATAATGATGATGTTAAATAATTAAATATATAAAATTTATTCTAATATTTTATTAAAAATTACTAAATCATAAGAAAATTGTAATTATATCTTATTTTAAAATAAATTTTTATAATTCTTAAATCTTCATTATTTATTATTCATAATTTTTAAATCTTCATTATTTATTATTTCACTGATAACTGATAACATCCAACACATAAATCTTCAAAGAAACTGTTGTTTTATAACAAATTGTATTTATAAAACCTATGTAAATACATGGGTTTTAACCTAGTACTTGAATATGCTCGCATATAATGTAGTAACATTTATATTTTAAAAGAATGAAGGTACATTTTTCAATTATTTGTGTAAAAAGCTTGATTTTAGCTTTTTATAGAAAATTACATGCATGTATTTTGGTAAAATAACAATATGCCCATTTATTCCTTAGCAAAGGAGAAGACTTCTGCTGCCCCTTAATTGACTGATCACTCGTTTCGATCAATTTCCATCCTTTCATCCTAGACAGTAAACAACACGTACAAAAGCGAAAGAAATAAACAAGAACTTCAAATATAAAATTTCATTCCCACAAAATAATTATTCAAACAGTCATTACAAAGAAATTAAAACGCTTTCTCCCATTGTGGAGATCAAACAGTAAACACTCACAATCCAAAACAACACACAAAAGAAGGTTACGTAATCGTTTACGCACACACGAAGTCCTTTGGAACTTGCTTGGTACAAACGTTTAGAAGCAAACTGAGAGACAGTGGCACATTTAGGTTGATTCCAAGAATGTTAGCCTTAATAGCAGTACAAAGGCACACAGCAGCCTCAAGGTCAACAAGGCCTTCGAGAAGGCTGCAACATGGCTTAACTGGTGGGTCTCCAACTACTAGACCAAGTAAATTGCCGAGCACATTGGCGCACACACCTAGTTTAAGGGCGTCCCTAGGACAGGTTGCAGTGGATGGGGGCTTCGGTTTTGGTTTGGGGCTAGGGCAGCTGTTACAACCGCTGGCTAGTGCAAAAAACAAAAGGTTGAGGGCTAGAAAGAGAGCTAGTGGGGTATTGGTCTTTGAAGCCATCTTTCTTAATGTGTTTATGAGAAAGGGTTTATGAAGGAATGGAATAAGAGTTGGGGGATGTGTGGGGGTTTTATAGGAGAAAATGGTTACATATTACATAATTTATTTTTAGGAAGTTTTTTTTATTATTAAACGTATCTTTTATGTTTTGAGCAAATTACATGAAACTAAAATTACAAAGATTCTTAATTAATTTCATATATGATCACATTAAGTCAAACAAGTATATATCTATACTATATAATAAATAAAGGTTTTTTAGTGCCACGTGTCGGCTCCATATTTATTCTCACCATTTTTTACCGCATCTCTCTCTTATTTAATTTACTTCTATTTTTTAATTATAATATATTTTTAAATAAAATACTAATTATACTAATAAAATGCATTTATTTTAAATTATCCCTTATTATAAGAAACTTTGAAATTTAATTATTTAACTTTTATTTCAATCAAATAGTAAATAAAAAGTCAAATTACATTAAATAGTAATTAACGTATTTTCGAAACCCAATTATATATTAATTTTTACATATTTTAGGTTTTTTTATATCATTAATATATGTAATATATTTTTACACATGTAAAACACATACATAAATATTTAAAAATTTTATATATTGATATTTTTTAATTTTCACACCGTGTGTAGACACGGGATCTAAACTAATATATATATATATATATATATATATTAATAACAATTTTTCATACTTAAATACCACCTAATCTTTCACTTATAATCATCTAAACATACACCACTTTTGTGCAGGCAAACAAATGTATATTACGGAACTAGGTTATATACCCCGTGTAATTATTACACAGGTTAAATAAATAAAATATTATATATAATTATTAAAAAAATTTACATATTACATATTTATAACATATTATATAGTTTTTTAATATAAATTATATAAACGTTATATAGTTATTTTTTAAAAATGTTTATAAAAAATGAAAGAAATGTTCAATTTATAAAAATGTTTTATGAACAAACCTATTTTTTTTATATAAAAACGTTTTATAAAAATAATTATAGAAATTTTTATCATTTAATAGGAGAGAGAGCCGGGAAACAAAAAAATTATAAAAACAATTAAAGAAGTTTATATAATTAATAGGAGAGATAGGCGAGAAAAGAATTTTGAGGATGCATAGGAGAATTAGGGATGAGATTTTTTTACTGAATACCGATACTATACCGATACCATACCGATACCGTACCGAACGATCATAAGCGGCATCGGTATCGGTATTGGATTTTTAGAATTTTGGTATCGGTAAATAACGGTATCGGTACCGGTATTTTTCGGTAAAAATCGGTATTAATACCGAATATAACTATGGAATTGCAAGAGGTTTTTTTAGGAAATATTTAAGTTTACTAATTTATGATAAAAATCTCATCCCTAATTACTAGGGCCTGGCGTCCAAAAAAAAAATACTAGGGCCTAATATTCCATAGTTATTTTCATATCTCTAACTATTTTAAATCCCTGAAGCATCCTTATTCCACGCCAATACTCTAAACATCTGCATTCCAAGACTCCAAAGAACATCATCAGATTGATATTAGGTCAAAACAAAAAGCGGTACTAAAGCGGTAAAATACCGAAATACCGGTACCGGTACCGACACCATACCAATACCAAACTGATACATTCGGTACGGTATTCGATACCCACTTTTCCTCAAATTCGGTATCGGTATTTTCGGTTCCGGTACGATACCAATCTCATCCCTAAGAAGAATGATAAATGTCCAGCAAAACCTTTATTTATTATATAGTATAGATTTAAATAGTTTTGTTTCTCAATTAAAATATTTTATTTTTTATATTTTGACAATAATTTAATCAGATTTGTCATTATTTTATCATCATTATTATCATTCATACATTTGTAGTTCTATGTAATCCAAGTGGGGCTTGGCCAACTACACATGATCTCCAAATGGGTGCAATTATGTTATTGTAATTACTTGTAATAATTCGTTTACATACTTTTTCATTCAAAGACATGATAACTTTGTACAACAATCTTGAAATGATTTTCATTTCTGAAGGTTATGAATCAAATTCGCCTATCAAACTTATAAATTCTCTATTTTATTTCTTGATGTTTTGAGGTTTACTTTCACATTATCTTGAACTTTGGGATTACGAGAAACCTAAGGAGACAACAATGCTATTGAAAATGAATCTCTGAATTTGTTCACTTTGGCACTAAAACCAAAGAGAAGAAGTAAAATTAGGAGAAATATCCTCAATGATTTCTTTATTGATTTGAATCAAATGATTACACACAAATTACTAAGAAAAATAACGTCAACAGTTATATCCGCTCTATACATACTTATGCTAACTAACTCCTGTTTAAAACGATTACAAGCAGAAATTTTTTTTTATCACTAAACGCCCTAACTTTAGCATAACTAGGCAAACTTGATCAATCTTAGGATTAACTTTCCTTCGGTTGACACTAACTTCCATGTTGCTCCTATTGCTCACAATAAGTTCCTAGCGAATAGTACATTGCTTTCGAGCATCATCTATTACCCTAAATATTTCAATTGACTATATGTTTGACTTTAGAAATATATTCCAATAATCTCCACCTTATTGCAAAAATCCAAACAAAACCTATTCAACATATTTAACCACTTTAAACATGCTAATGTCAACACTATTATCATCAATATCAAATTAATTGACCTTCAGCACCTATGAATTGTTAACATCCTTGATGAAATTTAACCTTACATTGATATGTTTGGTCATTTCATGATACATCTAATTCTTTTAAAGATGTATTGCACTCTAGTTATCACATAAAACCAATGCATCCTTAATCTTAACCTCAGGTTAAGTCACAAAACCTTTAAGCCATGTAGTCTCTTCCACTGCTTTAGTCCAATATATATTCTTAACTTCTGTAGTTGATCAACTATAATATGTTGTAGTGATGCTTTAAAGTATACTTTAGGATCCATTTTACAGCCTTTCTAGTTCCTTTTTCTAGGACTTGCCTGAAATCAGCCTATATCTGACGTGGTACACACCGTTAGGTACATTAGACTTCCAACACCATTAGCATATGGAACATCTACCATTAGCCTTAATGTCATGCACATATTTACACGCTACAAGCGTATCATCCACATTCAACAAGTAGACAAGCTCCCCTTCTATCTATTCTCTAAAGTAGATGAAGTCGTCATAACTCCTCATTTAAACCCATGAGTGACAATATACTCATCAAACCTTTTGTACCATAACCTAGGTGATTGTTTGAGACCATACCAAGATTTATTTTTACAACAGACACACTTTGTCTTCGGAACCCTAAACCTCAAATCCCTATTATTGCTTTAGGTAATGTAAAAATATAGTTTTGTATCCGGTTGCTCGAACACACAGTTTCTAGCTTGAGTTAAGGCCAATATCACTCTTATGGATGAGTGTTTCACCATAGGCAAGAAGATTTCATTGTAGTCAACCCTCACTCTTTGTGCAAAACCCCCTAGCCACATGTCTAGCTTTAAAAGAGTTTTTCTAAAATTATATAATTCCAGTAATTTTCAGAAACGACGTGGATTTAAAAACATTTCCGAAAACATTCATTACGAAATTGTATCAACCAATTGTCAAACCTTTAAGATAATGTACAACACAAAACTAAAATAAATAAAAAAATCTTTTCAACCAAGACTAATACCATTACTTATAAATAAGGAAAATGTATTTTCCGACAAGACATCGAACAAAATGCTACAAGTTCTATAAATTGAATCACAATTACAAACAAATTTTTCAATACAAGCAAACAAGATCAAAGGCCTTGTAAATGGACAGCAAATATGATTCTTTATGTTAGAAGTCCTTTACAATCACATTTGACAATTTTGTAGAATATTGATCACTTATTTAATCAAATTCAATATTCTATATTAGTCAAAAAATTTATATCTCGACAATTAAAAACTTAATTAATTAAACCACCACAAATTCAACTTTTGATTTGACAAACAAAATCACGGGCATGAATAAAAGAAAAGACAAGAAACGTGAATTAATTAGTTGGAAAACAAAAGGAAGCGTACAAGAATTAGCTGGAAATTCTGAATTTTTATTGTTGCATTTATCCATAATACATATTTCGAATGGTTATTACTATACATCCTTATCACACTGGGGTTGGTGACGTAGAGAAAAATTCTCTAAAAACACCAAGATTTAAGATAAGTAATGAATTCAAGTCCCACTACTAACAGCAATTAAGAAATTTGTCTTTCAAACAAAAAATTACTATACATCCTTATATGATCTCAATTACTATATATCATTATAATAATATTTCTTATAATAATAAATAAGGAACTCATATGAGAACACGTGTCATTCTTCTATATCCTCAATTTCTGATTTTCTCTTTTTTTCCTCCATCATCTCTTCAAATTTTGAAGTTTCCATATTTACATCTGTAAAATTTGTAAACTTTTTATAAAATAAAATGGTTTGATTAAAAAATAAAATAGGTCAACTAAAGTTGTTTTTTATAATTTTATGTATTTTAAATCATTAATCAATATTTGGTTAATCATCAATTAAGTAACACATGTCTTCATGTGTAATAATTCTAGCTTTTAAGATTTTTTTTTTCTGTTTCTTTACATTTTTAATATTATTACTTTATTACTTTCTTAAAACTTAATATATTGTTTTATAATTTCTAAATTTTTATTACTAACTATTTAAATTTTTTTTATTCAACCCATGTATAATACATGGGTTTCTAACCTAGTATAATTATAAGTGTGTGAATACTGCCATTGTCATTAACCTACTGCCATGTGTCCTTTTATTAATTATTATTAATATTATTATATACAACACACGAGAAAAAAAAACATGACTGGAACTAAACAATACGTCTAACTGGAAAAAAATATAGTATCAAACATTAAAAAAATTAGAACATAAAATTACGTGTTATTGGAACTAAAGAGTTAGGGATGGAATAGTCACGATATATACTTCTCTTTTTAAGCTACGAACTCACATGGTAAAAATAATCAAACTCCTTTGTCTTCATATCTATTTCATTACATCTGCCTGGTACATCATCACAAGCCATGTGTCGTTGGTCATCACGTGTGTAACGCAACATCATTCTGACAATGGAAGATGATGGATATGAGGAAAAGCCGCTACCTTAGTCCACTTGTCGCCATCCATCTTCCACAGATCAACCACTAAATCAGGGAACCCGTAGCTAACAAACATTTGAAGTTCGATTTTAACACTCACTAAATTTCCATGGCAAATACCAACAGTTGGAACGCTAGGAAATTTTATACCTTAAAGTTTTCTAAATTAACATCAAAATCAATTGTCATATTTTGACCGCCAGCCATTCTCTTATTACATTTTATACTAGCATAATTTTTCTAGTTGAACATTATATTTGGTCCTATTACATTTTATACTACCATAATTTTTCTAATTGAACAAAAAGTTGGATGACTATCCATGATCGAACAGTGAATAGTTTTCATGGTTGTTGATGATTGATCATTCGATTATTCAATGTTTGATCTTTATTGATGAATTATGGTTTGATTTTAGTAAAATAATAGACATATTTTTTTAAATATATTGACATTTTAGAACTAACATTTAATTATATGTTTGAATTTTAAAGATCATCAAAATAAACATTTTAAAATGGACATATATACATTAACAAACTTTATGTTATATACAAAAGAATGTTAAATAAAAGCAACTTTAATCATTAAATTATAATAACCTCATTTATACTTATCTTTATTTTTCTAAATATAATAAAGAATGTGGATTTAGAACCGACTCTATTTCTCTCTCAATACAAGTGATTATTTTTCATGTATTACGTATAAATAGTTATATGATATCCTAGTTAAAAGAGATCGCATATTATGCAAATTAAAATATATGTATATATATACTTAAACTTTTTTATATTATATGTTATTAGGTTATAATCCCGTGTATTACACGGATTGTATATTAAAAACGGTATAGTTCATAAATCTGTAAATACGTTAGATGAGTAGAATTAAAAATAGCTCATAATTTTTTTTTCTATTTGTAAACTCTTTTCCCTTTAAATCCTTGCAAATCAATAGCCTTTCTTTTAAAATTAATGAAACTAAAAATAAACTCAAATAACACATAAATATACATTTTAGACTACAACATATTATGGTATGCAACCAAAAGAAAAATTATTTAACATCTACTCATTAAATAAAAAAGAAACCAATTGTGACTTCTTCATCTAATACAGAGTAGAACCCTCATAATTAATGTTTCTAATGATTTAATTTTAATTAATATTAAAGAAAAGTAATTTTGCAAAATTTATTTTGCATTAAATGATATTAGAATTTCGTGTATTACACGGGTTGAAAACAAAAAAAATGATAAACTGTGTACATAAGATATAAATCTAAAATCTGAAGGAAAAAAAACTTTATATAAAAAGTAGGGCATTAAATTGGTTAAATACACCTGACAATGAAAAAATAAAAAGTGTTTACATAACTCATAAATCTCTAAAAATTTCTTTGTATACGACATTCAATTGGTTGAATACATCTGACAATGAAAAAGGAGTTTACCACAATAGGACCTGAGACTTGGGAGAAAAAAATGTTGACTTTTTCGCAGAGGTCTTCAGGTTGGATGGTGGAGAGCTCAAGGAATAATAGAGGAGCACAATAATCTACTAAATTGATGCACTGCACAGGATCAGAACCTAAATAAAATTCATCATAACCAACATTGAAGTTTTTTGTAAATCGAAAACGATACGAACCGTATCTTCGAGCTTAACTTCATTTCAAAGTGAGTCCACGAAGAAAAATTAAAAACAAAACAAAATTAGTCAACGAAGAAGGATGATGCGATTAGAAATTGATTGTAGAGTAACAAACCAGTCGGAGACGAAGACCTTGAAACTTGAATCTGAAGTTGAAGATCTTGAGGAAGTGGCTATAATAGGAATTTGTTAAAGTAGGGTTTGCAAATGAACATGCAAAAGGGGGATTACCCCGTATGAAAGAACACTCGGGTTATAATCCAGATCTTAAACGGGTATGGACGGATCTATAGGATCCGCGTGTAATTAACTTTACTTTTAGATATGGGCGGGAAAAGCAATAGCTAGATAGTCTAAATAGATGACACGTGTCCATAGTTATTTTTATTTATTATAGATAGTAGATTAGTAATATTTTTAAAAATATATTATTATTAAAAGATAGTGGTGTATTTAATAAAAGAGAGAGACGGGAAAAAAATGATAAGAATGAATATGGATGCGACACGTGGCATGAAAAAACCTTTATTTATTAGTTAGTATAGATTAATATAAAATGATTTTTATGTTAACTGTATAACTTTATTTCTTTTAAAAATGAACGTGATCAAACCTAAAAGACTTTTTATTAAACTAAAATAGATATTCAATTAACATGCGAGTTAATTGCGACAAATTAAAATATATGTATATATATACTTAGACTTTTTTATATTATATGTTATTAATATAAAATGATTTTTATGTTAACTGCATTCTTTTAAAAATGAACGTGATCAAACCTAAAAGACTTTTTATTAAATTAAAATAGATATTCATTTAACATGCGAGTTAATTGCGACCCTTACTTTGTAAACAAGAACTAAATCCAGGTCTTGGGATGGCATTTCTGGTTGGTGCAACAACATTTCAGCTTCTCGATTGGCGTCGGTTCAATCCCACGATTCCTCCAGCTCTTTCCCCGCGTTTTCTTTTCCGTTCTTATCCTCACGTGCCATCTTTGGACAAGCGTGTATCTCTATTTACGTTTTCGGGATGGCACTGGTGGGACCAAAATTACACTTCTCGTAAGAGTATTCACATATTATTTTGTATCCATATCTTTATAATTTAACTAAAAATCATCATCCCTTATATTTAAATATCATTTTTCAAAAACCTCACACATCTCACTCTTTATCCTTATCTTTATATTCTTTTTTAGGGCAATTACATATATCCTCTTAAAAACTTTATTAATTACATATATACCCAGTTCAAAATTTTATTTACATATATCCCCTTTATTAATTAGAAAATGATGATGAAATCGATAAGAAACGACGATGGATATTGGAATCGATCGGAAGCGAGAATCAGAAGTTTTGGGTTGGGATTCAATGGTGATCAGATTGACTTTTTAGTAAAAACGGGTTTTGACAGAGAAATTAATTAGTTCAGTTAATTAATAAATGCGCAACGGAAAATAAAATCAAAACCTATTTAACGGCACTGACAAACCGAACAGGATCTGGTTATGAACACGCAAACACAAAAAAAAAACAATTAATCTACTGATGAGATTAATTATACCTTAGTGGTTAATGATTAACCGGTTGAGACACCGAGGTACAACGAACCGATGCTAGATCACGAACCGACAACGCGAGAGATGGGAAACGCCGAGGCTGGCCGAAAACAGGACAGCAGCGGGGCAGGGACCGGCTTGGGCTGATTTGGTGGTTCCGGAAACGCCAAAAGGAATTCTTGTTTTGGTTCTTGGCGGCTTGAACTCAAAGAAGAAGCAAAAACCGAGTTTACTTGTTTTTCGATCAAAAAGCAAAATACAATTGCCCTTGCGGCTAATTGTTCTCTGATCCAAAAAAATATATTATTAGGTTATTATTATATAATAATAGTAAACCCTACTAATTGTTTTCGGACCCAAAGTCTAATACGAGATGTAAAGCCCGAACCCCTTATAATGTTTTAATGAAAGATTAAAATAATATAAAATTATTATTTATAAACTAGTATAAATAATAATTTCCGTCTAACGAATATATATAAAATATATCGTCTCGATAACAGTTCGTAATTACCAGTTAAGCAGGTTAAGTGGATTTAATGTTCGTTGCCCTAGGTGTAACTCTAACGGGTCATAGCTCGGTCAGCAGCGTTGTCCATCGGGTCGGTCCATAAAATCCAACAATCTCCCACTTGGACGATCCACGATAAATCAACGCAAAAAGTCAGCGGCGCTCTAGATGCACATGGCTGTCCCTAACAAGGTATGACGCTTTAAAGTCATTAACCAAATATCTCGGTGTTAGTAACAGCTAACTAAAGCAAGACAATAGACTTATGGCAATAGTCGTCATTCATCATTTCCGTATAAAACATTAATTGAATCAATGAGACATGGATTTAGTTCATTCTCATATGGCGTTCAATTATTATTGTTCTCGATCAAGAATCAAAGTGGTGCAATCAAACACACAGTAAGTTTGGGAAAGGCCTTACACTTCACCAGTTTGAATCAACGAGGGCGCCACGATGCCTATTTGTTACATATAATGTAAGAGTACAGAATCCCTTATTGAATACATACAACTCCCACTGAACTTCAGAACTATTCCTAATCAAAGTCTTTATGACTGGCAGTTACGCGACAGCGTTTGACAGTGATTAAAGAATGGTTCTTGGTAAATGGCAGTTCTAGTACGTATATCAGGTCAGAGGATACTAATGAGTATACCAATAGCAAAACATCTTATAACAAAGATCCATGAAGATGATTTGATGCGAGTTACATCCAACGTCATTCAAAATGAGGCCTGTGAGGTTCAGAGTCAACTCCTTGAGCCGAAGTTCAGAAAAGTCTTAATTCAGAGACGTTCCCACGAGTCTGACCGACTACGGATAATTAAGAATACAAGATTCATGGATTAAACGTATTAAAATCGAACACAGTTATAAGAATTCAGAATTGCATTTAAATCAGTAAACCAAAAGAATTAAAAAGTACAACTGTTTAAATGTTCGCACATTCAAAATACTAAATCAAAATATATCACTAGCAAATCTAAGACCAATAGCATCTCTGTGAAGATCATGCTTGTCCTGAGTCATGGGCTTAGTAAACAGGTCCACTAGGTTTTGATCTGTGTCTACTTTGCTTATCACGACGTCTCCACGTTCCACAATTTCCCGTATATAGTGGAACTTCCTTTGAATGTGCTTAGCTTTGTGATGAGATCTGGGCTCTTTGGCTTGAGCTATAGCACCTGTGTTATCACAAAGTATCTCGATTGGTTTGCGAATACTCGGAACCACATCGAGGTCAGTAATGAATTTCTTCATCCAATCAGCTTCCTTAGCAGCATCTGATGCGGCTATATACTCAGATTCGGTGGTTGAATCCGCCACTACACTCTGCTTGGAGCTTTTCCATGAGACAACTCCTCCATTAAGAGTGAATACAAAATCCGACTGTGAGCGAGAGTCATCTCGGTCAGTTTGAAAGCTAGCATCAGTGTAACACCGTACAGTGAGCTCCTCTTTCACTCCTCCAAATATTAAGAACATGTCTTTGGTCATTCTTAAGTACCTCATGATGTTCTTGACTGAAGTCCAATGGGCAATGCCAGGACTTTGCTGGAAACGACTGGTCATGCTTAAAGCATACGAGACGTCAGGTCTAGTGCACAACATAGCATACATGATAGAACCAATCTCTGAGGCATATGGAATTGCTTCCATTTCCTTAATTTCAATGTCCGTGGAAGGAGATTACGATTTGTTCAACACAGTGGCTTTAGTCATCGGAACACCTCCTTTCTTGGAGTTTTCCATCCTAAAGCGTGTCATCATTTTGTCTATGTAAGTACTCTGACTTAGCCCTAGAAGCCGCTTAGATCTATCTCTGTAGATCTTGATTCCTAGAATGTAAGCAGCTTCTCCAAGATCCTTCATTGCAAAACAAGATCCTAACCATTGTTTGACTTTGTCAAGCACAGGGATGTTGTTTCCAATTATCAGTATATCATCCACATACAAGATGAGAAATGATATAGTGCTCCCACTAGCCTTCCTGTAAACACAAGGCTCATCTTCATTCTTGACAAAACCAAATTCTTTGTTTTCTGATCAAAATGAAGATTCTAGCTTTGAGATGCCTGTTTAAGTCCATAAATGGACTTATTCAGTTTGCAGACCCTACTAGGATACTTTGGATCAACAAAATCGTCAGCATGAATCATATAGACATCTTTAGAGAGATGTCCATTAAGAAGAGCGGTTTTGACATCCATTTGCCATATTTTGTAATCATGTTACGCGGCTATGGTAAAAAGTATCCTGATCGATTTGATCATAGCAACGGGTGAGAAAGTTTCATCATAGTCAATACCTTGAGTTTGAGTGAACCCTTTGCAACTAGCCATGCTTTATAGGTTTGTACATTACCATGCATGTCGGTTTTTCTTTTGAAAATCCATTTGCTCCCTATTGCCCGAGAACCGGGGGTAGTTTGTCACACCCCCAATTTCAACTAACGGAGTTTTACCGTTTGGAAGGTGACACACCAGGATCTCAGTCATTAGTTACATCAAACGACACTATATGGGACTTGAAATGTCATAACATAAAAGTTCAGAGTTAATGCGGAAGCGTAAACGTTGATATAAAATTTAAAGTAGTTACACGCAATAAGCGTCAATCAATATAATTAGGTAAACTGTTTATCATGTTTGAAATGAATGGAATGACAGTAGGACTCCATGCATGTCCTAATTGTGCAACCTGTGCCATAGCTTAGCGTCCTGAGAAAACATGTAAGAAAAGTGTCAACACAAGGTTGGTGAGTTCACAGGTTTCAGTATAGTAATCAAGCGTTTACCAGATTAATGTACAATCAACATATATATACCAATGAGTAGCTAACCCATGTTCATGTTTGCTATTACGCCCGCAACCGTAAACTGACTGTTTGTATTGCCTCCCACCAGGTCCATCAACCATGGTGCACGTTTAGGTCAATATTGCACCCGTTCGATATCCAATCGAGTTAGCGCGACTAACGCGGGTGAGGTTTGTCAAACCCAGTAGTACTACCCAACATACCTCGCTATATTCATATTTAAACGGTTCGATGTGAGGACTTTCATGATAGAGTTTACGCATAGTCATAACAATTGATATAAAATGAAGTACAAAAATCAAAAGAGTTTGTATCATGTTTTCTCCCCCAGTTTAAAAGCAGTAAAAAGGGGCCGTGAAAACTCACCAGATTGCGAAGGTAGAAAATCACACAAGTACGAGATTAAAATCTCAAGCGGTGGCCTAACACGGCTCACAAATGTCCTAGCATTATAACATAACAGTTAGGGACTTAACGAGAATATGCGACGACAACGCGGAAGATTGAACGTCCTAAAGAAACGTTCTAATGTTTTCGAGTAAACGGACATATCCACGGGAATGAGAATTCTTAGTTAGGATGAATACGTTTTATGACGAATAATATATAACAATTATATTCGAGCGTTTTCGTCATTAAATAGTAGTCTAGAAAAATAATATTATTATATTATTTTTAAACTTGCATAGTTAGTACGATAACTATTTGTGTGGTAAAATAATAATATATTATTTTTATTCCAGTAATTAGACGTGTGAAAATAATATAACATTTTATATTATTAAATAATTTAAAACGTTACACGAGGTAAATAAACGAGACAAAATAATATAAAATATATATTATTTTATACTAGAAGTTACGGGTTAAAAAAAATATAAATATATTATTTTGTTCGAAGTCGCGGTTTAAAAATAATATAAACATAGTATTTAAAAAGTGAGAATTTATACTAAAGATGGGTTATGAACTTTAACCCGAGCCCACGGGTGGTTTTCCCGGGCTAAAACACTTTAATATGATATTATAATAATATAACAATTGATTTAAATATTCAAATATCATTAAAATAAATATTTAAAAAGAAAACAGGGGAGGAGGGTTCGAACCCGGGTCTCCTCCCCATAAGCATACAGACTCAACCAATCCACCCGCTAGGGCCATCGCAACCAAACCCGAGTAGGAAAGGTTTTAATCAGAAAATCCTGTGACTCCCCTTTCTTGCGAGAGCCGGAGCCAAACCCAGTCCGATTGTGTTGATTTCGGCCGCGATCAAGTAACAGGGCAGAGGGGTTTTGATTGTCAATGGAAATCGAGTTTGAGGATAGTTTTAATTTCAAAAATAACAAGTTTAAATCCGTTAAATTCTCGTTTTTAGAAACCGAACCCTAGATATGAACTACGAATCAAATTGACCGATTTGTATGTTAAATATTCCTGAAATCATGGGGCTTTTACTAAAAAGAAGATTTCGAAACTAATGATATAGTTTAATTGCATTAAGGTTAAGCCTAAGATTAAAACCCCTAAATCGAATCAAAGATAAACCCTAATTTACCGTTCAAACACAATTCGATGCTATAACTTGAAATTGATAGAGGGTTTTTATTTTACACAAGATTTCAAAACTGTTGATGTAGATTAATTCGATTGAGATTAGTTGTTGGGTCGGAACCCCCAAATCGGTTTTGTGATGAACCCTAGATTAAGGTTGTGTTAGATTCGATAGATATAGCCCCAATTAGGTTAGGGCTATTGTTCTAGAGATTGAGACGAAACTACAGGAGTAGTGAATTACCAGAATAACGCCCGAATTGACAGAGTTCGAGTAACTTGGCTCCGACTTCGCGCGCGGTTGCTCTCTCGCGACTCCGGCTTCGATTACAGTGGAAATGATGTGTGTAAACGCTCCAGAGAGTTGCGTTTATCGTGTGTAGAGCTTCAATTCACGAATTGGTATACGGAAAATGGTGGATTTGATTGCATTTGACATGAAGTCGACGGTTACGAGATAAATTCGTATTATTAATATTAATTTAATTCAATACCCGGATTAAAAGCTTCATGATGATCGTGATTAATATTGAATTTGATTTCGGTTATGAATTTCAACAGGCATGATCGAAATATACGGATTTGAGTTGATTTGGTTACTGGTTTGACTTTTAAAAGTCAACTCAACACAAAATTCTCAATTTTGACTTAGAAAGTCAATCAAATAGGTTTAGGGTAATTACAGTCCTAGTCCTTGTAGTTTTGAGATGATATTGTGACCGAATTAGTCCTTGGGGTTAGATTTGATTAACAGGGTTAAGTTTTTAATAAGAAACTTAACGGAATAGTTAACGGGGTTAGGTTTTTAACAGCAAGTTAACGGAATTTGCTAACTGAGTTAACCCGAAAAGTCGGGTTGTCACATCATCCTTTAGTTGAAAGAATTTTCGTCCCGAAAATTAAATAAAAAAAAAAAAATTTCCCGGATATCACATCATCCCTTAGTTGAAAGAATTTTCGTCCCGAAAATTAAATAAAAAAAAAATTTCCCGGATATCACATCATCCCCTAGTTGAAACAATTTTCGTCCCGAAAATTAAAATAGTACCTTAAGAATTTGACGCGGAGTGCTTGAACAGATTAGGATATTTGCGCATCATCTGATCCTCGCGCTCCCACGTGAATTCCGGTCCGCGTTTCGAGTTCCAACGGACTCTAACAATAGGGATTTTGCTGCGCTTTAACGATTTGACTTCCCTATCCATAATTTCCACAGGTTCTTCGACGAAACGTAACTGTTCATCAACATGTAGTTCCTCCAGCGGAACTGCGAGTGATTCATCTGCTAGGCATTTCTTTAAATTTGAGACGTGAAAGACGTTGTGCACACCACTAAGTCTTTCAGGTAGGTCCAGCTGGTACGCGACTGGTCCGATTCTCTTTAATATTTTGAAAGGTCCAACATAACGAGGATTCAGTTTTCCTCGTTTCCCGAAACGAATGATACCTTTCCAAGGTGAGACTTTGAGTAAAACCATGTCACCTATTTGAAATTCCAAAGGTTTACGACGCTTGTCGGCATAGCTCTTTTGACGATCACGAGCTGCCGCCATACGGTTTCTAATTTGAACGATCTTTTCGGAAGTTTCAAATACAAGTTCAGGACCTGTGAGTTGGCTATCCCCAACCTCGGTCCAACAAATGGGAGAACGGCATTTCCGTCCATAAAGTGCTTCAAATGGAGCTGCCTTGATGCTAGTGTGATAACTGTTGTTGTAGGAGAACTCCACCAATGGTAGGTGAGACTCCCAAGTGTTACCGAAATCGATCACACAAGCTCGTAGCATGTCCTCCAGAGTTTGAATAGTACGTTCAGTTTGGCCATCAGTTTGAGGATGGTATGATGTGCTCATATCTAGACGCGTGCCTAATGCTTTATGCAATGATTGCCAGAAACGGGCAGTGAATCGTGCATCACGATCCGAAATAATAGAGATTGGCACTCCGTGCCGAGAGACCACTTCTTTCAAGTATACTCGAGTGAGTTTATCCATTTTGTCAGTTTCTTTGATTGCTAGAAAGTGAGCAGATTTTGTTAGGCGATCCACAATTACCCATATAGTATCACATCCGGTAGGGGTTCGGGGTAATTTGGTAATGAAGTCCATGGATATTTGTTCCCATTTCCACATGGGAATTTCAGGTTGTTGCAGGAGACCGGACGGTTTTTGGTATTCAACTTTGACCTTCGCGTAGGTCAGACACTTACTAACATAAGTTGCTATATCGGCCTTCATCTTTGGCCACCAATATAGTACTTTTAGATCATGGTACATTTTATCGGAACCCGGATGAATGGAGTAACGAGATTTATGAGCTTCATCCATGATTAGTTCCCTTAAATTTCCGAACACTAGAACCCATATTCGTTCAACAAAGTAACGAATTCCGTCAGATTTTACTTCAAGTTGTGCTTCCATGCCGCGTGTACCTTCTAACGGTAGGTTATCTTCTTTCAAGGCTTCAAGTTGAGCACTACGGATTCTGTCAGGCAATCCAGGGTGAATAGTGAGTTGTAACGCTCGAACTCGTTTGGGTTTCGTTTCCTTTCGGCTTAGTGCATCAGCCACAACGTTAGCTTTACTCGGATGATACCGGATCACACAGTCGTAATCATTTAAAAGTTCAACCCAACGACGTTGTCGCATGTTCAACTCCTTCTGCTCGAAGATATGCTGGAGGCTCTTGTGGTCGGTGTAGATGGTGCATTTGGTACCGTACAAGTAATGTCTCCATATCTTAAGTGCAAAAACTACTGCTCCCAACTCTAGGTCATGAGTGGTGTAGTTTTTCTCGTGAACCTTTAACTGACGTGAAGCGTATGCGATTACCTTTTCGCGTTGCATTAAGACATAATCCAGACCTTGAATAGATGCATCACAATACACCACAAAATCATCGGTTCCTTCCGGAAGAGCTAAAATAGGTGCACTGCAAAGTTTCTGTTTGAGATGTTGGAAAGCTGATTCTTGGCTGTCGCCCCAATTATAGGCTTTTCCTTTTTGAGTTAGGGCGGTGAGAGGTTGCGCAATCTTTGAAAATCCTTCGATAAAACGACGGTAATATCCAGCCAATCCCAGAAATTGTCGCACCTCAGTCGGAGTCGTCGGTGCTGCCCAATTCTTGATGGCTTCTATTTTGGACGGGTCGACATGTATCCCTTTTTCATTTACCACATGACCTAGAAACTGAACCTCTCGAATCCAAAATTCTCATTTTGAAAATTTGGCATACAATTGCTCTTGCTTTAGCAACTCAAGGATTAAACGCAGATGTTCCTCATGTTCTTCTTTGTTCTTGGAATAAATGAGGATGTCGTCGATGAAAACGATAACGAATTGGTCAAGGTAAGGCTTGCACACACGGTTCATGAGATCCATGAATACCGCAGGTGCGTTGGTTAACCCGAAAGGCATGACCATAAATTCGTAATGGTCGTACCTCGTTCTGAATGCAGTCTTTGAGATATCCTCTTCTCGGACTCTTAACTGATGGTAGCCGGACCTAAGATCTATCTTGGAATAGAAACTTTATCCTTGGAGTTGATCAAAGAGGTCATCTATATGAGGCAAAGGGTAGCGGTTCTTGATTGTGACTTTATTCAGCTCCAGGTAGTCAATACACATACGGAAAGTTCCGTCCTTCTTCTTGACAAATAGTACCGGAGCTCCCCACGGTGATGAACTAGGTCGGATAAAACCTTTATCCAATAACTCCTGTAAATGAGTGGACAACTCTTGTAATTCACTAGGTGCTAATCTATAAGGTGCCCGAGCGATCGGTGCCGCTCCGGGTGCTAGATCGGTTTGGAATTCAACTTGACGATATGGTGGTAGACTAGGCAAGTCCTCGGGAAATACTTCCGGATAGTTACGTACGATTGGTATATCATCAATTTTCTTCTCCTCAGATGACTGCTTGGCGACGAGAGCCAAAATAGCAGTATGACCTTTTCGAAGACATTTCTGTGCTTTCATGAAGGATATGATGCCAACGACTGAACCACTCCTTTTTCCTTGGACAGAAAGAATTTCCCCTATAATAAGAGAAGGCAATCATTTTTGTCAAAACAGATGGCCTCAGGTTGGTTCTTGGATAACCAATTCATACCGACAATAAGGTCGAAACTGCCAAGTGTAACTGGTAGACGGTCAATGTCAAGTTTATTACTAACCAATGCTAGTTTACATATGCAAGAATGCGAGTTGTTTCAATTTTCTGAGCGTCTGTGTAACATCCCAAGCAAACCGTACCAAGATATTGTCCGCTTTGCCCCCGATGGGTTGCCCATCCAGGAACTCACGGTTTTGTTTTCACCTGACGAGTTGCTCGCCCAGGCAAAACGCATCTCAATAGAGAAGGTATCCACCTCCTAATAAGGAACGTATCGTTCTCCCCCTCAACCGATGCAGGATATTACAGTCTGCTATCTCAATAGTATACTTGGCTTTTAATAGAGTTAGAGCACGACTCACTAATATAGAATTTGTGAAATCGTGCTGAGGCTTCTAGTGAGACCCGCGCTTATAAAGCAAGTGTCAGCCAATGCATAGGCTAAGGAAAGAGGTTCACATGTAGGAAAGAAAAGTCTGATGGGATATAGATTCCAGTAGCATAAGAGATAGGATGTATGTTTAAGTAATTGCGTTCAATTGATGGTTGGTTAGGTTAAATCTTCGTTTCCTAATGTCATTGGATCAACAGAATCATTTCGTGAAGAAAGAAATCCGTTTACAGGATTGAATATGCTGGGGTAAAATTCAAAGTTAGACTAAGGATTAGTCACAGGATGAGGTAACAAGTTCAAGTGGGATCTATTGTAGGAGTGTAAGGAATAACGTGTTAGCATAGAAAGAATTCCTCAAATTCTGTATACATAGTTAGAGTCGGTGGTTTTACTCTGAGGTTCTACTAGAGTTTCACTCTAGGTGGTTCTATTGATTACGTTTGAATGAGATTCGTAAGATCACTAAGACTCTTACATGGGTGAAAATAACATTGATGGATTTCATTGATGATAACTCAGTGTGTCCGTAAACATTTTCAACCTGATAGTCGTGTCTATCAATTGTTAAACGAGTTTAATAATACCAACTAGTCGTTAAGCGGGTTATGAGAGTCTCTACAGATAGTGGAAACTTAAGTCTGTAAATCATTGATTAGGACCATTCATCCACACACTAGGTTTCACCAGGACTTACATGCACCTCAAATTACTATTACGTGTGCACCCGTAATGCTAATTTGCTTTGCATGCTCACCCTTGTTCTTCCTGTCCTGTGTCATAATGTCCTTTAGGTTATATTGTTGAGTATAGAGTGTTGTCAGATATGATAAGTCATTGAAAGGAGTAGTCATCAACCATAAGTTGATCGACTAGGACTCATATCAGTATGAGTAGTCGGGAATAGGTTGATACGAGTATTCATCCGAGTTGAAACACAATACGATAGTCCAATCCAGCGGATTGTAGATGAGAACATGGAACAAACATGTACATGAAGTGCGACTTCGAGAAATGAACTAATTCATGAATACAAGTTATATGAAGCAGCATAGTAGCCGTCCTTTCAACTGAGTCAGGATAGGGTTTGAGTATGCATTGAGCAATGCGTTCTCAAATTTGTGGTCAATCTATTCTCAACAGAATATCGACCAAAGACACGAGCCCATGACTCGAGAAAGTGATGACATCTACGTGTCAATAGATTATGCAATTATGCGTGTAACGGTCTGCCTTCAGTCGGCGTATTGTTGCTAGTGGTTACGTAGGGACTCGCCTCCGACGATCCCAATTCCCAAAGAGATATGTGTTAGTGCTGAGTGTCGTCCATAACATGGACCTGAGAAAGCCCACCATACCCAACAGGTGATGGTGATTTAAGTGACTCCTCCGAAGGCTCCGTCTCGTTGCCCTCGAACGGGAGTGGATGATGTTCTGGTGATTCCCCGAGTGTCGTCACTGGGAATGATGATGCAATGCAAATGATGTGTCCCTTGCTAATTGAGGGTGATACGGATGGTGTTACATGCCTGCACTGCAATGTATAGTTGCTATATGTATCACGTATAAGTGTCTGTGCCGTGTAACTAATGTGTGAGGTTATAGTCTAGTATGCAATCCTAGTTCTCTATAACCAATGTCTCTGATACCAATCTGTCACACCCCCAATTTCAACTAACGGAGTTTTACCGTTTGGAAGGTGACACACCAGGATCTCAGTCATTAGTTACATCAAACGACACTATATGGGACTTGAAATGTCATAACATAAAAGTTCAGAGTTAATGCGAAAGCGTAAACGTTGATATAAAATTTAAAGTAGTTACACGCAATAAGCGTCAATCAATATAATTAGGTAAACTGTTTATCATGTTTGAAATGAATGAAATGACAGTAGGACTCCATGCATGTCCTAATTGTGCAACCTGTGCCATAGCTTAGCGTCCTGAGAAAACATGTAAGAAAAGTGTCAACACAAGGTTGGTGAGTTCACAGGTTTCAGTATAGTAATCAAGCGTTTACCAGATTAATGTACAATCAACATATATATACCAATGAGTAGCTAACCCATGTTCATGTTTGCTATTACGCTCGCAACCGTAAACTGACTGTTTGTATTGCCTCCCACCAGGTCCATCAACCATGGTGCACGTTTAGGTCAATATTGCACCCGGTCGATATCCAATCGAGTTAGCGCGACTAACGCGGGTGAGGTTTGTCAAACCCAGTAGTACTACCCAACATACCTCGCTATATTCATATTTAAACGGTTCGATGTGAGGACTTTTATGATAGAGTTTACGCATAGTCATAACAATTGATATAAAATGAAGTACAAAAATCAAAAGAGTTTGTATCAAGTTTTCTCTCCCAGTTTAAAAGCAGTAAAAAGGGGCCGTGAAAACTCACCAGATTGCGAAGGTAGAAAATCACACAAGTACGAGATTAAAATCTCAAGCGGTGGCCTAACACGGCTCACAAATGTCCTAGCATTATAACATAACAGTTAGGGACTTAACGAGAATAAGCGACGACAACGCGGAAGATTGAACGTCCTAAAGAAACGTTCTAATGTTTTCGAGTAAACGGACATATCCACGGGAATGAGAATTCTTAGTTAGGATGAATACGTTTTATGACGAATAATATATAACAATTATATTCGAGCGTTTTCGTCATTAAATAGTAGTCTAGAAAAATAATTTTATTATATTATTTTTAAACTTGCATAGTTAGTACGATAACTATTTGTGTGGTAAAATAATAATATATTATTTTTATTCCAGTAATTAGACGTGTGAAAATAATATAACATTTTATATTATTAAATAATTTAAAACGTTACACGAGGTAAATAAACGAGGCAAAATAATATAAAATATATATTATTTTATACTAGAAGTTACGGGTTAAAAAAAATATAAATATATTATTTTGTTCGAAGTCGCGGTTTAAAAATAATATAAACATAGTATTTAAAAAGTGAGAATTTATACTAAAGATGGGTTATGAACTTTAACCCGAGCCCACGGGTGGTTTTCCCGGGCTAAAACACTTTAATATGATATTATAATAATATAACAATTGATTTAAATATTCAAATATCATTAAAATAAATATTTAAAAAGAAAACAGGGGAGGAGGGTTCGAACCCGCGTCTCCTCCCCATAAGCATACAGACTCAACCAATCCACCCGCTAGGGCCATCGCAACCAAACCCGATAGGAAAGGTTTTAATCAGAAAATCCTGTGACTCCCCTTTCTTGCGAGAGCCGGAGCCAAACCCAGTCCGATTGTGTTGATTTCGGCCGCGATCAAGTAACAGGGCAGAGGGGTTTTGATTGTCAATGGAAATCGAGTTTGAGGATAGTTTTAATTTCAAAAATAACAAGTTTAAATCCGTTAAATTCTCGTTTTTAGAAACCGAACCCTAGATATGAACTACGAATCAAATTGACCGATTTGTATGTTAAATATTCCTGAAATCATGGGGCTTTTACTAAAAAGAAGATTTCGAAACTAATGATATAGTTTAATTGCATTAAGGTTAAGCCTAAGATTAAAACCCCTAAATCGAATCAAAGATAAACCCTAATTTACCGTTCAAACACAATTCGATGCTATAACTTGAAATTGATAGAGGGTTTTTATTTTACACAAGATTTCGAAACTGTTGATGTAGGTTAATTCGATTGAGATTAGTTGTTGGGTCGGAACCCCCAAATCGGTTTTGTGATGAACCCTAGATTAAGGTTGTGTTAGATTCGATAGATATAGCCCCAATTAGGTTACGGCTATTGTTCTAGAGATTGAGACGAAACTACAGGAGTATTGAATTACCAGAATAACGCCCGAATTGACAGAGTTTGAGTAACTTGGCTCCGACTTCTCGCGCGGTTGCTCTCTCGCGACTCCGGCTTCGATTACAGTGGAAATGATGTGTGTAAACGCTCCAGAGAGTTGCGTCTATCGTGTGCAGAGCTTCAATTCACGAATTGGTATACGGAAAATGGTGGATTTGATTGCATTTGACATGAAGTCGACGGTTACGAGATAAATTCGTATTATTAATATTAATTCGATTCAATACCCGGATTAAAAGCTTCATGATGATCGTGATTAATATTGAATTTGATTTCGGTTATGAATTTCAACAGGCATGATCGAAATATACGGATTTGAGTTGATTTGGTTACGAGTTTGACTTTTAAAAGTCAACTGAACACAAAATTCTCAATTTTGACTTAGAAAGTCAATCAAATAGGTTTAGGGTAATTACAGTCCTAGTCCTTGTAGTTTTGAGATGATATTGTGACCGAATTAGTCCTTGGGGTTAGATTTGATTAACAGGGTTAAGTTTTTAATAAGAAACTTAACGGAATAGTTAACGGGGTTAGGTTTTTAACAGCAAGTTAACGGAATTTGCTAACTGAGTTAACCCGAAAAGTCGGGTTGTCACATAGTTCAATCAAGTCCCAGACCTGATTATCACGCATAGATTGCATCTCGGCGTTCATGGCTTCAAGCCATTTCTCGGATTCCGGATCTGAGATAGTAGATTTGTAGTTTGTAGGTTCGTCATTTGACTCAGCTACTAACAGTACTTTAGAAGCTTTAAGATGCCATAGGTATCTATTAGGTTCTTTACGAGACCTGCTACTTCTGCGAACGCTTGTGTTTATGTCTGATTCATCAGCAACAACTTCTTGTTGATCAGACGCTCCGACTTCCTCAGCGGTTGTTTGTGTTTCTCGAATTTCTTCAAGATCCATAATATTATTTCCGGTTCCTCGATTTAGAAGATCTTCCTCGAGAAAGCGTCCTTTCCTTTTGATGGAAACAATGTTTGCATCAGGATGCTAGAAATAATATCCGCTTTTGTTGTAGGAACCGACGAAAACAACTTTTTCGCCTCTGGGATCGAGCTTGTCATCAGAATTGCTGGTGACATATGCATCACATCACCATACTCTAAGGTAAGACAAATTGGGTTTAGACCCGTGCCATATCTCATATGGGGTTTTTTCCACCTTCTTAGTCGGTGCCTGATTTACAAGGCGGGCGGCGGTCATAAGAGCATAACTCCAGAAGGAGTGATGCAAGTTAGTTCTACACATCATCGATCGAACCATATTAAGTAGGGTTCAATTTCTCCTCTCGCTCACGCCATTAAGTTGGGGTGTGCGAGGAGGAGTGGGCAAAGAAATAATTCCGTGCTCCTTCAGATGATTAAGAAATTCTAAGCTGAGATACTCACCACCTCGATCTGATCGAAGTGTCTTAATAGATTTATCGAGTTGTTTCTCTACTTCATTTTGAAACTCTTTGAACTTTTCAAATGTTTCATGCTTGTGTTTCATAAGTAGACATAAGCATATCGACTATAATCGTCAATAAATGAAACGAAGTATCTTTCATGATTTCTAGACATGGTTCTGAAAGGGCCACACACATCAGTGTGTATAAGGCCTAGTAGATCCTTGGCTCGTTCACCAACATGAGTGAAGGGGTCCTTTGTGAGTTTGCCAGCTAAACAAGACTCGCAATTATCAAATAAGTCTTGTCCGGTAGGTTCAAGAATTCCCTCGGATTGGAGTCTTTTAATGCGTGCCTTGCTTATGTGGCCAAGTCGACAATGCCATAGAAAAGTATCATTAATGCCAGATTTGATACGTTTAGAAAGATTATATATGTTATTGTCAGTTTGAACGTCAATCTCATAAATACCGTTTTGAGGTTTAGCCTCAAAATAAAAGATATCATTTAAGTAGGCAGAAATAGCAATACCATTAAAAACGTACTTAAATCCTTGTTCAAACAATAAAGAAACTGAAATAATGTTTCTGGTTAAACCAGGTGCAAACAAACAATTGTTCAAAACAACCACAAGGCCAGAAGGACATGAGAGATGATATGTTCCAGTTGCAAGAACTGGTACTCTTTTCCCATCACCAACGATGAGCTCCATGTCGCCTTGTTTCAGCTTCCTCCAACGTTTAGGCTCCTGCAAGACATTAATGATGTGGTATCCACATCCAGTATCAAATACCCATGTGTTGCTAGAAACAGTAAAAATTTCAATAATATAAATGAGAATACCTGAAGAGGTGCCCTCACCACTGGCCCTCTGCAGCTTCAGCTTGGATAGATATTCAGGTCAGTTACGTTTCCACTGCCCCATTTTGTTGCATTCAAAGCATTGGCGCTCCTCAGGAGGGGGTACTTTTGAAGCTTTCTTGTTATTTTTGGTGGCAGGCTTGGCAGCAACATTAACCTTCTTCTTGCCTTTGCTATTATAACCTCTTTTCTTGGGGTTAGGTTTTTTAACACCAGTAGATCTGACTATCAGAACTTGATTTTTCTTTCCTTGGATATTCATCTCGGCCGTTTTGAGCATACCATGTAGCTCGGCCACTGTCTTCTCCAAGCCATTCATGTTGAAATTCATTACGAATTGAGCATAGGAGGTTGGGAGAGAGTTTAAGATGAAATCAGTAGCCATGTCATCCTTCATGGGATATCCAAGTTTGTTCATCTGGTCGATGTACCCTTTCATCTTAGGTACATGAGCACTAATAGGCGTGCCCTCTTGCATCGTGCAACGAATGAGCTGAGACATGGTTTCATAGCGTTCTTGTCGGGCTTGTTTCAGGAACATGCCCTTAAGTTTCTTAATCATGTTAAAGGCTCTCAGGTCCTCCATGCTCTTTTGGAGCTCACGGGACATGCAGGCTAGCATAAGGCAGGCCACCTCAGTGGCATCATCTCTTTATTTTTCCCAGACCTTACGAGCGGCAGCCGTGTTACCATCGGGTGCCTCAGGGACTGGTGCATCGAGAACATAGAGCTTCTTGGCCATCTTGAGAACTATTCTCAGATTGCACTGCCACGAGAGAAAGTTGGTGTTATCCAGCTTTTCATTCTCAAGTATAGACTTGAGAGCAAATGAGTTATTAGTATTATTATTTTCAGTAGACATCTGTTAAGATAAGTAAAGAAAATAAATTAGTATAAAGAAAGTGAAAAGTACTTATATGACCCAATTACAGAAATTAGAATAAGGAGTGAGAATCTAGCTAAATCAGTCACTAATGGTAGCGGTGGCATACAACATTAGTAAGTGGGTAACTAGACTGACAATTAGTGTCAATTGTGGAAAGATGCACAACTCTCGTGTATGAGGCCGTTAAGACAAAACATGTCTATGCATTGATACGTTTAGCCTCATCTATGCCCACTTTTAATCTCTTGATAGCTGGGGCATGTAACAAGAGAGAAAAGTAATAGTCGTCCTAAAACGGGTACTTGCGGAAGGGCCGGATGTGTCAACGAAACCCTTGCGCCTTGGAAGGATAAACTACGCATCCAGTGCAGTGCTGTGGCTCCAAACACCGATGTTTCATTTTATGCTCCAAGTGTTCCTTATAATAGGATGGCATAGACCATTGGTTTTAAATATGGGTTCCAATTTTAGTGTTTACCGAATAGGGTCAAACACAATGAATGATTAAATCATACGTGTGATGTAAAAGCCAGTTTTACTATTTAAAGTCATTACAAATTTGATGAACCCTTTCATCTCTCAGGACACTTAATTTTAAATAACCTATTAAAACTAAGTTTGTCGCGACTTGAATAACCGGTTAAAGTTCATAGTTGAAAACTATTAAGTTATAAGTTTTGAAATTAAATTTAGTTTAAATTGCAAAACTTTAGTGGCTATTTATTTTATAAAAACAAGCCAGTTGTTATTTTTATAAAATTCTATAAGTTGTAAAATTAGAACGTGTGGTGACAAATTGTGACATTTTAAAACTCCTTTTAAAACGTTTGACGTTTGGTTGGTTTATTATAAATTTAAGTTATAAAAAATTAAAAGCAACCATAAAGCAAATAAAAATGTAAATCTTTTAGGGCCAAGTTTGTTTGATCTTGCTAGAACCAGTTAGCAAGATCAAACGGGTCACGGGGTCAATAAAATTAAAACAACCACAAGGATGGACTTCCGTGCATCTAGTCGTCTCGGATGACTCCCACTGACTCCATGATTCCTGTTGGGTCTTCAGATTTTTCTTCGGGTTTTTATTACATTACATAAAAAAAAACCTGTTCTATTACAACTTTGAGCCATCAAAAGTGGGCCAAAACCATAAAACCAAAAACTGAAAAATAAACACAAACAACTCAATCACATGGGTCGGGCCAGATTTACATATTCAACACAATCACATACGGGCAATATATTTGGTCAAATAAAATAAAAAAACGACCAAATTAATAAATAAAAAATTGCCCCAAAAAACAGATCGGATCAGAAACTTCAAGATAGTTAAAGTTTATGATTAATCTAACCAGTGAAACCAGACCGGTTCCGATTTACGTGTTATAACCCAGGCTCTGATACCACTGTTGGGATTCAATGGTGATCAGATTGACTTTTTAGTAAAAACGGGTTTTGACAAAGAAATTAATTAATTCAGTTAATTAATAAATACGCAGCGGAAAATAAAATCAAAACCTATTTAACAGCACTGACAAACCGAACAAGATCTGGTTATGAACATGCAAACACAAAAAAAAAATAATTAATCTACTGATTAGATTAATTATACCTTAGTGGTTCATGATTAACCGGTTGAGACACCGAGGTACAACGAACCGATGCTAGATCACAAACCGACAACGCGAGAGATGGGAAACGCCGGGGCTGGCCGAAAACGGGACAGCAGCGGGGCATGGACCGGCTTGGGCTGATTTGGTGGTTCCGGAAACGCCAAAATGAATTCTTGTTTTGTTTCCGGGCACAAAGTCTAATACGAGATGTAAAACCCGAACCCCTTATAATGTTTTAATGAAAGACTAAAATAATATAAAATTATTATTTATAAACTTGTATAAATAATAATTCCCGTCTAACGAATATATATAAAATATATCGTCTCGCTAATAGTTCGTAATTACCAGTTAAGCAGGTTAAGTGGATTTAATGTTCGTTGCCCTAGGTGTAACTCTTACGGGTCATAGCTCGGTCAGCCGCGTTGTCCATTGGGTCGGTCCATAAAATCCAACAAGACGATGGAGGAGGATTCCGGCGTTTGTTCAACGCCGTTATGGCGGAGCATGAGTCCGTCGGACAGTCCGATGAGATTCCCCAATTCTAGAGCGTTGACGCCAGCATCGAGAGCTCAGGCAAGCGCGAGAGGTCAACGAGAGATGACGGAGATGGTGGAGAGCATGCCGGAAACTTCGGTGGTGGAGGCCGATGGTGGTATGTATGTATCAATTTACGTTTGCCCTAAATCAATTTACATTTGCCCTATGCCCCTGTATGTATCAATTATTGATTATGTGCAGGGAGTTCCACTTGAATCAAGGGCAAAATGAAATGTTGGTGATGTAGGATGGTGATGGCAGATTAGGGGTGACAGTGGTGGTGGCCGGTGTCGACGAACTGAGTTGTGTGAGGGAGACGGGTGTGGGTTGGGTTTTAGTTTATTACAGAAATGGTCCCTGGATTACGACTGTTGCTGGAGACGGTGGTGGCTCTGATTCTTCGGTGGAGTTGGCGTTCGGGGGGGGGGGGGGTCCTGATTCTTCGATGGAGTTTGGGTTATGAAGGTTTCCGGAGACGGTGGTGGCTGGCGATAGTGGTAGATGGTGCGATGAAGATGATGTGCGTGTGTATATATATATATAATAATTATTTTTATTAAAGAGTATTTTAGTCATTTTTGTAAAACTTAACACAAAAACTAACAACAATTAGTCTTAATACCTAAACCCGTTACAAAATTGAAAGCATAATACCCATACTTGCAATTTGAAAACCTTAGTACCCATACTTGTTACTTTTCACAAACCACAAGGACTAATCGTGTAATTAACTCTATATATTTTGTTGTTAAAGGTAAAATATGTTTTCAAGAATAAACGGGTAAAACTTCAACAAGTGTCACTCTCATAAATACACTTGTTTCTAGCCCACCCTATAAGGGCTCTTGCCTTTTAGATTGAAGGTTCTGGGTTCAAACTCATTCATGTGATGAATTATTTGGTATAATTTAATAGTAGGAGCATGGTAAATTTGTGGTTAAAAAAAATAAATGCACTTGTTTGATTAAAAAACAAGTATATTTTGAATTTAGTATCTTTAAATTTTCCTAAAGACATCATAATTAAGTCCTCTGAATAATCATTTAATGTATATAACAAACAAACATGCTCACTAATATATCACTCCAAAAATAAGGCCTTAAAGAGTGAGATTGGGTCAAGTCTTACCAACCTCCTAAAAGATAAAAAAGGTTCTCCTCAATGACACCCCGACTCCAACAAAAACCTTTAGATCACTTATCTTCTCAACAAGCTATGATAAGTTGTCTTCTGATTTTATGCTTACTTATGTGTTACACTTTCATTAATATTACAAATTAGATCAAGTAAATAAATCTCACTAAATCATTATATATACACACACATTGGAGGGTTCATGAGAAAACGTTTAGTTATAAAAAAACGCATATTCTTCCTTGACCCTGATTAATCAATGGAAGATATAAAATGGCACATTTTAGTATACAATTGCAAGCTTTAAATAAGTCTTTAAAGTGTAAATGGGAAATCATAAAAAAAAAATTTGAAACCCACATTTTCAATTAGCCAAATTCATAAATTCACTCCTTTCTTCTCCTGTCTTTCAATTTGCGCTAAAAATATTTTGAAAACCTCCATTATGTGTAATTTACGTATATGTAACCCTATAAACAAAAAAAAACTCTAATAAATTACCTTTTTACATATATGTAAAATGATAAGTTACATATATGTAACAACAATGATTACGTATAAAAAGAACAAAACTAAAATTCTAATATAGTTATTGAGTTACCTATACGTAACAACAAGAATTACATATATGTAATTACACAAGGATGAAGAACATATATTTACATATATGCAAAAAAAACTCTTTAGGTTGGCATAACTAGTGTAACAATAACACATAAAGAGCATAACTAAATATTTAGGTTGGCATAACTAGTTTACATATACGTAACAAACAAAGTTGCATATATGTAACAACATAGTTACATATATGTAATATGTTGTTACATATATATACACGGGCGGGCGAACTAATAACATAAGGGTTCAGGGTAGGGGAGGCACCCCCTCAACAATAAATTGGTAGTGTATATTTGGGCTTTTAAAAATTTAGACCCCTGGATGTTGGGTCAAAAGGAATCCCAATACCTCATGAGTCCATGTAAAGTAAGATATATATATATATATATGTGTGTATATGATATATATATATATATATATATATATATATATATATATATATATATATATATATATATATATATATATATATATATATATATATATATATATATAGGGTGAGGTTCAAATTCTAACCAATATTTTTGTAATAACCATGATAACCACTCTCAAACATAGTGTTACGTATATGTAACAATTATCATTATGTTAATGTTACGTATATGTAAACACTATGTGTCACGTACATGTAACATTATTTGGTACGTATACGTAAGACTCATCATTTCCGTATTTACGTTCAAAATATTTATTCAAGATACTTAAATACTATTTTAACAGTTAAAAGAATAAATAATTTATAAATTTTGTGATTGTTTTATAGTGGTTGTCACGGTTATCGCATAAAAAGTTGGTTAGTGTTTGAACCCTTCCCTATATATATATATAGGGAAGGGTTCAAACACTAACCAACTTTTTATGTAATAAATGTACTAACCACTATAAAACAATCACCCTATATATATATATTTATTTGTAAAAGGGATCTTCAAATTATAGATCATGAGGTTCCACATGTTGGAATATGTACATGCAACTTGCTCACTAAATTAATGACTTGATTTATTTAGTCACGGATTGTACTAGTTTGTTAAATAAACAAGTTTCACTCTGATATCAATACAAGGATTTAACCATATTTTGACAACATACGTTGTCGGGATAGGTTCCACCAAAAATTTGCCTCAAAAAACCCTGTACAGACGGTATAGGGTTGATGGAGTGAAACGCCCCATCCCGGGTATGTCTCATAGTTGGCACAAAACATAACAAACATAGTTCTTAAACTGGAAATCAGAATCAATTACAGCGGAAGTCTTTAAATTAAAACATTCAACAAACGATAATGTAATCATTTTCTATAACGTGAACTATCAGGATTAGAAATGCCAGTCTTCAGTGCTGTAGCCGATGTCCATGCTATCCAGCCCTCACGACTCCTATACTTTACTTTTGCTTTACCTTTACTACCTGTCATGCATACTAAAAGTCAGCTAACGCTGGTGATTTCTATCTTTACTTTAATCTGAAAACTTTCTTTTAGGTAGCTTAGTTTTACAAAAATAAAATAAGCTTTTCTTTCTCTATCTTTAAAACACTTTAACTTTACTTTAAAACTTTACTACGTTACAATTATAAAACTGTTACATTACTATCTTTCATAAAAACTTTAGCTTTGAGGCAACCGATTAAGGTGTACTCCTTTACTCTTTGCATCTTTACGTTTCACCCGTACATGACAAGTGACTATAACATTTTAACTATCACATATGGATCTTCGCCCGAAGGTAAGATCCCTTTGCTCGCTTACACCTCAGGGTAAGACTTTTACTTTGCTGTGCCCACACCTAAGGGTGGGACTTTCTCGCTTACACCGAAGTGAAGACTCCTTTACCTGCTCACACATCAGGGTGAGACTTTCTCGCTTACATCGAAGTGAAGACTCCTTTTCCTGCTCACACCGAAGTGTGAGACTTCTACTTTGCTTTCCTGCAGGACTTTTTACATTGCAACTACAATGCCACTACTATGCACTTATACTACGTCATATAATATAATGCCATTCAAACACATAACACATAGACAAATAACACATATTAACACATAAGTATATAATATGACATCTGTCACTGTCACTGTCACTGTCAAGCTGCACCAAGATGCAGCTTCTTTACCATTCTTTACTTTCTTGAAATTATATTTCAAAGATAGTACTATTCTCTTTAACACTTTACCTTTCTTTTTATAAAAATGACATTCTTATAAAAAGCTATGCCTTTCTCTTTCATTTTATAAAAAATAACATTTTTACAAAATACTGCTTTCCTCTTTCATCTTATAAAAAAAACCTTTTATAAAATAAATACTTTTCCTTTAAAATCTTTCTACTAGTATGCATGCCAGCCAAAAACCATTATGAAAAAAAGGGCAATAAGAACTCACCAGACTTCTACTGTGTCTATCTCTCTTAGCACTGAAATTTCAAGCTAGGTGGGATACTATTATATATGTTTCATGTGTCACGAATGGAACAATGTTATAACCTACATATCTCATCCGAAAACTCCTATGTCTGAAATCTTTTTCAGTTGAAATATATTTCGACCGAAACTTTGGTGTTTAGAACTATTTTCTATTAATGGCTTTTCGTTCGAAAACTTTTGTCCGAGAACTGTTTTGTTCGAAAATATCTGTCCGAAATCTCTTTCTGTCCAAAATACTTTTCGGCCAAAATGTCCTATACGAGATACTTTTTGATCGAAAAGTTTTGTTTGGTGTTCCGAAATACTTTTCAGACGTATCCGAGACTTTGGACCATTCATGGAGATTTCAGACAATTCATCTGTTCTTGAACAAATCCTTCGTTTTTGATCTAAGTTCCAATCTTTTTACGTCCAAAACCTATATCTAGCTTCCATGAAGCTAGATATATACCTTTTAAGCCAAACCATACGTAAAAATCCCATCTTTGATTGAAAACCCACTTGAAACACTAAAACCCACTTTCAACTCTCAATTCGAATATGAGAATGTTTTGTTACATGTTTCCGCTTGATTTCTCCTTCTTCAACCTCCAAAGATGTTCCAGCAATGATCCACAACAACACGAAGGCCTCGGTGTGGATTCTTGGAGCTTTCTCTCTCTAGCCTCTCTCTCGAGGTTCAAGATGGTGAAGATGAAGTGTGGGGAGTGGAGAGGGTGGCTAGGGTTTTACCCCCTCCCCCTATTTGCGCCACTTACTCTCGGCCCAAGGCCCGATCCGCTCGAGCCCACCTATTATTTCATTCTTTCTTTATTTCATTATTCCGTAACGTCGTTTATTTTTTATCGTAAATTTTGGGATGTTACAACTCTACCCCTCTTACGAAAGGTTTCGTCCTCGAAACCTGCTATAAGTCAAACAGGTGCGGGTATGACCCTTTCATTTCTGCTTTGGTTTCCCAAGTAGCTTCTGACCCTTTACGATGCTTCCATTGTATCTTGACTAACTGGATCACCTTGTTCCGTAACTGCTTCTCCTTTCTGTCTAGTATGGCAATTGGTCCCTCGACGTAATTAAGGCTATTATCTACCTCGATGTCGTTAAGTGGCACGTGTGCTGATTCGTCAGCCAGGCACTTGCGCAAGTGCGACACGTGGAAGGTTGGGTGAATTCAACTCAACTCATCAGGCAATTCTAACCGGTAAGCAACTTCACCAATCCGCGCCATTATCTTGAAAGGTCCGACGAACCTTGGACTTAACTTCCCTCTCTTTCTGAATCGTATAATCCCCTTCCAAGGGGAACATTCAATAGTACTTGATCCCCGACATTGAATTCGATCGGTCTTCGCCTTTTATCCGCGTAGGACTTTTGACTGTCCTGTGCTGCTTTCATTCTGGACTTAATCTGGTCAAACTTCTTAGAGGTTGTTGTGACTACCTCTAAACTTACCAGCTCTTTCTGTCCTATCTCACCCCAACAGGCCAGGGTTCGACATTTCCTACCATACAACATCTCGTAAGGCGGCATACAAATAGTGGTGTGGTAGCTGTTGTTGTAGGAGAATTCTGCCAATGGTAGGTGGCTATCCCAACTGCCACCGAAGTCTATAATGCATGCACGGAGCATATCCTCCAACGTCTGGATGGTCCTTTTCGATTGACCATCCGTCTGTGGGTGATAAGCCGTGCTGATGTTCAACCTTGTACCCATTGACTCATAAAATCTTTTCCAGAATCTCGATGTAAATCATGTGTCCCGGTCAGATACAATCGATATTGGCACGCCATGACGAGACACAATCTCATTGATAAACACTTCTGCCAGCTTCTCCGATAAATAGATTTCACGGATCGGTAAGAAGTGTGCACTCTTTGTCAGACGATCCACTATAACTGAAATCGTGTCATGGCCTTTAGCTGTGCGGGGCAGCTTTGTAATAAAGTCCATGGTGATACGTCCCACTTCCATTCGGGTATTTCCAGAGGCTGTATTTTCCCGTATGGTTTCTGATGCTCTGCTTTAACTTGTGCGCAAGTCAGACACTCGCTTACGTATCCGGCCACATCATTCTTCATGTTCGGCCACCAATACTATTTCTTCAAATCCTGGTACATTTTCGTGGTTCCTGGGTGGATGGAATATCGAGACTTATGGGCCTCGTCGAGTACTTTGGCCCTAATCTCTCCGTCCTTCGGTACCCACATGCAACCACATCTGGTCCTCACTCCATGAGTGTTTATTTGTAACTTCATCTGTTGACCGACCATTCTTTCTTTCTTTAGGTTCTCTTCCTTTAGTGCTTCTGTCTGTGCTTTTGGCTCAGCCATAAAATATGGGGTTATCACCAACTGGTACACTTTCACCCTAATAGGAGAATGAGTCTCCTTACGACTTAGGGCATCGGCGACCACATTCGCCTTTCCCCGGTGGTATAGGATCTCACAATCATAGTCTTTCAGCAATTCTAACCACCGCCTTTGTCGCATATTCAGGTTTTTCTGCTCAAAGAAATGCTTCAAGCTCTTGATATCCGAATAAATTGTGCATTTTACCCCGTAAAGGTAATGCCTCCAAATCTTTAGCGCGAAGACAACTGCCGCGAGCTCCAAATCGTGAGTCGGGTAGTTAACTTCGTGAATCTTTAGCTGTCGTGACGCATACGCGATCACCTTTCCCCTCTGCATCAAAACACACCCTAACCCCTGTCCCGAAGCGTCAGAATATACCACAAGGTCCTCGTTACCGTCGGGTAATGCTAACACTAGGGCTTGGGTCAACTTCTTCTTTAACTCTTCAAATGCTTTAGACTGGGCCTGACCCCATTCGTACTTTACTTCCTTACGTGTCAACCTTGTCAGTGGCGAGGCTATTCTCGAGAAGTCCTGAATGAACCTTCGATAGTAACCTGCCAATCCTAGAAAACTCCGAATCTCGGTTGGTGTCTTCAGGATTTCCCATTCGTATAATGCCTCTATCTTAGCCGGGTCAACCATAATGTCGTCTGCGTTAATAACGTGACCTAAGAATTTGACTTCCTTAAGCCAGAACGCGCATTTGGAGAACTTGGCATACAAATTTTCTTTCTGTAGCGTCTCTAGTACTTCTCAAAGATGACAAGCATGGTCACTTTCACTCTTCGAATAAACAAGTATGTCGTCTATAAATACTATCACTGACCTGTCCAGCATCGGTCTACACACTTGGTTCATCATACTCATGAATGCTGCTGGAGAATTGGTCAAACCAAATGACATCACGCGGAATTCGTAATGCCCATACCGCGTGCGAAACGCTGTCTTAGGTATGTCCTCTTCCCTTACCTTTAACTGATGATATCCCGACCGCAGATGAATCTTGGAGAACTATATGGCGCCTTGTAGTTGGTCGAACAGATCATCGATCCATGGTAGCGGATATTTGTTCTTTACTCTACGTTTGTTCAACTCTCTATAGTAGATGCACATTCTCATGGCACCATCTTTCTTCTTTATAAACAGAACTGGAGCACCCCATGGAGAAATGCTCGGCCTGATAAAACCCCTATCCAAAAGTTCTTCCAACTGTATCATTAGCTCTTTCATCTCCAGAGGAGCAAGTCGGTACGGTGCTTTAGCCATGGGCTGGGCACCTGGCACTAAGTCTATCTGGAACTCTGTCTCCCGGTCAGGTGGTAACCCAGGTAACTCCTCAGGAAACACCTCCGAAAAATTCCATACCACTGGTACGTCTTTCAACTCTTTCACTTTTAAATCATTGTCTATCACATAGGCAAGGTAGGCCTCGCATCCGCGCTCTATATACTTTTTTGCCTTTATCATCGATATGACGTTCGTTAACGAACCGTCACGGTCCCCGTAAACCAAAACTTCGCTACCGTCTAGAGCTTTGAGCTGAACTATCTTTCGTCTGCATACAATCCGAGCTTCGTTGGCAGCCAACCAATCCATACCCAAAACTATATCAAACCCTCCCAAGGTCATAACATATAACCTAACTGGGAATCTATGGCCATGTATTTTTATCGTGCAACTATCTACCAATTCATTTACCACCCTGGTCTTGCCCACTACAGTTTCCACATTAAAGGCCTATTCTACTTTAGTAACTTTGCATTTCATTCTTCTACACATAGAGGATGATATAAAACTCCTACTGGCACCCGAATCAAATAGTACATATACAAAGGTATGATCAAGGATGAACGTACCTGACACCACATCTGGATCGCCCCTAGCTTCTTCTTGTGTCAGTGCATATGCTCGGGTCCTCGCCTTTGACTTCTCGGCCTTTTTTCCTTTCTCTGTGCCAATAGCTTTAGGCTTACGACATTCCTTGGCCAGATGACCAGGGATTCCACAGTTATAGCATGACGGTGCACCAGGACAATCTCGAGAGTAATGCCCCGTCTTCCCGCATCGATAGCAAATGCTCAGACCCACATGGCACTCCCCAGAGTGCTTTCGTTCACACTTTGCACAATCACTCCCATCCTCTATCCTCAGCTTCTTCGCCTCCGGGCCTGCCCACTCTTTTGCTGGCCGCTTAACGACATTTGTCCCTTTCTTCCTAGTAGGCAGTGGGTCCACGGATTCGAAGTCATCATAAACTATCCCAGCAAGTGACACCACAGATTCAAAGCTTGTAGGAGCATTTCCTTTAACGTGCACATGGACCCTTTGTGGTAGTCCCTTGATGTAATACATGATCCTCTTTTCCTCAGTGTCCATCAGATGTGGAACCAACTGAGCCAACTCTTGGTATTTGGAGGTGTACTGGCGATGAGTCATACTGCCAGCGCAGAGCCCCAGAAATTCCCTCTCGACTCTGTCAACCTCATCTTGAGGGCAGAACTTAGTGATTAGTGGCTTTTTCATGTCATCCCGTTTCATCTTTTTCATTTCAGCAGAAGACTTGATTCTTTCAATCGATCTCCACCAACTCAATTCCTCATTAGTGAATGAGTGAGCGGCAAACTTGACCGCTTGGTCATCATGAGACTCACTAATGTTGATCACCCCATTCATCCTTTCTATCCACTCGAAGGTGGCAACAACATCTTTTCGTCCATCATATTTCAGCGGGTCACACCCCCGAAAAGACTTATAGTTGCAACCCCGAGTTGCCATTTCATAATCAGAATCGTCACCATCAGTGACTTCAGTTCTCTTGCTGCTTTCCTCTTTCTTCTCTTTCTTCACTATATCAAATTCTTTAAGGGCCTCGCCTAGTGCTTCCGGTAGAACTTTCTTCAAGATTGAAGTAATCTCTGCCGCAATAGCTTCCTTCACAATCAGTTCCAACTCAAGTACCTCGTTATGGCGACTCATGGTTCCCACTATCATTATGCTCCACGTGCACCGATTCAGTCTCGTTGCGGGAGTGTTCACTTTCCTCATGACGGTTTCGGTTACCTGGCGGACGGTCTCGACGACCAGTACGACCCCCAGTGCGACCACCTCTCTTTGCTCTAGCCATTAGTGTCTATTGCGAACAAAGATAACTCGTGTTATCAAGATAGGTAATAATTTAGAACACCTCGAGTAATGTAAATTACTAATTACAGAGACCGGTATGAAATTACTAATTTACTTTACTACTCGGGTTCTGAACATTTCCTTTCAGGGTAACATTTGCATTCAAGTTCAGAGTTTCTACTATAAGGCACGTACTATCTACTGTCTACTGTCTGTGATAAAACATGTACTATGTACTATTTATGCTAAAGCATTTACTTTCTACTATCTATACTAAGGCATTATTGTCTATGTTCTATGTAAGGACATTGACTACCTTCTGTCTACTATCGTTCCATGGATGGGCTGCTCTGACTGATTTTCCTTTCTTTTCCTTCCTTTGTCCCATTCTCAGTTTAAGTTCAGACATTATCGCAAATGTCTGAATCTCTCAAACTATGGCTCTGATACCAACTTGAAACACCCTATCCCGGGTATGTCTAATAGTTGGCACAAAACATAACAAACATAGTTCTTAAACTAGAAATCAGAATCTATTACAGCGAAAGTATTTAAATTAAAACATTCAACAAAAGATAATGTAATCATTTTCTATAACATGAACTATCAGGATTAGAAATGTCAGTCTTCAGTGCTGTAGCACGATGTCCATGCTATCCAGCCCTCACGGCTCCTTTACTGTACTTTTTCTTTACCTTTACTACATGTCATGCATACTAAAAGTCAGATAACGCGGGTGATTTCTATCTTTACTTTAATCTGAAAACTTTCTTTTAGGTTGCTTAGTTTTATAAAAATAAAATAAGCTTTTCTTTCTCTATCTTTAAAACACTTTAACTTTACTTTAAAACTTTACTACGTTACAATTATAAAACTGTTCCATTACTATCTTTCATAAAAACTTTAACTTTGAGGCAACCAGTTAAGGTGTCCTCCTTTACTCTTTGCATCTTTACGTTTCACCCGTACATGACAAGTGACTATAACATTTTGACTATCACATATGGATCTTTGCCCGAAGGCAAGATCCCTTTGCTCGCTTACACCTCAGGGTAAGACTTTTACTTTGGTGTGTCCACACCTCAGGGTGGGACTTTCTCGTTTACACCGAAGTGAAGACTCCTTTGCCTACTCACACATCAGGGTGAGACTTTCTCGCTTACACCGAAGTGAAGACTCCTTTGCCTGCTCACACCGAAGTGTGAGACTTCTACTTTGCTTGCCTGCAGGACTTTTTACTTTGCAACTACAATGCCACTACTATGCACTTATACTACGTCACATAATATAATATCATTCAAACACATAACACATATTAACACATAAGTATATAATATGGCATCTATCACTGTCACTGTCAAGCTGCACCGAGATGCAACTTCTTTACCATTCTTTACTTTCTTGAAATTATATTTCAAAAATAGTACTATTCTCTTTAACACTTTACCTTTTTTTTTTATAAAAATGACATTCTTATAAAAAGCTATGCCTTTCTCTTTCATTTTATAAAAAATAACATTTTTACAAAATACTGTTTTCCTCTTTCATTTTATAAAAATAATCTTTTATAAAATAAATACTTTGCCTTTAAAATCTTTCTACTAGTATGCATGCCAACCCAAAACCATTATGAAAAAAAGAGCAATAAGAACTCACTAGACTTCTACTGTGTCTATCTCTCTTTGCACTGAAACTTCAAGCTAGGTGGGATGCGATTATATCTGTTTCATGTGTCACGAATGGAACAATGTTATAACCTACATATATCATCCGAAAACTCCTATGCCCGAAATCTTTTTCGGTCGAAATATATTTCGATCGAAAACTTTGGTGTTTAGAACTATTTTCTATTAATGGCTTTTCGTTCGAAAACTTTTGTCCGATAAATATTTTGTTCGAAAATATCTGTCCGAAATCTCATTCTGTCCAAAATAATTTTCGACCGAAATGTCCTATCCGAGATACTTTTCGATCAAAAAGTTCTGTCCGAGATATATGGTGTTCCGAAATACTTTTCGGGCGTATCTGAGATTTCGGACGATTCATTTGTTCTTGATCAAATCCTTCGTTTTTGATCCAAGTTCCAATCTTTTTACGTCCAAAACTTATGAAGCTAGATATATACTTTTTAAGCCAAACCATATGTAAAAATCCCAGCTTTGATTGAAAATCCACTTGAAACACTGAAACCCACTTTCAACTGTCAATTCGAATATGAGAATGTTTTGTTACATGTTTCCGTTTGATTTCTCCTTCTCCAACCTCCAAAGATGTTCCAGCAATGACCCACACCAACACGAAGGCCTCGGTGTGGATTCTTGGGGCTTTCTCTCTCTAGCCTCTCTCTCTAGGTTCAAGATGGTGAAGATGAAGTGTGGGGAGTGGAGAGGGTGGCTAGGGTTTTACCCCCTCCCTCTCTTTGCGCCACTTACTCTCGGCCCAAAGCCCGATCCGCCCGAGCCCACCTATTATTTCATTCTTTCTTTATTTCATTATTCCGTAACGTCGTTTATTTTTTATAGTAAATTTCGGGATGTTACATTGATAGAAAATCGGGCGCCCAAATGAAAACCTATACTGAGGTTAATTTCATTTTATTTTTTATTTTGTTCTTATTTTTTAATGTTTCGTGGGTAAAACATTTTTTTTAATTTAAAAAAAATAAATAAATAAGCCTATACCGACGACTAGGTAAGTTGACTGGTCAAAAACCTTTATCGACGACATTTCGCTAGTATAGGCCTCCATTGCCGACGACACACGAACCTTTCCCGACAAAATGTCATTAGGACAGGTCTTTACAAGAACAAATCCAGCAAACAGCTTTTTGCTTCTTATTTCACAAAAAAAAACCTTCCCCAAACTCTCTCCTCCTTACCATCCGGCGATTTCAAGATTTTTGGCGTTTTTGGAGCAATCTTCACCATACTCTTGGTTTTTTAGGTGAGTTAACATCTAGGTTTCAATTTTCACAAAATATTCAACATTTCTTGGATTTGAAGTTAATTTTGTTAGGTTTTTTAAGATTTTCATCATTTTCTGGGATTTTAAGCTTGTTGAAGATAATTACTCATTTTGGTTAGTAATTTGTGATAAAATTAGGTTTAGATGTATATTTGTATGTATATGTATGTAATAGTGGAATTTGAGCATTTATTTATGTATGTATGGTTATATGTATTTGTATGTATTTATATGATTTGTATGTATATAATTGTGTATTTATTCACTTGTTTATGTATGTATATGTATGTATGTGTATGGAATTGTGTATATGTATATATGATTAGTATGTATACAAGTCGTCGGCATATACACCCTTATACCGACGACTACTTTGACCTATTAGTACGAATCTTTGCCGACGATACATATACACACGACAAATTGTCGGGATAGGTCAAACCACCCTATACTGACAACTTCTCGTCAGGATAGTGTACGGATATATTGTCGAGATAAGGTTGTAGTGTATATACACAATTTGTTAAATAAAAACTAGTGTTTTGAATTTAGTATCTTTAAATTCCCCTAAAATCAACGTAATCAAGCCTTCCGAATAATCACTTAATATATACTATAATCAGTTATCTTTAGATTTTTATGTTGTACTTGGGTGTTTCACTTAGGGGTGTTCATCGGGTCGGATTGTGGGTTTTTCGGGTTGATATTTTTTTTGTTGAAACCACAATCCAAATTGAACCATATTCGAGGAAACCTAATCCGAACCTAAAACCACATTGTAATTCGGTTTGAACCTAACAAACCGAATTAGCCAAAAAAATAAAAACAAAAATAATATTTTTTTTATTTTGTTTAACCATAAGTTATTCGGTTTAAGCAACACAACATTTTAGAAAAGTCTAAATAAAAACATACATTAATCAAATACTCGTTTATAAGTATTGGTATTGATATAAAGAATTGAGTTAACTATAAAATATGTATTAAAATAGTGGTCTAACCCAACTCGGGTTTTTCGGTTCAAAATCTTTAAACTTAAACCAAACCAAAAACCAAATATATAATTCGGTTTGGGTTTAAACGTTTCGATTTCAATTCGGTTATCGATTTAATCGGTTTGAAATCAAAATATTAAACACCCGTAGTTCCACTTTCATTAATTTTACAAATTAGTTCAAGTAAATAAATCTCGCAAAATCATTATATATTTACGTGCAATTAAGAAGTTGAAGGTAAATATTAAATATTCTTTACAACAATTTAGTTATTTACACTTGCTTTCTCATACCAAAGAAATTGTGTCAAAAATTATTCTATTTTCAGACACGGATATTCACTAATACACAATTGATTTTTAGAGCGGTGAATTTGATTTTTTAAGCCGATTTCAAACCGCCCTAAAAGATACCGCTCCAAAAAATAGAAACTATTTTTAAGAGCGGTTTTTTTACACCTATTTTTTGGAGCGGTTCTTACAACCGCTCTAAAATATCCATATTTCAAAACCTAAATATCCAAACACTCTCCTTCATTGTGGATGTTCAAAAACCCAAATCCAAACACCATCCAAACACCCCTCCTTCACCGTTCAAAAACCCACTCCCACATCCAAACACCAACATCCATCGTTCAAATACCGTACTCCTATCCGACCGATCTACCCCATCATCACGCCGACACCTCCGATCTGCTCCACAAATAACCGACACCTTCTATCTAGAATGGCTCATACAGTTCAGAGTCAAGTTTGGTTCATTAGTAATACATTTAGTAATTTATACCTTAGAGTGGATTTAGCACCTCACCAGTGAAACTTTTGATTTCCTTATTCCATCTTCTTCGTCAAATACGCCAATACCTAGCCCTAATTTCGGCACAGAGGCGGTGGCGCTTGAACCACTTGCCACCGCGGTGAAGCGTTTGAAGAATCCTCAACGATTTTGAAAGAGATGAATACATCAGAGATTGTTTTGGGCCATCTTGTGAGGATGGTGGAGACGCGGAGGAGAAAATGATGGAGGCTCGATCTAGAGGCCGAATTTTTAGAACAAAGGAGAAATATTTAATGGAAGATATTTATATTAGGGTTTTCGGTTAGCTGATTTTTTAGGGCGGTTTTGACTAAAAAAGATCTAAAAATTGCTAAAACTTATACAACCGCTTTAAAAAAGATGCTAAAACTTTATAATCGTTTTAAAAAATGAGGTTTTTATTTTTTAGGGAGGTTTTTCCTAAAACTGCTCCAAAAAAGATTTTAAGACCGCTCCAAAAAATGGATTATGTACTAGTGATTAAAGTTTATATTTAGCGATAGTTTTTTATATTTATATGCATGGAATTTTATAAGTGTAAACAACATCAAGTTCCTACAAGAATTCTAACGGACCACATGATACAAAAAAAAAGGGGAGGGTTTAATTCAAAACACTAAATTTTACGAAAACATGCAGAACAAAACGAATCACTCACTTTTTCAATGTTAAAAAGTTTTAAAATAGAAGAAAATGATATAAATGTAATGTTTATTCGTTTTTAATAAAATTCAAACAAAAAATAAAAGTAAACGAATAAATGAAACAAAAGCTCGAAAGTTAAAACAAAAAAATGTGAAAAAGAAGCAGGCGGGCTTGGGCCTTGCAAAAGTGGGCCGAATAGGCCCACCTATATAAGGATTGAAGCAGCCCTCCCCTCCTCATTTTCCTTGTTGTGCAAACTTCTAGAGAGAGAGAGAGAGAGGTCTCGGGTCTAGAGAGAGAAAGTAAAGAAAAGCGGCTCAAAAGCTCGGGGATCGATTGTCATCATCTCTGGATCGTTTAGCATCGAAAAGGAAGCGAAAACAGGTAACTATCGAGCTTAAATATGAGTTTTCATAATTGTTGGGTTTCGGGCTAAAGTCGAGTAAAGGCTTAGTTTTTACGTACGAAACTTGAAACAAATCACATATTTTGCTTCATGGACGAAAATGAAACGTTTTGAACGTAAAAAGTTTGAGGTATGAACACCTCGAATTCGGCTGACCAGATCCAGTGTTTTCATTGGGGAAGAAGCTCGCGCAGGAGAACTTATCAAGTTCGTCTGGAATCATTTGAGCGAACTTATCAAGTTCGCTGGCTTATGTTCGCCCAAAGAAATAAAGTAGCGAACTTACCTAAGTTCGCCTGTGTTTAAGATGAAGCGAATTTTCTATAGGCGAACTTGTCATGTTCGCCTATACCCAGACATGCGAACTTACTAAGTTCGCTTGTTCATCAGAATAGAAATGATAAGTGTCGTTTATGTTCATTATCTTATCTCGTATGACTGGATTATACATATTGTATGCAACCTTAAGTGGCGCTCTTAAACCAGCTAGGTGTATTCAAGAATCACTCGTCAGGTGAGTTCTATGAGCCCCCTTTATGTTATGTGCAAATCAATTTAAATGTTTTGGGGCTGAAGTGTATATACTAAATGAATAAATATTATGAATGCCAATGTGATCATACGTGATATATATGTATATGAAAATAAATGATGAACAAAGAATGAAACGCATGTTTACAGGGAATGAATGGGCGAATGACATAACGTAAATGAATGCAATCTTGCTTTATAATTATATATTGCATGTTATGAATATATGTAAACATATAGACGCTTCGATGACAACGACTACTTCGGTAGACGGACGACCACGTGACTATTTTGTAACTGGGACAAATACGTTCCTTCATTAGCTAGGACGTATGAAAGGCATCAATGGACGGTCGAAGCAATAGCCTTATAATAAGTAGGACGGTTGCATAAATAATAGTTCACTTGGGAAACTGATTCCTTAGGTCAGAAGGGCGAATAGGACGAACTACGACAGTAGTACGGTTAAGACGGACGACCGAAGGTTTGCCGAACGGTATAGCATAGCAGATGGAAGAAGGTTTGCCGGATGTTGTGGATGACGGACTAAGACGGTAGGACGGACGTCTGTCTTCATGACTTACGTAAATGAATGTTGGGCTAATCACCCTTATGTGTATGACCAAAGAATGTTTAATGAAGGTAAAGGTGAATACATATATATATATATGTACTTATGTATATACTTACAAAAGAAATAATGTTAATACTTAATTACCTTAAACTAGAACTCACCAGCATTAGCTGACTTTTAGTATACGTATCAGGCAACAGAAGGAAGGGTCGTGCGAAGGCGTGATGACTACCCGGCATGAGAATGGCATCCCACTTTAATTTATGTTATAAATTTTAAGACTTACGTTGTTATGTACCCGAATGATGAATGCTTCCGCTGTGTTTTGAATGTTTTAAATTTATGATTCAGTATCGATGACTATGTTCATGAGTAAATCCAACAAGTGAGGTTACTCGGGAATTGGGACCTTTACAAGTTGGTATCAGAGCAATAGTTTGAGAGATTCAGACATCCCTAAATGTCTGAGCTCAAGATGATTATGGGACCAATGCACGGATGTCAGTCTGGGTAGCCAACGCCAACGCCAGCACAGTAAGTAAGTACTAAAGTTAATGCCTATAGATAGGAATAGATGCCTTAAATTAGAACACATAGATGTTAATGTCACAACTGATGTGAAGAGTTCAGAACCCGAAAAGCAATGTAAATTAGTAATCACAAACCGGTCACTGTAATTAAGAATTTACCTTGCTCGTACTGTTCTAAACTATGATATGAAGAAATGACATTGATGTATTCCCTTTTCTACCAACCAGGAAATTAGAAATCATGGCTGGTAGGAGAAGAACTGGAACTCGAGGCGGTCGTACAGGCCGATTCGGTAGACCGCCATTGAACCGAAGGCGTAATGATGAGGAAAGCGTGCATGTTGAACACGAGGAAAGTGTGCACGAGGAACATACTGAAAGTGTGCATGAAACTAATGAGACTCCACCGGAGGATGGCAATGAAGGATCACTACGTCTGGAACCCGAAGTTAGGGATGCTATTGCCCATGAGGTGGTACTAACTCTGAAAAATGTGTTGCCTGATCTGCTATCAGAGGCATTGAAGAAAAGCAAGGATGAAGAGAACCACAAGGAGAAGGTGTATGAAAGTGATGGCGATGAAGTGAATGTGGTACTGAACACCCGAGGGTGTACTTACAAGGGTTTCAAGGATAGTGACTCGCCGAAGTTTGACGGGAACAAGGATTCGGTGGCTACATTCGAATGGATCGAGAGAATGAACGGCGTGATCAACATAAGCGAGTGTCGACCCGATCAAGTTGTTAAGTATGTGGCTCACTCTTTCACCAAGGAGGCACTGGGTTGGTGGAGGAACATTCAGAGGACTAAGTCACCGAATGCTCTTAGCAGGATGACCTGGGAAGACCTGAAGAAGCTGATAATCCAAAAGTTCTGTCCACAAAACGAGATTGATCAAGTGGAGAATGAATTCCTGAACTTCAAGGCTGGCAGCAAGACTCATCGCCAGTACACTTCCGGGTTTAATGAGCTGGCTCAACTGGTACCCCACCTGGTAGAAACTGAGGACCGACTGATCAAGTACTATGTCAAGGGTCTACCACAGAGGGTCTGAGTCCATGTGAAAGCTAACCTACCCTCGACCTTCGAGTCGGTAGTAAATCTGAGTGGAATCATCTATGACGATTACGCAAATGAGGACCCGTCACCTGAGACATAGAAGAGGAAGTGGGAGAACCCGTCTAAGGGGACTGGAAGAGGAAATGTTACTACTGAGGCAAAGAAGCCAAGGACTGATGAGTACGAAACTTGCTCAAAATGCGGGAAACAACACCGCGTTGAATGTCTGGCTGGCTCAACCATGTGTTTTAAATGTGGAAAACCAGGGCACTACTCAAAAGATTGTACGAAGGACATCAAGTGCCAAGGCAATGGAAGGTATGGGAACCTGACAAAAGATTACAGGAAAACTGGACGATCTAGTTCGGGAAAAGAGAAGGAACAGGAACAACCAAAGGCTAGGACTCGATCCTACACCTTAACTGAGGAAGAAGCAAGGGGAAATCCTGTCGTCGTCTCAGGTACGTTCCTAGTTAATGATGAACATGCTGCTATTCTGTTTGATTCAGGTGCTAGTAAAAGTTTTATATCAGATGCTTTTAGTCGTAAACTTGATTGCACTATCAACACCATAATAAGGTCCTTTAGCGTACAAACTGTCGTTGGTAAAAATTCGGCAGTATTCCAAGTGACTGAAGATTGCATCATAGAAATAGAGGGCCATAAGTTTTCTTCAAGACTATTCCTTCTAACTTTAGGAGGATTCGATATAGTGTTGGGCATGGATTGGTTAGCTGCCAACGAAGCTCAAATCATATGTAAATGTAAGAGAATACACCTCAAAGCTACTGACGGCAGTCCAATTATGGTTTATGGGGATTGGAATTATGCGATGCCGAACTTCATCTCGATGATCAAGGCCAAAAGTTACATGAGACGCGGTTGCAAAGTTTATCTGGCGTATATTGTTGACGATAGAATGAAAACGAAGGAACTCAAGGATGTACCCATGGTGTTCAACTTTTCGAAAGTGTTCCCTGAGGACCTACCTGGCTTGCCACCCGATTGGAAAATAGAATTTCATATTGACCTACTGGCAGGACCTGAGCCCGTTGCCAAAGCACCCTACTGATTGGCTTCGTCGGAAATGAAAGAACTAATGTCTCAATTGGAAGAACTAACAGAAAAAGGATTTATTAGACCGAGTATCTCACCATGGGGCGCTCCAGTACTATTTGTAAAGAAGAAGGACGGCAACATGCGCATGTGCATCGACTACCGTGAATTGAACAAGAGGACAGTAAAGAACAAATACCCACTTCCTAGAATAGACGACCTTTTTGATCAACTACAAGGCGTGAGTTAGTTCTCAAAGATCGATCTTAGGTTGGGATACCATCAGTTGAAAGTAAGGGAGGAATATGTACCGAAAACCGAGTTTCGCACACGGTATGGGCACTACGAGTTCCTCGTGATGTCCTTCGGACTAACCAACGCACCTGCAGCATTCATGGATTTAATGAATATGGTATGTCGACCAATGTTGGATCGGTCAGTTATAGTTTTCATAGATGACATTCTCATCTATTCAAAGAACGAGGGTGATAACCACTGTCACCTAAGGGAGGTTTTGGAGATTCTAAAGCATGAGAAGCTGTATGCGAAATTTTCCAAGTGCGCTTTCTGGCTTAGGGAAGTCCAATTCCTAGGTCATGTGATAAACCCAAACGACATTATGGTAGATCCTACAAAGATCGAAACAGTAAAGGAATGGAACGTTCCGAAGACGCCAATGGAAATACGAAGTTTTCTAGGACTAACAGGCTATTATCGGAGGTTCATTCAGGATTTCTCGAGAATAGCCTCGGCTCTAACAAAACTAACACAAAAGGAAGTAAAATATGAATGGGGTCCAACCCAAAATGACGCGTTTAAGGAACTAAAGACACGATTAACCCAAGCTCTAGTCTTGACCCTACCTGAGGGAAATGAAGACTTGGTAGTCTACTCTAACGCTTCGGGTCAGGGATTGGGTTGTGTACTTATGCAACGAGGAAAGGTGATCGCTTATGTCTCGCGACAGTAAAAAATTCACGAGGTTAACTACCCCACTCACGATCTGGAGTTGGCGGCATTATTTTTCGCATTAAAGATTTGGAGGCACTATTTATATGGAGTTAAATGCACCATTTACTCCGATCACAAAGCCTGAAGTACATCTTCGAGCAAAAGGTATTAAACATGAGACAAAAAAGGTGGTTGGAACTACTAAAAGAATTCGATTGTGAGATATTGTACCATCCAGGCAAAGCAAACATAGTGGCTGACGCCTTAAGCAGAAAGGAAGAATCGACACCTATCCGGATCAAAACATGTCAACTGATTATAACACTAGATTTGATGAGTGAAATAGCAAAGGAGCAAGATGAGGCACTGATGGAAAGGAATGTAAAACGAGAAAGAATAGTAGGACAACAAAGGAATCTGGATACTAATGCATACGGAGTAAGAACTCGGTTTGGCCGGATGTGGATACACAAGATTGGTGAACTTAGAGCCAAAATCCTCGATGAGGCCTATAAGTCTCGCTATTCTATCCACCCCGGGACAAAAAAAATTTATCAAGACTTGAAAAAAGAATACTGGTGGCCTGGCATGAAGAATGATGTGACTGAATATGTGGGCAAGTGCCTAACATGTTCACTGGTTAAGGCCGAGCACCAGAAACCATGCGGTAAAATGCAACCTTTGCCAATACCGGAATAGAAGTGGGAGGAGATCACGATGGACTTCATTACCAAGCTACCGCGAACAGCTAAGGGAAATGATACCATTTGGGTGATCGTCGACCGCTTGAAGAAAAGTGCTCACTTCTTACCTATATGTGAGGCTACTTCATCTGAGAAGCTAGCAGAGTTATTCATCAAGGAAATTGTGAGCAGGCATGGTATGCCACTGTCGATTATGTATGACACGGACACTAGATTCACATCAAGGTTTTAGAAAAAATTCAATGAAACAATGGGCACTAGATTAAACATCAGCACTGCTTACCACCCTTAAACAGATGGACAATCAGAAAGGACTATCCAGACCTTGGAGGACATGCTCCGAGCCTGTATCATCGACTTTGGTGGAAGCTGGGATAGCCACCTGCCATTGGCAGAGTTCTCATATAACAACAGCTATCACTCAACCATTGGCATGCCGCCATTTGAGATGTTGTATGGAAGGAGATATAGGACCCCGGTCTGTTGGGGGGAAATTGGACAGAAAGATTTTGCAAGTATCGAAGTGGTCAAAACTACTTCCGAGAAATTCGACCAAATCAAAGCTCGAATGAAGGCAGCTAATGACAGGCAGAAATCATATGCGGATAAGAGAAGAAGAGATTTATAGTTTCAGGTAGGGGACATGGTACTGTTAAAGGTATCGCCATGGAAAGGGATCATCCGATTTAGAAAACGTGGCAAACTAAGTCCAAGGTTTGTCGGACCCTTCAAAATTTATTAAGAGTTGTTCAAGTTGCTTACAAACTCGACCTACCCGATGAGCTTAGTGGAATCCACTCTACATTCCACGTATCGCACTTACGCAAGTGCCTTGCCGACGACACGGCTCACATACCATACGACGAAATCGAAGTGGATAACAGTTTGAACTATGTGGAGGAGCCAACATCCATTCTTGACCAAGCCAAGAAGCGATTACGCAATAAGTCAATACCTTTGGTTAAGATACAATGGAAACACAGAAAGGATCAGAAATGACTTGGGAGAAAGAAAGTGAAATGAGGGAACTATACCCTTAGTTGTTTAACTGATAAACGGTTTCGAGGACGAAACCTTTTTAAGGGGGGTAGACTTGTAACATCCCAAAAATAAAACACGAAAGCTCGAAAGTTAAAACAAAAAAATGTGAAAAAGAAGCATGCCGGGCTTGGGCCTTGCAAAAGTGGGCCGAATAGGCCCACCTATATAAGGATTGGAGCAGCCCTCCCCTCCTCATTCTCCTTGTTACGTAAACTTCTAGATAGAGAGAGGTCTCGGGTCTAGAGGGAGAAAGCAAAGGAAAGAGGCTCAAAAGCTCGGGGATCGATTGTCATCATCTCTGGATCGTTTAGCATAGAAAAGGAAGCGAAAATAGGTAACTATCGAGCTTAAATTGAGTGTTCATAATTGTTGGGTTTCGGGCTAAACTCGAGTAAAGTTTAAGGTTTGAACACCTCGAATTCGGCCGACTAGATCAAGTGTTTTCATTGGGGAAGAAGCTCGCGCAGGCGAACTTATCAAGTTCTCCTAGAATCATTTGAGAGAACATATCAAGTTCGATGGCTTATGTTCGCCCAAAGAAATAATGTCACACCCCCAAAATCCACCAACGGAGTTTTACCGTTAGGGGCGTGACCTAACAAGATCTCAGTCATTAGTTACGTTGAACGACTCTATATGAGTTTAAGAAAAAACACTAGTATTGCTCATAGTCACGATGCAACACTAGTAATGAAAACACTGATTTAATGTAAGACTTGCGGAAGCGAAAAGTTAAATGAAAAGCATGCGCCAAAACAGTCGCGCCAAAAATAACAATTCAACAATAATAAAAATAAATAGTTCTTGCGTTTGAAAATGATGGACTTGGGATGCATGCATGCCTTAGCTTGTGCTTGTACCTTAATTACCTGAGAAAACATGCTAAAATGTGTCAACACTAGGTTGGTAAGTTCACAGGTTTCAATGTTTGTAAAGTTTACTAGATAATACCATTTACAATTTATATCATAGGTAGCTAACCTAGTACGTGTTACTAAAGTGTTTCGACACCGAAGCTGACTGTTTATGTTTGTACTGCCTCCCACCATGACTATCATAATCAATGGTGAATGTTTAGGTCAATGTTACACCCGTTCGACTTCCCGTCGTCTTAGCGCGACTAACGCGGGTGGGGCTTGTCAATGCCCAGTAGTACTACTCAAGATTACCTCGCTAACCCATATACTAACGGTTCGATAAGTAAGGACTTTCATGATATGTTTGCGCTTAGTACACAAGTGATATAAAAGAAATGTAAGATCTAAATGCTCGTACCCATGTTTTCTCCCCCAAGTTTAAATCATAAGGAAAAGGGGCCGTGAAACTCACCTTAGAGTGCTTGCGAAAGAAAAAGCGAACTTAGAATGCTTGACGACTAACTGCCACCTATAAACACCGGTTTATAAGTGTGTGTTTGTGCATGATGATAGGAACCTAAGTATCCAAACAATCCCATTGTTTAAGTGTTTGAAAAGAGTTTACAAGTTTGACTCGTGTTTAACCAAGTTTGACCCGACGACCCGTTGGTGACACGATGTATGAAATAGTGTTTGATTAATATAATACTTCCATATTACACACATAAGATCATGCAGGTAACACTTAGCAACAATTCCTTATTGTTCTAACAAATAAACATGATTTCCAAAAATAGAAAGTTTCCAAAAATAGCAAGTTTCCAAAAATAGAAAGTTTCCAAAAATAGCCGGTTTCTATAAATAGCAGGTTTCTATAAATAGCAGGTTTCTATAAACAGTAAGTTTGTTCGGGACTCGTGTTTCCTGGAAACTATCATCATTGATATGTTTGTAGTATCACTCTAACATGTTCTAGCTCATCACATCACATAACAATTGTCTAGAACCTAAACATGCAAATCATAATTCAAGACAAAGTTTCCAACTTTAGTAACCTATGACTAGCATGCGTGATTTCAAACACCTAACACGTTACAACCAGTTATTGTGTCCTATCTAACATAGATCTATCATCAAACCATATCATGCATGTCTAAATAGCAAGTTATAACCACTTTTAACAATTAAAGTTTCCTTATTTGGAAAGTTCGCAAAACCGATCTAGGTATTCAAAATCTGATTTCACAAATCATCTAAACACGCATCAAGTAACATATAACCATCATCACATCATCCTAATCAGGTCTAGCATGCAAGATAGAAATCATAAAAAGTTTCCTCTTTTATTAACTTGTCCATTACACGTTTTATTCATGCAATTAACACGTCAAATCAATTCTAAATCTTTCAACTAATATAATTACAACTATATTAATCATTATTCACGTCTAGCATGTGATTTCTAAACATCACATAATCAACAATATTCAATTTTCACATCGTATGACAACTAGGGTTTCACATATTTTCATAAAATCATCAATACGCCATAACAACATCAACCAATTAACGAATTCATTATCATATTTCAAAATCATTACGTTTGGATAATCTAGGGTTTCGATCTCAAAAGTAATAATGAAATAACGACGGATTTTTATAAAGTAACTTACGTAGGAACGTTAGGAATGCGTAAACTAGCACGTACTACTTCCGGATTCACGATCGAAGCTCAAACGATGGTTCCTTGGCTTGTTCTTGGTTCGGCCGATTCAAGGTGAGGGGATGGGGATCGCGACGGCAAGAAGGGGAATGGGGGGTTAGGGTTTTGATTTTATTTTTATTTTAAAACTTTTATCCTTATCTAGTCCCTAATGGGTTTTGAAGTTGGGCTACGGGCTTTCTAGAGGTCCATAACTATAATTAATTTAATAACAACTTAATTAATAATTACAACTTTTGATTTTTATTTTTATAAAAACAATAACTTTTATAAAAATACTAACTACGCTTTACACACGATAAACACGTACGAAAACAATAATATTCACATAATTCACGTAAATTCACGTAATCACATATAAATCATAAAAACTCATAATTTATATTAAATATAAATTATTAAATGTTCGTAATGTTAATTTCGATTAATCACCAACGTTTCGGGTTAGACTCGAGTGCGATCCGATGTGTGTTAACTGACTGACACATTTAATTAATCCTAATTAAATTGAATGTACGTGCGACTAACTGTGATAACTGAGTTTGAACGAATAATGTTTGAACTAACGAGGTTTGAGTTAACGGAGTTAACCTGAAAATGTCGGATGTCACATCATCCCCTTGTTGAAAGAATTTCCGTCCCAAAAATTAAACGAAGTCCGTAACGTCTGAAACAAATAGTTTAGGTTTGTCACATCATCCCCTTGTTGAAATAAATTTCGTCTCAAAATTTAGTTAGTACCTTATGTGTTTGCCGTTGACTGTTTGAAAAGATGAGGATACTTTTTCATCATCTGATCCTCGCGTTACCACGTGAACTCCGGTCCACGCTTCGAGTTCCAGCGAACTCTGACAATAGGTATCTTACTGCGCTTGAGGGTTTTGACCTCTGTGTCCATGATCTCAACTGGTTCCTCAATGAAACGTAGTTGTTCATCAATTTCCAACTCTTCGAGTGGAACTACAAGTGTCTCATCTGACAGGCACTTCTTTAGGTTTGAGACATGAAAAACATTGTGTACTCCATTAAGTGTATCTGATAGGTTCAACTGATATGCTACTGGACCGATCCTTTTCTCTATCTCGAATGGTCCATCGTAACGCGGGTTTAGCTTTCCTCGTTTCCTGAAACGAATCACACCTTTCCAAGGTGAAACCTTTAATAACACTTTGTCTCCTACTTGGAATTCTAGCGGTTTTCTGCGTTTGTCTGCATAACTCTTTTGATGGTCACGAGCTGCCGCCATACGGTTTCTGATTTGCACGATTTTCTCGGTGGTTTCATACACAAGTTCAGGACCCGTAAGTTGACTATCTCCAACTTCAGCCCAACATATTGGTGATTGGCATTTCCGTCCGTACAAATCCTCGAACGGTGCTGCTTTGATGCTCGTATGATAACTATTATTGTAAGAGAATTCCACTAACGACAAGTGAGTCTCCCAACTATTTCCGAAATCAATCACACAAGCCCTTAACATGTCTTCTAGGGTTTGAATGGTACGCTCACTCTAGCCATCTGTTTGAGGATGGTACGTTGTACTCATGTCCAGGCGCGTGCCTAGAGCTTTCTGTAATGATTGCCATAAACGTGAGGTGAATCGGGCGTCTCTATCGGAAATGATGGAGATTGGCACTCCATGTCGGGATACTACTTCTTTAAGATAGAGGCGAGTTAACTTTTCCATTTTGTCGGTCTCTTTGATAGTAAGAAAATGTGTAGATTTGGTTAGGTGATCCACTATCACCCAGATTGTGTCACATCCAGTAGGGGTTCGGGGTAATTTGGTTATGAAATCCATGGAAATCTGCTCCCATTTCCACATTGGTATTTCCGGTTGTTGGAGTAATCCGGATGGCTTTTGGTACTCCACCTTGACCTTGGAACAAGTTAGACACTTGCTCACGTAGGTGGCTATGTCGGCTTTCATGTTCGGCCACCAATATAAAACCTTGAGATCATGATACATCTTGTCTGATCCTGGATGGATAGAGTATCGAGATTTGTGAGCTTCATCCATGACTAGATCTCTTAGGTTTCCATATACTGGTATCCATATTCGTTCTGCTAAGTAGCGAATACCATCTGCTTTAACCTCAAGTTGTTTCTCCATACCACGAGTGGATTCTAATGACAAGTTCTCCTCTTTTAAAGCTTCGAGTTGAGCATTGCGGATTTGTTCGGGTAATCCTGTATGAATAGTGAGTTGTAATGCTCTAACCCGTCGGGGTTTGGTTTCTTTTCTGCTTAGGGCATCGGCCACTACATTAGCTTTGCCCGGATGGTACGTGATTGCACAATCATAATCGTTTAGTAACTCGATCCAACGACGTTGACGCATGTTCAACTCTTTCTGCTCAAATATATGCTGAAGACTCTTGTGATCGGTGTAGATGGTGCACTTGGTATCGTACAAGTAATGTCTCCATATCTTGAGTGCAAACACTACGGCTCCTAACTCCAAATCGTGAGTCGTGTAGTTCTTTTCGTGGATTTTTAACAGTCGAGAAGCGTATGCGATAACCTTGTCGCGTTGCATCAACACACAACCGAGACCCTGGATGGAGGCATCGCAATACACCACGAAGTCATCCGTTCCCTCCAGTAGAGATAGGATAGGTGCGCTACATAGTTTCTGCTTCAGTAGCTGGAATGCTGATTCTTGAGTCTCACTCCAATTATAGGGTTTATCTTTTTGGGTTAAGGAGGTGAGGGGTTGGGCAATCTTTGAAAATCCTTCGTTGAAACAACGGTAGTATCCGGCCAATCCTAGGAATTGCCGAACTTCGGTTGGAGTTGTTGGTGCTGCCCAATTCTTAATAGCTTCCACTTTGGCTGTATCGATATGTATTCCCTTCTCATTGATCACATGTCCTAAAAATTGAACCTCGCGAATCCAAAAATCGCATTTGGAAAACTTCGCGTACAACTGTTCCTGCTTCAGTAGTTCAAGGATTAAACGCAGATGCTCCTCATGCTCTTCCTGACTCTTAGAGTATATGAGGATATCGTCAATGAAGACAATGACGAATTGGTCCAGGTAAGGTTTACACACACGGTTCATGAGGTCCATGAACACCGCGGGTGCGTTAGTTAATCCAAATGGCATGACCAAAAAATCGAAATGGTCGTACCGGGTTCTGAATGCAGTCTTGGATATATCCTCATCTCGAACTCTCAGCTGATGATATCCAGACCTTAAATCGATTTTTGAGTAGAAACTTGACCCCTGAAGTTGGTCGAATAAATCGTCAATACGGGGTAGTGGGTAGCGGTTCTTGACTGTTACTTTGTTTAACTCTCGGTAATCAATGCACATGCGGAAAGTTCCATCTTTCTTTTTGACAAATAGGACTGGAGCTCCCCATGGCGATGAGCTCGGTCGGATGAAACCTTTATCCAACAACTCTTGCAGTTGTGTAGATAGCTCTTGCAACTCACTTGATGCCAGTCTATAAGGTGCTCGAGCAATAGGCGCTGCTCCGGGTGTTAGGTCAATCTGGAATTCGACTTGACGATGAGGTGGAAGACCAGGTAGGTCTTCAGGAAATACTTCTGGGAATTCACGAACGATAGGGATATCTTCTAACTTTTTCTCCTCGGTGGACTTGTCAGCGACAAGGGCTAGAATTGCGGTATGACCCTTATGCAGACACTTCTGAGCCTTCATGAAAGATATGATGCCCATGACCGCACCACTTCTTTCGCCCTGAACGGATAGGATCTCTCCACTAGGAAGGGGTATACGAACGATCTTCTCACTACAGATGATCTCGGCTTGGTTTTTAGACAACCAATCCATGCCCACAATTATGTCAAAACTGCCAAGTGTAACTGGCATGAGATCGATGTCGAGTTTGTGACCAGAAAGTTCTAACTTACATCCCTTGAGAATGTGGGTTGCCTCGATTACTTTACCGTCTGCTATCTCTACGGTATAATGGTGTTCTAATAAAGTTGGGTTTATTCCTAACTGACCGCTAAGTTCTCTAGATATAAAACTTCTATCGGCGCCAGTATCAAAAAGTACAGAAGCATAATGATCGTTTAAGAGAAACATACCGTTCACCACGTTCCGATCATTCCGAGCATCTCCCGATCTAATCACAAATGCTCGGCCCTTTGCACCATTTCCGTTGTTATTACCATTTCCACCCTGGTGGTTATTACCATTTCCATTACCGCCCTGATGATTGTTGCCATTTCCATTCCCGTTCCCGTTTCTCCTCAACTGCGGGCAATTTTTCTTGAAATGCCCTTCTTTACCACACTCAAAACAGCCTTTGGGTGCATCTCCAGGTGGTGTCTGTTTGTTCTGCAGATCCACTCTACAGTCTTTGGCCAAATGACCCATCTTTCCACACCGGTTGCAACGATACCGGTCACACGCTCCATGATGGTGGAAGTTACATTTTGTTGCACTTCGGGTACTTGCCAACATAAGAACCCTGATTCTGCTGAGAAGAGTTAGACTGATTGTTGTTCTTTGAAGGTTCGAGCTTACGATGTTGCTGTTGTTGTTGAGAAGGTGGGTTTGACTGGAAGGTTTTGGGGAATGAACTGTCAAACTTCCGCTTGTTGTCAGTTGTCTTTGATAACTCACCTCTAGGGGGTAGGGTGCCCTGAGCGACTGCCTGATCGGTTAGCCTGTGAGCCAACCTGATTGCTTGCTGGATTGTAGTAGGATTAGAAGATGTCACCATGCTCTGAATTTGCGAAACCAGACCATCAATGAATTTCTCGATTCTCTTATAGGGAGGTGTTACCATTTGTGGACATAAGTTCGCCAGTTCATGCGAATGAGTAGTGTAGGCTTCAATCTCAGATCCTTCCATCTTTAGGTTCTAGAACTCGCCCTCAAGTTTCTGCTCTTCATCACGGGGACAATACTCCTCCCGCAGCATAATCTTAAATTCGTCCCATGGCAATGCATTTGCCATCTCAAGAGTTAGCATTTGCACTTGGGAGTTCCACCAAGTAAGGCCCGGACCCTCAAGTGTGCTAGATGCATACTTCACCTGATTGTTTGGCTGGCAATTGCACATTGCAAAGGCGGATTCAGATTTGGATGGGAACAACCCTGCCCATCTAGGTTCAAAAGAAAAGACATAAATAAGTAATGAAGATAAGATATAAAATGCCACTGCTAGATGATGTAACATCAGATGCTGCATCCTCGTCCTCGGCCGGATCTCCTACTGGTGCATCATCTGGTGCAACTCCTACTGCTTCAGCAGCTGCAAGTCGAGCCTCCACTTGCTCAATCCTGGTGTGGAGTATATCTAGGTTCCACTATGCAGTGTTCAGCCGGTCTTCCATATCCACACATCCACTTGCCAAATTCTCATGGACTTTATCAGTGACTGTTAAATCTAAAGTCAGTTTGCCATTTTTCTGATTCAATAGAATCTGTCGCTCTAATATACCAGAAATCTCCCCTACTGCATCTCTCATGTTCCGGATCTCCCGGTTCATCCTAGCTACAAAGGCAGCTAACACCTGCTCAAAGGGGTACTGCAATGGTGGCAAAGCTCGCACAGAAGATGATGAAAAAGAAGCAATGTCAGTAGTGAGTGGAGGTTGGACTTCCTCCTCGCGGATCCAGTTCCTGATCCTATCGGGATACCAATCCCAGTCCTGCGTGTTGCCTCTGACACGCACATGAATAGGCTCGTCATACCCTACAGTGGTATTGATCGGGTTGAGTCGACGTCTCCTTGGCTCTGGCAAAGGTACGGTAGGAACATCGTGCTCCTGAACGACAGGGGATGCAGGTGAATTAGGCGGGGTCGACATTTCCTTTAACGGGATGAGTGAGTGCCATGTTTGTGTGTAAGTGCTGTGTAACTAATGCATGTATGTGGTTATAGTCTAGTATGGATTTCCTAGTTCTCTATAACCAATGACTCTGATACCAATCTGTCACACCCCCAAAATCCACCAACGGAGTTTTACCGTTAGGGGCGTGACCTAACAGGATCTCAGTCATTAGTTACGTTGAACGACTCTATATGAGTTTAAGAAAAACCACTAGTATTGCTCATAGTCACGATGCAACACTAGTAATGAAAACACTGATTTAATGTAAGACTTGCGGAAGCGAAAAGTTAAATGAAAAGCATGCGCCAAAACAGTCGCGCCAAAAATAACAATTCAACAATAATAAAAATAAATAGTTCTTGCGTTTGAAAATGATGGACTTGGGATGCATGCATGCCTTAGCTTGTGCTTGTACCTTAATTACCTTAGAAAATATGCTAAAACGTGTCAACACTAGGTTGGTGAGTTCACAGGTTTCAATGTTTGTAAAGTTTACTAGATAATACCATTAAAATTTATATCATAGGTAGCTAACCTAGTACGTACTACTAAAGCGTTTCGACACCAAAGCTGACTGTTTATGTTTGTACTACCTCCCACCATGACTATCATAATCAATGGTGAATGTTTAGGTCAATGTTACACCCGTTCGACTTCACATCGTGTTAGCGCGAATAACGCGGGTGGGGCTTGTCAATGCCCAGTAGTACTACTCAAGATTACCTCGCTAACCCATATACTAACGGTTCGATAAGTAAGGACTTTCATGATATGTTTGCGCTTAGTACACAAGTGATATAAAAGAAATGTAAGATCTAAATGCTCGAACCCATGTTTTCTCCCCCAAGTTTAAATCATAAGGAAAAGGGGCCGTGAAACTCACCTTAGAGTGCGTGCGAAAGAAAGCGAACTTAGAATGCTTGACGACTAACTGCCACCTATAAACACCGGTTTATAAGTGTGTGTTTGTGCAAGATGATAGGAACCCTAAGTATCCAAACAATCCCATTGTTTAAGTGTTTGAAAAGAGTTTACAAGTTTGACTCATGTTTGACCAAGTTTGACCCGACGACCCGTTGGTGACATGATGTATGAAATAGTGTTTGATTAATATAATACTTCCATATTACACACATAAGATCATGCAGGTAACACTTAACAACAATTCCTTTTTGTTCTAACAAACAAGCATGATTTCCAAAAATAGAAAGTTTCCAAAAATAGCAGATTTCCAAAAATAGAAAGTTTCCAAAAATAGCAGGTTTCTATAAATAGCAGATTTCTATAAATAACAAGTTTCTATAAATAGCAGGTTTCTATAAATAGCAGATTTCTATAAATAGTAAGTTTGTTCAGGACTCGTGTTTCCTGGAAACTATCATCATTGATATGTTTGTAGTATCACTATAACATGTTCTAGCTCATCACATCACATAACAATTGTCTAGAACCTAAACTTGCAAATCATAATTCAAGACAAAGTTTCCAACTTTAGTAACCTATGACTAGCATGCGTGATTTCAAACACCTAACACGTTACAACCAGTTATTGTGTCCTATCTAACATAGATCTATCATCAAACCATATCATGCATGTCTAAATAGCAAGTTATAACCACTTTTAACAATTAAAGTTTCCTTATTTGGAAAGTTCGCAAAACCGATCTAGGTATTCAAAATCTGATTTCACAAATCATCTAAACACGCATCAAGTAACATATAACCATCATCACATCATCATAATCAGGTCTAGCATGCAAGATAGAAATCATAAAAAGTTTCCTCTTTTAGTAACTTGTCCATTACACGTTTTATTCATGCAATTAACACGTCAAATCAATTCTAAATCTTTCAACTAATATAATTACAACTATATTAATCATTATTCACGTCTAGCATGCGATTTCTAAACATCACATAATCAACATAGGGTTTCACATATTTTCATAAAATCATCAATACGACATAACAACATCAACCGATTAACGAATTCATTATCATATTTCAAAATCATTACGTTTGGATAATCTAGGGTTTCGATCTCAAAAATAATAATGAAATAACGATGGATTTTTATAAAGTAACTTACGTAGGAACGTTAGGAATGCGTAGACTAGCACGCATCTACTTCCGGATTCACGATCGGAGCTCAAATGATGGTTCCTTGGCTTGTTCTTGGTTCGGCCGATTCATGGTGAGGGGATGGGGGTCGCGACGACAAGAAGGGGAATGGGGGGTTAGGGTTTTGATTTTATTTTTATTTTAAAAGTTTTATCCTTATCTAGTCCCTAATGGGTTTTTAAGTTGGGCTACGGGCTTTCTAGAGGTCCATAACTATAATTAATTAAATAACAACTTAACTAATAATTACAACTTTCGATTTTTATTTTTATAAAAACAATAACTTTTATAAAAATACTAACTACGCTTTACACACGATAAACACGTACGAAAACAATAATATTCACATAATTCACGTAAATTCACGTAATCACATATAAATCATAAAAACTCATAATTTATATTAAATATAAATTATTAAATGTTCGTAATGTTAATTTCGATTAATCACCAACGTTCCGGGTTAGACTCGAGTGCGATTCGATGTGTGCGAACTGACTGACACATTTAATTAATCCTAATTAAATGCAATGTATGTGTGACTAACTGGGATAACTGAGTTTGAACGAATAATGTTTGAACTAACGAGGTTTGAGTTAACGGATTTAACCTGAAAATGCCGGATGTCACAAATAAAGTCGCGAACTTACCTAAGTTCGCCTGTGTTTAAGATGAAGCGAACTTGCTATAGGCGAACTTACTAAGTTCGCCTGCTCATCAGAATAGAAATGATAAGTGTCGTTTAGGTTCATTATCTTATCTCGTATGACTGGATTATACAGATTGTGTGCAACCTTAAGTGGCGCTCTTAAACCAGCTAGGTGTATTCAAGAATCACTCGTCACGTGAGTTCTATGAGCCCCCTTTATGTTATGTGCAAATCAATTTAAATGTTTTGGGGCTGATATGTATACACTAAATGAATAAATGTTATGAATGCCAATGTGATCATACGTGATACATATGTATATGAAAATAAATGATGAACAAAGAATGAAACGCATGTTTACAGGGAATGAATGGGCAGATGACATAACGTAAATGAATGAAATCTTGCTTTATAATTATATATTGCATGTTATGAATGTATGTAAACATATGGACGCTTCGATGACAACGGCTACTTCGGTAGACGGACGACCACGTGACTATTTTTTAACCTGGACAAATACGTTCCTTCATCAGCTAGGACGTATGAAAGGCATTAATGGATGGTCAAACCAATTGCCTTATAATAAGTAGAACGGTTGCATAAATAATAGTTCACGTGGGAAACGGATGCCTTAGGGCAGACGGGCGAATAGGAAGGAATACGACGGTAGTACGGTTAAGATGGACGGCCGAAGGTTTTACGGATGGTATAGCATAACAGATGGCCAAAGGTTTGCCGGATGTTGTGGAGGACGGACTACGATGGTAGGACGGGCGTCTGTCTTCGTGACTTACGCAAATAAATGTTGGGCTCATCACCCTTATGTGTATTACCAATGAATGTTTAACGAAAGTAAAGGTGAATATATATATATATATATATATATATATTTATATATGTACTCTCATATGAATGATAAACGAAAGCAAATGATATGATAATGTGTATTTATATATGTACTTTTACATATACTTACAAAAGAAATAATGTTAATACTTAATTACATTAAACTAGAACTCACCAGCGTTAGCTGACTTTTAGTATACATTTCAGGTAACAGAGGGAAGGGTCGTGCGAAGGCGTGATGACTACCCGACATAATACTGACATCCCACTTTAGTTTATGTTAAGACAATGTTTATGTTTTAAATGTTAAGACTTCCGCTGTTATGTACTCGAATGATGAATGCTTCTGCTGTGTTTTGAATGTTTTAAATTTATAATTCAGTATCGATAACTATGTTCATGAATAAATCCAACAAGTGAGGTTACCCGGGAATTGAGACCTTTACACTACACATGTGTAATTTATGTGTAGGTTTTTTTTACCACTACTAGAAAAAAGCGAGTTTGCTATGAAATATTTCCGACGCAAATTACTACACATTTACGACAAAACAGTGACGAAAATGAAAACCCTAGCCTTAGTCGCAAATGTGTAGCACATTCGACGCATTTCCGACAAAACCAATAATATTCTTAATAATTATAATAAAAATACCTTATTGACTAAATTATAATAATTAATATTGTTTTTTGTTTTTGTTGCAAATGTGTCGCAATTTGCTACACATTTCCGACAAAACCATTAATTATCTTAAAAGTTAAAATAAAAAATACCTTTTAATATATTTATAATAATTAATATTGTTTTTGTCACAAATGCGTCGCAATTTGGGACACATTTCCAACAAAACGAGTTATAATTTTAATAATTAAAATAAAAATAGCTTTTTAATATATTTATAATAATTAATATTGTTTTTGTTTCAACAAAACGAGTTATAATTTTAATAATTAAAATAAAAATAGTTTTTAATATATTTATAATATTTAATATTGTTTTTTGTCGCAAATGCGTTGTAATTAGCGACACATTTCCGATAAAATTGGTTATAATCTTAATAATTAAAATAAAATTACAATTTTTAATATATTTACAATAATTAATATTGTTTTTGTCGCAAATGCGTCGCAATTTGCGACACATTTCCTACAAAACAAGTAATAATCAAAATAATTAAAATAAAAATACATTTGTTTTATATTTATAATAATTAATATTTTTTATCGCAATAAAAAAGATATAAATAATACGAAGACGAGGAAATAATTTAATTTAATAGAGACCAAAAATAATAAAAATACGCCATAATGTATTATTATTACTTTTTATTTTTATTATTACTTTTATTGTTGTTATAATCATTATTAATAATAAATATACAAAATATAAATAATTTTAATAATAATTATGTGTAAAATATAAAAATAAGTATAATAATAATTATGTGTTCATTATAGAGTTAATTTGAGTAATAATAATGATATTAATAATAATAATATTGATAGTAATATTAACCGTAGTAATTTTACTAATAATTAATAAAACTTGTAATAATAAAATAATAATAATAATAACAAACTAATGTAATATAATACAAAAATAATAAAATACATTACGACGCTATCTATATGTATGTGTGAGAATATATATGTTTGTGTGTGTATACGTATGTGTATGTGTATGTGTATGTGTATGTGTATGGGTGTTATTATGTATAAGTGGATGTATGTATGTGTATATGTATAAATGTGTGTGTATGTTGGTATATGTGTGTATGGTTAGTTAAGAACGTTGATTATCAGTTAGGGCCCATAATGGTCAAATAGAGTCAATGATGGTTAGATAGGGTCGGTTAAAGTTAATGATAGTTAGTTAGGGTCTATTAGAATCAATGTGTAACATCCCTAAATAATAAAACGAAAAAAATAATAACGAGATTGGAAATTAAGCGGGGGTTTAATGGTTAGTAGGGAGCGGGCTTGGGCTCTGCTCCAATGGGCTGATATAGCCTATGTGTATAAATAGGAGGAATCAGCTCATCCTCCTCATTTTCTCCATCATCTTCTCCAACTCAAAAAGCCTAGAGAGAGTGAAAGAGAGTTCTAGAGAGAGAAAGCTTCAAGATAACCTGGATCGACTCAAGATCATTCTCAAAACGTTTCTCCAGTGATTTGGATCAAGTTTCACAAAGCAACCACAGCCTTTTGAGGTAAGAATCAACCTCAGATCTACGTTTTTGATAGAAATGGGTTTTTAGGTTTTATGGGACTTTTTCACGTAAAGATTGGATTTTTTACATATGAAAAGTGAATCTAAGCTCAGATCTAGCTTCATGGAAGCTAGATAAACGTTTTTAACGTAAAAAGTTAAGGTTTTGGATCAAAAATCAGACCTGCAACTGCTCAATGTTCTTGAGCCCACTCTTAAGAGTCGGCCACCTGCATGTAGCGACTCTCAGTGAGGAAGAAGCTGAGAGTCGGCCATCTGAGAGTCGGCTAGAGAGTCTGCCCTCCTAAAATCCTGAACGCAAGTTCAGGTGACACTCAGAGTGCCTAGTCGACAATGTCGGGCGACACTTTGTTTGCTTGGTTGACACTCTCGGGCGATACACTGTTTGGCTGGTCGACATTATAGGGTGACACTAGAGAGTGTCAGCCGACACTAGCAAAGTTTAACCGAATTCATTATTGTATTCGTACAGATCACGTAGCACTCGTGTAACCCAAAGCTTTTTAGTTTTCGCAATAGACCGAAGATCCAAGTGAGTTCAAAAATCCCTATTTTTACTGTTTTAGGGTGGTGGGCATACTCAAGAGTTAGACATTTAAAATAAATATATTTTATTACTTAAACATTTGCAAAGAAAAAAATGGCTTATTTAACTATACGTTTTATAAACACAGAGAAGAAGAATAAGTCAAATACATTGTCTAATATGTCAAAGTATGAGACCCAGAAGAGAAAAGACTTGAGGTGGTAGCATAGTCCTAGAGGCTAGTGCTACCCGAAGAATAGTAGCAAGTCTTGAGGTAGTAGTATGGTCCTAGTGAATAATGCTACCGGAAGCCGATGTTGGGTCATGGACCGCGACCATGACGTACCATGTGAATAACCGGCGGTGAAGTTGCAACTGGTTAACAGGGGTAACGACGGTTACTCTAGTGATGACTGTCATCTATTATAGGTTCCTTCAGGGACAACACAGAGGTTCCTTCGAGGACTCCACAGAGGGGGCGGTGTCAGCTTTTGGACGTAGAGCCTTAGGGAACAACATTTGCCCCGGTTCTTTCGAGAACACAAAGACGCTTACAGACAGATACATATTTAGACTTATAATGTATGACTTAAGGAAAAGATCACAAAGTAAATACGTATGTATCTAAAGTAAGAAAGAAAGTTTTATTGTATTACGAGTATAATATAATATGTATGTTTAAAGAACGTTTTAAAAGGAAAAAAAAATCCTTTTATCCAAAGTTAAAGAAAACTTGAACTCACCAGCATTAGCTGACTATTTTTAGTATGCACATCATGTAGCAAAGGAAAGGATAAGATATGAAGCCGCGAGGGCTTAGGAGAAGATGGTTGGATGGCTGTTGTCGATGAAGACTGACATCCTGATTTGCTAGTTTTTGAATGTTGAACAATGTTGAACTAAAAGCTTTAATTGACTCTGAAATATGTAAAGACTGTCACTGTTTGAATTAATGTTTATTCAAAGTTTAGGAATGATGTTCATGCTTGTTTGTGCCAACTATAAGAGTTACCCAGTTTGGGTCCTTTCAAGTTGGTATCAGAGCTATAGTTTGAGAGATTCGGACAATCGCCAAATTGTATGGACTTAAACTGAGAATGGGACAGAAGAATGGGATGTCTGTCAGAGCAGCCAAGCCATGAAAGAAGAACAGTAGGGCCTTAGTATAGAAAATAGTATAAACAGTAATAGTAAAGGCCTTAGAATAGAAGGTAGTCCATATCCTAGTATAAAACATAGACATCATATGTAACACCCTGGTCTGCGTCGGATTATACGCCGGGGCTGACGCGGTTGTTAATAAGCACATGATCATCTATTAAATATGATAGTATTTATTATTCAAATTTAAAAGCATTCGTTACAATTGTAAATAGGAAAACAAGTATTCAAACATAACATAATAAGATTAAATTGAACCAAGTCCATGTCCTATGTGATCAAGTAGTGTCCTCAACTGGTGCACCTAAAACATGTGAGCAAATGTCAACTACGAGTAGTTGGTGAGTAGCATAGGTTTTGACACCAAACAAAAGTTAAGTAAAAAGGATTTGGAATTCAATATGTTCAAAGCTTAACTAAGGCATAAATGTGAAAACATACAAGGTTCCAAAGCGTACAATCAAACCGTAGTAAATGGAAAACTGGTAAGTACAATCCAACTGATTGTGTTTTGGAAAAAGTATTAATATGGTACACACAAAACCCGCCAAGGTTTATGTTAAGTATGGTATCGGTTTCCCGTATAAATGATCATAAAATGTACTACCTTAGGCCTGCCTCGCAAGTTAATGATTGTACTAAACATGAACACATACATGGTCGCCAAGTAGTTTAAGACATAAAGCACATAGTAATTAGCATGAGAACAATGGTATTGAATCTGTTATTTATAGTATGTAAACATGTTCCACCCCGAGTATTTGTAAACATTAGTAAAGAGAAAGGGTAATGATTGTTAGGCCTCGTGAGGAACTCTCACAACAAACCTACACGCGTAATGGTAACCTAAGTTCAATATATGTCTAAATGCTATTTAGGAGACATTGAGACATTTAGGGTTTCCATGGGATTTGTACAAGCTTTGTAGGAAATATATATGTTTACAATGATAAGTGAATATCAATCAGAATAATGGTAGGTTTGAATTTATATAATTATTCTAATTAAAGAAATAATATAGGAAAGAGGTTTAAATAATAATTCGTTTGAATTTATTTAAATAACTATTATAAGATAGTTTATAAATAAATCTTGAAATGGTAATTGTTTAATCAATTTATTTTATGTAAATAAAATAGTTAATTACACTATTGATTAATGTAATTAAATTTTGTTGATTAATCTAGTAATAATTGTAAAAATGGTTACATAATCATTTAAATGAATTTATTCTAAATAAATTTATTAATGAATAAATAGGTTTTAAGTATCACTTATTGAACTTTGTATAATTTAAAATAATCATTTGGGTATTTATAAATTTAAAAGTGTTTTAAATAATTATTTTTACTAAATAATTATTTATAGGCTTTAAAGGGTTTAATTAATCATAATCATAATTAGTTGAAAGTAGTTGTTGTACACTAGAATGGTTATCATTCTAGAGTAGTACCTCTAACAGAAAAGTTCATAGGAAAGAGTTGGCCGGATCAGAACCCCGTCTTTTCCTAGCAAGAACTTTAATGTTTGCCAAATAACTAAATACTGGTTTGAAATTTATTCTATTTGTATATTTAATCAAGTTTAGGGTGTGTTCGGAAAGTATATGGGCTAAAGTGGAAATATGGGTTTAGTAAAGATAGAAATTAAATATTAAATAATTTAATTTAAAAAAATAACGAGTTTTAATAAAAACATGATTTTTGATATTGAAAGAAACAAGAAAGATCAAACCAAGTTTTTAAATAAAATTTTTAAACAAGTTTAATTAAAATAGGGCTTTTGATCTTGGATAGGTCTATGATTATAACATAAACATGTTAGGGATCATAGATCTAGCTAGTTATGATGGATTTTTGAAAGGAAAAGTATGAACAAGCAAGAACATAAGAATAACTTACTTAGAATGCAAGGATTTAAGCTAGAATCTTCCAAAGGATGAGAAAAACGACCTTTAGTAGCTAGAAAACCTTAGAGGATCGTTGAGCTGTGAATAATACATGAGAATAAGGGCTCTATTTATAGGGTATGATCAGGGGCTTATTCATGAAATTTAATTTGTTGTAAGGACTAGATTGCAAAAGATGAATAATAGTTTTTAATTTCATAACATATACTAAGTTAAGTGCTCATAAATTTTATGTTTATGACTCCATTTTATCATAAATATAATTATATATTTATTTGGTTTATTTATCTTTAGTAATTTAAAACACTAGTAATGTTAATTAACAATGTTATATTTTCATAATAAATTGTTTAAATGGTTTATTTATCATGTGTATATATAGTTACATATATATTGATAAGTAGACATATAAAGGATATCAATTCATAATCAAAGATTGTAAGTTTAGATTTGGTTATTATAACAAGGTATAAATATATTTATTTCATAACAATCATATAAGTATGTATGCACACTCATGAATTATAATGAATAAATATGATACTTTCATAAATGCGAATCATAAAATAATGAAATTACAATTGGCCGGAATAGTTAAAATAAAGGTCAGAATTTCCTGGGGATTACATCATATGCCTTAGAATAAGAAGGGTAGAAAGAATGTGTCTTAATATAGAAACTCAGGACTTGAGTACAAATGTTACCATGACTGTAAATATTCATAACCCAAGGAGTAAAGTAAATTAGTAATTTCATACCGGTCTCTGTAATTAGTAATTTACATTACTTGAGGTGTTCTAAATAATTACCAATCACGATAACACGAGTATTTCCTTGTTCGCAGTAAGAAAACATAATGGTTGGAAAGAGAGGTGCTAAGAGAGGGCCAGGTACTGGGCGTAGAGCTAGACCACGTGTGTACCGCGTCAAAAGGGAAGAAAGTGAACCCTCAATTCATGGATCAATGTCGATACATACCGCAAATGAAAATGCTCCAAGTGACCATGAAGCACATGATGAAGAAGGCTTAGTTTTGGAGCCAATTGTCAAGAAAGCCAATGCTGATGAAGTCGTTGCAGTCCTAAAGAGCACTCTGCCAGCAGCACTAACTGAGGCTCTGGAGACTGTAGAGGAAGAAAGAGGAAGGGGCCTACGGGCCGAGAACATAAATGTGATTGAAACCGAGTCTGAAAGTGGACTCCGACTATGATGAGAAGCGCGGATGTGACTACAAGTCCTTCCGGAACTGTGACCCGCCAACTTTTGATGGCAAGAAAAATGCTATTGCGCTTACTACTGGATTGACCGCATGACTACTGTCATCAAGATGAGTCAATGCCGTGCTGACCAAGCGGTAGGGTTTGTCGCACATTCTTTTGCCTTCGAGGCATTAAGCTGGTGGGAGAATGTAAAGAAGGCTAAGTCTGAAAAGGATGTTGACAGGATGAAGTGGGACGATCTGAAAACCTTAGTCATTCAAAATTTTTATCCCCAAAATGAGATTGATAAGATGGAAGAAGCCTTCGTGGAACTTAAGGCTGGTAGCATGACGCACCGGCAGTTTACCTCCAAATTCAATGAGTTAACTCAGTTGGTTCCATATTTGGTGAACATGGAAGAAAGAAGGATCAAATGCTATATCTAGAAGCTACCTCCAAGAGTGCGCACGATCATCAATGCCAACACTCCTAGAGATTTTGACTCTGTGGTGGCAATGAGTGGAAATATCTTTGATGATGTGGCCGCAGAAGGCACAACACCCGCTGAAACTCAAAAGAAGTGGTCTAACACCACTAAGCGCCCGAGCAGGGACTGGTCTACGTCAAAGAACAAGAAGCCTAAAACTGAGGAGTCCGGAGAATGTGGGAAGTGTGGAAGGAGGCACTTTGGGGAGTGTAGATTGGGGCTAAACATATGTTACCGTTGTGACAAGACGGGGCACATATCCCGTGATTGTACCCATGCCCCAGGTTCTTCCAACTACGGAAAATGCCACAACTGTGGCGAGTCAGGTCATATCTTCAAGGACTGCCGCAAACGAAGGGCGGTAAACAATGAAAAGACAAAGGAGGATGAGAAAGGGAGAGCGAGGACCATAGCTTATGCCCTGATGCGGGAAGATGTAAGGGGAGATCCCAACGTGGTGTCAAGTACGTTTATCCTTGACCACGCCTTTGTTTCTGTTCTGTTTGATTCAGGTGCTAGTAAAAGTTTTATATCCTCTTCGTTCTGTAAAAGACTGAAATACAAAACCTCCAAGGTAGAAAGGGCTTTTAGTGTGGAGACTGCAGTGGGTAGAAACACAAAAGTAGTAGAACTGGTAGACGACGTTACCATAAAGATAGAGGACCATAGATTTCCTGTCAAGTTATTCGTTATAGCCTTGGGTGGGTTCGATGTAGTATTAGGGATGGATTGGCTCAGCTCAACGCTCCTGATGGCAGCGAAATCGTGATTTACGGGGATCAATACATCCCAATGACAAATGTAATCTCAATGATGAAAGCAGAAAGATATATGAGGCGCGGATGAGAGGCATACCTGGCTTATGTGATTGACAAAGATGTGAAAGTGAAAGAGATAAACAATGTACCTGTGGTGTGCCATTATTCGGAAGTGTTCCCTGAAGAATTGCCTGGATTGCCGCCTGATCGAGAAACGGAATTACAAATTGATTTGATGTCAGGTTCTCAGCCCGTTGCCAAAGCACCTTATCGGCTAGCACCACTTAAGATGAAAGAGCTGAGACCCAACTAGAGGAGCTTATGGAAAAGGGATTTATCAGACCGATCATTTCACCATGGGGTGCTCCAGTGCTTCTTTTCAAAAAGAAAGACGGTGCCATGAGAATGTGCATCGATTACAGAGAATTGAACAAAAGAACCGTGAAGAACAAGTTCCCGCTACCCAGGATCGACGATCTGTTCGACCAACTACAAGGCGCAAAATGGTTCTCGAAAATCGACCTACGGTCATATTATCATCAACTAAAGGTAAGAGATGAAGACATACCCAAAACCGTATTACGCACACGGTATGGACACTACGAGTTCCGTGTAATGTCCTTTGGGTTAACGAATGCTCCCGCAACATTCATGGATATGATGAACAGAGTGTTCCGACCAATGTTAGACCGGTCAGTAATAGTCTTCATCGACGATATTCTCGTCTACTTTAATAGCGAAGGTGATCACGCATGTCACTTACGAGAAGTTTTGGACACACTGAAGAAGGAAAATTTATATGCTAAGTTTTCGAAGTGCGTATTCTGGCTAAAGGAAGTCCAATTCCTAGGCTATATGATTAATGCAGAAGGCATCATGGTAGACACAGCAAAGATTGATGCAGTCTGGAATTGGGAAGTCCCAAGGACACCAAAAGACGTAAGAAGTTTCCTAGTGTTAGCAAGCTACTACCGAAGGTTCATCCTGGACTTTTCAAAGATAGCCTCGTCGTTAACCAAGTTGACATGAAAGGAAGTAAAGTACGAATGGGGCCAGGCCCAATCTGATGCCTTTAAAGAATTAAAGAAGAGATTAACCCAAGCACCAGTTTCACCGGATGGTAACGAAGACCTAGTGGTGTATTCCAACGCTTCAGGTTAGGGGTTAGGCTGTGTGCTAATGCAACGAGGGAAGGTGATCGCGTATGCGTCACGGCAGTTAAAGACTCACGAAGTCAACTACCTGACTCACGATCTTGAGCTCTCGGCGGTTGTTTTTGCCTTAAAAATTTGGAGCCATTACCTCTATGGAGTCAAGTGCACCATCTACTCCGACCACAAAAACTTGAAGTACTTCTTTGAGCAAAAGGAATTGAATATGAGACAACGGAGGTGGTTAGAACTGTTGAAAGACTATGATTGCGAAATCCTTTACCACCTAGGAAAAGCAAATGTGGTGGCCGACGCCTTAAGTCAAAAGAAGGTGACAACTCCTATCGAGGTGAAAGCCTACCAGCTGGTCATAACTCCAGACCTTATGACATAAATAGAACATGCCCATTATGAAGCTTTGAAAGAAGAAAACATCAAACGGGAAAGAATAGTGGGTCAACAAGAGAAGTTAGAAACTAATGCTTATGGAGTACGAACACAGTTTGGGAGGATGTGGATACCCAAGGGTGGTGAGCTTATAGTTAAGATTCTTGATGAAGCTCATAAGTCTCGCTACTCTATCCATCCCGGTACCAACAAGATGTATCATGATCTAAAGAAAGAATATTGGTGGCCCGGCATGAAGAATGATGTAACTGATTATGTGAGCAAGTGCCTTACATGTTCACAAGTGAAGGCCGAACACTAGAATCCCTGTGGGAAGATGCAACCATTATTTATTCTCAAATGGAAGTGGGAACACATTACCATGGATTTCATAACCAAGCTACCGCGTACAGCTAAGGGTCATGATACCATATGGGTAATTGTGGATAGGCTGACGAAGAGTGCTCACTTCTTGGCGATACGTGAGACTTGCTCGTCCGAGAAACTAGCAGAAGTGTTTATCAATGAGATCGTGGCCAGACACGGTATGCCCTTGTCAATCGTGTCTGACCGGGACACACGATTCACCTCAAGGTTCCAGAAGCAAGTCCATGAGACAATGGGCACCATACTCAACATCAGCACAAATTATCACCCATAAACCGATGGACAGTCCAAAAGGACTATCCAAACACTCGAAGACATGCTCTGGGTATGTATTATCGATTTTGGTGGAAGCTGGGACAGTCACTTACCACTGGCGGAGTTCTCCTATAACAACAACTATCATTCAACCATTGACATGCCACCATATGAAATGTTGTATGGAAGAAAGTGTAGGACGCCAGTCTATTGGGGCGAAATCGGGCAGAAAGACTTCGCAAGTCTTGACGTGGTCAAAGCAACTTCCGAGAAGTTTGACCGGATTAAAGCTCATATGAAAGCCGCTAAGGATAGGCAGGAGTCTTACGCATATAGAAGGAGGAGAGATCTTGAGTTTCAAGTTGGGGATATGGTACTGTTGAAAGTGTCCCCTTGGCAGGGAATAATATGATTTCGGAATAGATGGAAGTTGAGTCCAAGGTTTGTTGGACCGTTTAAAGTGGTGGCACGAGTTGGGGAAGTAGCGTATCGTCTAAAGCTGCCAGAAGAATTAAGTGGAATCCATCCTACTTTTCACATGTCACACTTGCGTAAGTGCTTATCGGACGAGTCGAAGTATGTTCAACTTGATGATATCGAAGTAAACGATAACCTTAACTATATAGAGGAACCAATATAAATCTTGGACAAAAAAGATAAGCGACTACGCAACAAGGTTATTCCACTGGTCAAAGTTCAATGGAAACATCGAAAGGGGTCTTAAGCCACGTGGGAAACTGAATAAAAAATGAGGGAGTTATACCCTATGTATAAAAAAATAACGAGATTGGAAATTAAGCGGGGGTTTAATGGTTAGTAGGGAGCGGGCTTGGGCTCGACTCTACTGGGCCGATATATATATAAATAGGAGGAATCAACTCATCCTCCTCATTTTCTCCATCATCTTCTCCAACTCAAAAACCATAAAGAGAGTGAAAAAGATTTCTATAAAGAGAAAGCTTCAAGATAACTTGGATCAACTCAAGATCAGTCTCAAAACGTTTCTCCAGTGATTTGGATCAAGTTTCACAAAGCAAACACAACCTTTTGAGGTAAGAATCAACCTCAGATCTACGTTTTTTATAGAAATGGGTTTTTAGGGTTTATGGGACTTTTTCACATAAAGGTTGGATTTTTACGTACGAAAAGTGAATCTAAGCTCAGATCTAGCTTCATGGAAGCTAGATAAACGTTTTTAACGAAAAAAGTTAAGGTTTTGGATCAAAAATCGAATCTGCAACTGCTCAATGTTCTTAAGCCGACTCTCAAGAGTCGGCCACCTGCATGTAGCGACTCTCAGCGAGGAAGAAGCTGAGAGTCGGCCATCTGAGAGTCGGCCAGAGAGTCGGCTAGAGAGTCGGTCAGAGAGTTTGCAAGAGGGTCTGCCCTCCTAAAATCCGGAACGCAAGTTCAGGTGACACTCAGAGTTCCTGGTCGACAATGTGGGGCGACACTTTGTTTGCTTGGTCGACACTCTCGGGCGATACTCTGTTTGGTTGGTCGACACTACAGAGTGTCAGCCGACACTAGCAAAGTTTAACCGAATTCATGTATTGTATTCGTACAGATCACGTAGCACTCATGTAGCCCAAATCTTTTTAGTTTTCGCAATAGACCGAAGATCCAGGTGAGTTCAAGAATCCCTATTTTTACTGTTTTAGGGTGGTGGGCATACTCAAGAATTAGACATTTAAAATAAATGTATTTTATTACTTAAACGTTTGCAAAGAAAAAGAATGGCTTATTTAAGTATATGTTTTATAAACACAGAGAAGAAGAATAAGTCAAATACAATGTCTAATCTGTCAGAGTATGAGACCCAAATGAGAAAAGACTTAGGGTGATATCATAGTCCTAGAGGCTAGTGCTACCCTAACCACAGTAGCAAGTCTTGAGGTAGTAGTATAGTCCTAGTGATTAATTCTAGCCAAATCCGATGTTGCGTCATGGATCTAGACTATGACGTACCATGTGAATAACCGACACAGTGCTCGGCAGGGCACTGTACGGGTGAAGTTGCAATTGGTTAACAGGGGTAACGACGGATGCTCTGGTGAAGACGGTTATCTGTTATAGGTTCCTTCGGGGAAAACTGATGTGTTAGTATTTACACATCTTTTTGGCACAGAACTTCGCTCATTTAACGATTAATTCTTGGTTATATTCAACGTTTAGACACTTATTTGCTTCATTTCTTGTTTTGTAGGTTTTTGTGAAGCTTGGTGAACAAACAAGAAAATTCCAGGATAAAAAGTGAAGTTTTAGGGTTTCTGTGATGGAGGCACGGTCGTGCCCCCTACTTGGCACGGCCGTGCCAAGCTTGCAAACCCTAGGCACGGTCGCGCCCACATCTTGCACGACCGCGCCAAGCCAAAATCCAAGGCACAACCGTGCCTTGGCCCCCCACGGTCGTGTGTCACCTCATGAGTCTGAACAGCTGTACGTCCTCGATCAGTGGTACCCAATGGAAGCTCCGGATCGGTCAACCCTCTGCCACACGGTCGTGTCAAGACCTACACATGACCGCGCCTTTGTACCAGGCACGGTCGTGCCCTCTCTCTTGGCACGGTCGTGCCTCCCCTTTTCTATTTAAACAGAACTTAAACTCTCATTCAAATATTCAGCAACCAGAGAGAAAAACCCATTGTTCCAGCTCGTATTACCCTTGTTCCAGCTCATATTACCCTTGTTCCAACACATTTCAAGCTTCTTGGAGAGGATACAACATCAAGAGGATCACCATACATCAACAACAACATCTAGGCTTGGAGGAGTGGTTTGATTCTTGTTTTCATATCATGTTTCTCACTATTTTTCCCTGCTTATTTGTAATTTTGGTGCTCATGATGAGCTAAAACTCTTGTTCACTTTGGTTTAGATACATTTGACAACATTCATGGATTATTGGCAATTATTATGTTAATATTATGACAACCGTATGATTATTCTTCGATGAAATTATATATTCGAGTATTTTGAGTTGTTTACAAGACTTGTATTTGTGTAAACCATATTATGTTGAAAAACTTGTGGTTTATGCTTATATTTATGGGTTGGTGTATGTATTTATACTAGCTTATGGCATTTGACTAGGAATGATGGATGAAGTCTTGTTTATGAATCATTATATTTGTATGTGTATCCCTATGCTTATGTTTGGAAAGACAAAGTGTTTGTTATGATGTTTCATGTTTAGTTTTATGTTTATCTAGGAATTGTTGACACATTCTCCTAATTTATATAGCCTTTGTATGAACATTGTATGTTGAAGAAATGCATATTGTTGTCTAATTTAATCAACTTGAGGTGGGTAGTGTGTTGTTCATATTATCTTTCCAACTAGTTGTTGGATTAGTGTACCTTAATCGGAAGCTAGTTCAATCTTTATAAACATTGACATGATTGTTAAACACGTGAGCTTCATTGTATGACTTTAGGTGGTTGGTTTGTATAATTCATGCTAGCTTTCCGAATGGTCATTTGATTAGATATCTTTGACGAGAATTTAGTCAATTTATGTTTCGTGTATTTGCCATGCTTCTATGAGTGTATTAAATGTATTCTAGATGGATTCGACGGCGAAGTGATATTTTCTCCTAGATTGTTTGACTTGTGATCTTAGCTTAGTTTATATATTTGCATGCTAGTTAAGTAAAACAAACTCTTCAAAATATCTTTTTACCATCACTTGATTGAATCTTAGTTCTGGTCTATTATTGCATTCCACAGATTGATATCCGGTTCTTACCTTTACTATATTGCTATCTGACGGGTACACTGCCCGGTGTGTGTGATTAGTCTTTGGTGAAAACCCTTTTTAAAACTCAAATTGTGTGAAAAAATACTTAAAAACATATATATATATATATATATATATATATATATATATATATATATATATATATAGTTTACACACATAAAAAACACAGAGGTTCCTTCGGGTACTACACAGGTTCCTTCGGGGACTCCATAGAGAGGGCGATGTCGGCCTTTGGACGTAGAGCCTTAGGAAACAACATTTGCCCCGGTTCTTTTAAGAACACAGAGACGCTTACAGATAGATATAGATTTAGACTTATAATGTATGACTTAAGGAAAAGAGCACAAAGTAAATACGTATGTATCTAAAGAAAGAAAGAAAGTTTTATTGTATTACGAGTATAATATAATATGCATGTTTAAAGAACGTTTTAAAAGGAAATAAAATCCTTTTATCCAAAGTTAAAGAAAACTTGAACTCACCAGCGTTAGCTGACTATTTTTAGTATGCACATCAGGTAGCAAAGGAAAGGATAAGATATGAAGCCGTGAGGGCTTAGGAGAAGATGGCTGGATGGTTGTTGCCGATGAAGACTGACATCCCCATTTGCTAGTTTTTTAAATGTTGAACAATGTCGAATTAAAAGCTTTATTTGACTCTGAAATATGTTAAGACTTCCGCTGTTTGAATTAATGTTTATTCGAAGTTTAGGAACTATGTTCATACTTGTTTGTGCCAACTATGAGAGGTGGCCGGTTTGGGTCCTTTCACAATGATTATCAGTTATAGCCGTTGATTATCAGTTAGGACCAATAATAGTCAATTAGAGCCAAAGATAATCAATCGGAGTCATTGATGATCAAACAAGGTAAAACATGTATGTATGTGTGTGTATATGTATATGCATGTGTATTTGTATGTATATGTGTGTAATTCACATGTGTAATTCATGTGTAGGTTTTTTTACCTACACATAACCAACATTTTGTTTATATATAAACCTACACATGTGTAATCCATGTGTAGGTTTTTTTACCTACACATAACCAACATATGTGTAGCAAACTTTTAAATATATAAAAATATTTAAAAAAAACTAGTTTAATGTTTTTTTATGTATATAAACATACATATTTGTATGTATGAAGTATAAAATTTTAATTTGTTTTTACCATGGATAAAAAAAATTAATGATTTAGGTTTGTTTCCTATGCTCTCACATAATTTTCTTGGTATGAAATGAACTTTCCTCTACAAAGGAATAGTTTCAAAATTATTAAGTTTAAATTTATTTAAAGAGTTAATTAAGCAAAAAAATACTTATCTATATCTATACTATCTAATAATTAAAGTTTTTTCATACCACATGCTGTCTTCATATTCATTCTCATAATTTTTTAAGTTTGTTCCCTATGTTCTCATATAATTTTCTTGTTTTGATGAACTTTCCTCTACAAAGAAATGGTTTCAAAATTATTAATATTAAATTTATTAAAAGAGTTAATTAAGCAAAAAATCCTTATCTATATCTATACTATCTAATAAATAAAGGTTTTTCATACCACGTGTTTCCTCCATATTCATTCTCATCATTTTTTCTCGTATCTGTCTGTTATTAAATACACCTCTTTCTTTTAATAATAATATATTTTTAAAGAAAATACTAATTATACTAATAAAACACATTTATTTTAATATATCTCTCAATATAAGAAACTTTAAAATCTAATTATGTAACTTTTATTTACAATCAAATAGTAATGAAAGTCAAATTACATTAAATAGTAATTAACGTATTTTCGAAACCCAATTATATATTAGTTTTTACATATTTTGAATATTGTATTCTATCCTTAATATATGTAATAGATTTTTACACCTGTAAAATATATACATTAATATTTAATAATTTTATATATTAATATTTTTTATCATATGTATTACACGAGTTCTAAGCTAGTTATTTTATAAAAGTAGCGTCTTTACGTCTATCTTTAATAGGCTATGTAACATTAACATTCGTTACAAATCTATTAAGTTTGTATAAGTACCTATTTTACCCTTAATATTAAAAACCAAAATAAAATAACAAGACTATTTTACCCTTAATATTAAAATGACTATTTTAAGTCGTTTTCCTCTGGTTTAACCGTTTGTCGGTTACTGACGGATATTTATAGTTTTTATCTTTTAATTTTCACTTATAGATTTGTTTGATATCCATCGCTAGTATGTCGGTAATTATCGATGGATTGTAATCCCCTGTGTAATCCCCGGTAATATTCGATCGGTGATAATCACTTTTCTGGTAAGTTGTTTCAAATGACAATAAAATATTATATCTAGCCGTCCGACATCAAACATTTACACCATCCTTTCAACCTAAACAAGACGTGCAAAAACAAACGAAATAAACAAAAGCTTCAAATATAAAATATCATTCCACAAAATAATTCTTCAAACCAATATTACAAAGAAATTAAAATGCTTTCTCCCATTTTAGAGATCAAACAATACGTAAACACTCTCACTGTCTCACACAACAAAACAAACACACATGGTAGGTTACATAATAGCTTGATCACTTAAGCACATACGAAATCTTTTGGAACTTGCTTGCTACAAACGTTTAGAAGCAAACTGAGGGACAATGGCACATTCAGATTGATTCCAAGAATATTAGCCTTTATAGCAGTACAAAGGCACACAGCAGCCTCGAGGTCAACAAGGCCTTCGAGAAGGCTGCAGCATGGCTTAACTGGTGGGTCTCCAACGACTAGACCAAGTAAACTGCCAAGCACATTGGCGCACACACCTAGTTTAAGGGCGTCCCTGGGACAGGTTCCGGTGGATGGCGGCTTTGGTTTTGGGGTAGGGCTTGGGCAGGTGGTACAACCACTGGCTAGTACACAAAACAATAGGTTGAGTGCAAGAAAGACTGCTAGTGGGGTATTGGTCTTTGAAGCCATCTCTTTGAAATTGGGATGTTTTTCAGAAAGATGTAATGGTTTATGAAGGGATGGAATAAGAGTTTGGAGATGTGGGAGTTTTTATTGGACAAAACAGGTAGTTAAATAGTATTCCATATATCGTTTTCGTGTGATTAATTGTTTGTAAATAATTTATTTTAGGTTGTTTTAAAATAGGGTAAATACCATAAAAAATCAACATATTTTCTGTTTTTTTCTTACAAAAGTCATTTAATAATTTTTTACATATAAAAATTTAATATACTTTCCAGTTTTATTCTCTTAATCTCTACTTATACATCCAGAAAATTTTAAGAATATATATTGTTCTCTTCCTCTTAATTACTGTACCAATATTAACATAATACTTTAACTCACAACACATTCCTGAAACTGTTGAACATGTGACTAGGAGTCGTCAAAGTGCAGACAAGTTCCAATACGTTGGCATGGTAAACACATAGAATATAGCAACAAGATGCTTCGCCCGTGCATCTAATACTCATCACGAAATCTTTAATTAACGTGGGCCATTCAAAAGATTCCAAAGTATATTAACCACAAGCAATGAGTAAGTTAGTTTGGTAAAATGTCTAGATCAAATTATTTTTATTTGCAACAAATTGCTTTTCTCCCTCTCCCCTTAAACCCGCAAAAATATATTAATTAATAGGTTGATCATAGTCACTACTTATGATCGATCTTACAAATTGGAAAAACTTTAAGTTAGTTGAATTGTAATGTCTCTACTTAGTATACAGAATAACCTTGAATCTAGAAACCGCAAGATAACTAAATTTATCCTTAATTTAAACATGAAATTAATATGATTAAAAGATTCTCTCTCTACTTAGTATACAGAATAATGTCTCTACAAATGTTGGATATGAATATGTAGGTCACGGGGGCTTCGGTCGAGCACAGCGGAAGACTGAGATACGACAATGTAGACTTGTTCGTTGATTCGTGGGGGGAACAGAAGACAGAAACGATATTGACAGTAGAAGAACGATAAGAACATAAACAAGAGAATCAACACAATCTATAACAACGTTGTCATTACAGATTACATACCGAAGGAGTACACATCTCTCATTTACGCTCACGGTCCAGGGGCCAGGAGAGCTCATCCCGACCCGACCTCTCTCAAATCTCACATTCTGTTCCACACCCTACAACTGAGCCCAACACCTCAATTTATAGGGGTTGAAACAACCATCCTACGTACTTGTTTAAGTACGCAGTGAATTGGTCATGCGTACTTGTTAAGTACGCAAGGCAAATGCCTTGCACAGTTTTTAAGTACGCATGGCAAAAACCCATGCGTACTTGTTAAGTACGCATGAACAAGTGGTGAACTTGGTAAGTACGCAGGAACATTCTCCTGCGTAGTAGCTGAGTACACCGATACATAAAATTTTATCTATAGTTACTAAAACATGTTTCTACAGAATAACATGAAATTAATATGAATAACCTTGGATAGTTTCGCTTGCTAGTTTCGTTTTTTTGATTATTTTCTAGTATATAAGCATTTGTGTATTTATTATTTGAGTTATCAATCAAAATTAATTCCCCCCCCCCATTATTTCTCTCTTATTTCAGTTTCATTCTCACTATCACAACATGATATCAGAGCATTTTTGCTCGATTCTGTGATTTCATCTTTTTCTTCGCTTTTCCATCAGTTTCTCTTTTTTTGTTAGTTTCGCTTCTGTAAGCGAAACTAGTCTTTGCTTCATTTCTTGCTTTGTTTCTTGATTTGTATTCGTGTTCATGCCGAATACTTCTGATCCTCCTAACATTTTGGCTATGGATTCTTCAAATCCATTGTTGTTACACGCCTCCGATCATCCCGGTCTGTTACTCGTTTCCAAAACTTTTGACCATTCTGCTTACGGATCTTGGAGACATGCTATGTCTATTGTTTTATCTGCTAAGAATAAAATTGGGTTTGTTGATGTGACTTTTGTCAAGCCTCTTACCTCTCCCGATCTTGACTTATGGAAGAGATGTAATGACATGGTTATCTCTTGGATTCTGAACACTTTATCTCGAGATATTAGTGAGAGTGTTCTATATATTGAGACTGCTCGTCAACTTTGGGACGACTTAACTGACCGGTATGGTCAATGTAATGGGGCTAAATATTATCAACTGCAGAAGAGTCTTTCTGACATATCTCAGGGTAATGATGATATTGCCACTTACTTTACTAAAATAAAGTCTATTTGGGATGAGCTTAATCTCCTCGATCCTATCCCTCCTTGCACCTGTTGGAATTCTAGACTGATGGCCAAATGTGAGGCAGGTCAACGTTTAATGCAGTTTCTTATGGGTATAAACTCTTGCAATGAGATGATTTGAAGAAATATTATTATGATGAAGCCTCTTCCCTCCATTAACCAACCCTATGCTTTTCTCATTCAAGTGTAAGGCCCCAAACCCGTGTGGCCTTACTTATTGGATTTACTCATCAGCACATAGCTCTTAAACAAAAGACATTAACAATCACAACGGAAACGACTTTAACATAACATAAGCAGCAGAAATATATAACTTGTCTTTAACATACTTGTTTAATACGAAACTTAAACTTGTCTTTAAAACATAATAAACTTTAAACATAAGCGGGATGCCAGACTCTGATCTTTAGGGTAACTCCTCAAGCCAGCCAAGCATCCAAACTGCCACCTACACTTACCTGATATGCATACTAAAAGTCATCTAACGCCGAGTGAGTTCTAACGTTTATGATGTATTGCAAAATACATCCGTTTTACTGTCAATTTTATTCCCACTTTGTGTTTGTTTTGCTTCGGTTTTCTTCTATAACTGCTTGTACTTAATATTTCTATATCTTATGGTTGTTAAGTCACAAAGGAAGCGGATATGATTGAAAACGAATAAGAACGAGTTTCCAGTTCGTGCGAGAGGGCTGTGGATAAGAAAAAAAAGAGAAACTTTCTGGATTTTAACCCCTGTCGCGTAGCGCGACAGGTCTTGGAATTTCGTCGCGCTACGCGAGGATTGAAAAATGACAGAATTGCCCTTTTAATGATTGTCCGACTGTTTTGTCTTTTCTGGGGCCCTCGCGCTACGCGAGGAGTGTGCAAGATCCCGTCGCGCTACGCGACGGGTGGTTTTTCGCAGACATCTCCTTTTAAACCAAAAATTAGAAAACCCTAAGGGAGGAACGAGCCTAGAGCGGCTGGAGGCGACGAAAAGTGACGGAAAAAGGTGTTTTCAAGAGGAATCAAAGGCTGGGAAGGTATAGGATCGAAGAATCAAAGCATTGGATCAAGGATATCGGGTGTTCATCGTTCGGTTTACCTTGATTCTTTGTTTCTCTTTAATTTCTTGTTCTTCCTTTGTTATTAACAGATTATGAATTGTATTTATATGATGTTTCTTGGCTAAACTTTTAGAACTACCTAGGTTTAGATGATTGCACATGTTTGACATTGGTTTTTGTTGGTTTCTAGAACTTTTGAATGTGAAGAACTCATGATGTAACAAACTTGGTTTTGATCATTGGATGTGTATGCGTATTTAGTATTATCAATTGAATGATTTTTCAGTCCTCATGTGCTTTGATGAATGTCTTTCATATAATAGGTGCATGCTAGATCAATTGCCGTGTGTTTTTTATTATTGGATGGTTTGCTAGACGTAGTATTCCATAGGAATGAAATTCGTGAATTGATAAATCTAAATATTCAACCAATCTTAATAGCTGTGAGGTGAGAGATTGTCGGTTTATCTCGTGTGTCTGATCGCTAGTTTAGAATCTTTGTGAGAAGGTCTGTCTAGTTCGTCGTTCGCATCTTGTTTACCGAGTCCAATAGGAAATTCTTAGTTATCCCTTGCACTTAGGTGTATTGAGACTTTCGCGCTGTGAGGTAGATTGTCTAGCAGATACTTCTTGAGTAGACTGGATGACCTGTGAGGGGAACCCGTCCAGCCGGTGGTTTAACGGCTTTTAGGTCTCTTAGTTGATAATCCTTGAGAAGGGTCGAGGGTGCTCTAGGTTCCCTTTGAATTTAGTATTTTAAGATCCCGGTATCACATCAGTTCCATTACCGATAGAACCTTCGTCAGACACGTGTAGGATTCGGGCCTAGGTAGTGCTTTCACCCTATCTGTTTTCGTTCTGTAGTTATTCTCACGCTAGTTTGTTTGTCCTCGTCTTTTCCTTTATTTTCTCTAGTTTATTATTTTTAGTTTATTTCTCTTTTAAATAAAAGAAACCCCCCTTTTTTGTAATTAGTTATCCTGCATCTGAGTCAGTATTTCGCTGTACATACAATGTCCGTAGGTTCTATACTCGGTCTTATCTATCTATGCTGCAAACGATCGGTACACTTGCCGTATTGTGCGCGTTAGTTTAGGTTTGTCCGTTTTATTATAAATATTAGAACTTGTAGGTTTTTGCGTATAGTTCGTAGCACACCAGTTTACATAAAACATCTTTACATATATTAAAGGAGAAGGTTTTTCTTGTACATGTCTTTACAACAAATTGGTAAAATCTTTGCATATAATATCTTTTAACTTTTATTACTGTCCTTATTGTCCCAATGGTTCAAGTCCAAAGGTCGACGAATAAGGAGAGTTAACACGATGCGTCACCGTGATATTTGTAACAGCCCTAACTAGTGTCAAGACACTGCTACCATACCGTTAATTTTATTTGTCACTTCTTAGGCACAATGCCCTACTTAGGCACTAAGTCTATCTCGGGCACTGAGCCCATCTCAGGCATTGAGCCCCACTTAGACACTGAGCCCTTCTTAGGCACTAAGCCCACCCCAGGCATCTAGCCCTTCTCGGGCACTGAGCCCACCTCAGGCACTGAGCCCATCTTAGGCACTGAGCCCATGACTTACTCTCTACTGGTATTCATTCTCGAAGGAAAAACATCTCTCTTTACTAATTACTTTCTTTAAAATTTCATCTTCGTTCTTTTGAAAATATCTTTGTTATTAACAAACCTTTCCAAAGCATCATTCTTTACATAAAACATTTCCTTTGCCTCTTATAAACATTTTTGTAAATCATGACTTTCTCCATCGTTTATTAATATAAAATATGTAATAAACACACTGTTCACTAAGTATGCACATCACCCAAAAGTAGACAAGAAAGGGGATTAGAACTCACCTGGTATCTTAGATGGAATGGTATACAGGATCTCACACAATCTGAACAATCATAACAATTAGACACGTATCAGACTTAACTCGACACTAAACGTTTTCATCATTTATGGCTAGGCGAACTTAAGGCTAAGTTCGCCTCTTTCTATCCTGGCGAACATACTGGCTTCACTAACCAGCTATATATACCCATAGGCCTGATGCCTGCGCACTTAGCAAGTGCGCAGGGCCTTGTTCTTGCGTACTTATCAAGTACGCAGACTTTGTTCTTGCGTACTTATCAAGTAGGCAGACTTTTGTTCTTGCGTACTTGTCAAGTACGCAGGGCCTGTGTGTGGGCAGTCTTCTTCCCCACAAAACCCTAACTTTTGCATGCAGATCCGACCTCGTCAAGATCCAAAGTTTTTACATTCAAAACTTGTGTTTTCTAACCGAGAGTCTAGATCTATACTTTATTTTCATTTTCAAACGTAAAAATCTAACCTTTACCCGATTTTATTTCAAAACCCAACACGGTATGAAAAACTCAGATCTAGGAGGGATCCTTACCTGAAATCGCTTCCATTCTGTTGCTAAACGCTCTCGAGAATCATGATAACGATCCTTGAAGCTCGAATCCGAAAACCGAGACTTTCTCTCTCTAGGCTCTCTCTCACTTACTCTCTCTAGAATCCAAAAATGGTGTTGCAAATGAGGGTTGGGGCTGGTTTTGAGACTTATAAGCGGCCCAACCCTTACCCTTTTTCGGCCGATACTCGCAAGCCCAAGCCAATTCCTCCTATTCTTGCAAAGTTTTAATTTTTTTTGCTAACTATTCCGGGTCTAAAACTCGGGATGTTACAAGTCTACCCCCTTACAATAGGTTTCGTCCTCGAAACCTGCAATAAATTATACCGATAGGAAATCACAGAATGGGTGGCATAAACCGTAGCTGTGCAGGGTAGATTGGTCATGAAAGCCATTGTGAAAACCTATCATAGAGGGTCTAGAACGATTCATCCTTCGGTTATGCGTGGTCTAATCGTGGGACAGTTTCTAGTTTTGAGACATCAAGGCTAACTAGGATGGTTAAAAGTTTCTAACGGTACACATGTTCTACTTACACTAGAACTTCATTAGAAGTACAGAAAAATTAAATAGTAAGGAGAAGGGATACGTACCCGACCTGGCGTCAAGCTTTCTCTCTATCATCCTTATCGGTCACCTGGTATACTCTTGCCTTCGGTTTCCTACATTCCCCACCATAATGCCCCTTCTTGCCGCAGTTATAACATATACGCCTGTCTGGGCAATCACGAGAGAGGTGGCCTTGCTTGCCACACTTATAGCATCCCATCGATCCTAACTTGCATTCACCCCCATGCTTCTTTCCACACTTACCGCACGTCCCCTAGGTGTCTACCCTTGCTCTTGCCTCACTTGGACCCTGGAGGTCTCCGCCAGGTCTCTTGACCGTCTATTTCTTTGGTTCCTCAGGGATGACTTCGGTGGAGGCTATGTCATCATACACAACACCACTCAGAACGACCACCGACTCAAAAGTACTTGGTGTGTTGGTCTTGACAAATGTACAGATCTTCGGAGGCAATCCTTGGACATAGTAGTGAATCCTCCTCTCCTCGGTTGTCACCAGATGGGGCACGAGTCATGCCAACTCATTGTACGTGGAGGTGTATTGCCGGTGAGTCATGACTCCGGTTTGCAGAGTCAAGAATTCCCTTTCAACCTTGTGCACCTCGTTCTTAGGACAAAACTTTTCAATTACCAACGCTTTCATGTCACTCCATCTCATCCATCCGACCGCTTGGTCACCCTTAGCCTGTTTCACAGTTTCCCACCAGTGTGCTGCTTCTCCCTTCAATGACTTCGCAGCGAACATGACTGCTTGTTACGGTCGGCATTCACTAAGAAGAATGGTCGACTCCATGCCGTTAATCCAGTCTAAAGTATCTGTTGCTTCTTTCTCACCGGTAAGCATGGGTGTATCACAACCACGAAACGCTTTGTAGTCACAGCCGCGAGCAGGCAGTGTAACATTCTCTACCAGATTGGGTCCTCCCATTGTTGGAAGTGCCATGGGCTCTTCAGTGGCTGAGCTCGTGTTTGGGTTCTCTTTGGCTTTCCTCAAGGCTTCGTCTAGTATGGCTGGTAAGGTTTCCTTCAGCAGTCGGATGAATTCCCGGTCGAGAGCTACTTGTATGGCTGGCTCGAACTCGAATGTCTGATCATCTCCTGCCGCATGCTCAACATTGTGCTGACTGACTACCGTATCAGTATGGGTAGTGTGAACACTACCCTCAATCTCTTGGTTGGTTCTAGCTCCACCTCGGCGGCCTGTACTTCCACCACGTCTTCCTCCTCCACCCCCTCTAGTTTCTCCACGTCTAGCCATTTCTAACTGAAAGATAGAGAACAAAGGGATTTAATTTCATCATGCTAGGGAATATATAGAACACAATAAGTAAGGTAAGATGTTAATATACACTGGCCATCTGCAATTAACCATTACATCACTTCTTGTTTTCTATTTATTCGCTTTAATTATTCCACTAAAGCCTCTATTCTTATCATGACACTCTAAACAAGCAAATAAACTTTACTTACTATACACTTCTGGTGCTTCGGCTTGAGTTACCCGTTACTGGCATCCGCTACTTGGTCCCATTCTCAGTTTAAGTCTTGACATCGGGGATGTCCAGATCTCTCAAACTAAGGCTCTGATACCAACTTGTAAGGCCCCAAACCCGGATGGCCTTACTTATTGGATTTACTCATCAACACATAGCTCTGAAACACAAGACATTAACAATCACAGCGAAAACGACTTTAAATATAACATAAGCAGCGGAAATACATAATTTGTCTTTAACATACTTAGGGGTGTTCAAAGTCGGATATCCGAAAATTCGGATATCCGAATTTCGGATATCCGAAATTTTCGGATAGTGGATTTCACTATCCGAATCCGAAATTTCGGATATCCGAATTTCGGATATCCGAAAATTCGGATACGGATTCGGATAGTGAAACGGATATCCGAAAATATAAAAAAAAATATATAAAAATAATATTTTTAAATTACAAAAACAATTAAAAACCTTAAAAACATTAGAAAATATACATATAAAAATATATAAATATAATATATCGGGTTTTGATTCAAATTTTCTTATTTTTAAATAATAAAAACAATTAAAAAAAATATATAAATATAATATTTCGGATATTCGGATATCCGAACTATCCGAAATATCCGAAAATCACAATCCGAATCCGAATCCGAAAATTCGGATATCCGAATTTCGGATATCCGAATTTTCGGATAATTCGGATTCGGATTTTCGGATAATTCGGGTTCGGTTTCGGATTCGGATTTTTTTGAACACCCCTAAACATACTTGTCTAATACGAAACTTAAACTTGTGTTTAAAACATAATAAAATTTAAACATAAGCAGGATGCCAGACTCTGATCTTCAGGGTAACTCCTCAAGCCAGCCTAGCATCCAAACTGCCACCTACACTTACTTGATATGCATACTAAAAGTCAGCTAACGCTGAGTGATAAAACATCTTTACATATATTAAAGGAGAAGGTATTTCTTGTACATGTCTTTACAACCAATTGGTAAAATCTTTGCATATAATATCTTTTAACTTTTATTACTGTCCCAATGGTTCAAGTCCAAAGGTCAAAGAATAAGGACAGTTAACACGATACGTCACCGTGATATTTGTAACAGCCTAACTAGTGTCAAGACACTGCTACCATACCGTTAATTCTATTTGTCACTTCTTAGGCACAAAGCCCTACTTAGGCACTAAGCCTATCTCGGGCATTGAGCCCATCTCAGGCACTGAGCCCCACTTAGGCACTGAGCCCTTCTTAGGCACTAAGCCCACACTGAGCCCACCTCAGGCACTTAGCCCTTCTCAGGCACTTAGCCCTTCTTAGGCACTGAGCCCATGACTTACTCTCTACTTGTATTCATTCTCGAAGGAAAAACATCTCTCTTTAGTAATTACTTTCTTTAAAATCTCATCTTCGTTCTTTTGAAAATATCTTTGTCATTCTTTACATAAAACATTTCCTTTGCCTCTTTTAAACATTTCTGTAAATCATGACTTTCGCCATCGTTTATTAATATAAAATATGTAATAAACACACTGTTCACTAAGTATGCATAACACCCCAAAAGTAGGCAAGAAAGGGGATTAGAACTCACCTGGTATCTTAGTTGGAATGGTATACAAGATCTCACACAATTTTAACAATCATAACAATTCGACACGTATCAGACTTAACTCGACACTAAACGTTTTCATCATTTCTGGCTAGGAGAACTTAAGGCTAAGCTCACCTCTTTCTATCATGACGAACATATTGACTTCACTAACCAGCTATATATACCCATAGACCAGATTCCTGCTCACTTAGCAACTGCGCAGGGCCTTGTTCTTGCGTACTTATCAAGTACGCAGACTTTGTTCTTACGTACTTATCAAGTATGCAGACTTTGTTCTTGCGTACTTATCAAGTAGGCAGACTTTTGTTCTTGCGTACTTATCAAGCACGCAGGGCCTGCGTGTGGGCAGTCTCCTTCCCCCACAAAACCCTAACTTTTGCATGCAGATCCGACCTCATCAGGATCCGAACTTTTTACGTTCAAAACTTGTGTTTTCTAACCGAGAGTCTATATCTATACTTTATTTTCATTTTAAACGTAAAAGTCTAACCTTTACCAGATTTTATTTCAAAACCCAACACGGTATGAAAAACTCAGATCTAGGAGGGATCCTTACCTGAAATCGCTTCCCGTCTGTTGCTAAACACTCTCGAGACTCATGCAAACGATCCTTGAAGCTCGAATCCGAAAACCAGGGCTTTCTTTCTCTAGGCTCTCTCACACTTTCTCTCTCTAGAATCCAAAAATGGTGTTGCAAATGAGGGTTGGGGCTGGTCTTGAGGCTTATAAGCGGCCCAACCCTTGCCCTTTTTCGGCCCATACTCCCAAGCCCAAGCCCGTTCTTCCTATTTTTCCTAAGTTTTAATTTTTCTTGCTAACTATTTCGGGTCTAAAACTCGGGATGTTACATCAAGATGAGAAACAGATGGAGCTTCATTCATCTGCTCAGTTTATCTCTCAGAATGCTTCCATGAATGTCACTATGTAGGTGTCGAAGGGTTCTGGTACTCGAAAGTGTATTGTTTGTACACACTGCAAGAAGACGAGGCATGATGTTAGTAAATGTTATCGTCTCATTGGGTTCCCCAAACATTTCAAATTTACTGAACCTAAGCTTGCTGCAAATGTTGTTTATGAATCTGCTGCTACTGTCTCTGGTTCACCTTTTGGTATATCTATAGAACAGTATAATACTTTGCTACAACTTCTTCAGCAGAATTCTGTAGTTCAGGGTGGTGTTCCTACTGTTCAACTACTCAACTTTGCTGATTTTGCTGGTATTATTGCTTACAACTTGACTACGGTCGATACTACTTGGATCACTGATGCTGGTGCAAGTAATCATATGTGCTTTGATTTCAATTTGCTTGCTACTGTTCAATTGTTTAACTTGCCTGTTTATGTTCTTCTTCCGAACAAGCATGTCTTAACTGTTACACAGGTCTGAACAGTTAATCTCACAAAGTCTGTTTCTATCTCCAATGTCTTCTTTGTGCCTCAATTCAAACATAATCTCTTATATGTTCCAAAACTTTGTAAGGATACAAAAGGCCTTGTTAAGTTTTATGAAACTTCTTGTTTCTTGCAGGCCCCTTCGATAATTAGTTCGTTGGTTCTAGGAGATCTCCTCAATGGAATTTATCTTTTGCATCCTAATAAACTTTTCTCTGTTACAGTTGATTCTTTCTCACTGTAATTCTGTTGTTTCTTTGAAAGTTTGGCATCATCGTCTTGGGCATTTGCCATTATAAAACTTAAGCAATTGAATGTTTTTAATGGTGCATATGATTGTTCTATTGATGATTGCTCTATTTTTCCTAAGGCTAGACAGCATAAACTACCGTTTGCTAATAGTAGTAGAAATAGTTCTCTATTTTTCCTAAGGCTAAATATTTTGTCACCATTGTTGACGATTTAACTCGAACTACTTGGACTCATCTTTTGACAACTAAAGGCAATGCCTTTCATATTCTTCAAGGATTCATTGAGATGGTTGAGACTCAATTCAATAGCAAAGTCAAGAGTGTTCGTTCTGACAATGCTTACGAACTTAGTTCGGGTGTTCATCATATCGAGTATTTTAAACAGAAATACATTATTCATCAAACTACTTGTCTTGGGGTTCCTAAACAGAATGGGGTGGTCGAACGGAAACATAAGCATCTTCATGAAACTGCTCGGGCTCTTATGTTTCAGTCCAAGTTACCTATTACGTTTTGAGGTGATTGTGTTATTACTGCTACTCACTCGATTAATATTTTCCCCACACGGGTTCTCCAGGGCAAATCTCTTTCTGAGATGTTTTTCGGTAAAGCTCCAACATACACTCATCTTCGTATGTTTGGATGTTTGTGTTATACTTCTACCCCTACACCCGGTAGAGATAATTTTCAGCCTCGGGCTCAAGCTTGTATTTTTATTGGATATCCTTTTGGAAAGAAACGTTACAAGCTTTATAATCTTGACACTCGACAAGTTCTTGCTTCTCGGGATGTGACTTTTCTTGAGCACATTTTCCCTTCTTTGCACTCTTCCAATCCTTCTTCTTTGTATCCTTCTCTTAGTGACCTGTTTGAGGAGTCAGATCCAGCCGTTGTTCCTTCATCTTCTTCGGTTGCTCCTGAAGTTGATTCCTTTCCTCCTCATGTTCCTTCTCCTCCCGTTTCTCCTGTTCCTCCTCCTCCACGGCTCAGAAGATCTTCTCGTTCTTCTGTTCCTGTTTCTCACTTGCATGATTATGTTTGTAATTCTGCTTCCGTTGATTCCTCTTGCTTTCATACTCTGTCGAGTACTTGCCAAGCTTCTTCATTTGTTAATTTTGCTGATCTTTCTCCTGATTCTCAGCAGCTTCTTCTCAATCTTGAATCTGTTCAAGAACCTTCTTCTTATCAGGAGGCTGCTCAACATCCTGCTTGGCAAGAGGCTATGTCGAAGGAATTTACGGCCTTAGAACGTAATCAAACTTGGGAGGTCATGCAATTACCTAAGGGTAAGAATGCTATTAAATGCAAATGGGTGTATAAAGGTCAAGTATAATGTTGATTCCATAGTTGAAAGCTGCAAAGCACATTTGTTTGTTCGTGGTGATACTCAGAAAGCTGGCATTGATTACAATGAAACTTTCTCCACTTTCGTCAAAATGACTACTATTTGTAGTCTTATTGTTGTTGCAACCAAACGACATTAGGGTTTAGATCAGTTGGATGTTATTAATGCATTCTTACATGGGGATCTTGATGAAGACATTTATATGAGTCCTTCTCTTGGCATGTCATTTCTCCTGATCTTGTTCTTAAACTCAAAAAGTCTCTTTATGGTTTGAAACAGGCTTCTCGGCAGTGGTATGGAAAGCTTTCTGATGCACTCAAAACCAAAAGGGTACATGCGTTCTCCCAATGATTATTCTTTGTTATCAAAGACCATGGGAGATTCTGTTGTTCATGTGGCTGTTTATGTGGATGACATTCTTCTCACGGGTAACAATGAACAGGAGATGTCTGCTTTAAAGGTTTTCTTACATTCCACATTTCAGATCAAAGTTCTTGGCAGCCTTAACTATTTTCTAGTCATTGAGGTTCTTGAGTCTGCTTCTGGTCTCATTATGACTTAATGTAAATTTTCAAAGGATCTGTTGAACGAGTTTCCTACGAACGATGTTTCTTCTGTTTCGTCCCCTTTGCATTTGCATTTACAACTTAAGCTCAATGAGGGCCAGGTTCTTAATGATCCTTTGGCCTATCGTTGACTTGTTGGTAAACTCAACTATCTCACTCACACTCGGCCTGATCTTGCTTTTGCGGTTCAGTTTCTTAACCAATTCATGAGTGGTCCGCGTATTCCTCATTGGGATGCTGCGTGGCATACTCTTCATTATGTCAAGGGTACTTGTTATCAAGGATTGTTTTTTAATGACAATTCTAATTTGTCTTTATCTGCTTATTGCGATTTTGAATGGGCTGCTTGCCCTAAAATTAGGTGATCTGTGAGGAGCTATTTCATTTCTTTAAGGGCAGTCCTATTTCTTGGGAGTCCAAGAAACAAACTACTATTTCTCTTAGCTCTGCTGAAGCCGAGTATCGCTCTCTTCGCCGGTCACATAGAAACTTGCTTGGTTAACTCATTTGTTTGTGGAATTCCAGCTTCCCAACCTCACTCCGGTTCCTCTGAAGTGTGACAGTCAGGTGGCCATTCACATCGCTAAGAATCCTGTTTTTCATGAGCTCACTAAGCATATTGAATTGGATTGTGATTTTGTCTGTGGCAAGCTTCAGGCCGGTTTGATTCTGCTTTCTCATATGCGTACTTCCCATCAGCGTACGGATTTATTCACCAAGAGTCTTGCTGGTCAACCGCATTCGGTTTTCCCCCCAATTATTTCTCTCTCATTTCAGTTTCATCCTCAATATCACAACAACAAACGACACTAATAGAAAACTAGGCAATTGCGACTGCCTTTTCGGTTGCATATACCTCCGTTGTAATGCTGTTTTGCGACCGAAATTACGACCGGTGTAGCGACAGGGTTTGTGGTCACAATTTTTGTGACCGGTTTGTGACCTCCACTTTTTGCGACTGTTATGATTCCGGTCGCAAATTTTGCGACTGTCATGCACCGTCACAAAATTTGATCGTAGTAACCTAGTTTTCTAGTTGTGTAATTCACAAAAGTAAATTCAGCATCAATTAATTTTTCAATGTACTAAACAAATGTCAAAGTCAGTTTAAGGTGGCATGCAGATTTAAGGTGAAGTTTGTAATATGTTTTCCCCATGCATTATGTAAAGCATTAATTAGAATGACAAAGAAATATCCTTGAATGTGTTTTCCTCTTTAAATGCATTTTCAAGCGTATAAAGAAAACAGCAAATAAGACTGTGATCTATCATGCTCTCACGTATCATGGATCATTTATCACGCACACACCCCCTCTCTCACACGCACATGAACAATACATACAACGTCTATAACTTTTTTAATTAATTTCGATTGCTAAAATTGATTGGACATATACTCGTCTTAGAGCATCCTTGGAGAAGAAGGATAGACACTTCAAAAAACATAACCAAGTACTGCAAAAATTTTATGAAGAATTTCATGTAAAATATCACATGCCCTAGGAAAGTTCAAAAAATCCGGTTGGTTAAACTTAAAATCGATTAAATAATTATATATAAACTGTATCGCATTAAGATCCAAAATATTACATATATATCAAACATTAGATTTAAAATTTAATAAATATTACTTTATGAACATTGACTTTGTTGCCGGAAGCTCCATGAACATGCTCTGAGGGATAAAAGTTTTCGAAAGACCATCATTCAAAAAATTATTTGTGTTACTATAAAAACAAACCAACGTAATAAATAGTAGCATCTCCACTCAAATTGTGCTAGATGTTATATACTTTATCTGTATATCTTTCAGATTCAATCTGGAAATAAATTAAATAATAACCTGCAGTGTCACACCCTCAAAATCTACTACCGGAGTTTTACCATTAGCCGGGTGACAAACCTGGATCTCAGTCATCAGTTACGTCAAACGACACTAAACAAAACCTTTAGATGATCAGAGTTAAATGCGGAAGCGGTTTATGTCAAATAGTTACTGCGCAAAACAAATTCGCTCAAGTTTAGTTTAATAAAAGCAAGTGAATTGTTTTTAAATGCTTGCATAAGAATGCAATGACAGTAGGACTCCATGCATATCCTAGGTGTGCAACTTGTGCGTTAGCGACCTGAGAAACATGCAAGAAAAAGTGTCAACACGAGCTTGGTGAGTTCACAGGTTTGTAAGTAAATATACTGTTTTTGTGTTTGTAGGATCCACATACGTAAGTCACACCTATTGCTAGCTAGACAATGTACAAGTTACTCTAAGCGCTCGCAACCGAAGCTGACTGTTTGAGTTTGAATGCCACCCGCCAAGTCTATCAACCATGGCAATGTGTTTAGGTTAATATTACACTCGTTCGACCTCCAATCGAGCTAGACAACTAGCCCAGGTGGGGTTTGTCAAACCCAATATTACTATCAAACATTACCTCGCTAAATCCATAGTAACGGTCTGATGTGTGTGAGGACTTTCAATGATAGTGTGTTACGCTTAAGTACACAAGTGGTAGTGAAATACTATGTGATCCATATTTGTTTGTGTACATGTTTCCCCCCATCGGAAAAACAAGTAAAATGATGCTTGTCTGCAAGCATGTTTCTCCCCGGTGGGAAAAAAAGTAAAAATGATGTTCGTTTGTATACATGTTTCTCCCGAACGGGAAAACAAGTAAAATGATATTTGTATGCATGTTTCTCCCCAAGGGGAAAACAAGTGAAAGAATGCTCGTTTGTATGCATGTTTCTCCCCAACGGGAAAACAAGTGAAAGAATGTTTGTCTGTGTGCATGTTTCTCCTCCAATAGTAAAACAAGTAAAAAGTGGCTGTGAAAACTCACATGAGTTAAGTAGTAGGTAGATTCACACAAGAATGAGATTGGGACCACAAGTGTTAGCCTGCAACGGCTTGCGTATGCCCTTCAATTATACACATAACAATTAGGGATAGAATGTGATTTGTGACGATGACATGGAAGATTTGAACGTCTTAAAACATTCTAAGGATCCACGAGTAGACGAACGTGTCCACGGGAATAAGGGTTTCTTAATATGATTATTAATATAAATATGTTTCATGTCGAACGTTTCTAATTACGAATAATAATATATAATAAATATGTTCATGCGTTTGAACCATCTAAAATGGTCTAAGGAAATAATATAACTTTAATATATTATTTGTAAGTTTGAAGCGTTGAAAAAATGTTTATAACATCGTGAAAATAATATATATAAATATATTATTTTTAATCATAGCTAAGGGTTGAAAATAATATAATATATTATTTTTATTCAGAGTCGTGGTTTAAAAATAATATAAATATATTATTTTATAAGTGGTACTGATAATAAATATTGGTTACAAATCAAACCCGAGTCTACGTGTGTTTTACGGGCTCAAAACATATTAATATATTAATATAATACTATAGGGGGTGGTTTTATAATTAAATAATACTATAAAAAGCTTTAAAAAACTATAATACAGGGGACCGGTTTCGAACCCAGGTCTCCTGTGTGCGAGTCGAGTGTGTTAACCATCTCCGCCCACTAGGGTTTTGCACACAAACCCTGCTCCGTTTGGTTTTAACATCAAAGTCCAGCGGGTGTTCTTTCCCTACCCGAGCCGAAACAAAAACCCATCCCAATCCATCGATTTCGACCACGATCAACCAGAAGATCATAGGGGTTTTGTTTAATGAGTGTTTGCGAACCTGGGGTGAGTTTTAATTGCAAAAGTAACAGATTTAAGATCGTTTAGTTTAGGATTGATGGGCCGAAAACCCTAGTTATGAACCCAGAATCAAATTGATCAATTTAGATAGTAGAACCTATTGGAATCATAGGGCTTTTAACAAGGATGGAATTGCGAATCTGATAGTATAGTTTAATTTCATTAACGTTGTGTCTAAGATCAAAAACCCCAATTCCGTTTATGAACAAACCCTAATTTACGGATCATGAACAATTCGATGTTATAAGATTGAATAGTCACAGGGCTTTCAATGTAGACACATAAACGAAACTAAAGGTGTAACAATTTACCAAAATGACGCCCGAATTGGTTGAGTTCGACCAGTACATGTTCCGACCTCGACGGCTTTGGTCCCTGATGACTCTGATTCTTTCTCCGATGAAATTCGAGCGTGCAACAGCTTCAGAAGGATTCAAATGAGATGCACAGATGATAGATTTGTGAAATGATGATAGAAATGAACGAATTCGATGAGTGAGTGATAATGGTCGACGGTTACTTGTAATTACCTATAATTGGGTTTGATTACGAATCAATGTCGGGTTTAATGACTTATTAGTGGTCGTTAATGATTATAACCGCGCAAATTCAGTTACAATTCCAACTGAAATCGAATAAGGGTTGTGAATTCGGTTCAAGAACAATCAGGTTGACTTTCTAAAGTCAACGAAATCAAGATTGGCCAAATTACACGATTGGTCCCTGTAGTTTCATGTTCTTAATTATAGGAATTGACAGAAATACAAGTTTGACTAGGTTAAGGACTTGTTAGTTTGGCAATTAAAAGTCAACAGGGAATCAACTATAGATAAAATACAAGTTTAGTCCCTCAAATTTATGTATATAAGTTTGAATATAGATAGGATTAGTCCCTGGAGTTTGAGATAAGGTTAACTAGGTTAACTTTAACTGGATCTGGTTAACGGAGTTAACCTGAAAGTCCGGATTGTCACATCCTGCCCTATTTGAAAGAATTTTTGTCTCGAAAATTAAGATAAATAAAAAAAAATTGGGTGTCACATCATCCCCTAGTTGAAAGAAATTTCATCCCGAGAATTAGAATAGTACCTTAAGTGTTTGACTTGGAGTGCTTGAACAGATGAGGATACTTGCGTATCATCTGATCACCGCGCTCCCATGTGAATTCCTGTCCGCGTTTCAAGTTTCAGCGAACTCTGACAATAGGGATGTTACTGCGTTTGAGCGTTTTGACTTCCCTATCCATGATTTCTACCGGTTCTTCGACAAAATGCAATTGTTCATCGATGTGTAGTTCCTCAAGAGGAACAGCGAGTGTCTCGTCTGCTAGACATTTCTTCAAGTTCGAGACATGAAATACGTTGTGTACACCACTAAGTCCTTCAGGTAGGTCCAGTTGGTACGCTACTAAGCCAATTCTTTTCACTATCTTAAACGATCCAACATAACGAGGATTCAGTTTGCCTCGTTTCCCGAAGCGAATCACACCTTTCCACGGTGAGACTTTTAGTACGACCATGTCGCCTACTTGAAATTCTAATGGCTTACGACGCTTATCGGCATAGCTCTTTTGACGATCACGAGCTGCCGTCATACGGTTTCGAATTTGAACGATCTTTTCAGAGGTTTCGAATACAAGTTTAGGGCCTGTAAGTTGGCTATCCCCAACTTCAGCCCAACAGATAGGAGATCGAAATTTACGTCTGTATAATGCCTCGAATGGTGCTACCTTGATACTAGTGTGATAATTGTTATTGTAGGAGAACTCCACTAAGGGCAAGTGAGTTTCCCAACTGTTACCGAAATCAATCACACAAGCTCGTAGCATGTCCTCTAAGGTTTGAATGGTACGTTCCATCTGGCCATCAGTTTGTGGATGATATGCTGTGCTCATGTCTAGACGCGTGCCCAGGGCTTTTTGTAATGATTGCCAGAACCGCGAGGTGAATCGAGCGTCTCGATCCGAAATAATAGAAATTGGCACTCCGTGCCGAGAGACTACTTCCTTTAAGTAAATACGAGTGAGTTTTTCCATCTTGTCGGTCTCTTTAATTGCTAGGAAGTGAGCGGATTTTGTCAAGTGATCTACGACCACCCAGATGGTGTCGCATCCGCTAGGAGTTCGGGGTAGTTTGGTGATAAAATCCATGGAGATTTTGTTCCCATTTCCACATAGGGATCTCTGGTTGGTGAAGCAGACCATAAGGCTTTTGGTATTCCACTTTGACCCTTGAGCAGGTTAGGCACTTGCTCACGTAGGTTCTATAACAGCTTTCATCTTCGGCCACCAATATAGCACTTTAAGGTCATGGTACATCTTGTCGAAACATGGATGAATAGAGTATTGAGACTTGTGAGCTTCATCCGTAGACAGTTCTCTCAAGTTCCCATACACTGGAATCCATATTCGCTCCGTGAAGTAACGAATGCCGTCTGGTTTGACCTCAAGTTGTCCTTCCATACCGCGTGTGTTTTCCAACTGTAGGTTTTCCTCCTTCAGGGCTTCGAGTTGAGCACTATGGATCTTGTCGGGTAATCCGGTGTGAATAAAAAGTTGCAATGCTCGATCTCGTTTGGGCTTGGTTTCTTTACGGCTTAGGGCATCGGCTACCACATTAGCCTTGCCCAGGTGATATCTGATCGCACGGTCATTCAAGAGTTCGACCCAACGACGCTGTCACATGTTCAACTCTTTTTGTTCAAAGATATGTTGAAGACTCTTGTGATCGGTGTAGATTGTGCACTTGGTACCGTACAAGTAATGCCTCCATATCTTTAATGCAAATACCACGGCTCCCAACTCAAAGTCATGAGTCGTGTAGTTTTTCTCATGAATTTTCAATTGACGAGAAGCGTATGCGATAACTTTTTCGCGTTGCATTAATACACAACCAATACCTTGAATGGATGCACCGCAGTATACTACAAAATCATTCGTTCCCTCCGGAAGAGATAGGATGGCTGCACTGCAGAGTTTCTGTTTAAGAAGTTTAAATGCTGACTCCTGGGTGTCTCCCCAGTTATAAGGTTTACCCTTTTGAGTCAGGGCAGTGAGGGGTTGAGCAGTCTTAGAGAATCCCTCGATGAAACGACGGTAATAGCCGGCCAATCCTAGAAATTGTCGAACCTCGGTCGGAGTTGTCGGTGCCACCCAATCCTTGATGGCTTCTATTTTAGATGGATCAACATGTATTCCTTTCTCGTTGACTACATGCCCTAAGAATTGCACCTCGCTAATCCAGAATTCGCACTTGGAAAAATTTTGCGTACAACTGTTCTTGTCTCAGCAATTCCATAATCAAACACATGTGTTCTTCATGTTCATCCCTATTCTTGGAATAGATGAGGATGTCATCAATGAAGACAATGATGAACTGATCAAGGTACGGTTTACACACACGGTTCATGAGGTCCATGAATACCGCGGGTGCATTGGTCAGTCCGAATGGCATGACCATAACTCGTAATGGTCGTACCTAGTTCTGGATGTCGTCTATGAAATATCTTCGTCTCGAAATCTAAATTGATGATAACCGTATCTAAGATCGGTTTTGGAATAGAAGCTTGATCCTTGGAGTTGATTAAGCAGATCATCAATGTGGGGTAGAGGATAGCGACTCTTGATCGTTACCTTGTTTAGCTCACGATAGTCGATGCACATGCGAAAGGTCCCGTCCTTATTTTTTACAAATAGGGCTGGAGTTCCTCATGGCGATGAGCTAGGTCGAATGAAACCTTTGTCCAACAAATCTTGCAGTTGTGTAGATAGTTCTTGTAATTCACTAGGTGCAAGTCGGTAGGGTGCCCGAGCAATAGGTGCTGCTCCAGGTGCTAGATCAATTTGGAATTCGACTTGACGATGTGGTGGAAGACCAGGTATGTCTTCGGGAAATACTTCTGGAAAACTTCGTATGATCGGAATATCATTAATCTTCTTCTCCTCGATGGTTGTTGGGCGACGAGAGCCAGAATGGCGGTATGACTCTTACGCAAGCATTTCTGTGCCTTCATGAAAGATATGATGCCCACGACAACACCACTCTTTTCACCTTGGAAAGAAAGGATTTCTCCACTATGGAGAGGAAGGCGAACAATTTTTCATGACCAATGATTTCAGCTTGATTTATAAGTTGGGGTATAGTTCCAATTAGACTAAAGATTAGTCACAGTATAAGGTAATAGGGTCAAATGGACTTTATTGTTGGAGTGTAAGGAATAACGTGTTAGCTTAGATACAATTCCTCAAATTTCGTTTACATAGTTGAAGTCGGTGGGTTTACCATGAGGTTCTACTAGAGTTTCAATCAAGATGGTTTCCTCGATCAAGTTTGGATGAGAGTCTTAAGTTCACTAAGACTCTTACATGAGTGAAATAAAATGATGGATCCTATTGATGATAGTTCAGTGTGTCTGTAAACATCTTCAACCTGATAGTCGCGTCCATCAAATGTTGAACAGGTTTAACGATATCAACTAGTCGTTGAGCGGGTTACGTGAATTTCTACAGGCAGTGGAAACTTAAGTCTGCAAATCACTGATTAGGACCATTTATCCACAAACTAGGTTTCACCGGGACTTACATGCACCTCAAATTACTATTACGTGTGCACCTGTAATGATAATTTGCTTTGCATGCTCACCCTAATTCTCCCTGTCTCGTGTCGAAATGTCCCTCGGTTTATTACTGAGTTCAGAATGTGTTAGAGATGATGAGTCATCGAAAGGCTTAGTCATCAAACACAAGTTTATCAACTAGGACTTATATCAGGATGAGTAGTCGGGAATCGTTTGATCCGAGTATTCCCTCGAGTTAAAATATACTACGATGGTCCAATCCAGCGGATTGCAGATGGAATCATGCACGCGAAATGCGACTTTAAGAAATGAAACTAGTTCATGGTTGTGTGTTACTAGAAAAGGCAAAGTAACCGTCCTTCCAACTGAGCCAGGGTAGGGTTTGAGTATGCAATGAGCAAGGTGTTCTCAACCTTCTGGTCAATCTTTCTTTAGCAGAATATCGACCAAAGCGTGAGCCCACGGCTCAGAAAAGTGATGACATCATGTGTCAATGAATTTCTACCATAAAACGTGCAACGGTCTGCCTTCACACGGCGTACCTCAAGCTAGGCCCACGGGTTCGGGCTTGAAGTAGAGTAAAGCTAGTGAGATCGGAATATTGTTGCTAGTGGGTGCAGGAGGGACTCGCCTCCAACAAACCCAACACCCAAAGAGACATGTGCTAGTGTTGTGTGTCATCCCTAACGCGGACTTGAGAAGGCCCACCATACCCGACATATGATGGTGGTGTGAGAGACTCCTATGAAGGCTCCGTCTTGCTGCCCTCGGACGGGAGTGGATGTTGTTTTGGTGATTCCCCGAGTGTAACCACTGTGAATGATGATGCAATGCGAATGACTTGTCCCTCATCAACAGAGGGTGATATGGATGGTGTCAACATGCATGCAATGCAATGTATGTATGGATGCTATGTGTATCATGTATGATTGTCTGTGTCGTGTAACTAATGCATGTGTGTGGTTATAGTCTATTATGCAATCCTAGTTCTCTATAACCAATGTCTCTGATACCAATCTGTCACACCCCCAAATTCCACTAACGAAGTTTTACCGTTAGGCGTGTGACAAACCAAGATCCCAGTCATCAGTTACGTCAAACAACACTATATGAGTTTAAACAAAACCATTACATGATCAAAGTTAAATGCGAAAGCGGTTTATGTCAAATAGTTACTGCGCAAAACAAATGCGCTCAAGTTTAGTTTAATAAAAGCAAGTGAATTGTTTTTTAAATACTTGCATAATAATGCAATGACAATAGGACTCCATGCATGTCCTAGGTGTGCAACATGTGCCTTAGCGACCTGAGAAACATGTAAGAAAAAGTGTCAACACGAGATTGGTGAGTTCACAGGTTTGTAAGTAAATATACTGTTTGTGTGTTTGCAGGATCCACATACGTAAGTCACACCTATTGCTAGCTAGACAATGTACAAGTTACTCTAAGCGCTCGCAACCGAAGCTAACTGTTTGAGTTTGAATGCCTCCCGCCAAGTCTATCAACCATGGCAATGTGTTTAGGTCAATATTACACCCGTTCGACCTCCAATCTAACTAGACAACTAGCCCGGATGGGGTTTGTCAAACCCAGTAGTACTACCAAACATTACCTCGCTAAATCCATATTAACGGTCCGATGTGTGTGAGGACTTTCAATGATAGTGTGTTACGCTTAAGTACACAAGTGGTAGTGAAATACTATATGATTCGTGTTTGTTTGTGTGCATGTTTCTCCCCAACGAAAAAACAAGTAAAAGGATGCTTGTCTGCGTGCATGTTTCTCCCCAACGGGAAAACAGGTAAAAATGATGTTCGTTTGTATGCATGTTTCTCCCCAACGAGAAAACAAGTAAAATGATATTTGTATGCATGTTTCTCCACAACGGGAAAACAAGTAAAAGAATGCTCGTTTGTATGCATGTTTCTCCCCAACGGGAAAACAAGTGAAAGAATGTTTGTCTATGTGCATGTTTCTCCCCCAATAGGAAAACAAGTAAAAAGGGCCATGAAAACTCACCTGAGTTAAGTAGTAGGTAGACTCACACAAGAATGAGTTTGGGACCACAAGTGTTAGCCTGCAACGGCTTACGTATGCCCTAGAATTATACACATAACAATTAGGGATACAATGGGATTAGGACGACACGGAAGATTTGAACGTCTTAAAACATTCTAAGGATCAACGAGTAGACGAACGTGTCCACGGTAATAAGGGTTTCTTAATATGATTATTAATATAATTACGTTTCGTGTCGAACGTTTCTAATTACGAATAATATATAATAAATATGTTCGTGCGTTTGTACCATCTAAAATGATCTAAGAAAATAATATAACTTTAATATATTATTTGTAAGTTTGAATCGTTACAAAAATGTTTATAACATAGGGAAAATAATATATATAAATATATTATTTTTAATCGTAGCCAAGGGTTAAAAATAATATAATATATTATTTTTATTCAGAGTCGTGGTTTGAAAATAATATTAATATATTATTTTATAAGTGGTACTAATAATAAATATTTGTTACAAATCAAACCCGAGCCTACAGGTGTTTTACGGGCTCAAAACATATTAATATGTTAATATAATACTATAGGGGGGTGGTTTTATAATTAAATAATACTAGAAAAAGCTTTAAAAAAACTATAATACAGGGGACCAGTTTCAAACCCGGGTCTCCTATGTGCGAGTCGAGTAGGGGTGAGCATTCGGTTCGAACCGGACCGAACCGGGTTGAACCGGACCGGAACCATGAACCGTTTGTATACAAATATACTAACTGAGAACCGGACCGTATATAAACGGTTCGGGCCGGACCGAACCGTATTAAACGGGTCAGTTCATGCTTAAATCCTGGACCGAACCGATTAATAAAAAACAAATTATCCAACTCAATAAAACAAAAAATAAAAAGTTCCAAACCAACTCCATAAAACAAAAAACAAACCCAAAATACTCCACAAAACAAATTAAAGTTCCAAACCCACAAAACAAAAACCAAAGTTCCAGATTGTTGCAATTCCTAAATGCCTTGAATCTTCAAACTCTAACCAAAATACTTTCAATCTTCAATCATTCACTCATCAATCGTCACTGATCCGATGTTTTCATAAATATCTAAAAGAAAGTAACTATTAGAAACTATAACTTTCCATTGGGAGCGAGAGGAATGATTATGGGTCTAAGGACTGGACTGTGCCAACGATTGTGTACACTGGTGGCATAAAAGGACTAGGGTTTTTTTAATTTAAAATTAGCGGTTCCAACGGTTCCGAACCGCGAATCGTCGGGTTAATAACCAAACCGAACCGGGAACCGTTTAGTTACCATATGAAGAACCGAGAACCAAACCGATTACTTTTTCGCGGGTCGGTTCCGGTTCCAATTGTTCCAGCTTCACGGTTCCGAACCGCGAACTGCTCACCCCTAGAGTCGAGTGTGTTAACCATATCCGCCCTCTAGGGTTTCGCACAAAAAGCATGCTTCGTTTGGTTTTAACATAAAAGTCCAGCGGGTGTTCTTCCCCTACGCGAGCCGAAACAAAAACCCATCCCAATCCATCGATTTCGACAACGATCAACCAGAAGATCATTGGTGTTTTGTTAAATGAGTGTTTGGGAACCTGGGGTGAGTTTTAATTGAAAAAGTAACATGTTTAAGATCGTTTAGTTTTGGATTGATGGGCCGAAAACCCTAGTTATGAACCCATAATCAAACTGATCAATTTAGATAGTAGAACCTGTTGGAATCATAGGGCTTTTAACAAGGATGGAATTGCGAATCTGATAGTATAGTTTAATTTCATTAACGTTGTGTCTAAGATCAAAAACCACAATTCCGTTTATGAACAAAACCCTAATTTATGAATCATGAACAATTCGATGTTATAAGATTGAATAGTCATAGGGCTTTCAATGTAGACACATAAACGAAACTAAAGGTGTAACAATTTACCAGAATGACGCCCGAATTGGTTGAGTTCGACTAGTACGTGTTCCGACCTCAACGGCTTTGGTCCCTGATGACTCTGATTCTTTCTCCGATGAAATTCGAGCGTGCAACAGCTTCAGAAGGATTCAAATGAGATGCGCAGATGATAGATTTTTGAGAATGATGATGGAAATGAACGAATTCGATGAGTGAGTGATAATGGTCGATGGTTACTAGTAATTACCCATAATTGGGTTTGATTACGAATCAATGCCGAGTTTAATAACTTATTAGTGGCCGTTAATGATCATAACCGTGCAAATTCAGTTACAATTCCAACTGAAATCGAATAAGGCTTGTGAATTGGGTTCAAGAACAATCGGGTTGACTTTCTAAAGTTAACGAAATCAAGATTAGCCCAATTACAGGATTGGTCCCTGTAGTTTCATGTTCTTAATTATAGGAATTGGCAGAAATAGTCCTTAAGGTTTGGGTTGGATTAACTAGGTTAAGGACTTGTTAGTTTGACTATTAAAAGTCAACAGGGAATCAATTATAGATAAAATACAAGTTTAGTCCCTCAAATTTATGTATATAAGTTTGAATATAGACAGGATTAGTCCCTGGAGTTTGAGATAGGGTTAACTAGGTTAGCTTTAACTGGATCTCGTTAACGGAGTTAACCTGAAAGTCCGGATTGTCACATGCAGAGCTTGTTTTGAGGCTTGGGTTAGCTAGCAAGGGCGAGGTTGAAAGTTCAACCTCATTCCTTAGCTCTTTTCTGTTATCCCCTATTGCTCAGTTTATTTTCAAAGTCACAAAATCGTATTTGGACCAAGTGAATTCAGCCTAGTTAATTCGTACCCATTTGACACATTTAAAACACTAACAATATATTATGTAATTTACGTTTTCCAAATCGTACTAATAACATAATTAATTAACCTAATTACTCATTTAATTATTTTTTTTTGTATTAAAATAATTAATTTTTAAAAGTAAACATAGTTAAAACTTGAAAATGTTTATTTAATAATTTCACTAAAAATTATAAACTTCTTTTAAATTTTATGTGATATTGGTTTTATTATAAGTATTACGCTATTATAAAACATTTATATGTTCTACAAAAGTTTCCGACAAGTTACCAACAAAAGAAATTTTTCACAAGTTAGCGACAAATTTCCGACAAAACAAAAACAAAAAAGTAACCATAAGTTTCTTACAATTTTCCGACAAATTTATTAAATAAGTTAACTTATTTATTTAATATAATTGTCGGAAAATTAGTCGTGACTTTGTCGAAAACTTGTCGCTAACGGTCAATTCCGACAAATTTTGACGAAATCTGTTATCGTAATTTTTTTAGTTTTTAGGTAGTGTTATTACCTTCTTTATTTTTTTTCCAACAAACACTTCTAGTGGTATCTAAGGGAATTTCAAATGTGTCTTGGATATTGGATTCTAGATGCTCTTGGCACATGAATCCACATAAAAAATACTTTAGGGAGTTGCATTTTAAAAATCTTGGAACTATACAGTTAGGAGATATAGACCTTGTGAGATCAAGGGTTATGGAACTATCATTTTGAATCTTGATGGTGGAGCAGAATTCAAACCGGAATATGTAAGGTATATTCCAGACTTAACTAGGAATCTAATTTCTCTAGGTGTGTTTGAAAGTTCTGACTTCCATGTGAGTCTTAGGAATGGGAAAGCAAGGGTTGAGAAGGGGTCAATGGTTATGTTGTCTAGACCAGAACAGAGAATAATATCTATGTTTTGGATGGAAGTGTAGTGCAAGGGTCAGTTTCAGTGGTTGATGATAAACAAGAAATGTTATGGAATAATAGAATAGGCCACATAAGTAATCAAGGGCTTGCTGAGTTACATAAACAAAATTTGTTAAAGGATTTAAACAGTCTTGATACTCATTTTTTTTGTGAAAACTATGTAATGGGAAAGGCTCATAGAGTCGGATTTAGTAGAGGTACACATACTACTAAAGGAATCCTTGATTATGTGCATATAGATCTATAGTAGCCAGCAAAACATGTTTCATTGGGAGGCACAATGTATTTTCTGTCAATTGTGGATGACTTTTCTAGAAGAGTTTGGATTCTTATGTTAAAACATAAAGATGGAACTTTTGACAAGTTTAAACAGTGGAAAGTTTTAGTTGAGAATCAGATTAGAAGAAAAATAAAAACGATAAGATTTGAAAATGGGTTAGAGTTTTGTAACCACCAGTTTTGACATGTTGTGCAAAGAAAGTGGAATTGCTAGACATCTAACAGTACTAGGCAGACCCCAACAGAATGATCTTGTAGAGAGGATGAATAGAACCATTCTTAACAAGGCCAGATGCATGTTGGTAAGTTCAGGACCGCCTAAAACATTTTGGGCAGAGGCTGCAAGTACTGTAATGTATCTTATTAACAGGTCTCATCCACTGCTAAAGAAAAGAAGACACTTATGGAACTATAGTTAGGTTGTCCTGCAAAGTATGAAAATTTGAGAGTGTTAGGGTCACTAACCTACTTTTATATTAGTCAAGGAAAATTGGAGCCTAGGGCTTAGAAATGCATATTTCTAGGATACCAAGAAGGGGTGAATGGGTACATGTTATGGAGGTTGGACAATGCGAGTCCAAAGATCATAATAAGCATAGATGTGATATTCAGATAAAATATCATGTATAAAGATGTTATGGGTAAGAATAAACATGAAATTGTTGAGGTTGATTCAGGAAATGAGAAAGCTCAAATTGAGGTGGAGGATTATATAAGAACTGGAAATGATGTAGGGGAATGTTTTAATCAAGCTAGTGGGTCTATGAGTGAATAAACTGAACATAGTTTAGTTAAGGATAGACCTAGAAGATATATCATTCCACCTACTAGATACAACTGAATTGGAGGATAACAGTGAACCTTTGACATTTAGTGAAGCTCTAAGTTCTATCAATAAGGAGTCCTGGATTAAAGTAATGAAGGATGAAATGGATTCTCTATACAAGAACAATACCTGGGTTTTGGTGGATAAGCCTAAAGATCATAAACTAGTAGAATGTAAGTGGATTTACAAACTTAAAGAAGGAATACCTGGTGTGGAAGGACCTATATTCAAAACTAGGTTGATGGCCAAGGGTTATACTCAAAGAGCAGGGATAGATTACAATGAAATCTTTTGTCCTGTAGTGAAACACACATCCAACAGAGTGTTACTTTCATTAACTGCATTGAGAGACTATGAATAAGAGCAGCTGGATGTGAAGACTGCATTCCTTCATGGTACACTTGATGAGGATATCTACATGAAGCAGCCGCTGGGATTTGAAGAATCTGGCCAAGAATAAAAGGTATGTCTTTTGAAAAGATCTTTATATGGTTTGAAGCAATCACCAATGCAGTGGTATAGAAGATTTGATGAGTACATGGTTAATATTGGTTTTGAAAGAAGCAAGTATGATAATTATGTCTATTTCAAGGAGTATAGGGAAGGTGAATTTGTATACTTTTTGTTATATATGGATGACATGCTAGTTACTAGCAAAGACAAGGGTATAGTCAACCATACAAAGAATTTGCTAATGCAAGAATTTGAAATGAAAGAACTTGGGAATGCCTAGAAAAATTCTAGGTATGGATATAGAGAGGGAAGGAAAAGAAAAGAAGTTATTTCTATCAAAGAAGTCTTATGTAGCTAAGATTTTGCATAATTTCTCTATGGAATAGTGTAAATCTGTTTTGACTCCTATTACACAACATTTTAAAGTGTCAAAGCTGAATAGTCCAAAAACAGATGAGGAAATAGCAAGGATGAAGCACATTCCATATGCTAATTTGGTTGGAAGCCTCATGTACCTAACGGTATGTACCAGGCCTGATATAGGTTATCGTGTGAGTTTGGTAAGCATGTTTTTTTTGCTAATCCAGGTAAATATCATTGGGAGGTAGCCAAATGGATACTTAGATACTTAAGTGGAACCAAGGAAGTTGGGTTGACATTTGGAAATGACTTTGAACTGGTCATTCTGTGTTAGGCTATATAGATGCTGACTTTGCAAAAGACATGGATAGAGGCAGATCTATCACAAGTTATGCCTTTAAAGTTGATGGGTAGCTTGGTTAGTTGGAAGGCACCCTTGCAATATGTGGTGGCATTGTCTTCTATAGAATCAGAATATATTGTTCTTACTGAAGTGGTCAAAGAAGCAATTTGGTTGAATGGGTTGTTGATAGAATTAGGGGTCAAAGATGCTTCTGTAGTTGTGTTAATTATATCATAACAAGGGTGCAGTTGAACTGTCCAGAAATCAGGTATTTCTTGAAAGAACAAAACATAAGTGTTAAGCTTCATTTCATCAGGGATATTGTGCGGTTAAAGGAAGTGCTTGTTGAGGAAATTGATACAAGTGAAAATGCTTAGGGGCGGACCTACATAGAGAGAATGGGGGCAACCGTCCTCCATGAAAAAAAAAATAGTGTTATATACGTTTTAAACACTACCAAAAAACTGAAAAATTTATGACAGGAGATTTCGAGGGAAATTTGTCGGAATTGGCCGTTAGTGACAAGTTTCCGACAAAAAGTGTTTGTTGGAAAAAACCCCGTAGGAAATGTTTTTTTCGGACAAAGTCCTGACTAATTTTCCGACGAATTAGCGACAAAAGCATTTCGTCGGTAATTTCCGACAATATTTCGTTGATTATATTAAATAAATAAGTTAACTTATTTAATAAATTTGTCGAAAAATTGTAGGAAATCTTATGGTTACTTTTTTGTTCTTGTTTTGTCGGAAAGTTGTCGCTAACTTGTAGAAAATTTCTTTTGTTGGTAACTTGTCGGAAACTTTTGTAGAAAATATACATGTTTTTTAGTAGTGAAAATCCTGACCGCCCCAAATAAAATTTTGCAATAGCCCCCTGATTGCCACCCATGAAAAGTTTTTAGTGTTATATATCGCTAGTCGATCGACCCCAAAAATTTCCGATCCCTATGAAAAAATTTTATGGGTCCGCCACTTAAAATGCTGCAAACATGTTAACCAAACCTTTGTCAGGAACTCAATTTGAGAAGTGCTTACAGTCATTGGGAGTTGGTTGAGTTGATTTGATCATTATTGGTAGAGATTATTAGAGAAAAAAAGGCCAAATAGTCAAAGCCAATAACTGCAAGGGGTTAGTGTGTCATTATTCTTAATTGATATGTTTAGGGTCTGTTTCGTCATTACCTCATAGTTCAAGGGGTAAGTGTGTGGTTTTTGTTAATTTTCTGTTAACCGGTTGTTAGTCCTTTGATTAGGGGATAAAGGGTTGCAAGCTTCAGTAGTTAGTTAGTTCATTCAATCTTTCTTCATTCACATTTCTACTTGTAATTGTTTGAGGAGAAATCAAGAGGAAAATGAAGCACGTGGAGGCAATATCGCCGGTACAGCAATATAGTCGGACTTAATGTGGATCAACTATTTTTTTTTCAATTAACCAAAAAAAACGTACACGAATGTGTCCCTAGTAGCACAGGCATGATTTGATTAGGGATGTTTTATTTGATGTTCCTAAGCGGACAGGAATCTCTGCTAAAAAGGAGGCCTCCGTGAACTTCCTAACATATCCGCTTGAAGGGAGGTATACTCTTCGACCAGCTGATATTCTCGTGTTTGGGTGGGCAGGGGGGAAACACGCTTGTGTGGACCTTAGTTGAGTGTCCCCTATTGTGGGGCTTAGGGACAATGGGTTTGTTGCGGGCCAGGCTGCGCTGAAGGCGGAAGCAGGCAAAGTTGCTAAACACGAGAAAACTTGTTTAGAGAATCAACACGTGTTTATCCCTTTTGCCTTTGATACATTTGGTTTCCTAGCCCCGGAGGCTGTGGAATTACTATATAGGGTTCAACGGGTCATGCTTAGTAATTTTTCGGCCCCTAAGACCCAAAGATTTGTTTTTAGTAGGATTTGTTTTGCTATCCAAAAGGGGGTTGCGGCGCAGCTTGTTGCCCGTTTACCTGCCACTTTATTGTAATCATATTTTTATTATTATTATTTTGTAGTTTAGTTTTTAATTTGCTAGTTCAAAAAAAAAAGCGATGAGCACATATTAACTAAAAAATAATATGAGAAGTCAAGTTCAAGTTTAGACAAGCTCGTTTACACCTCAACCCTTCAGTGCCATCAAGGACGCTTCCAATGGTTTCACCACACCACCCATTGCCAAGTGTCATTAGAGTCCACCTCTATCACCCAACCAAGCCATTGGACATAAATTTTTAACCAAGCAAACAAGACAGGGACCACTTGAATTTGAACTTAATCAAGGTAGGCATTTGGGTGTTCATAAATCAATAAAACCGACTGAATCGTTTAAATCAAAACAAATATGTTGAACTGACCGGTTTGAGGTTTATACAGTTTAGTTTACTGTTTAAAAACCAAGTTTAATGGCTCGGTTCATGTTTTAGAACTGAGAACCAGGCATGTAAACCGAAGTGGCCGCTTACATTTATTGTTAAAATTATTTTTATTTTAGAATACACATTACAACCAACCCGGCCGGTTCGATTATTTGTTTTTCAAAATCGTAGCTATTAGTTCGGCTAGAATTTTTGTCAAACCTGCGGAATTATGAACAAGATAGTAGGCTACTTACCATCTTCAACAAGTTATAATGAAGCCTGATTATAATGTGGTTACAATAATGGTTAATATTATGTTATTTTGTAAGTTTTCTATCTGACTGTTTGAACGAACGAAGTTGGTCCTTAATTCTTTGTACATTTGTCTTAAATAATCATTTACTGGCCTAATGAAAATGTAATGATTACAACTTGTATTTAGTAGAATCATAAAAATGTGCAACTTTCTGATCCTGTAAGAGTTTTCTTGTCCGTGGTGAGCACCTGAAAACAAAATTCAACATAAAGCAAATGACTTCCATTTTCCACAAACCATTACAAATTTAAACCAGGATTCAATACAATATAAAACACAATATATATATATATATATATATATAAGAAAGCAAAAGCAAGAGCCTTCAGACCCTATCGCCGTACATACGTAACACTTGGAAATTTGATAACAAAATCACGAAGAAATCACACATCCTGGCAAATTTAGGCACACTTGAAGCCGCTGGGGACTTCCTTTCCACAAACATTAAGAAGCAAGCTAAGAGAGACGGGCACATTTAGATTGTTTCCCAAAACATTAGCTTTGATGGCAGTGCATAGGCAAACCGCGGCCTCAAGGTCGGCAAGGTCTTTGATGAGGGTGCAGCATGGTTTAGTTGGTGGTGAACCCACTACAACATTAACCAAGCCAAGCAAATTGGCACACACCTTAAGTTTCAAGGTGTCTTTAGGGCAGGTAGCCTTTGGCTTTGGTTTCGGTTTTGGGGTTGGGCTACCACAAGTCCCACAGCCACTCACCGTGGCAAAAAAGAGCAGATTGAGTGCTAGAAAGAGAACTAGTGAAGCATTGCCCTTTGAAGCCATCTCAAGGTGAGCAACTATAAGCCCTTTGTGATTATGAATAATAGAGTGTAGTTGTGGATGATTTGTGAATGTAAAGAAAGGGTTGATGTGTTTATATAGGTACAAGAGCTTGGGTTTTGGTCCAGATTTGCTGGCAATAAGAGGTACACATCAACATGCAAATGGCAACTGGCCATGTTTTATAATAATGGAGAAACCTATTTTAACTTTACTAGAGATGCAATTATTGTAATATTACTCTAGATACATTGCTAGGTTTATTGCATCTAAGTGTAAGTTTGAGATTGTTATTTCACCAGTATCATGGTCGAACAGTAATTTGACAAATATTGATGTTCATGATGATGATGATGATGATGATGATGATGATGATGATGATGATGATGATGATGATGAAGAAAAAGATTTTGTATTTAATTTTTTATTTCATAATACTTGATGATGAAGACTTTCACATGGACATCATGGTAATGTACAAGGAGAAAATGCAAAAACTTAATATTAGAGTGAATTATTGAATCCATCCATGCACTAGCTTCCATGGTTCCTTTTGTCTTGTTTAACAACTAAAAAGCAAAGTCTTTTTATATTAGAATCCGCTTTGTGTAGTGTGAAGTCCTCTAGTTTTAGGTTGTTGGCTACTTTAGTTTAGTTTCTGAGAAAAAAAAAGTATAGAGACACGTAACGTAAAATATGGACGTGCGCAATCTTAATCAATAATCACAAGTCTTGTGAGGTCTTTTATTTGCACAAAGAGGCTTTGAAATCCATTATGCATTCCATACGCTAGTAAGTCTATCTGAACGATAGTTATATATAACCTTCCATTTGAACCGAAGAATGTGATGTGAGGTTTTTGATGATTTTAGTGTTATTATTTCATTTAGATAATTTGATATTTACACAAGACTAAAGGAAAATCTGAATAAGCTTTGATGCTCATTAGGTGTGGGTGCACCCTCTTTAAACTAATTTAATTACCGGTTTTGGCATACAACTGGGTCAAGGGGGTGGCACCCCCGGCGCGGTTTCTTCTGAGCAGTAACTAATTAGCGGTTATAGCCGCTCCATATTAACTTATTGATTAATAGAAACAAGTGTTCGTGCTAAGTAGCAACTTAGTTTCAGTTGACAAAAGTCAATCATCTAGGAACTATCAAACCTTACACACTGACACAATGTTTTAAGCGCTAAACTGATACACTATTTTATGAAATATTGTGTCGTTTCAACAAAACATTGTGATGGTTCACTGCCTATAAAATGCAATCTTTGGTCTATTTTCAGGTACACATCTTCATAAAAGAAACATACATAGTAGTTTTTGGTTTTCTAAATTATCTGATTAAGATTTCGAGTAACTCATCGAAATACTTCGATCTGAAAGTGATAACACATTTCAAAAAGATCATCTAATTATAAATTTCCTACCATATAACCTAAATGAGGGAGACAATGTTTGCTTGTTAACTTGAGAAAATATTATCTTGATCCAGGCCATTGGTCATAAAGTTCAAGTCATCTCAGTCGTGCCTCATATGTTCAGAGTTCAATTTGCAGTATCCATTAATGTTTTATAGTCTATGATTATACAAGATACTTTCTTTAACTTCCAATTCTGCATAGTTCAAGGGAAAGTTGCAATTCTGACTCAGTCATCAATCACCACTTGTTTTTTATCAACTTAATTATTAAATTTTAATTCGTCATTTATTTATATATTCTAGTGTGATCAACACGATCAAAACGAATCTTTGCAGGACAATGGGCTATCTTAAATCTCCGTATTGAGTCAAAAATAGTAAGTCAACTGTCGTCTCCATTCTACACATGCAGTTTCTTCTTGTTCCCACCGAATGACTGTGATTGGTTTTGTTCATTGTTTTTGTATCTTGTGTGGCAAGTCGTCCATCCACATGAATTTGGTCCATTCATTTTGTTGTCCAAATCTGATATTTTTTCAATGGAAAAAGAAGAGGTTATAAGAATTTGTTTCCTTATTCACAAATTGTAGTTTTTGGCATTATTTGTGGCACTTGCAATCCAACGAATTAAATACACAAGAGAAAGGTGTGGTTCATGATGCTTATAAGTTTATGTACAAATCGATCATCCATTTCTTTCTGTCTTCTCAATTTAATTATTATTATTGTTGAGATTGAATTTCATGTGTCGGGTAGTAGGGATAGCAAAAAAAATTCGAATTCGATGCTAAGATCTGAAACCAAAAAAATCTATGACAGGTAATGATATGAGTATTCAGGTATGTGAGCTGTGACGAGTTTACTTATAAATTTTGTAAGTTTGGGATGAGTATGACATTAAGTGATACGTGTCCAGATACACAAAGCAGATCCTATACATGTTTAATCGTATTGAAACGAATATAAATATATAGGGGGAGCATCAAATAAAAAGTAGTTTTTCGCTAATAAATCTAAGAAATGACAAAAACCTTAAGAAACGATATCAAACGAACTCCGATTGAGCTAATTTCAGCGGCGTTGAAACCGTTTTGTCGAACTCTACCATCTTAGCTTTTAGGGTTTAGCTTTTAAAGTTTAGATTTAACGTTTGAATTTTAGGGTTTAGCTTTTATGGTTTAGATTTTATGGTTTAGGTTTTTTTTTGGAGTGGGGGTGTGGGTTTAGGTTTTTTGGGGTGGGTTTAGGTTTAAGGGGGGTGGGGGTAGGTTTTTTGGGGGTGGGGTGGTGGTTTTAGGCTTTTTGGGGTAGGGTTGGAGGGGGGTGTAGGTTTTTGGGTCCGGGTTAGGGTTCGATGAGACGGTTCCAACGCCGCTGTAATGAGCTCAATCGGAGTTCGTTTGACCCACTTCTTAGTATTTCTTAGCGAAAAACCACTTTTTAATGGAACCGTCCCCTATATATATATATGGGAAAAGGTTCAGGTAAAAAGGATTCTAATTCTAAGAAGGGTGAGAAGCATCTAGAGCCACTAGATCAAATTGTATAAAAGATTTAATGGTTGAGATTAAATTGCAGGAGAAAAAGTTATTAGAAGAGTATTTTAGTTTACATACGACACTATTTTTTTAAAAAAATTACACCATAAAAACGAGCATTTTTTTATCTTTAAAACGAGTATAGTGTCGTTATATACAAAAACGAAAAAAAAATTACGTTTTCCAGATCATTGTGTAATTTTGTCACGTCATTGTGTAATATCAGGTCTAGTCATTGTGTAATATCAGGTCTAGTCATTGTGTAATATCAGGTCTGGTCATTGTTTAATGTCAGGTATGGTCATTGTGTCAAATGCTTTTCATCATTGTGTTATATGTAATTATCATTTTGTCAAATATTTTTCATCATTATATTATATGTATTCATCATTGTGTTTTACGTTTTCCAGCTCATTGTGTAATTTGCTCATTATTGTGTAATTCGCTCAAATATGTCAAGTAATTGTGTAATTTAAGGTCTGGTCATTGTGTAATTTGCTCATTGTGTAATATGCTCATTTTGTCAAATATTTTTCATCATTGTGTTTTACAGTTTCCAGCTCATTGTGTAATTTGCTCATTATTGTGTATTTCGCTCAAATATGTCAGGTCATTCTGTAGTGTCAGGTCTGGTTATTATGTAATTTACTCATTGTGTAATATGCTCATTTTGTCAAATACTTTTTATCATTGTGTTATATATATTCATCATTGTGTTTTACGTTTTCCAACTCATTGTGTAAATTGCTCATTTTATCAAATATTTTTCATTATTGTGTTATATGTATTCATTATTGTGTTTTACGTTTTCCAGCTCATTGTGTAATTTGCCATGTCATTGTGTAATACCAGTTCATTGTGTAATATCAGGTCATTGTGTAATGTCAGGTCTGGTCATTGGGTAATGTCAGGTATGGTCATTGTGTCAAATGTTTTTCGTCATTGTGTTATATGTATTCATCATTTTGTCAAATATTTTTCATCATTGTGTTATATGTATTCATCATTGTGTTTTACGTTTTCCAGCTCATTGTGTAATTCACTTAAATATGTTAGGTCATTGTGTAATGTAAAGTCTGGTCATTGTGTAATTTGCTAATTTTGTCAAATATTTTTCATCATTGTGTTATATGTATTCATCATTGTGTTTTACGTTTTTCTGCTCATTGTGTAATTTGCTCATTATTGTGTAATTCGCTCAAATATGTCAGGTCATTGTTTAATGTAAGGTCTGGTCATTGTCTAATTTGCTCATTGTGGAATATGCTTATTTTGTCAAATATTTTTCATCATTGTGTTATATGTATTCATCATTGTGTTTTACGTTTTCTAGTTAATTGTGTAATTTGCTCATTATTGTGTAATTCGCTCAAATATGTCATGTCATTCTGTAATGTCAGGTCTAATTATTGTGTAATTTGCTCATTGTGTAATATGCTCATTTTATCAAATATTTTTTATCATTGTGTGATATGCATTAATCATTGTGTTTTACGTTTTCTAACTTATTGTGTAATTTGCTCATTTTATCAAATATTTTTCATTATTGTGTTATATGTATTCATCATTGTGTTTTACGTTTTCCAGCTCATTGTGTAATTTTTCAGGTCATTGTGTAATATCAGTTCATTGTTTAATATTATGTCATTGTGTAATATCAGGTCTGGTTATCGTGTAATGTCAGGTCTGGTCATTGTGTAATGTCAGGTCTGGTTATTGTGTCAAATGTTTTTTATTATTGTGTTATATGTATTCATCATTTTGTCAAATATTTTTCATCCATGTGTTGTATGTATTCATCATTGTGTTGTATGTATTCATCATTGTTTTTTACGTTTTCCAACTCATTGTGTAATTTGCTCATTATTGTGTAATTCGCTCAAATATGTCAGTTAATTGTGTAATGTAAGGTCTGGTTATTGTGTAATTTGCTCATTGTGTAATATGCTTATTTCGTCAAATATTTTTCATCATTGTGTTATATGTATTCATCATTGTGTTTTACGTTTTCCAACTCATCGTGTAAATTGCTCATTTTATCAAACATTTTTCATTATTATGTTATATGTATTCATTATTGTGTTTTACGTTTTCCAGCTCATTGTGTAATTTGCCAGGTCATTGTGTAATACCAGTTCATTGTGTAATATCAGGTCATTGTGTAATGTCAGGTCTAGTCATTGTGTAATGTTAGGTCTGGTCAATGTGTCAAATGTTTTTCGTCATTGTGTTATATGTATTCTTCATTTTGTCAAATATTTTTCATCATTGTGTTATATGTACTCATCATTGTGTTTTAAATTTTCCAGCTCATTGTGTAATTCGCTTAAATATGTCAGGTCATTGTGTAATGTAAGGTCTGGTCATTGTGTAATTTGCTAATTTTGTTAAATATTTTTCATCATTGTGTTATATGTATTCATCTTTGTATTTTACGTTTTCCTACTCATTGTGTAATTTGCTCATTATTGTGTAATTCGCTCAAATATGTCAGGTCATTGTGTAATATAAGGCCTGGTCATTGTGTAATTTGCTCATTGTGGAATATGCTTATTTTGTCAAATATTTTTCATCATTGTGTTATATGTATTCATCATTGTGTTTTACGTTTTCCAGTTAATTGTGTAATTTGCTCATTATTGTGTAATTCGCTCAAATATGTCAGGTCATTCTGTAATGTCAGGTCTAGTTATTGTGTAATTTGTTCATTGTGTAATATGCTCATTTTTTCAAATATTTTTTATCATTGTGTGATATGTATTAATCATTGTGTTTTACGTTTTCTAACTTATTGTGTAATTTGCTCATTTTATCAAATATTTTTCATTATTTTGTTATATGTATTCATCATTGTGTTTTATGTTTTCCAGCTCATTGTGTAATTTTTCAGGTCATTGTGTAATATCAGTTCATTGTGTAATATCAGTTCATTGTGTAATATTAGGTCATTGTGTAATATCAGGTCTGGTCATTGTGTAATGTCAGGTCTGGTCATTGTGTAATGTCAGGTCTGGTTATTGTGTCAAATGTTTTTCATCATTGTGTTATATGTATTTATCATTTTGTCAAATATTTTTCATCATTGTGTTGTATGTATTCATCATTGTGTTTTACGTTTTCCAGCTCATTGTATAATTTACTCATTATTGTGTAATTCGCTCAAATATGTCAGGTTATTGTGTAATGTAAGGTCTGGTCATTGTGTAATTTGCTCATTGTGTAATATGCTTATTTCGTCAAATATTTTCATCATTGTGTGTATGTATTTATCATTGTGTTTTACGTTTTCCAGCTTATTATGTAATTTGCTCAATATTGTGTAATTCGCTCAAATATGTCAGGTCATTGTGTAATGTAAGGTCTGGTAATTGTGTAATTTGCTCATTGTGTAATATCAGTTTATTGTGTAATATCATGTCTGGTCATTGTGTAATATTAGACCTTATATTACATAATGACCTGGTATATTACACAATGACCATTATGCTCTCCCTTTAAAAACAATAAAAGTACACATGTCAAGACAAAAATTATTCTTACACTTCTTATTTTTAAAACCATTTTTACTATAACATAACCCTATATATATGAAGCTGATATATATTTTACTTTGTATATTTAATATATGTATATTAGTTATTATATATACACATAAAAAAAACTGTGGGCCAGACCATATTTTTAATTTGTATTGGTGTCACCAAATTTTTTTTGTCTTCGTATGTCTATCAAGACGTATATTTTACCAGGTCTAGTAACAAGAAATTTTTTACTATAACATAACCTTATATATATGAAGTTGATTCGGGTCAATAAAATATTTTATGTGTAAATATAGGGTTTTCGATTTGATTTGATTTGATTTAGATTTTTTGAAAGTGATTTTAATTTTAATTTTAGTTTTCTTTTAAAGCTGGTTAGACTGATGGTTGTGGGACTTTATTGAGAGTGGATTCATCCTCTAATATCACGCCATGTGGCGCTGACTGGATGATGACTAAGCAGTGGATAAAGCCCCTGCTGAAGCACTTGAGGGTGTTGTGGTGCAGGTGAGCGGGGCTTTATCGAATTAATTTTTTGTTCCTTCCAACGGCTCCTCCCGCTACCACACCCACGCCCACCCCCTAGCGCCCCATAGCGCCCCCAGCCACTTGACACCCTTGCGGTGTTCGCCACCAAGGTGGCTCGCGCCCACCCCCTTACGCCCCCAACAACGGGCCACAACCATCAGCCTTATGGAGATGTAGAACTTTGTTTGAAGGTGTACACTTTTAACTAATTATAAGCTTCCAGCCCAACTTGTTTCCCATGCCTCTATATATTGAGGTGGAGTACACAACTTGCTAATATGAATTGTCCTCAAGTCAAACCATAAAATAATAAAAATATTAAGAGTATAGTATTTGAACCGATATCATTTTAATGAAGGGGCAACATGATTACCAACCCAACCAAATAAAATCTTCTATTTTTATCTCATAAAAATTATTCCTAATGGTCGTTGTTCAAAAAATTTAGGGGTCATTCTACGTCACATAAACTTTATATCATGTAACTTATTTACATTGAATGTACTAGTTTAGATCCCGTGTATACACGGGGTGAAAAATATCAATATATAAAATTTTTAAATCTTTATGTATATATATTTTACATGTGTAAAAATAATTATAAATACTAATGATAAAAAACAAATTCAAAATATGTAAAAACTAATATATAATTGGGTTTCAAAAATACATTAATTACTATTTAATATAATTTAACTTTCATTTACTATTTGATTGAAAACAAAAGTTACATAATTATATTTCAAAGTTTTTTATAATAAGGGATAATTTAAAATAAATGTGTTTTGTTAGTATATTTAGTATTTTTTTTAAACATATATTATTATTAAAAAATAAAATTGCATTAAATAAGAGAGAGAGAGGCGGGAAAAAAAACTATAAGAATGAATATGAAGGTGACATGTGATATAAAAAAACCTTTATTTATTATATAATATAGATGTGATGACATCCATCAATACCATGGACCATTATGTGACCGTCAACCATCGTCCACGTCACCACCACCACCACACCTCTATAACGCTCCCCTTCTCCTCCCTTGCTTGGATGTAGTTTATCCCTCATCTCCACTTATTGATAATAATAATCCAATTTGGGATTAATTTGGTATTAATAATTAATTTAATAATCCACTTTCCTTGTAAAGAAAAAGATAATATTTAGTTAAAAAAAATAGATTCTTAGAAGAAGATATCATATCATTCATTCACTTGGTCACTTGGACCCGAATCTCTTTGTTTTTTTAATAGCAAAGGCCCGGACACCCGGGATCACCCTGACAAACGGATCACCTTTTCGTCCGAATAACAGAAGCGTTGTAACCTAGCCTCACACCATAACCAGAAAACTCCTTTAGTCAACCTGGAACATGGGTCAAGTAATTTGTTTGTAATTATTAGTTTTTTACTTCAAAGGAGCTAGCATGGGTCTAGTGTTAAAGCCATGGGTCAGTGTTGCTTTTATTAGTTCCACCTAACTTGACAATGCCCCTAACCACGGGATCATCAGGGTTACCTTCTTCTTGTGGCCACCATTCTTTACTTTTTTCGCACTTTTTATAATTTTCTTTTAAAAAACAAAATAGAAATGATATACATGTATGTATGCATGTATGTATAATCTTGATATAGTAATTTGATATATCAAAAGTTAATTGGTTTTAATTAATTAATAATTTGCTACATGTCTTTAATTAAAAAGAAAAAAAGGAAAAAGAATATATATATTTCTTGTACACTGACATAAAATATCTTAATTAGGATCATGTTAGGTTTATAATGATGTTTGTAAGCGAAGAAACGAATGATAATCTGCTAAGTCTAATAATTTCATTGCGTGAAGTTTCTAGTTTTGGTTGATATTACCTTATTAATTGATTTTGGTAAATGTAGACATGGACAAACAACTTTTGAGACACTCAATTAAGGGTCATTGTTTTCTAAACCAAAAGTTGTGTATCTTTGAATTGTCACGTCGTTAGTTTTTTTTACTAACGAAACGCACACACTTTCTATTATACACCTACTCTACTCCTAAATCACCACACATGGACTCGGCATGATTAATGATTTGAACTCATAACCATTTGATTGGTGAGCACCACTTTACCATCAAAATGTCCCATTTCCCCTTGGGTATTCCTTGTTACCCTCCAATTTGTTATTCCTCGTTTACTATCCATTTGATGGGTGAAGATTTCGACCTATTTGCTCTATTTGTGGCCACTAGGAATGGGTGTATGACAAAACGACGGTTCAGATAACAGTCTAAAATGTGTTTGGTTTAAAATATTCTAATACAAATAACTCTATTTGAAATGAGTCGTTTTAAAAAGTGCTTAAAATAGGTTCACCCGATATATTTGTTTTTATGAAGACTAGTGGCAACAGTGGCAGAAGTGGTGGTGGCGTGGCCGTAGAGGGTATTATATATAGGGGTGTTAAAAAAATCTGATTCCGAACCCGAATTATCCAAAATTACGAATCCGAATCCGAATTTTCGGATTCGGATAGTGATTTTAAAAAATTCGGATATTTCGTATATCTGAATATCTGAAATGTTATATTTATATATATATATTTTTAATTGATTTTGTAATTTAAAAATAAGAAAATTTGAATCCAAACCCGAAATATTATATTTATATATGTATATTTTTAATTTTTTTTAAGTTTTTAATTGTTTTTATAATTTAAAAGTATTATATATATATATATATATATTTTAATTGTTTTGAATATTCGTTTCACTATCCGAATCCGTATCCAAAATTTCAGAATACACGAATTTTCGGATAGTGAAATCAATTATCCGAAAATTTCGGATATCTGAATTTGAACACCCTTAGTTATATATGATGGTGGTGGTATCGGCAAATAGTGGTGGTGGGTGGTGCTTACTTATTTGGACACATTCTAAGTCAGTAAGTTACAAAAAAAACTATCAATTTTAACTCATTATATAATTTGAATAGACGAGGTGGAGCATGGTACTTCACAAAATCACCCCCCACCCCTTGTGGTACCATGCGGTATAGGGATGTGTGACATAGTGATACTGAGAATACTGAGTGAATGGTAGGTGTACAACTCACCCAACTCAATGTACAACCAAAAAGTTGAAGGATGTGAAAGATGAACATTTCCATGGTTAATGGATGAATGCGAAAAGAATAACCGTCACATGATTTATTTTAAACTATCAATATTTGTGGATGACGTATGTTGGGAAATCGTCTCCCTAATCGGGTGAATCTGGTTGCAAAGGGTATTGATGTTCCGGCTATCGCCCCTTGTGTAATGATGGCACGAAATCAAATATTCATATTTTTGCCGAGTGTGGGTTGATTAGGAAGAATTGGGATTTGATTGAAAGGTGGCTTGAAATGAATTTTCCGGTTCTAAGATTTCATGGGGACCATATGGATTGGCTTGATGTTTCGAACCTCAATGTGGCGAAGATGAAGATTGTGGGGGTGATTATTTTTGTCTCTTGGTGGGCGATTTGGAGGCTTCGGAATGATGCGGTGTTTATGAAGGATAGGTCAAAGGACGAGAGTTTATTTGATGATGTTGTTTATTTTTCGTTTATTTGGTATTCGAGTTGGAACAATAAGTATAAACAGAATTGGATAGAGTGTTTACAAAACCCTCTATTATTCATGTAAGTTTTTGTTTTTTTTTCTAGTTTCTTGCTAGTCGGTGTTTATAATATCGGCCGTTTAGAAAAAAATATGATTCTAATTTGGAAAAGAGAGTGTATGAGAAGGATTTTAGGGAATACACCCTCACCCTAATATAGTTGGTCACAAAAAAAATCGCTTATAAAATCGATGGCAAATTCAATCAATAAATTTTAGAAGAAAATTCGGCCACTAATAATTTTTTAATTACAGCTTTTTAGATGATCTTATTTTTTAAAAGTCAATTAAAAATGGAATAAAACATTTATTATAGTATATAATGCAGGAGAAAACAATTAACAATGTAAGAAAATAAAAAGTAGAATGCTTAATGGTCGAATAACCGGTCTGCAATGGTCCTTGGCATCTCCTTGGTTTGGTACTTTGGTTATGTTTATGTTGGACCGTCCACATTATAACTGGGGTTAACGTTCAAGTCATTGAATTCGTCTTGGGCCCAAACCGCTTTTCCATCCTCCACTTATGAATTATGAATTATGATCAACAAAAATTTAAAAGATTTAAGGAACATTGTATGCTCTATACTTATTTTACTTGTAAAATCATCACACCTATATTTTACATGATTGAACCTAACTTAAAACGAACGTAAAACCTATAGCTTCAAGTTACAATTTGGATGAATTGTTATGAGGTTTTCTAACTCCCTCCCGTGCCTAGACCTTTTCATTTACGGTCCAGTTTTAAATTTTGTCGAATTTTAGTATTTTTGTTCTTTGTTTTGTGTATGTTTTTATGTGATATTCATTATTTCTCTAAATCATGTGATCCCTTAACTGTCCAGTTTCAGATTCTTGTACCAAATTTTAGCTTTTAAGATTTTGACAACATCTATCAAAATTAGATCCGTCCCTTGTTAACATATTTTCTCTAGTAGCGAACACAAACACTTTGGGTGTGTTTTTTTTACTTTCATTATCGGGGCTGGGAAGAAAAGACCGAGAAGGGGTGATTTCGGTGTTCGTTGATGGTGATCTGATCTATATGAACATTGTGGTTGTAGAAGTTCATGTCGGGATGATCTAGGACGAGGCCAAGAGAAGAGTCGATGGTCCATGAAGGGTCAAGACGGTGAACGGGTCCAAGAGAAGTGTATGACAAGATTAGGGGGTGATTATTGAGTAAATCTTGTTATAGTCTAATAATATACAGGGTGCAAGGAGTAAGTTGCAAAGTTAATAGATAGTAGAAAGTATTTTACTATTTTGTAAGTTTTTAGGTTTACTATTTTGGTTTATCTTTTAATTAGTTTATTTAGTTACCTAGTTTAAGGATTTGATTTGATTTAGTTTTCCTAATTTGAGTCTAATTAGGTTGCTTCTTTTTCAAGTATTATTCTATTATAAATAGAGGTCTAAGGTTTATTTGTAATAAGAGGTTTTGGTTTTCAATATTAACAAAAGAGTCGATCTTTTGTTGAGATCAAATTCTGTGTTCGTGTTCTTGGGCCTGATTTCCAACAATTGGTATCAGAGCTTGGTGAAAAAGAAGGTCGTTTTAAGAGTCGTTTTTCAGGAAGGGAACGGGGAGCAGCCCCTTTGGCTGTAGGGCTAAAAACGAGAAGGAAAGGGAAGTCCGCAGCAACATATTTTGAGGAGGCTTTCACGAGAAGGAAAGCAAGTGATCTGATCTAGTTGTGATAAGACAACTTCAATATTTGATCAATCGACCCGATCCTTCCCGCTAAGGATAAAAACAGAGTAACCGGGGTAGGTTGTTTTTTTTTGCGGAAGATATCCGATCAGATTTGCGGGTAGGCGGACGGAAAAAGATTCGTCAAAGCAGGAGACTTTGAATCTAGTCTTGCCTAGCAGGTAAAGAAGAAAAACGGAAGAAGCAGCAGGGTAGTGAGCTTGTTTTTTTTCTTTAATCGGTGGTCAAGAACGGGGTTGTTCTAGTGACTCGGAAAGAGGGAGATCGATAGTGGTCAAGTGGGTTTGAAGCAATGAAGAAGAGGAGATAACAATGGTGTATGTAAAGGAGAAAAAGCATGTGTATGAACATTGTGGTTGTGGAAGTTCATGTCGGGATGATCTAGAACGAGGCCAAGAGAAGGTTCGGTGGTCCATGAAGGGTCAAGACGGTGAACGGGTCCAAGAGAAGTGTATGACAAGATTAGGGGGTGATTATTGGGTTAATCTTGTTATAGTCTAATAATATACATGGTGCAAGGAGGAAGTTGCAAAGTTAGTAGATAAGTAGGAAATATTTTACTATTTTGCAAGTTTTTAGGTTTACTATTTTGGTTTATCTTTTAATTAGTTTATTTGGTTACCTAGTTTAAGAATTTGATTTGATTTAGTTTTCCTAATTTGAGTCTAATTAGGTTGCTTTTTTTCAAGTATTGTTCTATTATAAATAGAGGTCTAAGGTTTATTTGTAATAAGAGGTTTTGGTTTTCAATATTAATAAAATAGTCGATCTTTTGTTGAGATCAAATTTTGTGTTCGTGTTCTTGTGCCTGACTTCCAACAATAAAGAAATTATGCTCATGCTCTATTTTATTAGCATGAGCTTGTTCAACTTTGTAAGTGTATATCAGATTTACTAAGAAAACAAAATTCTTTTATTGAAGAAATGGAGAAAACTGATTACAATAAACCAAACAATCCGGGTTTAAATACTAGACTAACTTAACTTTCAAGCTATTAAAAATTAGGATAATTCAAACAAAATATATGTATAAATCTTTTCTAAACTTGATTAACAAGTTAATCTAAATTAATATTTTAGTCCCTTAACTCATGATCTCCTCCCAACCGCACATTCGAGATCGATCGTACCACCTTTTGATGTTGTAACTTAATCACTCCCTCTCAACATCAACTTCCATGTTCATTCTTTTGCAAAAGTTGATTAGCTTCGAACTTGGCAAGCTTTTGGTAAACATATTAGCTACTTGACTTTGACTATTTACATACTCTAAATTCACCTCTTTTCGCAACACTTTCTCCCTTACAAAGTGGTAATGAACCTCAATGTGTTTCATTCTAGCATGAAAGGTTGGATTCTCTGCTAACTTGATTGATGACATGTTATCAAAAAATAAAGTTACGTCATCATTTTCTAACTCTTGATTTAAGTATGTTAATAACAACTTTAGCCACGTTAACTCTTGAGTAGCCATAGCATCTGCTCGATACTCCGCCTCGGTAGTGGATGGTGAAAGAGTAGGTTGTCTCTTGCTACTCCAAATGACTACAATGTTTCCCAACATAAATAAATAACCAGTTGTAGACCTCCTTGTATCCAGGTGATCGACATAATCAACATCGTTATATCCCACAAGTTCAAGCTTCGATTGTTTCTTGAACTTGATTCCATAGTTTAAGGGTGCCTTCACATATTTCAGCACTCGTCTCACGACTTCCAGATGTGGATTTCGTGTCTTCTGTGTGTATCGGCTTAACACACATACAACAAACTACCAATGATTATTCGATACATAGTGGCATCTTCCAACTCTTTCCCTTTATCCACACATAACTTCACAGACGTATCCATTGGAGTTGTCGAGGGCTTGCAATCGAGCATACTGAATTTGATAAACAAATCATAACATTGCCACCTTTGATGAAGCACCAGCTCGTCAGTTTTGTAATTGACCTCTAGACCGAGAAAGTGGATTAACCTTCCAAGATCCTTCATGCTAAACCGAGTACACAAATTTTCTTTAAGTTGGCTGATCCCTTCTTCATCATCCACCGTTATGACTAAATCCTCTATGTACACGAGAACAATTACAACTTTGGTCATGACCGGTTTTACGAACAGACTTGCATCGGCTAAGGCCATATTGAACCCATTGTGTTGTAAGAACTTACTGATTTTCCCTAACCATGCCCTCGGTGATTGTTTCACACCGTATAGGACTTTCTTTAACTTGCAGACACACTCTCGATGTTCTTTACATTCAAATCCTCTTGGTTATTCCATGTGGATCACATGACCCAAGTCCCTGTACGTAAAAGCGTTGCTCACATCCGTCTGCCAAAGGTTTCATGATCCGCTTACGGTAGTGGCTAGGATTACACGAACCGTGCTTAGTTTGGCCACTAGACTAAACGTGTCATCATAGTCGACCCCTTCTTGTTGAGTGAAACCACGTGCCACTAGTCGTGCTTTAAAATGATCTATTGAGCCAATAGCCTTCCTTTTGAGTTTAAAGACCCATTTGTTTGTCACAGCTTTTTCATCACTCGGTTTTAGGACAAGTGCCCAAGTCTCGTTTTGGTGCAAGGCTCGTATCTTAGCTTCCATGGCTCAAACCCAATTTTCTTCTTGGCTAGCTACTTCATAAGTTTCCAGTTCTAATCAAGCATCTTCGACAGCTGCTACATTAACGGCATACTTAGGATTTGACCATTTTTATCGTGTGGATCGTCTCATACCTTGTTCGGCACTATTGCTTGGTTCGGCTTGGTGAACCGTAGTTTGCCATGGATTTTGACTAATGCTTGGTTGTGACTTGGTTTTCGTTGATTTGAGACTTTTTCCTCCTCGAACCTCAATATTAAGGTTGAGGTCTTAAGGTCTTCCAAAAGCTGTTTTGAATTAGGTAGCATTTCCTTTTCACGTGACCACCAAGATGAGTTTTCATCGAATACCACGTGCCTTGACACATGACATTTCCTGGTTATCGAATCACAATAGCACCAACCCTTTTTTTCTTGATCATAACCCACGGAAATTCACTGTATCACCTTCTTTTCCATCTTAGTTCTAAGTTGGTTCGGTATAAACATGTAGCAAATGCAACCGAATACTTTAAGGTGGACCACATTTGGTTTGACCTTTTGAAGTCTTTCATAAGGCGACATATATTCCTGATTCTATTGTGGCAGCCGATTAATCACGTATGTTGCAGTCTTCATGGCTTTCGCCCAAAATCGTTTCGGCACATTTTTGTCATGCATGATACTTTGACATGAGTTAAGTGTCGATTCTTCCATTCCCATACATCATTTTGTTGAGGTGTATTTGAGCACGTATGTTGCGTTTCCATTTGATGCTCTTTCAAAAACTATGAGAAATTATGAGCGAGGTATTCGCCGTCGTTATCCGACCTAAGGCATTGAATGGTTTGATCGGTCGACATCTTAGCCGCCACTTTGAATGCTCAAAACATTTCAAATGATTGGCCCTTTTTCTTCATGAAATCAATCCAAACAAAACGTGAATAATCATCGATAAATGTTATAATAAATCGTAAACTTGTGTTTGAAGGGTGTTTGACAGGTCAAAACACATCGAAATGAACTAGCTCCAAGGGTTCATCAGCTTGGAACTTGGAGTCTTCGAATGGAAACTGATGAGCCTTGCCATATTGACACCCGTCACAGATGATTTCTTTGTTTACTTCCAGCTGTGGTAAGCCGATAGCAAGCTTCTTTTTCACCATCACATTGAGCTTGTCGTAGCCCACATGATCTAATCGGTCATGCCACAGATCAACATTTTGGGTCTTGTTCCTTCATTCCACATAGTCCTTCTCGGTCAAAAATATTTAAACTGTATTGGCTCGTTTTCCTTGAAGCATTGGTTTGATTTCGTTTCGAACTCATTGAGGATTTGTACATCGGAGGTGGTGACATGTGGTACTGAAAAAACAAGTTTTTCCTCATCCCTGGGTCATGAAATACGTCTTCAATAGCGAACTCCCTCTAGTTATCGACTAAGGGAGACTTTTAGTCTCCGACATGTGCGATGTGATGTCTTGAGTCATTGGCAATCACCACCACATGATTTCCATTGTACTTGTTCGGTTGTATAAGTCTACCTTTTTCTCTTATCATATGGTTTGAGTAACGGAGTCCACGACCATTCACCAACAATATTATGGTTTGATTAAGTTGTGGTAGTCAAGGTGTACTCTTCATGGACTTCGACGCTCATTGTTTCATCATCCCAGGTCCCATATTCTTTCACAACCATTGAGTTCCCCTCTTCTTTAGGTTTTTGATAATCTTTCACCATATGACCCTTACGCCTACAATTATAGCATTTGTAGGGAAAACGTTTCGCATATTTTCCCTTCTTTTCTCTCGAGTCCTCTCTGGTGGCTCGATCTTTTTGGTTTTCTTCTGGCCTTCCAGATCAACCTTGGTTTCTGGGACAACTTCGATTGAAGGGACCTTTCTTGGCTTTATTAGCATAAAGGGCTCTTTCTTCCTCGGTTTTAATTGTGACAGAGGCGAACTATTTGGTTAAGACTCACTGACCTGCAAGAAGATTTTCAAACTCTGTTAGGGTTGGTTGGGTCGGCCATCCCTGAACAGCGGCTACAAAACTTTGAAACTTCGGTCTAAGCCCGTAAATTATGATCCGTTTCATTCTTGAGTGTCCAATCTTTGCTTGCTGATCACGTGCCCCTATCTCTCTGCATAACGACTTGACTTTGTGGAAGTATTGTGTAATACTTGATTCTTTTTTGACTTACTGTCAAGAGCTTGTTTTCTAGCAACTGGAGCTTCGTGTTGTTTTTCTCGGAGAATAGGGAAGCAAGGGCATCCCACGCCAGTTTTGGGGTCGCTAGATCTCGTATGCGATTTAGTAGTTCCTCTTTGATTGTGGTTTCGAGAAGGAGCATAGCTCGCCCTATCTTGACCCGCCGCCACTTATAGATGACACCATTGGTGTAGATTCTTGGTTTAGTAACTTTAGCCACGTTTGTGGCTTCCCATAGATCTTGGTCTTGTAGATAAGACATCATACAGAAGGACCATGTAATACAGTTCTGGTTATTTAGCTTCTTGATTCCGCCAATCAATTGCATACCAGCCAACTTGTCATTAATCGTGTTTGTAATCCTCTCCTGCTTCTTCACTGCCTTTGATCGGAACTCCAAGGTCTTAGATTGGCTTCTTTCTGGTTCTCCAGTTAAGCTTTAAGTGATCCTCGATGAGATTTCAAGTGATCCTTGAATAATCTTGACCACGGCCTTATCGATGCTTCAAGGCTCTGATACCACTGGTTAAACAATGTAAGTGGATCTCGGCTTTACTAAGAACACAAAATTCTTTAATTGAAGAACTAGAGAAAACTGATTATAATAAACCAAACAATCATGGTTTAAATACTAACTTCCAAGCTACTAAAAAACTAGGATAATTCAAACAAAAGATACGTATAAATCATTTCTAAACTTGATTAACAAGTTAACCTAAATTAATACTTTAGTCCCTTAACTTATGATATCATTCAAACCGACCCTTCGAGATCGACCATACCACCCTTTCATGTTGTGTCTTTTATTAGAGTTAGGACAAGTTATTTACGACAATGAGCCGAATATGGAACATGTTTTCATAGTCAAAATAACATATATATTATTTTAAAATTGTGTCCCATATGAAATCTTATATACCCTTATTAGGTGAGCTCGCTTATAATCGCGTGTGGTTAAATTTACCATATGAAAGGTCGGGTGAATTTCACTCAACTCATCAGGTAATTATAACCGGTAAGCAACTTCACCAATCCGCACCATTATCTTGAAAGGTCCGACGAACCTTGGACTTAACTTCCCTCTCTTTCTGAATCGTATAATCCCCTTCCAGGGGGAAACCTTCAATAGTACTTGATCCCCGACATTGAATTCGATCGGTCTTCGCCTCTTATCCGCGTAGGACTTTTGACGGTCCTGTGCTGCTTTCATTCTGGACTTAATCTGGTCAAACTTCTCAGGGGTTGCTGTGACTACCTCTAAACTTCCCAGCTCTTTCTGTCGTATCTCACCCCAACAGACCGGGGTTCGACATTTCCTACCATACAACATCTCGTAAGGCGGCATACCAATAGTGGTGTGGTAGCTGTTGTTGTAGGCGAATTCTGCCAACGGTAGGTGGCTATCCCAACTGCCACCGAAGTCTATAATGCATGCGCGGAGCATATCCTCCAACGTCTGGATGGTCCTTTCCGATTGACCATCCGTCTGTGGGTGATAAGCCGTGCTGATGTTCAACCTTGTACCCATTGACTCATGAAATCTTTTCCAGAATCTCGATGTAAATCGTGTGTCCCAGTCAGATACAATCGATATTGGCACGCCATGAGGAGACACAATCTCATTGATAAACACTTCTGCCAGCTTCTCCGATGAATAGGTTTCATGGATCGGTAAGAAGTGTGCACTCTTTGTCAGACAATCCACTATAACCTAAATCGTGTCATGGCCTTTAGCTGTGCGGGGTAGCTTTGTAATAAAGTCCATGGTTATACGCTCCCACTTCCATTCGGGTATTTCCAGAGGCTGTATTTTCCCGTATGGTTTCTGATGCTCTGATTTAACTTGTGAGCAAGTCAGACACTCTCTTACGTATCCGGCCACATCATTCTTCATGTTAGGCCACCAATACTCTTTCTTCAAATCCTGGTACATTTTCGTGGTTCCCGGGTGGATGGAATATCGAGACTTATGGGCCTCGTCGAGTACTTTGGCCCTAATCTCTCCGTCCTTCGGTACCCACATGCGACCACATCTGGTCCTCACTCCATGAGTGTTTATTTTTAACTTCATATGTTGACCGACCATTCTTTCTTTCTTTAGGTTCTCTTCCTTTAGTGCTTTTGTCTGTGCTTTTTCTAGCTCTGCCATAAAATCTAGGGTTATCACCAACTGGTACTCTTTCACCCTAATAGGAGAATGAGTCTCCTTACGACTTTGGGCATCAGCGACCACATTCGCCTTTCCCGGGCGGTATAGGATCTCATAATCATAGTCTTTCAGCAACTCTAACCACCGCCTTTGTCGCATATTCAGGTCTTTCTGCTCAAAGAAATGCTTCAAGCTCTTGTGATCCGAATAAATTGTGCATTTTACCCCGTAAAGGTAATACCTCCAAATCTTTAGCGCGAAGACAACTGCCACGAGCTCCAAATCGTGAGTCGAGTAGTTAAGTTCGTGAATCTTTAGCTGCCATGACGCATACATGATCACCTTTCCCATCTGCATCAAAACACACCCTAACCCATGTCCCGAAGTGTCAGAATATACCACAAGGTCCTCGTTACCGTCGGGTAATGCTAACACTGGCTTGGGTCAACTTCTTCTTTAACTCTTCAAATGCTTTAGACTGGGCCTGACCCCATTCGTAGGCTATTCTCGAGAAGTCCTGAATGAACCTTCGATAGTAACCTACCAATCCCAGAAAACTCCGAATATCGGTTGGTGTCTTCGGGATTTCCCATTCTTGTACCGGCTCTACCTTAGCCGGGTCAACCATAATTCCGTCTGCGTTAATAACGTAACCTAAGAATTTGACTTCCTTAAGCCAGAACGCGCATTGGAGAACTTGGCATACAACTTTTCTTTCTGTAGCGTCTCTAGTACTTCTCGAAAATGACAAGCATGGTCACCTTCACTCTTCGAATAAATAAGTATGTCATCTATGAATACTATCACTGACCTGTCCAGCATCGGTCTACACACTTGGTTCATCATACTCATGAATGCTGCTGGAGCATTGGTCAAACCGAATGACATCACGTGGAATTCGTAATGCCCAAACCGCGTGCGAAAAGCTGTCTTAGGTATGTCCTCTTCCCTTACCTTTAATTGATGATATCCCGACCGCAGATCGATCTTGGAGAACCATCTGGCGCCTTGTAGTTGGTCGAACAGATCATCGATCCTTGGTAGCAGATATTTGTTATTTACTGTACGTTTGTTCAACTCTCTGTAGTCGATGCACATTCTCATGGCACCATCTTTCTTATTTACAAACAGTACCGGAGCACCCCATGGAGAAATGCTCAGCCTGATAAAACCCCTATCCAAAAGTTCTTCCAACTGTATCATTAGCTCTTTCATCTCCAGAGGAGCAAGTCGGTACAGTGCTTTAGCCACGGGCTGGGCACCTGGCACTAAGTCTATCTGGAACTCTGTCTCCCGGTCAGGTGGTAACCCAGGTAACTCCTCAGAAAACACCTTCGAAAAATTACATACCACTGGTACGTCTTTCAACTCTTTCACTTTTAAATCATTGTCTATCACATAGGCCAGGTAGGCCTCGCATCCGTGCCCTATATACTTCTCTGCCTTTATGATCGATATGACGTTCGTTAACAAACCGTCACGATCCCCGTAAACCAAAACTTCGCTACCGTCTGGAGCTTTGAGCTGAACTATCTTTCGTCTACATACAATCCGGGCTTCGTTGGCAGCCAACCAATCTATACCCAAAACTATATCAAACCCTCCAAAGGTCATAACATATAACCTAACTAGGAATCTATGGCCATGTATTTTTTGAAAGTCTGTAAAAGTTGATGATCTTTCATTCAGCAAAACAACCCTTTAAATAGGGGAGAATACATAAAAACCCTATCGCCTAAACAAGGAAACTTAATCAACATTAATACAGACTAATTACAATTTGTCAATCATATATCTATACTATAAATATGTACGCATATCTCGGTTAATACTCCCCCTCAGTTGGAGCGTCCATTCGGAAGAACGCTCATGCTGGACCTGAAAGTCTGAAATAAGTGTCGTGGAAGGCCCTTTGTGAAGATGTCCGCGTACTGAAGAGAAGATGGAACATGTAGAACCCGGATGTGACCCATGCGAACCTTTTCGCGTACAAAATGAATATCAATCTCTATATGCTTGGTACGCTGGTGTTGAACAGGGTTATCAGATAGATAGACGGCCGAAACGTTATCACAATACACAACTGTTGCTTGCCGAAGAGGGATATGTAACTCCAAAAGCAAATTCCGAATCCAAGTGGCCTCATCTATGAATACTATCACTGACCTGTCCAGCATCGGTCTACACACTTGGTTCATCATACTCATGAATGCTGCTGGAGCATTGGTCAAACCGAATGACATCACGTGGAATTCGTAATGCCCAAACCGCGTGCGAAAAGCTGTCTTAGGTATGTCCTCTTCCCTTACCTTTAATTGATGATATCCCGACCGCAGATCGATCTTGGAGAACCATCTGGCGCCTTGTAGTTGGTCGAACAGATCATCGATCCTTGGTAGCAGATATTTGTTATTTACTGTACGTTTGTTCAACTCTCTGTAGTCTATGCACATTCTCATGGCACCATCTTTCTTATTTACAAACAGTACCGGAGCACCCCATGGAGAAATGCTCAGCCTGATAAAACCCCTATCCAAAAGTTCTTCCAACTGTATCATTAGCTCTTTCATCTCCAGAGGAGCAAGTCGGTACAGTGCTTTAGCCACGGGCTGGGCACCTGGCACTAAGTCTATCTGGAACTCTGTCTCCCGGTCAGGTGGTAACCCAGGTAACTCCTCAGAAAACACCTTCGAAAAATTACATACCACTGGTACGTCTTTCAACTCTTTCACTTTTAAATCATTGTCTATCACATAGGCCAGGTAGGCCTCGCATCCGTGCCCTATATACTTCTCTGCCTTTATGATCGATATGACGTTCGTTAACGAACCGTCACGATCCCCGTAAACCAAAACTTCGCTACCGTCTGGAGCTTTGAGCTGAACTATCTTTCGTCTACATACAATCCGGGCTTCGTTGGCAGCCAACCAATCTATACCCAAAACTATATCAAACCCTCCAAAGGTCATAACATATAACCTAACTAGGAATCTATGGCCATGTATTTTTTGAAAGTCTGTAAAAGTTGATGATCTTTCATTCAGCAAAACAACCCTTTAAATAGGGGAGAATACATAAAAACCCTATCGCCTAAACAAGGAAACTTAATCAACATTAATACAGACTAATTACAATTTGTCAATCATATATCTATACTATAAATATGTACGCATATCTCGGTTAATACTCCCCCTCAGTTGGAGCGTCCATTCGGAAGAACGCTCAAGCTGGACCTGAAAGTCTGAAATAAGTGTCGTGGAAGGCCCTTTGTGAAGATGTCCGCGTACTGAAGAGAAGATGGAACATGTAGAACCCGGATGTGACCCATGCGAACCTTTTCGCGTACAAAATGAATATCAATCTCTATATGCTTGGTACGCTGGTGTTGAACAGGGTTATCAGATAGATAGACGGCCGAAACGTTATCACAATACACAACTGTTGCTTGCCGAAGAGGGATATGTAACTCCAAAAGCAAATTCCGAATCCAAGTGGCCCCATCTATGAATACTATCACTGACCTGTCCAGCATCGGTCTACACACTTGGTTCATCATACTCATGAATGCTGCTGGAGCATTGGTCAAACCGAATGACATCACGTGGAATTCGTAATGCCCAAACCGCGTGCGAAAAGCTGTCTTAGGTATGTCCTCTTCCCTTACCTTTAATTGATGATATCCCGACCGCAGATCGATCTTGGAGAACCATCTGGCGCCTTGTAGTTGGTCGAACAGATCATCGATCCTTGGTAGCAGATATTTGTTATTTACTATACGTTTGTTCAACTCTCTGTAGTCGATGCACATTCTCATGGCACCATCTTTCTTATTTACAAACAGTACCGGAGCACCCCATGGAGAAATGCTCAGCCTGATAAAACCCCTATCCAAAAGTTCTTCCAACTGTATCATTAGCTCTTTCATCTCCAGAGGAGCAAGTCGGTACAGTGCTTTAGCCACGGGCTGGGCACCTGGCACTAAGTCTATCTGGAACTCTGTCTCCCGGTCAGGTGGTAACCCAGGTAACTCCTCAGGAAACACCTTCGAAAAATTACATACCACTGGTACGTCTTTCAACTCTTTCACTTTTAAATCATTGTCTATCACATAGGCCAGGTAGGCCTCGCATCCGTGCCCTATATACTTCTCTGCCTTTATGATCGATATGACGTTCGTTAACGAACCGTCACGATCCCCGTAAACCAAAACTTCGCTACCGTCTGGAGCTTTGAGCTGAACTATCTTTCGTCTACATACAATTCGGGCTTCGTTGGCAGCCAACCAATCTATACCCAAAACTATATCAAACCCTCCAAAGGTCATAACATATAACCTAACTAGGAATCTATGGCCATGTATTTTTTGAAAGTCTGTAAAAGTTGATGATCTTTCATTCAGCAAAACAACCCTTTAAATAAGGGAGAATACATAAAAACCCTATCGCGTAAACAAGGAAACTTAATCAACATTAATACAGACTAATTACAATTTGTCAATCATATATCTATACTATAAATATGTACGCATATCTCGGTTAATACTCCCCCTCAGTTGGAGCGTCCATTCGGAAGAACGCTCAAGCTGGACCTGAAAGTCTGAAATAAGTGTCGTGGAAGGCCCTTTGTGAAGATGTCCGCGTACTGAAGAGAAGATGGAACATGTAGAACCCGGATGTGACCCATGCGAACCTTTTCGCGTACAAAATGAATATCAATCTCTATATGCTTGGTACGCTGGTGTTGAACAGGGTTATCAGATAGATAGACGGCCGAAACGTTATCACAATACACAACTGTTGCTTGCCGAAGAGGGAGATGTAACTCCAAAAGCAAATTCTGAATCCAAGTGGCCTCTGCGACAGCGTTTGCCACTCCCCGATATTCTGCCTCTGCACTAGAACGAGAAATGGTCGGTTGGCATTTAGAAGACCAAGAAATCAAATTGTTGCCCAGAAAAACACAATAACCACTTGTCGAGCGACGAGAGTCCGGACAACCACCCAGTCCGCATCCGAGTAGGCGATTAATGAATGAATGTTGGAGCGAACAATACGTATGCCATAATCAATCGTTCCCTGAAGGTACCGTAGTATGCGCTTCAGGAAGGCAAAGTGTGGGTCATGAGGCTCATGCATGAATAAACAAACCTGCTGAACATCATAAGAGATATCCGGACGTGTAAAGGTCAGATATTGCAAAGCGCCTGCCAGACTGCGATATAAAGTAGGGTTATGGAACAATGGTCCATCAGTGGCACTCAGTTTAGCATTAAGATCAACAGGAGTAGCGCATGGTTTACAGGATGTCATAGACGCCCTGGAAATAATATCTCTGGCATACTGGGACTGGTCCAAAAATAAACCTGTTGTCGTGCGAGTAACTTTAATACCCAAAAAATGATGTAAAGAACCCAGATCTGTCATGGCAAACTCTCGTGAGAGTGTGCGAATAATGTCCTGCAAAAGTGCAGTCGAAGAAGCAGTAATAACAATATCATCAACATACAGTAGTAAATAAGCAGTCTGAGTCCCCCGAGTGGGTATAAATAATGAGTTATCACACACACTACTCCTGAACCCATGTGATAAAATATATGTGGCAAACCGAGTATACCACGCTCTCCAGGCCTGTTTGAGCCCATATAAAGATTTCTTCAGCCTGCATACATAATTTGGGTACCTAATATCCACAAACCCAGGCGGCTAATGCATAAACACTGTTTCATGTAAATTACCATGCAAAAAAGCATTCTTGACATCTAATTGATAGATAGGCCAAGATCGAGAGACAGCAATGGATAAAATTGTCCGTATGGTGGCCGGTTTGACAACCGGACTAAAAGTATCCTCACAATCAATGCCTACGGTCTGAGATTTCACATTTACTACCAGTCTGGCTTTGTAACGCTCCAAAGAACCGTCAGATTTAAACTTATGACGGAATAACCACATACACCGTATAACAGGGCGATCAGACGGGCGAGGAACAAGTTCCCACGTATCGTTCTCCTGCAAAGCACCAAATTCTGATTGCATGGCACGTAACCAATTTGGGTCGGCAAAGGCTTTCGAGTAAGTGTTAGGGATGGGTGAAATGGTGGATGATAGGAGAGTGTGTTTGGATTTGGAGCGGGTGGTCATAGGGTGGGTATTGGTTGTAGGAATGGGCGGTGGGCCTGCCCAGGCAGACTGGGAAGATCCGGCAGCTGCAGAACCAGGTGCCGAGGAATATGGGGCTGCGGTGGGAGGAGCCGTAGGCTCAGGGACAGCAGCAGACTGCTGTGTGGTGGTCGCAGCAGCTGTAGAAGGCTGCTGTGGTGCAGTCTGCTGGTGTGTATGGGCAGCCGTAGGGTGTGTAACGGGTTGGGTAGGCTTAGGTCGACGTGTGTAGTGAAACGGGTAAGGAGAGGTGGAATGTAGGGAAGGTTTAGGGGAAGGAGTGGAAGTGAAAGTAAAACCGGAAGGTCCGGGGTCATCAAGGAAAGAGTAAGAAGCGGTGGGGGTGGGTATGGTGAATGGAAAAACGGTCTCATCAAAGGTAACATGACGAGATATTGAGACCTTTCCGGTGGTGGGATCAAAGCATCGGTATCCACGGAAGTCCGGGGGATACCCAAGAAAGATGCATCTGAAGGATCGTGTATGTAGTTTATGTGGTTGAGTGGCTGAAGTGTTTGGATAGCAAGCGCAACCAAACACTCGGAGATGATCATAAGTGGGGTGACGAAGGTAAAGGGCGAATGTAGGGGTGAAAAAGTTTAAACGTTTCGAGGGTAGAATATTGTGAAGGTAGGTGGCTGTGTGAAGGGCTTCCACCCAGAAGGAGGGTGGGAGATGAGCATGAATAAGCAAAGAACGGATGATGTCGTTTAGGCGACGAAGCATCCTTTCGGCTCGGCCGTTCTGAGACGATGTCTGGGGGCAGGAAAAACGGAATAAAAGCCCATGTTGAGCAGCAAAAGTTTTGAAAGCATTATTATCGAATTCTCCCCCTAAGTCACAGGTTTGGTGGGTGATGGTGGTGAGTCGGCGGGTGTGGACATGGTTTCGGCAGGGATGATGGGTCGAAAATATTAGGGTTCGGCTGGGATGCTGTGATCGACAAGAAAAGGGGAAAAAAAATTAGCGACAGGCAGGATGAGAGGGAAGGGAAAGATCAGTGGTCGAAACCAAAGGGAAGGCGATGGGTATTCAAAACCGAAGCTCTGATACCATGAAAGTCTGTAAAAGTTGATGATCTTTCAATCAGCAAAACAACCCTTTAAATAGGGGAGAATACATAAAAACCCTATCGCCTAAACAAGGAAACCTAATCAACATTAATACAGACTAATTACAATTTGTCAATCATATATCTATACTATAAATATGTACGCATATCTCGGTTAATATTTTTATCGTGCAATTATCTACCAATTCATTTACTACCCAGGTCTTGCCCACTACAGTTTCCACATTAAAGGCCTGTTCTACTTTAGTAACTTTGCATTTCATTCTTCTACTTATAGAGGATGATATAATACTCCTACTAGCACCCGAATCAAATAGTATAGATACAAAGGTATGATCAAGGATGAACGTACCTGACACCACATCTGGATCACCCCTAGCTTCTTCTTGTGTCAGTGCATACGCTCGGGTCCTTGCCTTTGACTTCTCGGCCTCTTTTCCTTTCTCTGTGCCAGCAGGTTAGGCTTACGACAGTCCTTGGCCAGATGGCTTGGGATTCCACAGTTATAGCATGACGGTGCACCAGGACACTCTCGAGAGTAATGCCCCATCTTCCCACATCAGTAACAAATGTTCAGACCCATATGGCACTCCCTGGAGTGCTTTCGCCCACACTTAGCACAATCATTTCCATCCTCAATCCTTAACTTCTTTGTCTCCGGTCCCGCCCACTCCTTTGCTGACCACTTAACGGCATTAGTCACTTTCTTCTCAGTGGGTAGCGGATCCGCGAATTCGAAGTCATCATAAACTATACCAGCAAGTGATACCACAGATTCGAAGCTTGTAGGAGCATTTGCTTTAATGTGCACACGGACCCTCTGTGGTAGTCCTTTGATGTAATACTTGATCCTCTTTTCCTTAGTGTCCACCATATATTGAACCAACTGAGCCAACTCTTGGTATTTGGAGGTGTACTGGCGATGAGTCATACTGCCAGCACAGAGCCCCAGAAATTCTCTCTCAACTCTGTCAATTTCGTTATGTGGGCAGAACTTAGTGATCAGTAGCTTTTTCATGTCATCCCATTTCATCTTTTTCATTTCAGCAGAAGACTTGATTCTTTCAATCGATCTTCACCAACTTAACGCCTCATTAGTGAATGAGCGAGCGGCAAACTTGACCGATTGGTCATCACGGCACTCACTAATGTTGATCACCCCGTTCATCCTCTCTATCCACTCGAAAGTGGCAACGGCATCTTTCCGTCCATCATACTTCGGCGGGTCACACCCCCAAAAGGACTTATAGTTGCAACCCTGAGTTGTCATTTCATAATCAGAATCGTCACTAATTGTGACTTCAGTTCTCTTGCTTTTTTCCTCTTTCTTCTCTTTCTTCCCTATATCAAACTCTTTAAGGGCCTCGCCCAGTGCTTCTGGTAGAACTTTCTTCAAGATTGAAGTAACCTCTGCCGCGATAGCTTCCTTCACAATCGGTTCCAACTCAAGCGCCTCGTTATGGGCATCGTCATGAACCGACTCATGGTTCCCACTATCATTATGCTCCACGTGCACTGATTCAGTCTCGTTGCGGGAGTGTTCACTTTCCTCATGACGGTTTCGGTTACCTGGCGGTCGGCCTCGACGACCAGTACGACCCCCAGTGCGACCACCTCTCTTTGCACTAGCCATTAGTGTCTACTGAGAACAAAGATAGCTCGTGTTATCATGATAGGTAATAATTTAGAACACCTCGAGTAATGTAAATTACTAATTACAGAGACTGGTATGAAATTAATAATTTACTTTACTACTTGGGTTCTGAACATTTCCTTTCAGAGTAACATTTGCATCCAAGTTCAGAGTTTCTACTATAAGGCACGTACTATCTACTGTCTATTATCTGTGCTAAGGCATGTACTACGTACTATTTATGCTAAAGCATTTACTTTCTACTATCTATGATAAGGCATTATTGTCTATGTTCTATGTAAGGACATTGACTACCTTCTGTCTACTATCATTCCATGGACGGGCTGCTCTGACTGACATTCCTTTCCTTTCTTTTCTTTGTCCCATTCTCAGTTTAAGTTCAGACATTATCACAAATGTCTGAATCTCTCAAACTATGGCTCTGATACCAACTTGAAACGCCCCAAAACCAGGTACGTCTCATAGTTGGCACAAAACATAACAAACATAGTTCTTAAACCAGAAATCAAAATCTATTACAGCGGAAGTCTTTAAATTAAAACATTCATCAAACAATAAAGTAATTCATTGTCTAAAACATAAACTATCGGAATAGGAAATGTCAGTCTTTAGAGCGGCGACCCGATGTCCATGCTATCCAGCCCTCACGACTCCTTTACTTTACTTTTGCTTTACCTTTACTACCTGTCATGCATACTAAAAGTCATCTTACGCTGATGAGTGATTTCTTTACTTTAAACTATAAAACTTTCTTTTTGGTAGCTTAGTTTTATAAAAATAAAATATAAGCTTTACTTTCATTTTCTTTGAAAACAGTTTAACTTTACTTTAAAACTTTGCAACGTGACAATTATAAAACTGTTACGTTATATCTTTCGTTAAAACTTTACTTTTGAGGTAACCGGTTAAGGTGTCATCATTTACTCTTTGCCACTTTACATTTCACTCGTACAAGACAAGTGACTATAACATACTTTAACTTTCACACATGAATCATTGCCCAAGGGCAGGATCCCTTTGCTCGCTTACACCTCAGGGTAAGACTTTTACTTTGTTGTGCCCACACCTTAGGGTGGAACTTTTACGCTTACACCGAAGTGAAGACTCCTTTGCCTGCTCACACCTCAGGGTGAGACTTTCTCGCATACACCGAAGTGAAGACTCCTTTGTCTGCTCACACCGAAGTGTGAGACTTCTACTTTGCTTGCATGCAGGACTTTTTACTTTGCAACTACTATGTAACTACTATGCACTTATACTACGTCACATAATATAATGTCATTCAAACACATAGACAAATAACACATATTAACAAATAAGTATATAATATGGCATCTGTCACTGTCACTGTCATTGTCAAGCTGCACCGAGATGCAGCTTCTTTACCATTCTTTACTTTGCTTTACTTTCTTGAAATTACATTTCAAAGATAGTACTATTATCTTTAACTTTCTTTTTATAAAAGTAACCTTTTATAAAATACTATACTTTGTCTTTCATTTTATAAAAATATATAATTCTTATAAAATATTCTTTAACTGTGAAAACTATCTCTTTAACAGTATGCATGTCAGCCCAAAACCGTTAGGGAAAAAGGGCAATAAGGACTCACCTGACTTCTACTGGTTCTATCTCACTTAGCAAGGAAACTTTGAGCTAGGTGGAATGTTACAAATCTATCAAGGGTCACGAATGAAACATGGTTATAACCTATAGGTTTCATTCGAAAAACTTTCTGTCCGAAATCTTATTCGATCGAAATATTTTTCGATCGAAATATTTCTTGATCGAAATCTCTTTTCGACCGAAAACTAACCTGTTAAATATCTTTTAATCATTGACTATTTCGTTCGAAAACAATTGTCCGAAATCTTTTCTGTCCAAAATACATGTTGATCGAAATGTCTTGTTCGAAATACCTTTCGATCGAAATGTCCTGTCCGAAATCTATGGTGTCCGCAAATATTTTCCGATCAAAAAGTTCTGTCCAACATACTGTTCGGACGTTTCGAAGTTTTCGGACCATTCATAGAGTTTTCGGACGATTCAAGCGTTCTTGGCTGATTTCGTCGTTTTTGATCCAAGACTCGATCTTTTTACATACAAAACTTGTGTTTAGCTTCCATGAAGCTAAATACATGCTTTCTAGTCCAATTCCATTGTAAAAATCCCAACTTTTTATAAAAACCCACTTTGAAACCCTAAAACCCATTTTCAATACAGAAATCGGATATGAGGTCGAGTTGTTAACTGTTATGGCTTGATTCCTTCTTCTTTGGTCTTCTGTAACGTGTAGCAACGATCTCGGGCTCAAACGAGGAGATCAACGGGTGAGCTACGAAACTTTCCCTCTACTTTCTCTCTCTAAATTAGTTGGTGAAGATGATGAATGTGGGGGAGAAGAGAAGGTGGCTAGGGTTTTACCCCTCCCCTTCCCCCTTTTGCGCCACTTGCTCACGACCCAAGGCCCGATCCGCTAGAGCCCACTCATTCTTTCATTCTTTCATTATTCCATAAGCGTCGTTTATTCTTTATCGTAAATTTCGGGATGTTACACTCGATATATCTATTCCTAATTTCTATTCCCTGGTACAGCCCAAGTGAAGCCCAACAAAAATCTATTCCTAATTTCTATTCCCTGGTACAGCCCAAGTGAAGCCCAACAAAAAACAAGAAACAAATTAAAAGGCCTGGCCCACCATACGTAACCGGATAAAAAAAAGGTTTTAAAAAATGTGGGTGAAGAGATTCGAACCCACAACATCTATGTTATAATACAAAGCCTAAACCACTACACCACTTGGTAAATTTTGTAAGGGGGCGCTATAATTTCGAAACTCGGGGGGTTCCTGTGAACCCCCTCTGACAAGCATAAGTCCGCCCCTGTGCGTATCCCCGTGTTTTCCAAAACTTGTTGTTTTCATCCAATTGGTTAACCTCGTCCATTTTTAACGTTAAATAAGGGGAATAATTAAGGGTTTAAAAATAAATAAAATAAAAAAATATATAAAAAGACAAAAGTATCCCTTATTTAACGTCAGAAAATGGATGAGGTTAACCAATTGGATTAAAATTGCAAGTTTTGGAAAGCACGAGAATACGTAGAAGAAAAATAAACCTTTTGGATGAAAGTGACAAAAGTAAACAAACGAGAGAAATGAAAATGGTAGTTTACTATAATAATAATCAGGATTAAAAGTTTATTTCATGATTATCAAGTATCAACCCACAATTAATAATTTATTTTTCATTAAAGTATAACCCACTATAATGACGTGAGTTACACTTTTCACTTCATTATTCATAACTTTTGACGTGTCAAATTTTAAACGGTCTTTCTAAACTCACTTAAAATACTTCACGTTTTTTTGAAAATAAAGTCGTTTTCGGTTAATCACTTTTGTACACAATTTCCATGTCAAGTAGAAAGATCACATGATCATTCAACAAGAAAGTGCATATGTCACTGTTTCTAAGCTTATAAAGTTTATTTAGGACAAACTTTGTACTAATTAAAACTTGATAAATAACTGAAAATGTAAAAAGTTAGTGATGTTGATTATAATAAAACAAAAGTTGTCAAATTTATAGAGAAACCGTATATTTGCTCAATCTAAAAGTATTCACAGCAACATATATCTCCATCTCTATAATTTAACTAAATATCACATTTTTTTAAATTTATCTTTAAATTTAGTTTAACCATCCTCGTCTTATATTCTCTATCTCTATCTTACTCACAAACACTTATTTTATTATTTTTTCTCTTTCTTAGACAATCACAAAAAATATAGAGATTAATAAAAATAAATTTCTATATTTAAAAAAGCTTTATTTACTAAACTCTAAAATTTAAAAATGCAGACAGAGATCTTGTTAGAGGTGCAAAATAAAAGAAATCTTTGAATAATAAAGATGAAGATAGAGATAGAGATAAAGACCATGTTGTAATTTATGTCATTATTTAAAGAAATTGATCGAGTACGGATATCCTTCATTTTCTTATAAACAATCGAATAACTAAATCATCTAAGTATCTATCTATAAAATCGTCATCAAGGTTCTGCCTTGGTGGTCAGGGGGGTTTTCCCAAAAGGTTTTCCCTATGTGGAGGTCATGGATTCGAATCTTGTAAGGTGCACTTCATAAAAACTAGAAACACTCTCTGTAGATTTTGAATTCTTTGAGGGTTGTTTGGGTATACTGATGTACGAGCCTTCCCTGATGAGACGTGCAAGTTGAGCCCACGTCATTAAAAAAAAATCTATCTATAAAATCATTAAAAGAGAACACCTAATTTATAGTTGGTATTATTATATGTCACACCAAGACCAAATCTAGAAAAATAGCCTGAATTGACTATATTGCTCCTTAAATATATTTACTATTTTTATTAATATATAGATGTAAATTTTGATCATCAAAACATAAAAACAATAGAAAAAAAAAACTAAGAGGGTGTTTGGGATTGAGTTTGAAAATTAGTTATTGACTTATTCGCTTTTTTAAAAAGCCAATAAGTCAAAAAAGTGTTTGACATGGATAAAAGTTCTTTTTATTTTGGCTTTTTGATAAGTTTTAAAAATTTATTTTCCAAAAGTCATAAATCCTGGCTTTTTAAAACTCCTTATGACTTTTTGAACATAAAATTACCAATCTACCCACCCCTTACCCTACAATAAATATAAGCTAAGCCAAACACTTTAAAAAAAAATAATTTATTGACTTATTGGCTTTTCTCACCATAAAAGCTAATCCAAAAACTTTTTTAAATACTCCTTTTCAAAAAGTCATAAGTCAATAATCACTTTTGACAAAAAAAAAACACTTTTCGAATTAAATAAGCAATCCCAAACACCCTCTAAGTGGCGGTGGAAGCTTGTTGATGAAAGAGGGAGAGAGAAAAAAGGAGAGATGTATTAGAATTGTGACAAGGTTAACTAAATAAGGTTCAAAGCATTAAAAAGGATATATCAATAATCTTCCTCATACTTTATCGGTTCGTTCGGGTTTGAACTTTAAATTCAACCGATTTGCACCACTATGACGGAAAAGAGGGGTGCAACAATACCAGAGTGTGTTACATATGGAGTTGAGATGGTTTTAGACTTATAAGCTTTATGCATGATACCGTAATATACTTATGTGTAAATTATAAAAATGAAAAAATGCTCAAGTGTTGATATAGGTTATGTATTTTTTTTGTACCTAAATTAAAATTTTGATGTATTACTTTGAGAATAATTTATTTTATAAAATAATAGAAATTCCTATTTGCAACGGTTAATAAAGAAATCTTAACAATAACCGTCGGTTAATTTTGGTTATCGATTAATTCAGTTCGGTGGCAATTCGGTTATCGGTTAATTTCGGTTAACTGTTAAGGTTTGCTCACCCCTATTGACAGCTACAAACGAGAAATTTTTTTTTTAATTTTATTAATAGTAAGAGTATATTAGTCATTTCATAAAAGTAATAGAATTTTAACGTCTATTAATAAATAAGGATTAAACGTGTTACAATTAAATACACGACCAAAAGTGTAATTCTAAAAACTTGAAATTCAAACCTAATTCTACCCTATGACCATCTCTTAGGTGGAGATAACCATTCATATTCTATTTTATATTTTCTTTCATCGTACTCTATTATTTCATATAACAAAAACAACAATGTACATCACTCAAATGTTTTTTTTTATATCAATTCCAAATTTCCAATCACGCAAACTTGTCACATGATGATAATGCCATCAAAAATTCAAAAAGACATAAACACCCTTGAGGATATACTAACATGTTACAGGATAAAATCATTTTTAACTTGCATGTAACGAGTTAATGATAGTGATAAAAAAATATTGTGACGTATGTGTTAGTGATAGTGATACAATTTATAATAATTACTTAATATTAATTATTTAGTTATATATATTTTTATTTTTAAAAAAGTACTTTTAAATTCAATATTTCAAAATAAAATATAAATAAACCCTAAATAAAACATTCATATTAATAATAATTTATTTATACATTACAGATTTATAATTAAAAATTTAAACACTACAAAGTAAATAAAAATATTAATAAAGACAATATTTCAAACTTGACGTTTTCTATAAATATGTTCGACCAAATCTGATCTAAGGCTATTATGCATTTATCTATTGCGTATCTTTAATAAATTTGCTTGTTTCTTTTCCTCGCTGAACTCTACAAAAGTGGCATTGTTTTCTTCATAATTTTGATAAATCAATAGCCTCGTATCCTCTAAAATCATATTGTGTAAAATCACACAAAGCATACATTGTATTTAGAATTTTGTTCTTATGCCAAATACATGCGGGATTCGAAATGAAGTGCCATTTCTTTTTCAAGACGTCGAACGTCGTTCGATATCCTTTCTCGTCGATTCGTAAGTTTTTTTTTAAAATATCAACGTTTATCATCATCCGGATGCGGATATGTAAACGATTTCACAAAGGTTGAATATTCAGGATAAATCTTATCGATAAGATAATATCCGTGCTCGTACTCTGTCTCATTGGCATGAAATGAAGACCCCGATGCAACTCCGTCTACTATGTCGTTGAAAATAGGTGATTAATCTAAAACATTGATATTATTGTTTGAACCGGCAATATCAAAGAACGTACGCCAAATCCAAAGATCATATGATGTCATGGCTTCAAGCATTATAGTTAGGTGTGGATGGTCACCTCGCTGGTGCTGACACTACCAACTAGGGGGCAGTTTGCCCACTACCAATGTGTACAATCAATGCTACCTAGCATCCCGTGAAAACCTTTTACCTCTTCATACATCGAGTATATTTGTTAAATGTCACTCCATGTCGGTCTTCTCAAATATTTCTTGTCGTGCAGATGAATGATACCTTTACAATAATAATAACAATAATATTAATATCACTAACAACAATAATAATATTGTCACAAAAATGGTAAAGGGTATCCCGTGATGTCTTATCCGACATCTTTAAATATTTGTCACATGAATCGTTGCTAGTGTCATACGACAGTTGCCGAATTGCAAGCGTATACTTTTGTAATGCTGTGAAACCTAGTTTATTTGTTGCATTGTATTTTTGTTGAAAATATTCAAACTCTCGCTCCAAATCTTCAACTATTTGTAGAAATAGTGGTCGACTCATACGAATATGGCGTTTAAACGCTTTATCATTGTGCGTTGCCCTATCACAAAAATAATCTTCTATAAGGCGTTTGTTGGTGGCTTCACGATCCCGGTTAATTTGAACTCGTCTTTTACGTGGACGTGAAATTTCGGCCTCGATTTGATGTCATACAAATTGGTCTGTTGCTTGGACCGCACAAACAAACAACTCATCACCCTAAGATTCGTCGGACGATGATGACAAAGAAGATGAAAGATCCATATATTTATAAGTTTTGAGAGTGGAGAGTAAAATATTTATAGTAGAAAATGTACAAATTTTAAGAGTGGAGAGTAGTAAAAATTGTATAAGTTTTGAGAGTGGAGTAAAATATTTATAGGTTTGAATTAAATTTATTTAAAAATAATTTTTTTTTTAAACTTAGTCGTTAGTCAACGGCCGATGTAAGTCAAAGGGCATTCTCTCACCCGTTCTCCCGTGACCATCACCACATATTAACCATCACGCCACAGAGACGATGTGCCCGACGTGATAAGCCATGACAGGGGGTCACGCCCCACTATAGAAGTATAGAGGGTCTAACAATTTTACTCATTTATATGAAGGGTATAATAGGCATTACAAATTACAAATCAAACTATCACCTTCCTTATTTTTATTTCATTAATGTTTTTAATACATTTTCAGTACTTAGCCTGTCACGGCTATAAAGGACAGGTCGGTCTTGCCTCTATATTTATAGTCTATGTAACACCCTTCATACGTTACCAAGAAATTAAATCAACAAACTTTTAAAAAATCGAAACTATGGTTCTCCCTCAACCTGAATCACAGGTCACCAAAATTGTAACCGATGCCTGGGACTACAAGGGCAGGCCGGCTAACCGTTCCACCACCGGCGGCTGGACCAGCGCCGCCATGATTCTAGGTCCACCACCACGTTGCCTTTGTTTAAAATCACCTTATTACATTCTTTTTTGTGTTCTGATGTATTTTAAATGTAATCAGGGGTGGAGGCATGTGAAAGGCTAGCGACGTTAGGAATCGCCGTTAATTTGGTGACGTATTTGACTGGTACCATGCATTTAGGAAACGCAAACGCCGCTAATGACGTCACTAACTTCATGGGTACCTCCTTCATGCTATGTCTCCTTGGCGGTTTCGTCGCCGACACCTTTCTCGGCCGGTATTTAACCATTGCAATATTCACGGCGGTTCAAGCATTGGTCAGTAATTTATTTTTTATATTTTGGGAAAAACACCAAAATAAACTGTTATCCAACTTTTTTGCGAAAATAATGTTGATTTTAAGTCCAGTTATCTAAAACCAACCAATCATAAAAAGTCAAGTAAGCGGGTCGGCTACGGCCCAGAAAAAAATAAAAACATGTGGGGGCACGACAGTAGCCAATGAAACTAAGACACGTCAATAACCGGCTGGACCAGAGCCGGCGCCTCTTTCTACCGGGCTGGACCAGAGCCGGCGCCTCTTTCTACCGGATGGAACAGAGCCGACACCTCTGTCTGCCAGCTACACCAGAGCCGGCCTTTGCCTAATACGGCTAGGCTGTAGCCGGCAGCTCCTTAGTCCAAGGTCTTTTAAATATTAAAAAAAAGAGGTCAACATGTTTATTTTAGTGATTTTCGTTTGTATTTTTTAAATTATTGAATTTTACTAGGTATGATTATTCTTTTATAAATTATAGAATTTTACTGGGTATGATTATTTTGGAAATATTTTGTAATCGTTTAAAGTCAAGTGGGGTATTTATTTATTTTTTATAATTAATAGGGGGTGACAATCTTAACGATCTCAACCGCCATTCCAAGCTTACAACCACCAAAATGCACCCAAACCGGGGGATCCTGCGTTCCAGCCACCGGTCTCCAACTAGCGGTCCTCTACCTCGCGCTTTACCTAACTGCTCTCGGGACCGGAGGACTCAAATCCAGCGTGTCAGGTTTCGGGTCGGACCAATTCGACGAATCTAACAAAGAAGAAAAGTCCCAAATGACCACTTTCTTTAACTGGTTTTTTTTCTTCATAAGTATCGGGTCGCTAGCCGCGGTTACGGTTCTGGTTTACATCCAGGACAACCTCGGTCGGCGATGGGGTTACGGGATCGTGGCGTGTTCCATCGGGTTGGGGTTTGTGATCTTCTTGTCGGGTACCCGAAGGTACCGGTTCAAGAAACTTATGGGTAGTCCATTGACCCAAATAGCATCGGTTTTTGTTGTGGCGTGGAGGAGAAGGCACTTGGAGCTGCCGTCGGATCCTTCGTTATTGTTCAACTTAGATGATGTTCCGGGGACTGAAGATCCCCGGAAACTCAAGCAGAAGTTGCCTCACAGCAAACAGTTCCGGTTAGTCATTTATTTTGTTCTTAACTGAATTAATACGTTTCGACATAAATTTTATTAAAAAAATAGGCATTACAAATTTATAAAAACCATGTCTATAATAGTACAATGCAATTTGAAACATGTTTGATGTGTGTAAATTAAAGTAATATAGGTTTAAGATAAAACAAAAAAATAGATCTTTGTATGTTTGTTGTGTTAAGGAGATGCATGTGTGATCTATGCAAACAAATGGGTCCTGGGAAACATCACGGGAACCTGAATTGGTCACAGACTGTCACTGTCACTGTCACTTTTGAGTCTGAATCTTGTACAGGCTAATAAGGGTGTAAATGCTCGTTTTGTTGAGGTTGAGCTTGAAATCTGAGTCTTGGACTGTATATACATAAACAATTAAATAATTCATAAATAATAAATAACCGAGCTTGAGCTCGAGAAACTACTCTATCAGCCGAGCAAAAACTTTAAATATAGTGTTTGAAACGAGTCAAGCTCTAAAACAAGCCGAGTTTGAGCTTAGATGACATCAGCATCAACTCGACTCATTTACACTTTAGGGAAATGAGTATTAGTTTTTTTTTATTTTTTATCAACAACCTAATCTACACCTAAATCTAACACCAGTTGTCCGCAGTGGGACTTGAACCCTCGACCTCTTGAGGAGGGGGCACCAATTTAACACTCTTGGATACCATTGGAATAAAGATCCTTTGGTAATATTATTTAGTTGTTTTCTAATTTTGGTTGTAAATTTGTAATTTTAGAGTGTTAATATGTGAAAAAAAAAAAAAATAATCTTCTTTTATCGTGTTAGTGTCGACCTGTATATATGAGTTCATGTATCTGACACGATTTTTGAGTTCATACAAAATCTTTTTGTATTTGTAGTTTTCTTGACAAGGCAGCAATCAAGAAGACCGAAAAACCCGGTGAAAGTTTAAAGGTAAGCAAATGGTACCTTTCAACTTCAACCGATGTGGAAGAAGTCAAAATGGTGATCACAATGCTACCAATTTGGGCAACCACAATCATGTTCTGGACAATATATGCCCAAATGACAACTTTCTCAGTCTCACAAGCCACCACCATGGACCGACACATCGGGAAATCCTTCCTCATCCCCGCGGCTTCACTCACTGTCTTTTTCGTAGGCAGCATTCTCTTAACCGTCCCCATATACGACCGTATCATAGTCCCACTCGCCAAACGCATCCTTAAACACCCACAAGGGCTAAGCCCACTTCAACGTATCGGTGTAGGGCTAGTCATGTCCACATTCGCTATGGTTGCAGCCGCGTTAATCGAGATCAAACGGCTGCACATGGCTCAGACCCATGGCTTGGTTGATGACCCCTCAAAGGTGGTTCCACTTAGCGTGTTCTGGTTGGTTCCACAGTTTTTCTTTGTGGGGTCGGGTGAGGCTTTTACTTACATAGGACAACTTGATTTCTTCTTACGCGAGTGTCCTAAAGGGATGAAGACGATGAGCACAGGGTTGTTTCTAAGTACATTGTCGTTGGGGTTCTTTTTTAGCTCGTTGTTGGTGACCATAGTGCACAAGGTGACCGGAGACAGTGACCCGTGGCTAGCCGATAACTTGAATAAGGGGAAGCTTTATAACTTCTATTGGTTGCTTACAATTCTAAGTGTTATTAACATGGGGTTATATTTGATAGGAGCAAAATGGTATGTTTACAGGGAGCATAGGCTTGCTGGGGAGGGTATTGAGTTGGAAGAAGACCAAGTGGTTTGACTATTTTCTCCTTTATTTAACTGTCTATCTAATATTTGTATAACTTGAAGATGATGATGACAATGAACAAGATGAAGAAATAATGGAGATGTAAAAATGCACACTTCCATTATTTTGTTAGCTTAAACTAATGGTGATCAAATATAAAGTTTATATATATATATATATATATAGCTTTATGGTGTGGTTTATTTATTTATTTATTTTCTATCTTTTAGTAGTTAGAAAAGGTGAAAAATCGTACTAAAAATGACCATCAAACTCCTCTACACATTTTTAAAACACAGAATCTTGTATTTATTTTTATTGATTCCATAAATGGATAAACAATACATGTATAAATAGTATAATCCTCAAACCAATACTACGTTGAGAACCGCAAGAAGTGCATAATGCATTTATACCTATTGCTTTGAATGTGACACACAGACAATTATATAACTGTTTTTATCTCTCCTACTACTTATGTTTATCTTTTTTGCACAATATACATACATAGACACATATATATGTTCAATACCACAATAATCGTAATAAGCACTTGTATGTAGTGCTCATCATATGTAATGGGAAAGATAAAGGGGGCAGTTAAATAACCGTCTTATCTATCCCGTTTAGCAATAGTTACAAGTGTTTATACCGTTCTCGCAGTTCTTTACTTCAAATTGGCTGTGTATTGAACGTCCTTCAAAAACATACGCTGTATATCTGCTCTGATATATAACTTTTTTGTTCTACTATACAACTTGTATGGACAATTTCTTTTGACATTTCTGGGCAGTAAACTCCCCTTTTCCTCTTTTATTTTTTATCCAAATAACTAGTAAATTATGTAGAGGCTAATTTAATGAGGCTGGTAAGAATCTTGAAGAATCTGGTTATGCATTCTTCCAAAACATGATTTTGTCCTGCATTTACCAAAATTTGTCCTTCTTGATACCATGTTTTTTTAAGGAATCTAGTGCATTAGTAATCTAACATCAAGGGACAGGAATCATTACCTTATAATTCATGGTCTGCTGGTGGAATCATTGATATCTTGGCTAAGCTCACCAAATATATTTGGGCAACCGTCCCAGCAACGCTCCTGTCGTTTTTCCCAGTATCCGCCTGCATATCGGTAGGTACCATTTTCACCATCTTTTTGAAACCATCGCGGTTTCCACCCATTTTCTTGTAATTTCCTTGACTTTAGAGCAGATAATAACAAATTATCAGTAATAAGTAGGGGTAACTTTACAGAATAATAAGTAGAGCGGTAATATAAGAAGTGTTATTAGTATTAGTTATTAGTACCATTCTCTGCCTGGTCTCGAGGCGTAGCTTTTCAGCATTTGCCATGTCATATTCTCCGTTCTCCAGGTGTCGTTGATCTGGCCTGAGTCTTGAATCCGTAGGAGGAAGCTTCTCCTTAACCGTTACCAGACACCAACAACAATCAGAAACAAACACAAATCAAAATGTAATAAATATACTTTTTTTTATCATTTCCTTTATCTATGGGTCATCTCTCTACTACCTGCAATCCTGGGGTTAACTCGTTCAATGTGATTGCAAAAGACGTTAGATTGTATCGAGTGAGATTACTAGGAGGCATAGATCTTTTCCATAACAGATTTGCATCACTCATATCCTTTGGCTTCACATTTGCATCTCCATTTATGTAATACATGCTGTCATCCCACTTCCCAAATAAACTCGCGTGTTTCTTACGACTAACATCTTCAACAAACCCGTGTACCTAAAACAATGAACCTTGAGACATAACAAAGTAATGATTATACTTTAAACGGACACTTGCAAGCTCTTACTTGGTGTGGATTTCTTTCAAGAAAAGACTGTTCTTTGAATTTTAGTTGGCATGAGTATTCTCGGTTACCACGTATATGCATTGTTCCATGATGATCACAATAAATTTTACCCAAAATAAGGTTATAAATGCTGGTGGTCACCTGCAGTAGAAACATAATTATAATACTATACAAGGGTGGCAGTGAATTATATGTTCTGCATACCTTGCTCCACTTGAATACCTCTCCATCATCAAATTCTAATGTAAGAACACCAACAGGGTCGAGCTGAATTGATCGTCCCCAAAATTTTGTTCTTATGTTGCTATCTCCCCAGAATTTCCACCCTCTACCTTCAGAGTGACAAGCCATTAGGGTAGGATGGTGACTAACCTGTTTTTTTTTTATAAAAATTGAGCTTCAAAACTGTAAGAATAAATAAATGATCACAACGTTTAAAACTTCACGCAATAGTAACCAAGTTTTCCTAGTGTTCCACTAAACTCTAAAGTCGTTGAAAGTTTCTTTGTACATCTAAAGTTACTCGGCTTTCATTGGGTGTTCCAACCTTGTATGAATTTTTTATAAATGTTAATTTTTTTGAAAATTGAGGAAAAAACAACATATATGAATCTTGATTACTATTAATTTATTTTTTTCAATTTAACTTGAAATAGGAGGTAATTGTGAAGAACAAAAGTTCACTAAATAATAACCAAGTTTCATAATTATTTAATTTAAGTCAAATTGAAAAAAAAAATAACCCACTAAATAGTAAACAAGATTCATATATGTTTCATTTCCGTCGCTTAATTTAAAAAAAAATTGGAGCATTTATAAGAAAAATTGTACAAGATTGGAACAGTTGGAACACCTCATGAAAGTTGAGAGATTTTAGAGGGGAAAAAACTTTGAATGACTTTAATGAGAGACTTGAGAAACTTGGTTACTATTATTTAAAGTTACCCCTTTTTATAAAAGTATAAAACATGAGATAAATTTGAAAAAAACAACAGACCTTCTCGGAAAAGAAACGAACTCCTTTCTCAGGATAATCAGCTTCATAAGTTTCACCTAACAACGGGTTGAATGGTTTGCAGTGTCGTCCTTCTGAAGAAGCGTATCCAGAAACCGCAAAAGCAGCAACTTTTAATATTCTTTGGAGACTGTTTCCCTAGGACCACATCATATATGATATTAAGATTTAAGAACACACTTTGAGGAACAAAAATCATGGAAACCAATGGAAATAATAATGTACCTCTTTCCCATGGTGATAAGCTTGATCTAGAAGGTAAGAGTACTCGAGGTCCTCAAAACATTTTTGTAGAGATGAAATGGGTTCGTTAAAATAAACAGGGAGACAGACGCGTGTGAGATCCTTTCCAACATTGTCTTTAATCAGAGACCACAGACTCGCCCCCTTCTCTTTCTCAGCTGGATCAGGAAGCTTCTTTCTCCTTTCAATTTCACATGCGGTCATTTCATCAGGTTGGGTCTTTAATTCATGAAAACAATCTTGTGTGTCAAAGAAGTAAATTTCTTCATCATCAGAATATTCAATTGTATTATCAGCCTGATACATACACTAAGTTAATCAACTACTTTAATAGGTAACAAGAAAGGACATCAACTGATGATGATTGAAGTGATTCATGACAACACTTATCTTCCTTTAGTTTGAACATTCAAGAATTTATCTCTAATGAAGTGGGATTTATTAGCTAGTGTTAATGAACTGTTTACCTCAAATCCACAGGCAATCTAACTAAAGATGGAACCTAAAAGACTTTCACCAATACCTGTTTCTTAACTTTTACAGATCATAACGGGTTGAAAACAGTTAGCCCAACAATCGCGGTTGCAATTTATGTCCAGAGTCTAACATGACCAATATGAAAGATCAAAGGGGCAGTGGTGAGCTTTTTTGGAAAGGTTGCAAAACTTGGTACATGAAGCTTGGTCTTGAACATTTCTATGTCAATTTGGGACAATTGGGCATATGGCATGCAGACACATACTACCAAAATGTAACATGGTACGAGTAGGCGCTTGATGAATTATTGAGAGCTACGAAAGTAAGAAGATAACTCCAACCACATGGGTGGGCCTTCAATTTTTACATGCTTTTAGCATTAGAAAAGGTTACAGTTCTGATGTTCCAGAATCCTTGTTCACATTAAACAACTACTTTGTAAAAAAGATTAAAAATAAAAGGGTTAATGTAAAAGAAGGTTACTCAACTATCCAAATTTTCCATTAAGGCCGATCAACTATTGAAACTACTTTATAGGTCGAGTGACAGTGGTAAAAACTTTTAAAGAACCAAAATACTCTTAGTTACCTTTTCCAAGAGCATGATCTGCTCAGTGTTCTTAACAAGCACACTGGTTCCTTCTTCGAGTAGGCGTTTCTTTAATCTTTCATTTGGCAATGATACATCAGTTGGTACTACAATAGATGGCTTATCGTTAAACTGTCTTAACGATAATAGATTTTTGGTTGACGCCAAAGCTTCAATCCAGGCAACCCTCTCTTTCTTAGAACTTGTTCTGAGATGAAGTGCCTTTGTAGCTGTAAATACATAAAACCTACTTTCATCTGATCGGCTCTCTCGGAATGATGACACCTGCAAAAAAAATTACAAGAATTTGGCAGCCTTTTACAGCCTAAACAACATTCAAGTTAAATTTTTTTGGTGCTTCCAACATTTCATTTTCCTTCATCTGTTCTCTGCCAATGAATCTTAGACTTAAAAACAGGATCAGAACAACCTTCCAAGCAAAGAATTAATCTGAGCTATATAAACTTCTAGCCCAAGAGAAATCAACAAAATAAAGGACATCCTATACAGGATAAGTTGTTTTTTGGATTTATAGGGGATTTTTGGATTTCATTTTGGTTTCTTGGTGAAAATTTGAAAACATTTTGGTTTATAGGTAATCCGCTAGTTGGGCAAGCGGATTCAACAAATCCCAACCAAATCCGCTCATGCAACAAGCAAATTCTACTCAGAGCATTTCTTTTTCTTTTCTAATAATTAATCTAAATACAAAACCGTGTATTCAGATATTTCAGAAAAATTAAATACTACAAGTTATTAGAGAAATACCAAATTATATGCTAAATGAATTATTAGAATTCATTTGTTGCATGAGCGGATTTGGCTGGGATTTGCTGAATCCGCTTGCCCAACCAGCGGATAACCTATAAACTAAAATGTTTTCAAAATTCACCTAGAAACCAAGATAAAATCCAAAAATCACCTATAAATCCAAAAAGTTCATAATTGTTACCAATAACAGAAGCTACAAAACATGAAATAGACTGCTAAGTGCTAATCAATCCATAACTTCTGATTTTAATTAATCAGACCATCTCTCTAAAGTCTAAATCCTCTATGTTGATAAAGTTATGATACGTCGTCGTTTTGATTACCTTGAGGTGAACGGTTCCAACTGCTTTCTGGTGCTTATGACGTCTACCACTTCCGCAGATGAACATAACGTCTTCTCCGACTGCGAGTGTATCCGGTTGTAGGATCTTCGAGTATGAGAGAACGTCGTTGCGTAGCAGAAACCATCTGGATCTCCATCCTTTGCCGTAATTCGTCCATTTGTATAGGACTCCGACGAAGCTTCCACATGACGTCCATCCAACCGCATTGTCCGATAACTTCATCCTTGGCTCCAGCGATATGCAACACAAAGGATGCATTTCCTTTAATCGCATTTCGTGAGTCAACTGAAAACAACACCCGATCAAACCACCATCTGCATACATAATCACAAATTGTTTGCAGTTTCATATTAATTGGCGAAAATACAATCAAACACACAACAGAATCGAAGAAATTAATGGATAGATATGCATAGGAGATTACGGTTGATGTGCAGAAACTGAGCGAGGGAGTTGTAGTAGGAGAAGGTTCGTTCAATTGAAATGAGTTTTTGGGATGTGATATTATTTGTATATAATTAAGAACATGTGTGTTTTGAATGAGTATTTATACAGATGTCGGATGGCAAAGTTGTAAATTAAGTCGCACCAATACAACATTTTATTTCAAATATTTTCCAAAATTTGACATGTGCCTGAATGTATATATTTGGTGCGTTACTATCTTTCAGCTTTGCAATTGTTTTTCATTTTATTTTATTTTTCATATATAAGAATATGACATGATGTGTTATTGTGACGTTTCAAGTGTTTCAAGACCAGGTTTATTTGGAGACGTGCTTAAACGTGTGGATTTTTGGTCTCTCTTGCTTATATTTTTGGATGACTTAACGATTAAGGAAATGTATGCCAAAAGTGCTTGCGCTTCTCACCTGGTCGGAAGTTAGGGTCACTCTCTAGATTAGTTAATGGTAGGATGAAACGAAATATGTGACAAGTGGTATCAGAAAAAAAAAATGTTATATATTCTAAACCAAATCTCTATCTCATTTACTAAATGGATGTTATCGAAGAGTATAAGTCATAAATTCCAAAATTAGACAAACAAAATAAACCAAATCACCTAATGGTCACTTTGTAAAGATAATGTTTTTGAAAGATAAAATAAAAAAATAAAAAACTAGCCACGTGTCTACATTAGAGTGGTTTTAAGTCTGCTTGTATCTTTTCAAGTATGACCATGGGACCTTTGATTAAACTCAATTGATTACAACTAAAAGAAGAATCCAATCAAAAGGATAGAAACTACTTCTAAGAGTAAAATTTATAACATATATGAAATCAAAATACTTTTTATCTTTGAATAGAGGTATGGTTTACTCTTATCTCATCCTTTCTAAACAGTAAACACTACTGTCAAATGAATTTTACTAGGTATGTTTGTGTGAAATAAAAAAAGGATAGAATCCAATATATGTTATCCCATTGTATGCTCTCTACATTACTAGTCGCCCATGAAAAATAACTTTTGGAGCCGGAGGTATTAATGGGAGCAACCTCTCTAACCCATTTGATAGAGGTAAAGTTTGTTCTCACCCCGACCAATAATTTTATTACGAGTGGGAATTAGTGAGTACGTTTTTTTTAATCTCACTTAACAATGTCACGTGCATAAAAAGTAAAGTTTAACCATCCTCGATTCTAGTTAAGCTAAACATATCTAAAATATTTTTAAATTATAAAATAAAAGTCTTAATGCTGTGTAATAAACTATTTATGAATATAATTAATAAAAAATACGTGAATAAATGGTTTAACTTAATAGTTTATCAAAATAAACAATGATCAAAATTTTAAAGTTTAACCGACTAGTGCATCAGTCTAGAAAATCAACTTAATAAAACACAGACAATGAGTTAGAATGATATTCAATTTCATTTCTTCAATATGTATATTGAGAGTGTTATAGACGCTCAAAATTTAAAACCATCATTCAGTAGTTTACAAATTTTCATTTATATTCGGCGTGTTATACAATGAAATTATTTGTTTTATTAATTCACTAGTGTTAGAACCCGTGTATTACACGGGGCTAAATAAACAATACAATATGAAATTAAAAAATATACTAAATATAATTCATATATCTGTAAATATTTCTTTGTATACAACGTTGGATGTTTTATTTCTTCGTATAAAACCGTGTATTACACTGGGTTAAGTACTAAATAAGCTTCTTAATTTTCCATATTTCAATGTTTTTTTGCGAGTATCTTGATCATGTTGTGGTTGACTGAAACTGTTATATAAGTAACAAATCGTCCTAAGACACATGTCAGTAACAATAATAACTATGAAAAATTAAATAGTTTTTTAAAAGCGAAAAAAATTAAATACATATCAAAGTGCCAGTGGTGCTTAAAACATAGTTCTAACAAATTACACAATTGATGTTGAATGCAAACTCAAACATCAAATCAAAAGTTAAGGTAATTCCTTCATATATAAGTGATGTACACGGTAAAAACATACGTTAAAAAAATACATTTGATAATTCACTTATACTCTTCTTAAAACTGTAATTACGTATTACATTACATACAAAAATATATTTGTGTAATTTCAATAAACCATCTTTTTCATTGAATAGATTCTTGGTAATTGTTGACTAAAACTTGATTTATAACTAAAAATGTTATTAGAGACAAAAAAAAAGGCTAATTGCATTAGAAGATGACCAAACATTGGTCCAAATTCTATTTAAAATGACTATTATTTTACAGAAGATGTCTTAGCGGTGGATTTACATTGTTCAGAGTCTTATCAATCAAAATTTTAAAATTTTTTATTGGGTAATCATAAAAGTGAGCCCATGAGTGTGAAGAAATTCACCTGCCCCTGCTCTTAATGACAATCTTCGCCTAGTCCACCATTCCAGATATTGCAAATGCATCAAGCAAGATGTTATACGCCTTTTGTGTTGGACTAAAACAATATAAGCAACATGATAAAAAAAACTTGGTTCGTCTCCCCAACCACATGGTTGTGGGTTCAAATCCTGCAAAGTACAGATGTGATGATTTTAGGAACAGAGTAGGTCTATAGTAGAGAGTTTGTTTCGCCGGTCATAATAAAAAACAGAAAAATAAAACTTGGTTTGTTTTAATAAAATGAAAAATTTTGAGCAAATATAAATGAAAATAAAATGCTTGTTGTGGCTCGAATAAAAAAGTTTAGCTTATAGAAGAACGGATCAAAAGAGATGCAAGTCCCCGAAAGTTTATTTTTAACGAACACAACCCCCTGCCTGTTTTATTCAAAGGTTTAGATTATTCTTGTATAATACTGTTTCCGTGGTCATAACTGTAACCTATAAAAGAACTAGAGAATATATAAAAAAAGTTTCTTTTCAAGACACACAACTTCCTAAATCGTTTTATACAAAGACAATATATTATTGTAATAACCTTGTTTTAATCATTATAATTGCATTAATTAGACATAAAAGTGGATAAAAAATTATAATTGTTGTATTGACCACCTTTTCATATTAAAGCAGTATGAGATATAACACTTGGTGGATAACCCTTTTTGTTTAAATAACTAAAAACCCTTTCTGCTTTACTAAAGCCCCTTTGTTTTCCATAAGCAGTAATTAGCATCAAAGCATCCGTTTTATTCAATTCCACTAATTCAATTTAATAACTAATCATCTCATTAACTTATGAATGGGTCGCATCGAGTTGTGTTTTATCTCTTACGAGTCAAATGGGTAAAATCAAAGAAATTAACATGAAATAAAATGAGTCATATGGGTTAAAAGCCAGTCAAAGTATAACTTAATGCAAAAAAACCTTCTAAGTCAATTTATCAACCAAAAAAAATTTATGTTATTTGAATTAATTTTTTTTTTGTAATCATATTTGATATGCTACTTATTCACAAAAAAATATAAATTATGGATAAGAATGTTTTGGGTCAACCCACACCGTAGCACAAAGTTAACTGCTTTGACCTTATTGTTTTGAATGTTACCCAACCTGCCTGTAAGCTATGAGAAAAAAGTCAAATGTGAACCTTTTGACTGCATTTTAGGAGCATAATGCAAAAAATCTAATGAGCAACATACCTCGGCAACAATATTCCATTTCTTTTGCTGCTTAAGCCTAACTAATGTTCCCAAAATCAAGTCTTCGGAAAGAGGTTGGTTCTCAGTTCTTCGTGTTCTAAGCACGTAAACAGGGGACCCACCTCATCAATTCCATTCATCATCTTCCTCCAGTTCTTTTGATCTGCTTCATCTTCATCATCCTTAAAAACTTCAACTTTTTTCCTTTTCAGGGTGCCAACATACCCTGACATATCAGTTTTGGTTGTTTTTTTGCCTATTGAAGTTGACCTCAATGGTATTTACACAACATTAGCATGCATAACTTAAAAAAATATAAAGCCTCCAAAGAAATCTAGGAAATTAGATGAAAAATTGGTATTACCTCTTTGAAGAATCAAAAACACATTTTTTTGATAAAATGATCAGGCATGCGTCCAGTCCTCACCGAATTCATTACAAGAATTAAATCTAACAATAATATGTTAGGAACCAAATATCATTTATGATGAAAATTATGAAAGAAATACAAAATTCGGTAATGACCCTTGATTCAACTGTAATTCAGTAATCAAAGCATACAAACTAAACCATATTTGTAGACATATAATCATGAACATACAAAATTTCAAAATGTTTATAGGTCATTTATTGTTAAGAAAATACCATAATTTTTTTGTTCTATCTTTCTTCAAAATGCCTACTGCATAGATAAGACATCAATGACCGACATGATTTCTAACAGATTAAAGGAAGCATACATAATTTCATAGATAAGTACATTTATACATTAATACAAACAACTCCTATAGAAATGGTCAGATTAGCAGATAACCAAGCTAATTTTTAAGAGTCACTGATGTCACTTTATCCCCCATCCAACACCAACATTCAAGAAACATCTAAAAAGACCGACCACAGATAAGACATTCGCTACAAGATATCATTCAAGTATAAAAAACTGAAGTACACATATCCAACATTTGGTGATGATTTATCAAGATTTCCCTTTAGATGAAACATCAAATAGTGAGACAAGTATTTAAATACTAAGCATAAGTGGAAAAAAACCATAATCGCATACATAGAAAACAAAATAAATATCATTACAGAAATGTAAGCAAGTTTTGGGCATAATATACATAATATGCACAGTTATGTGTTCATATCCACCCACTTCTTTTGTCAAATCATTTTTGGTATCTATGTATATAAAAAGCACTTTAACTACGACAAAGGACAAAAAATTAACAATAAGTTTAGAATATAAAAATTCTTACCAATCCAAAGATGAGTACGTATTGCAACTTGTTCCAGTTATATTTTTTTCTCCATAAATAGACACTACAACAATATCACCCTATCCCGACGATTTTTTTTGACCCTATAGCGACGACTTGACTTCGGTATAGGCTATACCGACGACATGTCGTCGGTATAGATGTCGTCGGTATTGCTTCGTCCCAATAGCCAAGATTGTCGTCGGGATAAGTGTCGTCGGGATAGGTCAGCCTATACCGACGACTTGTCGTCGCTATAGGGTTTAATTAAAAAATTAAAAAAGAAACCTTATACCGACGACATGTCGTCGGTATAGAGTCCTACCCTGTACCGACGACATGTCGTCGGTATAGGCTTTTTTTGTTTTTTTTAATAATTTTTGAAAAAGGCCTATAGCGACGACATGTCGTCGGTATAGGTCTTTTCTGTTTTTATTTTTTATTTTTTAATTTTTAATATTTTATCCAGAAATATTAAATTTCTAAAAACAAAAACCTGCAAATCATAAATATAAACCATTCAAACATTCAAATCGGATAAAAACTAATATCCGAAACATAAACCAAATTGTTCGACACACAAACTTGTTCGACACACAAATTTGTTCGACAAATCAAACATTCAAAACATAAACTTGTTCGACACACAAATATGCAAATTGTTCAAGACAAATACCAACAAAAAAGGTAAAGGCTCAACAACTCCAAGCTAATTATCATCGCTGCTAGTTCGGCGATCCCACATTCGACGCATTTCATCAATTTGTCGTTGCATTTCAAGCATTTGTTGATTATGTGTACGACGTTCTTCCTCTCGTCAACCGCAACTAGTTTCGAACTTGTAACAAAATTAAATAAAGTTACATATACATACAAACATACATAAGCATATGAATAAATACCCTCTTATATACCTACACATCACAATTACATACATACATACATACATAAATAAAAGCCCAATTACATAATTACAAATATATACACACAAACATACATACATAAATAAATGTCCAATTACATAATTACAAACATATAGATACAAACATACATACACATATATACATTCATATTAACTAATCATCATAAACATAAATTACACACATACATACAAACTAAACATTCAAACTAATCATCATAAAGACAAATTACACACATACATACACATACATACAAACACTAAATTACATAAACTAAATTATATAAAATAATCACACATCTAAACCAAATGACCTAAACTAATCATAATTTAATAATTCCATCATACATACAAATATACATACATACATACACATACATAACACATACATACAAAATCATAAAAATCTTAGATCTAAACCAAATTTCATCACAAATTAGTAATTAAAACGAGTACTTACCTTCACAAAGCTAGAAATCAAGAAATGGTGAAATTCCTCCAAAACCTAACCAAAATAAACAAACAAAACTTCAAAATCTTGAAAAAGTAGCTAAAATATGAAACCCGGATGTTACCTCACCTTAAATCCCGAGAGTTTTTGTGAAAGTTGCTCCCAATAAATATCATCTTATATACCTACACATCACAATTACATACATACATACATAAATAAAAGCCCAATTACATAATTACAAACATATACATACAAACATAAATAAATGTCCAATTACATAATTACAAACATATACATACAAACATACATACACATATATACATTCATATTAACTAATCATCATAAACACAAATTACATACATACATACAAACTAAACATTAAAACTAATCATCATAAACACAAATTACACACATACATACACATACATACAAACACTAATTTACATAAACTAAATTATATAAAATAAACACACATCTAAACCAAATGACATAAACTAATCATAATTTAATAATTCCATCATACAAATATACATACTCATACATACAAACATACATACATAACACATACATACAAAATCATAAAAATCTTTGATCTAAACCAAATTTCAACACAAATTAGTAATTAAAACGAGTATTTACCTTCACAAAGCTAGAAATTCAAGAAATAGTGAAATTCCTCCAAAACCTAACCAAAATAAACAAACAAAACTTCAAAATCTTAAAAAATTAGCTAAAATATGAACCCGGATGTTAGCTCACCTTAAATCCCGAGAGTTTGTGTAAAAGTTGCTCCTAAATAGCCCAAAAACGCTGAAATCGCCGGAGAGACAGAATTGGGGGAGTTTTGGAGAGTTTTTGATGAAAATGAAGTTCTGTCGTCTGGTTTCCCTATTTGTTCGCGCTGCACCCTATAGCGACGACATGTCGTCGGAATAGGTCCACTTGTCGTCGGTACAGGTGGCCTATAGCGACGACATGTCGTCGGCATAGGTTTCGTAGGGTGTTGACCAGTCAATAAAGGTAAAAACCCTATCCCGACGACATGTCGTCGCTATAGGGTTTTCTAGAATTTTTTTTAATTTTTAAAAAAAAATTATTAAAAAAAAAAACAAAAAGAAAATCAAAATTAACCTATAGCGACGACATGTCGTCGCTATAGGTTTTCCCCAAAAATTCATTGAGCGCCAGTTTTCCCTCCAACCTGCTCAACCCTATAGCGACGACATGTCGTCGCTATAGGGTGTCCCATTCAAAATTTTGGAAAAACCCTATCCCGACGACATGTCGTCGCCATAGGGTTTTCCAGAATTTTTTTTCAATTTTAAAAAAAAATTATTAAATAAAAAAACAAAGAGAAAATCAAAATTAACCTATAGCGACGACATGTCGTCGCTATAGGGTTTTCCAGAATTTTTTTTAATTTAAAAAAAAAATTTATTAAATAAAAAAAAAATCAAAATTAACCTATGGCGACGACATGTCGTCGCTATAGGGTTTTCCAGAATTTTTTTTAATTTAAAAAAAAAATTATTAAATAAAAAAAAATCAAAATTAACCTATAGCGACGACATGTCGTCGCTATAGGGTTTTCCAGAATTTTTTTTAATTTAAAAAAAAAAAATTATTAAATAAAAAAAAAATCACGATGTCTCGGACGTTTGTGAAACACCCAAGACCAGCCTGTATGGCCCCAAACTGGGTACCCTACAGTTGGTTCTCATCACTGGGTGTTCTCTTTAAAAATACTCGCTTTATTACAAACAATCAGTGGAAGTCTTAATTTAAAATAGTTGTAACCCTTTATAAACTCAATATCAATCTTAATCTTAGCTTACAAATGCCTACACACCAATCCGAGTAGCACCGCTCCCTAGCCAAGATACCTCACCTGCAAACAATCTAACGTACATACAAAGTCATCTACGCTTAGTGAGTTCTAACAGTGTATATTAACAAGAAATACCATTTGATTGAACTCAGAACATTACAATCCTTTATAAAACGATTTGTCGTTTATTGACATGTTAATAACCCACACTTCAACACTAACTCATAAGGGTTCAACGACCCAAGATGTAACATCCCGGTTTTTCATAAAATAACTGGGTTTGTAATTATGTAAATTATTGTAAAGGTTAACGGGTAATTAACGGGGTTTTGGCGGGTTTTATTTAAAAACGTGAACAAAACCAAGCCCGGGAGACCTTGGGTGTGCGTGGGCCAAGCCTGGCCCTAGGGAAGAACACCCTTTAGGGTGCAACGCAAATATGGAGACCCCATTTTCACATTCAGCCGTCGAAGAGCAAGGAGGAGAGGGAGAGAGCCGTTCATCGCGTTTCAAGTCCGATTTGATGTATTTTGTCGATCTCTAATCATCCTTAGTGTGTCGGGATCCTTGAATCAATACTACACATGTTTCATAATTCTAGGGTTTAGAAGAGAAGTTGAGTTTCAATGAAGACGAGGTGATTCGGGAATTCGATTGGCACGGGTTCTCTGATCTAGAGGTATAATCTTGAAAACCTTCCTGTTTAAATGCTTGTTTGTGATCATAGGGAACCTTCATGTGTGTGCATGGGTTCGGCCGAACCCTAGAGGTGGCCGGTTGGGGGGATGGGTGTCCGACGAGGCATGGGGGATGGGTGTCCGACGAGGTGGCCTATAGCGACGACATGTCGTCGGCATAGGTGTCGTAGGGTGTTGACCAGTCAATAAAGGTGTCCGATGGGTGTCCGACGAGGCATGAGGAAGCCCGGAACCCGTTAATTACACAAGGAGGAGAGGGAGAGAGCCGTTCATCGCGTTTCAAGTCCGATTTGATATATTTTGTCGATCTCTAATCATCCTTAGTGTGTCGGGATCCTTGAATCAATACTACACATGTTTCATAATTCTAGGGTTTAGAAGAGAAGTTGAGTTTCAAAGAAGACGAGGTGATTCGGGAATTCGATTGGCACGGGTTCTCCGATCTAGAGGTATAATATTGAAAACCTTCATGTTTAAATGCTTGTTTGTGATCGTAGGGAACCTTCATGTGTGTGCATGGGTTCGGCCGAACCCTAGAGGTGGCCGGTTGGGGGGATGGGTGTCCGACGAGGCATGAGGAAGCCCGGAACCCGTTAATTACACAAAGAATTTTTCCAGAATTTTTTTTAATTTAAAAAAAAAAAATTTGACCGACGGAAATTTATTAAATAAAAAAAAAACAAAAAGAAAATCAAAATTAACCTATAGCGACGACATGTCGTCGCTATAGGGTTTTCCAGAAAGTTTTTTTAATTTAAAAAAAAATCTATTAAATAAAAAAAACAAAAAGAAAATCAAAATTAACCTATAGCGACGACATGTCGTCGCTATAGGTTTTCCCCAAAAATTCATTGGGCGCCAGTTTTCCCTCCAACCTGCTCAACCCTATAGCGACGACATATCGTCGCTATAGGGTGTCCCATTCAAAATTTTGGAAAAACCCTATCCCGACGACATGTCGTCGCCATAGGGTTTTCCAGAATTTTTTTTAATTTAAAAAAAAAATTATTAACTAAAAAAAACAAAAAGAAAATCAAAATTAACCTATAGCGACGACATGTCGTCGCTATAGGGTTTTCCAGAATTTTTTTTAATTTTAAAAAAAAAAATTTTGACCGACGGAAATTTATTAAATAAAAAAAAAAATCAAAATTAACCTATAGCGACGACATGTCGTCGCTAGAGGGTTTTCCAGAAATTTTTTTAATTTTAAAAAAAAAAATTTTGACCGACGAAAATTTATTAAATAAAAAAAACAAAAAGAAAATCAAAATTAACCTATAGCGACGACATGTCGTCGCTATAGGTTTTCCCCAAAAATTCATTGGGCGCCAGTTTTCCCTCCAACCTGCCTCAACCCTATACCGACGACATGTCGTCGCTATAGGGTCTCCCTGCCAAAATTTTGGTTTTGACCTATACCGACGACATGTCGTCGGTATAGGGTGACCTATGCCGACGACAAATGTCGTCGGTACAGGTGGCGTCGGGACAGGGTCAATTTGTTGTAGTGAGATAGGTTGTGCAGTTTATACAATGATTTTATATGTCACGTTAAGATATACATTAGTAACAACTTGGTTGCAGGTGCCATAGAGAACTCATGAATATAATAACTACATTAAATTAATGGTGGTTTGGGTGAAAAGGTAGTATACCAGTAAGGAATATGTCGGTGGGTTGTTGCATCTCGAGCAAGCCCAAAATCTATAATATAAACTTGGTGGAAAGAATAGAAGTCATGCATGATATAGAAACTGAAAAGATTATAAGATAATCAAAGTATGGCAAAATGACTTTTTGATCAGTAATAGCACATAACGATCCTTATTATCACCTGATTTGCTTTTTGACCAAGACCCGTGATAAAATTATCAAGCTTAATATACCGATGCAAAAACCCAATAAAATGAACATACTCGATTCTTGTTATCTGAAAAAGGAGATTAACCACTTAATGCACAATAATGAAAAATGGAAGCAAGTATTACACTAGCACTATAATAAAATATGAGATCCGAAATGTAAGAAAGCATATAAATCCACCTATATTTTACTTCAAATGTGTTATCATCTCCATCTACACCAGACCATTTTATGGCAGGAATGCCATCTACAAATGAAAACAAACATTAGAAATTACATATATCATATCTAAACAAAAAGGGCAGCTCAAAATGAAATAAAAGATAGACATATAAATCTGCATTGTGATATTGCAATCAAAGCATACATACTTCCTCCTGAATAAAACAATTTTAAAATTTAATTCATATTCTAACCCTTATATCCCCAACCCTAAAAGAAACAATATTACATCAATCACAAACAAACTGGCTCTAACTATGGTCCATGTCATTAGTACCTATAAGTAGTGGTGCACAAATCGGTTTTTTAACCCAAACCAGTTCAACCCGAACCGAACCGAACCGGTTTGGTCAACGAAAAGTCAAAACCGGTTCGGGTTAAACCGGTTTCGTAGGTGGAGAATGACTAACTGGTCAAACCGGTTAAGGTTGGTTACAAACCGGGTTGTGTGGTAAACCGGTTTTTATTAAAAAAATAAATAAATTCAAATAAATTTTATATTTTTAATATAAAAAAATAACAAATATAAAACATAAAGTTCAACGTTTATTAATATTTGGAAAGTTCGGAAATTAAAAAACATGAAAAGATAAAATTATAAAATTGTAAAACATTACAAATGACAATATATATTTTTATTTTTTGGAATATTGATTAATTATTCTTGTGCGTTGTCTTCGGAACTAGAGATTCGTAGCCTTGCATCTTCGGCTAGTTCTTCATCGGTGACTGGTTCGGATATTCCAAGATCAACCTCGTTGTTGTGTATGATTTCTTCGGCTTGAATTTCGTCTTCGAGAGAAGTTTGGTCTTGTATCCTATCCATCGCATCCAAATGGTCCTTCAAGCAAATGCACATTTCCATCGCTAGGGGGTGAGTCTAGTCCTTCGTATCGATAAGACTCTGCCACTAAAAGAAAACGCAGATTCTGAAGCTACCGTGGAAGCTCGGATGGTTTTTACATCACGGGCCATGGCGAAAGAATCGGAAACGAAGCTTCGTTTTTTTTCCACCAAGCCAAAATATCAAACTCCTCAAAAACGGTAGGAGGCATAAACGCTAAAAAGTTTGTGCCAATATACCTTCCGAGTTCGCTACCCGGGGTGGTACCTCGAGCCCGTTTACTAAATTCATTTAACATTTCGTTATATAAATTCAAATTAACATCTCTCGAGCTACCACTTGATGATGTACCCATTGTATCATGTGGAGTCGGGGTTATACCATATTTATGTAAATAAACATCAAATAAATCTTGTAAACATTTGTTAAAATATGTTTTTTGCGACTTGTGCAAAATGGATGTCTTTACTATCCAAATTCAAAGCGTAAGCAATTCTATCAATCAAAGTTTCAATCCCGTAAACATTTATGGTAGGGTTTAACGCGGCGGCGCAAGTTATAATGGGAGACATTTCTTTAAAATATTTCACTAATTTTTCTTTCATCGATTCTATCATTTTTGTAAAAAGAGGGCTTTTATTTTCAAGTTCATACAACTTGTTAGCCATTAAATATATTTGTTTTAGAGTTAATGGATTTGTGGGATAATAAACACTGGATAAAAAAGTGGTGGCGGTTTTGAAAACTTCAAGCAATTCGGTTACGTCTTTTAAAATGTCCCAACTCGTAGACGGAAACTTTAGAATTTTACGACGAGGTTTTGAGGCAAGCATTTCATGAAATAGTTCTAAAGTTTCTCTTTGTCGTAAAGCGCTATAAAACATAGTATAAGTCGAGTTCCATCTTGTCTTGACGTCCCAATTTGGACCAAAGCAAAGATTATTTGTTTCACGACAAAATCTAATATAATCATGGTATCTTTTTTTGTTACTAAAAATATCTTTAAGCATTAGTCGAAAAGTATATGTTAAGTTGATCAACCCTAAACACCCCCATCTATTTATAGTGTTTTAAGAGTGCAAATGGGGCCAAAAAAAGGCCAAAATCGACCCCAACGGCTAGTTTTTAGCCAGCGCAAAAATCGGTTTAAACCGGTTTAAAAACCGGTTTTCCAAACCGGTTCACACAAACCGGTCCCCAACCCGGTATACTCCTAAATGCTTCAAACCGGTTTCAACCCGGCGGTTTTAGCCTAACCCGAACCGGTTTGCTCCAAACCGGTTTATCCCAAACCGGTTTGCCGGTTTGGACCGGGTAAAAAAACCGGTTTTTTTGTGCACCTATACCTATAAGAATTCACCAACACAAACAAACAAAGTGGCTCTAACTATGGTCGTAAATACAAACAAAACTACATACAAAATTGTAACTCGCCTAAGAGCAACATCATTATACTAAATAAGTAGACTTTTTGGAATTTAAACTTAAAATATTAGCATTTGACTACCACCAACATAACACAACCAAGCAAGCTAGGTGGCAAAAAGAAACCTCATATCAGCCTCTGTTAGCCTTCCTAGAGCTTCATTAGACCCACCAACAGTCCTGTTGTAAATAAATGAAATAACAGCTAAAACAAAACTATAAACTGCAACTTCAGCCTTGAAGCCTTAAATAGTTAAAAACAATATTAAGAATTCATCAACATAAATAAAGAAAACCAAACATTCATTAATCTCTCTCAAACAACAATTTTAATTCTTATTTTAATTTTTCCATGAAACAAACAAATCACGATACAATTGTCCTTAGCAAAAACCTACCTGAATACTAATTTCAAAATCCATGCAAGGCTCTGATAGAAAAGAGAGCGAAACTATTTGTTATTCTCGACCTTAGGGCTGTAAAGAATAAGAAAAATTACCAAAAATCATACAAATTAGCATTGCTGCCAAGCAAATCGGAGTTGATTGATAATTCTGCATTGACATAATCAGAAGATGAGAAATCGGTTCAAGGATTCAAAAGTACAATCAGATTTCTCTCAAGCATAGCTCTTTGCATTATCAAACCAGAATTGTATATTTTCTTCACAAGCTAACAAAAACCAATTCAAAACATTTTGCTTACCAAATATTTTGTGTTTTGAGGTTCATTGACTGGTATTATTTCCTACAATTGTGTTCCATAATCTCAATTCTCAATTCTTAACATCCAATTGTGTTGTTACCTTATGAATCCATAGTTCAAAACTAAACATTAATATAGACATGTATAATTAAACACTACCAAACAGAACAATCTCAATTAATTTCTTCCAAACTGATAAACAAATGGAGAGTTTATTATGTTCTATTTAATTTCAGCAAACAAATGAAAAGAAATTACCAAAAATCATACAAATTAGCATCGTTGCCAAGCAAATCGGAGTTGATTGATAATCAACTCATAAATCGATACAAAATAGAACGGAAATCATCACCATATTGCTATCAATTGTTTAGGTTTCTATTAAGTTATAGTTTATTTTAATTAATATCATTCTAGGTTTGTATGTCATAGCTAGAAAACATAAAATTTTGGAGTTCTTATTATTTGTCCACAATTAAGTTATTTTTTGAATCTTAAAAAATCATTATATTATTGGATCTAAAAGTAAACATGTATCCCTTTGAATTGTAAGTAATAATTTGTGATTGTTAATCACATTTAGAGTAAATTACCGTTTGCGTCCATATGGTTTACACGATTTAACACAATGCGTCCTTAACACGAATTTTTAACGCTTTGAGTACCTGTGGTATACAATCTGTAACACTATGAGCCCCTGGGCTTAACTTCGTTAAATTCTTTCCGTTAAGTTTAGTTTCGACAGGGGTAAGATGGTAATTTACTAAGTTCACATGAAACTACTAAGTTCACACGAAACTACTAACCTCACCCGAAACACCTAAAAATCCAATCTAAAATACATTATCACCAAGAAATCAAATGGTAATTTACTCTCACGTTTATTATATGCTTAATTTGGTATTTAGGTTTGTGTAGGTACACTTGATTCATTGAATTTGATAAAACATATTTCTTGTTAAAATTAGAGTTTATACATACATACATCCATAAATATCAACCAAGATTTGCTTCGTAATACAACTTAGGTTGTTCAAATAGCTCGCAGATGGAAACTCATTCGAAACTAGCTCGAAATCAGCTCGTTTATAAACTGAGCCAACTCGGTTCAGCTTAATTTATTTAATTTTTATTTTATTATATGTATACGCACACACACATACACAACTGTTGTGAGTGGTGGGTGCTTTTGGCCAGTTTACTCATCACTTTATAAAAGCAATAGTCGTATATATTTTAATTTATGTCCTAGTTTTAGCCGATACCCAATACTAATTGTTAACCGCTTGCGATACTAAGTCTAGGGATGTTCAAATATCTCGTGACTTGAATCTTACTCCAAAAAAAACATTAGCTTGAAATCGGCTAGTTTACAAACCTAGCCGAGCACGAGCATACCCTGACCCGGTTCTATTCGGCTCGCTAATAGCCCTAATTTACAACTATACGAAATAAATAATATATACACTTTTTATGAAAAGATGGGTAATTAATTTGAAAATGTGATGGGTTGTGGGGAGATGGATTAGACATGGTCATGTGATATAAGAGTGGAAGTAAGTTTTACCCCCTTGTTTTAGGGCTTTGAGGATGTGGGCTTTGTCTAGTGCATCTCTCCTTCAATTTGTGATTATGACAATTTTTTTCTTTTTGTAATTTTGTCTAAATTTTATATAAAACACAGAGTAAACTGTATAAAAACTTAATAAGCTTTATAAAATATTGTGTTACAAACGATAAATTTATAAACTTACATTTTAAGATAGTGAACTCTTAATTCATTACCTTTTAGTATAGAGTAAATTACAGTTAACGTCATTTATGTTTATACCCTTTTTCATATATTTTCCTTTAGCAAAAAAATTATCAGGAATCATCCTTTATGTTTAAAACCTTGCACCTCTTGTCCTTTCTCCCAGACGACGTTATTTTTAACGTTAAAACCAGTTACGTGGACCCCATGTGAGGGCAAAAGGGTCTTTTTCCCCTCCCTTTGATTTCCCCCTCCTTTAAGACCGTCCCTCGCCCCCCCCTCCGCCGCCAATCCCTCCAATTCCTCCTGATCCATGCCCTAGTTCATCTCCTAATCCCTTTTGCGAGATCAATTCCTCCGTTTGGCTCAAAGTACGCCGCATGCGTCAAAGGTGGAAGGCTGTTTGAATGCCGAAACTCCAAAATCGAATGGTCCGAGGGTTTTCAAGAAGCCTAGAGGCGACAACTGATATAGTTCCCTGCTATCGGACATCCGGGTTAATGATTTTGTGCGTGAAATGGTTGCTAAGAGTAACCACGGTGGTTCATTTAGTGCCTGCAAGCCTCCAATTTCAGGTGCTACGGAGGTTGCGAAGGTGAGCCAAAAAGATGATAGAGGTGGGTTAGTCGGTACTCCATTCTCAGTTCAGGATAGCGAATCTATCGTGAATGACATTGTTATGGATTGAACAAACCAATCTGCCGACCAATTTCCTGCTCCATTTTCCGTCAACAACTCAGGTCCGTATTCTCCTTGTAGGGACCCTGCCTCAGTGCACTCGAGCGGATGGTCTTAAAGGAGGGGGAAATCAAAGAGAGGGTAAAAGACCCTTTTGCCCTCACGTGGGGTCCACTTGACCGGTTTTAACGTTAAAAATTAACGTCGTCTAAGGGAAAGGACAAGAGGTGCAAGGGTTTTAAACATAAAGGATGACTACTGATAATTTTTTTTTCTAAAGGACAATATCTGAAAAGGGTATAAACATAAAGGACGATATCTGTAGTTTACTCTTTAGTATAAGTATGGAACTTGGATTAGTGATAAATAGAACTGACTTATGAATAGTCATAAGAGTTCATAGGAATTGAAAACTTTTTTTTAACAGTAAAGGCCCGGACACCCGGGATCACCCTAGCAAACGGATCACCTTTTCGTCCGAAGAACAGAAACGTGGTGACTCGGACCCACACCATCCAGGAGGAAACCCAACTGGGAAAACCCTCTGGCTCAACCTGGAACATTTTGTCCCAAGCGAGACTCGAACCCATGACCTCTCATTTTAAAAGTCATGGGGCTAACAATCAACCAGAAGATTCGGTGGTAATAGGAATTGAATACTGAAAAAAGCGAACATTTCATAATTTAAAATTCTTATTTATCGAATAACACAAATTACAAAAGTTTGTTTATAGCGGAAATAAAAACAAAAATATCTCCGAGAACTCACTTAGAGATGCAAATCCTAGTATTAGAGGAGACTTAATTCCAGTAGAAATATCTCCCACATTGTACCCCCACAAATTTGATCCTAAACTATTACAATTTAGTGGAGTGTCAATACAGTGGTCGAGGGTGTTGTAGTTTGACTATGTGTATCATCCGGTTTCACTCTAAATTATTTGGCTTGACGGAGAGTGGAGCCACTCTGATGTCAACAGAGAAGATGGCTTTTTATTAGACGACTCGCGTTTATAGTTGACAACTCTTTGATTCTAAACAACCACTTCCGAAATAAGATATTTTTTTTTTGAACGACCAACCAAATTTTATAAACCAGAGGCAAGCAAAACACTTAGCCCAACAAAAGCAAAACAGCAAAAAGGGAAGAAACGAACAAACAAACATAGAGAAAAACCATCAAAAAACGTAACACATAGGCAAGCAAAATTAAATCTTAAAACCCCTCCAATCCTCCCAGGATAGAGCCGCCGATTTTGAGCGACACTGGACCCAAAGGAAGCCCAGAATTTTAACTTCCTCGACCAAGTTGGCTAAAGACAGCTGCCTACCTTCAAAAATGAGAGTGTTTCTTGCTTTCCAAAGACACCAAAGAGAGGTAAGAACAATAGCATGGATCATCTTGGCCTTCTTCTTAGAAACCCGACTAAACTTATGCATCTCCAAAAGATCCTTAATCTCAAAAGCATAAATAGACGGAATTTTGCACCACTGCGAAACGATATGCCACAAAGATTGGGCAAGAGCACATGACACGAAAAGATGCTCCATCGATTCGATAGCCTCCCCACAACAGCTGCAAGCGACCGAAACAAGGGGAATATTCCGTTTAGCCAACTCCAGTCTAGTGGGGAGCCTACCCAAGTTACCCCGTCAAGCTAGAATGTTTACCTTTTTAGGCACCCAGTTATTCCATATAATAGCGCCATTTAAGTCTCCCCCACTCGTAACCTGTAACTTAGAACGAACGCTTTTAACCGTGAAAACACCCGAGACATCGAGAAGCCAAGACCATCGGTCCGTCACCGATGACAATGACACCGAGCTCAAGGCATCCAGCAACCCATACCATTCGGCCAATTCAGTGTTCCTGGCCGGAGGACGCGACTAAGACCAACAGAAGTTAACGCCATTCGGGCCGACAATCAAACGATCCGCGACGCGACAATGCTTGTCTTTCTCAAGAGGGAATAAATTAGGGAAACAACTGCGAAGAGGAGCCTCGCCAATCCAGCAATCAGACCAGAAACTAATCTTATCCCCACACCCAAGAATACCTTTGATAAACAGACTCAAATTGATACCTCGAGCAGCAAATTCCACTGAGATCTTGTAAATTTGTTTCCAAAGGCCAGCAGTGGAAACCTTTGCCGGAATGAAGTTCCAAGAACGAGAACTTTGATGTAAGGCCCAAATAACATTCCGCCATAAACAACCTTTTTCATTCTTGAATCTCCACCACCATTTTGCTAGCATTACTAAATTGGCATCCCTTAGAGACCCCAGCCCTAACCCACCATATGAAATCGGACCTGTAACCTTCTGCCAAGAAATCCAATTTATTTTTTATTTTACCTCCGAACCCCCCAAAAAAACAACCGACGAATTTTCTCGAGGCGATCAATGATGGCAACTGGAGCACGATAGAGGGAAAAATAGTACATCGGCAAGGAGTTTAACACCGATTTAATTAAAGTCACTCTTCCACCAAAGGATAGATTCTTTGCTCTCCAACCCGACAACCTTTTTTGGAATTTCTCCACCACCGGCTTCCACGACTTAATTAAATTCATATTTGCCCCAACTTGCAACCCTAAGTGTTTGAACGGGAAACTTCCAGTTTGACACCGAAAAATCAAGGCCATCTCCTTTAGATCTCCCTCATCCACACAAGTGCCAAATAGACTGCTCTTACCCAGATTGATGCGAAGACCCGAAACTAAGTAAAAGCACCTCAAGATACGGACAAGATTTATAGCATTCGACCTCTCCCAAGCCCCCAAAAAGATCACGTCGTCAGCATACAAAAAATGCGATAAAGAAGGCCCGCTATTTCCACAAACAATACCATGATAAAGACCGATAGAACTAGCCTGCTTAATGATACCAGAGAAGGCTTCCATGGCTAAAATAAAAAGGAAGGGGGACAAGGGATCACCTTGCCTCAAACCTCTATAGCAGGAAAACTCACGAGTAGGGGACCCATTCACAAGAACCGAGGCCCTGCTAGAAGTCAATAGAGCCATAACCCATTTTCTCCATAAGGAGGGAAAATTCATAGAGGTCAAAACTGAGTCCAAGAATTCCTAATTTAGAGAGTCAAAAGCCTTCTCAATGTCAACTTTGAAAATGAAACCTTTACGATTCGACCTACGAAGCCAAGAAATAACTTCATTAAGAATAAGAGGCCCATCCATAATACTTCTCACAGCCAAAAAAGTCGATTGCTCCTCCGAGACTAAATTTTGGATAACCCTTTTGAGTCTACTCACCAACACCTTAGAGACCACTTTGTTCACTATCCCGATGAGACTTATCGGGCGAAAGTCCGAGAATCCCACCGGGTCATTCAGCTTTGGAACCAAAGCCAAAAACGAAGCCGTGCAACCGGAGTTTAAAGAACCTGAATGATGAAACTCCTCGAACAGCTTAACAAAATCCAATTCAAGCCAACCCCAACAACGCTTTAGGAATTTAAAATTGAACCCATCAGGACCGGGGGCCCGATCCCCATCACAATCCCAAACCGCTGATCTAATTTCCAAAGTGCAGAATGGCATGATTAACGAATCCGCCTCCGAAACGGACAACACAGAGAGATTAGGGCAGATCAAACGGGGGCGCGCCTCAACCGGTTCTTTGAATTTGTCAGCAAAAAATTCAAAAGCTTTATCTTTTAACACCGAAGGGCTAGTCTCCCAGGAACCGTCAACCAAAATCCCATTAATACGGTTATTACTCGTGTTGGCGTTCATAATACCGTGAAAAAAGCTGGAGTTTTCGTCACCCTCCAAAGCCCAACAAACTCTAGACTTTTGCTGAATATCCCGCTGTCTCGTGAGATCGCATTCAAGGACAAATTTTTTACACTCCGCTCTAAAGTCGAGCTCATGCTGAGAAAGGGATCTGGTATCCGCCAATTTTTCAAGGAGAACTATAGAGTCTTTGTGAGAACGATACCCATCATCCCGCTTCTTTCTTTCCCCCGCCAACCAACCCTTGATCCGGCCTTTTAACCATTTTAGTTTAGTAACCAAAGCAAGGTCAGCTGGCCCAGAGAACCGAAAGGAATTACACGAGGCAGCAATAAAATCCTCGAAGCATGGTAGTCCAAGCCATGAGTTAAAGAATCTAAAAGGGATGTGCCCAAAATCAACAGGAACAGTAGATAAGAAAAGAGGGCAATGGTCAGACATTTCTTTAGATAGTGCAGTCAAAGAAGCAACGGGCCAAAGATTCATGAAAGATCGACATACTAGCATCCGATCTAGTTTGCTCAACTTGTCACCTTTATCTGATATATACGTGAATTTGAAGCCACCCATATGGTATTCCAGCAAATCTGCTGCCTCAATGAAATCATTGAAGTAATCCGCATAGGAGGCAACAAACTCAGAGTTAAAACGTTCGTCCGGGGACCGAACATCGTTGAAATCACCCATAATGATTCAAAGTCCCGGAAAAGAGAGACGAACCTTGAGAAGTTCTGCCCACACCTCCCGACGAGCAACACCATCATTGGGAGCGTAAACGTTAACAACATTTAATTGGACCCCCGACAGCTTCAAGGTTCCACTAATGACAAGGAAATGTCTGTGTTTAAAAGAAGAGGACCTGGTAAACACACCAGGATCCCAGATGCAGACGATCCCCCCCCCCCCCCCGAACTACCAACAGCCTCAACATAATCAAGCTCAAAAATTGTCTTACCCCAGAACCGATGAAACTTAAATTCTGACTTCCCCCTAATCTTTGTCTCTTGTATTGAAATAAAATGAGCACCCAGGCTAGTTTTCAAGCCTTTAATCCAGTTTGCCTTGCTCAAATTACCAGCCCCCCTAATGTTAGCGGACAAGAAATTCATTGGATAACGACATGACCTCCTTCACCTTGAATTACCGCACGCACAAGACCTTCGTGCCCCGTAAGATCAATTCCAATGCAACTTCCAGTCGATAATGTCTCCTGGACTTCTAGGTCCATATCGAAATGTTGAAACTCCTTGGATTGAAAATCGGCAGCGCTAGTAGAAACATTCAGGGAATCGACGGTGGTACCCGGATCTTCGGATCGATTAGGCTTCGGCGACACCATCTGGTCTGATTGAAGCAACTTAGGGCTCGCATTAAGATCAGGGCAGACATTCCCTAAATTAGAGTCATCCAAAAGGGGATTTGGGATACCCGCTGCCGAAGGGAACACCGAATCAGGACTAGAAATGACCCTGGGCCGCTTTCTGGATTTAATCCCCATTGGGCTTACCTTATGCGGGCCAGGCCCACCTAAAGAGACAGGTCCCACCATTTTCTTACGGGTAATAGCCCTAGCCTTAGAGCCGCCAAATTTGAACTGGGAAGGAGAAGAACCTCGGGAACTGCCGAGATTAGTCCCCATGCGAAACAGATTGTCTCCCCCCTGCAACTTATCAGAAGGTCGATCGTCACCGGATAACTGCTCATTCACTAGCACAAGAATGGTAGGAAAATTGACTTGCCCTTCATCCGGTGCGAGAGAAGGATTTTCCGGTGAATTACCATCCCCAAGACTTCCTTCTACATCCTGCAAGATCTCCCTTTCCTCTAAGGCCTGATACTCGTTGTCTGAACTCGAAGACGATTCGGACAAGGAGGAACCACCAGAGTCAGACGAGTCAGACGAGGGAATGCCAGAGAAGATCGGCACCCAAGAGTTAGATTCTTCAGTAACCCAGACTTTATACGAAGAATCTCTTCAAGTCAGATTAATTTCCTCTTCAATTCTACATCCAATCTCAGTTAACACAAAGCACTGACCAGATGAGTTATCAATATTACACTAAGAAAAATTGGAGGGCCAAATAACTTTACCAAACAGACCACCAATTTGATCATAAACGTCTCCTTCACGCAATTTAAATGGAACCCCAACTATCTTCAAACCTGCAATCCGAAATAAGATATTACAGTTTAAATTTATGTGAGAGTAAATTTCGGTTTTGGCTGTGGTTTGACATGTTTAACCCTTTTAGTCCAAAAAAGTATCTTTTAACATATCAGCCCCTAAGGTTGTATTTTTGTAACCATTTCAGTTCATGACACTAACCCTGTTAACTTTTTCTGTTAAGTATAGAGGCATTTTAGTCATTTTATTTCTAAGTGAACTAGTTTAACCTTTTCAGTCAATGTATCTTTGCTAGTTCTGAATTTTGTTCAAAATAACCGCCTAGGTATTAAGATCTTGATATTCAAACCTTGAGAACAAACACATTTGAACACTTTAGCTTGAGTAAATCTTTGTTTATCTACTCAGTGTGGTTTGCAACTTGTATCATTAGCTTGAGTGAAACTACAACTTTGATCAGCTTGAGCAGATTTGATTTTATAACTAACTCTTCAATTTTAAGCGCGAGATAAAGATACGAGCTTTGATTCGTTGCAAATAAATGAACTTTGGAAAGGAGCCTACATTTACAATATTAAAAAAGTGATCGCATCAACAGTGAAATAGCTAAATTCTGTTAAAATGATAGATTTAGCTCCCTCCACCCCACCCCACATGTCAATCACAACTCAATTTCAAAACTTGTGTCACCAAACTCAGTCATTATCTAATGAACATGACAGCTTTTCGAAAAAAAAATCTAATGAACATAACAATAAAGATCATTAAGTAAATCATTTAAACTGTATCGACAGACAATCGACACAAAGCAACACATGATCATGATGAAGACACTTTTAACCAAAAAAACATTGAAGAATGATAGTGATGACCCACCCACCCGCCAGTTGCCACTTAGAACTCGATTGGTTATTCAAAGCAAAAGTCCATGTCTCCGGCCCATTAATTAACACAACTATATCATATAATTGTTATACAGCATGTGGTTGCGTGTTATACTCTTTAACCCTATTTAAGATGCATTAAGCTGGTCAACGATATACAACAGCAAAAAAGGTCGACTAGAATCAAAATTACATATGTTAACAAATGCACATGACAGAGAAAAGATGGCTTACAAATAAAGAAGAAAACAATATTAAATAGAAAGATAACTGGGTCTGGGCTAAGGCCCATAACAGGGCGTGATACTCCGCGTGAACGGGCTCGTGATTCCTTTAATCAAATTTTTTTAGCTTTCAATGTTGTGATTCCTTTATCATCTGTGTTTACGGGGTGCGGTATACTCCGCGTGAACGTGCTCGTGAGGGCGTGATACCCGTGAAACACCGCCTCCTCGTTGGCGTGAGGGGGGCATGACTCCTTCGCGTGAGAAATCTCATGGGTTTGGCTAGGTCAAGATAGCCGTTGGGCTAGTCAAGGTAGCCGTTGGGTTGGTCAAATTTGACCGTTGCACACTTAAAAAAAATATTATTTTTTTACCTTTATATATATACATTCTAAATATACTAAAAACACACAACTCATACAACAATTCGCACACGCCTTATACTTTTTAAAAAATGTTTTCATCATCATTGTCTTCATCTTTATCCGACGAAGTCGAGGCCATGATGTTCCATGCTTTCTCAACCGCGGCGGTTGAGTGGTGGGAAGAAGCTCAAACGTTGCAACCTAGAACCCGAAGTGATTGTCTCAACTGTGACAGTGTGGCTGCTAACACTCTTCTACAGAAAAACTATTTTACGGAGCCGTGCACGTACACGCTTTAAGACTTTAGCCGTCGTTTTCGAATGAGCCGAAATTTATTTTTACGAATTACAAATGATATCGAAAGAGAGATACCTTGATTCCGCCAACTTGTTGATGCGAGAAGTCGGGTTGGTTTTACCGCCTTGCAAAAGTATACTGCCGCGATTCGTCAAACAGGGTATGGAAACGCTAGCGATTCATTCGACGAGTACGTGAAGATGTCCGCACGAACTATAAGGCGTTGTATTTACAAATTTTGTAGAGCTATAATTCAATTGTACCGTGGGAGATATTTACGAAAACCGTCAGCTAGCGACATTCAACAATTATATGCGGAATATGAAGCTAGACACGGCTAACGGGATGCTTCGTAGCATCGATTGCACGCATTGGGTGTGGCGGAACTGTCCAAAAAAGTGGCGAGGTCAGTTTTCACGCAGTGATCATCCTCTTCCTACTATTATGCCTGAAGTTGTGGCTTCAAGTGACCTATAGTTTTGGCATGCATTCTTTGGCGTTGCTGGTTCCAACAATAACATTAATGTTCTTAATCAATCACTTTTATCCGACGATATGATAAATGGAACTACACTGAACTCATATTTTGAACTTAGAGGGACATATTACAAGCGTGGATATTATCTTGGTGATGGAATATATCTCGAATATGCTACAATTGTCAAATCTCTTACGTGACTTCAAGGTATTAGGCGTACTACATATAATGCATCTCATGACGTAGCAAGAAAAGATGTCGAGCGAGCATTTGGTCTCGTGAAGAATAAGTGGTATATCGTGGCACGGCCGGCACGATTTTGGTCTCAAAATCGAATTAGGAACATAATGTATGCTTCCATAAATTTGCATAATATAATTCTAGAGGACGATGAAGAAGCAATTTGTCAATACATTCCAAATGAAGTAGAGCCAACATTCGTAAAACTTGATGAAGATAGAAAGAGAACAAACTGTCAAGAAATACGCCCGAGAAATTCACAACCAACTAAAGGCACACTTGATTGAGCATATTTATGAGCGTTCACTAGATTAGTTTCTTTATTTATGTTTATTTTTAAAGTAAACTGCAGTTTTCGTCCTTGAGATTTACACCAAAAATCACTTTACGTCTATCCTTTTAAAAATCTACTATTTACGCCAACTTACTTTCTGATTTCATCACTTTTCATCCTTGGACCAAACGTCCGTTAGTCAATAGTTAGCCTTCAGAGGCAATGATGTCTTTTCACTTCATATTTTAAGGCTATTTTGTTCTTTACTTTCTCTTTCTGTGTGTTGTTGTTCTGATGCAAATAAACCCTAGCTCATGAGACTAGAGCTCCATCATCTCCATCTTTCCCATCAGTGAAGACGATCGGTGAAGACGACCCCCTCGCCAAAATCATTCCCATCTTCGTTTTTCATCGCAGACTACAATCCCCCAACCCCCCACTCTGAATCCTCTATGACAATCGATTGAACACAGATGATTTGCAGGTCCAATGGGATTTGATTTGTTGGCCCAATGTAGGATTCAGGAATCCCATAAAACTTAGCACCTACAGTCCAAACTTGCTTAATTCTTTCTAGGGTTTCTTTCAACCCTAAGTGCTTCAAATCAGCATCACCATGGAAGCTCATCACTATATCTTGCCACTGACTAGGGTTTATAATTTGGGGTTTAGGTCCGTCGGCGTCGGAGGAGGTGCGGCTGACCGAATCTTCGTCGGAGGAGGAGCGGAGTAAGTCGAATTCCGACAAGGGAGGTAGAGAGAACTCCGGCGGCGGAGGGGGAGGGGGGGGGGGTTCTTCGTCTTGATTATGATGATTCAAAATCACCGGCTGAGATTCTCCGATGGGATCGAGGTGACGATGAAACAAAGCCTCTTCAATTTTGGTTGGGTTCATGATCTTTTGGGTGAAAGTTTCAAAATTAGAAGAAAAACAAGAGTCTGAAAGCTCAGTCTACTTGGGCATGAGAGGGGATTTCAAGAATCAAGAACCCCCCCTCTCTCAAAAACTTAGGCTATTATTTTAATGGATTGTATATTGGGAGATTTGGAGAAGAAAGTGACGTGTAGAAGCTATGACTTGAGGTTGTTTTGACTCTTGGAAGACATGGATTGTTTCAGGGTTTTGTTTTGTGTTGTTTGGTTTGGTTTAATTATGATTGTTTTGAAGACATAGAATTGGTTTATATGTCCCGAAGATTTTATTCTAAAATTTCGGATATACAATAAATTCAAATGATGTATATATAAGGTTTCCTTGAATTTTTATTTGAAATAATAACACCATTAACTCTTGTCGCCGTAGTATCGCCGGAAAAACAAAGAATATGAAAAGTGTTAGAATGAAGAAGATGGGGGTGGTGATGATGAAGATGGAGTGAGGATGAAAAGTGTCAGACTTTTGTAACCTCAGGGACGAAAACCGTTAAAGCAAAAGGGGCATTTTAGTCATTTCATCAATTATTTAACAGATCCATAATGGACGTTTGGTCCGAGGATGAAAAGTGATGAAATCAGAAAGTACGATAGCGTACGTAACAGATTTTTGAAAGGAGGGATGTAAAGTGATTTTTAGGGTAAACCTCATGGACGAAAAATGCAGTTTACTCTTATTTTAGTTAGTATTAATTTATTTATGTTTATTTTTAATTTATTTATGTTTATTTTAATATTAATTTATTTATGTTTATTTTTAATTAATATTAATTTAAAAAATTAATTAATACTCATACAACTCTCATTCACTTGGGTATACCACTTACCATGTGAGAGTGGTGTGAGCAACCCACCCAGGTGACGTGACATCAACATGGCTGAAAAAGTGTCATCAATTGAGCCTCACTCATTAATCACTTGTGTATGTATACCTCATGCCCTTATACATAATTATAGACCACAAATCCCATCATTAGTAATTAAAATCCCAAATTACCTACCTATAATTTTTTTTAAGAATTTAGGAGCCCTAGGTAAGTGGGGCCACTCTCCCTTGAACTACGGTTATGAATATGTATCATCTTCGATCTAAAGTTTCCAGTTTTTCATTTCAAGATTTGGTTTATATTAAAGAAAAACACTTTCCTCAGCGTCCTAGATCTTAACTTTTGAGCTCGAACCAGGGAGCATAGGCCTTTCCTATACCGGTTGGTTGCCACTGGTTCTGGGCTGGGCTGGGCTGGGCTGGGCTGCACTACATTACTGCACTGTGGACCGAGAGTTGTTGGGTTCTTGCATATAATGTCTCAGTTATTATTAGTTATTAGATTGTTTTTATATTTAATTTTTGTTGAAATAGAGCAGAGTTGATAAATATTTACATAATGAAAACAAGCCGCCACCGCTGTCAACATGTTGATACTAGGATTCGCAGAAACAACCTTCATTTGGAATCCTAGATGTTGTCGCCACAATCGCAACGCTACCGTCGCTTCACAACCACCGCGCCATCGGTACACAACAGCTGTTGTTGGAGAACAATTTCGTATGCAAATTTTCACACGAAAGAAACAATCGTGTGAAAGTTAACACTTTCATGTGAAAGTCCATACAGTTTCGCGCGAAAGTTGGTGCTTTGTGAAGAACTTTCGTGCGGAAGTTAACAGGGGAGACGTCAACACATGTGCTCAAAACAACGTTCAGTTTCCGAGGGAATGTAACTTACCATCAACCACCATTGCAGCAGGCCGCTGGATCACGTCTATATCTGATGTAGTTTTCCTTAACCATAAGTCGGATCGAATACAAACAAAGAAATGAAAAACTGGAATCGTTTATTATAACTTCAATAATCAAAAAACTGAGTTCAACAATGAGAAAACAAAACAATATAAAGAAAACCCTAAGGCACCAAAATAGAAGATAAAAAAAGGAAACCAAATATAGTCTAAATCAAATACCAAACATTAATTAAATAATAAAAGAAATTCCAGCTGCACTTGGACCTTCCATCGGCTATCCTAGGCTCTCGGTTGGGCACTCTTCTCGGGTCAGGCCTGATGGGCCAGGTGGGCGACTTGGGCCTGGGTCGTGTGGGCCCACTGCATCATTCTCCACCTCTTCGAAAGGACTCGCCCTCGAGTCAAACGGATCATCAAGCTCAAGAGCAAATGGTGACAAATCAGCAACATTGAAGGTGGCCGAAACATTATAATGCCCAGGTAAATCTATTTTATACGCATTGTCATTGATGCGTTTCAATACTTTAAACGGCCCATCCGCCCGAGGTTGTAACTTACTTGAACTACCACCCGGGAATCGTTCTTGCTGAGGTGAATCCAAACGAGATCACCTTCTTGGAAAACCACTTTCTTCCATTTTATATTAGCCCTTCGTTGATACACGATATTGTTGTTAATAATTTGGTCACGAACCTGTTGATGGATGAGCTTGATTTGGGCTGCTCGATCCTCTCCGTCTGTGCTAAAACACTCGGTCGCTGACAAAGGTGCAAGATCTAGAGGTGTGAACGGATTCCGACCATACACAACGAGAAAGGGGCTCATCCCCGTGGAGTGATGAATGGAACGATTATAGGCAAACTCAACCTAAGGTAGGACTAAGTCCCATTGCTTTGGGTTGGACCCAACAAGGCTGCGTAACAAGTTGCCCAAACTCCGATTTGTAACCTCCGTTTGCCCATCACTCTGTGGGTGATACGCGCTACTAAAATTGAGTCGGGACCCCAATCGTTTCCACAACGTGCGCCAAAAGTGCCCCACAAACTTAACATCCCTATCTGAAGTCAACGTCTTTGGTACCCCATGCAACCGTACAATCTCGGTAAAGTATAAACGAGCGATCTGGCTTGCCTCATAAGTCTTAGCACACAGGACAAAATGTGCCATTTTTGAAAAACGATCCACAACTACCATAACTGAATCTTTCTGTCTTTGTGTTCGAGGAAGACCAACCACAAAATCGAGACTAACATCCTCTCACGGCCCGTCGGCAACCTGTAACGGTGTGTATAAGCCGGCGTTAGAATGATGTGTCTTTGCAATATGACACGTGCGACACCTTTCCACAATCCTGGTAACATCCATGCTCATCTTTGGCAAAAAAAAAGAATTCCTTCACTAACTTTAACGTCTTGTCCCTACCAAAATGACCCGCAAGGGCTCCTTGATGTCCCTCTAAAATAATGGCGTCACACAAAGAACACTTAGGGACACACAACCGAAGTCCTTTGAACAAAAATCCATCTTGCAGCGAGTACCCCTGGGTGGGCGTCACTCGACAAGCGGCCCACAAGGTGGAGAATTCCGGATCATCCGGGTAGAGAGAACAAAATAATTCGAACGCGTTTACCCGAACATGCAAGTATGTTAATAAGGCGCGTCGTCGACTGAGAGCATCGACAAATGTGTTAGTAGCACCGGACTTGTGTCGGATGACGAACGAAAAGTCTTGTAAAAGCTCGACCCATTTAGCATGACGCGGGTTGAGTTTGTGTTGCCCTGGAATAAAACGTAACGCCTAGTGATCGGAAAATAGAATGAACTCCGTGTGTAGGAGATAATGCCGCCAAAATTCCAAACTCCGGATGATGGCATAGAATTCTTTATCGTAGGTGCTGAATTTTTGCTTGGCCTCGCTAAGCTTCTCGCTGAAAAAAGCTATCGAGCGTCCCTCTTGGCTAAGGACGCCCCCAATTACGAGCCCAGACGCATCACATTCAATCTGGAAAGTCATCTGAAAGTTGAGTAAAGCAAGGACGGGCGCCCTTGTAATACAACGTTTCAATTCCTTGAAGGCCGCTGTGGCCGCGGGTGTCCAACAAAAAAACCTTGCCTTTTAAACAATCAGTAATGGGTGCTACGACAGTGCTGAAATTACGAATAAACCGATGGTAAAAAGATGCTAGCCCATGAAAACTTCGAACCTCATGGATCGTGTTCGGGGTAGGCCACGTTGTGATTGCTTCAATCTTGGACTCATCCATGCGAATACCCTTCCCTGAAATTAGGTATCCCAAAAATAAAACTTCTGAGGACAAAAAACAACACTTGTCACGATTGGCATATAGCTTTTGGTCCCACAAAATAGTAAATACTTGTTGAAGATGATAGAGATGGTGTTGGAGGTCATGGCTAAAGACGAGGATGTCATCGAAGTAAACAACAACACATTGGCCAATAAGTGGCTTAAAAATATGATTCATCAACATCATGAAGGTACTCGGGGCATTTGAGAGTCCGAAGGGCATTACCATCCATTCATACAACCCGTCTCTTGTTTTGAACGCCGTTTTCCATTCATCCCTGGGGTGCATTCGAATTTGATGATACCCACTTCGTAAATCAATTTTAGAGAAAACTGTTGCTCCATGTAGCTGATCTAGAAGATCGTCGAACCGGGGAATGGGAAACCTATGCCCGATCGTGATTTTTTTAACGGCCCGACTAACAATACACATCTGATAGGCCCCATTAGCTTTAGGAACTAATAGTGTCGGAACCGCGCACGGACTCATACTTTCTCGAATAAGACCCTTGTCAAGGAGCTCGGTGACCTGTCAGTGTATTTCTTCATATTCTTTCGGGCTCATATGGTACGACGGTTTATTCGGGATGACGGCTCCCGGCATGAAATCGATACAATGTTGAAATTCCCGTACGAGTGGTAGGCCGACGGGTATCTCGGTAGGGAAAACATTCTGAAAATCCGCTAAAAGCGGCTGCACTTCGGGTGGAGAGTCATCGGCTTTAGGGTTGGCTTCGGTGATGATCATGGCGAAGATGAATGCCGGTTTTGAGAACCGGGTAAAATCCAAGAATGCTGATTTGTTCAGCACAAGTGCCTCGGTGCCCGTTTCACGTGTGTCGAGGGGAACTAATTGAACGTTAACTCTGTCTTTTTTGAAATTGTAAGTGTTGAGGAACCCGTCATGTATTGTGCGCCTATCATATTGCCATGGTCGACCCAACAACATATGGCATGCGTCCATAGGAATAACTTCACACCAAACCTCATCCAAATAACGAGTACCTATACTGAACTGAACAAGGAACCTTTGAGTAACTTTCACTACATTGCCTTTTTTTAGCCATGTTAACTGATAGGGTTTGGGATGTGGTTCGACTTTTAACCCCAATTTTTCCACCATGACCACGGCCACCATATTCTCATAACTGCCGCCATCAATAATAATCGTACACACCTTCCCTTTTTACCGTACAACGCGTTCGAAAGATATTATTGCGATCGAAAGATATCATCAGTTGAACAATTCGGGTTGATGCTTAGAACCTGCTGAGCAATGAAGGATTCACCCTTATCCGGGTAAACAATTTTAGTGTCAACTTCTTTTGATTGGTCAGCTTCCGTGTCATACACATGTGGTGTATCCTCCGTGAGAGTAACGAGCTGAGTATTCGGGCATTCCCGCGCAAAGTGCCCCAACCCGCCACACTTGAAACATCGGGGAGGAGCACGAGCGGAAACAGCGGGTACGTTAGAAGACGTCGTCCCTTCGATTTTAATTGCACTGAAGCGGTTTCCCGATGGTACCCCCAAGACCCTTTTAGATCCCTCGGTTCTGGGTGGATTAGATCTGGGCATCGTAGACTTTCCTTTTGCTTTGATTTGTTTTTCTACTTTTAATGCTAACTGACATATGTCGTTATACGTCTAGTAGGGTTGTAACTGAACGATGTCGGCAATCTCGGGACGTAGAGCCCCAAAAAAACGAGTAATAATCTGTTCCTCTTCCTCTTCTGCGCCACATCTCATTCGTAACCTGTCAAATTCACAAATCAAGCCCTCAATGGTGGTTGACCGTTGGGAGAGGTTATGATATTCCAAGAACGCCTCTTGGCGAAAATTAAGAGGGAGAAACTTCTCACGAAGGAGTTTCTTCATCTTATCCCATGTTCTAACCTTAGACTTTCCCTCTTGAGCCCTCCGTTTTTTAACATGTTCCCACCATAAGGACGCGTATTTACGAAGTTTAATTGCCATGAGTTTTACCTTATATTTGCCAGGAATATCACGTAGATCGAAGATGCGTTCGACTGTCTGGAGCCGGTCAATAAACACATCGGGTTCAGCCTTCCCATCAAACTACGGGACATCAATCTTGACTCCCAAGTTTCGTAGCGGATCGTCCTGTGGTGCCCTTCTCGCAAAAGGGTTCCACCGGTCATCTTGGTCAAACTGATTATGAGGACCGGCCCCTTCATCCTAGATGCTTCCGTCGGTCTCAGTGTCTTCATCTGATCGGACCTCTCGCTGCAGTTCAAGGTCCTGGACGCTTTGTTACAGGCGTGCGATCTCCTCGATGTCACGTGGATCCCGCCGATAATCCTCGTTGCCTCGGTCGGCGTTTCGACGGGGATGTCTATTCATGCATCCTCCACGGTCTCCCATAACGGATCTTGCTAAGCTCTGATACCAACTGATGTAGTTTTCCTTAACCACAAGTCGGATCGAACACAAACAATAAAACGAAAAACTGGAATCATTTATTATAACTTCAATAATCAAAAAACTGAGTTCAACAATGAGAAAACAAAACAATATAAAGAAAACACTAAGCCACCAAAGTAAGAGATAAAAAGGAAACCAAATAGAGTCTAAATCAAATACCAAACATTAATTAAATAATAAAAGAAATTCCAGCTGCACTTGGACCTTCCATCGGCTATCCTGGGCTCTCGGTTGGGCACTCCTCTCGGGTCGGGCCTGATGGGCCAGGCGGGCGACTTGGGCCTGGGTCGTGTGGGCCCACTGCATCAATATCTATCTTTATTTTACAAGCTACATTCTCTCTCGCACTTAGCTTGAGGGGGAATACTAGACCACATACATAATGTATTAGACTAGAGGGTAGGAACTGTAACATTAGGCTCTATATATTGAGACCCCCATTTGTAACCCTAAAACCTACAATTAGTACAATTACAATTTTCCTGGTTCAATTAATGTAGTGAATATAATGACTTACGAACATATGGAATTTACAAGAAACTACTCTATATAAATGAATAATATTAAGAAAAATTGAAAAGAACGAATAAATTAACGAAAATGGTCCAATTGAAACTAAATCTTTGATGATATAATGTTTATGGGAAATTAAGTTAACATGATTTAAGGATTTAAACTATGAAATATGAGTTTCCGATGAGCAAGTCTTCTTCATTATATTTTAACTAAGGATTTAAAGGTTGGTGACATCAACAAGATGCACAATTAAAGTTGTAAAGAAAGAAACAAGAGTGGATTGTCAAGACACGGCTTAACTGAATGCATCAACCAAAGGGTTTGTAGATTAGTGGTATCATGATGTGCAGTAAAGATGTTTATTCCAAGATGTTTATTCCAAGTGAATAAGGGTTCTGGTCCCATAGTAAACATTGACGTAGATTTAGGTGTAAGTTTAGAATGGGTGTGAGTTAGCTGATAAAAAAAATGATTGCATCAACAGTGAAAATAGCTGATATCTTACTACCATTAAAATGATAGATTTAGCTCCCCACTCCACCCACATGTCAATTCAGAGCTTAATTTCATATACTTTTGTCTCCAAACTCGGTGTCATTATCTAATGAACATGAACTGCATAACATAACAACAAAGATCATTAAGTAAAACATTTACACTGTATCGACAGCCAGTCAACACAAAGCAACACATAATCATGATCAAGACACTTACTTTTTTTTAAACCGCGAGAATTTTATAAAAAAACTAGCAAGGAGCTAGAAAAATAAAATTACAAACTAGCAGCGGGTTTTTAAGCCACTCAGTCCAGTTCAACATACGCTTACAGTTCCTACTACCATACCATAAGAACGAAAAATGTAAAACCTCTTCGAAACATGAACCTTGATTTTGAGGTTTACCTCCGAACACCACCCTATTCCGGCTCCTCCATATCACCCACCAAGACACAAAAATGACCACTTACTTTTAACGTTTCAGTATTAAAGGACGTCCTTATAGGACATCCTTGTAGTAAATGGTGTATTTCCCTCATCAACCGGTGAGGGTTTAAATCCTACAGCTTGCGGGTTTGGTGGATTTAGTTAATAAGAGCAGATTATAGGCGACGTTCAAAAAAAATTATTAAAAGATATTTTTTCTACTTAATGTTTATAAAAAAATAAAAATCAACAAATATTTATAGAATGTATAAAGTATACTCCATAGTAAAAAATATTAATAACTATTGGGCGTTAACTTTGCGCTGCGGCGGGGCACACGTTAAGTCGGCTCTATTTCAAAATAAAAATGTTGACAAAAAAATACGGGGAAGATATGTTGGGAAATCACGAAGGAGTTACGTTGTATAAATGAAAAAAAAGAAAAAAAATTGTTTTACGGAAAGATAAACCGTGTGAAATAGTCGAGAACAACAAACCATAAGAATAAAAACCAGATAAAAAACTAAAATTAAAAAACTGCATATGTTTTACATCGATCGAAAACAATAAAAACAAATAGCAACGTGGGTAACGGCCCCAATGTTGTCCGTTTTATCGGTTCGGTTCGTGAATGCACCGGGACTCTGTATAGTTTACGATAGAAAAAAAATGGTTTATTTGCGATGGTTTTGTCACATAAATGTTGCACGATGTAACCCAAAAAATGAATGCGTGATTTATATCGACCGAAAACCATAAAAATGAATGCCGATACCGGTTCTGATAATACCAATATCGACAACGATGTTGTTCGCTCATTATCGGTTTGGTTTGTCACGGTACCAGAACGGTAACGGTACTCGTTAGCCTACGATAACAGAAAATACTCGATTTTTAATACAGCTACGTTTTCAAATATATATATATATATATACACACACGGAAGGGATCAAGAGAAAACTGCAAAATTAGGCGAAAACCAAGAGAACTCCCCTCAACCAATCAGATTTTTTCTTTTTTTAATTAAAAGGTTAATTATGTAATTTTAGCATCCTTTAATTTAGGTAATTATCTTTTATTTTTGAATTCTCTATTTTCTCCCTTGTTGACTAATTAAATCTATTATTCTCTCTCTATCTCTTTAAACCACGATCAATGACTTTCTCCACTGCTACTTTTGTATCTTTTATTGATGAATTGATTAATCATTAAGAAGTGAAAATGTTTGTTCAAAGGATATTCATAAATCATCCACAGTGATTCTTGAAAATGCCATTGCTACCTCTGCACAAGTCGTTACGGGAGAAGAGGTTGAACGTAACGATTTTATAAAGGAAAAGGATAACTCAACTTCAATGATGCTCGTGAATGAGATTGATACATCTACACATGAAGATACAGAAGAACATGTTGATCATATTCCTTTACAGATTTATACAAATTATACTCCGACAATAAATAATCATGAAAAAAAAATCATAATCTCTATCTTACTCGTGTTCAACATGAAGGCATTATAATCTTTTACATATTTGTTATTCTCAGTTTTAGATTTTTTTTTGTAACTTTCAATGATGTTATTGTGTGTTTTAAAAAACTTTTTGATTATGTATATGTATTTCAAATATGTTACATATATGTAACTAGTAGATTTTTGGATAAATTCAATAACTTATAACGTTACCTGTTCATTATCAAAATATTCTAGAATGCATATATCTATTAATTATTTGTCATGCATTTTGTAATATTCAATGTAAAAAGTTTTTACAATAGAGTTGTTAACATACAAAATTTTTATAGAATTATAATATGAAACATAAACCTTTTTGCTTACACATACATAACCAGTTACAAAACCTAAACCTTCTACTTACACATACATAACCGGTTATAAAATGGAGTAATTGTTTTATTATAATATGAAACATAACTCGTGAGCTACATATAGGTAACCCACGACCCATATATGATTTCGCAGAAGACATTCGCCTACATCATCTGAGTTATTTTCTCTTGTTATTCGTATACGTAACTCGCATGAGCTACGTATATGTAACGGTTCTTATTCGTCGTTATTTTTTGTTTGAATTTTTTTCCTTTTTTCAATCCAGAAATATACTCAAAAAAATGCAAATCAGTTACTTAAATTTGAAATATATTGAATTAAAAGTGGGATAAAAGAGTGTCTAAATAAATAGAATTAAGAATAAGATTGGAGAGAGAGTGAGAGGATTTATAAGAGATTTCATAAATTATATTTTTTAGTCTACCTAATTTGCCCCTTGTCTCATTAATTAACATCCTCTAATTTTTATTTTTTTACCTAAATGTCATTGTGTATATCAACCATTGATCAATTAGATCAACGGTTTAGATTAGTTTTCTTGGTTTTTTCATAAATCAAGATTTTCTCTTGAAACACACCCTATATATATATATATATATATATATATATATATATATATATATATATATATATAGGTTCATGTAAAAAGGATTTTAATTGTAAGAAGAGTGAGAAGTATTTTGGGTCATTAGATTAAATTGTAGAAAATATTAAATGGTTGAGATTAAATTCTATGAAAAAAAGTTGTTGCAAGGGTATTTTAGTCTTGGCCACTTTTGTTAAATTTTTATCAAGTTCCCCCCTCATTTTAAAACGTTCATAACTTTTACATACGACATTATTTTTTCAAAAAAATTACACCATAAAAACGAACGTTTTTTTATCTTTAAAACGAGTATAGTGTCGTTATAAACAAAAACAATTTTTTTTACGTTTTCAGATTATTGTGTAATTAGTCAGGTCAATGTGTAATACAAGTTCATTGTATAATACAAGTTCAATGTGTAATACAAGTTCATTGTGTAATACAAGTTCATTATGTTATATGTATTTATCATTGTGTTTTATGTTTTCTAGCTCATTGTGTAGTTAGTCAGGTCATTGTGTAATACAAGTTTATCGTATAATACAAGTTCATTGTGTAATACAAGTTCATTGTGTAATACAAGTTCATTGTGTAATACAAGATCATTGTGTAATACAAGATCATTGTGTAATACAAGTTCATTGTGTAATGCCACGTCTGGTCATTGTGTAATACAAGTTCATTGTGTAATACAAGTTCATTGTGTAATTAGTCAAGTCATTGTGTAATTAGTCAGGTCACTGTGTAATACAAGTTCATTGTGTAATACAAGTTCATTGTGTTATACAAGTTCAATGTGTAATACAAGTTCAATGTGTAATACAAGTTCATTGTGTTATATGTATTTATTATTGTGTTTTACGTTTTTCAGCTCATTGTGTAGTTAGTCAGGTCATTGTGTATTACAAGTTCATCGTGTAATACAAGTTCATTGTGTAATACCACATCTGGTCATTGTGTAATATCTGGTCATTGTGTAATATAAGTTCATTGTGTAATACAAGTTCATTGTGTAATTAGTCAAGTCATTGTGTAATACAAGTTCATTGTGTAATACAAATTCATTGTGTTATACAAGTTCTATGTGTAATACAAGTTCATTGTGTTATATGCATTTATCATTGTGTTTTACGTTTTCCAGCTCATTGTGTAGTTAGTCAGGTCATACAAGTTCATTGTGTAATACCACGTCTGGTCATTGTGTAATATCTGGTCATTGTGTAATACAAGTTCATTGTGTAATTAGTCTAGTCATTGTGTAATACAAGTTCGTTGTGTAATACAAGTTCGTTATGTTATACAAGTTCAATGTGTAATACAAGTTCATTGTGTTATATGTATTTATCATTGTGTTTTACGTTTTCCAGCTCATTGTGTAATACAAGTTCATCGTGTAATACAAGTTAATCGTGTAATACAAGTTCATTGTGAAATACAAGTTCATTGTGTAATACCACGTCTGGTCATTGTGTAATTAGTCAAGTTATTGTGTAATTAGTCAGGTCATTGTGTAATACAAGTTCATTGTGTCAAATATTTTTCATCATTGTGTTATATGTTTTCATCATTGTGTTTTACGTTTTCCAACTCATTGTGTAATTCGCTCATTATTGTGTAATTCGCTCAAATATGTCAGGCTATTGTGTAATATGCTTATTGTGTAATATCACTTCATTGTGTAATATCAGGTCTGATCATTGTGTAATATCAGACTTTGTATTACACATTGACTTGGTGTATTACACATTGACCTGATATATTACACATTGACCATTATACCCTCCCTTTAAAAACAATAAAATGACACATGTTAAGCTTAAAATCCTTCTTACCCTTCTTATTTTTAAAACCCTTTTTACTATAACCTAACCCTATATATATATATATATATATATATATATCGGAATGTAAAGACAACTATGTATTCCGTTATTTGAAAAAAATTAACGAACGAAAGTTATTACAAAAAAACGAAACTAATAGAAAATTAAACAGGTTAAAAATGTAAGTTATACATGGTATAAGAGGTTAAAATGAAAATTAGCATGTTATAAGTTAATATAGTATATATATAATACCTATTGTTATATGTGGTAAAGAATTTCATCAAGTTTCTCACCCAAAACGCTTCCTATTTATCCCAATTTTTACATACAACCACTAGCTTGGTCTAGTGATAAATGTGTATGACTTTTACTCAAGTAGTGTTGGCCTCTAGTCTCACTTGAGACATGGAGTAAATTTAGGTTGTAGTGGAGTAGAATAAGATTAACCATTAAAAAAAATTATCCCAATTCTTAGCTCTGCTTTAAATGTTTAATTAATCTTGGTATTAATAATTGTTGGAGTTTGGGTTTGGGTTGACCATTATTTCATTGGGCTTGACTGAGCTAAACCCGTATTCGTTTATTAATTAGTGGTCCATGGTTTCACTACTGAAAGGTGTTATGAAATATTTAAATTTGTGTACGTGATGATGCAGAGAGGGACAGAACAGTTGTAACCTTAATACACTGGGCTTGATTGCATGAATGCTTCCTTCTTCTTTACTCATTAGTGGCGCCAGAGATGAAAAAGAAAATATAAATTTTAAAAGGAGTTAATTATATTATCAAAATATCCGTATCAATCTTTATATTATTTTACTATGTTAGAAACTCGTGTATTACATGAGTTTGAATAAAGACAATTTGTTGTAAAAGAACAGTTTCTATAAAGATTTGTATGTTTGATGTAATCAGTCATCGGTGAAATAAGAAATATATGATTTATGAATTATAAATAACAAATAATGAAGATTTAAAAATTTTAAAATTATATTTTAAATAAGATATAATAGAAATTTTCTTATGATTTAGTAAGTATTAATAAAATATTAGAATAAATTTTATATATTTAATTATTTAAATTTAACACCGCGCGTTCGAGGTATACTGACCTCTTGATGTCTCAATCACTCCATTATATGAAGATATAAAGCAGAAACTAAGGACTGGTAGCCAAACGTAGTCTTAAATTTGCTTAACAACCCATTTCAACCATACTCATTTCTTATGTTTGTAGTACTCATACCTTTTACCAACATATGAAAAAAGCATCGAGTAGAAACGATGAAGAATGGTGACCAAATGTTTGTATTTGCAACTTATCATCATTGTTTGTACATTTTGAACAATTTACGCTGTTGGTTTTCATAAGTTCTCACCTTTTACTAGGTTGACGACGTTTATAAGTTGTTTTAGACCTTATTAATTGAGTGACTAGGTTGACAACGTCCATAAGTTGTTTTTGGACCTTATTAACTGAGTAACAGATATTAACAATATAATGCAATATTAATAGCATATACTGTTTGTTTGTAATACAATTTTTTCTCAAAGCTAGATGTTGGTGGGGAAGACCAGAAATAATTATTTTACTGTGAGTTATACCTTATCAAAATAAGCTGATACAAACCTAGTAAAATGCTTAGTTACAATATTTTCTCACCAACACTACTTTCTTCAATAAAACATGTAATACATCCCAGAGTTGTGCTACCAAGGTCACAATCTTTTGTTATACCCGGAATTAAATTAATAAGGTTAGAACAAGTTGTATACGTTATCAACCTAATGTAAGGCAAGGATGTTTGGCGTTTAACAATGTAAGAGGTTGTTAGTGTCTGCTTAGAAATGTAGTTAAACTCGATATGTAATTACAACAAAGATAACTTATGAAAGTGATGTTCTCATTACGTAAATAACAACCACCCCACACGAATATCAACCCTACAAAAATCCTCCAACAGTCGGTATTTCAAGAAATATCCCATGACATAAAATAATTCCATAAACTAGTGTAAGTGTTTGCCCTTTATATATTGTTAAAATGAATTTAATCTCATATATTATTAATTATTGGAACTTTCAAAGTTTATATTTGTACGAGTAATATTTACACACACTTTGTCCCCAACTTGTTCCCTACACAAAAGCCATTTATGACCTTTTAAAAATCATGTTTTTGCACAATCTTAGCTTAAGGAGAGTATAAAAAATCAAGAAAAACAATGTAAAGGACCAAGAAAGGTAAAAAGTGAAAATATGGGGGGTCGAAATGGAGCACGCGAACATACGCAAATTTTGAATTTCACCCTTGCCAACTCCAACGAGATTCTTAGATTCTGCAGGCGTGAAGAGGAGAAAAGCCTGGTGCCTATGGCCACTAAACACCCACCATCCTTAATTACATTGTAACTTTACACCCCTATCACTTCCCACCAACATCATTACATCTTACTTTGGCAACTCCACTTTCTCCTGTTTCAACTTTTGACTTCTTCAACATTACTTGAATTCCTTTCCTAATGATAAAACTGAAATTTTTGAAAATTATCAATTCAAAAGGATACTTGAAACTCTAAAAAATTAATTTTTGGATACTAGTTATACTTTTAACTCAATATATATATATATATTCAAAGTATCTCGAAATAAAAATATGGCGTTTTGTAACCACATTTTTTTTTTACTTTTAAATCCGGGGTTAGTGTGAAGTGTAGAATTCTCTTTCAATCTTCATTACCAACATAAACGAATATAAATACATACATTAAAATAGGTTACGGAATAGGAAGAGATTACAAATAAATATACACAATAAATACAATAAAGAAGGGTAATGAAAAGGCTATGGTAAAGCTAATGAGGAGACTATGCTAATATCCACCCTCAAGCGAGATTATGGTGGATCGAGATGAAGAATACGTCTAAAATGCTCAAATTGTGGTGGAGGAAAACTTTTGGTAAAGATGTCTGCCACCCGAAGTATGGTTAGAATAAACTTATTGTAAAGTACCCGAAGAAACGAGTTCCCAAATGAAATGATAATCAAGATCAATATGCTTTGCTCGCTTGTGAGCAACCGGATTCTGAGTTAGAAATAAAGCACTACATTGTCACATAAGAGAGTCTGTCGATCAGGAGGCAAAGCATGAAGTTCTCTTAATAAATGGGTGATCCAAATGATCTCCGCTACAGTATTGGCCATTGCATGATATTCCGATTCACAACTTGAACGTGAAACGGTTCGTTGCTGTAACATCCCGAGTTTTTAAAACCCGAAATAGTACACGAGAAGAAGTAGAAACAAAAGAAAAGAGAGGAGCGGGCTTGGGCCTTGGCCTGAGTGCTCGTATGGGCCAAGACAAGGAGAAATAATGGGCCCTTGTAAGCACCAAGATCAGCCCCAAATGCTCATTCTTGCACCATTTTCGTTTTTCTAGAGAGAGAAAGTGAGTGAGAACTTACAGAGAGAAAGTCTCGGTTTTCGGATTTGAGCTTCTAGGATCGTTGACAAGAGTCCCTAGAGTGTTTAGCAACAAAAGAGAAGCGATTTCAGGTAACCATTTGTTCCAGATCTGAGTTTTTGTAAAAGTTGGGTTTTGAAGTAAAAACGAGTAAAAGTTAGATTTTTTCGTATGAAAATGGAAACAAAGCTTAGATCTAGACTCCTGGCTGGAAAACGAACTTTTTGGACGTAAAAATTTTGAGTCTTGATCTGATCCAGACCTAGCCGCCATGTTCATGCAAACTTAGGGGTGGTGTGCATACTTAGTGAGTTCTAGGACATCCCCGCTAAGATACCAGGTGAGTTCTAATCCCCTTTTTGCCTTCTTTAGGGGTGGTGTGCATACTTAGTGTAAATCGTTTATTACATATTTTTATATTAATAAACAAAGTGAAAGCTATGTTTTAGCGACAAGTTTAAAAGAGGCAAATGTACGTTTTGAGCGAAGTATAGTTATATCATCGGCAAGCATTTACTATATTTTCATATACATAAACAAAAGCATGATATTTATGACAAGTTATGTTTCAGTAAAGTATAGTTATATCATTGACAAGCGTTTACTATATTTTTATATATATAAACAAAGGCATGATATATGTTTAGTATGATCAAGTTAAAGAAAGTTTAAGAACAGAAAGTGAACCAGTGGGATAAGGTCCTTGGGAAAGATGTTACTTGCACATGATGCCAGATATGTGTGCTACCCATTAGTAAGAGTCTTGATGGCTCGTTAACAGTTGTGCAATTGGGATGAGTGACGGCGGTTGCTTGGGGGACTACGCAATCCCCCATGTACCAGTTAAGCGGTATTGATCGCGAGGACAATACCCGGTGTTGATCATGAGGACAACATCGTGTCGTGTGGTGTTGATCACGAGGACAACATAAATGGGTCACGAGGACCAAACTATGCTGAGCGGTATTGATCACGAGGACAATACCAGTTGCTATCATGCTAAGCGGTATTGCTCACGAGGACAATACTAGTAGTGACAAGGATTTGACGGTTAAATGGTACTGATCACGAGGACAATACCAGCAGTGATAAGAATTGACGGTTAAGCGGTTTTGATCACGAGGGCAGTACCAACAGTGAAAAGGGATTGACGGCTACCTTATGAATGTTTTAAACTGTTTTGAAAAATTAAGTATGTAAAGTTTTGCCTTAAGGGCAGTATGTATGTATTAGTAAATCTTTTGCATAATTGATTTAAAGTAAATGTTAGAACTCACTTAGCGTTGCTGATTTTTAGTATGCATATCAGCTAAGTGTAGGAGCAGTTGATGGATGTGGATGCTTGGCTTGGCGAGAAGAGTTGCCCGAAGATCAGTGTCTGGCATCCCGTTTATGTTATGTTTTAGTTTGATGTTGTTAAAGACAAATTGTATTAGACATGGTATGTTTCCGCTGCGTATGTTGAAGTTTTAAATCGTTTCCGCTGTGTTAATGAATGCCTTATGTTTAAAGTGCTATGTATTGATGAGTAAATCCAATACATGAGGCCTCCCGGGTTTGGGGCCTTACAGTTGCTTCTTGGCACTCCAAAACAAGATTACCACCGAGAAAAATGGAGTAAACCATAAGTGGATCGACGTGTCTCAAGACAACACACCCAATCACATCTGAATAACCCAAAATGGAAGTATTCTTCGGCCTAGGGGATGAGAGTCCGAATGCAATAGTACCTTTGGCATACCTTATAATCTGCTTGACAACCTGAAAATGAGAGTCGGACGCCTATAAAACCTGACTCACCTGATTCACTACATTGGAGATGTCTGGATGTGTAATTGTTAAGTACTATAAGGACGTGTCAGCTCGACTAAAATACCCTACTTTTATCTCTTTATTTTATCAGAGTTTTATATGCGGAATTTGGTTCCTAATTTTTCAAAACCTTGTCACCTTGGTGACACATGTATATTTTATTAACATATTGTTTTACATACAATATTATTTTACAGATAATCTAGGTATTCTTCACTCCGTCAGGTTATGTCCTTAGAAAGCTTCATTCCACATGTCTTTTTCCTACAGTGTTTAAAAAACATTTTTTTACATTCCCTTATGCTAGGTAAGTACACTGTATTTCTTATTTTATTATTTATTTCAGGCCCTTCCGTCTCATAGGCTCGGCACCTTAACCAGGCCCTTCCACCTATAGACTCGACACCTTTTACCCTTCCGCCCATAGGCTCGACACCTTTTCATTTCCGTTCACAAGGCCCTTCCGTTCCGTAGACTCGACACATTTTTAATTTCATTCATAGGGCCCTTCTGTCCCATAGACTCGACACCCTTTTTCCATTAACCCCGTAGGTTATTCATTTACAAGGCCCTTCCGCCCCGTAGGCTCGGCACCACGTTTCCTATTGGGACATTGAGTGTCATTGACTCACAACCTCCTAATTTATCAAGCATTTATTTATATCATGCATATTTACTTTATCATGCATGTGTATGCTTGATTTAATCCCAACCAATCCTCACCTTAAAACTTTATAACGGTTTCTCCACGATGCACTAAATAGGTTTATATATAGGGTGTACCAGCGGCGTACCCACCACCCCTTTAATATTTCGTGAATACTATGTTACTACATTTTAGGGTTTAGACTCGTTCCCATCACACATTTACATTTATCACGTATTGCATGATTTATCATGCATTCACACATTCACATTTGTCATGTATTTCATGATGGCTTATCATGCGTAGCATGATGTAAGGCCCCAAACCAGGCACCCTGCAGTTGGTTCTCATAACTGGTTAAACTCTTTTAAAAACATCTAACTTTCATTTAAATAAACAGCGAAAGTCTTTCTCAAAATGATATTATCTTTAAACTCATTAACTTTCATAGCGTTACCAGACGAATGCATGCACATCAACCCGAGTAGCCTCGCTCCCAAGCCAAGATACCCCGTCTAGCAGACTCACCTGCAAAACAATCTAACGTACATACAAAGTCAGCTACGCTGAGTGAGTTCTAATAGTTTAATTTAATCAAAAGCCAACTCGTCTCATTTATTATTTATCTCTACTCAAGACCCTCCGGTCTTTATAAAAATAGTTTTATTATTTAATCATAGATAGATAACCCCCGTTATCTTACAATATCCTAAAGAATTCACCACCCCAGACTCTACCCACTATTTAAGCTCGGAAAGTCTCTCCGACATGGGTCGAACTTGCTACTCTGCTAACATACAATTTACAGTACAATGGTTAACTCAACCAACCTCTAGACACTGACTTACCAGTCCTAACCAGGACTCTTATAAACCGACTGACTCAACAGTTGTACACAATGTACTCATCCCGACACAATGGTCAATCCAACTCGATACACCACATTGATTCCATCTACTTAGCACATCAATATCATCTCGAACACAATTAATATAACTCATCACCTGCATGCAAATTAACACATATATATGCATACAAACACATACCTCGTCACTGCTCCCTTGACAGGGTTATCCCTGTCAGGATAATCGTCATAAGCTCAGCTATACCCTTGTTACAGGGCCCCGCCACTAATTATAGCGACACACTCGTCATCCATGATGACTACCTAGCCTCCCATACGGTGACTAAATCATCTACCATACGGTGACTGACACGTCACACGTATAATGATGACCCCGAAGGACTCCGTCCTCCACACCACTGTTGACCATACACATGGACAACAATGCAAGCACACAAAGCAACACATATATATACACATGACACTACCTGGACATGTACTACGACTCACTATCCTTTCACGGATCACTTACGTGTGTAAACCAACACATACTTTAGACGTATCCTTTTAAACGTCTAAACACATTACCCAACTCTTTCCGAATAATTAATTATATGACACACAAACACTATACTGAGTTCTAACCCGTATATACTATGGACACCCCGTAAACCCATGCTAATACGATACCCGCCGTGTCACGAGGACAACAGCACAATACACACAACATCAAATGCATGACGCTTAACAGCATACTATCATTTGCTTGACTTGTTAATGAACCAGGTACGGGTTCCCATCCTAACTCTCCTTATATAGCCATCACAAGTTCAACTAATTTCCCGACTCGCCCCGACTAACTCATAAGATCACACACACAGAGATCATCACAACTCTTGTTCGCCCACCCTAAGGACCCCATAACGACCCTTAGCTTCATTATTACATAACGATCTCACAAAACACATCAAGTTTAACTCATAACTTGTAATACGTTCGTTTAATAAAACATGCGAGTATGTACGATAGCCCCAAAACAATAAAACGTTTAAATAAGGGGTTTAGAAACTAACAGGTTACGCTAAATCCCAATCCTTGCTCTGCACCCCGACCACTGGCTCGAACCCCGAACCTGTCAAACGTATGATCACATGATCAGAATACGTTCTACATATATGTCGTATAAGGCATAAAATATAAAATCCAACGCAGTCTCGTCAGCTCGTCCTTTCTTTCTACGGAGACTTAGTCCCACCTGTCCACACGAAACGGATCGTAGTCGACCCGTCTAGAAATCCTAAACTCAAACCGGGTTCTCATGCATGCATGTGTGGGTATATTCATGCACATGCAAACCCTAATCCACAACAATACTCGTACTTGAACCGATTACTTCCCATGCACGCACGTAAGGCATGCCATGCAAAAACCCCAATCGGGTAAACCCCTAACTGGTTCCCGTTACCGTCCTCCATCTCCTTCTTCGGATGTAACCCTAGCCGGTCGCCACCAAACCTCACCATTGTTGCATCCATCTTAACTGGTTCCATCATTCCCGGCTACTCCCGAGCTCACCGTCACTGCTGCCGTACAGCCACCGTCATCACCGGTCGTTGCCAGCCTCACGTCACACTGCCACTGCCACCTCCATTGTCGTCGCGCTCCACGGTCACCGGAATCACCACGGGTCCCCGTCGCTCTCTCCCTTTCTCTCTGATCGACAAGCCGTCACCATGCAGGCCGCGTACCGCCTTAAACCGGTTGCCACCACGTCGAGTAACCCCCTCCGGCCATCTCCGCCCTGTTACACCTGTAGAAACCACCACCATTAACGGCTATTCATACCAAACCATCCTCGTGCCTTCTCTTCCGATCAATACAAGTAAACGAAACTAAACCCTAATCGGGTTTTACATGCTAAACGGAAACATGAAACAAAGAATGATGTTCTAGGGTTACCTTACGTGAAGTAAAGCCTTTCCTGCTCGTTGCCACCGTAGAACCACCGCTAGACCACCCCCTTCATCGCCAGATTTTTCCCCTCATGACTCCTTGGCCACGAGCTCTCTCCTAGGTCAATATGCGACCTAGGGTTTTCCAATATGTGGTTTTTAAACCTTCGTAATTACATTCGGGCCCTTCCTTTCTTATTTCATGCGTTTTGATCTCAACTTTTGCAATAATGGCTAACTGAGTCCTTTAACTTGACAAATCAAGCTTTATGTGCAAACCTTGCAAACGATTTTGTTGGCCAGGGAATCGAGTTATCTGTTAACACAATCCAGTAACCTGCAGGTTCCCGGGATGTTACAAGTCTATCCCCTTAAAAGAGAATTTGTCCTCGAATCCTGCGTTGGTACAAATCAACATCACATATTCTTGTGCACCCAATTCATTCGGTGCCAAACGTCCACCTTTACACTACATGTTTTCATTCCTTTGCATTGCAATACGACCACCCTCCTAGGGGTTCAAAGAAGTCTTCTCCATTTTTTGCTTTCAACCTTGGGACTCGTAGATCCCACCTACACATCCCTTCTTTACTCGTTCTTCCAATCTTTACTTAGACGGCACAACATCGTCAATTACCTGCTAACTAGTCACATTTTCCTAACTTGCTCACGGGCATCCTTGCCGTCATTCCTTGTATAGTCTTGATGATTTTTTCACTCCAACAGTCATCTCTCTAAGTAAGTTTTCTCACCTTTCAAAATAGGATCCTTCGTCATCCTTCTTGTCTCATACTCTAATCGCCATCCCGTCATGATTTCTCAAACTCAAGCCCACTGCCCTACACATAAGGGTATTACTTCTACCCCTCTCTGATGATTTCCAGGAGCTTGTGCAAAGCTACATTAGTCTCCACCATAGTATCTGTTTACTTCATTACCATGCGATCACCGACCGCATCTCGTTTATAATATACGAACACGAAGTCCGTTTGCTCACCAGCCTCATCTATTCGTTGTCCCATCCAGGGAAAAAACATCCCAAATCTTCTGGTGTCTCATTTTGACTGAATTCTTCATATAGAACGTGTTCCATGAAGGTACTTCGTCACTTTGTTAACTCTGTGTTGGAATCTTCAGCGTCCTCACCTTGATCTCATCATAAACATTTCTAGTCGAGCGTCCACGTAAACGCTTTCATCATCTACTCTCACAGCTCCACCCATTGGCTTCGTTCCTGAATTCCCGAGATATAAGCATAGGCATCTCATAAGAGCACCTCACCGATCGTCTAGAAAGACGTCAAAGCTCCTCGCATCACCTCGATGTATCAACGTCGAGAAAACCGTCAAGATAGAAATTCTATACTTGAGCACACCGACCACCCGTCCTATGCATGACTAAGCGTGTACTACGAGGACACAAAACGACACACATAACGATAGAACACACATTGTTCTACACATGTACTAGTAACCCCAAACTCTAAACACACATCACATGCGCACATACAACTTCTAGATCCCAGAAAATGTACGTGCATACAATATGACCTCGTCATTTATAGACACACAAACTCCTGAACCTTACCTCTTACTCACTACAACAGTAGCCCCTGCTACACGTCATCATATACTCATACAAAGTTTACTCGGTCGTACCCATACGGGTCGTACCCATACTTCAAGACGACACACTACTCAGTCTAGACACAAAACATCCCTAAACATTCATACACACAAGATATAACGATATCTTATTTCCCCACTGGATCTGGTCCTGAACATGCATAGCTAAACATAAGGTATGTAGCTACAATTTCCCACAAGACCTCGTCCTGAACATTTATACATACCAAAGATGTATATTTATAATTTCCCACAGGACCTCGTCCTGAACAGTTATACAAGGTGCAACACACCCCTTACATTTCAAACATCACCTAAACATAACACATAGGTGACACTATCTTAAGGCCGTATACATACACAAATAATCAAAACTCAGGTCTACACCGGTCTACTCATACAATCTAATCAACCAAACTCTGGCATCATATCAAGGATTACTTTTAGTATGAACTCACGTTGTTCAAAAGGTAATCACATAATCACACATTCGTTTCCTGATTCGGTGTTGTGTCTTGACGGCTGACTTCTGACTGAAAATGCATTCCTTCATCTCCAACCACCTCTCCTTTTTCATCCAATCATTCCAGTCACTGCACCACGTGGCATGTTGCAATCCCAATCTCTAGTCACACTTGGCACGAGAAGCCCCAACACTATTCCCATCTCACTAGCAGTTGCATTCGCAGCAGCCGTCGTCTTGACTAGTCGTCCTTCATTCCCCTTAGCAAGAGCTCCACGCCTGACCGATCTCGCATGCTTCGTCTTAACCATCTAATCCTACTCAAGATAGAACGTTGGAGTGATTACTATGGGTGTCAAATTTAGAATATAAGAGTAATCATAGACTGCCAAATCACGGTGATCAAATGCAATTTGGTGGTCCACATTACTGCTCGGATTCTAAACCTTCCCCAACATACTCACACTAACTTTCTATCTTTCACACATATCGGATGCACATGCATCCCACATAACCCACATAGCACCACACAATAATCTAGCAAGTCATCATCTTTATCACAATTCTATACCACTCAAGGTTACACACAAAATCGCTAAATCACATAGACACATCAAACTATCTCACATTGTTACAATTAATGCTACTCCACATTACTCAACTCACATCATAGTCTCATATAATCACACCACACAACTTCAAGTAGTTCTACATAATACTACAACATATATCACTCCACGTGATCCCACATGGAACCATAAATCACTTTACCTAGTGTAACACTACACAATTGGTAAATACTAATTACCGCTCAACTCGAAAGACATACCTCTTGGCTCGCGGTCACTCGTGGTGGCATTCGTTTCACCCTTGTCCCATTTTCAGTTTAAGTTAAGGCATTTTATTTGTTAAACACACAAGTTTTATCTTAAACCACGGCTCTGATACCAACTTGTAAGGCACCCTACAGTTGGTTCTCATAACTGGTTAAACTCTTTTAAAAACATCTAACTTTCACTTAAATAAACAGCGGATGCCTTTCTCAAAATGGTATTATCTTTAAACTCATTTACTTTCATAACGTTACCTGACGAATGCATGCACACCAACCCAAGTAGCCCTGCTCCCAAGCCAAGATACCCCGTCTAACAGACTCACCTGCAAAACAATCTAACGTATATACAAAGTCAGCTACGCTGAGTGAGTTCTAATAGTTTAATTTAAGCAAAAGCCAACTCGTCTTATTTATTATTTATCTCTACTCATGACCCTACGGTCATTATAAAAATAGTTTTATTATTTAATCATATATAGATAACCCCCGTTATCTTACAAAATCCCAAAGGATTCACCACCCCAGACTCTACCCACTATTCAAGCTCGGTAAGTCTCTCCGACATGGGTCGAACTTGCTACTCTACTAACATACAATTTACCGTACACCGGTTAACTCAACCAACCTCTAGACACTAACTTACCAGTCCTAACCAGGACTCTTATAAACCGACTGACTCATCCCGACACAACGGTCAATCTAACTCGATACACCACATTGATTCCATATACTTAGCACATCAATATCATCTCGTACACAATTAATATAACTCATCATCTGCATGCAAATTAACACATATATATGCATACAAACACATACCTCGTCACTGCTCCCTTGTCAGGGTTATCCCCGTTGGGATAATCGTCATAAGCTCAGCTATACCCTTGTTACATGGCCACGCCACTAATTATAGCGACACACTCGTCATCCTGATGAATACCCAGCCACCCATACGGTGACTAAATCATCTACCATACGGTGACTGACACGTCACACGTACAATGATGACCCCGAAGGACTCCGTCCTCCACACCACTGTTGACTATACACACGGACAACAAAGCAAGCACACAAAGCAACACATACGTGTGTAAACGACTCACCACCCTTTAACGGATCACTTACGTGTGTAAACCAACACATACTTTAGACGTATCCTTTTAAACGTCTAAACACATTACCCAACTCTTTCCGAATAATTAATTATATGACACAAAAACACTATACTGAGTTCAAACCAATATATACTATGGACACCCCATAGACCCATGCTAATACGATACCCGCCGTGTCACGAGGACAACAACACAATACACACAACATCAAATGCATGACGCTTAACCGCATACTATCATTTGCTTGACTCGTTAATGAACCAGGTACGGGTTCCCATCCTAACTCTCCTTATATAGCCATCACAAGTTTAACTAATTTCCCGACTCGCCCCGACTAACTCATAAGATCACACACACAGAGATCATCACAACTCTTGTTCGCCCACCCTAAGGACCCCATAACGACCCTTAGCATCATTATTACATAACGATCTCACAAAACACTTCAATTTTAACTCATAACTTGTAATACGTTCGTTTAATAAAACATGCGAGTATTTACGATAGCCCCAAAACAATAAAACGTTTAAAAGAGGGTTTAGAAACTCATAGGTTACGCTAAATCCCAATCCTTGCTCTGCACCCCGACCATTGGCTCGAACCCCTAACATGTCAAACGTACGATCACATGATCAGAATACGTTCTACATATACGTCGTATAAGGCATAAAATATAAAATCTAAGCCGTCTCGTCAGCTCGTCCTTTCTTTCTACGGAGCCTTAGTCCCACCTCTCCACACGAACCGAATCGTACTCGACCCGTCTAGATATCCTAAACTCAAACTGGGTTCTCATGCATGCACATGCAAACCCTAATCCACAACAATACTCGTACTTGAACCGATTACTTCCTACGCACGCACGTAAGGCATGCCATGAAAAAACCCCAATCGGGTAAACCCCTAACTGGTTCCCGTTACCATCCTCCATCTCCTTCTTCGGATGTAACCCTAGCTGGTCGCCACCAAATCTCAACATTGTTGCGTCCATCTTAACTAGTTCCATCGTTCCCGGCTAATCCCGAGCTCACCGTCACTTCTGTCGTACAGCCACCATCATCACCAGTCATTGCCGGCCTCACGTCACACTGCCACTGCCACCTCCATTGTCGTCGCGCTCCACGGTCACCGGAATCACCACGGGTCCCCGTCGCTCTCTCCCTTTCTCTCTGATCGGCAAGCCGTCACCATACAGACCGCATACCACCTTAAACCGGCTGCCGCCACGTCGAGTAGCCCCCTCCGACCATCTCCGCCCTGTTGCACCTGTAGACACCACCACCACTAACGGCTATTCACACCAAACCATCCTCGTGCTTTCTCTTCCGATCAATACAAGTAAATGAAACTAAACCCTAATCGGGTTTTACATGCTAAACGAAAACATGAAACAAAGAACATGGTTACCTTACATGAAGTAAAGCCTTTCCCGCTCGTTACCACCGTAGAACCACCGCTAGACCACCCCCTTCATCGCCGGATTCTTCCCCTCACGACTCCTTGGCCGCGAGCTCTCCCCTAGGTCAATATGCGACCTAGGGTTTTCCAATATGTGGTTTATAAACCTTCGTAATTACATTCGGGCCCTTCCTTTCTTATTTCATGCGTTTCGATCTCAACTTTTGCAATAATGGCTAACCGAGTCCTTTAACTTGACAAATCAAGCTTTATGCGAAAACCTTGCAAACCATTTTGTTGGCCAGGGAATCGGGTTATCTGTTAACACAATCCAGTAACCTGCCAGTTCCGGGATGTTACACATGATATATTATCATACTTTAATCCCATCCTTGCTCTAATTCCTCAGAAAGGTTTTTCCATGGTACATTTAAGAGGTTTATATATAGGGTATAGTAGTGGCGTATCCACCACCCCTTTAATGTCTCATGAATACTCCTTTATTTAGAATTAAGCTTCCGTAGTATATTCGTGTTTATTTAGCATGCATTCGTGCCATGCTATTTATTCTTAGTCTATACCTATAAACCTTTGTATTGGTTTCACCCCGAGGTATCAAAGAGGCTTATATATAGGGTGTACCAACAACGTACCCACCACCCCTTTGATATCTCTTGGATACTCCTTTATTCCAGTTTAGTGTTTAGACTAATTCACCATTTCCCCCTACCTTAGTTTTACATAGTAATTTGCTTAAGGTACGGGTTGAGTGTACTAACAATAATCTCGGGTAGTTTCCTAAGCTTGATTTCTCGCTTAAACGTTTCTCCGAACTCGAACCGCCCTCACAGTGTACCGCAGTCACACTAGTAATCGTCGCGCTAGTAACCATCATGCTACTACATCGATATGTGTGCTTATGTGTGTGTGTGGTGGTGGTGTGATTGATTGTGTCCAAATGAACGGCTTCATGAATCTATATACAGGGCTGATCCGCCATCCGTAGCGGACCGTTAAGTGGGTTGGTAGCGGTCCGCTACCGCCCACTAGCCTTCTGTCTCTTTTATAGTGCCCACATAGTGAACCGTTAAGCGTTTGGGTAGAGGTCCGCTACCCAGATTGCGGCGTGGCGGACAATTATGGGTCTGGTAGCGATCCGCCATAGGGCTCAGTCAGCAAACACGCATCCTGACACGCGTCATTCCCTCATCATTTCCTTCCTCGCTACGTAACGGACCGCCAGAGAAGCCAGTACCGGTCCGCTACCATCTCAACTTTCATATTTTTGCATTTTCAGTCCCTGAACTTCAGACTATTTGCAATCTAACCCCTATACTTTATATTTTCTTGAAAAATTTGGGTGTTACATCGACTAAATGAGAAACCGTTCTGAAAAAGAAAGGCACTTAGCAGTTGAAACCAAGCATGTGGTGCTTCTTTGAAACCATAGAGCGCTTTGCTTTGGTTACACACATGATGCGGAAAACGAGGATCAACAAATCCTGCGGAAATGCATTTTTGACATCTAATTGGTGAAGTTTTCATTTATCAATGACTGCAAAGGAAAGAACAATACGTATAGGCGATGCCTTAACCACGGGGCTAAATGTATATGAGTAATCCATGCTAGGGTCTTGAGTAAATCCCTGTGCAATGAGTCTTTCTTGTAGCCGCTCAATCGAGCCATCTGAATTAAATTCCGTACAAAACACCCACTTAGAACCTACCACATTTGCCATTTTTGGCCGAGGAACTAAAAACCAAGTTTTATTTTGGTGCAAAGCTGAAATTTCCTCTTGCGTTACTGACATCCATTTAGGATTTTTGGATGCTGTTTTAAATCCTTTCGGATTGTGAGCTAAGCAGAATAAAGATTATGAGTTTCCAGATAGGCCAAGTCAGCTTGATGGCATAGTTTAAAGATTGCTATAGTTGGGCACCTGAGAATAGAGTAACTCGAATGAAGATTTATTTTCCAAAAGTGGTGTAGGCTATTGGTTGATGATGTAAACCGTAGAACTAAAAGCATCCACCCAATAAGATGTTAGAACATGAGCATTGAAAAGCATAGCAAGTCTGATTTCAATGATATTGCAACGTTTCCTTTCAGCTCGTCAGTTTTGTTGTGGGGTATGTAATATCCGTAAAATTTTGGTCCTAATTTTATCAAATATTAAACCTCAAGAGTCTAATGTGTAATTAGATAAAAGATCAAGGATCAAAATTCAATTTTTTGGAAATTTAAGGCGGTAACGGTCTGTTACGGACCCAAGAAGTAATTGACTAGAGAATGCCACGTGTCCGGTGACTCATGGTTAAGATGTGACACGTGTAAACCCTATGATGGACCGTCACCACCTATAATGGTCTGTCACGTCGCAAAACCACCGGATGCTGACACGTGACAGCTGACTCGCCAAACCATAAGGAGGTGACGGACCGTCACTACGCATAACGGTTCATCATGGCGAGGCGGTGACAGACTGTCACCCGCCATAATGGTCCGTCACAGCCGCCAAATTTGCCTATATAAAGGATTCACATCCCCGTTCAAATCCACACATCATACTTTGAAATTCAGAACTTTTTAAGCTTTATCCCATTATCCTAATACGAACCTATTTATGTTTAAGTGTTGCAATATCCGTATAAGTGAAGAAATGCTCGGAGAATCTTGTAGAACTTCCACCAAGAATACCTGAGACTAGAAACCAGTGTAGAGGTGCTGCCCAAGTAAGAAGACGACTCTAGAAACTCACCAAAATCTTTTATAAGCAAAAACTCTATCAAGGTGAATACATGTTACATTTTTAAAATGCCTTCGAACCCAAAAACTGATCTGATTTATGGTCTGACTCGAATGAACTAATACAACCATTGGTTGCATAAGGTGATTTACTATATAGCATTCAGACCATAGGATCACATATAATTTTGCACGTTTTACAGATGAAACGTTATACGGGGCAAGTGCTACGGCTCGCTAGTTAGCGCTCACGTAAAACATCTACATCGCATGTGCGTAAGGTTGTGGCTAACGTAAAACAAAGATCACCCGAGAAAGTAACTGGATGGTTATACCTTCGGGTGAAATAGACCGCTAAATGTGTTAATTGACCATTCAAATATGGGCGAATTGTTCTATTTAATGGTCTTGTCAAATTATAAAAGCATATATGTATTCATCAGCTTATGCTGATATGTTTTCAAACATTTTTCAGGTAACCAAGGGTAAAGATGTTTGAATGGTTATGCCGAGAAGACAATAGATGGCTCCGTATTCCTTGGTTTTGAAAATATGTTTTGTAAAGAATCATGGTGTTTCGTTGTTATAAGGAAATGAAATATTTCGAGTTATGAAAACTCGTGAATTATTTTCCGCGTTATTTTACAAACTCTGATATCATAAAATAAGAAACAGGTACCAATTGTTGGTCGTATGGGCCTGAAAACCAAGGTGTGACATGGTATATGGACAAGATACAATGAAAGGTGCCATTGTCTTCAAATAATTTTCTGACATTGTGATTAACAAATTCCGTTCCGTGCCACCATCACTCTGAAAGACTTTAATTTTTTCGAAAAACTGTGTTTGAGGAAACTACATAAAAACCATCAATACATAGTACGAACCAGATTTTGATTTTAATGGATAAAACCAAGTAAACCGCGAATAATCATCAACAAAAATCACATAATACTGATAATTCTCAACTGAGACAACAGGTGCAAGACCCCATAAGTCACACTGTATCAAATCAAATGGATATAATGAACGCTTAGGGTTTATTTCAAATGACAAACGACATCCTTTCGATAATTGGCAAGAAGAACATATAACTGGTTTTGGTAAAACCAAAGTAACAGACAAGTAGCCTAACTTATTTAAAAGTGAAACAGTATCAAATGCAACATACCCTAAACGTTTGTGCCAAAGTTCAAAATAAGCCCGTGAAGTCGTCTGTGAAACCGCCACCAAAGCCTTAGGTCCGTTATGTAAAACATATAAACCGTTTTCACATTTGCCTCGAGCGAGTACCTGTTTCGTTACTCAATCCTGAATATGAAAAAAGGTTGAGAAAAAAGAACATCCACCGGGTTATCACTGGTAAATTTACTTATATACAAGAAGTTCTTTGTAAGGTTAGGAATAACCAAAATATCATGCAACTGAATATCATTAGAAACTGTAGATCGACTCATATGAGAAATAGGGAGAATGTTACCTTTCCCAAAGGCGACTTTACCACATATGGATACACATGAGTGACATTATCCGACGAAGATGTCATGTGATCAGTGGTGCAAAAATCAACATACCAATCAGGATTGCCCGAGTTTACATAACATTGGGCAACAAAAGCCTTAGCAAAATGAGCTTCTGGAGACGGCCTGTGAAGCATAGGTAGCAAGAGTAGGTCAAAGATTAGCATAATGTCCATCCTTATGACATAACTGGCAATGCGGTGGGCGATGCCCATGACCACGACCTGAAGCACGTCCATGGTTTATGTGACAGACCACCACCACTCCCTTTGGAGGTGCTATTCGGCCGTGAGTATTTGGCTGAAAACACAACAGGTGGAGTAAACGAAACGTGAAGAGACTGCAAGAACAATTCGTGACTTTCATGACAAAACATAGGTCCAGGTTTAGCAGCCCTTATAGCAGTAGAAAAGGTCTCAAAGGATGCACCAAGAACACATAAAAACAAGTGATTTTTATCCAATTCAGCAACAGGTTGACCAATAGCTGCTAGTTGCTCCCATAAAGCTTTAAACTTTGTACCGTATTCGGAGACAGAAGACGTACCTTTAGTCATTTGACGAAGTTGGTCATGAAGGTTTTGTACCCGTTCCACAGAAGAATTGTTATAGGCCGATTCCAAAGACACCCATATTTGGCGAGCAGTTGAGAGATCCAAAACTTCTGCCGCTGCCTCCTCCATGAAGGAGGCATGTAGATTGATGATTGCATGCAGATCAACACAGAACCAGGTAGCATAAGCTGGATTAGGAGTATGTTTTCCATTGATAGTAAGAGTAGTAGGAGGCGAAGAAGAAGAGCCATCCACATGAACTAGAAGGTTATGATAAGAAAGTAAAGGAACCGTTTGATTCTGCCATAGGAGATAATTCGACGAGGATAGCTTAATCGTGATTATGTGTAGGATAGTAGCCATCGGGAGGGGTCCATCGGTTGAAGTTGAGGCTGCCATAATCGATCGGAAGTAGGCTGAAGAAGAACGTCGCAACTAGGGTTGACGTGCGGGTGGGTAGGGAAAAAATCTTTTTAAGTTTTGAGAATGACTAATACCATGTCAAGTGTGGAATTCTTTCTTAATCTTCATTATCAACATAAACGAATATTAGTACATACACTAAAGTAGGTTACAGAATAGGAAGAGATTACAAATAAATATACACAATAAATACAATAAAGAAGGGTAATGAAAACGCTATTTTAAGGCTAATAAGAAGCTCTGCTAATAGTTAGCAACAAAAAACACGTCCGAAAAGCAATGAATCACCTGTTAGAGACACCTAATTCACTTTTTAAGGTTGTATGAATACGGGGTTAACAATCGTTTAATTTTGAGAAAATACAAAACAAAAGTACTGAAAAACTTTTCAAAATATACAATATTTTATAAACTCAATAATATCCAAACGTTGGTTTGTCATTTTCTATTTTGTCACTTGTAAACTATCTATCATCTTACGTCAAGTATATATGTACTTCAGTCCTTGCTAAGGTCTATTGTCTGTACGTTTATTCATACATTCGATTATATGCAAGGGAATTTGTGAGTTTCTAAAAGTTGAAGATAAAGTTCAACCATGATAACAATATATCATATAGCATTTGACATGTTTTTACACTTATGTATAATGGTTTTTTATAAACAAAGTTATCCAATACAAATTCTTTTATAAAAAAGATAAAAAAAAACTCAAATACTCATTTCTCTTAGGGTGTCCGTAGTGGGGCATCTATCATTGACTTATTACACATTTTTATAGTAATTATATCACTGTTAAAGTGACGCTTACATGATAACATTTTTTTATCACTATCACTAAATTATTACGGATGGGTTGAAAAAAAGGCATATTATTATAACCCTTAATATCCCTTGTAATAATTGACAAGTTTTATTGGGGAAATATGGAGGTTGGTTTTTGTGTTACATTGATTACATAATTAAATATATGTCTGGGTTTTTATTAGGACTTGAAAAGAATGCCTTGTTGAAGGTTGCAAATTTCAATGCTGTCTCCTGCAAATGTAACCAAACTTGTATGTCAATATGTTGACCCTCCACCATTAATGTTCAAATATTTAAAATATACGAGTAAACAAATACTAGAAATTTCAATTATTTTACATGAATGAAGCCTTCAACCATAGCACTAAAGTTACAATATATAGGCACCCATTTTATGTTATGGTTTGATTGATCAATAGTATATACATGTTAAAGATAGTAAAACCAATAATTAATCAAAGAGCTAAATGGGAGGGCTTACTTGACATTATATGAAAACAAGGGGGTGTATTTGCAATAAATGTTAATCTTGAGAATCCATTCAAATAATTTGCCAGCTTCCATTCCCCTAATATTCTTCTATTCTCAAACTCCCATGTCAAGATTCCTTCTTAATAAGCGTTTTCCATGCAATTTCAAATTTCATTGTTATTAAATAACTAATTAGTTTTTTGAAAAAATAAAAAAGATACCAGACTCCCCGACAACCATCATATCTTTAGTGTTTGATTGATGTGTTTATAAAGTTATTTTTTCTGTATTTATTATGATCGGTAAGTTATTTTGTTTTAAACATATTTTTATTAATTAGTTTTTAAATAAACTATCACATTACAAAAAAAAATAAACATTTTGTAGCAAAAACCTTTTTTTTTGTTTTCAAATGATCTCAACGTCATGCTGTTACGTAATTGCTTTTGAAGAGGTTTTATTTGAAAACAAGTGCTTACCAAGAACATTGCTTGTTACTTTGTTTTCAAGGCACATAATTTCAAGATTCTTAGCATCCATTCAAAGTTAGTTACTTAACATAAAATATTACTCAGTCTTGTATACATTTTGATTGAAATATACTCGCCTAAAAGATAACTTCAGCCCACTAATTAATGGACACGTATAATGTATTAATTATATTGTTACTATGTTAGAATCTCGTGTATTAGACAATTTTAATAAATGTAATAAAAAATACTTAGTAATAAAAAATTTACGTCTTTAAAAACTCGTGTATTACATGGGTTGAATAAAATATAGTGTAATCTATTAACACATACACTCGTCAAAATATGTACTTAAAAACGGGTTGAATAAAATATAGTGTAATATGTTAACACATATACTCGTCAAAATATGTACTTAAAAATGTACTTTGACGTGACAGTTATAAATTCTAATAAGTTAATTTTTAAACCATTTTTTTTTCAACTGGGTATTAATTTCTTTTATGTAATTGATAAATGTTTATTCATATTAAATTCATTTGATTAATGATATAAGACAAATTGGTTTTTAATAATCCAAACTATGATTTATTGGCTGATAATAATCTAAACTAACAGTTTGGCTGGTGATAATTTCAACTTTCACTTTTGTTGTCAATGACAGTCTCAATAGCATAATCATCATAGATTTACACTCGATTTACACTTATTTTCGCTCAAAATAACGATTTTAAATGAAATGGAGAAATGTACAAGCGAAATCGAGTGTAAATATACGATGGTTATGCTACTGGGACTGCCATTGACAACAAAAGTGAAAGTTGAGATTATTAGTTTGGATTATAATCAGTCAATGAATAATAGTTTGGATTATTAGAAAACCAATTTGCCATGATATAATAACTATCTATAATTTGATTTTGAATTCTCAATTTTCATTAATAACAAAGAAAAACAATTACGATAAAGTGGCAGGTAAACGGGTAACAAGCTACGCCGCAACCCCTTTTGGATAACAAAACATATCCTATTAAAAACAAAGATTTGAGTCTTAGGGGTCAAAAAATTACTAGAATTATATTAAATATTTAAAAATATATTTTTTAATATCATTATTTAATATGAGAGGAGCGGGAAAAATATGCCGAGTATGCACAAGAAAATGAAACGTGTCTCATTATGATTTCTATTTATTAGTATAAAGATACAAAACATTTTAATTAATATTTTTAATAATTCGACTAATTTATTTGAATCCAGTGCATGTATATAAGCCTTTCTATTATATAAGATTTGTGTTGCCATTGTTCATGGAAATGATTGAACAACAAAACATAACATTGGTCTTTGTCATTGCTTGTAACTTGGTCTTCATTTATATTTTGACGACAATATCATAAGAATAATTCTTTGAATTGAAGGAGCACATGCTGAAAATTATAACTACATAAACAAAAAAATACGTATTACCATCATGTGAATTTTCTTTATATAAATACTTCTTGAACCTTAATAATACAACATACCTAATGTTTTATATTAATCTAAAAACACAATATTTTTATTGAGTAAAGATTTATTTTTAGTTTTTAATATCTACCATGAGACATGACCTTGCTTTCCTTTTTTTTTTAAATCATATATTTAAACCGGATCTATAAGCAATGAAAGTGTGTTCGTTCGTTAGTCAAAATAAAACCAAGTTTATAATTAAAATAAAAATTAGCGTGTATTGCATGCATTTTTCATTTTATTCATCAACTATAGAAATACTAGTCAAATTTTCTAATTTAAATTCATCATTAACTATAGAAATATAAGTCAAAATTTCTAATTCAAAGTTGTTGAATTTTAGAGAAAAATAGTTTTAAATTTAGGTTTAATTATGGGAGGAGATAAAGGTACACCAGAGGCGGTTAATAATACACCATCGATGTCTGTAATGCTAGATTATATCGGGTGACACAATAATATAGATCATGTATATGTGTGTGTTATACACACACATACGGGTCGTATGACAGGGATTCATGTCATATCAAAACAAGAATTGACGAATGTAATAGATGTTGCAGTCTTGTCTGAAAGTTGTAATCGATACGATCCGAATAGCCTTATACGAACCGTATGAATAACAGACATGTCCGGACAAGTAAGTGGTGTAGCAATAACAACTCCCATATTTAATCATGGGTAGTTACACATTTAGATAATAATCCCATGAAGCTCCAAAAAGACCTTGATTACTTAATAATAATTTTGCTTTACATATTAACAATCAAGTGTAAATTTGAACATGATTTAATATTATTCAAAATAAAAAAAATTCAAACCCTTAACTTGTTTTTTATTATATTAAAGTCAAAAAAGAATGATAACATGAGCATAAATCATGGTATGATCCAATTTGCACTTCCACCACCGTGAAATATGGTGGAATCATCATCTCTCTAAACCTGAGCGTCATTGATGATGGTGTTTTGGATCCTTCAATTTATTACTCATTAATGCACTATTTTGTTTTCTGATTCCCACCCCACCCCCTTTGGTTCTATATCGTCCCCACGTGCAACCGTAAATCCACATCTCCCTCAAGGGCATTTTCGTCTTTTCACCCTACACCGATTTATTACAAGCCTTCTCCTCTTCCATCCCATTCTTTCCAACCATAAAAATTCTAGAGACAGAGAGCGGAGACATATACATACAATTTCTGTGTATATATCGGTCGCCGGAGATGGCGGCAGGGTGGGTAAAGTCGTTACAATGCAAACAAAGAGCGGTAAACGACGTCGTTGAAAGCCATCACCTTCGTCTTCTTCCAGCGTCTTCAAGTTGTAGAAAGAGTTTTCAATCTCTCAAAGACGTCGTGGAGAGTAAAAAAGATAAACCCAGAAAGCCAAAACCGTCTCAGCCACCGCCGGATCCGCCGTCGAGGGTAACTAGAAACCCGGGTTCAAGAAAACCCGATAATATTACCCGGGTCCGAAGTAGTAACGCGTCATCCAATCCCCGGCGACACTCACGTCCACCGGAATCTTACTTCCCGACGTTAACTGACCTGCCGGAGGGACACCCGTCGCGTAATGTGGTGGAGATTATATTCCACACGAGTTGGTCTCCAAAAGTTTTCTCGGGTCGGATCGAGATGGTATTTAAAGTCCAGAATTTGACCCGAACCTTGACCCGGTTTGAAGAGTACCGGGAGTTAGTGAAGTCCGGGTCAGGATCCAGGTCGAAGGATAATGTCGGGTCGGATCTAAACCTGGTCGGGGAAGACCAAGCCCGGTGTCTTGCGGATGGAAATGAGGTGATGAGATTTCAATGCCTGGGGTCCACCGCCGGCGGGTCGTATGAAGCAGACGGCGGTGGTGCGTGGTCCTTTCAGTGGGGCAAGGGGGCGGCATTGTGTACGTTTTCTGGCAGCGGGGTGGCGCATGAGAGTGCCGGCGGCGGTAGAGGGCGGAAGGCAATGCTTGTTTGTCGGGTCATTGCAGGTCGGGTCTGGAAGCAGCATGTGTTTGACTCGGGTTTTAGTGGGCGAGTCGGGTATGACTCAGTGAGTGGAGAAAATGGTGAGTTGCTTGTATTTGATTCCCGTGCGGTGTTGCCTTGTTTTCTTATTATCTATAAATTGTAAAAAAAAAAAAAAATGGGTTTCTACATTTTTGCAGAAGTCTCAACCTAGTAAATTTTACATTTATTACTTTTATATTTGTTTACAATTTTTATTTGAAAAAAATATATAATATTAATGAAACATAATTGGATATGCGTTTTTCATATTCACATGATGAAATACGATTTAAATCTTTTGTATTATTATTATTTTTAGGAAAAACATAACGTAATAGTAATCAAGTTTTAAAAAATTTTCAATTAGGTAACTCATCATAGTACACCCAAGGGTGCATACCGTGTAAAATACGTATTAAGTGATTTAATTGGAACACTTTTGAAATTTGGTTATTACTTTACAAAGTTACCCCCTATTTTTTTTAAAATGATATAAATAGTGGGTATATATATATATATATAGATTCAAATAAGAAGTGGTTTTTCGTTAATAAATGTAAGAAATGACAAAAACTTTAAGAAACGATATCAAACGAACTCCGATTGAGCTTATTTCATCGACGTTGGAACCGTCTCGTCGAACTTTACCGTTTTAGCTTTTAGGTTTTTTTGAGGGGCGGGGGGTTTAGGTTTTTTGGGGTGGTAGGTTTAGGTTTTTTTTTTTGATGGGGGGAGGTGGGATGGTTTTAGGCTTTTCGGGGTGGGGTTGGAGGGGGGTTTAGGTTTTTGGGGGTGCTGGTGGAGGGGGGGTTTAGGATTTTGGGGGCGGGTTAGGGTTTGATGAGACGGTTTTCATGCCGCTGGAATGAGCACAATCGGAGTTCTTTTACCCATTTTTAGTGTTTGTTAGCAAAAAAACCACTTATTAGTGGAACCTTCCCACACACATATATATATATATATATATATATATATATTTTAACAGCTAACTCTTAATACTGTGAGGATACTAGCAAAATTTCTTTTATCAGGATTTAAACCCATAACTTTTTTAAAAGAAAGCCCTTTACAAAAAAATCCTCCAACCACCAAACTAGAAATGTCACTAAATAGTGTGTATATATAGAATGGAATCAAAACAAGGGTCCCTTTGTGCTATGTAACATGAAACACAAACCTCAAAAATGACTCACCAATGGATTGGTAGTTGGTACTATTCAGAAACTTTCTGATGCAAAATTATTGTTGTGTTTTTTTATAATTAATATACAATAAATAAATACTCAATTTTATTTGTAAAATCTATTATACTTTTGGAATTTTAAGAGGATAATAAAACCAAACTTCCTGAGCTATGGAGATTTGTTCGATTTCGACTGTCTCATCGAAAATATTTATGTAATTTCTTGTTAACATGAATAATTCCTCGTGTACAGCTTATATATACCATTAATTAATTTATTTACGAAATGTAAAATATAATTTTATATATTGTAATAATATTATTATTATAAAAATAATATATGTTTTTGTTAAAGTGATTTCTATGGTTTTATATGTTAGTTTTATTTTCTTTATTTTACACATTTGATTCGTTAATGATAAATCAACTCCTATAAACCTCTTATACCTATACATGGCATGATTTGAACCCTTACCTCTTGAAATTTGAATAGAGGCAAGATACCTTACTACCAGGATATTCCATTTAGGACTTCTAGTCGTTTGTATGGGTTGTGTGTTTTTATGTGTTTGTATGTATGTTTTTAAACCTCAACCTGAGTTAAGGTTTCTTAGATCTTGATTTCACATTTGGTGGCGAAGGGGGTGTGACATTCTAATCCAATTGTTACATTGGGAATACTTTACTTCTAAAAAATAATAAATTTTCATTTATAGAGATTGTTTGTGATAAGTTGAATTAAAATGTTATAAAATGTTCAAAACAGAGGCAAAATGTAAATACCCAAAATTTATGTTTAATGTTTAACTTAATGGACTTGTAGGACTATTTTGTCATTTGATCAAATTTGATTCCTTGGATAAGAGAGGGACCATTCATATCTTTTAGCATAGAGTAAAAACATAAAAAAACACACACAATGTGAAGTCTACGTATGCCAAACAAGCCCAAGAGGAATCCCAACAGAAATTGAGAGTTTAGAAGGTCACTATAGCTTAGTTTTATCATAATCTAGCAACTTGAGGCTAAGAACTAAAGAACACGTTGGCTCAATATTGTCTGGCCCAAAAAACTGGCCCAACCAGCGAGTTAAGGGGTTTTAGTGGTTAACTTGACCAAGTTAGGCTTATTTGATTTCTTATTAGCAAAGTTTGTGTTAGCATTATAAATATATGTTACCGGGTGAGGATTTAATCAAGAGAGTTGTAATAGAGGTTTTTGAGTTATATTTCCTTTAAGTAATAATATTGGGAGTTATCTAATCCTCATCTTTGTTCTTTTATTATCTCGAGAACAACCGTTTGGAAAGCCTCTTTGCAACCTAAATCTTCATTTCTTGAGTTTTAGTGGTTTTTAACATAATTAGTGATTTTCTATAAACTGATGTTGCTTAAGGCACTCATAAACTAAGAAACATCGGTATATGATATTTAGAACTTGTTAGAGTGGGATTTTGTGTAAACTAAGTTGTAACCATCAGTAATTGATGGAAATGGCTATAATCACAATAACTTGAATAAAAAATTCAAGGTTTATTTGCAAAAATGATGATTTTTGATGAAAATGTAATCAATTCCCTAAATGTGTGATTCTAATTTGACATGTGATGTGGTCTAATTCATTTTGGGTATTTTAAGACTAACATGTTAATAATATGTATTCAAAATGCAACAAAGGCTCAAATATACCCTTAGAATCTTAGATATTTGGATATGATTAAATGGATGCCTATGGTTGAATTTGAACATTTAAAGTTGAACCTACATAAGAATGATGAAATTGGCCATTAGGTGAATTAGTTTTAATTGTGTTGAAAGAAGCACACCGGTTGGGTAGGGCTAGGGCTAGCTTTCAGTAGTCAAGTGTGCTTTGATAAGAACTTGCAATTGAAAGGTTTAAATAACCACTTTGAGTACAAATTGCTTCCTAAAGAAAAGTACACATCTAATATCCATTTAAAGGACAAATATAATTAAAATTACCTAATTATACTCTATATAATTTGACAACCTTGATGAATGGTGGCTGTTGAATGACGGACAGGGATTGGACCACGTTGTAGCAGCTTTAATTAATTTTTTTTCAAAAGTCTAGTTTTAAGTTAGATAAAATTTGGTTGTTATTAGAACCGGTTGAGGCTTCCAGCGTAGTGGTTCGCGCCCCTGCCCGTCTTCCATGCCACATGAGTTCGATTACGAGCCCCTACTGCTTACTTTTTTGCTGTGATTTTGTTTTTTCTTTTTTGACAATTATTTTTTTACCTCTCTAGGAAAATGGACAAACAGAAAGAGTTGAATAGTTGCGTTAAAGAAGTGTATACAAAGATGAAACTTGATGCGTGTGTGGAGGTTAAATTTCAGTCCAATGCACGTGCGGAGTCTCCAGCGCAAAGCGCGATCAGGTGAACCTCCTAGTTTTTAATTACAACGCAGTTAACTGATTTGGTAGTTTTGCCTGAACTTTTAGACTATGTATGTTTATCTTGATGCGAAGATTTTGGCACTTATGATTGAGATGATCCATAAATCTCAAAATGATGTTTGAAGACTTAATCTTCACAAATGAATTTGAAACATTATAGTTTGAAAAACGTTGACATCTTCGATTCATTATTTGCACACTTTGAATTTCAACTTTTATTTTTATCATAATGTATCTTGTGCAAAGTTGGGAAGGAAACTTGATGATAGGAAAACAGTTGCCATTTCACATATATTTAATCCAAACTTTTGGGAGATCGTCACACTTTCCGTCATTGGCATGGATGGTCGTTAGTTTTCTATATTAACTTTTTTAAAAATAACTATTTTACCCCTTAGCTAAATAAAAGAAATCACCCCAACTCCTTCATCACCCCCTGCAAACAACTCCGACCACCGCCTCCGTCAACCAAATCTGGTAACCGACTCCGGCCATCGCCTCCGCCAACCATCTCTGGTCTTGACCCCGGCCACCGCCTAAGGCCAACTAACTCCGGTCATCAAATTCGGTAACAAATTCACTATCGTATAAATAAATCGCAGTCATTGATTCATATAATTACATCAAATCCAGTAATACACTAACGAGCGTACACATTAAATTCAAATTTACACATTTAATTTAGAACACAATAATCAAAGTTAAAATAAAACAAAAAATGAGAATACGTGGAACCACTTTTTTATCACTAATCCACTATGGATAGTCTTATACTTAAGATATAACAGTCTTAATAGTTAGAGAAGAACACTTACAATCCTACTATTTGGAAGTGTTAACCCTTCTAATCACATAATTTGCGCTCCAAAATGGTAAAGATCATCCAATTTTACAACTTTCTTAGATTTCACTATACCCACCACTTCTCTCTCAAGAGAAACAAACACTAGGTTCACCTTTGTGCCGTGTGAAGGGAATTTTCCATCTTTAAAATGATGCAATTTTTCCATTTTGTCAAGTAGTCCCTCCAATATGCTATATGACTCACCAATCATTTATAGTTGTATTTATTATGTTTTAGCCACTAGATTTGACTTTTTTTTATTTCATAAAGACTTGCCCATTCCAAAATAATACCGTTTGAAATATTTGTACAAGAATAATATAATAACATATTCATTCATTGAATCTTATTTCATTAACTCTAACTGAGTCAAACAATTAGAATGTAGGTGTGTTTGTATTGATTCTTGATTCTTAAAGTAGGGTTTATAAGAGACTGTATATACACAAGCAATTTACATAATCTATCCTCATTTATGTTTAAATACAATATGGTTCAATATTCCCCCGCAAGCTGAGGGCGGGGAACGACCTGAAGCTTGGAGCGCAAAAATATGAATCTTTGAGTTGGCAACGACTTTGTAAAGATGTTTGCAATTTGATCCTCTGTGGAGATAAATTGTACGCAAAGTTTTCCTTGTGTAACTCGTTCTCGGACAATGTGGAAGTCAACCTCAACATGTTTTGTTCTGGCATAAAATACAAGATTAGCTGTAAGATAAGTTGAACCAAGATTGTCATACAAGAGAGTGGGAGCTGAAGTCATGTCTACCCTAAGTTCTTTCAGTAGAGCTTCTAACTAGGTTAGTTTAGAAACAGTATTAGCTAGAGCTTTGTATTCTGACTCTGTAGATGACTGAGAAACTATTTTCTATTTTCGTGCGGTCCAGGAGATAAGATTAGAACCCAAGTAGATAGCAAATCCCCCCGTGGACCAATGGAATAAGCATCAGAGAAGGCACGAATGGAAGAGGAACCTTGCGAATGAACATCAGTGAAGGCTTGAAGTTGAGATCTAATGTTGTGACGAATTAGCAAGCCATGATGAATTATGCTTTGTATGCAATGAAGAATGCGTTTGACAGCAGACCGTTGATTTTCTAACGAGGCATGCATGTATTAACACACTTTGTTGATAAAAAAAGTAATATCTGTCTGAAAAGAGTAACATATTGAAGAGCTCCAACAATTTGGCGATACTACTGGTTCAGAAATGAGAGGACTATCCCTAATAGATAATGTTTGAGATGTGCTCATTGAAGAGGAGATTAGTTTGCAGTTTGAGAGACCAGCTCGCTGAATGACCTCTGAAGTGTATTTCTGTTGAGATAGAAGGATATTTCTTCCATGTGGAACAAGCTCAATGCCCAAAAAATAATTAATACTGCCAAGATCCTTTAAGGAAAAGTCTTTGCCAAGTTGTTGTATAATGTAGTTGACTGCCATTGTATCGTTGCCGGTGACGATGATGTCATCAACATAAATAAGGATGTACAAGAGGGTGTTTTTGGACTTGAAAGTAAACAAAGAAGGATCAGTCTTTGAGCCATTGAAACCAAGCATGTGAAGAGCCGGTGAAACCATGCTCTTGGAGCCTGTATAAGGCCATATAAGGACTTGTGTAGTAAGCAGACACGATACGGATGTTTAGGATCAACAAAACCTTGTGGTTGTTTGAGGTAGACCGTCTCGTTAAGGTCACCATGTAAAAAGGGGTTCTGAACGTCAAGTTGTCGAAGTAGCCATTACTTGGTGATATCAAGTGAGAGTACCACTCTAATTGTAGTAGATTTGACAACAAGACTAAAAGTTTCATTGAAATCAAAACCTTGTTGTTGTCGAAAGCCCTTTTCCACAAGATGAGCTTTGTAATGAGTGATTGCACCGTGTTGATCCTTCTTTAACTTGTAGACCCACTTGCAATAAATAAAATTAGTATTGTCAACAAGAGGAACCAAAGTCCAAGTTCCACTCTTAAGAAGTGCTTGGAATTCATAAATCATGGTTTGACGCCACTCCGTATGTTGATTTGCAATGGTAAAGGATGTGGGTTTAGAAGTTGGAGCAAAAGATTGTGTAGTGTGATGAGCGAAATGACTGTAAATGACACGAGGTTTAGGATTTTGACGATGATTGGAAGGATGAGGATGAGGAGGTGGAGGAGGATATTGTGATGAGTTTGAGTTCAGGGAAGGAACAGATGGATTAAAGATGAGAGGGGATGGTGGCGGAGTTTGTTGGGAAGTTGTAGAAGAGGATGGATCAGGAATATCGAGAGGTGGTAGTGTGAAATCAGAAAAGGAAGTATATGTGTTTGATGGAGGTTTAGAAGAAGGTATGTAGATAAGTGTGGCAAAGGGAAAGTTGTCCTCATCAAATCGGACATGTCGGGCAATATAGATCCGATATGTGGACGGATCAAAGCAACGATAGCCAAGATGAGATATACTATAGCCCATAAAGGCACAAGGCATAGAGTGGAAGTCCATCTTGTGACGGTCGTATGGTCTAAGATGAGGGAAGCATTGACAACCAAAGACTCGTAGAAAGGAGAAATCGGGAAAGTGATGGAACAAGTGTTCGAATGATGAAATACGAGAAGAGGTTCGAGAGTGTCAAAAGCAAAATGCCAAAAGCGTTGGGGACAGAAAACTGGGCTAGAAGTGTAAGGTCAGTTTCAATGACGTGGCGATGCCGATGTTCAACAACACCATTTTGTGCCCTGGTGTGGGAGCAAGATAGAGTGTGAACAATGCCAAGAGAGGTAAAGAAGGATGCCAAGGGACGGAATTCACCACCCCAATTTGTTTGAATATTTTTTTAACTTTTGTATTCAATTGACGTTCAACCATAGCAATAAAGTTTTTGAAAGTAGAGTAAACATAAGATTTATGAGTTAAGGAAAAGATCCACATATAACGAGAATAATGATCAACACACAACATAAAGTAACAATGTCCATTAAAAGATAACACAGGGTTAGGGCTCCAAACATCACAATAGATTAAATTAAGAAAGTTTAAATGATGAAAAGTAGCATTAGGTACTGATAATTTTATGGATTTGCCTAAATGGCATGCAGTAAAAGAAACAGATGACATGGTTGTAGAAACAGGAAGTGAAAAACTGGAAAGCCCAAAATGGAAAGACGCTAACGTGGATGACCAAGCCTTCAGTGCTAAATAGTGGAGGAAGCCTGAGTAGCAGAGAAGGCCATCTTATGAAGAGACCGAAATTGAGGAAGGCGGAGAGAGTAGAGACCTTGTTCACTAGGTTTGTGAGAAGGTAGTGCGTGTAGACTCATCCTTCACAACAAAAAAGAAAGAATGAAATTCAAAGAATATATTGTTACCGAGACAAATTTTTTGAACAGAAAAAAGATATTTCGTAATTTTAGGAAAATGAAGGATATTAGAGATACAAAAATTTTTGTTTGGAGAGGAGAATTTTGAGGAACCGATGTGTATAATAGGGTGTCCTTACCATTGTCAACATGGAGTGAGTCATTACCGTAGTAGGCCTTCGAATTCTGGGCAGGGAATGGAACCCTTAACATACCCGAAGAGATTGTTGGTAATAAGGAAGGGTTCAAGCATGGGTTTCCAGTAACTATAAATAGTAGGAGATAGGGTAAAGGCAAACTAATGTGAGTTGTGGGATGCTTTCTCCTATAGAGTGATGATTGCGATGGTTGCCATTTAATAGGATGTGAGTTTCGTCTGAGATGAACAGTAAAAGTTTCGCATGAAGTTTCATCTGTTGTCTAGGATAAAAATAACTTTCGTCTGTGACTTTTGTTTGCGAAGGTTGGGAAGAAAGTTGGAAAGTTTCGTCTAGATACTTTCAGGCGAAACTTCTTTTGCAAGAATAAAACTTTCGCCTGATGAACTTTCGTCCCAGGAAAAAAGAAGTTTCGTCCAAATGAAACGCAATGTTTCGATGAGCAACGATAGAGACAATGATGGATAGGTAAAGGACAAAGGCTAAAAGAGTGTTGTTTAGCACCGAAAAACAAAGAAAACGTGGCAGCGATGGTAGCGACAAACATAAGCAAAAATAGGGCCGAGTTGTGCGACGGTTTACACCTAGAAGAAGGCGGTTGTTGTGATAGTTGTTGTGGTAGTAGCAGAAGGTCGATTGTGCGACCTCTGATGATGGCAGGAGCTCCGGCAGCGGCAACAGCAGGGTGGTTTAGCTCTAATACCAAATTGAGCCAAACAATTAGAATGTATTGTAGGTGTGTTTGTATTGATTGTTGATTTCCAAAGTAGGGTTTACAAGAGAGGTTAGATACACAAGGAATTTACATAATATATCCTCTTCTATGTTTAAATACAATATGGTTCAAAAACTCTCTTTATTTCACATTTTATCCACAACAGAATAACTAAAGAAACTATATTTTTAGATTTTGAGGTGTTATAACTTATGGGCGTAACTTACACTGAAATTTCATGCTCTACTACTGAGGATTTATTCTTTAGTCAAGTTTTATTTTAGAAAATAGATAATAATAAAGAATACTTGAATAAAACATTTCTAGAAATAATTGTGTTTCAGAGAGGCAAATTTCTTCCTTACTTTTCTTGAATAATTAGATTACTAAAAGAGCCCTATGCTCATAAGGCTATTCGGTGTACATGCCGCTTCACCAAAGAAGGGGGCATCAATCTCACCGCTTATTGCGATGCTGATTGGCTTGGTTGCCTGATCACTAGAAGGTCTAGAACCGGCTATCTATCACTTTTGGGAGGAGCTCCCATCTCATGGAAATCCAAAAACATTCGGTCGTCTCCCGGTCATCGGCTGAAGCCGAATATCGGGCAATGGCGAATGCGATTAGTGAAATCCTATGGACGAGATGGCTTTTGTCTGAGCTAGGCATACCCCTCAGTGGTCCAACGCATCTGTTTTGAGACAATCAAGAGACCAGTCATATAGCAAACAACCCCGTTTTACATCAACGCACTAAACATGTTGAGATGGATTGTCATTTTGTTCGAGAACGAGTAGAGTCGAAAGAAATACAACCCATGCAGATTGACACGAAAACACAAGTTGCTGACGATCTCACAAAGCCTTTGGGAACACAACGGCTTCATACGCTACTCGACAAGTTAGGCATTCAAGATCTCCATGCTCCAACTTGAGTGAGAGTAAATATGGAAATTATATCTCACGTTTGGAAACTATCTCTCATGTTAATGTGGTCATCCGTTTTTATCTCTTGCCTTGTATACCGACTTCTTTCTCAGCTCAATTGTGGCTCCCTTGTATTTTATATAGGGCTACATATTCATTGTAATATTTAGAACTTTCTGTCAACCGATTGCATTTAATACTATTGTGATTTTCTCAGTTCTTGCGCCCGTGATTTGAATACTGCCTCCTCCCCCCCACTCACGCCCCCGGAGCGGTGTTCCACGCCTATAATCCATACTCACTTATACCCACCACTCTCTCAAGAGTAACACACACTAGGTTCACCTTTGTGCCGTGTGAAGGGAATTTGCCATCTTTAAAATGATGCAACTTTTCCAATTTGTCTAGTCCCTCCAATATGCTATGACTCGTCAATCATTTATACTTGTATTTATTATGTTTTACCCACTAGATTTGACTTTTTTTTTACTTCATAAGGATTTGCACATTCCAAAATAATACCGTTTAGAATAATGTTAAAAAACAATATAATAGAGGCTGTTATAACTACACACCAAATTGTTATAGACACAAACAATACATGTCGTATTGTCGAATACGGCCTGTATTCCTCTTAGTCAAACGACAAAAGATGCAACAACTGACATCAGTCATTCATGTTCTCATACGGGGCGTATTGTACTATACGTCCCGTTTGTGGCGGGTCGTATTGTACCATACTGGTCGTATTCCTCTTGGGACTTCGAGGGGAATACGAGTCATATTGTACCATACGGGTCGTATTTCTCTAGAGACTTCTAGGGGAATATGGGTCATATTGTACCATACTAGTCGTATTCCTTGAGTTTAATAAAAAAAATTCAATTATGTCGCGTAAACATACTTGTTCGGATAGATCTATACGGCTCGTATATAGATTATGCCGCGTAAATTTGAATTTAATGAATCGTATACAGATTATGCCACATAAACGTACTCGTTCTGATGTTCATCCTGATACGGAGCCTGAGGATTGGGCAACTTTTCTAGACTTGCATCCACACCTTCCGTTTCTCCCGTTTCTTTTGTTAGACGACATCTTAATTTACTTAGTGGAACATCGATGCGTTGTAAACGGAATAATTGAACGATTAAATGAATTAACATATAACGGTATATAGTAATATTTGACGAAATCTTACGTCACGTCAAATAACTGGCACGTGTAACGAGGAATAATACACCGTGTCAAATAATTTAAAAAAAATAAAAATTAAAAAGTTATAGAGCATACATGTCATATGGTACAATACGACCCGTATTCATCTAGCTCGTATTGTACCATGTCGTATGGTACAAAAGTTAAAAAGTTATAGAGCATACGAGTCGTATGGTACAATACGACCCGTATTGTACCATACTGGTCGTACGATACAAAAATAAAAAAAGTTATAGAGCATACGAGTCGTATGGTACAATACGACCCGTATGCGACGACAATGATTGTGTCTAAGTAAGACATTCATATGTCCAAATAACCTCCTCCGACATAATAACATATTCATATATTGAATCTTATTTCATCAACTCTCTTCCTTTATTTCTCATTTTACCAACTATACAATAACTAAAGAAACTATATTTTCAGATCTTGAGGTGTTATAACTTATAACTTATGGGCGTAACTTACACTAAAATTTCATGTTCTATTACTGAGGATTTATTCTTTGGTCAAGGTTTTTCTTTTTAGAAAATAGGTAATAATAACGGATATTTAAATAAAACATTTCTAGAAATAATTGTGTTTCAGAAAGGCAAATTTCTTCCTTAATTTCCTTTCCTTTCTTGAATAATTAGATTACTAAAAGAGCCGTATGCTCATAAGGCTATGCGGTGTATATGCCGCTTCACCGCGGCGTTGCTGATGTGAAGGGAGGGTCTGCCAGGGAACACCCCCCCATCTCTCCTTGCCGCTAGAAAGATGATTTGCATGGAGAATTCCACGCTTAAACCACCACCCGTAATACCATCTTTTTGAAGGTTTATTTGATATTTTTGGAGGGAAGCATAGAGTCGAGTATTTTCTTGGTGGAGTGAAGGGAAGTGAAGTATAATGAAGAGTGATGTAACGTAGCATAAAGTGGAGGGAAGTAAGAAGAAAAATACACCCCCTTAGCCCTTTTAAATTTTAGTAAACACAATTCTAGAGAAACACTTAGGACTAGTAGGTTTGTCATTTTTGGGAAGTAAACTAAATTTAGAAACTGACACTCTTTTTCCATGTGGGGTTTTCATTGTTTTTCAAAATGGTTTAAAACTTATTTATTAAAATAGGTGATTTAAAATATATTTATCTAAATGAGTATTTTTTAAAAACTTTCTTTTTTAACTCCTAATTTTATTATTTAAAAACAATTTCTATTTAAAATAATGTTTATTTAAAAGAGTAACGTAAAAAAGTTTTTAATAAATTAAAAAAAAAATTGTTGGATCGTCCCATTTTATAAAATATTTTTTTATGTTTTATAATTCTTTTATAAATGTTTTCTTTGACTTTTTTTAAATGTTTTTTTAGAAATGCAACGTTTTTATTTTTTCATATGCTTTTTTAAAATTGAAAACTTCAATTATATGGTGATTATATACGCTTGATAACAAATCACAATGCACTCTATAGGTTTTGTTGATTTTTTTTAAATCATTTTATCTGAACAAACTAATATTTAACTACTATGACTAAACCATTTTTTACCGAAAATTGATTAAAAAAAACGTTTAAAAAATAGTATATAAACAAACTAATATTTAACAACATACCTTAACTACATTTATGTATATGAACAAAAAAAAAACGTTTTTAATGTTTTTTCTATTGAAAAATGTTAACAGATACCGTTCCTAAAAGAATCAAAAAATCATTTAAAAAATAGTTTGTTTGATCGTTTAAATAATGCATTTTTATTTTCTGTTAGAAAAGGTTTTCCTTATCATATTCTTTAAATTATATAAAGACCTTTTAAAATATATATATATATATATCTTTTAAAAAAATTTAAAAGTAGAAACGTTTATAATATATTTAAAGAAATTAAAAACATATTTATGAAAGACTAAAAACGTTTAAAAGGGTTAAATAAAACGTTTACAAATAACAAAAAAACATTAATTTTTTTTTATAAAAATATGGCGATCCAATAATATGTTTTTTTTATTTTATTAGAAACTTTTCCCTTACTCTTTAAAATAACATTTCTTTAAATATAATCTTTAAAAAATATGATCTTTTTATGCAATAAGATTACGAGTGAGAAATGAAAGTTTTAAATAGTCACCTATTTTGGTAATTATTTTTCAAATCACCCATTTTTGTAAATAAGATTTTTATTCACACTCTTTTGAAAAAAAACTCAAAAAACAAAAAGGATAACAAAATCCTTTTAGTAATCATGCATTTACAAAATCAAATATATATATCCACGAGATAAATAAAAAAAATACAAGGCTATGCTAGTATGCATGAAACTTTTTCACTACAAATTAGAACAGTAACTATAAGATGAGAAACCAGGAAATATATTTTACATATAATTTTATAGTGATTGTTTCTAGTTTCATATGTGCATTGTAAAACTTTCTAGCTAGATTATCCATTTAATATGTTTTATTTAATTAATTTCTTTATTTGACGTGTGTAAGGTAAAATATAACTTAAATCGACCCGTTTATTTAAAATAAACGTGTAAAAATTACCACCGCCAATCAAAAGGTTCACCGGCTACAACGAAGCTGCAATTATGGAATGTACCCGTGAAAAGTAGGGATGTGGGAGATTTTATCATCAAGAACTTACTACTTAAACCGATTTTCAGATGAGATATGCAGCTAATAATAGCTCTCTAATGTACACTTTACCCACAGTGAATTATATCATCATGAAGTTGGCTCAAATCGCGACTCAATTAGCACGTACAGTGGCTTCCCATGCAATCTTAATCGCTCACGGCCCTATAAAATCCAATTTATAAACAAAACAGTTAGATTTTTATCCATATAGAGAATATAATCTTAAATTATTATTGAAAATATATAATTTGGAATAGGTTATTTATACGAGTGTTTGGAAAGGGGATACCTTTAAGTCGGGAACTTCAATGACACAAGCACACTCGACAACCACAGCACCAGCGCGTTCTGGGAAACAACTCGGTTGTTTTCATCAAGATGTGATAATGTGAAAATGGAAATTTATTATTGATATAAAGCTTGGACTTAAAAGGCAAGCCTGAGGCGCAAGGTGCTCAGGAAAACGCATCAGGGGCTTGAGGCGACGCCTTATGTACTCTGGGTCAAAATTAGGGTCTGTACGAATTTTGTCAAAGAGATAGGAAGAAATTATGAAAGTTTACTTGATAAAAATGTTGATATGTAAAACATACGAGAGACAAAACTTCTGGTTGTAAATAAAGCGTATTTTGTTGTACATCCTGTACGTGATGCACGCGCCTTGGCTTTTGGGACCTAAACCCCCTGAGCGCCTTTCACCTTCTTAAACCAAGATATAAAGTTGTAAGAGATACCAAGCAAGTTCATTGCAGCACAAAGGGTGCCACCAGTAGCCACCAAATCATCAATCACAAGTGCTCGCTCTCCCGGTTCAACTGCTCCCACATGCATTTCAAGGCAATCTGTCCCGTATTCCAATACGTATTTTTCTGATATCACTTCACCTGTAGTTCCAATAGTTAAAACACTATATATGCTACGCGCATGTTACACTTAAAAGTTAAGCTGCCCTTATTTTCTTTTCGTTCCTTCACATATAATCATATATCATAAAGCTAGTAAAAAAGATAACAAGAAAATCGACAGAAAAGATGGCAAGTACCAGGCAACTTTTTCGGTTTCCTTAGAGGAACAAACTTTGCTCCAATGGCCAGTGCAATTGCTGGACCAAACATAAAACCCCGAGCCTCGATACCTGCCAATACGCAACCATTCTAACATACCATACCAAAAAGTCCTAGTTTACAACATTAATATTTGCAAGAAGTGATTTTTACAATGTTAACAAACATAAAAAAGAACCCACTTGATCAACAATAATTGATTCCCAGAAAATGACACATAATACAATGATTAACCATAAAGAAAGTGTAAGCAACTCATCCAAACAGTAAGTAATTAACTACTATAATATTAACATTTATAATCCACAATGCAATGAAACTAAACCAAACACAATTAAAAAGAAAATGTCCCCATTTTGAAAAATTAATGATTACTAGAAAGGGTCCTACCCAACAACAACCACCACCATTATCCCACCCCAAATTTGGATCTTGAAAGAGATTGAGCACATGCTTTAGCAAGCAAAGGCCACTTTTAGTCGCTCATACTCATTCATACCAAGTACCGGCCCCCATTGCCCACTATCCATCAACCACCACAACTTAATATTAAATACTCCAAAAACAAAACAAGATTTCATAGTCAAGACAATCTTCTAGTCTTGTACCTCTATGTTAATCCAATATTCGATCTATCAAGAACGAAACAACAATCGAGGTTCAAACAACTAAGCCACGATGTCTTTTGGCATTGTCAAGTAAGATTTTAGTAACATATTTATGTACCATTTTCTACTCAAACACTAGTAAAAGTTGAAACATTTGACTCTATATTTGATAAAAGTCAATAGCATCACTCATTTACATGGATGATAGTGGGAGCATAGTCAACAAAGTTTGAAATTTTGCAAAAAGATTGCAATTTTCCTGTGACATTATAAGATTTATACTTAGTGCAATGGAGTGATGTTCAATACAGAACCAGTTTTTTAAGTTGAAAACTGTCGGTAGAGCGTAACCACTTATAACTATTACTTTAAATGTGATATTATAAAACATATAAGTTAATGAAATGAAGGGATTTTAATCCAGAACAACCGTGTAACCACTTGTACCTATTGTTTTAAAGGTAAAATCACATCTTTTTCTCTCTACAACTACACGTGAAACGTACAAGTGCTTACGCAGTTCTGAAATCAACGCGCACAAGTGCAATATTACAATATTTATTTTTTTGGAGAAAACAATTTAATTAGTTTAAATTATCAAATACCTTTTCAAAAAATTAGAAATAAGGGATTATTATATTTTGCAAAACTCAAAAGTCAAAATTGGACCCTATCTCTAAATAAGTATTTGGGGGAAAGGTGACGATAAATGAGTACTTAGCCAAATTATGATTAAATTTATTAAAACTTTTCAAATTATGATTAAATTTATTACAACTTTCAAATTATGATTAAATTTATTAAAACTAAAAGAAATTAAAATAAAAAATAAAAAATTTACCTGCAACTACCGAAATGTCTTTCTGTTTGTAACGCTCAACGAACAAATCAATTGTGTCTTTGAATGCCTTCGGATCGAGCAACAATGTCGTGATGTCTAGAAACAGTATCCCTGTTATGTAATTTCATTAATGCAAGCTTGATTGTGTGTGTAATTTCACCGACAGTGTGTGTGAGTTTCTTACCTGGTTTGGGGAAGTCGGGGACGACGCGTAGGGTGGACTTGATGCCATTAATACGATCGGCGGAACCGTCGTTTTCGCCGGCCGACATGATTCCGATAGCGATACTAGGTGTTGCGTGTGTGTGTTTTTTAGTGTGTGGGTGAAGTAGCAGTTGAAGAAAATTAAATGACGGAGTTATCGTGGAGGGAAATTGGGAGGGAAAATAGTGTATTTATAGGAGGGGCTTCTGATTACTTTACCTCTTGAGGGTAAGAGTTGTCGCCATGGAAAAGATAAAGGGTTGAATTGAAATTAATGTGTTAGTAAAAAAACTACAGAAATGGTCCTTGTGTTTTAAGAAGTTTAGTTTATATCATACATAAGTTTTGACTAGTGGAAAGTCATTCGGACTCTTTTTGTAAGGGTGCGCTTGGTTCGCGAAATGATTTCGAAAAAATTGAAATTCGTTAAAGAAATTAGAATTTTAAGGAATTTGATTTATTTTTATAAAATTATAAACATTGTAGCCTGAAACACATAGAGCACAACCGTTATGAATAGTATATATGAATAGTAAATAATAAGTAATAAGCCACACATGACACAACTCTGCATGAATAATAAACTTCTTCCATGATGTATATAAGTACAATAAACCTCACATATCATTTTATGCATGTAATATAACTATCATGTTGATGCAACGTTTGCTAGAATGCTGATGATTGATGAAACATTGATTTGAATGTCCTGATGGCAAAGAATGTTGTTTGTCTCATCATCGGGATAAGTATCGTGACTTGAATCCAACATAAAAGTTAGCGTTTTTGGGATGAGTGAATAGGGATCAGAGAGTGTTAAAGAGAGTTTAACGTGAATAGTGAATACTTGCGAGCTATGAGAGGGGTAATTATTGGTGATGGTTAACATTAATGCAACTTATGGTAGATGTGTTACTCATACAAGGAATGTCTTTCTCGTGAGAGACGAGTTGTTTTAAACAATACAAGATATAATTGTTATGACATATCTAGGCATACGACTTTGCTCATGCTGTCACACGACATTTAACAATCTTGATTGGGACTGATATAGTCATTTCTACTGTTTAGATCTATTTATGGTGGCCATTTTCCTTGTGCGTGAATGATACTAATATCTGATAATTAAGAATGAGCCCCATATGTTAGTTGCTATGGTCTGTATCTCGCCTGATTTTGAAGATGTGAATTATCGACTGGTTATTTGAGGATCATCTAGATGCGTGGCAATTGCCTAGATGCGTTTTGACGTGTTCAAATGTTGGTAAAACACTCGTCTAGTTCATCTTACGAGTATTAGTTATGACTTTCAGGCTTGTAGCTCGTATTATGTGTACTTGTGTCATTATATCCCTAGACTTGTTTGAGTAGATAAAGCATGGCCAAGTTGGACTTATACGAACCATAACTATAACAAACAATTAGATATTTTGAATGAAATTCCGATGTCCAGTGGGTAATTGGTGTGACGAGAATCATCACATCAACCTACTACGAGTCAGCCGTAACCACGTGTCATTTCAAGACTAGATCATTTTTTAAATTTCAAATACGGTGAATCGTTAAAGAGGATGATGGGACTCCAAACGTCTTGGCACCACCTTTCTTTGTCTGGCACGCAGTTGACGCACAAGTGTTGATTCCTTTTGAAGTAGCTTCACTTTGCTCTTTGTTGAAGGACGATTGAATCTGCACCCCCTTCCTTCTTTCTTCATAGGCATACTTGGTCAACATGTACCATACATGTAATTGTAATTCTGTCGGCCGAGGGCTGGTGATAACTCTATGACTCTAGAGCTCGAATTTTAGCTGTTGATTTTCCATTATTGACACTAGGAATATTTTTACTATAGGTTGTGATGTTTGCCATGGCGTTATTAGGAAAAATGAAGTGGCAAGATCAATTTTGTTGGCTTTAGAACACATGGTTTCACGAATATCATCAAATATTGATGCAATGTTTGGACACAATAATGATGATTGATGAAACTTTATAACCAAAATTTGGCGTAAGAGGAAGTATTTTTGGGTGAGTAAACAAAGTGCATATAATATATACAACGTTAATATCAATATTGAATGTTTATCTGCAAGGTGGTAGAGGGGCGTTTATAAGCGATGGGTGATATTAATAACATTTACTATAGATAAGTCATCCGGATGAAGATATCCTAGTCATGTAAATCGGGTTACTGTAACAAGTATGAGATGTAACCGTTATGCCACATTATTTGAACGACTTTGTTCGTGTGTCATATAGCATTTGGTAACATCAGTTGGCACCACTAGAATTGTCTTGTACTTTGCCAGCAATTATTTATGATGGTGATAGGTCCTTATGTTTATTCGAATACTCTTAATATTCGATTGGTATGAATAAGCTCTGTAGGTCGTTTTTTTTTTGGTCTCTTAGTTCGTCTAGGCCCGAAGATCTGAACTAGTGACAAGTTTGAGGATCATCCGAACGTGTCTTGACTTGGCCGAACATAGATATAAGTTCTGGACTCTTACGGTTATGTTATTATATCAATAACCCTAATTTCTCTCAGAAAAATATGGGTGAATATATGCTAGAAGAAAATCAATTCTTACATTATGTAATTGGTTTAAGCATAAGTTACACAAATCTATACAATAATCACGGATAGTTTTATCTATAATCAATACATATGATGAACTGATGAATACTAAAAACAAAAATAATTGTATTTTCCCTTGTTTTATACTAACACCAGCCCATTTTCTTCTAGAAAATCTTTACCAATATACCTTTAAGATTCGCTAGTGCTAAAATGCATCTACTAAATGCTAGATTCTTCTTTTCTATATGATGTTGATAATTGTTTATATCTAAACAACGCAAAATTGATACATTTATTATTATAATAATAAACATCGGTTAGTAAATACAAATTTTTTTATTATATATTCTTTAAAAATATAATTAAAAATACAAGCATGAAGTTTCAAAATCAATATAACAAGAGGGTTTTCAAACACGCGTTGCGCCGGGAATTTCGCAACAATTCTAAATATCAAAACGCGTATAATAGACCGATCGGTAAACCTAAAATTAGTTAAAAGGGAGCAAAATTTTTAAAAAAGTTGATAAATAATTAACAAAAAAATTTAAAGCTTTAAAAAATAAATCTGTTACAAAAAAAGCATAAAACTATTTAAATGAAGAACACGTTTAAAAAAAAATTAAGCTGGAAAATGAAAAGGAAAAAATTAAACATAATTGAGGGGGCTGTGTAGGTTCGAACTTGTGTCACACAAGAAGGGGTGAGGTGCGCGCCAACAACAACTAACCAACTCCACCAAAAGCAATTTTTGCTTTTTTATTAGAGTAAATTACTGTTTGAGTCCCTGACGTTTGACCATTTTAACTATTTGAGTCCTTTATGTTTAAATCCGTCTCTTTTAACCCTGACGTTTCATTTTTGCATCTGTTTGTGTCCAAATGGCTAACGTCGTTAGATTTAACAGTTAACCTTTTCTAAAAGGACCAAAGTACCGTTAGGGACTCAAATGGTTAAAACGTTATATATACTAACCTACAAATTGATGACAATCGTTGGAGATGTAGATCGGTGGTCGGAACATCTCCACCTGGTCGGAGACGATGGTCGGAACAATCATCGGAGATGCAGGTTATCGTTTCTCAGATGGTCGGAATATCTCCACCTGCCGGAGAAGATGGCCGGTTTTTTTGTGGTGCTCTTGACCAGGACCTGCAATTAGTTGACGAACCTACCGGTTCGGACAAACATTCAAAGCGTATTGACATTGCCGATCAGACTAGCAAGATAGCTTAACTGTTCCAGGCTACTGATGCATCTCACATTGTCAGTTTTCTGTTTGAATTTTGACTTTTGATGTCTCGAATCGTTGTTAGGGTTAAGTCTCTACACACATTTTGTAGAATTAACTACACATTGCTACTAATTAAAAGCTAATCTTAGCATGCAGATAAGGATTTGATTTTAATATCAAGAGTAAATTACTACTTGGTGGTGGTGGTGGTGGTGGGTGGTGGTGGAGAAGAGAGAGAGTAGACTATATAAAGTTTTTAACCATTTGAGTCCCTGAGGGTATTTTGATCATTTCAGAAAAAAGTTAACTGTTAAATCTAACAACGTTAGCCATTTGAAATCAAACAAAAGCAAAAATGAAACGTCAGGGTTAAAAGATATAAATTTAAACATAAGTGACTCAAATAGTTAAAATAATCAAACGTCAGGGACTCAAATAGTAATTTACTCAAATAATTATCTTCATCAAGGAAACCACTTTTTCCTAAAGAAAAAAAAAAACTATCAATCATACGGTGACATATGGTAAGATGGTCCAATAGAGAACTATTCCTATCAGTTCTCATGGTTATAATAGTAATAATTACTTTAAAAACTGTGTTTTTCTAAATACATATTTAGGTGTTTGATATTGAAATTTGTACAGTAACTACTTATAATTCGTTTTCATGTTGCGTTGGGAATAAATTTATAGATTGAAAATCTATCATTTTTGTCTCTATATTAAAAAGTACAACTCTCCCTTTTCTTTTTTTATTCCTAAAATAAATTTGTCTAGAAATTTTGTAACTCCACACATCACGTGTATATAACGGTGCAGAACACTACATATTATGAGAATACAAAAAAAAATGAATCATTCATTTTGTCAAACTTAAAAGTTAAAAATGCAATATTTATTCGTTTCTTATGAAATTTCATTCGTATATATAACCTACATATGTGTAAGTTACGTGTAAGTATATAATTAAAAATTTAAAACATATGAAAAATTAGTTGATGCTTTTTTTATGTACATAAATAAACACATTTGTATGTAAGAATTATAAATTTGTTAAAATATCAACCATTGATAAAAAAATGTAACAGATTTATAATTTTTTTTAAAAATAAACATCTTTTATGCATTTCAATTTAATTCCAAACAAACATTCGAAGGATGTAGTTTTTAGACAAGTTCATGTTTTCATAATTAACTAGTTTTAACCTCATGTGTTACACGGGGTGAAACATTAAGATTATAATGATAAATATTTTAGCATCTCTTTTTATACAAATTTGATATTGTATTGGTAATTTTTCCATTTTATTAAATGTTAAGATTATATGGATGAGAGTAATCAAAATATCAAAAAAAATACAAGAAAACATATGAAAATACAATTCATAAGTGATGTACTTTTTACAATACATTAAATTACATGTCAAATAAAACCTTACAATGATGATTTACAAATTTGAAAATACTTCATTGTATACAACATTTGACGTGGTATTGGTAGCTTTTTAATGTTTAACACCCACTAAATGCAACAAAGAATAAAGTTTCTTTTCCTCAATGAATGAAAACACAAAATAGCCAAACCCGTTCTAAAAAAAGGTCACAAACGGTGCGAACCTGATTGAAGTCAGTAGGTAGTCAAAGAAATCGAAGATAATCAAATTCGTCAACGATTTCTTTGCATAGGTTGTTTCTCAATTTTATTAGTTTTTGAAACTCTCAACTTTTTTTATAGAAACTTTAACCCTGATTTTGTAATATATTTACAAATATTTAACTTGTAATTAAATTTATGTATCAAAATTAAATTAATTATTTTTAAAGCTCGCCTATAATACGAAAATCTCGCTAAATTTTAATATTTAATCTCTCATTTAAAATAAAATAAAAAATACAAATAAACTTTAAATTTCAAAAACATATCATGTTTTAAATTCAAATTTTAAAACTCCAAAATTTAAAAATCTAACTTCTTAATATATCACCACAATTTAAATTTAAAAATCTAAAATTAAATATGAAAAAAGTTAAAATTAATAAATTTGAATTGAAACCAAACATATTTTTTTGAAAAAAAAATCTCGTCATTTAAATAAAAATTAAAGTTTAAAATATAATAAACTTTTAAAAATAAATATTTATAAATTTCTTAATTTTAATTAAAAAGTAACTTTTAAAATTTACAAATCAAAATAAAAAAATTATTTATAAATATCAAACTTAATTAATAAACTACAAATTAAGTATTTTCAAATTTTTTATGTAAAATTCAAAAATCTTGCTTTTTTAATAATAAAGTTTTAAAAAACAATTGAGTCAATGGTATTAATGGTGAATTGATTTTGTAAAATGTTTATTTATATAATTTTTCAAAAAAATTAAGCTAAATATAGAAATATTGAATAGTTAATATAAATGTGGTTTTGGAAAGAAAATGGGTGTGAGGATAAATATGGTGTTGACAAGTGACACAATATTTAGTATTTTATTAGAATAGAGATATCTTTATTTTAATGTAACATGAAAAGACCATGAGAAATTGGTTGGAATTAATGTTAGATCAATAGATCATATTTAAATAAGTTTTTTTAACGGCAACAGCTAGATATTCTATGATAATTGGGTTTCCCTGTGGCAACACCTAGAACATTCAGGACAGCCCACCACAGGAGGAACCCCCAACTAGGTAAACCCCCTGACCTGGCCACAGACCCCATTTTTTGCTGTTTCCAGGATTCGAACCCAAGACCTTCACTATGGGAAGTATTAGGGCTATCATTACACCAAATGACCAACGGTTCATATTTAAATAAGTAATGTGAATTATAATGCAGAAGATACGTTAACAAAATGTCAATCTTGATTGTCAAAGAAAATAGGTAATTATAGAATACGGGTTGCTAATTAGATTTCATGGATAACATCATGCCCATCTCTATCTTCATTATCATTTGTTGCTTTCATATCTAAATAAAAATATTCGGTGGGCTAACTTATACATACCCTTTTGTCATTTTTCATCAATATTCATAAAATAATCATCTTTCAATTAAATTTAATGATAGTGAACGCTAGAAAGGATCCATGTTTAATTCACAAGTGGTGTTCATATATGGTCATCTTCGGGGAAAAGTGAATATCGTGCTGTCACACATCTAAACTTAGATGCAAAACCTAATTTTGATTAAAAAACCTCAAAAATTAAAACTAAATCATAGTTTTTTACGTCTTCTATTTTTCTCCATGATTTATGCTTCTTTTTTTCCTTATTTTTTCCAATGAATCACAAATACCTTTCACGCTCCTATTTAATTCACTGTGGTGTTTTTTGTTCATGACAATAGTCTACTGTGATACTTTTTTGCTTATTTTTTTTCCTCTGTGATTCATGTAACTCGGACTAATGGATTGAGAAATAAAAATTAAATAGATTAAGATGAACGGAGATATTTGGTGGAACTTTAAGATTTAGATACAAACAAAAAGCAAATTAAGCGGGTGAAATATTCTCCCCCTTAATTTTAAAACATTAATAACTTTTTCATATGTTATCATTTTTAAAAAAGAAATACACCATAAAAGCGAGCATTTTTTATCTTTAAATAAAGTACAATATTGCTATATTAAAGATAAACTTTTTTAACGTGTCGAATTTATTCGATACTATATATATGTAGTATGATCATACTACATATATGCAGTATCATCATATGATCATAATACATATATGCAATATCATCATACTACATATATGCAATATCATCATACTACATATATGCAATATCATCATATTGCATATACAGCATATATGTACTATCATCGTGCAGTACAATGATACTACATATATGTAGTATCGAAAAAGTCTAACACGTTAATTTTCTGTTTTTTTATATATCAATATTTGTAAGGCCTCAAACCCGGGAGGCCTCACTCGCTGGATTTACTCATAAACGAACAGTTCTTAAACTTGAATATCAAATAACGTAGCGGAAAATTTCATTCAAACATAACGTGAAACATGTTCAACATTCTAAGTCATTAATATTGTCTTAACATAACCATAAACATAAAAGTATACGTAACGGGATGCAAGTCTTCATAATCAGTCGGGTAACTCTTCTCGCTTGCCAAGCATCACCATCCAATATCAATACATGTCATTAACCTGAATGTGCATACTAAAAGTCAGCTACGCTGGTGAGTTCTAGCTTTACATAAAACCTTAACTTAAAACATTTACCAAAAACATAACATTCACCATTATTAATAAAAGCGTACGTAAAACATGCAATAACATAACATTAAACATAAGTCAACAATAAACCGAATCTACGTCTTTTCGTAACCGTCAAATCCTAATTACAGCACGACGCTTCATGGAGCACACATACCTACCCATAAACCATTCGTAACCATCAATTCCCTTCAAGCACGGCGTCCCAAAGGATAGCGCGTACCACACCTTAAGCAATGTTCCCTTGTAGAGAGCAGTACCTCATTAGGGATCCCGATAATCCCCATGGTAACCGTCATCACCCCTTTATCCACCCAGTTGTACAACCGTTGGCCCGCCACAAAGGCCTCTATAAGGGTATGGCCCGTACATACATAGGTACCTTGATTCCCGTAGGAATCCATGACAGATTCGTTCATTTTGTGACTTTCATAAAAATATGTACTTCATTTTAGTTTAAACATTCGCACGTTTTATTAAATGACATTTCACTCGTAAACATTCCGTAAACGTCATTTGGCAAAACATTTCATAAACACATTTGAACTTCCCTTTCGTAAAACATCATTTTGTAAAACATCATTTTGTAAGTATGCACACCAGCCCAAAAACGTAATTCAAAACATTAAAAGTAGGGCTCTAGAACTCACCTGATCAGCTAGCTCAAGCATACTATCTCCACTCAACTGATAAAACTCGAAATCTGAATCGATAGTCAAACGTGTTAGTTCTAAACTCATTCTGATCAAAGATAAACTAAGACTAGTTTTACTCTAACATCCCTAGCGAAACTGTACTCTTGTTCATTTGTTGACTTCCAGCAAAACTGCGCTAAGTCACTAGCCAGTTTCTCCGGTCATACCCTAGCAAAACTATTAAGTTCGCTTGCTTTACCTGTAGAGAAACTATTAAGTTCGCTTTCTTTGCTCTTCAGCGAAACTGTTAAGTTCGCTACATAGATTCTAGGCGAAACTAGGTTGATAATTGAATTATTCGTTTTTGCGTTATAGCCTCTCGTTATTAACGCGCAAACGATTCCTATCAAACCTTACTTCTTAAATCCCCGTCTAACACAATCATTCCCAAACCGTATTGAGGACGTCTAAGCTGTAAAAATATATTTCTTTAATTTAATGAAAATCGGACAGAGTTCCGTTTGTTTTTGTCTAAAACCTGACAAATCGAATTGTCTAATTACCATCACCAATTCATAACTAATAATCCATATCATTCGAGCTTTAGCAACGAGCATTGATAACAATGTAACCAAAACGTTTAACGAGCGATAATTATTAAAGATACATAATTATATGTCATTAGTTGTTTGTCAAAAGAGATCTCTACACGTCCTCCTCAAATACGGTATTTTTAATCCGAGCCAATAATAATAATTAACATTCTACGGGTTATAAGGAATGTACCTTCCTGAACACGGCGTCTAGAATACGAACCCGTATCATACCCGTAACTTGACCGTACGAACTCCAAATAGGGTGATTCGAAGGTCCACGAACTCGTCTCGACACGTCGGTCTTAACTAAAGGGAATTCCCTGTCGTCAATCCTCGTCGTATTCTCATCGTTCTCATGTCGTGAAACCTTTATCAACCTTGTCATCGTCGAATTATCATGAACCACCATGAATCACCATAACCACCAACTGCCACCACATCCATCCCGTAGAACCAACACCATCGTCATCCTTACACGAATCACCACCATGTCCGTCGTGAAGCTCACCACAAGGCCACATGACGTGAAACACAACCACCATTACTACTACCATGAAACCCGCACAGTCACCATCATCATCCTATTCATCGTCAACCTGTTTATTTGCTGTCTCTAGGCTCACCGAATCCTCATGGAGCTCCAAAACATAGGATGGTGTGAGCACCACCGTGACCCGCCACCGTACAAGCTATGTTTCAGGTGACTGGGATGAGCCTCCACTCCCATCGCTGACCTCGTCGTTGTAATCCCCAGGAAATTCCGACCTTTATTTTTAACTATTCCGGCAAATTGTAATTTCATTATTTTATGATTCGCATTTATAAAAGTATTCTATTTATTCATTATAATTCATGAGTGTGCATACATACTTATATTATTGTTATGAAATAAATATATATACCTTGTTATAATAACCAAATCTAAACTTACAAGCTTTGATTATGAATTGATATCCTTTATGTTTCTACTTATAAATATATATGTAACTATATATATACACATGATAAATAAACCATTTAAACAATTTATTATGAAAATATAACATTGTTAATTAACATTACTAGTGTTTTAAATTACTAAAGATAAATAAAACAAATAAATATATAATTACATTTATGATGAAATGGAATCATAAACATAAAATTTATGAGCATTTAAGTTAGTATATGTTATGAAATTAAAAACTATTATTCATCTTTTGCAATCTAGTCCTTACAAAAAATTAAATTTCATAAATAAGCCCCTGATCCTACCCTATAATAAGAGCCCTTATTCTCATGTATTATTCGCACCTCAAGATCCTCTAGGGTTCTCTAGCTACTAAAGGTCTTCTTTCTCATCTTTTGGAAGATTCTAGCTTAAATCCTTCCATTCTAGGTAAATTCTTCTTATGTTCTTGCTTGTTTATTCTTTTCCTTTCAATAATCCCTTATAACTAGCTAGATCTATGATCCCTAACATGTTTATGTTATAATCATAGACCTATCCAAGATCAAAAGCCCTATTTTAATTAAACTTGTTCAAAACTTTTATTTAAAAACTTGGTTTGATCTTTCTTGTTCCTTTCAATTTCAAAAATCATGTTTTTACTAAAACTCCTTATTTTTAAATTAAATTATTTAATATTTAATTTCTATCTTTACTAAACTCATATTTCCACTTTAGCCCATATACTTTCCAAACACACCCTAAATTTGGTTAAGTATGCAAATAGAATAAATTTCAAATCAGTATGTAGTTATCCGGTAAATATTAAAGTTTCGGCTAGGAAAAGACGGGGTTCTGATTCAGCCAACTCTTTCCTGGAAACTTTTTTGTTGGAGGTACTACTCTAGAATGATAACCATTCTAGTGTACAACAACCACTTTCAACTAATTATGATTATGATTAATTAAACCCTTTTAAAGCCTATAAATAATTATTTGGTAAAAATAATTATTTAAAACACTTTTAAATTTATAAATACCCAAATGATTATTTTAAATAATACAAAGTTCAATAAGTGCTAATTAAAACCTATTTATTCCTTAATAAATTTATTTAAAATGAATTCATTTAAATGATTATGTAACCATTTTTGCAATTATTACTAGATTAATCAACAAAATTTAATGCTCGGGTTTGGTCTTCCAAAAAGTTTGATTTCATCATGATTTTAGCTGATTTTTGCTCTATTCATCTTTGGGATACCGAATAACCTGCATTTGTGAAATATTAACATTTTAAGTATTAATTGCAAGGTTATTAATCAATTAGTACCATAATATGGGGATTATTATGCATGCAAAACAAGTATAATTTAGGGCATATCATAATACCCTACACTTAAACTTTGATTGTCCTCAAGCAAACTCATGCATGATCATACCCATAACTAAAAACTTTACAAGGGAAATGGAACTCCAAGTATTTTGGAAACTCCGGGATAACTCTTGAGTTGCTTATTCTATTTTTGTATTTTTCTATTATGGAATCCATGACAAGCCTACAAGAACTTCAACTATGCATAAACTTTCACTTCTCACAATGTTCACTCAACTCTAGGGTTATATATGTATGGATAATGTAATTTAAGTGGAACACTCAAGTTTGAATCGAATTATGCAATGGTCATAAGCTTGTGTGCAAATCAAGTCTCCACCAATTAACTAAGTAGTATACATGAATCAAGAGTACTTTTAAAAGGGTTTTAATGTGGCTAAAATAAAAATAAAGGGTGAAAATGAAAATATTTTTGGATTTTTAGAGATTTAAAAGGTTTGAAGGGCTGCAGCTATCGTGAAACACACAGCTACGGCTTCATGGCTTAAAATGGAAAATACTAGCAGGTCCCTTTACATTACTCGGATCATGAGGGTATAACTAATCCGAGGGCTCGTTTATGGTCAGATTGCCAAGACCAAGATCTTTCATCAGTGCCAACTCTTTCCTTACCGCGTAGTATACATTACTGCCTCTTTGTATGGATCCTTCGGCTTGTGGCATAACAGCTCCTACTCTGATCAGCTGCGTATACTCACTTTGGGAAAATGTTTGGTTCTTGCTACATTTTCCATCGTGGCTCCAGTTGCCACACTTCACATATTTTTCGTATCTTTTGGCTCTTCTTTTGGCGGCACTTTTTAACAAGCCACGGAATGGTGGTAATTGTTCTTGCTTGCGCCACCGTTTTCTTACATCACTAGTTGCTTTTGAAATCTTCTCTTGGAGTTCGGATGGTAATTCAGGCTTTGCGAAATGAATACATGAAAGCAAATTGAAATCAAAAGAATGCATATCCAGCTCTTTAAGGTCTAACCGGTAAAAGACCAACTTCTTTCTTTTCCTTTTCTCCTTTTTTTTGGATTAAGACAATTTATTCAACAATTCTTTTTCCTCAATTTTCTTGAAATAATATTTCCATGAATTTCTTGTAGATAGTTCGGCTGTTTCTTCCTAATACATCCACCTTCTTGTATATTCCAATTCCAATTCCTTTGAGTAAAACATATTCTTTCCGAAGTTGCCTCAATGGTGATAAACTTGAAATAACGATATAGGATAATTTTTCCATTTTGAAGATAGTTAGCCAATAACCGGTGTTTACGAAAAGCTGGTTGGGTGATAATTGTAGGTAGTAGAAAAGAAAAGGCTAAGGCTCAAAGGGCTATCTAAGCGGATTATATTTTTAGGATTTTTGGATTTAAGGATAAGGGTAATAAAGTCCTAGGTGCCTCAATCACTTTCATACTTCTACTAGTTTATGGTTTTGACATGTATAAGTCACACAAGTTCTAATTATGCATAAAATTCAATCGAAAAACACTCAGTAATGCCAAACGCAAGAGCATGCGAATAATTATATTGCGCCAAAAACTTGATGCTGTGTAATATGCTTGTTTTTCCTCACATGAAAACGGATGGGATAGGGTTTAGCGAATCGTTATGCATAATATTCATTTATTTCTACTTGCCATGTATTCATTTTATTTAATTAGGTGCGAACTCAAAGAGGTTTTAAATTTTAGGGTTTAAAATTTTGAAAATTTTCTGGGTTTTACAAAAGTTAGGTTTTTGTAACGTTTTAGTCAAATGGGTAGAAACTCACAAGTTAAAATTTTACTTTTTTGAGGTTACAATTAGTCATGAATCTCTAATTCCCCACCCCACACTTAAAACTGTGCATTGCCCTCAATGTACAAATGCATGTAATGAAATGCTATGTAGGAATTTAAATGCATGAAGTTTTAAGGGAAAAGAAACTGGTACTCCCCCGGTCAATTCGGTGTATAACCTAAGGCCAAAACTTATTTTTGCTGTCAGGTTGAGCCTATCAGCTGCTTGTCAACAAGTTGCTTCAAAGACTTCATTGAATTTCAAAGAAAGTTGATGTGGTTTTCGATTACTCAGGTTGTAGAGATGGAATATGATTCCTCAAATGAGTAGCGGAGCTATCTGGTGATGTTATTCTACCTGACACATAAAGGAAAACATAAAAACAGATAAGGAAAATAAAGGGTAGTAGTTAAGCTACTAAGGTCCTAGTATCGAGAAGGCATACCTGGGGGCTGAAGTAAAGGAAACTTTAAATTTGGAAAAACCAAACTTGAGATCCATGCTTTTTGTCGTATGCACCAACTTCTCAATTTATTCATGATCATCGGGTTGCATCCCGGAAGCACCACATTTATTTAAGGGTCGTTGGCCAGACCCATACGTGTTTCGTTAATTTCCAATTTAGTGCAAGTGGTGGAATAATGTGTCAAACGGGTGGCTTGTAATATGGAGAGGTTCATCCAACCCATTTGATAACCATGCGTACAATGATAATAAGTTGATCCAGGAATTAGTGAAGTCCATCATGAACCAGCTAGATAGAGAAAAACAGGGTAAAAAGTGTTCAAACTTAGAACGGTCATAACTTGAGCTACGTTTGGAGTTAGAGGGCCCCGACCAGGGGACGGAAAGGTTTCGATGAGCCGGATCATGTGGCAAACTGTCGTAGGTGGTTTGTCCCGCTGGTCTGAGAAAAATTCACCCATTAAGGGAACCAATTTCATAAATTAAAGATTTTCCCCAATTTTCTAATTTTTATACCTTCAAATTTTTAATGCTAAAACGGGTGAATCATTGATTTATATATTGTCAAACTCTATTTATAGTTTTAATTTTAGTTTAGATGGATCAATTTAAAATTTTGAAAATTTTTGTAAACCTGCCAAATTTAGAATGCTCTATAGAAGAGCAACTAAAGAAAATAGTGTAATTAAATCACGCCACCATCATTTGAAATTTCCTAGACCAAAACTTCAAGAAACCCATGTAGTGAAGGAGACGGTCACCCCGGTATGATAAATTTTTCACGTAATTCTCATTAGATGAATGTTGTTTCCTCCATGAGAAGTGGTCTTTAGAGTGATGTGTCTTATCCTATGGCATATGTGATTCATGGAATGATTCACTAATATGCTTGGTCACAGGCCAACTATTACTGTTGTAAGGAAGAGGTGCCACCATTGTCATTTGTTTGTTGGTGATTACATCCTCCTGTGCTTCCATATTTAGGACTTTCACTGTTTCTTCTTTAGATATTCGCTCTTCTGGCTCCTTTGATTGTTTAGCTTCCAGCTTCTCAAGAAATTCAAGAAGTGATTGTAAAGTCGCAGTAACCTTTTCCTCTGAATCATCCGTTCTCACTTCCGATTGATCCATGCTTGTGAAGATGGAAAGTTCTTGCTCCTTAAAATCACTTGACCTTACTTTAGATGTTGGAACTATGACTTCTGATTCTTGGACTTTGAAGGAATCATCTTGTTGTTCAGTTAGAAAGCTTTTTAGGAGTTGGACCTTAATTTCTTTCAAATGACGAAACACTTGTTGTTCAGTTGGAGAGCTATTTATAAGTTGAACCTTAATTTCTTCCAAATGATGAAACAGATTTCCTAGGGTCCATGAGTCAGAATCTAGAGCTGAGTGTTGAATTTCTTAGGGCGGTGTGGTTTCCTCATATGGTTGCCAGTAGGGTTGGTGGAAATCTATGGAATACCCTTGATAGTGATAACAATCATGAGTGTACTGGGGTTCCCCACATATCTCACACCAAACCTCCGAAAAGTGGTACTCATAGTTGTTTTGGTATCCTCCATAACAACTCTCGTAGTTGTCATCCATGAAAGTTGCTGTAAAGAAAAATCAAAACAAACCATAAAAATGTTATGGTTAAAAAGGATAATCCGTTAACTCGAATTTTTTCTTGAAATCACCGTGTCCCCGGCAACGGCGCCAAAAACTTGACGTGTCGTGTGATAAGTAAATTAAAATATATATATATTTGTTTTAGAAATGGTTTCACGAGATCAGGTTTTAAATCTATAAAATGATAAATACTCAAACTAAAAACACACATAATAGGCAAGTGTACCTATCGCAGCGCAATATAGTTTAGGTAAGAATCAAGTATCGAACCAACGGACACGGTCGAATTCCAATACTCAACTTTTGTTAACGTTTAGCCGGTTTAATTAATGTGTGAGTTTTGTGGGATTGTGGAATAGAAAAGTAAATGACAGAAAAGTAAATGGCGGTAAAGTAAATAGCAGAAAAGTAAAAACGTGCATGAAGTGTGTAACGGAAATGTAACGAACCGAATAGTAAATAACAGGAAAGTAAATATGTTGGAAATGATCAGGTTACGAATAGTATTGCTCTGGGTTTCGAATCCGCTTGGTACGTGATAATGTTAAGTTGACTAATCCAGTGGTATGACTACTACAAATGTGTGACCCGGGTCACCGCTAGAGCCTTGTCCTCATGACATTTGATTTGCAAATTTAAAAGTTTTAACAAGTGGTAGTGCCTCCCGTTAAGGACAACAATTACTCTCAACCCTTCGAATGGTCATCTCCGGGTTGGTTTAAGACATCGAACGTAAAATGCTTTGTATTAGAGTTAAATAGGTGATTATATTTTGCTCACCAGGAGGCGGTGTAACAATGGGACCAAGTATAAAGACGTACCATTCCCAACACGAGTTCACCAATTCTTGGTCGCATAATAAGTTCGTATAAAGACATACGACCTTACTAGTGTTGACCAAGCCTTGGCTTATCAATCTCTGCTTGTATAAAGACGTACATGTTTCAAAAGAAGTTTGATTAAAAAGGTTTTACGATCTTACGCTTTAAAACCTAGAATAATCACAAATATAAAGACGGATTTAGAAAATAATAAAAGCCCACCAAAATGGTGGTTTTAAGGACGAATAGTTAAAGACATAAACACATCACTTGGATTAATACGTTAAATATTAACATGCACCAAACTTCATCTTCACCCTAGCAATACAAAGAGTTTAGCCACGAATGGCCATACTAACTATCATAATGCTGGGTTTCGTAGGCTCCCCTATTGCGGAACAAGGAGGAAGAGCCCCTCCACTCACTACTCTCTAATCTAACTATGAAATACCCTCTTAAATGAGGTCTGGATGGTTGTTGTAAGGTGTGGATGGGTGTGTATAATGAAGAACTCATACCATCTATTTATAGGCATCAAAATGAGCAATGCACGACCATGCATTGGGTTGCACGGGCGTTCAAACACCTCGGGAATCAAACATGGTACAAAGGACAATGTACCGGAGCCTAGGGAGGCTGGACAGGGAATGCACGACCGTGCATGGCATTGCACGGCCGTGCAATGCCCTGCCAGCTCCCCAACTTCGTCTTTTAGTTGCTGGTTGACTTGTGTTGACCAATTTTGACTTCTTGGGGGTCAATGCTCGGGTTTGGTCTTCCAAAAGCTTGATTTCTTCATGATTTTAGTTGATTTTTGCTCTATTCATCTTTGGGATACCGAATAACCTGTATTTGTGAAATATTAACGTTTTAAGTATCAATTACAAGGTTATTAATCAATTAGTACCATAATATGGGGATTATTATGCATGCAAAACATGTATAATTTAGGGCATATTAGTTACTTAAAACTGTCAAACTCAATTTTAAGTTTCGCTCCTCCTCATCTTGCCCTTGGCTCGTACTTGCTGACATCATTCACCTTTGTAAGGTACACCATCTTTGACATCGTTACTATCACCAATTGGTGTTCATAAATCTCCTTAATTCATTACTCGGGTGACTAGTCTCTCGTAGTCATAGTTGAGTAATTGGATCAACTCTGATACGTAAGCATTAATTAACATCATAAGATTCGCTATCATGCACGCGTACCTGTAAATTCACAATTACGCGGATCCAAACGTAATTGCCAATTTACCTTACTCGAGCATTCTAGTTCCTCTTCTAACATTTTAAAACACTTGTGTCTCTTTAAAGTTGAGATTCTGTCTCGGTATTCTTCTTCCTTGACCAAGCATCAAATTTCCAAGCATGACCCTTAACCGTCCATTACTGACATGTTAAGTCAATTATCATCCATGCATCTTGCTCCACTTGCAGCTAAAAAGTCCCTTCTCGTACCTCCTTGAAAAACTTTGCATGATATAGTGAACTTCTAACTCGTGAGTCATCAACCGTACCTCTTCGACACATCTTACCACTCCCGCACTAAGTCCACACAAAAGATGACCACTCGGAACACACTCGTAAGGTAAATGCTTAATAACATTAGCTACGTGTTATTAATTATTACTGCACGCCTGTGCTCTAGCCGTCTTCTATCATGTGTTCTTTGCGTATCTATTCGCTTCTTCTTATACCTCCGTACTTGTGACCACTTTGATCGCGCACGATATACTACAACTATGCCTAAACCTCATCATCTAAGTTAAAGGCATTCTACATGCTACTCGAAGCAGATACTGCTAGTCTTGAGCAACCCGTACCGGCCTCCCTCACTTGGTCTCATTCACAGTTTATGTTCAGACACTATGAGTGTCCAAACCTCTCAAACTATTGCTCTGATACCAACTTGTAAGTCCCCAAACTCGGGAGGCCTCACTTGCTGGATTTACTCATAAACGAACAGTTCTTAAACTCGAATATCAAATAACGCAGCGGAAAACTTCTTTCAAACATAACGTAAAACATGTTCATTAATCTTGTCTTAACATAACCGTAAACATAAACGTATACATAACGGGATGTTAGTCTTCGTAATCAGTCGGGTAACTCTTCTCACTTTCCAAGCATCACCATCCAATATCCATACTTGTCCTTAACCTGAATGTGCATACGAAAACTCAGCTACGCTGGTGAGTTCTAGCCTTACATAACACTTTAACTTAAAACATTTTCCAAAAACATAACATTCACCATTATTAATAAAAGCGTACATAAAACATGCAATAACATAACATTAAACATAAGTCAACAATAAACCGAATTTGCGCCTTTTTCATAACCGACAATTCCTTATTACAGCACGGCGCTTCATGGAGCACACGCACCTACCCATAAACCATTAGTAACCGTCAATTCCCATCACGGACGACGTCCCAAAGGATAGCGCGTACCACACCTTAAGCATTGTTCCCTCGCAGAGAACAGTACCTCATTAGGGATCCCGGTAATCCCCATGGTGACTGTCATCACCCCTTTATCCACCCAGTTATACAACCGTTGGCCCGCCACAAAGGCCCCTATAAGGGTATGGACCATACATACATACGTACCTTGATTCCCGTGGGTATCAATGGCAGATTCGTTCATTTAGTGACTTTCATAAAAACATTTACTTCATTTTAGTTAAAGCACTCACACGTTTTATTAAATAACATTTCACTCGTAAACATTTCGTAAACTTCATTTGGCAAAACATTTCATAAACACATTTGAACTTGTAACATCCCAAAATAAATGAGGATTTTAAATAACGGGTTGAACCGGGACGAACGGGATAAAAGAACGAGGCGTAACGGGCCGGGCCGGTTGGGCCGGCAAACTTGAAGGAAGGGGGGTTTCCTCCCTTTAAATAGCCAACACACACACCATTTCTCTCATTTGCAAGAATGTAGAGAGAGAAACCGTAGAGAGAGAAAGTTGGCGGATCGACCCGAGATTGAAGGAGCTTGTTGCTACTGAACTCGTGAGCAAAACCTCCGGATCAGAATCTCGAAATCAGGTAACACCCGAACCAAATCTGAGTTTTTGTTCGTTTTTGGGTTTTCGGGTATTTTTGTGAAAATGACGGGTTTTTATAAACCAAATGAGGAAAGGGTTATAAATCTGGAATCACGAAAGGAAAATACACGTTTTGAATACAAAAAGTCCGGATCTTGACAAGATCGGACCTGCATGCGAAAGTTAGGGTTTTTGGAGAAGATAGCTGAGTTCTGCAGTTGTCGAAACTAGAAGTTTCGAGTGACCTGCAGTTGTCGAAACTAGAAGTTTCGAGTGACCTGCAGTTGTCGAAACTAGAAGTTTCGAGTGACCTGCAGTTGTCGAAACTAGAAGTTTCGAGTGACCTGCAGTTGTCGAAACTAGAAGTTTCGAGTGACCTGCAGTTGTCGAAACTAGAAGTTTCGATGGGCCTGCACCTGTCGAAACTAAGTAGTTTCGATAGGTCTGCATCAGTAAGTGAAGTCAGTGTATTCACCTGTAACAGAACGAGTAAACCGTTAGAGTCGGGATTTAGGTCTGATGTGTATTTAATTAATCAATTCAGATCGGAAGTGACGTTGTTGGACCTTTGTTTAGGACGGCCGAGACTAGCTTATAAGGTGAGTTCTAGAGCCCTCTTTTAAATGTTTTGTTAATGTTTTTGGGCTGGTGTGCATACTTACGAAATGTTTAAAGAAATGATGTTTAACGAAATGATGTTTAACGAAAGGAAAGGTTTTGAAATGTTGAAACGATGTTTACGAAAGGAAAGGTTTTGAAATGTTTTTGCCAAAAAGGGTTACGAATGCTTTATGAACGGTTTAATTGAGGAAATGTTTAATGAGAAGAGAAAGAGGTAAAGGTTTTAAAGAAGTCATTACAAATCTAATCTGTCGAATGAATGGAATTGACGAATGAAGTCTGGGAATGAGATTCCCAGCCTTGTGGTAGATTATGGACAGCGAGCCATAGTTGCCACAAGAACAACAGGGGCATGTCTTTGTGGCATGCCAATGGTTATGATGTTGTACAACTGATAAAAGGGAGTAACGACGGTTACTCAGGGGTTAACGTGACCCCATATAAGGTTAAATTATGATCCGACGATGTTATGGCTGAGAGTCATAACCGTCGATGGAAGTTGTCGGTTTATGGACATGAGAGCCATAAGGGCAACTGAATGGGTATTGTCGGTCCTCGCGCAATTAGCCTTGGGGGCAATACCAAAAGGGAATTGACGGAATGTATGGTATTGTCGGTCTTCGTGCAGTTAAGCCTTAGGGGCAATACCATAAGGGAATTGACGGAACGAAGGGTAACACAGATTTAGATAATAATGTATGACTTAAATGAATGTTAAAAGTTTTAATGAACGATCCGTTTAACGGTGTTTATGATTATGATGTTGATGATGATATGGGTACGAAACCTTTTTTTTTAAGATGTTAAATTATTACCTGCTTTTGTGAAAGGTTTTTACTAAATGAATGATACGTTTTTGGCAAATGTTGATGTTAAAGTTTTTATGAAATGCTAGAACTCACCAGCGTAGCTGAACCTTTTTAGTATGCACATTCAGGTTAAGGCAGGTATGGACGATGGACGGTGATGCTTGGCAAGCGAGAAGAGTTACCCGGTCGATCATGAAGACTGGCATCCCGTTATGAGTTGTTTATGTTAAGTTTATGTAATTGACAATGTACGCTTCCGCATGTATGAACAAGTTTTTAGTTATGTTGAATGAATGATTCCGCTGCATTATTTGATACTCATGTTTAAGAACTGTTTGTGAATGAGTAAATCCAACGAGTGAGGCCTCCCGGGTTTGGGGCCTTACAAGTTGGTATCAGAGCAATAGTTTGAGAGATTCGGACACCCCTAATGTCTGAACTTAAACTTTGAATGGGACCGAAAGCGGATGCCAGTACGGGTAACTCGAGCCACAGCATCAGGTATGAAAAGTAGAGTATGTGTATGTAGTATGCCTTAGGAAGAGTTAGGAAAGGACTTGTGTTCTGATGGAATCACAAAGGTGGTCAAATAGAAATCGAAAGGTAGTGTAATGGTTAATTACAGATGGCCAGTGTATATTAACATCTTACAGTACTTATTGAATTTTATTTGTTAACTAGCGTGATGACATTAGATTCCTTGTCTTTTAAGAACGAAATGGAGGGAAGAATAGGCGGAAGGCGTGGTGAGGGTCGTACCGGATGACACGGTAGGATTCCCGCCCACCAAGTTTATAGTAAAGAGGCAAGTGTTCTTGCGGAACCGGAAGGTAGTGCGCATGAGACCGTACGAGTGTGATGCGAGATGTCCTCTGTTGTGTGGACTTAGCGCGGAAGTGGTAAGAAGTGTCGAGGAGTATACCGGGACAAAATCTCAACTTTGAAGGGACGCGAGTATTAGAAAGTGTTATAAGAGGAACTAGAATGCTCGAGTAAGGTAAATTGGTAATTTCGTTTGGATCCGCGAAATTGTGAATTTACAGGTGCACGTGCATGATGGTGAATCTTATGGTATTGATTAATGCTTACGTATCAGAGTTGATCCAATTACTCAACCACGACTACGAGATGTTAGTCACCCGAGTAACGATTAAGGAGATTGATGAACATCATTAGTAATGGTAATGATGTCAAAGATGGTGTACCTTACAACGGTGAATGATGTCAGCAAGTACGAGCCACAGACAAGATGAGGAGGAATGAAACTTCGGTTTACCTAAGTCAGACGAGCATACGTATGAAGGATGCCAAGGAGCTAGGATGGGCTACGCTTAGCGCAAACACGTTCTGATGAATAAGAATCGGTCTACTGTTGAAGTATGCATGAGCATGAAAGAAATAACCACACTAGTGTATGTCCAAAGAATATATGAGTGCACGAATGCACAAAGTGCATCTTTCCATGTAGAAGACAGTCCAAGACAACTAATAAGGGTATCTGCTGAAATGAGAAAATAGATATACCAACAACAACAAGAGACGGAAACCGCGATGTTAATTAGGGCGTGCAGACTAAACCAAACCAAACCAAACCAGATCCGACCCAAGGATTGTTTGTCTAGAATGAATGTGAAGGACAAGTTTTGACTAACAATGTGAAGCAAGGCATGGGCACTAAGAAGAAATTCAAGGCGACTCAGAGAACGCTCTACTATGTCTAAGTCTAATCAATAGCTGCGAGTGTTACTAGAATTGGAAAGCCGTTGAGGGACCCACTGAAACTAGAAAGGAAATGAAAGTACAAGTGTCACCGTACGTGTCATCTATCCATAGTAAGACCAACGAATGTGACTTTAGAAGAAATGCATGCAGAAAAGGCTAACGGAAACGAGTAACTAGAGAATATATATTGTCGGTCAGATGGGATGCCAATCCCTAAGACCATCCAGTGATATGTAGGAATAAGGGTGTTCAATGAACCAACGATGTGAAACGTAAAACCTGACAAGTACGTTTGAAAGAAAGACTAGAAGGAGATTGTGTATGAAGATATGAATGAAAAGTTCGAGTGACTAGTGTGCCATCTGAATGAATACCTTCCCGACAAGTTGAGTGTGATAAGGGATACCTCATATGTTTGGGGGATACCCGATACGGTTCCAACGGGAATGAAGCGATACGGTTCCTCCGGGGACGAAGTGATACGGTTCCTACGGGAACGAAGCGATAAGGTTCCTTCTGGAATGAAGCATATGGTTCCTTAGGGAACGAGACGATGTGGTTCCTTCAGGAATGAGATGGTACGGTACCTTAGGAAACTTGATAGTAGGAATCATTCAGGAACGGGATATTATGATTCATTCGAGAACGACATGGTATGGTCCTTCAAGGACGAATGCACCATGGACAGCTTATGAGGTATACACAATGATCCAAATAGTTGAGAGACGATCGATAGGAACCGTCCAGATGGAAAGGTGGATAATCTGAACGAGGAGTTGAAATTATGGCCAAGGAGTCTTCTGTGGACAACTCCGAGTTTGATAAGACATTTCACATAGAATGACGATATAAGAACCCTAACGGTTAGATGTGAAAGACCGACTAGGGATGTACGATGCTGAAAAAGATAACGTCTATCAAGAACGAGAGAGGTATAGTCAAGACTACACAAGGATCTGTCAACGGGAGAGTGATTGCATATACGTCGCGACAGTTGAAAGTTCACATTTGGAACTTACTGCTGTCGTATTTGCATTGAAAATATGGAGGCACTACCTCTATGGGGTGCAGTTTACTATTTACTCCGACCACAAAAGTTTGAAATACTTCTTCGAACAAAGAGAGCTTAATATGAGGCAGAGACGATGGTTGGAACTTCTGAAAGATTATGACTGTGAAATCATATACCACCCTGGAAAGGCAAACGTGGTGGCTGACGCTCTAAGCCGAAAGGATGTGCCTACTCCTATTAGAGTGAAGGCTTGCCAGTTGGTGGTAACTTCAGATGTGATGAGAGAAATTGAAAAGGCTCAAGATGAGGCACTTAAAGAGGAAAACATAAAGAAGGAAAGGATGGTTGGCCAACAGGACAAGTTGGAATATAACACCCTTGGTGTTAGGACACGTTTTGGGCGGATATGGATACCTATGGGTGGCGAGCTTAGGACCAAAATCTTGGATGAGGCTCATAAGTCTCGTTACTCTATCCATCCCGGTACCAATAAAATGTACCAAGATCTGAAGAGGGAATACTGGTGGCCTGGAATGAAATGTGATGTGACGAAGTATGTAAGCAAGTGCTTGACTTGCTCGCAAGTAAAGGCTGAACACCAGAAACCGTATGGAAAGATTCAACCACTTGACATACCAGAATGGAAGTGGGAACACATTACCATGGACTTCATAACCAAGCTACCTCGCACAGCTAAAGGTCATGACGCCATTTGGGTAATTGTGGACCGTTTAACGAAGAGTGCTCATTTCCTACCTATTCGCGAGACGTTCTCGTCGGAAAGGTTAGCGGAAGTGTTTATTAATGAAATAATAGCACGGCATGGGATGCCATAGACGATCGTATCTGACCGGGACACACGATTCACATCGAAGTTCTGGAAAAGATTTCACGAGGCGATGGGCACGAGGCTTAATATCAGCACAGCATTCCACCCGCAAACGGATGGTCAGTCCGAAAGGACCATTCAGACATTGGAGGATATGCTTCGTGCTTGTATTATCGACTTCGGTGGCAGTTGGGACAGCCATCCGCCGTTAGCTGAATTCTCCTACAACAACAGTTATCACACGACGATAGGTATGCCGCCTTATGAAATGTTGTATGGGAGAAGATGCAGGACCCCGGTTTGTTGGGGTGAGATTGGACAGAAGGAATTGGGAAGTCTCGAAGTCGTTAAAGAAACATCGAAAAGGTTTGATCAGATCAAAGCACGCATGAAGGCCGCCCAAGATCGTCAGAAATCCTATGCGGATAAACGACGAAGGCCTATTGAGTTTAATGTTGGGGATAGAGTAATGTTGAAAATGTCGCCTTGGAAGGGAATCATACGATTCAGAAAGAGAGGAAAGTTAAGTCCGAGGTTTATCGGACCATTCAGGATTATGGCACGGGTTGGTGAAGTCGCATATCGGTTGGAATTGCCTGATGAGTTAAGTGGGATTCATCCTACCTTCCATGTATCACACTTGCGAAAGTGTTTGGCGGATGAATCGGCTCACGTACCACTTACGGACATCGAGGTCGACAACAGCCTTAACTACATCGAAGAACCTGTGGCCATCCTAGACAGGAAAGAGAAACGTTTACGTAACAAAGTTATCCAGTTGGTTAAAGTCCAGTGGAAGCACCGGAAGGGATCGGAAGCTACATGGGAAACGGAGACGGAAATAAAGGAGTCGTACCCTCAACTGTTTGACTTATGATAGGTTTCGGGGACGAAACCTATTGTAAGGGGGGTAGACTTGTAACATCCCAAAATAAATGAGGATTTTAAATAACGGGTTGAACCGGGACGAACGGGATAAAAGAACGAGGCGTAACGGGCCGGGCCGGTTGGGCCGGCAAACTTGAAGGAAGGGGGGTTTCCTCCCTTTAAATAGCCAACACACACACCATTTCTCTCATTTGCAAGAATCTAGAGAGAGAAACCGTAGAGAGAGAAAGTTGGCGGATCGACCCGAGATTGAAGGAGCTTGTTGCTACTGAACTCGTGAGCAAAACCTCCGGATCAGAATCTCGAAATCAGGTAACACCCGAACCAAATCTGAGTTTTTGTTCGTTTTTGGGTTTTCGGGTATTTTTGTGAAAATGACGGGTTTTTATAAACCAAATGAGGAAAGGGTTATAAATCTGGAATCACGAAAGGAAAATACACGTTTTGAATACAAAAAGTCCGGATCTTGACAAGATCGGACCTGCATGCGAAAGTTAGGGTTTTTGGAGAAGATAGCTGAGTTCTGCAGTTGTCGAAACTAGAAGTTTCGAGTGACCTGCAGTTGTCGAAACTAGAAGTTTCGAGTGACCTGCAGTTGTCGAAACTAGAAGTTTCGAGTGACCTGCAGTTGTCGAAACTAGAAGTTTCGAGTGACCTGCAGTTGTCGAAACTAGAAGTTTCGATGGGCCTGCACCTGTCGAAACTAAGTAGTTTCGATAGGTCTGCATCAGTAAGTGAAGTCAGTGTATTCACCTGTAACAGAACGAGTAAACCGTTAGAGTCGGGATTTAGGTCTGATGTGTATTTAATTAATCAATTCAGATCGGAAGTGACGTTGTTGGACCTTTGTTTAGGACGGCCGAGACTAGCTTATAAGGTGAGTTCTAGAGCCCTCTTTTAAATGTTTTGTTAATGTTTTTGGGCTGGTGTGCATACTTACGAAATGTTTAAAGAAATGATGTTTAACGAAATGATGTTTTAACGAAATGATGTTTAACGAAAGGAAAGGTTTTGATATGTTGAAACGATGTTTACGAAAGGAAAGGTTTTGAAATGTTTTTGCCAAAAAGGGTTACGAATGCTTTATGAACGGTTTAATTGAGGAAATGTTTAATGAGAAGAGAAAGAGGTAAAGGTTTTAAAGAAGTCATTACAAATCTAATCTGTCGAATGAATGGAATTGACGAATGAAGTCTGGGAATGAGATTCCCAGCCTTGTGGTAGATTATGGACAGCGAGCCATAGTTGCCACAAGAACAACAGGGGCATGTCTTTGTGGCATGCCAATGGTTATGATGTTGTACAACTGATAAAAGGGAGTAACGACGGTTACTCAGGGGTTAACGTGACCCCATATAAGGTTAAATTATGATCCGACGATGTTATGGCTGAGAGTCATAACCGTCGATGGAAGTTGTCGGTTTATGGACATGAGAGCCATAAGGGCAACTGAATGGGTATTGTCGGTCCTCGCGCAATTAGCCTTGGGGGCAATACCAAAAGGGAATTGACGGAATGTATGGTATTGTCGGTCTTCGTGCAGTTAAGCCTTAGGGGCAATACCATAAGGGAATTGACGGAACGAAGGGTAACACAGATTTAGATAATAATGTATGACTTAAATGAATGTTAAAAGTTTTAATGAACGATCCGTTTAACGGTGTTTATGATTATGATGTTGATGATGATATGGGTACGAAACCTTTTTTTTTAAGATGTTAAATTATTACCTGCTTTTGTGAAAGGTTTTTACTAAATGAATGATACGTTTTTTGGCAAATGTTGATGTTAAAGTTTTTATGAAATGCTAGAACTCACCAGCGTATCTGAACCTTTTTAGTATGCACATTCAGGTTAAGGCAGGTATGGACGATGGACGGTGATGCTTGGCAAGCGAGAAGAGTTACCCGGTCGATCATGAAGACTGGCATCCCGTTATGAGTTGTTTATGTTAAGTTTATGTAATTGACAATGTACGCTTCCGCATGTATGAACAAGTTTTTAGTTATGTTGAATGAATGATTCCGCTGCATTATTTGATACTCATGTTTAAGAACTGTTTGTGAATGAGTAAATCCAACGAGTGAGGCCTCCCGGGTTTGGGGCCTTACAGAACTTCCCTTTCGTAAAACATCATTTCGTAAGTATGTACACCGGCCCAAAAACGTAATTCAAAACATTAAAAGTAGGGCTCTAGAACTCACCTGATCAGCTAGCTCAAGCGTACTATCTCCACTCAACTGATGACACTCAAAGTTTTAATCGATAGTCAAATGTGTCAGTTCTAAACTCATTCTGATCTGAGTTTCGCTCCAACATCCCTAGCGAAACTGTATTCTTGTTAATTTGTTGACTTTCAGCGAAACTACGCAAAGTTCGCTAGCCAGTTTCTCCGGTCATACCCTAGCGAAACTATTAAGTTCGCTTTCCTTACCCGTAGCGAAACTATTAAGTTCGCTTTCTTTGCTCTTCAACAAAACTGTTAAGTTCGCTACATAGATTCTAGGCGAAACTAGGTTGATAATTGAATTATTCGTTTTCGCGTTATAGCCTCTCGTTATTAACACGCGAACGATTCCTATCAAACCTTACTTCTTAAATCCCCGTCTACCACAATCATTCCCAAACCGTATTGAGGACGTCTAAGTTAACAATGTAATCAAAACGTTTAACGAGCGATAATTATTAAAGATACATAATTATATGTTATTAATTGTTTGTCAAAAGAGATCTATACATTTCCTCCTCAAATACTATATTTTTAATCCGAGCCAATAATAATAATTAACATTCTACGGGTTATAAGGAATGTACCTTCCGGAACACGGCTTCTAGAATACGAACCCGTATCGTACCCGTAACTTGACCGTACGAACTCCAAATCGGGTGATTCGAAGGTCCACGAACTCATATCGACACGCCGGTCTCAACTAAAGGGAATTCCCTGTCGTCAATCCTCTTCATACTCTCATCGTTCTCATGCCGTGAAACCTTTATCAACTTCTTCATCGTCGAATTATCGTGAACCACCGTGAACCACCAGAACCACCAACAAGCACCTCATCCGTCCCGTAGAACCAACACCATGGTCATCCTTATACGAATCACTACCATCTCCGCCGAGAAGTTCACGACCACTCGCAGCCGTGAAACTCACCACCACCACCATTGTAATCCCCAGGAAATTCCCGACTCTATTTTAAATTTTCCGTCAATTGTAATTTCATTATTATATGAATTTCATCTATTATTTCAATGAAAGCACTTTATTTACCTATTATATTTCATAAGTATACACTTATACCTACATTAAATGTATTTATTTCAAGAGTAATATATATATATATATATATATATATATATATATATAGAGGTTTATATAATTTTTATTATGCTATAAAATAAATTTATATATACTAAGTTATTTATAAATCTATAATATATATATTTCATAGATAAATACATTTGCAAAAGTCAAATTATAAAATCTATAAGAAATTAGAGTTTATATATTTTTAATCAAAATAAGAATTCACTTCTATCTAATAAATTAGACTTTTATTATATTGATTTATTAGATTTTTATAAGAACTTAACTTGAACCCCTCTTATAGCAATTAAACCCCCACTTATAGTTTGAACCCTCTCAAATTGAACCCTTCTACAATTTTGAACCTTAGATAGACTCATGGTCGGATTTTGACTTTTATAAAGTCAAACGCGATGCAAATCCGTTCAATCGGTCGGATTTTGAAGCTATTATTGCTTGATAATCATGCTTTAACGTTAATAGATCAGTTACAAACGATTATGACGAATTGATTTGATCTTAATCAGATGATTAAAACACATTCAATTCCCTTTCGGTTATGGCATTCGAATCGTTGTTCTCAACTCAAAATCATGAAATTGCAATCAATTGAAACTTGAAACGAGCATGTTATTCATCCTATAATGTTCCTAAACCATAAAACCATCGAATGCCACTCAGAAACTCACCGCATTCGTCCTCGCCTATACCTTCGGTCGCGAACAGCAGAGGAGCAAGAACGTGCCCATTTTTGCGAGTTAAAGATCGAATACAAGGTAATGCACTCACCTTATTGCTCGATCTAACTTCCACTTCCAAAAGCCCTTTGATTCGGGAATGAAATTTTATGGATTCAGGGACTAGGGTTTCGAATACTTGATTTGGGGAAGAAAGGTTCTTGAGACCTTTAGGTAAAATTTCAAATCGTTCATTTTCTCAACAAAACATAATGCCCAGTGTAATGGTTAAATTCTTTCCCCCACCCAGCACCGGTCGCGGATTCGAACCTGACGGACCATTTTCTTTTTTTTTTTACTTTTTTCCTTACTCTTGTTTACTCACACACTAACACACTTACATATCCATAAACCATTATTAAGTTATGATTAATAAATTAATGCTTTTATAAAAATCTCAAGGTTTATAAATTAATGAAAATGATTTATATATATGTATAATGATTTCCAAAAATCGTCTTAATTATTATTATGTTTGAGCATACATTATTTCGTTACCACTATATATATTTAAAAAAAAACCATGACAAACATTGTTATAACTAAAACCCTACTTATATATATATATAACCTTTAAAAATTAATTTGATCGTGTCATTTAAACGAAAGGGATTTATATATATACATGTTTATTATTATTAAATATCTTTGAGCTCTTTTAAACATCAAAATAATTATTTTGAAAGAATAATTATTTAAAATGTTTTAAACATATATACATAACTAAATAATTATTGTGAACTTATACAAGTTCCATTAATTTCATTTAAAAGCCTATTATTTACTAATACATTTAAATAAAAGATCATTTTATTATCATAACGCAAATTATTTAAACCTCCCCAATCTCATGATTTATTACTAATTACTTTTAGTAAATACAAATGTATTGTTATTTAAAACTCTTTCCTATTCCATATATTTATTTAATTAGGATCCCTAATGAATTCTAATTAACATTTACTTATCATTATAAGAATATGTACTTTTCCTACAAGACTTATAAAATTCCCACATCTAGTCCTAAACCCTACAAAACCCTAAAATTATAGAAACCCTTTATTTTTATACATTGAGTTAGAGTGCAATTATCTATGTAGGTTAATTGTGAGGAAATTCTCACGAAGCCTATTCATATTTATCAAATCATACCATCATTAGCTCCAATACAAGTGAGTTTCATAGCCCCCTTTCTCTTTACTATTGTTTATAAATACTCGGGGTGGAACATGTTTACATTACATACTAGAATTTAATACCATTTGTTCTCATGCAAATTAGTATGTGCTTTCTGTCTTAACTGTTTGGTGACCATTACATGTGTTCATGCTAGTACATTCATTAACCTGCTACCCAGGCCTAAGGTAGTACCTAACATGATCATTTATAGGGGAATCCGATTACAGTTAACATGAACCTTGGCGGGTTTTGTGTGTACCATATTACTATTTTTCCAAAACTCAATCAGTTGGATTATGCTTACCAGTTTTCCATTTACTACGGCTTGATTGTACGCGTGGAACCTTGTATGTTTTCACATTTATGCCTTAGTTATGCTTTAAACATATTGAAATCCAAATACTTTTTACTTAACTTTTGTTTGGTGTCAAAACCTATGTTACTCACCAACTACTTGTAGTTGACATTTACTCATATGTTTCAGGTGCACCAGTTTAAAGACTACATGTTCACATAGGACGTGGACCTAGTTAAATTTTAATTATGTTTGGTTGAACACTTTGTTTTCTTATTTCTAATGTAACGAATGTTTTAAATTCGATGAATAAATATTGCCATTATTAAATAGATGATCATGTGCTTATGAACAACCACGTCAGCCCCGACAAATAATCCGTCGCCGACCGGGGTGTGACAGATTGGTATCAGAGTCATGATTATATGGAATTAGGTTATTAGACACACGTGACCTAGATTATAACCTAGGAGTCTCAAACATGAGTTTAACTCGCGTATTTCATTAGGAACTCCACTCTATACTATACTTAGCTACATCTATCTATTTCTGACTACTTGATACAACTACATGAACTACAAAGGATCTACATGAATTCTACTCTTAGACTTAAAAGTCTAATCCATATGAAACTCTCAAAGGTACGTAGGTTCTGATTAATGAATGAGAACTTGTGCAATCCAGAAGTGTGGATGCCTATATTCTGGGAGTTCTGTCTAGGAAAGCATTTCGTATAAATCCAAATCAACCGATGGACCATTTATGCTTTCCTGGGAATTCTTGGAATGAGTGTCCACTTATAGGCTAAAGCATGACTTCTCAAACATTAAATGAACTTGAAGTACTTTGTATAGTCAATGTACCCATTAGGGTACCATCCATGTTTTACTAGTACCTTATGAATTATTCTACATAACTCACATCTTACGAACTTTCTATTCATCCCTTTTGTAGAATGCCTCCCCGTCGTGAACATAGGGGCAACCTCACCAACAGGATCATTCAGCAAATGGCTACGATCCTACTAACCATGGTTAACCAACTGAACCAAAATGTTGCACCAAGGAACCCGGTGTGCACTTTCAAACACTTCAACTTTTGCAACCCCACCAAGTTCTACAAGAACGAGGCAGCCACTGGACTTCTCCAACGGTTCGAAAGAATTGAGGGAACCTTCATCAATGCTGACTGTCCCGAGAACCTAAAGGTTCGTTATGCTACCGGTGTCTTCCAGAAAAGGGCACTCACCTGGTGGAACGGAGAAAAACGTAACCATGGGATCGAAGTTGCTCTAGCCCTACCTTGGGCTGATGTCAAGACACTCATTTATGAGTTTTGCCCCTGCAACGAGATCAAGAAACTGGAAGCTGAGTTCTGGGATATCAAACAAGACAGTGGTGAAAGCCTTGCCTACACCACCCGTTTTCATGAACTTAGTCTTTTAGTGCCTCATATGGTCACTCCTCTCTCCCGAGCTATTGAGAAATATATCAATGGCTTGCCCATGCAGATTCAGGATACTGTTTTGGGTAGCAAACCAGCCACCCTTGAGGAAGCCATCTGTCTTGCTGCTGCCCTGTCGGATAATCATGTCAAGGCAGGGACTCTATCCAAAAAGGGTGCCAAGAAGACCTCTGAAAAATCCACTGTTGAACCCACCAAGGAAACCAAGTCTGAGTCTTCTTTCAATAACAAGAAAAGGAAAGGCAAGAACTTTGCCATTATCACACCTGCTACTCCTCTAGCCCAAGTAGCCCCTACTGCCTTCAACCCCATCAAGAAACCTTATGTAGGAACTCTACCCTTATGCAACACTTGCCAGCTCCATCATACCACCTACATGTCGTGTCATTTATGTACCAATTGTGGACGTTCTGGGCATACGGCTAACATCTGGCGTACTGCTCCCCGAGTTAACCAAGCCTACCAACCTGCCGTTCCTATTCCTGCTCCCGCTGCTATCCCTCTGGGTCGTGCTTGTTATGAATGCGGTGACCCAAACCATTTCAGGAACCGTTGCCCTAGGTTGGTCATTGTGAATCAAGCCAACATGAACCAGGGCAACATGATTCAGAGAAATATGAACCAGGGGAACGCGAACCGGGGAAATGTGAATCAAGGGAATGCAAACCCCGTAGCCCGTGGACGTGCCTTCAACATCAATGCCAATGAAGCTCAAGCTAACAACGATGTGGTGAACGGTACGTACCCAATAAATCAACAATATGCTTCAGTCCTATTTGATACTGGTTCTGTTAGGAGTTTTGTGTCCTTTGAATTTGAACCACAACTTGCTATGAGTCAAGTTAAGTTAGACAAACCCTTCGACATATTAGTAGCAGATGGATATTCTGTTTCATGTGACACCATTATTAGGGATTGTACCTTAAACTTAAACGATCATGACTTCTCGATTAATCTTATCCCTATGGCTCTCAGAGGCTTCGATATCATAGTAGGCATGGATTGGCTGACCAAACATCATACAAAAGTCGTCTGTTTTGACAATTATATTTGTATCCCCCTTGACTCGGGCGACATTTTGAACGTTTATGGTGAGAAGCCGTCAAAAGGACTCAAACTTATGTCTTGCACTACCGCACATAAGTACTTATGGAAGAAATGTGTGGCATTCCTGGCCCATATTGTGGAGCGGAAAGGCAAAGACAAAAGTCCTCAAGATATTCCTGTGATTAAAGATTTTCCTGAAGTCTTCCCGAAGATTTACTCGGTCTCCCTCCCACACATCAAGTTGAATTCTGTATTGACCTAGTGCCAGGAGCAAACCCCGTGACCAAATCACCTTATCGTCTTGCACCATCAGAAATGCAAGAAATTTCAAGCCAGCTTCGAGAACTTTCTGACAAAGGATTTATTCGCCCTAGTGTTTCACCTTGGGGAGCACCTGTCTTATTTGTCAAGAAGAAGGATGGTTATTTCCGGATGTGCATCGACTACCGGGAACTTAACAAACTTACTATAAAGAACCGTTATCTGCTCCCGAGTATTGACGATTTATTCGATCAACTTCAAGGCTCGACTTATTTCTCAATGATTGATCTTCGTTCCGGTTATCACCAGCTACGAGTCCTTGAATCCGATATCCCCAAGACAGCCTTTCGTACAAGATACGGTCATTACGAGTTCATGGTTATGCCCTTCGGACTAACCAATGCACCCGCAGTATTCATGGATCTTATGAACCGTGTGTGTAAACTGTACTTGGACAAATTTGTGATCGTCTTCATTGACGATATTCTCATCTACTCAAAATCAAAAGCGGAGCACGAGAAACACTTGCATTTGGTTTTGGATCTCTTGAAGAAGGAGCAATTATACGCTAAGTTCTCCAAGTGTGAATTTTGGCTAAAGGAAGTCCAATTCTTGGGACACATAGTCAACGAGAAGGGTATTCACGTGGATCCCGCTAAGATTGAAGCGGTATGAAACACACCACTTTTAAAAACAAACTTTAACGCGCGGAAGTCTTAAACCCAGAATTTTTTTTTTTCTGTCGCGTACCGCGACTCATACGTGCCACCCCCAGTCGCGGCCCGCGAGGGGACCTTTTTCACAGAAAGTTTCAGTTTTTCTGTAGGTTTCAGCACTTAACCATTTTTCCAACTTTTTCTATTTTTCAAGACACTAAAAATTCCCAACACTTGGGTTTTGACCAAAAACACATCAACAACAAGTAAATACACTAAAACATCATTTGTGTATCAAATTTACATCCATCTACGAGGGTTTTCCCCAAAAATCCCCAAATTACCAAAATGCATACGAGAACCCTTCACGCCTTGGACTTGACTTGGACTACTTCGGAGCCTTTCCTACAACCATATAAACATATCACCATTAGTAATGAAGATAAATTCATAACAAACAAGTAAATTTCTACTTGTTTCACCCATTCAGCCATTTGACCCGTTTCCACCCAAATTGTCATTTAGGCTACATATTCTTGCACCCTTACTACAAGTTTCAATTATGATCAACACATGATCCATTTCCATTATGGCACAAAGGCCATAACTCCGTTTCGTTTATGATCAACACATGATCCGATCAACCCATGATCCTTTTCCATTATGGTACAAGGCCATAACTCCGTTTCGTTTATGATCAACACATGATCCGATCAACCCATGATCCTTTTCCATTATGGTACAAGGCCATAACTCTGTTTCGTTTATGATCAACACATGATCCGATCAACCCATGATCCTTTTCCATTATGGTACAAGGCCATAACTCCGTTTCGTTTATGATCAACACATGATCCGATCAACCCATGATCCTTTTCCATTATGGTACAAGGCCATAACTCCGTTTCGTTTATGATCAACACATGATCCGATCAACCCATGATCCTTTACCATTATAGGTTAACACTATAACTACATTCATTCATTGTACATACTAAATCATTCATAATTTATCATATCACAAGTATGCACACAATCACATAACACATAGTCCACAAAATTCACAACTTGTTTTCACACCTTTCACCCATTTGACCCGTTAACACCCATTTGGTCAATTAAGGATTTCATACACTTGTATATCACCTACAAGTTACTTTCATCATTTATAATTCCGTTTCATTTATGATCAACACATGATCCATTTCCATTATGGCACGTAGGCCATAACTTCGTATCCCAAAGGATACGAGATCGTAACTCCATAACCAATCTATCCATTATAGTATAAATACTATAACTACATTCCTTCAATTATGCATACAATTTTATGCTCATTCATACCACATAACAAATTATGCAACTTTACACATTATACATACAACATTGCATAAAACTCATTTATCATCATAACTAAGTAAGTGCAAAAGCACTTACCTTTCGGGTTAGAAGATCCCGCTCCGCCTTCTAGACCCACAATTTGATTACCTAAACATACACACCTAGTTTAGTAATCTAACATATACCAAAATTTCATTACAATTGAGTTCACAACTCAATTTCCCCAATTCCAACCCAAATTGACCCGTTTGGGTTATCCTCATAACCAAACACCCTCTTTCACCACAAACTCACCTACTTGAGTTTCGTTAACTTAATCTTAACACTAATTCTTCTTTCAAAAATTATCATTAAGTTAATTTGGTGTTTGTTCAAGTGTCTAACATCTTAAAAACACTTAATCTTCATTAATTCAACATTCTAGCATTATGATCCAAACACCCCCAATTTTCACCATATGAACCCTAACTTCTCATAATCAAAATCAAAGGGTTCTAAGATGTTAATCATCATTCTTTAACTTTAGTTTAGCTAGATTATCAATAATCTAACACTAATTATCAACATGCAACATAAATTTCGGATTTCTACAAAACCCACCAATTAACACATCAATTATGAAATCAAAAGAATGATTAACACTTACTTGATGTTAGAAGGATGATGTGCAAGCCAACACCTTCACAATCCAAGCTTCAATTGCACGATTTTGACTTCAACACCTTTTTCTCCCTTTTTTCCCTTGAGAGCATCAACCCACACACAAAATGAGAGAAATCTGAATTTTGACTTCTTTTAGTCAAATATGGCAGATTTGCCATTTTACACTTTCAGTCCCTCAACTTCCATATCACCCATTTTCATTCCAAAATTAGTTAAAAACTAATATAACCCCATTACTAACTTGAAACCCACTTGTTTCAACTTATTTCTAAAATATTATTTTCACCATAATATTAATTAGAAATATTTATTTATTTGAAAACGAAACCCGGATTTTGGTTCGTTACAAATCACCTCCCCTTATTTGGGTTTCGTCCCCGAAACCCGACTTCACATAAAAAGGTTCGGATAATGTTTAAGCATTTCTTCCTCAGTTTCCCAAGTCATTTCCGTCCCCCCCCCTTTCTATGCTTCCATCGAACCAATACTTGGCTTATCTCTTTATTACGCAACCGCTTCACTTTCCTATCTAAGATTGCCATCGGTTCTTCCACTTAGTTCGTCTTTTCATCAATTTCTATATCATCCAATGGAACAAAAGTAGATTCATCCGCTAAACATTTTTGCAAATGAGACACATGGAACGTGTTATGAAGTCTACTTAGTCCCTCCGGTAACTCCAATCGATAAGCTACCGCACCCACCCTTGCCTTTACTTTAAACGGTCCAATGAAACGTGGGCTTAACTTCCCCCGTTTCCTAAACCGTATCACCCCTTTCCAAGGAGAGACTTTCAATAGCACAAAGTCCCCCACTTGAAACTCAATCGCCCGCTTCCTATTATCCGCATAAGACTTTTGGCGATCTTGCGCCGCCTTTACTCTTAAGCACGTGAGACACCTCTCAACATACTTAACAACATCACGCCTCATACCCGGCCACCAAAAATGACACCTCAAATCATAAAACATCTTTGTGACACCCGTGGGCTTAACTTCCCCCGTTTCCTAAACCAAAAATGACACCTCTTAAGCACGTGAGACACCTTTCAAGTCGGCGACCTAGTCCTTCTCAAAGTATCACCTTGGAATGGCGGGGTTCGTTTTGTAAAGAAAAGGAAACTTGCACCAAGATTCGTAGGTCCTTTTAAGATCCTTGAGCGGATTGGGAAGGTAGCCTACAAGTTGGATCTACTTGAAGAACTCAGCAACATCCATCCTACATTCCATGTCTTGAATCTAAAGAAATTCTTAGCCGACGAGAACCTCCAAATACCGCTTGACGAGGTTCACAATGACGAATCAATGCACTTCATAGAGAAACCAGTGGAGATCATGGACCGAGAAGTTAAGCAACTCAAACGAAGTCGCATTCCAATCGTTAATGTTCGGTGGGAATACAAACGTGGCCCTGAATTCACTTGTGAACGTGAGGATCAAATGAAAGCTAAATACCCACACCTGTTTCCAGGACCCTCTTCCTAATAAATTTCGGGACGAAATCTCTTAAAGTATGGGAGACTGTAATCCCTAGGAAATTCCCGCCTCTATTTTAAATTTTTCGGCAATTGTAATTTCATTATTATATGAATTGCATCTATTATTTCAATGAAAGCACTTTATTTACCTATTATATTTCATAAGTATACACTTATACCTACATTAAATGTATTTATTTCAAGAGTAATATATATATATATATATAGGTTTATATAATTTTTATTATGCTATAAAATAAATTTATATATACTAAGTTATTTATAATTCTAAAATATATATATTTCATAGATAAATACATTTGCAAAAGTCAAATTATAAAATCTATAAGAAATCTATAAGAAATTACAGCAGAGGAGCAAGAACGTGCCCATTTTTGCGAGTTAAAGATCGAATACAAGGTAATGCACTCACCTTATTGCTCGATCTAACTTCCACTTCCAAAAGCCCTTTGATTCGGGAATGAATTTGTATGGATTCAGGGACTAGGGTTTCGAATTCTTGATTTGAGGAAGAAAGGTTCTTGAGACCTTTAGGTAAAAACTCAAATCGTTCATTTTCTCAACAAAACATAATGCCCAGTGTAATGGTTAAATTCTTTCCCCCACCCAGCACCGGTCGCGGATTCGAACCTGACGGACCATTTTCTTTTTTTTTTACTTTTTTCCTTACTCTTGTTTACTCACACACTAACACACTTACATATCCATAAACCATTATTAAGTTATGATTAATAAATTAATGCTTTTATAAAAATCTCAAGGTTTATAAATTAATGAAAATGATTTATATATATGTATAATGATTTCCAAAAATCATCTTAATTATTATTATGTTTGAGCATACATTATTTCGTTACCACTATATATATTTAAAAAAAAACCGTGACAAACATTGTTATAACTAAAACCCTATTTATATATATATATATATATAATCTTTAAAAATTAATTTGAGTGTCATTTAAACGAAAGGGATTTATATATATACATGTTTATTATTATTAAATATCTTTGAGCTCTTTTAAACATCAAAATAATTATTTTGGAAGAATAATTATTTAAAATGTTTTAAACATATATACATACCTAAATAATTATTGTGAACTTATACAAGTTCCATTAATTTCATTTAAAAGCCTATTATTTACTAATACATTTAAATAAAAGATCATTTTATTATCATAACGCAAATTATTTAAACCTCCCCAATCTCATGATTTATTACTAATTACTTTTAGTAAATACAAATGTATTGTTATTTAAAACTCTTTCCTATTCCATATATTTATTTAATTAGGATCCCTAATGAATTCTAATTAACATTTACTTATCATTATAAGAATATGTACTTTTCCTACAAGACTTATAAAATTCCCACATCTAGTCCTAAACCCTACAAAATCCTAAAATTATAGAAACCCTTTATTTTCATACATTGAGTTAGAGTGCAATTATCTATGTAGGTTAATTGTGAGGAAATTCTCACGAAGCCTATTCATATTTTTCAAATCATACCATCATTAGCTCTAATACAAGTGAGTTTCATAGCCCCCTTTCTCTTTACTATTGTTTACAAATACTCGGGGTGGAACATGTTTACATTACATACCAGAATTCAATACCATTTGTTCTCATGCAAATTACTATATGCTTTCTGTCTTAACTGCTTGGTGACCATTACATGTGTTCATGCTAATACATTCATTAACCTGCTACCCAGGCCTAAGATAGTACCTAACATGATCATTTATAGGGGAATCTGATTCCAGTTAACACGAACCTTGGCGGGTTTTGTGTGTACCATATTACTATTTTTCTAAAACTCAATCAGTTGGATTGTGCTTACCAGTTTTCCATTTACTACGGCTTGATTGTACGCTTGGAACCTTGTATGTTTTCACATTTATACCTTAGTTATGCTTTGAACATATTGAATTCCAAATACTTTTTACTTAACTTTTGTTTGGTGTCAAAACCTATGTTACTCACCAAATACTTGTAGTTGACACTTACTCACATGTTTTAAGTGCACCAGTTTAAAGACTACATGTTCACATAGGACGTGGACCTAGTTAAATTTTAATTATGTTTGGTTGAACACCTTGTTTTCTTATTTCTAATGTAACGGATGTTTTAAATTCGATGAATAAATATTTCCATTATTAAATAGATGATCATGCGCTTATGAACAACCGCGTCAGCCCCGACGTATAATCCGTCGCCGGCCGGGGTGTGACAGATTGATATCAGAGCCATGGTTATAGTGAATTAGGTTATTAGACACATGTGACCTAGACTATAACCTATGATTCCCAAACATGTTGTATGACTATGTGTGGTCTTGCCCAAATCTTGGAGTATCGAAAAGAATGAAGATAGATCGACTTTCTCGATGCTATCGGTTGACTTCTTGAGTGGTTTCTCCGTCATGGGTTACAGCTCGGATGGAGTTGATTATTATGTGATGCAAGGAGATCAAACTTGGGAAGCTAGTGGGGTGTGAAGAGGAATTAGTGGTGGCTTCAAGCAAGCCAAATATTCTAGCCGAGCTAGAAATCCCTTTGGGGAGGCATAACTTGTTGCCATATATGTAGGAATAATGGGACACACTACGTCATAGTGTTCTATTCCTAAAAATATGTGCTACGGTGGTTACAAATTGGGACACATTCGACTTGAATGTCCCGAGTTAAAGCACACGGGCGAAAGGGAGAAAATAGAAATTTTAAGGCTGTCGAGCCAAACATTTCTAACTACCAAAGACGGGACTGAAGTCTTTTGGTGTATTGTTGAATGAGAATTTATGTGAATCGGTGGATTCAGAGGCAATCAACATTGCAGATTCATAATGTTGACAATTGCATAATCGAAGGACGTGGGTGAAACAATCATGGAATGGAGTTCTACGATTGTAGTGGAAATCGTGTGGTTAACCGCATCAATGTCGTAAGACTAAAGGGTGATGTGTCGACCCGTTCTCGTCTAGAGACGGTGAAACACGTGGCGTGTGAATTGGTGTATGCCTGGCTTATACCATTGACACCAACCAGGGTAATGGAATACTTGATGTTCCAGCTATAAAGAAGTTCATAAGGGTTTAATACTCGAATGTCTCTTCTTGGGGTGTAACCGTTCTCTTGGGAAAATAAGAATGTATACGTATATTTTTCGGATTTGAACGGTGTTTAAGTCCTAGTTCAACAATAAAGGTAGAGGTGGATGTTATCCCATGAATGGTAACTTTGGCGATATAAAAGTTTCCCTTAATAAATGGGTGTATCGGATTCGAAAACGTGGGAGGTCAGGTCCCCGTTTAGTGGAACCGTTCAAACTTCACTTTAGTTTGTAAAGTGGTATGTTGTTAGGGGTTACTCGGGGGATCGTGTAGACTCCATGATGCATTACTCGTGGTTCATCCACGGGAATGTGTGGCGAGAGAAGTGGATGTTGCTTCTCATAACGATATTGAGGCGATAGATGATGGATGTTTTATCTAGAGGAACTTGTGACTACCTTAGGTAGTTAGGTGAAACGCTTGTGGAATAAGCGGATTAACCAAGTGTTGATTCAGCGGGATCCTTAGATGAGGCCGGAAACTACTCGGGAATCTGAGGATAGATACCCGAGTGTTACCCTAATCTTTTGGTGGATCAGGTTTTGGGGACGAAACCCAAAATTAGGGGGAGTGATTTGTAACGAACCAAGTTATTATAATATGTTATCATATTATAAGGGGTGTAATTAAATAAAATGGAAGTTGAGGGTTGGTTGCTAAAGGTGGATTATACCTAGTTTTGGAAGAAGTGGTCAATTATGAGAGTTGAAGGGGCTAATGTGAAAATTCAAAAAAATCAATGGCTTCTTGTGTGTGGGTTACGCAGAACACACACATTTGTGTGTGTTCTTGCGATTTTGACTTTGGGAGAACAAGGAGGAGGAGCTAAGGACTGAAATTGAGAACTTCCATGTGTAATCACTTGGCTTTGGTGCATTCCTCTCCTTACAAACATCAAAGTAAGCATCCATTCTTCTCTAAATCACCATTTAAAGTGTTCTTGGTGGATTTTGGTAGAAACCCGAATTGGATCAATGGGTGTGGGGATTTTGGTTTATTGTTGGTTATAAACCTTAATCTAATGTTGAAAATGGTGGAGAATCATGATTAACATGATTCTAATATCCAATTTATTGATTTCAAATTAGGGTTCTTGAGGTGAAAATTGGGGGTTTTCTATATGATGAAGTTAAATGATGAATTGGTGGTTAATAAGTGTTTATGGTGTTAATAAACACAACTTTAGTAAAATCCCTCAATCAATTTGATGAATCAATAACCTTGGAGAATTAGGTGAAAATTGGATAAAACCTTAACGGGTCAAAATGGGTGAATGATTGTGTAGGGAGGTTAAAACTTGCTTAAGGTGTAATTAATCAAATTTAGAACGGGTGTAATCCATAAGGTCTAGGGTGGATGTTAGACCTCAATTGGAAATGGTGAATTGGTGGATTGGAAGTTTGACTATAATGGGTCAAACGGGTCATTTGGGTTGAAAGGTGGTATTTGGGTGTTGGGAGTTTGATTAAGGTCATGTTAATCAAACTAAATTAGTTTTGATCTTTAGATCATAGAGGTGCGTTTGGTGTCAATTGGTGATCAATGGATTACTAATTGTAATTGTGTTGTATAGGTGATCAAATTGTAGGAAGCTAGCTTGGAGGATCAAGCGGGGTCATCTTTGGCCAAGGTAAGTGCTTTGCACTTACTTAGTATTAGCTAAGTAGTTTTGTGTAAATAGTAAGTGTAATATGATATTTACATGTTATTGTTGTGTTTGACTTGTGTGGTATATAGTCAAAATATAATGGTTATGGTAGAACTTGTGTGTTGGACTCTATGTGGATATTTAGTAAAACTAAACCATTGATGTGTGGTAATGTGTGTAAAATCGGCTTAAGTAGTATTTAGCCAAACTATATTAACTAATGTGGTTAATTGGAATAAAAGACTCAGTGTGGTCAAGAGTCAACTTGAATGTAGTATGTGGTGGAATTGGGTTAAATTGACTTAATGGGGGTATAAGTCAAACAATTGTAGATAAAGGTGAAATTGGTGTAATTTTACTTTAGTGGTATAAGGTCAAACTAATATGGTGAAATTGGTGTATTTTGACTTTAGTGGTATCAGGTCAAACTAATATGATGAAATTGGTGTAATTTGAATTTAGTGGTATAAGGTCAAACTAATATGTTGAAATTGGTGTAATTAGACTATGTGGTAAATAGTCAAACTAATTTATAAATGTGGCGAATTTGGTGTAATTTGACTTGCGTGGTAAAATTCAAACTTGTATGTATAATGTGGTTTAAATTAATGTAGTTGACTATGTGGTGTAAAGTCAACAAAATGTGATAATTTGGTAAAATGGTGTATAGAAGTGTTGAAAACTTCAAAAGGGGGACTTGGAGTCAAATACTCTAAGTACGGGTAAGACGAGTTGTGGTACTCACACCGAGGGGTTGTAAACCCAATAAGAAGTGTGGAATACTTCAAAGGGTGGACTTGGAGTCAAATACTCCAAGTACGGGTAAGACGAGTTGTGGTACTCGCACCGAGGGGTCGTAAACCCAATAAGAAGTGTGGAATACTTCAAAGGGTGGACTTGGAGTCAAATACTCCAAGTACGGATAAGACGAGTTGTGGTTCTCGCGTCGAGGCGTTGTAAGCCAACTAAAAGGTGATAAATGGGTGGGAGTAAACATGTGTGTGTTGTTGTTATACGTGTTATATTGATGTCGTTTTGGCACAAAGATGCAAATGGGTCGGAATGGAAAACGAGTAGTGGTGCTTGTATTGGGGGTGGATAAACTAACAAACAAATGTTAATTAATGTGGTAGTTATCGTGTGGTCGAAAAACAAGTAAATACACGATAGATGCTTGTTATATACGAAAATTTGTAAAAATGGCAAGAATGGAAGTGTTGTCAGGGAACATGGCTGTGTTCATCTGAACACAACTATGACAGCAACCTTGTTCTTTTCTAGAGCTGAATATAAACACGGTTGTGTTCATCTGAACACAGTTGTGTTCAGGCTTCCTGAACACTACCATGACATAAATTTGTATTTTTTAAAATGACTTTTTTTAGGTTTTGCCCATAAGGGGGGGAGTCTACAGACTTATTAGTCATTATGGGGACTTGTGGAGAGGTTTCTAGGGCTACTTATCTTTACTAACCATATTCAAATTGTTGTTTTGAATGTAGAAAAAGCTCCGTGGTGGTCTCGGGTCTCGCCTAAGGTGGATATTGGATTCTCAAAGTGGTTTTTGATGTTTTACATATTAACAAGTTGGGGATAACTTGTGGGTGTTAACTTTTGATTAAACTACCATTGTGGAGAATTATGTAGTTAAATTAGTCTTTGTAAAACTAAAACGTATGATACGTTAAATGTTGTAATTGGGACCGCTTCCGCGTAGTATTATCATTTTTGGATGTTACAAACATGCGTTATTATCATTTTAAAACATTCGTTATTATCATTTTAAAACAAGCGTTAATATAGGCTTGCGCTATTATTATTATGCTGACACATTTACCCCCGCCATAAGGACACGTGTCGCATTCTAGTGGCTTCGTACATTCGAACGCTAAAAATCCTTTGTATAATAACCGGACCCTATATATATATATATATATATATATATGGTTTGGTTCAAGTAAAAAGGGTTTTTAAAATAAAAGGGTGAGAAGTATTTAGGGCCATTAGATCAAATTGTAGAAATTATTTAATGGTTGAGATCAAATTGTAGGAGAAAAAGTTGTTGTAAGGGTATTTTAGTCATGGCTATTTTTGTTGACTTTTTATCAAGTTCCCCCCTTTTTTTAAACGTTCATAACTTTTACATACGGCATTATTTTTTTAAAAAAATTACACCTTAAAAACGGGTGTTTTTTATCTTTAAAACGAGTACAGTGTCGTTATATATAAAAACGAAAAAAAATTACGTTTTCCAGCTCATTGTGTAATTTGCTTGTCATTGTATCTAATGTCAGGTAATTATGTATAATGTCAAGTAATCGTGTCAAATATTTTTCACCATTGTGTTTAATGTCAAATATTTTTTCTAATGTTAGGTAATTGTGTCAAATATTTCCATCACGTTGTTATATATAATACATAAAAAGCAGTGACAAAAATAACATGAAGATATCTAAAACGTAAAATACAATGATTAATACTTATAACACAATGATAAATACTTATAACATAATGATGAAAAATATTTGACACAATGGCCAAACCTGACATTTGACACAATAAAAACGAGCGTTTTTTATCTTTAAAACTAGTATAGTGTCGTTATATACAAAAACAAAAAAAATTACGTTTTTCAGCTTATTGTGTAATTTGCTCGTCATCGTGTCTAATGTCAGGTCATTGTGTCTAATGTCAAGTCATTGTGTCAAATATTTTTCATTATTGTGTTTAATATCAAATATTTTTTCTAATGTCAGGTCATTGTGTTAAATATTTCCATCACTTTGTTATATATAATTCATAAAAAGCACCGACAAAAATAACATGAAGATATCTAAAACATAAAACACAATGATTAATACATATAACACAATGCTGAAAAATATTTGACACAATAACCAAACCTGACATTTGACACCATAAAAACGAGTGTTTTTTATCTTTAAAACGTGTATAGTGTCGTTATATACAAAAATAAAAACAAAAAAAAGTTTTCCAGCTCATTGTGTAATTTGCTTTTCATCGTGTCTAGTGTCAAATAATTTTAATCGTTGTGTCTAATTTCAAATATTTTTCTAATATCAGGTCATCGTGTCTAATGTCAATTAATTGTGTTAAATATTTTTTATCATTGTGTTATATATAATAAAAAAAACGATGACAAAAATAACACAAAATTATCTAAAACGTAAAACACAATGACGAAAACGAGCGTTTTTTATCTTTAAAACGAGTATAGTGTCGTTCTATACAAAAACGAAAAAAATTACGTTATCCAGGTCATTGTATAATTTGCTCGTCATTGTATCTAATGTCAAGTCTGGTCATATTGGTCATTGGTCAAATATGTCAGGTCATTGTGTAATTTCAGGTCTGGTCATTGTGTAGTGTCATGTCTGGCCATTGTGTCTAATGTAAGGTCATTGTGTCAAATATTTTTGATCACTATGTTATATATAATACATAAAAAAACATTGATAAAAATAACACGAAATTATCTAAAACGTAAAGCACAATGATAAATACATATAACACAATGATGAAAAATATTTGACACAATGACCAGACCTGACATTACACAATGACCTGACATATTTGACACAATGACCAATATGCCCTCCCTTCAAAAACAATAAAAGAATACATGTCAAGTCTAGAATTCTTCTTACTCTTCTTATTTTTAAGACCTTTTTTACCATAACCTAACCATATATATATATATATAGGGAATGGTTCAAATGATAATAATGCTTTATGTGATAATCATGATAACCACTCTCAAATAATCACATAATTTATAAATTATTTTTTCTTTTAATTGTTAAATAGTCTTTGAACATATATCTTGAATATAAATATGAAAATGAGGAGTCTTACATATGCGTAACACATAATGTTACATATACGAGACACATAGTGTTACGTATATGTAACACTAACAGAATGATAATTGTTACATATACGTAACACTATGTTTGAGAGTGGTTATCACATAAATATTGTTTATCATCTGTACCGCACACAAATATATATATATATATATATATATATATATAATATCAAAATTACAATATAACAAAATAATCTAATAGTAGGGGTGAGCAAACCTTAACCATAACCGACCATTATCTAATAACTGAACCATAACCGCACTGAATTTGACCGAAAACCAATATAACTAACGGTTATGGTTAAGGTTTTGTGATTAAATGATAAATTGGTTATGGTTAAGGGTGTTCCATTAACCGACTTTAACTGAAACCGAACCGATCTTGTATTCCATCTTCACTTTTCCTGCAAATATACATATATACACCTCCATCTTCACTTTTCCTGCATATATACATATATACACCTGCAAATATGCATTATATATGGGATTGTGATTACATGCAAAACCTATACATATACACCTGCAAATATACATATATACACCTCCATCTTCACTTTTCCAGCAAATATACATATAAGTTTTTTTGAACATATATACATGTATAACAAGCTGCAAAGCCTTGATTACGTGCAAAACCTTGCTAAAACTAAGTTAGATTATGATTAACCGAATTTAACCGAAACCAAATCATAACCGCCGGTTAACCGAGTTATGGTCAACCGACCATCGGTTAACTGTTATGAAATAGATTTTGCATTAACTGAATGATCGGTTTAACTGACGGTGAAGGGTAAAACCGACTTATAATCGACTTTACACACCTCTATCTAATAGTTATTTAAAATGATAATATAAGGAACACCAATAGTCAAATATAAGCGATGAACAAATAGAAAAGTAGTAAAAACATAAATAGTCAAATATAAACTATGGATATACAAATAATTAAGTTTCTAATCAGATAGCAAGATAAGTCAAGTAAATAATATATTTTAAAGAATAATAATAAGCGCAAATTGCATAAAAGATTTATCAAATTTTACTTAATTTTTCATTTAAGATACTAAACTTTTTTCTCATAACGACCGATGGTATAAAAGTTGTCTGCTTTCTCATCAAAACGAGAATTTTCTACCGTTGATGCCTGATGGCATTACTCACAAATATGGCATTTATGCAAGTAAAAATAATAATAAGATTATTATAAAAATAAAATAATAATTAATGATATAAACAAATCTTATGAACCCCCACCCAAACCCCACTAACCAGACATTATTTTTTTCTCTCCCTCTCTCTTCCAAAGTCAAACAGCAGTAATAGACCGTTGTCCGACTTCATTGAAAAACAATTTGATTTCCCCTCCATGACGATGACGGTGGGAAAAAAGTTACATATTCCCTACACAAAGTCACCTCTAATGGTTTCTTATCTTCTTACCTCCTCCTGAAAATAGAAGAGTAACATACAAATGAACAAAACAAATCACAGAGGAAGCTCGAGAACCTAAAATTACACCATATAAATCATTATAACTTAGAGTTCTTAGCCCTACTTTTAACTCATAAAAATAAACTCGCCGTAATTTCCTCCACTGCCTTAGAGGATGATGGATTGTTTTTGAATCTTCTCTCTTTTTGGGCTGTCCAAATGAACCAGATTGGAGACGAGATTTGAAGCTTTAACTAAGAACATTAGACTTGAACTTGAAAGGGAGAAAAGATGATGCATAAGGTGGTGACATAATTATTAAATTGTTTTCATTAAAGAAATCAAATGAAAAGTGCACAATCCTAAAAAAATAAAATAATTTCTCTATAGTTATTTAATTTTCTTATTTTTATCTTATATTTATTGCTTGTAACTAGTTTAATACACATGTGTATGTTTAAGAAAATTATAGTCAACCTACATATATATATACATGTTTATAATATATGAATGCACATATTTACGTATGTCAATTAAAAAATGATCAAATAACAACTGCTAGATTTTAATAGTTATGTTAGAATTTTAAATAAATACAAAAATAAATAAATGATTTTGATTCTATGAGTTTTCGCAATATTTATGGTTCTTTGTAAATGAATAATTTTGATTGGTTTTGCGTGTTAACGTTCTTGTAATTTTTGTAGTTATGTAAAGTACTCTCCCCTAGGATAGAATAGGAAAAAACATGATTCTTAGTTTTGTAACCAATTCTATAAAAAAATGAATCTCGTATATTTCTCTCCTCTCCTATCTATTAGTTTTTCACAAAAAACAAATCACTTCTACAAAATCGATCTTAAGGCTTTTTCTTTAAATATTTTGAAGCGGAACGTAGAACCCGAATGAAGTATTCCAAATAGTACAATTATATATATGTAAATGGTTAACTTACGCATATATAGATTTCATAAAATCTCGCATAGGTCTTTTTCTTTGAAGAATTTGGATATAAAAAGAAGAATGTGAAAATTTGTAGAACATTTACATATAGGTACCGTTGGTAATTTGGTGCAATTGTAGCCCCAAGAATTCTCATAATAGAGGTCTTGGGTTCGAATCCTTGCAACAACAAAAAAGGGGTATGTGGCCAGGTCAGTGGGTTTACCCGGTTGGGGGGTTCCTCCTGTGGTGGGCTGCCCTGGATATTCTGGGTGTTGTCCCGGGGAAACCCAATTATCCTAGAATATCTATGTGTTGCCGTTAAAAAAAATTACATATAGGTAAATGTTTAATTTACACATACGTAGAATATTTATGTATATGTAAATGGTTCATATGCATTTTTGAGAAACCGAGTCTAGGTCTGTTTAATTTTGATAAAAAAGAACGTGAACATTTCCATAACATTTACATATATAAATGGTTAACTTACATGTATGCACGAATTAAAAAAATACCTAAACAATTCATAAAAAAAAGCTGTCAAAAAAGTTGATCTTCATCCAGTTTTTGTTCATATATGTAGGTTTATTTCTTTGTCTCCATCTTCAATTCTTCATCTAGTTTCTACTTCATCTTCATCTTCATCTTTATCAACTGATTGGGCATAAAAGCATGTTCGTGATTTTATTTGCAATTGTTTAATTGGTGTGGTTACTTTAGTTTTTTGTATGCCTTCGTGGCTTGTAATTTTTATTTTCCTATCTTTTGGTGTTGTTTGGGGTTTTGCTAGTTTTTCGCTAGCGGTATCTATAAGTATTCTCATTGTTGCTGTTCAAAAAAAAAATTTGTTTAATGATGATCAATTGATACTAATAGATGTAGTCGATTGAAGAAATCACTGGAATCATTGCAAAAGGAAATTTTACAAAAGAAAACCTTGAACATTAAATGAATTTTAGAACACTAACTTTAAAGAAATCATTAGAAATGATACTCATAGATGTTACATTATTTAGTGAGTAGACTAGTTAGCTCTTTTTTATCTTTAATTAAAAAAGCTTAAGTACCATAAGTGAAAACTTGTGTAAAATTTAGTACTTTTATGTATAGTTTCCTTAGAAGCAAAAGGAGTATTGTATGATTTTTTATATCTTTTGATCAACAAACAATTCATTTTAGATTAGTTTTTTTTTATGTTCGGAATTTAATTTGATCAAAATAACTAATTAAAAAATAAATAAATTTATTTAATGGAGTAGGTTTGGATTATTTAAAATTGGAAAAGAACACGCAAGATGCTTTTTGTACATATTTGTTTGATTTGTCTCCATGAAATGACTTATGGTGTTTGCCAATTACTTGAAGCCATGTTTTGGGCGACTATTTATGATACTAAAGTCTTTATGTCAGTTGATTTTAATGAACCTAGTTAGTGACGCAATTGCCACTTGGATCTCTAAGTCAAGACATCCGATGCCAATTAGATACTGATAGATTGTTAAGTAAGAGACCAGATGTTTTTAGTGACTCATGTTTAATACCTGCTTTTCACATTAGTTTCTGCGGCATGTAAATGATGTCTAGTTTAGACTGATACACCTAGGTTTTACCCACACCGATCCAGGGTTCGATACTCGGTTCTCCCTCAAGCCCGGAAGGGGCCGTATTGGGTGAGATTTTTCCTTAGATGCTCTCCAACTCTGACGTCAAGTGAGCCCGGTTAAGACAACATATTGGTCAGAGTCAGACGAGGCTCTCATATGTGACGGGGGTGCGACGTCACAACATTCAATGTTCGCCGTTCAAAAAAAAAGTCAAAACATCCGATCCTAACGTTTGGAATTTTGGTCTCCCAATTGCCGGTTGGATCTCTATGGCCAATCATATATATATATTTTTTAAAAGGCAAATTTCTTTAATCATATGAAAGTGATATTTGAACCCATGATCTTTTTAAACCTTGAGATTTCAAGAGATATTTGTCTCTACCACTAGGCCACCAACCCCAGTGGCTTCTATGGCCAATCATATACATTGGATAAAGTGAGTTTTTTTTAACGACCAACAAAACTATATATATAAGAAATGGGTACTAGCAATGCTAGACCCGCCAATTACATCCACCAAAAAATACTGGGGACAGACCAAATTACGACAAATAGAAATTACACCATTTATCCCAACATAAGCTAGGGGATCTTAGAATTTAACCATAAGAACCCGAGAACCTTAATTTCCTCGACAACCAGAGATAGAGAAGTCCGACGTTGGTTAAAGATCATATAATTACGAGACTTCCAGATGCACCAAATTGCTATGAGTGTAACCAAGTGAATAGATTTTCTCTATTTCCTGGATACATGGAGGGAGCTATGCACATCCATGATTTCACAAGTGTCGAAAGCGAAGATAGGGGAAAGCTTGCACCAAGAAAAATTAGATTCCTAGACAGACTATGCAAAGGGGCAATTGAAAAAAATATGCTATGTGGTCTCAATAGAATCTCCACAAAAGACACAGAGGGGGGATGGCACCTGAACATTACTAGACAATAGCACACTTGTAGTGGGGAGACGATCCTAAGCAGCACACCAGGCTAGGATACCAACCTTCAACGGAACCCAGTTATTCCAAGAGAACTAATAATTCAATTCGATCATGTTGAGCGAGTGAATTTGGTGCTTCATGCTGCTAACTGAGAATGAGCCCGTGTTATCCAATGTCCACGTCCAACGATCTGCACTAAGATGGAAAGAAACTGCTATAAGGAGAGTGGTTAATTACTGGAGCTCACGGATTTATTATACGGTAGAAGGAGCCCATTTCCGGTTAGGAGTCTAGCAAACCGTCTTGATTAGCTTTAAGCGATCCATAACTGCACAAGTTTTCACCATATCAAGCAAAAATAAGTTAGGAAATCTAGAAGCGAGAGGAACAACTTCAATCCAACTATCGATCCAAAGCAGAATATCGACGCCACTCCCCAAAACCCCTTTAATTACTTTGCTAAGGTCAATACCACACTGCAACAGATCATGCGAGACTTTAAATATTTGTTTTCAGGACCCGGGTTTGATACTTTTATCGGAATCGGGGTCTAGGATTTTAAATTTAATAGAATTGCCTAGATAAACTTTCTCCATAACCCTTGTTTTTCTTGTTTGAACCTCCACCACCATTTGGATACCATTGCCATGATGGATACAAGGAGTGAACCGAGGCCCAACCCACCTTATTCTTTTGGAGCGATAACTTTTTCCCACGAGACCCAATTGATTTTAACTTTATCTGGATTCCCACCCCAAAAGAAGACTCTTCTAAGCCACTCCAATGTTTCAATAACCTGCAAGGGGTCCTGTATAGAGAAAAGTAGTAAGTAGGTGAAGAATTTAATACCTATTTGATCAACGTTAAACGGCCACCGAAAGATAAATGATTGTCTTTCCAGATGGATACGCGAGATTTAAACATATCGACAACCGGCTTCCAACTCTTAGCCAGATTCGTATTTGCACCAACTTGCAATCCTAGATACTTAAATGGGAATTGGCCAATTTTGAAATGAAGTTTGGTAGCCATGCATTGAGCCTCTTGAGTGTCAACACCAATTCCATTGAGACAAGTTTTGGCCATGTTAATTTTCAGACCCGAGGCAAGGTAGAAACACCTCAAAATCCTTCCCAGGTTTAAAGCATTGGAATGAAGCCAATCACCTATGAATACCACATAATTTGCAAAACAAAAAGTGAGACAAAGACAAACCGTTAGCATATTCAATACCATGAAAGTTCTTGTAGAGCATTCCCGTTTGCTAGTGTCACACCCCGCCAAGGCGGAAACGCGAGCCGCGACGTTCATGGTTTTTCAAAGCATATAATTATTGCAAACGCATACATACAACTGGATACATAAATTAAATTTAAGGTTTTACAGCCCAAAATAGTAATTGAAGTTACAAAATATTAAGATTTTGCAAATATGACCCGAACATTATGGGTTATACAAGAAAAATCTTCAAAAGTTATATCCACCGTGTATGCATGAACCCTACGTAGTGTTACTCTTGTTGTCGCGATTAATTTCCTGAAAAACATACTTGAAAATGTCAACACTAGGTTGGTGAGTTCATAGGTTTTATATGTGAATACAATGAGCAAACCAATTGCATGAAAATGATTTTTACGTATATGATAAACAAAACAAGTAATGTTTGACCCATTCGTAAACTAGCTAGGAATACAAATAATATGTACATACATGAGGCATAACCAAACCAAGACCAGGTGTTTTGCCCCTCACTCGTACCTCACGAGCAATATTAGAACACTATGCAGTCATTTGGCCAGAGGGACCCATGGTTAGCGCGACTAACCATGACCGGGGGTGTCAGACCCAATAGTACTATCCATAGAATCTCAGGCTAATCTATAGCTAATGGTTATAAATATGATGATCAGCGGACTTTACGAGCTCCAAATGTGTCAACTCATGCATACATAAAGGTCGGGTCTTGTTTTCTTGTTATCATATAAAAATAGTTATAAGTATGTTCTTCCCCCAAATAGTACAAAATAGTAAAAAGGGGCCGTGAAACTCACCTTGAGTTTGTGTATGCTTGTAACGATTTTTGTTCTAGTCAACTTGACTATTTGTACCCTAGATGCCAAAGGGTAAATTGTGTTAAGACCGAACGTCTCATATTGCAAATTGTTCACTGACTTTGTAAATCTGGTTGTGTTTGTTCAAAATATCTTCTTAGTTGTTCAACACTTGTTTTGTAGTAAAAACAGTTCTAAGTTACTGTTAAATGGGACTGATGACCAGGTATCGAAACTACTTAGTTTCGATTTGAACAGGACAGAACAGAACAGAGGTCGAAACTACCTAGTTTCGATTAAGCAAACTGGGTATCGAAACTATCTAGTTTCGATTGAACAATAGCTATCGAAACTACCTAGTTTCGATTGAGTAAACAGGTATCGAAACTCCTAGTTTCGATCAAATAGGTATCGAAACTCCTAGTTTCGATCAAACTGGTATCGAAACTCCTAGTTTCGATTGAGAAACAGGTATCGAAACTATAGTTTCGATTACTGCAATTCTGATTGACAGAATCAGTCCTGCATATTTTTATGTTTTAAACTTGAATTCGACACACTTTTCTTGTTATCTTACTTGTGTTTGAATATTTTGTATGTTTTAGCTATGGTTTTTAAAGAAAATAATATAGATAGTATTTAGTTTTTACCTTAAAACAGATATGAAGATGATGAGAGATAACAGAGAATGATCCTGAGCTCCTTAGTTTGATTCTCGAGAAAAACACTTGGAACTCTTCTTATAGCACCGAAATATGGTGGATTTTGCCTTAAACTGGACTTCGACTTGGAGAGGATTGTGGAAAATTGCCGTGAGAAAATGGGATGAAATGAAGACAAAGAGAGAAGGGTATGGCTTTTATCTGAATTCTCGCAGGCATGTATGGGCTTTTAGGATGTGAGTGAAGTAGGAAGTGGGAGAATGGCTTCTCTGAATTTTTGGCCGAAAAGTCAAGGGAGTGGTTTGGGGTTGATAAATCAAATAATTAGGTTTTTAGTGTTAATTAATTAATTTATTAAGGGTATTAATTTTAATTAGAATTTCAATTGGTAATTTAATTTGGTTTAGATTCTCTACGGTATTATAAATTTATTAAGTTTATGGCTCGTTAACGAAAGATATTGAAATCTTGGATTGTATAATTCGTCGAGGTGGTTATTTGTAGGTATAGATATCTAAAGTTGACGCTACTAGGTAATATCTTCGAAAGGGTTCGTTAATTTACTTTTACGTATCGATATGTATATTTTAGTCTAAAAATGAATTATTGTCCAACGTAAAGTTCGTGTAATATATATGTCTAAATATTTTTCTTGGTTATTTAATTTAATCACTAACGTTCGTATTTAGTCGGGTTATACGGGTATGTGATCCGGTAATTCCTAGAATTACCAAAATATGAAATGAAACAATGTACGGCTTTTCTTAGACTTTAATGTCCTAATTTATATCGTGTACGGATATTAACCTGAAATGTCGGGTGTCACATTCTCCCCATGTTAAAAGAATTTCGTCGGGTGTCACATTCTCTCCATGTTAAAAGAATTTCGTCCCGAAATTCAATTCGTGTCATCTTGAACTGGTGTATCCTTAAACAAGGAGGGGTATTTCCTTTTCATTTGGTCCTCTCGTTCCCATGTATACTCAGGACCACATTTTGAGTTCCAACGTACTTTAACCTGTTTGATTCGACTACGTCTCAGTCTTTGAACTTTCCAATCCGAAATCTCAATCGGTTTCTCGATGAAATCCAACCTGTCGTCTATGTGAATCTCGTCAGGCGGTATAATTAACGTTTCGTCTGATAAACACTTCTTGAGGTTTGATACGTGAAACGTGTCATGCACGTTGTTTAGTTCTTGCGGTAGTTTGAGCTTGTAAGCTACCGGACCAACCCTAGCCAGTATTTCAAACGGTCCAACGTATCTGGGGTTGAGCTTACCACGGTTACCAAACCTCGCAACGCCTTTCCATGGTGAGACTTTTAACATTACTCGGTCACCAATTTGAAATTCTAATGGTTTCCGTCTGTTATCAGCGTAGCTCTTTTGTCTGTCTCGGGCCGCTTTCAGACGGTCCTTAATTTTGAAGATCTTATCCGTGGTTTCCTGGACAATCTCCGGGCCTGTCAAATGTTTTTCACCAACTTCCACCCAACATAGCGGTGAGCGGCATTTACGACCATATAAAGCTTCAAACGGAGCTGCCTTGATGCTTGTGTGGTAACTATTATTATTGGAAAACTCCGCCAACGGTAAATGAGTATCCCAATTTCCTCCGAAATCAATTACACACGCACGGAGCATATCTTCTAATGTTTGGATAGTCCTTTCACTTTGACCGTCCGTTTGTGGATGGTAGGCTGTGCTCATGTCTAGGCGCGTGCCTAAGGCTTCTTGTAATGATTTCCAGATTCTAGACACGAATCTGCTGTCTCTATCAGAGACAATAGAAATTGGCACTCCATGCCTAGCCACAATTTCCTTGATATAAAGCTTTGCAAGTTTCTCGGTTTTATCCGTCTCTTTGATAGGTAGAAAATGAGCTGATTTTGTTAAGCGGTCGACAATTACCCATATTGTGTCATAACCACTGGACGTCTTGGGTAACTTCGTGATGAAATCCATAGAAATCTGTTCCCATTTCCATTGGGGAATTTCGGGTTGTTGTAACAATCCCGACGGTTTCTGATGTTCTGCCTTTACCTTTGAACATGTTAGGCATTTACTGACATAAATAGCAATTTCTCCTTTCATGTTCGGCCACCAATAGTGTTCTTTCAGATCCTTATACATCTTATTTGAACCTGGGTGAATGGAGTACCTGGACTTGTGGGCTTCGTCCATAACCAACTCCCGTAAGTTACCAAAACATGGCACCCAAGTTCTATTCATGAAGTATAGAGTGTCATCTGACTTAGTCTCCAATTGTTTGATCATTCCACGTAGTGCTTCATTCTGAATGTTTTCTTCTTTGATCGCCTCTTGTTGTGCCATCCGGATTTGAGTCGTGAGATTCGTATGAATTGTCAATTCTAGGGCACGAACACGAAGAGTTTTGACTCGTTCCTTGCGACTTAAGGCGTCTGCTACGACATTGGCTTTCCCGGGATGGTACTTGATATCACAATCATAGTCGTTTAGTAGTTCTACCCAACGACGTTGTCTCATGTTAAGTTCCTTTTGATCGAAGATATGTTGAAGACTCTTATGATCAGTAAAAATAGTGCATCTCATACCATAAAGATAATGTCTCCAAATCTTGAGTGCAAACACAACTGCACCCAACTCCAAGTCATGGGTCGTATAATTCTTTTCGTGCACTTTTAGTTGTCGTGAGGCATATGCGATGACTTTGTCTCTTTGCATTAACACGCAACCAAGTCCTTGGTGTGATGCATCGCAGTATACGACAAAATTGTCGATTCCCTCAGGAAGGGATAAGATCGGTGCACTACACAGCTTCTGCTTCAGTAATTGAAAAGCTGACTCTTGCTTGTCACTCCAATCAAACTTCTTTTCTTTCTGGGTTAATGTGGTTAAAGGCAGGGCTATTTTTGAAAAATTCTCGATGAATCGCCTGTAATAGCCTGCCAAACCCAGAAATTGACGCACCTCAGTCGGAGTTCTTGGTGCTTCCCAGTTTTTGATAGCTTCAATCTTGGATGGGTCTACGTGAATACCATTCTTATTGATGACGTGTCCGAGAAAGTGATCGGTGTCGAAGGGACCGGTCAATGATAAAGAAATAGAGTGTCCTAATCACCTTAAACTAGTTAGGGTAAGAAGGGTGTCGAACCACGAAGAGTTTGTGGTCGGTGCTCAACTTCAATTAACAATGCAAATTATGAAGTTACAACGGGTCTTTCTGACCAAACACAATCAATGATTTAAGTGAAAACTTTATAAACTCAACAAACAAATCAAGTACCAAACAAAATGGTTTAAGTTGTAAACAATAATTAAAAAGGGTATCACACCCGGGTTTCAAGCTCACAAATAATTAGGGATTATCACACCAACATTTGAGTTCAAACAATCGAATGGTTATCCAAATCTAATTAACCAAATCTAACCAAGAACATCAACATTCATACATCATCGGCAAATAGTGTAAAACAATATTCACGAATGAAATCGAGACAAATGTATGCAATATAGAATTAGATTAATCAATAGATTTAACATAAATCAAAGTTCATAGCAATTATCATCTAACGGGGTCAATGGTGCAAGAATTTATCGACTCCCGTGAGTTCATAACCATACTAAACACAAAGATTCAAGTGTTTCAAACCAAACGATTACAAGAATTGTTTCTCAAAGCTAGCACATGATAAAACCCTAAAAACTTACAAACAATCCACCCGGGAATGATTACCGGTGGATTAGCCGCTCATGGTGGTGGAAATCATCTTCAATCTTTCAATCGGATGTTAGAATCGTGTTCTTTAACTTCCAAGAACTCCCAAAATCGTCCAAGAACAATGGTGTAAAAGATGGATTCGAATTTGGGAAAAAAAAAACCTAATTAAACATTGAAAATCGGCTGTTACGCCCAAAACCCGTGTCTGAAACGCACCCAGCGTAGGCTTACGCTGGGAGGGCGTAGGCCTACGCCGGTCCACTGGAAGCCGCTGTGAAGAAAATACTTAGGCGTAGGCCTACGCCGATATGGCGTAGCCTTACGCTGACCCTCTGATGCTTCTGTTTGCAATTTGCCTTCGGCGTAGGCTTACGCTGTAGCAGCGTAGCCTTACGCTGAACCTGCATTTTGCCCCGTTTTCTCCGAGTCTCTTCCGACTCTTGCATCTCTCGCCTAATATCTTCCAAAATCATACTTTAAGCTTCCAACACCTGCACATGCATGGCTACACAAAACCTTTGTATTCCACATATCAAAATGCATAAATATAACACATTGCACCTCTTAATACATGAAACTTTGGTCACTCATCATATCCCCACACTTACTCTTTTGCGTCCCGAAAAAGAATTATGCAATGGAATCATAATTGAAACCTGCTCTCATAATCTCATACAATTAAAACATAATCACGCATTGACTGTAACAATTGGTATTTCTATCCGACTAAACCCAACCATCGAACCTCGAGCACCCGATTATGTGATCTATTATTCTATCTATTACCAAGCCAACGGTCTATCTATGGGTCTCATACTCAGAAAGCTACGACTTAGCCTAATTCAATCTCAAGGTCATGTTTAGGCCCGGGTTAAACCATATAGATTTCCCACCATTATAAACACCAATTTATATGTTTTTGAAAATTATGGAATTATGGATCGATGGGTGCATGTTTTTAGCTTTTATTCTTATTTTATGAATGAACCTAACCCAGTGGTGTTTCAATCACGCTGGAACACGATATATGACACGTAGGCTGCAGTTCTTAAGCAATGAAATTCATAAGCTTCGGAATAGGGGTGTATCCTTCAAGTCGCCATCCCGAAGGGAAACACATAAACCTAACTTAGTCATCCAAACTTATTGATCACCTAAGTCCCGCCCATGGGTGTATCCTTCAAGTCACCATCCCGAAGGGAAACACGTAGGTGAAACTCAAGCTTTCAATTGATTTAATTAATCTCATGCAAGATGGATTATGGAATGCGGGCGCCACTAACTTTTGAATTTATTTTCATAAAAATAAAGCGGTGTGCCAAATAATTTTAAAAACTTATAAATTTTTGTTTATAAAGGTACCTATCACACTATGTTGACAGTTTCGACCTTACCGACACCCCTAAGATGAGAACCCACAAGATATTCTGAATTAATTATTCATTTAAACCTAGATACATTATGAGGATGTTTAAGCTCTTAAGTCGGTTGGGCCTACCAAAACATTACAAATCAAACGCGTTTTCTATTTATTATTGTTTTTAATCACAAAAGCATAGTTTCCAATTATATCTATCATTTTCCATTTAGTTACAAAAATTCTGATCCAAGGAAATTTTTGAAAATCAAAAAATTTGTATGGTTTCCAAGATTTTCCACATCCCCACACTTGAACCTTACATTGTCTCAATGTAAAAAGTTATGAAATGTAAAAGTGCGGTTAGTGGGTGCAAAAAATAACCAATACCCAATAACTCTCAATATCCAACTCAAAGATTCCTATAACCATAAGCACCAACCCAATCACAATCAACCAAGTTTCAAACATAAACACACCAAAACAAACAAAAACAAATTCGTTCAATCAAAGCAACATAAATATGAGAAAGAGTACGTGGACCTGATTAGAGGTGATCATAGAGTGCTTGAACCATCACCAAAAATGGACTCGTAAGTCTTCCATGAGTCTTCCCTACACTTGAGTGTTGCTATGGTGACGAAAACTAAAACACACAAAACAAAACAAAACAAAGCAAAGACAAAATACAAGCAATCACAAGCCGGGTTGCCTCCCGGTTAGCGCTAAGTTTATTGTCCTCAGCCCGACATTACCTCCTTATGGAGGTTGAAACACAAAATTGCTTTCCCTCACCACTTCGGTTCTTATCACTCCAACTCCAAGATTCATCTCTCGTAAATTTCACATCACACAAATCTACTTTCTCGTTCGGATGTTGGACATGGTCGGGTGGTTTCTTTTCATCTTTCAGCCTCTCAGTTTTCTTCTCGATTGCCTTCGGCTCGTCTTTCACATTAAACCTGTCAAACATGATACCTTTGTTTTTGGTGTCACCTTCATTTGCCTTGGCGCGAGGATGACCCACGTTAGTAGTGACTGCTTTTGAACACTTATTTTCAACCGAATATGTAAATGAATTTGAAAAAATATTAATGTTCAACTTACGCTTCCCAAAGGTCATGTCAATAGTGCCGGTTCGGCAATTGATTTGTGCATTTGCGGTTGCCAAAAACGGTCTTCCCAAAATCACTCGTGGCTCCTCCTTAGCAAGTGGTGCATAATCAAGCACTAAGAAATCTCCAGGATAGTAGAATTCTCCAATCTGCACAGCCACTCCCACTAATTTCCCCCGAGGACGTGTGCATGTAGCATTTGCTAACACCAACGTGGTGTTGTATTCTTCTAATGGACCAAAATTGTATTGGTCATACACGCTCCCTGGTAGAATGCTCACCCCCGCTCCATAATCTAGCAGTGCCAACTTAGTTTTGAATTCCCCAATTTGAATAGGAACTAAGGGTTCTCCACACTCGATTTCCTCATCTTCTCCTTCTTCACCTTCTTCATTACCATGAGCCACATCAATTGCACTAACATGATGTTGTGGCTTCAATGTGTTGTCAATTGGCGGTTTACCTTCATTTTGTTTTAGCAAAGATATTTCTTCGGCCATTTGCCCCACTTATCTTTCCAACGCCACAAAAGACTTGTCTCTCATTTCATTCTCCCTTTTTGACTCTTTCATCATCTCCAACAATGCATCCAGTTTTGAATTAACCGCGTCATCACCCCCCGATGATCCACCTTGTTGTTGATGATCTTGATTGTAATTCCTTGGGGGGTAATTTGTGTTCCGGTTATTGTTATATGAACTCCTTTGGTAACCGCCCGAATTGTAGTTCCCTTGTTGACGAGGTTGGTATGACGAAGTACCTTGATTTGAACCTTGGAAATTTGGGTTCAATTGGTTTGATGCATCCCCGTATTTGAAGTTGGGATGATTCCTCGAGCTCGGGTGATTGGAGTTTGAGTTTGTATCATATGGTTTCCTATCACCAAACACTTGGTTCACTTCTTCTTGTCTACCATCTTGCAATGGGCAACTTATGGCCTTGTGTCCCAAATCCCCACAACTCTCACAAACATCAAAACGGGTTTTCACTCCCGCTACTTTCTTTTTCTCTCCTCTTTTCAAATTGGCCAATTCTTTCTCCATAGAGGCTAACCTCACCTTCGTCTCATAGTCCGGGGCAGATTTTGAAATTGGGTGTTTGGCTCTTCGGCTAGCCGATGCCTCGGATTTTGAACTTTGGCTCATTCTTTCTAAGAAATCCCAATCATCTTCTTCGGGATTAGACAACAATGTCCCATTACTGGTGTGTAAGGCCCCAAAACCGGGTGACCTCACTTGTTGGATTTACTCATAAACATAGTCATAAGTACTGAACTTAAATTAAAACCTTCATCATTCAATTACATAATCATAACAACGGAAGTCTTTACAAATAAAACATAACATTGTTCTAAGACATATAAAACAAAAGTGGGATGTCAGTCTTGTGCCGGGAAACCTTCACGCCTTCGCACGACCCTTTCCTTTGTTACCTGAAATGTATACTAAAAGTCAGCTAACGCTGGTGAGTTCTAGTTTAAAGACAATCATACATAATATTTATCTTATCATGAATATAATGTATATAAGTATATTCGTACTTTTAAATATTCTTTACTTTACTGTTCTCACATAACATTCATTGAGGGTATATACATATGTACATACATACTTTCTTTGGGAGAACACATATTGGCCATAATCTTAAGGGAGATCAACCCATCATACTTGTCGCGAATGTCACGAAGACATCGCAGTCAGAGCTACCGTCGTAGCCCTTCTCATTACCGTCCGGCTCTAGAAAACCGTCCGTCATAACATTAAATCCGTCCGGCAACTTTTGTCCGTCCGCTCTTAACCGTCCTACCGTCGTAGTCCGTCATAACATTAAATCCGTCTGCCCTAGGGCATCCGTTTCCCACGTGACCATTATGTATGCAACTGTTCTACATTAGTTAAGGCAATTGCTTCGACCGTCCATTTTTACCTTTTCATACGTCCTATCTTACGTAGGTACGTTTTCGTCCGTCTACCGAAGTAGCCGTTGTCATAGAAGGGTTTATAACGTTTACATTCATTCATAACATGCAATATATATGTAATATAAAGCAAGATTTCATTCTTTTACGTTATATCCTTCTTTCATTCTTTCTTTATATCATACGCTTCATTCTTTATTCATAATTCATTTTCACATATATAAGTATTTATATATACATATATATACGTATGATCACATTGACACTTATAGCATTTATTCATTTAGTGTATACACTTCAGCCCCAAAACATTTATAAATCATTTGCACATACATAGAAGGGGGCACATAGAACTCACCTGATGAGTTACTCTAGGTTGTCCTAAACAAAGATCCAACCGCGTCACTTCCGATCTGGATTAGGTAGTTAAATACACATTAGACCCAACCCCGACTCTAATGGTTTAATCATTCTAAACTTACTGACTTTACTTAACCGAACTGTTGCCTGCTGTCTGCTGCCTGCGCACTTAGTAAGTGCGCAGGGATTTGCTCTTGCGCACTTGGCAAGTGCGCAGGAGTCTCCCTCCTGCGTACTTGGTAAGTACGCAGGGGCTGCTGCCTGCGCACTTAGTAAGTACGCAGGGATTCCTTCCTGCGCACTTGGTAAGTACGCAGTACCTGGTTCTTGGACCAAAATTTCGGAATTCTTGCATGTTAATCCGATCATGCTAATCTTACAATTTTCTTTGCTCAAAACGTGCGGTTTTCACTCTAGGTGCTATTTCTAAGTTTATTATCAAGTTTCATCCGTAAAAACATCATCTATTTAGCTAAAACTCGAGAAACCCCAAAATGAACAAAAACTCAGATTATGTATGAATCATTACCTGGATTGAAGTTTTGATTCGGAGGTTTTGCTCACGAGCTCAGCTGTAACGTGCTCCTCTAATCTCGTGACGATCCGTCGACTTTCTCTCTCTAGACCCGGGCTCCCTTTCTCTCTCTAGAATTGGTGAAATGGAGATGAAATGAGCTAGTGGGCTGCCTTGCCCCTTTTATACCTGGGCTTCCCTCGGCCCGTTGGAGCCGAGCCCAAGCCCATCCGTTCTTATTTCGTTTTATGACGTTTAAATCTCTATCGTATTATTATTTACTTATTTACTATTTTCGGGATGTTACATGGTGGACTTCAAGTACTTTCTCTCCTCTTGAGTCAAACCATCAACAAAACACTTTACTAGTTCCCACAACTCAATTTGATGGTGGGGGCATTTCCTCAACAATTCCTTGAAACGGGTAAAAGCTTCATGTAAAGGTTCACCTGTTTGTTGTTGAAAAGTCCGAATCTCAATTCGGGAGTCATCTGTCTTCGCAACCGAGTAATATTCATCTAAGAAAACTTGTTGCATTTCATCGCATGTGTAGATGCTATTAGCCGGCAATGTGATGAACCATTGCTTTGCTCGATCTTTGAGGGAAAACTGAAAAAGTCAGAGTTTGACCTCATTTTGGTCAAAGTTTTCATCCCCAATTGTGCTACAGATGGCAGCAAACTCGCCTAAATGGGTGTATGGTTCTTCGGTGACCATACCATGAAAATGTGGGAGAATGTTGATGTAATTTGGCCTTGACTTGAATCTCCTCATTCCCGGAATTGGTGGAACAATTGGAGAAGCATTCTCCAAAATAGCCGGTCGAAAACGACCATTAACTCCACCCATAGGGGCTACCGGTTGTCTTCGGTTTTCATTATTGTAGCCCCCATTAAATCTCCTCCCTTCCTGTCTAGGAGGATACCCAAATCTCTCTGGTCGAACTGTTCGACCCATTGGTTGTCTCGCCCTTTGGTGAACATAATTCACCTTTTCTTCCTCTCCAAAGCCTTGCCCCTCGTTATACTCTCCATATTGGCTCCTCTCACCATCCTCATACTCGTAATCGCCAAACCCTTCACCATTCCCAACATCTTCATTATCGTCATACCCAAAATATTCACCATCTTCATCCTCCCAACCCTCGTTCTCATTGTTTCCGGGAGGGGTTTGATTTTGTTGTGGTCCCCTTCTTCCTTGGTACGTGGGATTGGTACGGATGTTAACGGGTCGGTTTTGTTGAACTGGACCCGACCCACGGGGTTGGTTGTTATTGATAGGTATAGGTAGGGTTTGGGTTGAGGTTCGGTGAGGTGGAGTTGGTGGGCGGTTAGGGATAGGGCCTCTGTTTGGAGTTGGGCCACGGTTTCTTATGCTAGTCCCAGAATGACTGCTTCGACCATCCATGGATGATGGTTCCGATAAAATGGGTTGTAAATTTTGTTGTTGTTGGGTTCGGTTTTGCCTTGCTATCCTCTCAATTTCCGGTTCGAACACAAGCGGTGAAGTTCTCCCGGATGAACGGGTACGCATGCACTAATCTGTCACCTGCACACACAAACAAACACCACGCGTAACACAAAAATAGAAGAAGATTAACTAAACAAAACAAGTAACAAATAGTCATAAGAGTCAACTAAAATAAAACACCAAGCGCACACACTCCCCGGCAGCGGCGCCAAAATTTGATCGGTGTCGAAGGGACCGGTCAAAGATAAAGAAATAGAGTGTCCTAATCACCTTAAACTAGTTAGGGTAAGAAGGGTGTCGAACCACGAAGAGTTTGTGGTCGGTGCTCAACTTCAATTAACAATGCAAATTATGAAGTTTCAACGGGTCTTTCTGACCAAACACAATCAATGATTTAAGTGAAAACTTTATAAACTCAACAAACAAATCAAGTACCAAACAAAATGGTTTAAGTTGTAAACAATAATTAAAAAGGGTATCACACCCGGGTTTCAAGCTCACAAATAATTAGGGATTATCACACCAACATTTGAGTTCAAACAATCGAATGGTTATCCAAATCTAATTAACCAAATCTAACCAAGAACATCAACATTCATACATCATCGGCAAATAGTGTAAAACAATATTCACGAATGAAATCGAGACAAATGTATGCAATATAGAATTAGATTAATCAATAGATTTAACATAAATCAAAGTTCATAGCAATTATCATCTAACGGGGTCAATGGTGCAAGAATTTATCGACTCCCGTGAGTTCATAACCATACTAAACACAAAGATTCAAGTGTTTCAAACCAAACGATTACAAGAATTGTTTCTCAAAGCTAGCACATGATAAAACCCTAAAAACTTACAAACAATCCACCCGGGAATGATTACCGGTGGATTAGCCGCTCATGGTGGTGGAAATCATCTTCAATCTTTCAATCGGATGTTAGAATCGTGTTCTTTAACTTCCAAGAACTCCCAAAATCGCCCAAGAACAATGGTGTAAAAGATGGATTCGAATTTGGGGAAAAAAAACCTAATTAAACATTGAAAATCGGCTGTTTCGCCCAAAACCCGCGTCTGAAACGCACCCAGCGTAGGCTTACGCTGGGAGGGCGTAGGCCTACGCCGGTCCACTGGAAGCCGCTGTGAAGAAAATACTTAGGCGTAGGCCTACGCCGATATGGCGTAGCCTTACGCTGACCCTCTGATGCTTCTGTTTGCAATTTGCCTTCGGCATAGGCTTACGCTGTAGCAGCGTAGCCTTACGCTGAACCTGCATTTTGCCCCGTTTTCTCCGGGTCTCTTCCGACTCTTGCATCTCTCGCCTAATATCTTCCAAAATCATACTTTAAGCTTCCAACACCTGCACATGCATGGCTACACAAAACCTTTGTATTCCACATATCAAAATGCATAAATATAACACATTGCACCTCTTAATACATGAAACTTTGGTCACTCATCAGAAAGTGAACCTCTCGGATCCAAAAATCACACTTTGAGAATTTAGCATAAAGCTTCTCATTCCTGAGTAGTTCTAAGATTAATTTCAGATGATGTTCATGATCCTCCTTGGTTCGTGAATATATTAATATATCATCTATAAATACTATCACGAATTTATCCAAGTATGGCTTGCACACGCGGTTCATGAGATCCATGAAAACAGCTGGTGCGTTCGTCAAACCAAATGGCATAACTAGGAATTCGTAGTGACCGTAACGAGTCCTAAAAGCCGTTTTTGGTATATCTTCTTCCTGAATTTTCAATTGATGATACCCTGATCGTAAATCAATTTTACAATAGAAACTAAAACTGTGACATTTCAAAATTTCAGTAATAATATATTAACACGTAAAAATTTCAACATTTTATTCAAATATGCACACGTGTATCTAACCAAGTTTATACAAAAGGGTGTGTTTACAAATTTCAACTTATGTATTTTTAAATTAAAGTCTTAAAAATATATGAAAAAAAATATATATATATATATATCAATTATTTTTAATAAATTAAATATTTAAAATGATGGTATAAATTTATCCTGTATTTGTAAACAATTTAGATTCAATAATATACAAGTGCATTTGTTCAAATTAATGTGTCAATAATATATAAATTATGTATTTTTAATTTAAATATTAAAAATATTTAAATTTTACAAAATTATATAAATTTATTTAAATTTTATAAAAATAAATGGCTTTGTAAACAAATAAAGTGATTTGATAAAAAAAAATAAGTTGTTTTATATAAAATAATTTATTTTAATAAAATAAGTTTATAAAACATTTAAAATATAATATTAAATTAATTAAAGTTTAAAAGAAAGTAAGTTAATTTATTTAATAAAAGTGTAGGGGTCGTTTTGTATTTAATCCAATTACAAGGTTTAAAACAGAATTCAGTTAAGGGACTAAAGGTGTACAAATCAAACCACAGGGACCCATTCAGTATTTATTTCGAGGGTTATTTTAAGACAAACCAAACTCCAAGGACTGAAACTGCCAATACTCATTTCGTTTATCCGGTCACCCCCTTCGATTGTCCGGCGGTCCAAAGCCTTTTTCCGGCGACCCCCGACAGGGCTGTTCCCTGCACCTCAACAGCCGACAAAGGTGTCCCTGACCTCGTCGTACCCACACGAACAAAAGCCCTCGACCAATTTGTCGATTAATCATACGAAAAGTCGGATCGCGTCTATGGCCGAGAACCCACGCCACGATTTCGAGCCGACAGTCAACTTCCACGCGTGCTTGATATCTCGTTAGCTTCGTCTCGTCCAGACGAATGTCCAGACACCCTCAATTGCATATTTCATTATAGGGATTGGGCTCGGCTATAAATGGCCATTTGCGGACCTGCACGAGCTCGCCACTCCTCTCTGTCTACTCTCTCTTTAAATTGAGAATACCACTGTGTTCGTGACATCCAGACGAAGCTCCCCAGTCCCCTTTGAAGTTCCAATTTGGACCGGAACCCGAGTTCAGTTGTGCACTTTTTCGAGTTTTTGTTCCAACTTCTCGGACCACTTTGATTCTGGTATTATCGCCGCATTTCATTCCCTTACCTTCGTTTTGCTAATGGCTAACTAATACATATCGGTTACCGAGCAAATTTTGACCATTTCCGAGCAATCAGAGGTTCTCGGTGACTTGGTCCGCGAGTTGCCGAGAACCAGCGACCAACTCGCATTGGGTTTATTAATTAAACGGTACACACATAACCAGCGATGGGCAGTAGCCCGGCTGGTTATGCGTGTGTGTGTTTGAGTCTGAGGTCGCGGGTTCGATCCCGGTTGGCCTTCGGCCCAAAATTTTTATTTCTGTTTTCATTTATTTATTTTATTTAATTATCCTAATTTATTTTTAATACTCTTTTTATACAATAAATACTAAAACGAGTCGGTTTACTCGTTCGTTTATTTTGAAATCGATTAAAAATTTTTAATATTTTTATAAACTTATTAAAATACATTTTAATATATATAATGTCCCATTTTTTTTATAAATCTTGTAATATTTTTATAAACTTCCTAAAATACATTTTAATATATATAATGTCCCATGTTAAAAATCTTGCAATGATTTTATAAACTTGTTAGAATAAAAAAAATTTAATATATAGAATGCCCTATTTTTATAAAATAATGAACCTTGCATTATTTTTAATAAACTTGTTAAAATAAATTTTAATATATAAAATATCAATATAATTAGTCAAGTAAAGACTTTTCTTTTATTTGTTATTATTATAAAAATACATTAAACATAATAAATACTTGTTTAAAACAATATATATATATATATATATATATATTTCTATGAGTTAAAGTTTTACAAAACCGTTATCATTTTCTACCCTATTTTATACAAATGAATATTAAGAATATTATTATAAAACCTATACTTATTAGATACGAATACGCTCATACAAACATACAATAATGCATATTTATCTACATAGGATTTCATCGTACTTAGTTTTCAACGTCTTTATCACCCGCACTCGTGGATCATCATATCCGCTAGCCAGGTGAGTTACATATCCCCTATTTACATTTTTATACACTTTGGGGTGAAACGTAATCTGTGCTTACTTACATACAATTCAACTTGTGTTTACATGCGTAGATTATTGTGCTTTTGTGCTTGATCACTTGTTATGCTATGAATACTTTTAGGATGGTATAAATTATGTGTAACCCACATAGTCTTGATTCCATGCCTATCACTTTTAGGGTAGCGGTATGCTATGCCTATCACGTTAAACCTATATGCTTATATACATAATTACATGCTTACAATTGGTATACATATAGTGAATTCTCCACATTATGCCATATCATACCATGTCAAACTATGAATTGTATAAACGTTTTAAACTAAACTTTTACTTTATTTAAACATATGTAAACTCACCAACTCTCGTAGTTGACACTTGTTTTGGATTACGTTTCAGGTGAAGATATGTGATTGTGTGACTATGTGTTGAAGGTGCTACACATAAGGCTTTTGGACCTAGTAAAATAATTATGTGTAATATTCTAGAATAGGGTGTTGTAACTTGATTTGTATTTGGATATTTGATATTTTAATCTTATTAATGAATTATGCAACCTTAGTAGATCATGTGCTTATGAACAATCATTTCATTGTCCGCCTCGATGATTCCGCCATCGGTCGGGGTGTGACAGATTGGTATCAGAGCCATGGTTATAGGGAATTAGGTTATTAGACACAATGACCTAGACTATAACCCTAGGACTCCCTTTTATGTGTTATGTGCTAAATGATTATTTGCTATATGAATTATTTGTAGTTAGGTATTATTTGAATTTTCCCAAGTTTGGTACGTAAGACTTATACACATACATACAAGGCTTTAATACATGATACATACTTTACATACACATTTGACAACAAAACTTATGCAAACAAATACACTACCCATCCTTACCCATACTCTTTCCTAATTAATTGCAACATTCCTACACATTTTATATTCATAGACTCTCAAATCTATTAAAATCTTGAAAATCTCGTCAACGACTTAATTTCCTGAAACCAGTAAAAGACACGTGCAATCTGGAAGGGTGACACCTGTACATTGGGTTTTCTGTCTAGGAAAGCATTTCGTATAAATCCAAATAAACGGACCCGTATGCTTTCCTGGGAATTCCTGAAGTGAGTGTTTACCTATAGGCTAAAGCATGTCTCTTTGAAAGTTTCGAGAAATTAATTAACGTTGATAAGTCAATGTATTCGCAAGGATACAATCCGAACTTAAACTCAAATTTGGGGACATTATAGCAAGGTAGGAAGAACTAGACGAACATGCAAAACAAATCATTACTACGTGTGCACACGTAATAACGATTTGTAGTGCATGCGAATCCCGGCCATTCCTATCGCGCGAATAATGAGCTGTGTTATCATATCCTCCAAGGAATAGATTTCATGGCTTATTTCCCCTATTCTTTAGTGTTATAAATTTTGAATGAATTATGTGATCAGTTTTAGTCAGAACTTACATACATTATCGTGCGATATGATGAGTGTCATCTCGCGTTCCTGCTTACATTATTGTGAACAGTCTACCAACTGTGGCACGTGCATGCCTATTTTAATCCTAAGTCTCATAAAATTTTGCCTTTTCTCGTGGTATTTTATAGAATGCCTCCCCGTCGCGCAGCTAATGCTAACTCCAGCAATCCCAACACTGACCTTGCTGCACTACTTACTCAACTAGTAGGCCAAATGATCCAAGCTAACAACAACAGTGATGGGTCTAATACGCAAGGGAATGGTGCAAACCCATCATATTGCACATTCAAGCATTTCAATTCTTGCAACCCCACCAAATTCTTCGGGACGGAAGGTGCTACTGGCCTTCTTCAATGGTTTGAAAGTATGGAGAGTACTTTCCTAAACAGCGATTGTCCCGACAACCTCAAAGTCCGTTATGCTGCCAGCGTCTTCCAAAAACGAGCACTCACCTGGTGGAACGGTGAGAAACGTACTCGATGCAACGAATCCGCTATGTCCTTGTCTTGGGATGAAATGAAACGACTTATGACTGACGAGTTCTGTCCTCGCAACGAAATGAGGAAACTCGAAGCTGAATTTTGGGATCTCACCCAAGATAGCGGAGAGAATTTGGCTTACACCACTCGTTTTCAAGAACTAAGTCTGCTCGTGTCCCACATGGTTACTCCCTTAGCACGGGGAATTGAGAAATACATAGGTGGACTGCCTATGCCGCTCCAAGACACCGTATTGGGAAGTAATCCCTCCACTCTCGAAGACGCTATCCGTTTGTCTGCTGTGTTGACTGACAATCACATCAAAGCGGGTACCTTATCCAGGAAGGGTACCAAGAAAGTGGTAGACAAAGCTACTACTTCCGTGTCCGACAAAGACAAAGAGCCCGAATCTTCCCGTCATGATAGGAAGCGTAAGGCCCAAAACTTTGCGGCCGTCACTCCTGCCGTGCCTGTGACCCAAGTTACTCCTGCGGGTCAAATTCTGAGAAACTATGTAGGTTCATTTCCCCAATGCCCTACTTGCAAGTATCACCATGCCCCGCATGCTGCATGCCGTCTATGCTCAAAATGTGGACGCTATGGACACGTTGTTACTACTTGCCGTGCTCGCACTATCGTTAATCAAGCTACTCAAGGCAATCATTCAATGCCTCTCGCTATCACCTATGGACGGGCCTGTTACGAATGTGGAGACCCAAACCACTTTCGGAACCAATGTCCAAGACTTCAAAATCAAGGTGGTCCTCGTGGACGAGCCTTTAATTTAAATGCTAACAAGACTCCGGCCAATGACGACACTGTCAACGGTACGTCCCTTTGTTCACTATCTTTATACATCCGTTTTATTCAATATTCATGCCAATAGAAAATTGTGTCTCTTGCTCTTAGCCATCTATTTGCTAAACAACCAACCAATTTTGATAACTCGTATATCATAGTAATAGCGGATGGGAAATCCATTGCTATAAATTCTATAATCCGTGATGGCATATAACAGCTATGCTTTCACCATTCATCTCATTCCTATACTTTCGCGAAACAAATCTATTATGTTTAAATTTAGTCATACAACTTGCTAGCTCTGTTAAAGTCTACTTGAATTGTTGAAGTTCTAAATCCTAGTAATTATGCACGGGGAATCCCCGGTATATCAAAGGGGTGGTGGGTTAGCCGCTGGTACACCCTATACATAAACCCACTTGATATAACGAGTATAAACCATGCATAAGTACTAGGAAGAGGATCGGTTCTTGAATTGTTAGACATATTTGTGCTATAAAACCACTCATAGACGTGATAACATTTACAATTATATGCATTTCATTGTACAATTTTCAATTGAGAAAGGTGATTTAATTAAAATGATCTAAATCCTAGTAATTATGCACGGGAAATCCCCGGTATATCAAAGGGGTGGTGGGTTAGCCGCTGGTACACCCTATACATAAACCCACTTGATATAACGAGTATAAACCGTGCATAAGTACTAAGAGGAGGATCGGATTTTGAAAATGTTTTTGTAAATTTTGAAAATATGAACACTCGTGGGGTGGAGTTTTTTAAAGGAAAATGCCATATCACAAGGTGATTGGCACCAATATTATTAAATCTGTTTTCCTAGTAGTTTACATTCATGCGTTGTATGAACAATTGTATGCATAAATCTCATTATAGCATTAGACCAACTAATTCTCAACTCGACTCGAATTAGCATCGTCATCCGTTATCATACGATATTTCCCCGCTGAATCTTTTCTCTTGTGAAGTAATTCCATCCTAAGTCTTTTGACATCTCTTTCCCGCTTCTATAACCTTTGCTAATCGAATTTCGGGACGAAATTCCTTCAACTTGGGGAGACTGTGACATTTCAAAATTTCAGTAATAATATATTAACACGTAAAAATTTCAACATTTTATTCAAATATGCACACGTGTATCTAACCAAGTTTATACAAAAGGGTGTGTTTACAAATTTCAACTTATGTATTTTTAAATTAAAGTCTTAAAAATATATGAAAAAATATATATATATATATATCAATTATTTTTAATAAATTAAATATTTAAAATGATGGTATAAATTTATCCTGTATTTGTAAACAATTTAGATTCAATAATATACAAGTGCATTTGTTCAAATTAATGTGTCAATAATATATAAATTATGTATTTTTAATTTAAATATTAAAAATATTTGAATTTTACAAAATTATATAAATTTATTTAAATTTTATAAAAATAAATGGCTTTGTAAACAAATAAAGTGATTTGATAAAAAAAAATAAGTTGTTTTATATAAAATAATTTATTTTAATAAAATAAGTTTATAAAACATTTAAAATATAATATTAAATTAATTAAAGTTTAAAAGAAAGTAAGTTAATTTATTTAATAAAAGTGTAGGGGTCGTTTTGTATTTAATCCAATTACAAGGTTTAAAACAGAATTCAGTTAAGGGACTAAAGGTGTACAAATCAAACCACAGGGACCCATTCAGTATTTATTTCGAGGGTTATTTTAAGACAAACCAAACTCCAAGGACTGAAACTGCCAATACTCATTTCGTTTATCCGGTCACCCCCTTCGATTGTCCGGCGGTCCAAAGCCTTTTTCCGGCGACCCCCGACAGGGCTGTTCCCTGCACCTCAACAGCCGACAAAGGTGTCCCTGACCTCGTCGTCCCCACACGAACAAAAGCCCTCGACCAATTTGTCGATTAATCATACGAAAAGTCGGATCGCGTATATGGCCGAGAACCCACGCCACGATTTCGAGCCGACAGTCAACTTCCACGCGTGCTTGATATCTCGTTAGCTTCGTCTCGTCCAGACGAATGTCCAGACACCCTCAATTGCATATTTCATTATAGGGATTGGGCTCAGCTATAAATGGCCATTTGCGGACCTGCACGAGCTCGCCACTCCTCTCTGTCTACTCTCTCTTTAAATTGAGAATACCACTGTGTTCGTGACATCCAGACGAAGCTCCCCAGTCCCCTTTGAAGTTCCAATTTGGACCGGAACCCGAGTTCAGTTGTGCACTTTTTCGAGTTTTTGTTCCAACTTCTCGGACCACTTTGATTCAGGTATTATCGCTGCATTTCATTCCCTTACCTTCGTTTTGCTAATGGCTAACTAATACATATCGGTTACCGAGCAAATTTTGACCATTTCCGAGCAATCAGAGGTTCTCGGTGACTTGGTCCGCGAGTTGCCGAGAACCAGCGACCAACTCGCATTGGGTTTATTAATTAAACGGTACACACATAACCAGCGATGGGCAGTAGCCCGGCTGGTTATGCGTGTGTGTGTTTGAGTCTGAGGTCGCGGGTTCGATCCCGGTTGGCCTTCGGCCCAAAATTTTTATTTCTGTTTTCATTTATTTATTTTATTTAATTATCCTAATTTATTTTTAATACTCTTTTTATACAATAAATACTAAAACGAGTCGGTTTACTCGTTCGTTTATTTTGAAATCGATTAAAAATTTTTAATATTTTTATAAACTTATTAAAATACATTTTAATATATATAATGTCCCATTTTTTTTATAAATCTTGTAATATTTTTATAAACTTCCTAAAATACATTTTAATATATATAATGTCCCATGTTAAAAATCTTGCAATGATTTTATAAACTTGTTAGAATAAAAAAAATTTAATATATAGAATGCCCTATTTTTATAAAATAATGAACCTTGCATTATTTTTAATAAACTTGTTAAAATAAATTTTAATATATAAAATATCAATATAATTAGTCAAGTAAAGACTTTTCTTTTATTTGTTATTATTATAAAAATACATTAAACATAATAAATACTTGTTTAAAACAATATATATATATATATATATATATATATATATTCTATGAGTTAAAGTTTTACAAAACCGTTATCATTTTCTACCCTATTTTATACAAATGAATATTAAGAATATTATTATAAAACCTATACTTATTAGATACGAATACGCTCATACAAACATACAATAATGCATATTTATCTACATAGGATTTCATCGTACTTAGTTTTCAACGTCTTTATCACCCGCACTCGTGGATCATCATATCCGCTAGCCAGGTGAGTTACATATCCCCTATTTACATTTTTATACACTTTGGGGTGAAACGTAATCTGTGCTTACTTACATACAATTCAACTTGTGTTTACATGCGTAGATTATTGTGCTTTTGTGCTTGATCACTTGTTATGCTATGAATACTTTTAGGATGGTATAAATTATGTGTAACCCACATAGTCTTGATTCCATGCCTATCACTTTTAGGGTAGCGGTATGCTATGCCTATCACGTTAAACCTATATGCTTATATACATAATTACATGCTTACAATTGGTATACATATAGTGAATTCTCCACATTATGCCATATCATACCATGTCAAACTATGAATTGTATAAACGTTTTAAACTAAACTTTTACTTTATTTAAACATATGTAAACTCACCAACTCTCGTAGTTGACACTTGTTTTGGATTACGTTTCAGGTGAAGATATGTGATTGTGTGACTATGTGTTGAAGGTGCTACACATAAGGCTTTTGGACCTAGTAAAATAATTATGTGTAATATTCTAGAATAGGGTGTTGTAACTTGATTTGTATTTGGATATTTGATATTTAAATCTTATTAATGAATTATGCAACCTTAGTAGATCATGTGCTTATAAACAATCATTTCATTGTCCGCCTCGATGATTCCGCCATCGGTCGGGGTGTGACAAGAACCTTGTAGTTGATCGAACAAATCGTCTATTCGAGGAAGTGGATATCGATTTTTGATTGTAAGCTTGTTTAACTCTCGGTAATCAATACACATCCTAAAGGTTCCATCCTTTTTCTTTACGAACAAGACCGGAGCTCCCTAGGGTGAGAAACTCGGTCTTACGAAACCTTTATCAAGCAACTCTTGCAGTTGATTAGATAATTCCTGCATCTCGGAAGGTGCTTGTCGATACGGTGCTCGCGCAACTGGTGCGGCTCCTGGTACCAAGTCAATTCGGAATTCGACTTGCCTCGGTGGTGGTAATCCAGGTAAGTCTTCAGGAAAAACTTCGGGGTAATCCTTAACTATTGGTAGGTCTTCAAGTCGACGTTTCTCGGGTTTCTTCTCGACGACGTGAGCCAGGAATACGCAATAGCCTTTACGTAGATACTTACGAGCTTTCATGCAGTTTATCATCTTCAATGTCACTCCACTTTTCTCACCTTGTACCGAAAGAACTTCTCCGTTTGGGAGAGGAATATGAACAATCTTCTCAAAACAAACGATCTCGGCGTGATTCTTCGACAACCAATCCATGCCAATAACAACGTCAAAACTTCCCAAGTCAATAGGTAACAGGTCTATACTAAAGGTATGGTCTTCCAAACATAGAGTACAACCCTGAATGACTTCTTCGGTTTTAATTAATTTCCCATTTGCTAATTCAATTGTATAATTTTGGTCTAGTTTGCTGGACTTAATACCGAGTAGGGACTTAAAGTCATTTGACACAAAACTCATATCAGCACCCGTATCGAAAAGTATAGAAGCATAATGATTGTTTATCAGGAACGTACCAGTGACAATGTTAGGGTCCTGGCGTGCGTCCCCAGCTCCCATCACGAACGCTCTTCCTCGGGCCTGATTGTTATTCTGATTATTCAACTTGGGGCAATCTTTCCTGTAGTGCTTCAGATCTCCACATTCATAGCATCCTTGCTTAATCTTATCGGTGGGGTTGGCATTGAGTCGACATGTCTGCGCTCGATGCCCAAACTTTCTACACCTTTCACATTGAGTGCATTTCCCCACATGGTGATACCCGCATTTATCACACCTCGGTTGGGGGCCAGCATAACCCCTTTTCTCCACAGCGTTAGCAGCAAAAGCTTTCACAGTCTCTTGTCTCTTATAGGCTTGATTTCTAAATTGGTTATTTGGTTTTCCCACCCATTTCCTCTTTTCTCCTAGCTTTCTTTCCTCAGTTTCCTTTTTCTCGAACAAACCATTACGAACAACATCATCCCTTAGTTTGTAGGCTAAGACTATGGCACTCTTGGTATCCATGGGGTTTGACGAAGTCACCATACTACGAATTTGAGGTGCAAGACCCCACAAGTACCTTTCAACCTTTTTGTACTCTGGTGTGACCATGTGTGGCACCAAGATTGCTAGTTCATTGAACCTGTCAGTGTAACCAGCCACATCATCTCCTATCATTTGAAGGTTCCATATTTCAGTTTCGATTTTCTGCAATTCATTTCGAGGACAATACTCCTCGATCATCATGGCCTTTAGATCATCCCAAGATAGCTGGTAAGCAGTCTATCTTCCCAAGGTTTTCACCTGATAATTCCACCAGGTTAATGCTTTGTCAGCAAGTGTGCAAGTGGCATATTTCACCATACAATCAGCGGTGCATTCACTAATATCAATCACAGATTCCATCTTCTCAATCCACCTCATCAGGCCTACTGCACCCTCGGTGCCATTGAAGTTGCGAGGGTTGCAAGATAGAAAAGCCTTATAAGTGCACTTCTTGTTCGAAGTATCTGTAGGGTCACAAGTCAATATTTTTAATAATGTTATTAACTTAGATCGTGACTGTGTTACAGAGGTGATTATACATTCTGTTACCTCCAGAACCTCCAGCAGTGCCACTGCCTCCTGCACCTCCTCCGCTACCACTACCATTCCCTCCGACGTTATTCCGATTGGCTTCGTACTGCTCCAAGGCGGCGGCTACACGTTGTGATATGAGTTGTTCAACTTCTACGGAAATCGTCATGTTGTTTTCACCAGTAGTGTCACGCGGTGTCCTTCTTGTGGGTGCCATGGGTCTGAAGTCGAAATGGGGTTAGTATGTGACGATGTTCAGTGTCTACGATATCCGTACAATATGATGATAAGTTATGACATGCATATGCAATGAAAAACGTCTCAGTGAATCATTTAAATTATAGACTAGGTTCGATTTTTAGACTCCTAGTTCGCTATAATCAATGGCTCTGATACCAATCTGTCACACCCCGCCAAGGCGGAAACGCAAGGCGCGACGTTCATGATTTTTCAAAGCATATAATTATTGCAAACGCATACATACAACTGGATACATAAATTAAATTTAAGGTTTTACAGCCCAAAATAGTAATTGAAGTTACAAAATATTAAGATTTTGCAAATATGACCCGAACATTATGGGTTATACAAGAAAAATCTTCAAAAGTTGTATCAACCGTGTATGCATGAACCCTACGTAGTGTTACTCTTGTTGTCGCGATTAATTTCCTGAAAAACATACTTGAAAATGTCAACACTAGGTTGGTGAGTTCACAGGTTTTATATGTGAATACAATGAGCAAACCAATTGCATGAAAATGATTTTTACGTATATGATAAACAAAACAAGTAATGTTTGACCCATTTGTAAACTAGCTATGAATACAAATAATATGTACATACATGAGGCATAACCAAACCAAGACCAGGTGTTTTGCCCCTCACTCGTACCTCACGAGTAATATTAGAACACTATGCAGTCATTTGGCCAGAGAGACCCATGGTTAGTGCGACTAACCATGACCGGGGGTGTCAGACCCAATAGTACTATCCATAGAATCTCAGGCTAATCTATAGCTAATGGTTATAAATATGATGATCAGCGGACTTTACGAGCTCCAAATGTGTCAACTCATGCATACATAAAGGTCGGGTCTTGTTTTCTTGTTATCATATAAAAATAGTTATAAGTATGTTCTTCCCCCAAATAGTACAAAATAGTAAAAAGGTGCCGTGAAACTCACCTTGAGTTTGTGTATGCTTGTAACGATTTTTGTTCTAGTCAACTTGACTATTTGTACCCTAGATGCCAAAGGGTAAATTGTGTTAAGACCGAACGTCTTATATTGCAAATTGTTCACTGACTTTGTAAATCCGGTTGTGTTTGTTCAAAATATCTTCATAGTTGTTCAACACTTGTTTTGTAGTAAAAACAGTTCTAAGTTACTGTTAAATGGGACTGATGACCAGGTATCGAAACTACTTAGTTTCGATTTGAACAGGACAGAACATAACAGAGGTCGAAACTACCTAGTTTCGATTAAGCAAACTGGGTATCGAAACTATCTAGTTTCGATTGAACAATAGCTATCGAAACTACCTAGTTTCGATTGAGTAAACAGGTATCGAAACTCCTAGTTTCGATCGAACTGGTATCGAAACTCCTAGTTTCGATTGAGAAACAGGTATCGAAACTATAGTTTCGATTACTGCAATTCTGATTGACAGAATCAGTCCTGCATATTTTTATGTTTTAAACTTGAATTCGACACACTTTTCTTGTTATCTTACTTGCGTTTGAATATTTTGTATGTTTTAGCTACGGTTTTTAAAGAAAATAATATAGATAGTATTGAGTTTTTACCTTAAAACAGATATGAAGATGATGAGAGAAAACAGAGAATGATCCTGAGCTCCTTAGTTTGATTCTCGAGAAAAACACTTGGAACTCTTCTTATAGCACCGAAATATGGTGAATTTTGCCTTAAACTGGACTTCGACTTGAAGAGGATTGTGGAAAATTGCCGTGAGAAAATGGGATGAAATGAAGACAAAGAGAGAAGGGTATGGCTTTTATCTGAATTCTCGCAGGCATGTATGGGCTTTTAGGATGTGAGTGAAGTAGGAAGTGGGAAAATGGCTTCTCTGAATTTTTGGCCGAAAAGTCAAGGGAGTGGTTTGGGGTTGATAAATCAAATAATTAGGTTTTTAGTGTTAATTAATTAATTTATTAAGGGTATTAATTTTAATTAGAATTTCAATTGGTAATTTAATTTGGTTTAGATTCTCTACGGTATTATAAATTTATTAAGTTTATGGCTCGTTAACGAAAGATATTGAAATCTTGGATTGTATAATTCGTCGAGGTGGTTATTTGTAGGTATAGATATCTAAAGTTGACGCTACTAGGTAATATCTTCGAAAGGGTTCGTTAATTTACTTTTACGTATCGATATGTATATTTTAGTCTAAAAATGAATTATTGTCCAACGTAAAGTTCGTGTAATATATATGTCTAAATATTTTTTCTTGGTTATTTAATTTAATCACTAACGTTCGTATTTACTCGTGTTATACGGGTATGTGATCCGGTAATTCCTAGAATTACCAAAATATGAAATGAAACAATGTACGGCTTTTCTTAGACTTTAATGTCCTAATTTATGCAATTAGGTAAATCACGAAAACAAATATAATATAAACTTGTTTATATCGTGTACGGATATTAACCTGAAATATCGGGTGTCATAGAAAGAGCTTCCTTGCTAGAATAAATAGAAAAAGAGAAAGTTGGTCTCCCTGTCTAAGTCCACGGGTGGGTAGGGGAGCCATTCACCAAAACTGAGGCCTGAGCCGATGATAATGAAGCAATCATCCATTTTCTCCATCTTGATGGAAAATTCATCTGGCCCAAGACTGAATCCAAAAAGGCCCAATTGAGAGAATCAAATGCTTTGTTTATATCCACTTTGAAGAACATCACATTTTCTTTAACCATGAGAACAATTCATTAAGAACATGCAGCCCGTCAAGAATACTATGGTTAGACAGGAAAGCCGGTTGTTCTTCAAAGATTAGGCCATTCAACACACCCTTCAACCGATTTGCCAGGACTTTTGATATTATTTTTTAATGCATCCGATCAAACTAATGGGTATGTAGTCCAGAAGATCAGCAAGGTCAATGACCTTTGGGATAAGAGCAATGAAGGACGAGGAACAACCTGGGCTAATGCTATCACGGTGATAAAACCCTTGAAAGAGTTTAAGAAAGTTATATTGCAACCACGACCAGCATTTCCTAATAAAGATAAAATTAAACCCGTCATGACCAGGGGCACGATCTCCATCACAATCTCTCACCGTTGCTTTCATCTACATTAGAGAGAACGGGGATATGAGAGAGTCAGCCTCGAGGGAAGATAGTTTTGTGAAGTTATGGCGAGCAAGCGAGGGCCGTGAAGGCATAGGCTCCTTAAACATTTTAGAGAAGAAGGAAAAAACCATGTTTTTAATTGAAATTAGCGAGGTAACATAATTCCCGTCAACCACCAGACCATTAATCCTATTATTACTCGAATTAGCATTTATGATTCCATGGAAGAAACTTGAGTTTTTATCGCCTTCTAGGGCCTATCTAACTCTAGTTTTATGGTGGAGGTCAAGTTACCTTCTAGAGTCTGCTTCTGCGATAATCTTCTTGCACTCAGCCCGACTAGAGAGTTCTATCGGATCGAGCAGTCTAGAGTCAGCGAAATTTTCAATCAGGTCTAACTGCCTTTTTGAGTTCACGTATAACTCGTGACTCTTTGCTTTGTCTTTCGCAATCCAATGCTTGATCCGATATTTAATCCATTTGAGTTTGGTAGCAATGCCAACATCCGCGGGACCATTAAACTTGAAAGCGCTGCACAAAGATTCAACATAATCAAGTAGACCAGGCCTATGAAGCCATGAGTTAAACATCCGAAAGGGAATGTGGCTAAAATCAACTGTAATAGTGGATAATATGATGGGACAATGATCCGAGTAATCCCGAGAAAGGGCAAGAGAAGAAGCACCAGGCCATAAGTTCATGAAACTGTGACAAACCAAGAACCAGTGTAGCTTACTTAGTTTATCCCGACGATCAGACATGTACGTAAATTTGCAACCCCCCATTTGATATTCTAGTAACCCAGATGATCTTATAAAATCATTGAAACATTCTGCATTGGAAGTGACAAACTCAGAATTCATCCTTTCCTTCGGGTATCTTACCTTGTTGAAGTCCCCCATGAACACCCAAAGGCCAACGGAAGACGCTTTGATCCTAACTAGGTCAGACCATAGCGCCTTACGGGCAGACGCGTCATTCGACGCGTAAATGTTGGCAATATTTAATTACTTCACCAGATATCCAAACCATACCAAAATAATAAGAAAGAATATGTTCCTAATAACATTAGTTTTCATGAAAACAGAGGGATCCCAAAGGCAAGTCAACCCCTGACCTACTATGGGCTCCAACCGAGTCAAATTCAAAAGAGTTCTTTCCCCAAAATTTACCAAGATCTATTTTTTTGTAATCTCCCCAATTTTAGTTTCTTGAATTGAAATTTAGTGAACCCCATGATTAGTTTTAATACCCCGAATCCAATTAGCTTTTGTTGGATCCTTGACCCCCCCCTTAAATTAATTGACAAAAAAATTCATTGAGAACGAGTTGAGACACCTTCACCAAGGATTAGGGCACTTACCTAGTCCTGTGATTTTCCAGGTTAATGCCAATGCAAGTCCCGATTCTGATAGTGTCGGAGACCTCGCGTTCTAGATCCTTATCAACCAAAGGGGATTCAAGCACAATTGTAGGGATACATACCGGGATATCTTCGGTGACTTGGTCGCCCTTGTTCTCTAATGTCTCTGTTGATTGCACGGCAGGACCCTGTGATTCACTTGATGAGGCTGAGGACAACTCCGGCCAGGGTCCAGTTATTGGATTGGGATTATTAAGGCCATGGATGGATTTAGAAAAATACGGTGTTAGCATATCAAAAGCGGGTTCACAAGGGCCGTGTGTAAGGCCAGGAGAGTTCACTCGGCTACGGGCCCTTTTGGTCCTCTTCTTTAAACGCAAAGATGGAGACGGTTCTTGTGGGTTTACCCTAATATTAAATGGGCCTCCATTTAAATCAGTAGAGTTGAAGTTCCAATGTGGGGACCTCCGACTGCATTTGTCGGCCGCAAAGATGAGTTTGGAGAGAACCCTAGGAGACTCAAACCTTGAACCCAACACAGACCCATTAGAAACCCTAGCATTTAATGAATTTACCGTTGGGTTATGAATAGATGCTGAAATAACGTTAGCATATTTCGGCGGCCGGAGATTGTTCCCGGCGGAACTCACCCTCCTCAATTTCCACCGCACTGATTGCCGATTCCTCTGTGTGTGCTTCACCATTGATAGCGCAGGATGGAGAGGGATCAGTTAAAGAAGGAATCCATGAGTTAGATTCCTCCCTAACCCATCCCGTATATGACAAGTTCTTCCAGGTAACTGTTATGGTGTCTTAAATCCGATTTCCAGATGTGGTTAACACGTAGCAGAATCCCAACGAGTTGTCCGGGACTTCCCAAGAGAACTAGGATGGCCAAACAACTCTCCCAAATTGTTCTCTTATTAAGTCATATGCCCGGTTGTCTCAAAGATGGAAGGGTATCCCGTGTATTCTAAGCCCGACAATCTGATAAAATGGAATGGCTTGGCCATGTAAGAAGTCCACATACGAAAGAGAGCCTTTCCACACTTCATGATCGGAATGCATAAAGGAGTTTGCAGTTTCGAGCTCCTTAAACATTATTATAACTTTTAGACCCCCCACATAGGAGATACCGACTTCCTTGAATCCCCCATCGATTAGCATCGATCTTACATTGTTAAGTGCTTTTAAACTTAGCGCCTCACTGATTACGGACCTCACCATGCAATGCTTGGGGTACGTGGGCATTTCAAGATTAAGAGTGAGAGATTTCCTGTCAGTGGATGGGGGTGGTTATTCTTGAAGAGCATATCTTTGTACGAAGGCCCTACACCAGCTTTGTGGGCTTGATTGTCATTTACGTGGGTGTGTACATGGCCAGACTGCTTTGGAGCTGGGGGAGGACGGGTAGCAGTAGCAGTAGCAGTAGCAGGAGTTTGGTGAAGTTCAATTTTTTTGGCTATTTTTGCCATATTTTGCTTGTGTAGCATGGATTTTGGCCTCGTAAATCCTTACCGTGTTCATCCCGACAAGAGTTTCCTTCATGTTGTGCACCCCTTCATACCTAACAAATCCAAATTAATTCCCCATAGAATCTTTTTTCTTTGCTACATAAGCATCCCTAACCGCACCATGTGGTTGAAATGCCTTCCATAGTAGAGAATTCGAGATTCCCTCGGGAAGGTTTGAGACGTTGAAAGAAGTGACATGTGCATGCTTGTTTTTCCAGTGCCGAACTTCCGTCCAAGTTTATGGGTAGACACAATATATTTCAAGAACATAAAACTAAAAGATACATATTCAAATTTGATTCGTATATCAATTAATATAGGCATATGAGAAAGACAGTGTTTATGGATATGTGATTCTAAAAATAAATATTAAATTTGATTCGTGTATCATTTAATATGGTTAGGAGAAAATACCTTTTTAGGGATATATAGAAGGATGATTAAAATAGGACGATTACAATACAGTGGCAGGTAAACGGGCAACAAGTTGCGCTGCAACCCCCTTTTGAATAGCAAAACCGATCCTACTAAAAACAAAGTTTTGGGTTTTAGAGGCCGAAATATTACTATGCACGACTCATTGAACCCTGTTTAAGAATTCCACTGCCTCTGGTGCTAGGAACCCAAAAGTATCAAAAGCAAAAGGGATAAACACGTGTTGGTTCTCGAAACAAGCTTTCTCGTGTTTAGCAACTTTGCCTGATTCCGCCTTTAAAGCAGCATGACCCGCCACAACCCCATTGTCCCTAAGCCCATAAGAGGAGACACACCTGTAAGGTCCACACAAGCGTGTTTCCCCCCTGCCCAACCAAACACCAGAATATCAACCGGCCGCAGAGTAGACCTCCCTTCAAGCGGATCTGTCAGAAAGTTCACGGGAGCCTCTTTTTTAGCAGAAATTCCTGCCCGTTTGAGAACATCACAAAGAACATCCCTAACCAAATCATGTCTGTATTTAAACCCGGGTAACTCTTTGCAATGGACCGCATGCTCGCCAAAAGGATCCAAACAAGCCTTGCGACAAACTGGGCAGGGCTCATCAGTCGGAAACAAGGGGATCATTAGCCGATACTTGAGAATAGCCCGGTACTCCACAGCCGACATATGCTGACCTAGTCCTTCAATGGGGATAACTGTTAGAAAATCTTGAGCCCGAGGAGCCCGGAGACATTCAAATAGATACTCGAATCTATTTTGCGAATCATTTATTTCTAGTATGGTTTTTTGTATTATTATCAAAGATAACGTCTCATACGCAAGTAAAAGTAGATGCACGACCAAGATATCCCTTATGTCGTGGCTACAAGTGTAAAGTTGTTCTAACCTAAGCATAGAGGTATGATATACCGAGGAAAATGTCTACTTTTGTGATTTTATGTTTTCTATAAACGTTCTTAATTACTCTATTTCAATTGCAACAGATGGCTTTGGTTGAAGGTTCAGAAGGCCACCTCCTTTTTTTCGTTTTCTTTGCTTAACTGATTTCTTTTTAGTCGATATTCTTTTCTAGTTGTGTTTGATCATATGTCTCATGCGTATCATAGGTACCGTTGGTTCTACCTCAACTTTGTTGTCATCATGAGCCCTACAAATTGGTTCACTAATGTCACAACCCGACCAAAGAGGCTGGACGACATGATAGATACCAAACTTAATGAGCCAATATATATAAATACCATAAATATCTCCCATTACCTAATAACAAGTTACAAAACCATCATAGTAAGTTCAGTACCAATCATAACAAATGTGGATCGAAATCAAAGGGATATTGTCTACAATCATCATCAGTGTTTTCAACTAATCTAATTAATAGGCTAAGATAAGCAATGTCTTCAACTAATGGTTAGTTCATAAGTTTAAAACATAATAAAAACATGTAATATAAATGAGTAGGTGAACAACAACTGCACAGCCAAACCTGCACCAATCACCTGACTTCACCTGGTCATGCCCTGATGTTCGGTCCCTATTCAGACCCCATGTATGAACTTGTAATATTAAGATAGGGGATATGCTACAACGATTCTAAAGAATCTCAGTGGGGATTCCACTATGTGTGGGGGTTTGAGGGTTTCCCAAATACTACTACTCATATCACTATAGTTTCACATACTATGAATTAATGGCGTGCCTTACAAAGGGGACAATAAGTGGGGAATTTCATAAAACACAACAGTAGCATGTAATCATCGAGTTCTAATTTCGCTAATAAAACTTATAAGTTTGTATCCCACTAGTTGATTTCCTCACCCAAATTTTCACCTAAGTTTAAATGTATCGTCTCTTTGTTAATCAAATGCCCATGTACTAGATCGTGTCCTATCTATATGTTTACTTGATTCAAATTCCTTGACTTAATTCACGTAGGAATATAATTAAAGTTTCTATTTTCAATAACTTTAGTCGTAATATGCATGCCATTGACGATGTTGTTTCTTCAGGGATTTTTTCGGCCGGCGTCGGTTGGGAAAGATAGCATTCCCCTTCCCATTATTTTATGCATATGATGTGATCTTGCTTGGGGAATGGTCTTCTATTAACATAAAAAATTTGGTCAGGGTTCTTAACTGTTTCTTCTTGGCTTCTGGAATAAAAATAAACTTGCATAAGTCAAGCTTATTTGGTGTGGGGTTGATTTTCAAGAAGTCCAACTATTTACAAGGATGACTGGTTACAAACCAGAGAAGTTACAGCTTCTTTACTTAGGCATTCCCGTCGGTTCAAACATGGCGAGAGTTCAAGGGTGAAAACGTATCATTGACAGGCTTGCTCATAAGTTGTCGAAATGGAAAGCGTCTAGGCTTTCTATTGGTGGGAGAACTACTCTTATATCTTCAGTTTTGGACTCTCTCGTTACCTATTATATGTCTCTCTTTCTTATGTTGGGTCAGCCTAGTAAAAACCTTGATTCGCTTCGTTCTATTTTTTTTTTGGTGGAACAGGAAATGATAGGAAGATTCCTTGGGTAAATGGAAGTTGGTTTTAGCCAATATAACTAAAGGGGGTTTGGGGATCGGTAGTTTAGAAGGTTTAAACAAGGCGTTATTATAAAAATGGTTATGGAGATTTTTTTTACACTAAAAATGATTTGTGGGTGAAGGTAATTAAATTAATTCATGGGGGTTAGATGATAATGATTTGGTTCCGTTATATTGTTTGAAAAAGAAAGTTGGTAATATGAGGGATACTCGGTTTTGGAACGATTGTTGGATTGGGAATTACAAACTTTTTCTAGATTCCCAATGTTATGTAGATTAAAGATGAATAAATTGTGTGTGATCAATGATAGAAAGGAAGGTGATGGTTGGTGTTGGAATTGGCGTCGAGAGGCGAGAGGTGAGAGGTGGGGGGAGTTGTTAAATAATCTCTTTAAGAGGACATAAATTTGGTTTTAAATGAAGTGATTTGGTCTAATGGATCAGATAGATGAGTTTGGGACAGGAGGGAGGTAAGGAGTTTACGATAAAGATGGTGAGGAAGTATATTGTTGGGGTGATGTTACAAGTTGGGGAATGTTCTACAAAATGGAATAAGTTCGTTCCACGTAAAGTAAATATTTTAGCTTGACTTATTATTTTAAACATGCTCCTTACTCGGGTGAATTTGAGTGACAAAGATATTGATATTCCTTCAATTTTGTGCCCATCTTGCTCTAAAGATGTGGAAAATGTTGTAAGGCCCCGATCCTAAGAAGCCTCACTTTTTGAATTTACTCATTCACAATCAGTTCTTAAACTTAAAAACTCCATAACAAACATCGGAACGTCAATATATACTGATTACTTGTCCAAAATTCAACTGAAAATATTGTCTTTACAAATTAACTTTAAAAAATAAAAAGGGATGCCAAAGATCTTCGGGCGCCGGGTAACTCATCTCAGCCAGCCAAGATATCCAAAATCTATCATCATACCTACACTTAACCTGGTGTGCATACTAAAAGTCAGCTAACGCTGAGTGACTTCTAACTTTACATAAAACATTCATTTAATAAAAGTAGACAATGTCGGTAAGGGTAAAAAAATTACAAAACATCATTACTTTCAAGTCATGCATTATTGGTTAATATGAGGCAAAACTCTATCACAAAGAACTAGCACAAAGCGTTTCCATGAAGGACTCATCATGAAGGTAACTTAGCATGAAGCATCTACGCATGAAGTGCTTTCCCGAAGGACTAAGAACGAAGCAGGTGTTACGTTTACCCCATGAATAACCGTCGTTATTCCTATCACGGAGAACCAGTTGTACCACCCTTGGCTAACCACAAAGGCCCCTAAAAGGGTGTTGCCAAGCAAAACATACACACGCACACATAACAACATAAACACTGTTCTCATAGGAACCTTTCCCTTCACTTCCCTTCCCTTCCTAGATATAGACAATGCCATGACCTCTAAATGATGGCCTTCATTCTTTTATTAGAAGCAGTCTCACGCTTTGCTTACTTCCATAAGTTGCATAAAACGTTAATTTGCCTGCTTTACCTTTCCTTTAAACATTTCTTTCGCTTTTGTTTATTAACACACGTATATAATAAACATCTGCACAATATGCACACCACCTCAAAAGTAGTAATAAAAAGAAGATATAGAACTCACCTGGTCGTTGGTAATAAGCTATAAATGGAAAGCCTAGGTTAGGTCACTTGCTAAACGATCTTAAATACTGCAGTTCTTCATGTATCCTTGTTCTAAATCGCTGGAGAAGAAGATTGGAAGCAATCTTGAAGCAAAATAGTTTATCCTTGAGCTTTCTCTTTCTAGCTAGAAACCCTCTCTCTCTATGAATTTTTGGGTGAACTTTGGGGGAACGGGGCTGATCTCTTGGTGGCTAGGGTTTATGGGGAGTGTTCCCCCAACCTTGGCCTTTGTCCATTTTACCCCTACACCACATCCTTCTTTCGTTTTCCAATCTCGTCATCATAAAAGAACACGTCGGTTTTCGGGATGTTACAAATGTCGATCATGTTTTTGGGATATGTGTATACTGCCGAGGCTTCCTGGTGTGCTATTGAACGTTGGATGCATATGAAATTTCCTTCGTCAAAGGTTCCATTACAATTGTTCAATTGGATTGAATCTACTATGGTATCTAGAGTTAAAAAATATGTGATTCATGACAAAGTTATGACTATATGGTGGATCATTTGGAAATTCCAAAATGATAATGCTTTTGGGAACTCTATCAAGAAGAAGGAAGTCATCTTTGATTCTATTATTAGTGTTTCCTACTTATGGTTTGTTAACAGGAACCGTCCTTTAAACATCAATTGGGTGAATTGGTTGCAAAAATAATTACTATTCTTGTAATTGTCTTGTTTTTTTTTTTCCTGTCTAGTCCTTTGCTAGTCAGTGTGTAATAAAATTTAGTTGTTCTAAATAAAATAAGTAAACAAAATTAGAATCTTCACCTTTAACCACACACATCCGAACTTTTAGAACATTCTAAGTTCTCTTTTGATAACCAAAAATATATTTATTTAACATCAGTGTCATATGGCGATTTAGGGTATTTTCAAATATGAGGTTATTGTTGATTTAATTCGTTGCGTTTAAATCATTGTTTATAAAATGTAAGATCATTTACATAATATGTTTATACGCGTGCGTGTACACATATATATACACACACACGTGAGAGTTATTTACAATATCAGAAATAATGCAAGAACTTATAAGAATCACTGAAAATCATTAATTTATTATTAAAACCAAATTAAAAAGATATAATTGCAAAAGTTAAATAACTTATATCTCTAATTAAATACTTTTCTTACTTTTTCTTGTTTCCCTATTCAATAAGTTTCATACACATGTGTCGATTATATAATTTTAATAAATCTATACATGGGTGAATGTTTATAATATATAAATATACATAATATTAAGAAAATATCCCTATATTAGTTCAAGTATTTTCACATAAAAATTAAATATTTTACTAGTAATTTTGAATCTTAAATAAATCTATATTTAATAAATAAGTAACTAGTTGTGCCACGTGTCAAAATTCTGTAAATTCAAGTTTTTTTTCTTGTTTATTTTTTATTGATTACTAATTACTTAATATTTATTAATAACTGTTTAATATTTTCTTTATTAATTCCTAAATCTTTATTACTATTTAATATTTTCTTTATAATTCATAAATTTTCATTACTAACTATTTTATAATCCCTTTATTGAGTTTCTAACTTAGTCTATATATAATAAATAAGTAACTGGTTGCGTCATGTGTTACAATTCTATGAACTCAAGATTTTTTTTCCCACTTAGTTTTTCTTAATCCCGGTATTATAAATGCACATCAATCACATATATAATTAGTAACTATTTAAAGTAATTTTAATCATATATTATCTCAAAATATCGTCTTATTATTCCTAAATCTTCATTATTAACTATTTAATATTTTATTTATTAAATCCGTGTCTAACCGTTTTTACTACTATCCAAATAAATAAAATAAAATTTAGTTTATTTAAATTCGTGCTTTACAAATATTCTCCAATTCATTTGATAAAATCTTATTTATAACCGTACAATTTAAATTACATTTATTTATTAAGTTTTAGACATAGTATAAAGGTTGTAAACTAATTTTATTTACTTAATAAAACGTAGATTTAATTGTATTTAACAGTGTATAAAAAATAATTTATAAAATTAGAAAAGTTAAGTTAGAAACTTATAAAACTGAAATTTCAAGTATAATTTAAAATTTAAATCTATACATACTAATAAATAAAGGTTTTAGGGTGCCACATGTGACTCTCTCATTCATTTTCAAGTTTTTTTCCCGCCTCTCTCTCCTATTAATTATACAAATCTATTTAATTATTTTTTCTCTCTTTTATTAAATAATAATGAGATCTATAACTTTTTTTATAAAACGTTTTTCATTAATATGTAATACGTAAATCTTTATTACTAAGTATATATAACATTGCATTTATTTAACACGTATAATACACCGGGTTTCTAAAGTTTAATATGAATTAACATTTATCAGTTACAGAAAAAAAATTTAATACTCAGCTAAAAAAATATTTTAAAAATTAAATTAACATAATTTATAACTGTCACGTGAAATTTTATTAAACTCGTATAATACACGGATTTTTAAAAACATAATTTTTTTATTACTACGTATATAATATTACATTTATTCAGCCCGTTTAATACACGGGATTCTAACATAGTGAATTAATATAATAAACTCAAATTAAAGAAAAATGCGTTAAACTGAAAGCGGACTGGGCTAAAGGTATAGTGGGCTGAGGGACTCCAGTTGTAGGTAGGCTGGAGGGCTGGACATAGATCCGTTCTGTCCCTAATTCTTGTCATCTTCTTCTAACGAAATTTCTTGTTTTGGCCATGGAATTTAAACCATTTATTAGAATGCTTAAACATTACCAAAAGCCCTCCAAGGTTTCTTCGTCTTTACATTTTCTTCCTCTCTGTCATCACGGACATAAGCTGCCACCACCAAACTCCGATCGTCGGCCCCCATCGCACTATAGACCGAGGATTCGTTTCTATGGTTCGATTAAAAGCCTGACCCTTCTACCCCCTTCCAGTGGCGGATCCAGGAATTTTTTCCAAGGGGTTCACTGTTTTTAGATGCCCCAATTTCATAGGGCCTAAACCACTACGCTTACTGTGAAACCTTGTAAGGGGGTTCACCGTAGGGTATTTTAGGGGGTTCACCCCAGTTTTTTTACCTACCGTTACACTAAAATTTCAAAACTCGGGGGGTTCCTGTGCACCCCCCCCGGCTTCACTAGGTCCGCCCCTGCCCCCTTCTTCAACGGTGAAGTTCTTTGGCTAGGGCAAGGGGTAGTTTTCGACGAAACTGCAACATCTCTTTTGACAAACTTATAAAAAACGATATTTTGCTGTTTTAATGTTTTTATATTCTAATTACTTTTACAAATTTAACAATCAAATACATATTAGTTTTTTTTACTATAGCTAATTTCAATTCATTTGAAACATTGATTATTGGATTTTAATAATCTCATCTTTTATCAATTGGCTAATAATAATCTCAACTGAGAATATTCTTACCACCAGTCCCTACTTTCAAACTATTTTCTTACATTGGACCCTCCGTTATAAAACCTTAACGCCGTTAGATTTTATATGGCGTGGACATCTGCAAACCGCCGGAAAGTCGAGCCAAGGTAGCAGTGGTCTCGTGGTGGGTTTTGAAATTGGCTCTGATGGTGTTTAACTGGCCTTGTTTTTTCGACAAGTCCAAACAGAGATAACGGTGGTGTTAACGAGATCAGTTAAACACCACGACACCCTTTATCCTTTAAGTTAACACCAATCTATTAAGATGGTTAAGTTACATCACGTGCCCCTCACGTGAAGGGCAAAACCGTCTTTTAACTTACTCTTTATCTGTCATCTTCTTTAAAAGAAAAACAAGTGTAGGTAAATTAGGGTTTTGCTTTTTGAAGAACGAACGAGTAATAAAATTAGGATTCACGACATTCTAATCGAGAAAAAGGCGATTCAGTGATGCGAATTTTCAATGCCTTTTGTTTCAATTTTGAATTCTCCGGTGTAACTGTATTTGTACTAACCTCTGGAATTAGTAGATGATATGGTATATGTTGATACATAGACATTAGGTCACTTTTCTAATGTTAGCAGATGTAACTTTAGGTTGCAATATTGATATAAAACTTTTACCTCAAGTGAAAATTTAAGTTATTATTAATTTTATATTTGTTGTTAAATGTCTGTATTGCCCTCACGTGAGCGGCACATGATGTAACTTAACCAGGTTAATGGATGGGTGTTAATTTAAAAGATAAATGTAAAAAATACAATCTCTTTAATTATTGAAATCAAAGGATATAAAATACAATTTGATATATAATAAATGACAATCTGTGTAATTACTCCAAAATTAAATTTTCTAAATTACATTATTAAAAAAACATATTAATTTTTTTACTTACTTTATGCAATTTTTTTTATTAAATTCTGTGAATTAATTTTTTGTCATGTACTTTTAGGTGGATGAGGTGGAGCTCGGGTTTGCACGGCAACTCGGCACCGTCGCAACAGTCACGGCTTAACGGGTTCAATGTCATCGGGTTCATTTGACGGGTTCACGAACCCGTGTGTTTTAAGCTTCAACTTCACAGATACACACTCCAATATATCCTACTTGGCTTCAACTCACGGGTTTAGGGGTTCCACCCCGTGTGAAGGGGGTAGTTTAGGATAAAAATGACGTGGCAAATTTCTATTGGATTAGGGCAAATTTCTACGCGATTTGAAGATGAAAACTAAAACCCATGAATGGCGATTTGAAGATGGTAAATAATTTGAACTAATCTAAGGGGATATAGATAGAGATTTACGGTTAGAGAGAGAAGAGAGGTCGTGGAAGTTTACAAAAAAAGAGAGATGAAAGACGTGGGATGGATGTCTGTTCAATACCCATAATTGCCCTCTGTTTTTTTGTGTTTATGTACATCCAATGAAACAAAATGTACAATATTTAGAGGGTCATCATCGTTCTCACCACAATAATAGTTCCTAAAAGAATATATTTATATATATATGGGAAGTTTTCACTAAAAAGTGGTTTTTCGCTAAGAAACGCTAAAAAATGGGTCAAACGAACTCTGAGTGAGCTCATTCCAGTGACGTCGGAACCGTCTCATCAAACCCTAACCCGCACCCAAAAAGCTAAACCACCCCCTCCAACCCACCCCGAAAAACCTAAAACCACCACCACCCCCCCCCCCCCAAAAAAAACATAAACCCCCCACCCCAAAACCTAAACCTACCCCCAAACACCTAAACCCCCTCCCCTCCTGAAAAAATAAACCTAAAATCTAAACCCTAAAAGTTAAACCCTAAGGCTAATCCCTATATAGGGGGAGGTTCAAATAAGAAGTGGTTTTTCGCTAAGAAAACATAAGAAATGACAAAAACCTTAAGAAGCGATATCAACATACTCCAATTGAGCTCATTTCAGCGGCGTTAGAACCGTCTCGTCGAACTCTACCATCTTATCTTTTAGGGTTTAGCTTTTAAGGTTTAGATTTTATGGTTGAATTTTAGGGTTTTAGCCTTAGGGACCTTAGGGTTTAGCTTTTAGGGTTTAGGTTTTTTTGGGGGGTGAGGGTTTTAGGGTTTTTGGGGTGGTTAGGTTTTTGGGGGTGCGGGTGGAGGGGGGTTTAGGTTTTTCTGGCCGTGTTAGGGTTTGATGAGACGGTTTCAACGCCGCTGAAATGAGCTCAATCGGAGTTCATTTGACCCATTTTTTAGCGTTTCTTAGCGAAAACCCACTTTTTATTGGAACCTTCTCATATATATATATATATATATATAGGGTTTCACTAGAAAGGGAAAAAAGTGTAGGAAGTGTAGGAAGGGATTTGAGCCATTGATCTTGTAGATGGAGGGTTTTGGATGTGCCACGTCAAATGGGGGAAATAAAGGGGATTAAAAGTGGCTGGAGGGGTATAGTAGTAATTGCGTCCAAAAAAGGAAGAAACATGCACATGCAAGTCACATGCCATTTCCCCCATTTTTTTTAAACGTTCATAACTTTTTTTATAAGTGTCATTATTAAATCAAAAAAAATATACCATAAAATCGAGCATTTTTTTTCTTTCCAACGAGTATGGTATTGATATATAAAAAAATCGATAAAGTAGGTGTTGCATTAAACTGGTCATTTTTATGGAGTACATGGTGTTTTTATGGCCTTTTTTTCTTTTCGCTACTACACAACAAAATTCGTTCACCAACTGCAGCGATTACTCACAGAAATGTAATTATGATTCTGTCTGGTGTTTTAACATTTAAACTTCAATGTTTAGGTCTGTACATGGTTTTGTATAAGTTTGTACATGGTGTTTAAGTCTACACATTTATGTGTAAGTCTGTATATGATGTTTAATTCTGTACATGGTGTTTTAATATTTAAACTTAAATGTTTAAGGTTGTACATCGTGTTTACGTGTGCAGATGGCGTTGTTTAAGTTCGTACATGGTGTTTAAGTATTTATATGATGTTTAAGTCTTTACATGGTGTTTTAACATTTAAACTTAAATGTTGTGTGTACATGGTGTTTGTTTAAGTTTGTACATGGTGTTTAAGTCTACACATTTGTGTGTAAGTCTGTATATGATGTTTAAGTCTGTACATTGTGTTTAAGTATTTATATGATGTTTAAGTCTTTACATGTTGTTTTAACATTTTAACTTAAATGTTGTCTGTACATGATGTTTTACACTTAAACGTCAATTTAGACATTATGTTTTAACATTTAAACTTGATGTTTTACATATTTATTGCGTTTTATGGTTATGGTGTTTTAAGTATGTACATGGTGTTATTACTCTTTACATTGTATTTTAACATTTTATACGTAGTGTTTTACAATTAAATGTCAATCCACCCATGGTGTTTTACATGTTTATGTCGTTTAAAATTTCGGACTTGATCACATTTGATTCGGAGTGGATTACAAGTATTAGGAAAATTATTTCAACGTTTTCTACGTGTTGTTTTAAAACGCCATGTGTAAAACACCATCCAAGGTGTAAAACACTATCGACAGAATCTAAAACGCCATGTGTAGAACACCATGCCCAGGTGTAAAACACCATGACCAATCTAAACCCCATGTAGAAAACCCCAGTTCATGTTAAAAAAATGATTTTTACTTGCCCAATCTAAAACACCATGTGTAAAACGTCATGTGCAAAACACCATGAACAGAATGTTAAATGTGTAGTTCAAAAAACACCATAAAATTTCAGTTCAGAAACAACTTAAAACGCCCGGTTAAAAAACACCATAAAACGACGAATTATATATATATATCAATATCATACTCGTTGGAAAGATAAAAAAACGTTCGTTATTATGGTGCATTTTTTTAAATAATGACTCATAAAAAAGTTATGAACGTTTAAAAAAAATGGAGGGAATATGCATGTAACTTGCATGTACATTTTCCTTATCATGTGACTAGCATGTGTATGATGGTTTATGTTTTTGCCATTTTTCTTTTGAATCCTTCTTGAACACATAACACTATATGGTGGCTTCCTACACTTTTTATCCTTTTTAGAATATCCCTCCCCTATATATATATATAGGGGCATGTTCTTTTGAGAACCAATCATATGTTGAGAACCGAAAGAACCGCACAAAACGTGTACATATCGCTTTAGTGAAAAAAGTAAAATTCAACAACAATGTTTTATTTATCTCTTCCCACTCTTAGTTTGAGTTTATCTCCTCTCTCCTTAATTTTTTTAAGAAAAGTATAAAAATATGCATATATGCATTCATTTGTGCATATAGTATGAGTGCATATATACATAAATTCTAGTCAATTTATATTATAAATAGAGGAAGAGTTAATACGGTTCTCACGGTTCTTAACATATTATTGGTTCTTAACATATTATTGGTTCTCAAAAGAGCATACCCATATATATATATATATATATATATATATATATAGGGTTAGGTTCAAATTAGAACTCATAAATACTTGAGAACTCGTCAAAAAACCAATTAAAACCATTTTTTCGTTTTCACTATCTTTATTATTAAAATATAACATAAAATATGATTTATCTCTTCAATTAATTCATCCCTTCTCTCTAAGTTATCCTTAAAAAAATTTATATACATGTGTAAATGATAAACACTTACATATGTGTAAGTGGTAAACTTACACAAGTGTATATGTTTTTTAATATATGAAGACATGTAAATTTACACATATAAGTTCATTTTTATGTTGTATTCTAACAACAAAAATAGTAAAAACAAAAAAAAGTGATTTTGATTGGATTTTTGACGAGTTCTCAAAATATTTAGTAGTTCTTAAATGATCAATTCCATATATATATATATATATATATATATATATATATATATATATATATATATATATATATAGGGAATGGATCATTTAAAAACTGTAAAATATTTTGAGAACTTGCGAGAAATCGTTAAAAAACCAATCAAAACCATTTTTTTTTTGTTTTTATTACTAGAATGCAACATAAAAAAAATGAATTTATATATATAAATTTACATGTACTCATATATTAAAAAACATATACACATGTGTAAGTGTTTACTATTTACACATATGTATAAATTTTTTTAAGAATAATTTAGAGATAAGAGATGTATTAATTGGAGAGATAAATCATATTTTATGTTGTATTTTAATAATAAAGGCAGTGAAAAAAAAATAATGGTTTTATTCGGTTTTTTGACGAGTTCTCAAATTATTTAGAGTTCTCATTTGAATCTAACCCTATATATATATGACTAAATCTATAATTTTTAATAAATAAAAGTTTTGTGGGACATTTGTCACTCTTCTGTGCATCATCAGTCTTTTTTCCCGCCTCTTTCTTATTAATTATACAAATTTTTTTAATTGTTTTTATAAATTATTTGTTTTACACTTCTCTCTCTTATTAAATAATAACGATTTCTGTAATTCTTTTTATAAAATATTTTTTATTTCTAAAAAAATAGGTTTGTTTATAAAACATTTTTATAAATCGAACATTTCTTTCATTATTTTTATAAAACATTTAAACAAAATAACTATATAACATTTGTAGAATTTGTATTAAAAAATTATGTAATATGTCATAAATATGTAGTATGTAAATCTTTATTACTAAGTATATAACATTGCATTTTTTCAATCTGTGTAAGACACCGGGTTTCTAACCTTGTTATAGATTATAAAAGTTTTTCATGCATTTCAAAATCATGAGTTTTTACGGATCAACTTCTGCAATGCTGTTATTGGGGTTGGTGACCCAGTGGTATAGCAAAATTCTTTAGATATACCAAAATTTGAGAAGGTTATAAATTCAAGTCACATTCTCAGATGTATAAAGAAATTTGTCTTTAAAAAAAACTTCTACAATGCAATTAATGTCAATGCACTAACATGGTGAACTCTTAAATAAATTAAAAAAAAGGCCCCATTTTATGGCCATTAATGTTTGCTATATGTAACAAAAAGAATTAACGTAACCACATCTCAAAGGAACATCAAATTAAAAAGACTACTAAATACAAGCAATATCACCGCCGTCGGACAGATCCAAACGACCACCGCCACCGGAGCCGCACCCGACCGCACCAAATGGATGCCACTCTTTGTAACCTTTTCCCCAGTGTACTTATCAACCTCCACGTCAACCCCGACCATCACCGTCCTCCTCCATTGCGCAATGGACTTGAACTTAACTCTGCCAACCAAATCCACCCTCATCACCACAACCCTCCCCCCGCCAGGATGCACCACCATTCCTCCCGTCACCACCTTGTCACCAACATGCTTTTCCTTGTGATGTTCCTGGTGAAACCCTCGTAAGGTGTACACACACAATGGGACACTACTACTAGTAGTTTTGTTTGGGAAATATGAGAAAGTGAGATTCATTGGACGATAGTAAATCCCCACTGGATTCTTGTTGTCAAGCTTAAGATCAAAGTAGATGGTGGTGTTCTTGATCGCAGTTTTGTTGAGGGTAGGAACGTAGAATTGTTCGATAGTGATTGTGGGGATTTTGCGGTGTAGACTTTGTATGAACACTATAAGCAACACTGAAAATCCGGTGATGTAAATCATGACCTTGAGGCTTTCAAGACATGGGTGGCCCATTTTTTCCCTTCAAGAATGGAACTTGGAAGTTGGATGTACTTGATGCCTTAACCTTGGAAGTTTAATATGAATTTATGTGTGAGTTTTTGGAAACAAGAAAAGCAAAGTGCCATGTGAAAATTATGTTAGATTTTTATTTAACAAAAACCCCAATTGCAGAAAAATAACTTTTATCTTTTATAAACAAATGATTAATATGAAATAATGATATTGTATTGGGTTAAAAATTATACATATAAAAGGAAATTTTTACAGCTTTTCCTTCTCAGCATATGTTAATCTTGATAGTTTTTCTTTTGTTAATATTCTATGCTTATTTTAGGGATCTTTCTGAAGTCAATCCCTTTAACTTTGATGACAACTAATCTCCATGTAACCCAAGGATTTTTTAATTATGTATTCAGAGAGATCAATCAGATCTTGAAAGTTATTGAGACATGTTAGATGTTTTGTACTCATATGTTTTTGCTATAAGATAGAAACATTTGATCTATGATCTATCTAGCCATATTGAAGGAAGGCACACAGAAATTTACAAAACGCAATGAAGTAGCAATGTTACTTTGCTTATGTGCAAGGATTTATATATTAATGTTTATTGTTTAGATAAAGATATATTACATTGAACTTTCTCTACATCTTCTTTAATTTTCGATATCGTGTTGGTTTTTTAATATTTAATTATTTATGATGAAGCATCATCATTACGTAAGTATCAAAGCATATTATTTTCTAGTCACAAAAGAAATATGACTTTTAGTGAGCACAAAAGTTATGCTATTATATAAATCACTATAGACAATTAGGTCTTCCTGCTAACAAAAAATTCACTAGGGCAAATTCAGGTATATTCATGGTGCCTAGGCTATACGCTTTCTCTTATTTGTGCTTGGTTTCTACAAAGAGTGATCGAGACACACTACAACAGTAACACTTTATAGGGACGAAAAAATTTAACCCTATACCGACGACTTGTCATCGGGATAGGCTATCCAGACAACATGTCGTCGGTATAGGGTTCGTCGGTATTGCTTCGTGTCAATAGCTCAAAGATGTCGTCGGTATAAGTGTACGTCGTCGGGATAGGTTGACCTATACCGACAACATGTCGTCGGAACATGGTCTAATTAAAAAATTCAAAAATAAAATGTATACCGACGACATGTCGTCGGGACAGGGTTGAATTAAAAAAATTCAAAAAGAAAACCAATACCGACGACATGTCGTCGGGACAGGGTTTTTAAATTTTTTAAATAATTTTTGAAAAAGACCTATCCCGACGACATGTCGTCGGTATAGGGTTTTTTAATTTTTTTTAATAATTTTTGAAAAATACCTATCCTGACGACATGTCGTCGGTATAGGTCATTTCTGTCTTTTTTATATTTTTTAATTTTGAAATTTTTTCTAGAAATATAAAATTTATATTAACAAAAACCTGCAAATTCAATAATATAAATCATTCAAAACTACCAAATACCATACCATAACATTGTCCGAACCACAAAAACTAATATCCGAACTTCAAACTTGGCCGAAACACACAAACATTCAAATTGTTCACAAACCAAACATGCAAATTATTCAAAACAAACATCCCACGACATTCGCAACAACAAAGACAACAACTACCGGCTAATTATCGTCGCTGCTTGTTCGGCGTTGTAAGGTCCAGATTCCTGATGATCTTCAATCAACGGATTCAACGACGTGTTGAACCTAGCGGAAACAGACTCGACACATGACTTGTAGGTATAAACAATAAGGACGAGACACAATCAACTATCAAACGATTCGTATATTGATAAAAACTGAAAACACAATACAAATGTCGCTCAATAACTCGCCTAACCCTCTGACTCGTTCACTCTCTGACTGTCTCAGCCGTCCAACTTGTCTAACCTGAATACTGTTATAAGATAAGCTATTTATAAACAAGACAAAAGTATTCGGTGGGCCTGAGCCTGGACCGCATACTTCAAGTATGATGCCGGGAATCGCATAGTTCAAGTATGCTGCTAGCTTTGAAGTATGCTGTTAGATGAAGTATGCTGCTGCATGAAGTATGTTGTTGCATGAAGTATGCTGCTGGACAAAGTATGTTGCCGGATACTTTCTTGCTTCTTCCAATCTTCGTCATCCAAGCTTTTGAACAACTCGGTGATTCTTTGATGCGTCAGACTATTATATTTTTTGTCCTTACAATCTCCCCCTAGGCTGATGCATTCAAAACAATCTTCAAATTTTAAAATCGACTTAATGATTACCACCTCTTGTAATAACTTCTTTTCTAGAGCCATTCCCAAAACCTTCACGAACGACTTTGTAGTTGTTGAGATTGTTGTTTTGTTCACTTGCTCTCGTTCTTTTCTTTGGAGTTCGATTCGCAAAAAGATCATAATCTGCCTAATTAAAATCATCAAAATGTTGAGAAGAGTTGTTTAGGAGGAGGATTCCCAATAGCCTTTCTCTTTTGAAATATCGCTTTATGATGTTTGTTGATCAATACTTTCTCTCTGTCACTTTCGGTTTCTGAAGAGTCAACATATTCTTCTTCATTTTCTTCTTGGAAGATATCGTGCTTTTCGGCAGTGATGACACTTGGTGCAACAGTTTTGATATATTATTCATCATCCCTTGGATAAGGAACGTTATCCTGTTGCTCCTGAAAGTTCACTCAAATACAAGTATGCGCAAAATGCAAGTATGGTCAAAGTCATAAAACCTTGAAACTTTCCAATTTTTTTCAATAAAAACCTCTTTTTCACGATTATTCAATCAAACAAGAATGGTCAATTTTTGATGAAAAACATAATAAACACAAAAGTAAGATAAACATAAAATGACTCAAACTATGTTAAAAACACAAAATCTTTTTGTTCTTTTGACAACATACGACATTTACAGAAACACATTATTTTTTAGAGATACTCTGTTATGGGATCATATTATTCTAGTGCAGACCAAACCATACTCATCAGCCGTTCATTTTCTTAGATAGGTCTCGATAACTGTCAATATATAGTATCCTTCTAAAATCAAACATTTATACCTTAATTGACAAGCAAGCAAAGAATGAATTTATCATGTTTTCTGGGTAATAATTATTCATGACTTAGTGGGTCCCACACTCACATCTCAGAAACTTGCATTTCTTTTAATGAGAATTAGATGAGTTTTTTGATGAACTGAATAGACCCCACAACTTATCGGATAAATCTTCCTTTTCTTATGATCTTTTGAGCACCTAAATAATAACTAAAAGAGCATAACTAGCACGGGTCAATGAATTGTTCAGTAGATCTCTAACAAGTGTGATAAAAAACATAGCATGATGGACTTACATGCCTTGATAAGAGATTCCTTCCCAGTCACATATTCCCAAAGAGAAAAATATTTACAAGTATACTTATATGTACGTCTTTAGACATATATTTTTGAAATTTTCCTATAGCACGACATTAACATTGCGTGTATTTTTGCTCAGAATTCTGCTTTGTAGAGTAGCTTTGCACTATCATTGATTGTCTTTTCACCTATTTCATGGCAATGCATGTCTTTTATCTATATATATATATATATATATATATATATATATATATATATATATATAATATGTACAGACTTGTATCAAGTCAGCTCATAACCCCTTTGTGAAGGGTCTCGGTTTGTGCAATCCAGATATATTATGCTCATCTACAGTTTACCAATCTTTATGTTTAAGTGCTCGATTATTAACAGGAAATAACTATTCTACCAATCTATGAGATGTTCCCCACTTCGACAATGACCTTTATGTTTAAGTAAAACACTATCATGCTGTCTTTCCAGTTTCAGCAGAGCCTATCAGCATATCACCCTAAGATCCTAATCTTTTCAATTACAGGCCTTACATATGATGATCCAACCTTTAAAATGATGTACTATCATTTCCCATCTGACAGAGTTCTTCAATTTTCATAGTAAAAAAATAATATATAAACATAAAATCTTTTTGGTAATTTTTTTTCTCCCCTAAAACTTTTGCTTTTGTACAACTAATAAACAAAACAAAATTATATTCTAAGAAAAACAAAATAAATAAAAAATATTTTTGGGAACCAAACTTGTGACTCGTTAATCGAATCAGAACATTTTGAAACACTAAACCAGAAAAATGAATTTGGTCAGATCAAAGGATTTTGTATAAACATCTTAAACATAAGTGTCATCCTCAAAGCAAAGAGTACTATTAGTGACCGTACCTTTCATGCTGATCTTACATCATTTATCTCATGCAAAGGAAATATACCCACCATCAAAGTGTTTGATGTCATGTAGTAGAGAGATGTCCAGCATTATGTACCTGGAATAACCACTATCAACGTACCATAGGTTGTTGACAATCCCCCTTAGCTATTCTTGCATGATTCAAGCAAGTCAGTTAGACAGAGGTACCCAAGCCATAGTGGTCCTGGGTACGCCCAAAGCATCAATGTAAGATACATCCTTTAAACAAATATCCTTATCGTTCTCTAACACTGATGATTCAACTGCTTTTGATTTTTCCAAATCGGTGTAGGTTTAACAAAATTTTTAGTTTCTTTAGGAGTACCAACTTTAGGTTTTTCTTCATATTTAGGTTTTTTACATTGCTTGTTTTCACGAAAAACCTTTTGTTTGTTCTTAGCAGCATTCCAATCACCATCAGAAGGCTTAACTTTGGGATGCTTATTCTTCATTGCCTTAGGTTTTTCAACTTCATTGGCTTAGAATAACACTTTTCCGTTGGTGTAGCCCTCTGATTTTGCAAATAATAGGGCTCATGAGGACGATGTCTGCAATTTCTTGCAATGTGACCAGCTTTGCCACATGTGTAGCATGTCCGTTTCCTAGCATAAGGAGCATATCCCGATCGGTCGAACCATGATCATGATTGAGGAGGTGACCTTTTCAAGTAACTTGTATTCTCATTGTGCCTGTGATCTCTTCTATCATCTCTCCTAACAAACTCTCTATCATATTCTCTATGATTTCTCCTGATACAATCTCTCTCTTCTCTTCTAAATTTTTATTCAAAAACTTTATGATGATTATCAAATTTTGAATAAAATTCATTCTTTGTAAACTTTTGAGGAGATTATTTATGGTTCAATTGACTGACAGATGGTTTTAAGTTTCTTTGATTAACCTTTCTAGAATTTGTAACCTTGTTTTTTACAAACTCATGATTACTTTCTTTAAAGATATTTTCTTCTTTTTCAAACTCACCACCCTTCACAAACTTAATTTGATTCCTTTTTCCAAAAGTATCATCAGTTTTTCTAGGGACAAACTTCCTAACACTCTTAGGCTCTTTTTCCTTACTATCTTCCTCATCATCGGTATCCCAATCTTCTACTAAACATTCTTCTGCACAAGGCTTAGAAACATTAGCAATATTCACACGGGGGGTCACGGGACTAGCAGTCGCAAGAGTTAACTGCTTTGATGATGAAGGCTCACATCCCACACCGTAAGCCATCTCAACATTTTCAGGGTAGTCATTTGGTAAAGATGAAAAATTTTCATTAAATGGATGTTCAACAGCATGATAACCTACCCATGGATTCCCTTTCTTTCTAACTTGGGAATCTAACATGTCATAAACAACTGATCGAGAATGGTCAGTTTTCTCGATTGTTAGTTTAGTATTTGCCAATTGAGGCACAACATCATTTAATTTTAAGCTAAGGTCGTCTATCCGTTTTAATGTATCACGATATAGACATTCCTTATTGCTAAAGTCCAATTCAAGTTTTGAAAAATCATTTTTGCTTGCTTCAATTTTATCTTTGAAAATCTTTTCTGATCGTTTGTGTTCTGAGTTGGAATATCTAAGCTTTGTTATTTCTTGATTTAAGATATCGTTATCATGTTTGTAACGATTGACTTTCTCAATACAAACATCAGAGCAAAGATCTTTGGTTACCTCAGTGTCAGTGACCCTAACCACGAAGGCATGATTTTGTTTCACTTCCAAATCTTGAACTTTATCACTCTTGTCCTGCTGGCTCACAAGTGCCTTTGATTCACCTGAAGTAGATGTACTAGCTTTAACAATTTCAGAAACATACATTGAACTGATATGATTAAAGTGACACTTTTTATAATCCATATCATAATAGTACATAATAGAGATCAGCTCACTCAAGGATGTCTGATACATATCCTTGGTTCTTTTGATGGTGGTGCAATTGAACTTCCAGGTTACTATTAAAGAGTTGAGTAGCCTTTTATTGATTTCTCCTTTTGTCAACTCTATTTCAGCACTCTTCATCTTCGTCATCAATTGCGTCAATCTATTGATTTGAGCTTCCAAATTTTCAGTGCGAACATGATTGAACATATTAAACTTTTGCTTCAGTATATCCTTTCTACTTTCTCTCATGTCGTAAGTTCACGTAACAAAAGGTATTCGCACCCGATGACAAGTACTTTGAAAAATCGCACACTTTGAAAAACCACGAACTTTCAAAACCGCAAACTTCCAAAACCGCAAACTTTGAAAAAGCGCAAACTTTTAAAACCATAAACTTTCAAGACCGTATACTTCAATACCGCAAACTTTCAAGACCGTATACTTCAATACCGCAAACTTCGAATACCGTATACTTAAAATCCGCAAACTTGAGTGACCGCAAACTTGAGTGACTGCAAACTTGAGTGATCGCAAACTTGAGTAACCACAAACTTGAGTAACCGCAAACTTCCAGATGAAGAAATTGACCGAAAACTTTGATTTTCAAGCCAAAAAATCAACTAATGAACCGTAAACTTCAACAAACGTGACAGAAACAGTAACTTTGATACCTCACGTCAGTTCAGAAACTAATAACTGTCAATCTGTCCAGAAACTCTTCCAAACACAAGTCAGTTCAAATAAAAGCAAAATCAGTAACTTTGATACCTCACAAGTCAAAGAAATCCGTTGCAAGCTTCACCGAATGAGCGCTAAGGCTCTGATACCAGTTGTAAGGTCCGGATTCCTGAGGATCTTCAATCAACGGGTTCAACGACGTGTTGAACCTGGCGGAAACAAACTCGACATGTGACTTGTAGGTATAAAGAATAAGGACGAGACACAATCAACTATCAAACGATTCGTATATTGATAAAAACTAAAAACACAATACAAATGTCGCTCAATAACTCGTCTAACCCTCTGACTTGTTCACTCTCTGACTGTCTCAGTCGTCCAACTTGTCTAACCTGAATACTGTTACAAGATAAGCCATTTATAACCAAGACAAAAGTATTCGGTGGGCCTGGTCCTGGGCCTGGACCGCATACTTTAAGTATGCGGCCGCATAGCCGCATACTTCAAGTATGCTACCGGGAACTGCATAGTTCAAGTATGCTGCTGGCTCTGAAGTATGCTGCTGCATGAAGTATGCTGCTGGAAAAAGTATGCTGCCGGATACTTTCTTGCTTCTTCCAATCTTCATCATCGAACTTTTGAACAACTCGGTGATTCTTTGATGCGTCAGACTAATAAACAATCACTTGACTATTTTACTAAAATTCGACAACATAACTGCTGTAAACTGGATAACCAACCTGTTAAACTATAAGTCATAAATGATAACAATTCACAAATTCCAATCAACCAACATTAATAACAACAAATTCTAATAATACTAGCAAAAATATCCAACAATTGGGCTTGAGTTAGATGTTCTAAGTCTATTAAAGTGTGTTTGGGTCGTTTTGACCCATTTAAAGTTACAGTTGGATGTTCTAAGTCTATTAAAGTGTGTTTGGGTCGTTTTGACACGTTTAAAGTTACAGTTGGATGTCCTAAGTCTATTAAAGTGTGTTTGGGTCATTTTGACCCGTTTAAAGTTACAGTTGGATATTCTAACAACAACATCATTTTACTTACATAGTCTGATACAACAGTGTCAATTGCATAACCCGTCCCTTCTTTATAATGGGTGGCTCTGAATACATCAATAGGACCGGTCCCCTGTGAAAAACAAAATAATATCACTAAGAATTAATAAGCATGTTTGTATAATACTAACAATTGTATTTCATACCTCCATGTGTCGGCGATGGGCATATGATTTGCTCCCATGGAAACTTGGGTAGCGTTGTTGGGCTCTGTTTTGTTTGTTCTTCTCGGAGCGGTTTCTATAGGCCACAATTAAAAACAACTCATCAATCAACCTTTCCCAGTTTCCTCGATCAATATCTTCTGGTGGATTATTCCTCGCCTCCTCCACATCATCGTATCCCCCATGCTCGTTTAAATGAACTCTCAACTCTCTCTTGTGTTCTTTATAAGCCCTCTGACACTCGGCGGTGATTCTGAGTCCAATGCCTCGCCAAATGTCAGTGTTTCTCCAGCTGTCCAGATCAAAATATTCCTACAAATGAAAGTAATTAGAAAAAATTCTAATAGTTATGAAATTGTAAGTAATTATAAAACATCTATACTTACTAAGAGAGTGAGATATACACATGAAATTGAAAAGTTAGGCAATTGTAAAGACATACATTAAACATCAACAAGTAACTTACCACCAGATCCACCTGCACAACCCGACGCGAAGTTATACGGACCCCCATATCCACCGTCTCCACCATCACCACCGTGTGATTGGAACAACCTTTTCAACCCCTAGAGAGATAGCACGTATAAAATCAGACGCGTTCTCTCTCACGAACTTGTATCCCCCGCCATGAACTTCAACATCAATGGGAAGAGCCTTCCTCCCATTTTGCTCAAATTTCTTGTATAACTTTAGGTTTTTGGCTTTAGAACGCCTTTCTGGGAGGCACTACCTACATTGACACATGAAATTGAAAAGTTAGGCAATTGTAAAGACATACATTAAACATCAACAAGTAACTTACCACCAGATCCACCTGCACAACCCGACGCGAAGTTATACGGACCCCCATATCCACCATCACCACCGTGTGATTGCGACATTGTTGCCATTATTCCTTCGACAAAAATAATTAGTAAGCATAAATAATTAATAATCAACAAAGATAAATAGTACATTTTAATATACATTCAATCAGAATCATCACTACAATAACGTGTGTCAACAACATCATCATCATCTTCTTCATCGTCGTCATTTATTTCATCTTCCTCATCTGAATTGTATGAATCTTCATCGTATCCATCTTCTTCATCATCATCATTAATAAAATTTTCATCGAGATCAATCGGGACAATATGACTTGGGTCACCACCCACATTTAAAGTTGTCCGCATGGACAAGTAGCCTAAGTCGACAACCAAATTACCAAAAAATGATTGAGTTCCCGTGTAATAGATTGAGTTTCTGCATGGGGAATAGGAGTTTGATCACCACCTACGTGACTTGATTCACCAACTTCACATCCGGTGTCGACAACCAAATTATAATCATTTGATTGAGTGTCGTGCAATATATCTATCTCATTAATAACACTAGGATGATCCCAAAGCTTCCGATAGTGAACGTCCTCAACAACCCTCCATTGGCCAGTGGTTCGAGAAGGATCTCGAAAATAGAACACTTGTTTAGCATGTGTGGCTAATATATATTGGACATCATCATACCATTCTTTACCAACATACCATTCAAGGCCGATGTCAATTATAATAGTAATACTTTGCTTAATTAATCTTTTACCCCTCGTGTCAAACCATTTTCAATGGAATAGTACAACCAAGTAACCATCTATGTAGTTCAACTCTATGATCTCCTCTAGTTGACCATAAAATGGAGTATCGTCTTCTCCTATTGTAACCACACCACTGTTCTGAGTAGTGTGTCGGTCATCACGATTTTGTACCACAAATCTAACATCATTTACTATGCAAGCAGTGTAAGAATATGCGTTCAAGGGAACATGTGTCAATGCCCTTAATTCTTTGTTATCGGGTGTAGAAGATGAAGATGAAGATGAAAATATATTTGCTTCATATTTTAACCATGAAGAAAAATCAGTTTGCATATTGTGTTCAGGAAATTTAGATTCAAATTCACTGGTAGATGGACAAAACAAAATTCAAATTAGTTTATCATAATAGCTAAAATAAAAATATAATAATAGTTTATCACTGGTAGATAGACAAAAAAACTTACGATTTGTAGTCTTTGATTTCATCGCAGTTGTTCACCACAAACTATTGTAATGATTTGTTGGCAAGTTCAGAGATCGCGATGATTTTCTTTTTCGATATTGGTCGACATTGTGATGAAAACACTTGAAACTGCCTTTTGGGAATGCCAACATCTGCATTTCTATCCGGTCGGTTAAATTTGGTTTGTATACCGTCCAGATACATAGAGCAGAATGTCAATGCTTCATCTGCAACATAACCCTCTGCAATTGAGCCTTCAGGCTTGGCTATGTTTCTAACATATGCTTTGAGCTTTTTCATGTATCTTTCAAAATGATACGTCCATCTCATATACACAGGGCCACCAAAAATAGCTTCTTCGGGTAAATGAAGAATTAGATGAACCATTATGTCAAAAAATGTTGGAGGATATATCATTTCCAAATTGCATAATATCTTAACCACTTCCTCATTTTCTTCATACATGTCTTTCACATCTGCTGATCGTGCATAAAATTTTTGAAAGAATGTGCAAACGTCATTGATTGTTGTTGAAACATTTTTGTGCAGACCCGATCGTACCCCTACTGGCAGCAATCGTTGCATGAGGATGTGATAATCATGGGACTTTAACCCAATTATACTTGAATCATTAGGAAGTACCTTATTTTTTTAAATTCGATCCAAATCCATCAGGCAGTCTCACTCCTCTAATAAACTGACAAAAGCGTTCTCAATCACCGGGTGTGAAAGAGTAAGGAGCTTGTGGTTGGTACAACTTGTTGTTTTTTTTGTGTTAGCCATAGGTTATGTCGAATACCCATATTTTTCAAGTCTATGCGGGCTTTGTGTGTGTCTTTTGATTTATCATTCATCAACAAAGTACCCAATAAACTCTCAAACACATTTTTCTCCACGTGCATAACATCAAGATTGTGTTTTAAAAGCAGAGAAGACCAATAATCCAGCTCAAAGAAGATACTTCGTTTAGTCCAATTTTACTCTGAGGCAACACGCTTTCTTTTTACACCTCCATGCCTTGGATGTTTCCCCGGAACACGATCGGGGAGACTTTTTAGTTGTTCTAATATTTGAGCATTACTCAATCGTCGGAAAGGATCTCTTGTCTCTTTCTTGCCATTAAACGACATATCGTTCCTCCATTTATGCTTTCTAGGCAAGAATCTTCTGTGGTCAACAAAAGCTCTCTTATTTGTTATAGAGCATGAAGGTGCGTCAATGTTACACGTAGGGCATGCTTTATAACCATGACCACTCCATCCAGACAAGCTACTACGAGCAGGATAATCGTTGATAGTCCATAACAGTGTGACATGCATCCTAAATACAGTTTTGGTTGATGCATCTCTCACCGAGACTCCTTCAGCTCATAACTGATGTCGCCCAGACGATCCATAAAAACTAACAAATAAACCTAACCTAGACTCCTAAGTAATAAAAGGAGTACCTTCAACTAAATCGCACTGACAGGCAAGTGTACCTATCGAGTGTAGCACAGCTTAACGGTAAACCGAGTTCCCTAGAGACACTACGAAACAAAACTAGACACTGACACGGACTAAATAATTATTTGGTTTGAGGGGTTTACTACACTAAAGACTAACTAAGAATGCAGAAAGCAAAGATCGACTCAACTATCAAGAATAAGTCTAAGGATGAAATCAGAAGATGGGAAGAATACTACCTAGGTCGGAATCCTACTTGCAAAGTACAACTTCTATCGGTTATGGAAACAATAATGGATCTGGGTTTCTAAGGAAACAACTCTAGACAGCCTAGTGGATCCCTATCACTCTCAGGTTGTCACCAACTAAAGAACCTAAAGATGTAATAACTCACCAGATTGTTGGATCACTTCTCAGGTATTTCCAACTATGATAAAGTACCCTAATAGACAGATTACCTCTCAGTCTCACTGTCCACCAATACACTCGAAGAATGCATGGGGTAATCTCAAGATAACAACTATGAAACGAATAGCAACAATCACTTGACACCTAATATCGGCTTCCTCTCAGACAGCTGACACTCGGATTCCTAATGACGAAGACTAAACGACTATTTCTCACCTCTCGGGTATTGAACTAGGATACACATTCACTTCTAATCAGCAATCAAAGACACCTTCTATGGTTACTACGTCTAGCAAACTACCCTAATCACAAACCCTAAGATCTGTGACCAAGATACGCTAATTAAACTGGCAGACAACCACAATCAACGCAAGGAATTGAAATCAAACACTAGATCAGATCCAAACATGCAATAACATCACAATAATCGACTCAAGATCTTTTAAAAAATCATAAATCCATTTATTGAATCCAAAAACCGATAAAAATCGAAACTTTAACAAGTATTCATCAATTGACCTAAGAAATATCAAAGTTTTAGCCTAGAATCATGTTCAAACAACTAAAAACAGAAGTATAAACAATCATCATGGTATAAAACATATAAATCAAGCACAAAGTATCGAACTTTAGAACCGAATAAGCTAGACTGCACAAACCCGGGTACAAAAGCTTCAATCTCGCGATCCAATAGCCTTCTTCTTCTCAAAAATCGCCAAAGGACTCTCTCTGGACGGCTAAAATACGAACTCCTCTCCCAATGGCAATCAAAATCTTTTTAATTTGAAAATCTAAGGTTTTGCGGAAAATAGCTCTCTCACGTACCGCGAGAGTTTTGGGTTAGGTTCCTCGCGTACCGCGAGGAACAAAATAGTCGCGGCCTCATCTGGCTTTCCTCGCGTACCGCGAGGTTCTTGGTATCCAATCTTCGCGTACCGCGAGAAGCCAATAATTCAACATTTTAACTTTTGTTGTTCCCGGTTTCATTCTCTCGCTCGATTTCTTCACGTATTAACTTGTATTCCATACGAGCTCCTGTAAACATACAATAGACTCAAATGTACATAAAAACGACTCAAAACAAACACAAAACTAAGTAAAAACGCACAAAACACTAGGAATAAAGATGTGTGCTTTGCACTACATCAATAACATTTTCAACTCATCGACCAAAGGCCTTAAGAAAACATCAATGTCCTTACTAGGTAATTTAGGCCCGAGAATTAGCAAAGTTAACAAGAAAGAAGACTCTTTCATACATAACTACGGTGGTGTATTATATGTTGTTAACATTATCGGCCACATACTGTAAGTCTGACTCATGTTACCGAATGGATTAAAACCATCGGCAGCCAAACCTAAGCGGACATTCCTTGGTTAATTAGCAAAATCCGGATATCTCTCATTAAATTCTCGCCATGCCTTCCCATCAACCGGATGTCACATCATACCATCCGTTGAGCGTCCAGTATTATGCCATATCATATCTTTTGTCGTTAATCTTGAACTATACCTTCGTCGAAGCCGTGAAGTTAAAGGAAAGTAAAGCAACACTTTATGTAGTACTTTCTTCCCCTTTGTGTTTTTGTCAACCCATCTGCTCTCATTACAAACCGGACATTTTTGCATTGATTCATTCTCCTTCCAAAACAGTGCACAATCATTAATGCAAGCATGGATAGACTGATATCCTAACCCAATCTTTCTCAGTTTCTTCTTAGCTTTATAGTGTGACGCTGGAATGTGATTTTCCTTCGGTAATGCAATTTGTAGAAGCTCTAACAGTTGGTCAAACAAACTATTCGTCCATTTGTTGATAACTTTAATATGCATCAATTTGGCTAGGAATTTTAGGGAATACATTTGATTACAACTGGGGTATAACTCCTTATTTAGCTCCTCAAACAACGCATCAAACTCAGGGTCTAAACCAGTTCCATCTTCATCTATATTATCCTCATTTGTATTTTTCTCTGCCATCATATCATCTATGGCATCAAACATCTCATTATTTGTTGTTGTAGTTATTGGAGGAGTAGGTGTTCTACTTGGGGCAAAAAGTGATGCTATCTCCGCCGCACGAGGATGCTGTTCACCGTGATAAATCCAATTCTGATATGATTGTAGAAACCCACGGTCATGTATGTGGCCATATATCGTGTTCAAATCATGTCGACACGCATTACAACAATGTCTAAACGGGCAAAACGCTCTACCTCGATCGTCAACATGGTTCTTGGCAGTCTCTATAAAGTTGCGAAGACCGCTTAAGAAAGCCGGAGGATTCTGATTTCCCAGTGTAACCCAACTTTTATCAATTGTCATATCTAGTATCATATCTATTGTGTTATAAACATACACATATACGTGCATATAATAAATGATATAAATGAATGTATATGATTTGATCGGTACTCTAAGGCAGTGGATCCTAACCCACTTTTTGAATATTCTATCTCATATGTATACATTTTAACGAGTTGACTATTTAAAGAAAAAAATCAGCAGCATTTCCCCTTAACTCCCCAAGTTTGCAGATAAACCGCAAACTCGAAGGAGTAAGGAGAAATAGCTACCAATTTTTTCTTAAATGTCAACCCGTTAAAATGTATACATGTCCTAAATGAGATAGAATATTCAAAAAGCAGTCCCAAAGGGAACAATCCAAAATTTATCTCTATCAGATAAATTTCGGACGGGTATAATTCTAAAAGGTTATCCTAAATAAACATCCTAGTGTACACAAAATGAGACATGACATACATAAACAAATACGTACATAAATGACATTAAGGGTGTAAGCCTTTTTCTTATTTATTTTTTAAAATTTTAAAAAATATATTTTTTAATATATAACTAATAGTATTTATCAAATCATGATAAACGAGCCATTTACACCCTAAATGAAATAAAATTTTGACTACACAAACAAAAAAATACAAAGGTAAAAAAGTCGGGATACGTACCTTAAATAAGTTTAATGAAAAACAAATATAATGTTATTCCCACCTCGTCAACTGCAACGAGTTCCGAACTTGTAACAAAATTAAATAAAGTTACATATACATACAAACATATATACATACATACACACTTACATATATACATACACAATTATATACATACAAATCATACAAATACATACATACACATAAACATAAACAAACATACATAAAAATACATATATAAATCTATGAACAAATACACAATTATATACATAAAAATCATACAAATACATACATACACATATAAACATAAACAAACATATATACAAATACATATATAAACCTATGAATAAATATACAATTATATACATACAAATCATACAAATACATAAACATACATAAATAAATAGAAATATACATACAAAACATACATACATCCGTTGAACATAAACAAACATACATACAAATACTTATATAAACATATGAATAAATACACAATTATATACATACAAATCATACGAATACATAAACATACATACACATATATACATACATACATAAATAAATGCCCAATTACACAATTACAAACATATACATACATACACATATATACATACATATTAACTAATCATACAAACTAATCATCATAAACACAAATTACACACATACATACAAACTAATCATCATAAACACAAATTACACACATACATACACATACACACAAACTAATCATCATAAACACAAATTACACACATACATACAAACACTAATTTACATAAACTAGAATATATAAACTAATCACACATCTAAATCAAATTACATAAACTAATCACAAATTACTAATTCCATCATACATACAAAATACATACTCATACATACATACAAAATCATAAAAATCATAGATCTAAATCAAATTTCATCACAAATTAGTAATTAAAACGAGTAATTACCTTCACAAAGCTAAAAATTCAAGAAATGTTGAAATTCTTCAAAAACCTAACCAAATTAAACAAACAAAACTTTAAAATCATAAACAATTAACTAAAATATGAAACCCGGATGTTACCTCACCATAAATCCCGAGAGTTTTGTGAAAATTACTCCCAAAAAGCCCAAAACCCTTGAAATCGTCAGAGAGAAGAATTTGGGGAGTTTTGGAGGGTTTTTTTTGCAGAAATGAGGTTCTGGCCAATGTTTTCCCTATTTGTTCGCGCTGAGACCTATATCAAAGACATTTGTAGTTTGGATAGGCGTCGTCGGTGTAGGGTCAATTCCTTGTAGTGATAATAGCCCCAGTTAATCACATCATCATAAGATAACAATTCGCGATACTGAGATTAAATATAACATGTACTTTAAAGTTGAAACTTTTTACAACCAATGCGATAGCTATTACGGAGAGATTACTAATGGAAATTAGTGTTGTGTTTGAGAAACAAAAGGCAATATTTATTTTCAAATAAATTACCAACATAAATTTTGATTTAGCCACGGTTGTTTTGCTTGTATATTGACACTCATCTTTTTATTAAAAAAAAAATTAGAAAAGATGATTGTAACAACGATTACACTACAAGAAAGATGGGCTTCACCGACGGTCAGTTCCGTCGGAAAACCATCGATGATACTTCGTCGACAATATGTCCGTGAGTATTACGTTTTCCTATGGAAATCCATCGACGTCTATTGATGGATCACTGACGGATAAGTTACCAACGGATTATTGACGTTGTTTCTCCGGCCACAGTTTGACTCGTTACTAACAGATTACTGATGCCATTCCTCCAACTACGGTTTGACTTATTACCAACAGATTTTCCGATGGTAATTCGTCGGTAATCGTCATTTTAATAAAAAAATTGAATTTTAGTTTATTTTTATTTTCTACAATACAAATACAAATAAATCTACAAAATACATTTATTTCCCCTAAAACGATTACAAATCCTGGAATTACAAATATTCCAAAACTACATTATAAGCGAAAACAAATTCTCGTGGAGAATTTATGATGGGTTGGGCTTATATTAACATATGATTCCATACATTTTCGATATAGAATATCTGACAGCTTAACGACTGTAAAACGAACATATCCATTATTTACCTGTTTTAAACAAGTGTGTGTGTGTATAATGTCAACCGTCTATATATTCTAACTTATGCACATGATCAATTCATAACCCACATGAAGTAATATTATAATTAATGTAAGTATGTCAACAAGATATATGTATAAATATAATTTGAAAAACTTATGCACATGATCAAATCATACCGTCCCACACCTGTTACAAAACAATACCATAAACAAAATCGGCTCATTTTCGCTTGCCATATCTTCATATGTGCCTACAACATCTTCCTCCTCCTCGCTGACATCCTCGTCTTCGTCAATGTGGACTTCACTAACATCCTCGTCTTCTGATCTTGCTCACAAACACTAAGAAGCATATTGGAGCAATTGTTTAGCACATCTTGAGGTTTTCTTCACTTTCTCTCTCTAGAATCTCTTTCTCTCTAGACGAACGTGTGTGAAATGATGGAATGGTAGCTGATGTAAAAGAGGTTTAGCGTTAATGATAACCCTAATGGGCCAAGCCCACCACTCCCTATCCTTTCTTTCCCTCTTTCCCTTTGGCCAATTAATAGAGTCGGGTTTTCCGAATGTTACAAATGATCCACACGACCGTGTCAATATGGGATACGATCGTGTACGGCCTCATAATTGAGTTTTATACCCAATCACTTCTCATTTGTTATGGATTCCACTTTTGACACCAAACCCTAGTTCTTTAGGTGATTTTGCGCAAATCTTGGAAGATTGAAGACTAATATTGAAGATCAAGTACTTTCAAGGATATTATATTCTTACACAACCCATCTCTTCTCATTTTCTTTGTTTGATAACTAGATCTATCATATTTTCATCCATGTTCTTGAGTTTGGTTGTGGTTTTTGTATACCCCATGTGCTAAACTCATATTATCACTTGGATTAGATGGCACTTAGCATGCTTTAACAACTTATACATAATTCTTGGTGCTAATTATGTCAATTTCATGATGAAGCTTAATTAATCTCTAATGAGTGTGTGTGTTTGTTCTAGTTTGATTAAATAGTGAACATAGTGGGTGTTGTAATCATATTATGTTGGAAAATTGTATGTGCTATAGCATTTATTAATTGATTTGCATGTTGTGTAAGTATTTTTGTGGCAGTGAATGAAGGTTGTTTATTTAGTAAGATTGGATAAATGTTTATGCTTATGTTTGAGAAAACCGTGGTGTATGTTATGAATTTCTAATGGCACTGGTTTATTAGGATGAACTTTTAGGTTTTGTAATCGTGGTATGATGTTCATGAGTTGAAGTTTGGTCATAGTTTTGCCTACTTTACGCATTTTGAGGTGGTTACCATGTGGTTATCATGTTAACTATCCAAAAAAGTGTGGAATTTGATAATCCTGGCGATAGTCTTGTTCATATTAAACTTTCACATAACTATATCATTGGTTATTCGTTGCATAACTTTAGGTGGCTATTGTCTATTGTCCTTCTAGCTTACAGAGAAGTTATATGATTAGGTAGTCTTGACGGGAGTCTAATCTATATCCATGTATCATATATATGAATGATCTCACCTTTAGTTTGTGCTTGTAGGCATTGCTTTGCTAAGTGGATTTGAAGTCCGAGTGATATCTCTCCCTGATTGTTGTTTTCATCTTTGTATTCTCTCTTTGTTTGGTTAAATCGTTAATCGATTACTCCTTATTTGATCGGTTAGATAGTGATGAAGGTTTAGTATTGGGAGACAGTGTTCACGGATCGATATCCGGTTCTTCCTTTAAAATATACTACTTATATTATAGGTGTACTTGCTGATTGTGTCTAGTTAGTCCAAGGTGATAATCGTTTCTTATTTTAAAACTTAAGTATGTGAAAAATTTTTACTAGTTTCTATATACACTTTACACACATCAGTTGGTATCCATATTGATAACTCAAAAATCAAAACTATGTTGAAATGGTGTCCTCCAAAGACTAGTGCATAGGTATGGATTCACCCAAGATTTCCCCAGAATTGCTATAAGAACGTATTATTTTTATTTTGTACCCAACTTTTTAAAGTTATTGTGTTTGCAAGATATTTTATTTTGCACACAACTTTTTAAAGTTATTTTGTTTGTAAGATATTTGTTTTGAAGAAATAAGATGTTCAACATAAACTAAAGAGTTTAGGAGACGACATGTATGTTGTTCTCTAAAAGTATTTCATAGCTTTCCTAAACCATGTTCTATTTATTTGATCGACGCCAAAGTAATAATGGAATCTATTTCTTTTAAAACCGAGCTATAATTGTTGGGACATATTCTGAAATTTGTAGTAGTGTTATAAACACCTTGCGAGTTTTATCAAATTCTTTAGTAAAAAGGTGGACATTTACAAATTGATTTAGTTAATTTCTAGGTGTTTTTTATAGTGGAAATGGTTAATATATGGGTAGTTCGCTGGTCCAACAAGCGGACTTGGACTTTCAAAGATTGAATCCGTTACCGTAGCAAGCGGACATCACCATTTTTATGAATTTTTAGCCCAAAAACCTTGAACTCCGGTGGAGAAACTTGGTTGAGTCTGATTCCACCACCAAAGAACTACCCATAACCATTACCACTATGAAAAACACCATGAAACCAAATCAGTTTGCAAATATTCACCATTTAAAAATAAAATAAAATATGGAGTTTCATCCCACGTATTAGACAAATTCAAACTCATCTCTAGTATGTTAGCTTTAATATATAAGAATAATATATATGTCCAAAAGTGAGTGAAAAATAATATTTATTCATAGTTTTTTTTTTCTGAAAGTAGCAGGTAGTTAAGAAAAAAAGGGCACTAAAGGTTCTTTATCATCACACCATTCATACATCTGAATTTAAGTTTCATTAGTAACATGTTTGTATGAGTATTTGTAACTAACAAAAGTAACAGGTAGCAAATTGCAAAGTAATATAACAAAGGAGGATTCACTGGAAATTATCAGATATAATCAAACGGTGATTGGTTAATTTAAAATTTTCCAGCTTATTGTAGATCTTAGCAAACTTTCCATCAAGTGATCACTAAAATGGTGGCAGTAGAAAGGATCAACAGCCCTATCTGCATGCATAAACCACCAAACCCATCACCTGCACCGGACTCAAAGAGTTTAATGCCTTTTTTTGAATCTTTCTCTCCAGTTTGGCTAACCCTCACGTTGGCCACAACATCCACTCTCCTCCTCTTACGGTACGCAGGTGATGTAAACCCCACTTTGGTTAACACCTCCACCTTGAAAACCGAAGATGTTATCGTTCTATTATATGGTGCTACGCCGTGGGAAGTCACCGTTTCTATCACATGCTTGCTTTTCTGATTATGTTGGTAAAACTTGGGCACCGTGTATTCTGCTACAACAAAGGTCAACTTGATATTAGGGATGTAAGAAAAGATAACAGGATCATAGTAAGCTCCCATGGCTTTATTCTTGTTATGGAGCTTCATGTCAAAGAAAATGGTCTGATTCGCGGTGGTGGTGGTGGAGGAAATGTCTGATAAGTTAAGGGCCGAGATGTAAAAATCGTTGATGGTGAATGAAGGATCTGATGGTGTGGTGTAATATACGCATACAACGATGACAGTGGTTATGATGGCTAATATTGATATGACCGTGCACCAACATCTGTTGTTACAAGCCATGTTAATTTCAATATATGATGACAGCAAAATGGAGGATTCTTTGTTGCTATTAAAACAATGGAAGTGAAAAAGTATATAAGTAAGTAATGGAAGAAGATGACTTTTGGTTTAAGTTAGGGTGTTGGGATAGACGCGGAATGAACATTATTTATGGTATCTTCAACTTTGTTTTTTTTAGTTATGTTCAAGGAAATTTGTTTTTCTTGTTTTTATATTGATAAATCAGTTGGGTGGAAATTTCCAAATTACTTAAGGCATCAGAAAAGAGTTGTATGTTTTCAGCGAAAAATTAACAAAATGCATACAGGTTAAATTACTTGCTGGACTATTTAATTATCAAAATATACAGAACATCAGAGAAAGATAATTGTGATCATCATAATACAAAACCATTAAATATTTGTCTTGTCCTCAAGAGGACATCGTGATGGTTAAGTGGTGTACCCCACAGATAAAAGATTAGGAATTTAAATTCTGAAAGAAGCAGGTTGTGATATATTTATCTGATAGAATCTAGGTGAAACTACTAAAAATACATTTATATTTGTCTTGTGGTGGACTCGGGTTCATTTAATTGATAATAACCGAAGATTATAAATTCAGATCATACGTTCTTGTCTTCTCTCAAAGTCCACGGAATTCAAGATAATAAATAACTTTAATCATCATCTAAAAAATACAAAAATATTTCATATTGGACCTGGTAAACGATCTGTGGTAGGTGATCCAATGATGAAGTGTTCGTGTTCAATTTCCAAGAAATACCGACTAACTTTCCTTGTCATTTTAGAATTTCAACAATAGAATATTGTTATCGATCAAGGGTTGTTTTTTTCCGTGTGTGTATATATATAATGAATTAATGATCAATTTCACATGTCTTCGACTCGTTTGGTTTGAGAAAAGGTGAAAAAGATCATATCTATTTGATCATTTTCTTGATCCACCAACCCATTTAGCTCAAGTAAAAATCCCTTAAAATTTCTAGATTATATGGCTCGTGGTTGGGACTGGGGCGGCCTTATTGTTTGCTTATGTTTTGCGTCTTTTTTCTTGGGTTTAGTTGTTCTGATGCCTGTCATGCTATCTCTATACGGATCGCCATCAAGTCCCTCATTTTCAATCGATTTATTCGATAATCAAGCTTTTAACATGGCAAGAGCTGAAGGTTCTCCCAAGAACTTGACTATCCACTTTCATCTGAAGCTAAAAAACGAAAACTCAGCGATAGGCCTTCATTACCCGGATCCATTCAAAATCACCTTTTCTTACTTCCCAAATGTATCCATGCTGGTTAATTTAGCAGAGTACAAGGTTGATAGTTTTTATCAGGGTAACGGGAAGACTAAGCACGTAAGCGACTTGGTGGAAACAAATGGCATGCCAACAGTGTTAGAAGGGACGGATATGGTGGCTTTTCGAGTGGATTTGGTGGGTACGTATAGATATAAAAAAGTTGGAACCAAGAGGCACAAGGTGGAGGTGGGATGTGTTGTGGGTGTAAATTACACCACAAGCCAAAAAATGCAAACGGGGTTTATTAGATTGGCACAGCCAGGTCTTGATTCTCAGCTGAAACCACCGTCCAATGATGATTATGGAGCTTATTGAACATGCCGTGCACCAATGGTGTATCACTGTATCTGAGTGGCTGGTATCTGAGTGGCTGGCATTGCCTTCATTTTCATGTACATGTAACTAAAGCAACCCCTCTTTCATTTTGATGATGTTATTTCACTTAAAGAATAAAATTAACAATTAAGTAGAATTGTTTCTTAACCGTGGGGCCTAACCATGCTTGGTAAAACTGGGCTTTTTGTAACAACATTAATAAACTAAAACCGACAGCTAAATAATGAAATTGAAGTAAGCAAGCGCGTAAATTAATGTAGTCATTGATTTGCGTATATTTACAATCAAAACAGAAGAATTAGAAGTTGCTACAATCTTGATATTCAAAATTGAGCTCTAGATGATAAAGTTGTAGGTTGGCGCAAACAGCCTTTGGCCGGTTTTATCGCATCTGACATGTTGAGACATTTCCGTCTGTTATTTATTGAAAACACAATTTTGCAATCTGTTTTTGTAAAGAAAACATTGAAATCCTTGTCACATAGCCGGAAGACACTTAAAGCTTAATTCAATATCCACAAAATTTATTGGGTTGTTAATCCTTGGGCTTTATTATTATTATGTTTATGTATTGGGTCAAGACAATTTTTGTATTGAGCATGGCCTGGAGTCATTAAATATTAGTATGTTTTTAGTATGGGCCGGTATTATATGTTTCAGTCCAAAACATTTGATCTAGGTTGAGAAACGATGTCGTGGGAACGGTTTTCTCGTAACTAATGTTGGTCTTTCGGATCTTCATTGACTCGAATCAAAATCTCACCTGAACAAAACTCACATACACAAATTTTATGTAGAATATGTTAAATGTTTACATACACTGACTTTGTTTATATACGTTCACAAACGAACCATCGTGTCTGTTCCCAACAGACATAACCAACCGATGTTAACTACCAATCGGTTGTTAGACTTTGCCTTTTGACATTCTAGACCTTTGACTATACAAACTTTACATGCTTGACTCTAAATACATAAAATGACTAATTACATAATGACCCCTAAACCTTAATTTATTAATCTATGTCTTCAATATCTTCATTTCTTCAAGCTCCATCTTCTTTATCTTGAGCATGTTGTAGCGGGTCTTGGTCTCTGAACTTTGGCTTGATCTTGACCATCATACCGGTTCCATCCCCTTAGGCTCTGATACCAATGTTGGCCTTTCGGATCATCATTGACTCGAATCAAACATTTCATAAGAATTCAAAAGATGTTTTAAATCGAACTTTTATATAAAATGATGTTCTGGTACAAACTTTTGTTTACAATTGATCCTATTTGTACTACTACTCTTGAACCATTGCGGCCCTTTGAAGTTAACGGTAATACACACATTGAACCGGTGCGACCTCCTGCCAAACATCGCGTATGTTGCCTTCATGATGTAAGGTCAAATATCCTTTGTTTAATAGTCGGTTTTGTATAGTTTTAGGAGTTTTACTTTGTACTTTGAGTCGGGTTTACGTGGTATTTGTAGTTGTGTATATTACACGTATTAGGTGTTAAATGAGCGAAAAACGAGGTATAATCGAGAAGGCACGAAAGTACAGGGGGCTAAAATATAAATAGACAAATTCTTGGATTTTAGGTCTTTCGCGGTACGCGAAGACCTGGGGAAGAACACTCGCGCTACGCGAGGAAACCATAAAAGCAACCCGACTAGTTTGTCCTTCGCGGTACGCGGAGGACTAGACATGTTCTTTCGCGGTACACGAGGGCCTGGCGGATCAGCAAAAAAGCCCTAATTCTAATTAAAAGAAAATCCAACCCTAATTCGCAAACAACTTTCAATCAAAAGAATTTGGAGCAGCTAGGGGCGATTTTGAGAGGTAAAGACAGTTCCAGATCATCTATTGACGCTATGCTCGTGTGTCTGACAAACATGCGCGGCTAAGCTGCGTGTGGCTTCCTCCCGGTGGATGGTTCGTATGGGTTTTCGTATTTGATTCAGTTTGTGTATGTTTGGATCTTGTTAGTTTCTAACACAAACTTGATAGATTGATGTATTAGTTAATTTCAACAGTTTATGTTTATGCCTTGAGTTTGTTTGCTTTACGATCTTGTTCGGTTAATAACAAGACTTAGTAGCAAGGTTGGGTGACTAAAGGGGTAACTTGGCATTGATAAATTGGGTAGTTGGATTGTACTGGTTTGTGACGAAACTAGTTGCATAGGTTGCTGACAACATCCTGTCTTCAATTACTTTTTTAACTGATTTTCCAACACTATATCTATGTTGTGTCCAATTGAACAACTGGATTTTATGTGAAACCTAGAACCTAAAGTTTGGAGGAAGTTACATCTTTATTTGATATGTGTTTTAATTATAAATTACTAAACTAAGCAATAATATATTTCCACAGATTCCCTGTGAATTCGACAACCCTACTTTCTTGTCTATAGTCTAAGGTAGCTAAGTAGTAGTTTTTATAAGTGTTTTTGATTGACCTTGACAGCGTGATCAAAAATGGCGCCGTTGCCGGGGAATCGGTGCGCTTAGTTTTTGTTTTAGTTTAGTTTAATTTTTTTTATAAAAACAAAAATACAAAAATATTTTATTTTTATTTTTATTGTTATTTTCTTTTGTTTTCATTCAGAACTACTTGGGTGTGCTATTTGTGTAGGTCGGCATGGACGGAGATTATGACGATGGTCAATGTTATTATGAGTCATGCATGAACTGTGACATCACTGGCCACTGGGCCCAAGATTGCCCAAGACGCAGAAGCAATTACAGAAGCCGGCATGATCCAAACTATGATGCTTACAATTAGATTGATCAGAACATCCAAGGGTATAATTCACATGGTGGTAGTCCTAAGTATCAAAGTTATCAGGAAAATTACAATCAAGACTACCACCCGAGTGGTTCACATGACCAAGACAACTATCAATCTGAACTGGAGAACATCAGGTCAGATATGAAGGAGCTGGCAAAAGTGGTCCAAGCAGTTGTGCAGCAACAGAAGAGCCAGGCAAAAGATCATCAAGCCTTGATAGAGCAAGTTACCCACCTAACTGAGATTGTTGCAGCCATCGTCAGGGATTTAGGTAAGCCTCCAAGTGCACATCAGTCTTCAAGTCCTCAAGATACAAACAATACACATCTTAATGCTGTAAGTCTTCAACCCTCACTTGAATTTCCTAAGTGAGTCTAAGTCTGACCCTAATTAGGATTTTATTTCACAAAATAACATGAAAAATAATAATGTGAATAAACCTGTAAAAATCTCGTTTCCTGCAACTTAATCAAGCCGGTTTTAAAAGAAAAGGATCCAACACAGGATGAGAGATTGAAAATTTTTGAAAAGCGTAAAATCAATTTGCCATTTTTAAATACGCTTAAACAAGATCCTGATAATGTTGAGTGCTTGATAGGTTTGAGTACCCAAAAACGACTGCACAAATGTCCCGAATAGGTTAAGCTGAGTGCTAGTGTGAATGTCGTGTTTATGGGTACCCTTCCCCCGAAACTCCAAGATCCAGGAGCACCTCTTATTTCAATACAAGTGGGTGAATTTAAACTGGATAGAGCGTTGCTGGATCCAGGAGCATCTGTGAATATATTGCCAGGGAGTCTGTATGATCTGCATGATTTTGGTCCGTTACAAAGAGTCCACACTACTGTAGTGTTGGCTGATCAGACTCCCACACATCCTCGAGGGATTGTAAAGGATGTGATTGTGATGGTAGGTGTAGAACCAAAGACTGATTGCTACCAAATTATTCTAAGTACAAATGCTGCTGATAGGCTTATCAGCAGCATTCAACACTTGTTGCTGCTGATAGGCTTATCAGCAGCATTCTGCACAAGTTGCTGCTGATAGGCTTATCAGCAGCGGTCTTCCATGTTTGCTGCTGATAGGCTTACCAGCAGCAACCTTCACTCTTTGCAGCTGATAGCTCTATTCACTGAAAAACCAAACGTTGCAGCTGACTATCCAGGCCAAGCGTCTCTGACACCTTTCTGCAAAAGCAACTGACAGACTCAAAGCAAAAGGAACCGCTTTGGTCAATCAATGACGGACAACAATACACTTCTCCAAGCATGCAAACAATCATGAATAAAGAAAACGTTTCAGTAAAGTTAACTAGATTAGCCTTTACGTGTAATGTAAATTAATAAATAAGATCAATGGCTTGTGTTCGATCTGATCCTTAGAATCAAGGGTCTGTCTTGATTCTAAGTTACTATAAATACTGAGTTGCCACTTCATTGTAAGTGTGCTTGTAGTGCTTGTCATACTTATTCATTGAGTTTCTCACTTGTAATCTTTGCATTCACAAAAGCTTAATACAACAGTGTTTATCAGTATTCTTTGTGTTTACTTGATTATAAATTGTGTAGTTGATTTTGTTTCCGCCAACCTCAACTAAGAACAGAACCATCTTGTATTCTCACGATCCTACAAGTGGTATCAGAGCTTTGGCTCAGATTAAACAAACTAACATTTGTTTAATCATCTCTGGTTCTATTCTAAACTCTCTCTTTGAACAAGTCACCCAAAATCAAAACAAAAATGGCACAGAGCAATGGCTTTGAAGATATTGGCAGCATCAACCGACCACCAAGGTTGGTATCTGGAGAAGACTATGACATGTGGAAAAATCGCATGGAAAGCTTCTTCTGTTACCAAGAATACGAAATGTTGAGATCCATCAAGGAGGGTCCATATATTCCCATGGTGGCCTCTGCTGATGGTGGAGGGATACAAGTCCCGAAGGAAACCTCCAAGTACTCTGAAGAGGACATCAAGAAAATGGAGGTGGACTTCAAGGCACTAGGAGCCATCCAAATGTGCCTTCCGAATGAAGTTTTTCACAACTTCAGAAGCTACAAAACTGCCAATGAGCTCTGGGAGGCGCTGGAGAAGATGTTTGCTGGCTCTGAAGAAGTCAAAGAGAACAGAAGGGACATACTGAAGCAGCAGTATGAGAACTTCGTTTGGAGGGAAGGTGAGTCCTTAACTATTTTATATAACAGATTTACCTATCTTGTAGGTGAACTGCAGTGCTCCAAGGTAAAGCTGGAGAATGAAGACATTCTCAAGAAGTTCATAAGATCTCTTCCTAGTTGTTGGACATTATACACTGTGTCCATCAGAAGAACAGAGAATCTGAAGACTCTTCAGATGACTGAGCTCTTTGGCATGCTCAAAACCTATGAATTAGAAATGATTCAAGCTAAAGAAAGAAGCTCCAGTTATCAATCAGCTACCACTTCCTCCACTACCTCCTCAGCGCTTCACTCTGATCATTCCGGTCCTAGTGCAAGCAGCTACTATCCTCCCATTGTTACTCACCCTCAGACCCCAACCGCTTCACAATCTAACTCATCACCATTTCTTCTTGAGGCACCTCCTCAACAGCCAACCTCTACTGCTTTTGTCTCTGACAACTCAAGCAGCATGTATTTCATAAAAGAGGATCTGGAATGCTTTCATCCAGATGATCTTGAAGAAATGGATATTCAGCACTCATATGCCATGCTCTCCCTCAGAGCAAAAAGGTTCTATTCTAGAACCGGAAGATCATTTCCAAGCAACAACTCAAACAGCAGAGTTGGGCTTGATAAAAGCAAGATCCGTTGTTACAACTGTAACCAAATGGGTCACTTTGCTAGGGAGTGCAAGGCACCTAAAGCCAATCAGGGTGCCGGCCATCAAAGACAAGCCTACCAAAGTCAGCCCAGACAACAGCAGCAACAAACTCCCCCAGCACAAACTGCAGCCTGTGCAAATGTTGGAACTGCAGAATTCGACTGGAGTTTTCAATATGAAGATGTTCCTGTCTCCAACCAAGCACTTATGGCAGACACTGCAGAGATACCACCTTAGGTATTTGAACATCTATGCTCTCAAGCTTGCATTGATAAAGTTTTAGGTTATAGAAAACATAACCAAAACCTTATAGATCAAAATGAAGAGTTTATTCAAATGAAATCTGAGTTCAAAAAGGTTGAAATCACTTACAAAGAAAAAATTGAATGCCTTAAGAAAGAGATTTCATCTCTAAAACATGAACAAACCAATCTTGAAACTCAGATTGATGATCTATTAGTAAAACTTAAATCAACCAGAGCTGATCTGGCAGAACAGAAAGTTCATGTTGAAAAATATGAATTTTCTTCTAAAAAGCTACAGAGACTTCTAGATATTCAAGTCCATGAAAAGGTAAATCTTGGAGGACTTGGATATGGCAAGGAACAGTACAATACTGTTCCTCATCCAGCTGACTATGTTGCCATCTATGAATCAAGCTTTGATGTTGCAAAACTCGACACTGCAAACAGAAATCTTGATCCTCCAATGGATGAACCCCTTGTTAAAGACTTCACTACCTCATCAGAATCTGAGTTAACCCTCTCAGACCATGATGAAACCAGTACAGCCTCATCTGAAGCTGTTCTGAATAGAGTCCCAGTCCCTACTGTTCTCCCAGCTGTTCCAGCCCCTGTACCATTCAAACAGATAAGGATCAGCTATCCTCCAGGTGGAAGAAAGCTAAACACTGAAAAGGGACAAACATCAGGACCCACAAACTCCAAGTCTCAGTTCATGTCAAATCAGAAGAATCAGCAACAGGTTAGAAGAGTTACGACCAAGAAAACTCAGTTCAGAAACTCTTCTTCTCCACCAAGGAAGCAGCAGCCCAAAGTTCAGCAGTCCTGCATCATATGTGGGGAATCAAACCACTTTGCTGCAAAATGTCAGTTTAACCCCTTCAACCAGATCCTTCTTCAATCAGCGCATAAACAAAAGAAAGATCAGCATACTTCAGTTGATAGGCCATCTGCAGCCAGTAGAAGAGTTGAAACTGCAGAAAAATACAAGCAGCAGCAAAAGGCAAAGCCTTCAGCAGCCACCAAATCTTCTGCTGCTCAAACAAAGCAGTCAGCAGCAAAAACTAAATCTGCTGCTGCTCCAAATAAGCCCTCAACAGCAAAAGCAAAATCTGCTGCTGAAAGGCCAAGGTCATCAGCAGCAACATCTGCAGCTGATAAGCTGAAGCCATCAGCAGCAAAACCTGCCCCTGCTAACAGGTCAAAACCTCAAGCAGGAAAATCAGCTGCTGATAGAGCAAATTCATCAGCTGCCAAAGCCAAATCCGCAGCCGATAAAGAAAAGAGAACTGGAAAACCACTACTTAAGCAATGGAAAGCCAAAATCTCTGCTCCTGTCAGCAAAATCATCATCGGTGCTGTTGAATGCACGCATGATGAATCAGAATGTCCAAGAACTCTTTTTTTCAAAAAGGAGAGCTCTTGGACCACTCCCACTAACTAAAAATCTCTTTCATGTGCAGGGACAGCCAGGTAACAAGAATAACACCTGGGTGGTAGATAGCGGCTGTTCCAGGCACATGACAGGCAACAGGTCCATCCTCTCCAACTTCAGACATTTCAATGGAGGATATGTTGCCTTTGGGAGTGACTCAAAAGGTGGATCTATCACTGGACAAGGCACTGTGTCCAATGAAAGGATGAGTATTGAAAGAGTCAACTATGTTAAAGAACTTGACTTCAATCTCATGAGTGTTTCTCAAGTATGTGATCAAAAGCATTGGATGCTCTTCACTGACAAAGAATGTTTCGTGTTAGCTCATGGCCAATCTAAACCTCCCCCAGAGAAGATTCTCCTAACTGCTAATAGAAAGGACAACTTATATGTGCTTAACATGAATGAAGTCACTCCATCTGGTAGTGTTTCATGTTTTCTGTCAAAGGCATCAGTTGATGAATCCGCTCTCTGGCACAGGAGGTTAAGCCATGTTAACATCAAAACAATCAATAAATTAGTGAAGGACAATCTTGTCAGAGGGCTTCCTGACAAAGAATTCCAGCTAGACGATCATTGCATTGCCTGCTTGAAGGGAAAACAACACAAAAGTTCCCATAAGCCCAAGACATTGAACACAAATGACACTCCTCTCCAGCTACTGCATATGGATCTCTTTGGTCCTACAAATGTCATGTCAATGGGCAAAAAGTCCTACTGTCTGGTGATCACTGATGACTTCTCCAGATTCTCTTGGGTATTCTTCCTAAGAACAAAAGATGAAACTGCTGAGATTCTCAAATCCTATATTCTCAGGGTAGAGAATCAAAGCAATCTGAAGGTAAAGATCATAAGGTGTGATCAGGGAACAGAGTTCAAAAATCACACTTTGAACAGTTTATGTGAGAGCAAGAGCATTGAAAGGCAGTACAGTGCTCCAAGAACTCCTCAACAAAATGGGGTTGCTGAAAGAAGAAACATGACTCTGATTGAATCAGCAAGATCTATGCTGGCTGACTCAAAGCTGCCCCTTACTTTCTGGGCAGAAGCAGTAAGCACAACTTGTTATGTGCAGAATAGAGTCCTTATTGTTAAGCCTCTCCAGAAAACTCCCTATGAACTCTGGCTCAAAAGAGTTCCCTACATTGGCTTCCTGAAGCCCTTTGGATGTCCATGTACCATCCTCATCACACATGGAGTTCTTCCTAAATTCGGTGCAAAGTCTGATGAAGGTTACTTTGTGGGTTACTCCTCTCAATCGAAGGCCTACCGAGTGTTCAATTCTAGGACTCGGATTGTGGAAGAATCTGCTAATGTGGAATGCAGGGAACACGTTGTCTGTGAACAAGGCAAAGGTCCCAACTGGCTTTTTGATATAGACTCCTTCACCCAGATATTTGAGCCCCTCATATTCTCAAATATGGAGCCTCCTTCTTCAAACTCAACACCTTCTACCTCAACCTCTTCTTCTGACTACAGACTGGAGTTTCCCAGTCCCTACATCAGGATGAAAAGGCCATCCATTGATCCTCCATCAGTGGCAGAAGCTATTGAAGCCAGTGCAGGTGAAGCCGGTACATCCAACACCACAAGCAGCAATCTCTCTGACAATGAAATCCTAAATGAAGCCTCCTCAATTCATGATGAAGAGGCCTCTGATGCTAATGCTGCTGACTATGTGGAACACAATGATCAAATCCTCCAAGCTCCTCTCCACACATCTGAAGACAATACTGATCTAAACCATAGTAATCTTGAAGAGGGAATACGGCTGGATGTGATACCTGCTCAGAGAATAAACAAAGAGCATCCTCTGGAAAACATCATTGGCCAAGTCCACACAGGCATCCAGACAAGAAGTAAGTCTCATGAAGCCAACATTTGTTTGTTCTCCTGCTTTCTATCACAGGTGGAACCCAAAAGGATTGATGAAGCTCTCAAGCACAACAGCTGGATTGAAGCAATGCAGGAAGAATTGCTGCAATTCAAAAGACAAGATGTTTGGAAGCTTGTTGATCTTCCACCTGGTCAAACAGCCATTGGAACAAGATGGATTTTCATAAACAAGCAAGATGAGAGGGGCATCGTAGTCAAGAACAAAGCCAGACTGGTAGCTCAAGGTTACACTCAAGAAGAAGGCATTGACTATGATGAAGTTTTTGCTCCTGTTGCCCGTCTGGAAGCCATTAGAATTTTTCTGGCTTATGCAGCATCCAAAAACTTTATGGTCTATCAAATGGATGTGAAGAGTGCCTTTCTGTATGGCACGATTGATGAAGAGGTCTATGTCAAACAGCCTCCAGGCTTTGTAGATCCTGCACATCCAAATAAGGTCTTAAAACTGGACAAAGCTCTCTATGGCTTACACCAAGCCCCAAGAGCCTGATATGAAACTTTATCTGGATATCTACTTAGTAACAACTTCAGAAGGGGGGCCATTGATCAGACACTTTTCATCAAAGATGAAGGGGGCGAAATTTTGTTGGTCCAGATTTATGTTGATGACATTATCTTTGGATCTACAAGAAAGAAGCTCTGCAAAGACTTTGAAGTTCTGATGCATTCCAAATTTGAAATGAGTTCAATGGGTGAACTAAATTTATTTTTAGGACTTCAAGTCAAACAGGTACCAACTGGAATCTTCATAAGTCAATCCAAGTATGTCAAAAGCATCTTGGAGAGGTTCAAAATGACTGACTGCTCTGCTGCAAGAACTCCTATGCAAGTTCACCATCAATTATCTCCGGATAAAGAAAGACAAGACACTGATCAACATCAGTACCGAGCAATGATAGGGTCTCTCATGTACCTCACTGCCTCAAGACCAGATATCATGTTTGCAGTTTGTCTCTGCGCAAGATTTCAAGCAGCTCCAAAAGTGTCTCATCTTCAAGCTGTCAAAAGGATCCTTAGATACCTAAAGGGAGCTCCAAAAATTGGGCTATGGTATCCAAAGAATGAAAATGTCAATCTCTATGCCTACACTGACAGTGACTATGGGGGTTGTAACTTGGACAAAAAGTCCACATCTGGGGGATGTCAATTTCTTGGAGGAAGGCTCATCTCATGGCAATGCAAAAAGCAAACATGTGTTTCTACTTCAACAGATGAAGCAGAATACATTGCAGCTTCAAGCTGCTGTGCACAGGTCATCTGGATCCAAAATCAAATGCTTGACTATGGAATGACCTTCATGCAGACTCCAATTCACATTGACAACATGAGTGCTATCTCTATCACAAACAATCCGGTGCAGCACTCAAAGACAAAGCACATCGACATCAGGTACCATTTCATAAGAGATCAAGATGAGAAAAAGAGAATTATTTTAACCAAAGTTCATACAAATGAGCAATATGCTGATCTGTTTACAAAACCTTTTGATGAAGCTAGATTCAGATATTTAGTTGAATCAATTGGTATGATGAACTTTGATTAAAATCCATCTCAAGTTTCTCCTTAAAATGTGTCTTTTTGTCCCTTGTTGTAAATAAAAGTTATGGGTCAGCAGCATTTTTGTCCTTCAGCTGCTGACAGGTAAAAGCATCAGCAGCAAAAGTTTTGCCACTGATAGCTTTAAGTTATCAGCAGGTACATGTTTTCTGCGGATAGCTTTAAGGCTTTCAGCAGCAATTTCTTTGCTGCAGATCTTTAAACCTTTCAGCAGCAAAATCTGCTGCTGACAGACTTATCTTTCCGCAACAACCAAGTTTGCAGCGGATAGGCTTATCCATCGGCTGTAACCAATTTTGCTGCGGATACTCTTATCTTTCAGCAGCAACCAAGTTTGCTGCTGATGGGTGAACATAAGTCTAAATTAACTTTTACCCGCTGTAAAAGTAAATATCGTCAGTCTTCACCATGACTGCTCGAGTGTTTTACAGCTGTAACAATGAAAAGTGAAACAGGTTGTACTGTACAAGTAGAGTTGCTTTTTCTCCGTCTGCCGTTATATCACCAACTCAAATCATCCCTCTACCTCTTCACATTCTATTTCAAATCTATCTCCCATCACTTTCTCTCTCGTCCCCACAGCATTCAAAGCCCTCCACAATTAACCACCATTCAAACACCTTTCTCTCTTCCCTCCGAATCCATAACAATGGCAGGCGCAGACATAAACAACCCCAACGATAAGTTCTCCCCATATCACAACCTAACTGCATACCTAATCAAGGGCAAGAAATCCGAAGGTTTCGACGGTATGATCGACTTCCTCTGTCGGTCCAAAATTTACCATGCCCTAACCGTCAACCCAACCATATATACTTCACACATGGAAGATTTTTGGAGCTCAGCCGTGTATTCTACTGAACAGGGCACTCCTCAAATCAGAGGCACAGTAGACGGTAAGGAAATGATCATCACTGAAGCAAAACTCCGCCAACACCTCAAGCTTCAGGATGAAGGGGACGCCCTTTCTTACCCAAGAGACGTATACATGAGGACCTTTGTATCCATAGGGTACACTGGAAATCAAACAGAGTATACGATAGAGAAGGCACTCTTGGGTCCCAAATGGAAGTATCTCTGCCACACTCTTCTCCAATGCATATCCCAGAAGAGGAGTGGCTGGAACCAACTCAGCTCCGGACTTGCGTCGGCAGTTCACGGTATGATAACAGGGGCAGGTTTCAATTTTTCCCACCTCATTCTTGAAGGTTTGAGATACAACCTTCAAGAAGGGGTGAAATCACAGTTCTTCATGTACCCAAGATTCTTGCAGGAAGTGTTCAATATTGAACACCAAGATCTTTCAAAAACTGCAAGAATCTACTCAATATTGGGACATAAGAACAAAATTTTTCAGAGCATGAGAACAGTTTCATCAAAGTTCTCAGGGCCGATGTTCCATTGTTATCTACAATGTTGAACACACATAGTGCCCAGGGTGACAGTTCAGCAAACCTAGCTGATACTGATCCCACACCCTCCACCTCACTGCCACAAACTCAACCTATTGTTTCCCTTGATCGAACCCCTGTGCATTCTACTGAGGATGCACAGGCACATACATTACTCACCCCCAGTTTGATTGCTCAACCGGAACACAGGGCCCCGGTTGCAGCCAAGTATACAAGGAAGAGGGGCAAGAGAACTCCTTCTTCTCTTGCCTCCAAGGCCCAAACCCAAGCCAACATCCCTCACTCAGAATCACAACATTCTAGTGAGAATATCATAAGGGAAAGCCACATTGCTAGGGAGACTCCTTCGGAAGTCTCTCTATTAGGATTAGGATCACTTCCCGGATCCATAGAACAGCCCTTCGAGCCATTCCTCTCTTCTTTGAACTTAAGTGTAGAGGAACCTGACCAAAGTGATGTACCTTCTCCAACTACCACTATCAAGGAGGTACTGATTGGTCTTGCTTCCGAAACACCCAACCCAAGTTCCTCACCCTTGAAGGTCCACTCTGGGAGTATTGAAAGAGTGGATGTGGACGAGGCTGTCACTACTGCTGGTCCATCAACTGACCAGGAGGACAGTGACAACATCTTTAAGACCTCAACCACGGCAACTCACGGTGAGGGTGTTTCCTTGGAAACTCCCTTCACTGAGAGGAATCCCAGGCGCCAAGAAACCGCGGGTGATGGGGATGCTGAGGCTAGGCCTACGGCCCCATCTGGGTCCAAGGATTCCACAACTGTGGATGAGGACAGACTGAAACTTCATAACATGGAATTGACGGCCAGGGTGGCTATGCTAGAGGCTGAAATGTCCAAACTAAGACACCAAGTCGCTATGCATGAAGCCCATCAATGCCCAACTTTAGCCTCTCCCACTCTTGTATCAGTAGGCACCCAAACTGATGCTTACCTGTCTGCTGATGCAACCAAAAAGGGGGAGATGGTTTCTATGGAAGATGATACAGACAGTCTTGACGACTGGATTCAAGAGCAGTTTGTACTTCAAAGCTCACAATACAAGCCAGCTTTTGTCCAAGTTCAAGACTTGCCAGCCCCAGATAACGAAGACGAAGAGATATCTGAAGACTGGCAGTTGGTCTTCAGGGCTGTCAATGAAATGTTGAATGATGCTGAAGATACAGAACAAACAAATGCATCATTCAGCATCCTTCCACAAGCAGCAGCCATCATCCCAACTATTCAGAACATCAAGGAAGCTAGAATTTGACTCCATCCTAGCTTGGGGGTATGATGGATCAGCTGAGAGGTTTTGGATTGGATGGGAGTTCAGCGGAGTAGAAGAACTGAACTGGAACTCTCTCAATGCCCTCCAAGTCCTAGAACTGCATCTAACTGACTGCATCAACACTTCAGCAGATCTCTCAGCTGAACTTGCCATTGGCAGGTTCCATGACCTGATGGAGGATAATCTACCCAGGTTCCAAAGATTCCTACAAGCAGCACATCGGGTAGCTTATCCTGAATCCTCGGCGGCCGCAGAAAGAAGACTGACTCCTAGCAATCTTGAAATAACAAGGAGCAGTCTTCTCACTGAAGAAGAAGTTCTGGGCCTTCGAAGGTTCCTGTATGCCTTCCTGGTCAAGGACTTGGATGTGCTAGGTTGGGTGAGCACTAAGTCTCTTGACCACACTTTTTTGCTCAGCAACGGCTCATCTCTCATCATCAACACCAGAAACATCCTTCATCTGCCCTCAGACTTTCTCTTCAAGATCTATCAGCTCAGAACCAACATCTGCAATGTCAACTCACTTGAAAGCCAGGCAATGATAGATACTGTCAGAGCCAAACTTGAACAAGTAGGAAGAATTACTGAGGCAGTATATGTGTCAAACTCTGACACTGACACTGACTCAGCTTCCCCTCGAGTTAACATCTGCACTGCAGCTTATGAGTCAAGATCAACTATCAAAGAAAAACTGAGAGAAATAGAAGGTCCTGAGTATCAACTTGATGAAGACGATGACCTTCCCTTATTCACATCTCAAATTGCCAATGAAGCTGAGGCAGAGATCCCAATAGCAGCATCACCATCACCATCTGCTGTTGTGATCAATGAAGCTGAAGCAGAGGCATCCAATGTAAACAAAGGAAAGGGAATCATGACTGATGAAGATGAAGAGAGGTTGCTAAAAGAGAAAAGAGAAAGGGAAGAGAAAAGAAGAAGAAGAGAAGAAGAGGATATGGCTGACATAAAAAGGGTTCAAGAAAGAAAAACAGCCATTCTCCTAAGAGAACAAACCATCCAGCTGTATGCTAAACAGCTGGATGAACTGAAAAGAAAGATTCCTGCAGTCGACCAAATTGAGAAAGATGAACAACTGGCCAGACAGCTGCAGGAACAGCTTGCCAAGGAAGAAGAAGAAGAAGAGAATGAAAAGAAGAAGAAGGAGGATGCTAAGTTTAGAATCACTGATTCTAAATTAGCAAAAGAATTAAGGGAGGAGTGGACTGAAGCTCTGATCTCTCAAGGTGAGGATGCAGACTACCTTGAAAAACTTTCAAACAAAGAGATCTACAGAGCCTTCATGGGTCAGCAAGGTCAGTTGGCAAAGAAGAAAAAGGCTGAAGAAGAAGAAAAAGCCAAACAACAGTCCAAAAAGACCATTGCCTTCAATAAAAGGACCCATGAAGAAAGGAAGGTCATGATTGACTTCCTTAAGGCCAGAGGAGATAGTGGAAAGAGGCTAGGTCCTATGAATTTCATGAACCTGCAAGCCCTCTACTTTAAAGTTAAAAAGGATGAGGAAGAAAGACTAGGGAAGAAGGGCTCCAAGAAAAGGGTACTTATCAAAGAAGATGAAGAACCAAAGACAAAGAAACCCAAGCCTTCTCCCTCACCTACCTCTTCCTCAGTCCATCATCCTTCCACTCTCCTCCCCAAACCTTCCACTCCTCCACCCAAAAAGTCCAAGTCATCCCACCCAGCTCCCACTCATCAACAGCCTCCCTTGAAGATACCCAAACCCACTCCTAAACCAGAAGACTCAAGAAATATAGTTAACTGGTTCCACAATTCACAAGATCAAGTGTTTGAGATCTTCAGGGGGAGAACTGAGAGAAGAAGATCCACTTACAGGTCTGTTGATGAGGTTCTGCAACTACCTGATTCCGATCTTCAAAGAATTTTAGAGCTGGGTGAAGCTAATGAGCCTGCAAATGAGAGTGGGAAACGTCTTGTGCTAGCAATCAAACACTACTTCAACCCTAGCAAAGATGTGATCATAAACATCAAACCACTCAAGTCCCACTCTCCATTTGTATCTTGGACCTACAATGCTGATTTGGATGAGTTCACACTGACTGATGTAAAGAAGCAGCAGATGAGATGTTCAAGCAAAGCAATCTACAAAATGCAACACAAAGACATCAAGACTCTGTCTGAACTTCCACTGAACAATCCCAGCAAGGATCCAAGAGGCTATGAGGTTGAAAGGATAGTCAGCCACATGCAAAAGCTTCAGCAGCAAAGTGATTAGAAGAATTTTTGGTTGCATCAGTCTAGGGGGAGTTTGTAGAACCAAAGACTAATTGCTACCAAATTATTCTAAGTACAAATGCTGCTGATAGGCTTATCAGCAGCATTCAACACTTGTTGCTGCTGATAGGCTTATCAGCAGCATTCTGCACAAGTTGCTGCTGAAAGGCTTATCAGCAGCGGTCTTCCATGTTTGCTGCTGATAGGCTTACCAGCAGCAACCTTCACTCTTTGCAGCTGATAGCTCTATTCACTGAAAAACCAAACGTTGCAGCTGACTATCCAGGCGAAGCGTCTCTGACACCTTTCTGCAAAAGCAACTGACAGACTCAAAGCAGAAGGAACCGCTATGGTCAACCAATGACGGACAACAATACACTTCTCCAAGCATGCAAACAATCATGATTAAAGAAAACGTTTCAGTAAAGTTAACTAGATTAGCCTTTACGTGTAATGTAAATTAATAAATAAGATCAATGGCTTGTGTTCGATCTGATCCTTAGAATCAAGGGTCTGTCTTGATTCTAAGTTACTATAAATACTGAGTTGCCACTTCATTGTAAGTGTGCTTGTAGTGCTTGTCATACTTATTCATTGAGTTTCTCACTTGTAATCTTTGCATTCACAAAAGCTTAATACAACAGTGTTTATCAGTATTCTTTGTGTTTACTTGATTATAAATTGTGTAGTTGATTTTGTTTCCGCCAACCTCAACTAAGAACAGAACCATCTTGTATTCTCACGATCCTACAGTAGGGGAGTTTTACTACCCGATTGATTTCTTTGTGTTGGATTGTGTCAAGAACACAGAACCAACTATTATTTTGGATATACCGTTCTTGGCCACTGCGTAGGCAACTATTAATTATGCTGAGGGAACGGTGAGAATGAGATTTGGGGCTCAGAAGATGAGTCTTAGAATATTTTCAAACCTGCCAAACCCGAAAGCTAACAAGTGTGAATCACCTGAAAAGGTGAATCACACGATCGAGAATGATTGTGTTGTGAGTGACAGGTTAGCTGAGCAGAAGGATGGTGAAACTCCGAATAATGGGAAGAAGAGGGTCAGAAAGAGGAGGCGGAAAGGAAAAAACCGCAAGTTCCGGATGAAGAGAAAGAACTCTATGCCTTATTTGTAAAGGCTTAGAGGAAGTTTGATGATGAGCGGAATGTAAGTGCAGGGAAGGAGGACTGCAAGCACCCCACCCGACCACCATGTCATCAATAAGGTACACCGCGTCTGGCTAAAGACGTTAAATTTAGCGCTCTTGGGAGGCATCCTAAGGTTAGTTAGTTTATTTTTCATGTCTAGTTAAATGAACTTTCTCTAGAAACCCTCACGAGACTAAACCCGTCCACTCGGGCTACCGAAGGGTTTAAACTGCTTGATGCATACGCTAAATGCATTCGTGATTCCTATGAAAGTGAGTTAGGTTTTTATTTTTGTTTTGTGTTTTTGTGTGTGAACTTGCCAAGTGTGGGGAAGTCACATGGATTTTGATGCACGTGGGGTGCAATTGGGTGCGTGTTCGGAATTTTGGAGGAGATGGAACAAAATTGGGTTTTAAGTTGAAAAATTTTCTAAGTTAAAAAATGTCATTACTTTCTGTCAACATAGGGTCCTCGCGGTACGCGAGGCACCCTCCTCCATCTCTCGCGGTACGCGAAGAGCAATAATCAAAGGTCGGGTCAAACGTTGAGTCCTTGCGGTACGCGAGGAATGTTTCCCAAACTGCCGTGATACGCGAAGCCCCAAATTAGGGTTTATTTTTGTAATTTTGAGTCGTGTCAGTCTGTCGGGTCTTTTATTTTTGTAATTGAGTCTTTATATTGAGTCAGTATGACGCTTGTGGGTTGTTGGAGTTTTATTTTGCAGCAAGTTTGGACTGAATTGCTCGTACTCAATCTCCATTCGGGTGGTAATTTCTGACTTTCGCTTGATTTTTGTGTACAATCCAGCCCACTTGTATCTGTAGAGCATGATCACGAATGAAATGCTATACGATCGTCTTATCAGCTAAGTTTTTCTTAATTCTTTTCTATTTCTTTGGTTTTAGAATCGCTCTTCCTACATTGAGGACAATGTCGAGTTTAAGTGTGGGGAGGGGAGACCTTAGTCCAGATCTGTATTTGAGTCTTTTATTTGAGTCAGTTTGAGTCATAAAATTAAAAATCCATAAAAATTTAAAAAAAAATTCAAAAATGTCCCTGGATTAGAATTTGTACAATTAAATAGAGAATGATAGTACAATTGGAAACTTTACATGTTTTGAGAATTGAATTGAAATAATGATAATCAAATGCGTCTAATTTGTAAGTTTTGGCAGGCCAAACCGACTTAAAGAGCTTAAACATCCTGATAGTGTATCTAGGTTTAAATGAATAATTAATTCAGGACATCTTATGGGTTCTCATCTTAGGGGTGTCGGTAAGGTCGAAACTGTCAATATATGGTGATAGGTACCTCTATAAGCAAAAATTTATAAGTTTTTAAAATCTATTGGCACACCGCTTTCTTTTTATGAAAATAAATCCGAAAGTTGGTGGCGCCCGCATTCCATAATCCATCATTCATGAGCTTAATTAATTAGATTGAGAACTTGAGTTCTGCCTACGTGTTACCTTCCTGGTTACAAGCTTAGTTGAAACGCCCATGGGTAGACTCTTGTGATTGATTACAGATGACTGATTTGATTTATGTGTCACCCTCCGGGATGGAAACCTGGTTGAAACGCCTCTAAGTTGAGTTATGTTCTTCATTGCTTAAAAACTGAAGCCTGTGTGTTACCCTCCGGGATAGTGACTTAGTTGAAACACTAATGGTTCAGGTTTATTCATCATTAATAAAGGCTCACATCATTCGTCGATCCATTTTTTATCTAATTTTGAAAACTTATAGATTAGTGTTTATAGTGGTGGGGAAATCTATATGGTTTAACCCAGGCCTTGATATACTTTGAGATGGGATTAGACTGGGTCGTAGCTTTCTGAGTGTGTGAAATCTATATGGTTTAACCCACGCCTTCATGATGTAAGGTCAAATATCTTTTGTATAATAGTCAGTTTTGTATAGTTTTAGGAGTTTTACTTTGTACTTTGATTCGGGTTTACGTGGTATTTGTAGTTGTGTATATTACAGGTATTAGGTGTTAAATGAGCGGAAAACGAGGTATAATCGAGAAGGCACGAAAGTACAGGGGCTAAAATGTAAAAACATAAATTCTTGGATTTTTGGTCTTTCGCGGTAAGACCTAGGGAAGAACTCTCGCGGAACACGTGGAAACCAGAAAAGCAACCCGACTAATTTGTCCTTCGTGGTACGCGAAGGATTGGATATGTTATTTCGCGGTACGCGAGGGCCTGGCAGATCGGCAAAAAAGCCTTAATTCTAATCAAAAGGAAATCCAACCCTAATTCGCAAACAACTTTCAATCAGACGAATTTGGAGCAGCTAGGGATTTTGAGAGGTAGAGACAGTTCCAGGTCATCTATTGACACTTTGCTCGTGTGTCTGGCAAACATGTGTGGCTAAGCTGCGTGTGGTTTCCTCCCGACGGATGGTTCGTACAGGTTTTCGTATTTGATTCAGTTTGTGTATGTTTGGATCTTGTTAGTTTCTGATACAACTTGATAGATTGATGTATTAGTTAATTTCAACAGTTTATGTTTATGCCTTGAGTTTGCTTGCTTTACGATCTTGTTCGGTTGATAACAAAACTTAGTAGCAGAGTTGGATGACTAAAGGGGTAACTTGGCATTGATAAATTGGGTAGTTGGATTATACTGGTTTGTGACGAAACTAGTTGCTAACAACAGCCTGTCTTCAATTACTTTTTTAACTGATTTTTCAACACTATGTGTATGTGGTGTCCAATTGAACAATTGGATTTTATGTGAAACCTAGAACCTGAAGTTTGGAGGAAGTTACATATTTATTTGATCTGTGTTTTAATTATAAATTACTAAACTAAGCAATTATATCTTTCCACTGATTCCCTGTGGATTCGACAACCCTACTCTCCTGTCTACAGTCTAAGGTAGCTAAGTAGTAGTTTTTATAAGTATTTTTGATTGACCTTGACAACGCGATCACTTCATTCGATGTATCTCCCGTTTGTTGGTTGTAGGGTTTGGTCTTGACACATCTGGTCCTGCTAGTTTATAAGTAGTAAAATTTCTAATCTAAATACAACAATAGGCTAATTACGTAACTAGTCCCTAGACTATACAAACTTGACATCGGACACTAAATACTTTGACCGACTCACATGGATTAAGGAATTTACTTTCAACATTCCCCCTAATATCTTAATCCATGCCTTCAATATTCCTTGACTCATCCTTGCTGGTTCCTTGACCATCAAACTAGTTCCATCTTCTTCACCAGTTCACAACATCCAGACTTGCTGCAGTTTCATTTCCCTCTAATGGGTTGCCTCCTGGCCTTGTGCTCACAACACTACACTTCAGTTGTGGCTTCCGGTTGTCTCTTACACCATTAACACCCTCCTTGGTCTACTCCTCAATTTTTTTTGTGTATTCCCTTGGTCTTCAACCACAGCCTTGTAATATGAGTCTAACAAACTAAAAGTACCTCTCGTACATTCTTGTCTCCTCTGATGTCGGTCTCTTCCTCGCTTTCAAACACCAATTTCTTTGTGTCTCTTATCCTCTCTGTTTCATGCATAAACCATGGTCCACACAAAACATTCCTCTCGGGCCTTTTTAATTTAGTGTAAGCCCACACATTCTTTTTAAATATGGTCCATTCTTCCTTTGAATCAAATAGCTACCCACAATAAACAGGCCCACTGGCCCCTTATTTATTTTGCAAATCGGCCAACTGGCCTTCTTCATTTTTTTATTTTTCTGGCCTAGACAACTAGGTCCGGCCTCTTTATCTCGGTAGTAACCAAGGACCAACACCGTCTTTTCCTTTTATCTAACTTCGATCAATACCTAGGGCACCAACCGGTTCCCTCTTTCTTCCTTTCTCTGGTCTTCGAGCAAATCGATATAGTTAAGCTCAAGGTTTCTCCTTCTTCTTCGATGTCTGGGTATATCAATCAAAACTTGGTGCTATGTTTCTTTTTCTGGCAACGGAAATACGGTAGGGCAGAATTTTCACTCAATCGGCCCTCCAAACTTTGAATCCATCTTTGATTCTTCTGTCTATGGCAAGAACAACGGCTACAGGCCTTCAATTGGTCTTGTCTTTCAACAACAACAGGCGATCTTTATTCAGTCAGCTTTCAATTCTCTAATCGGTCTCTCTGATTCTCTTGTCTCTTGTGTTCTCTCCCCCGGCAAGCGCACACAACGACTGCGGCATTCTCCTTTTTTGATATCGCACAAACGGTACATCTCTCTTTTTTCCTTCTATGTACTTTCTGATTTTAATTTCTGGTTTGAAATTGATCTACTCCCAATCAATTCTTGTCTTTATCTGAATATTCTGATTCGATTTTCCCTTAATCGAATTCTTCTCATGTTCTCTCTTCGATTGTCACTCAATCGAATTCGTCCGTCGGTTTACTCCCGATCGGCACTCTTCTCCTTCTTTCTTCGCTATCGTTGGTTCATCACAGGACACACCACCCTTTAATCCTTGAACATGATAGCAGGGCACACCACCATTATCGGCACTCTGATGTCTCTGTTGTTTGATTCGAGCCTCAGGCTCTGATACCAGTGTTGGCCTTTTGGATCATCATTGACTCGAATCAAACATTTCATAAGAACACAAAAGTTGTTCTAAATCAAACTTTTATATAAAATGAATTTCTGGTATAAACTTCTATTTACAATTGATCCTATTTATACTACTACTCTTGAACCATTGCGCCTTTGAAGTTAACGGTAATACACACATTGAACCGGTGCGACCTCCTGCCAAACATCGCGTATGCTGCCTTCATTCGATGTATCTCCCGTTTGTTGGTTGTAGGGTTTGGTCTTAACACATCTGGTCCTCCTAGTTTATAAGTAGTACAATTTCTAATCTAAATACAACAATAGGCTAATTACGTAACTAGTCCCTAGACTATATAAACTTGACATTAGACACTAAATACTTTGACCGGCTCACATGGATTAAGGAATTTACTTTCAACAACTAATTTGCGAAGTGTCGCCAGGGACAAACTGTTCTCATCATGACATTTCATTTAGTATTTATCAAGACATTGTCAAACAGTTAGGTGTGGATTTGCAAAAACACTTGAATGCAAAGTTTGTTTGATTTTATATCCATTGCAAATCATTGTCTTGTGTGTATTTACGTTTGATTCAATCGATCATGGAAAGAAGACCACTAACAATGGTATCGGAGCATAGGATGGAATGATAAGAAAATAAATCACAATCAAGTTAAAGTCATCCTATTGAAGATTTGAAGTCGGATTCCGACGAGAGTATGGATGCAGTGGACGTCTCACTCCGGAAGGCCAGAAGGGAATCACCCTTGATCTCACAAACTTGAAATTGGTTGATAATTCGAAACAAAAGAAACGTTTAAGGAAGTTGCAACACTGGTCCAACAACGAACATGATCAGGATGAATGCGAGGTCTTTCAAGATCTAAGCCAAAATCAAATGCTTTTACTTCCGAAACCAGGGAAGGATGAAAGCTTGCATTCACAAGAAATCGAAGAAGACTATGTACAACACTCAAACCCAGAAAAAATAAATCTTTTATTTGATATTATCGTTGCCAAAGTTTTGGTCATTTTGAACTCCAATGTCCAAATAAGAATCTAAAATTTAATCCCATAAAAACAAAAGAGTTTTTGATAATTAGAACTGAAACAAAAACATGGGATGATATTTGGTTTCTAAACATGGACTTTAAGGATAAATTTTTGTGTTTCAAAATGACATTTATAATAGATAAGAGAGCACAAGAAAACAACACAATTTTTATTAATGGAGTTGGTCAAGTTTTAAATTTGTCTGCAAGAGAAACCATGATCCCTAGTGTTTGCTATGTTCCTTCTATCAAGAAAAATAGTATATGGAGAAAATAATTAAACAGGTTTTGAGGTCAAAATGGAGGGTGACAAATGCCAAATTAAGCAAATGTTTGAGCATTCGGAAACCTAATTAGAAACTGGCTCAAATGATAATCAAAACCATGGAATAGATCATGTTTCTAAGGAAGATGATAGTGAGAATGAAGAAAGTTATTTTACACCTGAAAAGGCATACTTAGAAGCTTACTTTGATCGCCTTGATCAAGTATATCAAGAAGAAATATCAGTTTAAAGAAAAGCAAGAGGAGATTGGAGATCCAATGGATGGTATCCAAGAAGCCGATTATTTGTCGACATACTTTGAAGATCAAAGCAAAGATGAAGGCACATCTAGTACGGGTAAAACTTTTTGTCCTACAAATATATCCTCAATTGAAAGTTGTGTTACTTTCTTGGATATGCTTCAAATACATGATCTCTTTATGAAACACAAAACTGCTTTTAATGTCGAATTTAGTAAGTTAGTATTTGGTTTGTCAAATATTTTCTTAAAATCAAGAGTGAAAAAAATATCCTCCCAAAATTGGATAATGATAGGGGAGTAGATCTATTTGACTTATACATGTGTGTACAAGAACAGGAAGGCTATAGGAAAATCTCATGGGAAAATAGATGGGTTCTTATCGCTATCAAGCTGGGGTTTAGTTGGGATATCGCAGAATATTAGACACAAATGTAATTAGTGTTAGTTAGAGGTAGATTACGTAAATATAGGTTTTATATAACCCCTCCTCATTGTAAACCCTATTTACAAATATCAATACATACAATGTTTAACTTGGTATTAGAGCCAAGCCACCGTTAACCACCACATCTTCGCCGCACGTCGCCGCCAAGTGACATATACGGTGTTCGTTTCTAGCAACCGATCGTTACAAATCGATATCCAAAGCATTAGGAAGCTTTCCGTCGGCTTGTTTTTTAAAAAGGATCTCCTTTTTTGATAGAAATTTGTGTTTTCAGATCTGGGTTTTCACAAACCTTCAAACGGGGACAATTATCAGGCGACACTCTTCATCTAGTGACACTGCCATCGGCAACACTCTATCCTTGAATGCAAGTTCCACTTGGAGACATTGCCATCGACACGACTGAACGACATTTCAACTCAATCACCGGTGACACTACCATTTTTAGGCGACATTCATTCATGCGACACTTCCGGCGACAATAGACATGTCGACAATTCTTGCTTTTTCTACAACTAAACGGGTATCCCACAACTCCCACAAGTTTGCCTTCACACTCACTCCCACGAACTATGGCTATTGGAAGACCAAGACTGAACAGTTCTTGATCACCAACAACTTATTTGGATACATTGATAGTTCCATCCCATGTCTGAGTCCTACTGTTGCCACCACCTCGGATGCTGCTCCCATTGTCACAGTTAATCCCAACTATCAGGCCAGGCTCGCCAATGATGCCCATGTTCGTATGATCCTTATTTCAACATTTTATAAGGCCTCGTTTTCCCATATTCAGGGAACAAGGAGTACTCCCTTCCTCTAGCTTATGCTCCACACAGCCTCGAGGGAGTACATGCTTAAGACACAAGATGAAACACATCTTGCCTATCTTAGTCGTGCACAGGATTATGCTTCTGCACTTGCCAACATTAGCGAACCAATCAAAGACAAGGATTTGGTTCTCTTTGTAATCTCTGGACTTCGTGAGGAATACAATGGCCTTAAGTACACTTTACTTGCTCGTGCTTCTCCACTTGCCTTCAGTGAACTCTATGGGTTTTTAACTATTCATGACTATATGGTGACAAAGCCACCACATCCCACTTCTACTACATTTACTACAACTTCATCTTAGGCACCACAGCAGCTTCAATCGCTTCAGCAAATGGCATCCCAACTAGGTTATCAACTGATGCCGACAATTTCTGTTATTGCTTCCCCATATGTCTTTTACAGTGCCCGTCCTCCAGTTAATCGAAACAACAACTTTAGAGGATGTCGAGGCTCTTATCGTGGAGGCAATAACAACACGAACTACAACAATGCCAACAGAGGTCGTGGTCGCAGTCAATTCTCTTAGGCCTCTGAGCAAAACACGGTGTATGGTACCAAAGGAAGTATACTCACCAAATAGCAAGCTTGCCAAAGATGTTGAATTAAGTTACAAGGAAAAAAGAAACAAGAACCAGTTCGTGATTTACCATCCAAAGATGAACCAGTCAAAGCGAAAGAAGATGGTGTTATTCAAAGAAGGTGTGAAGACATGAAGGAATCTATTCATTTTGAAGACAAAGATTGTGCTACGATTCATGAAGACTTTGATCAAGAAATTAAGCAAGAGATGGGCAGGAAACCGAAGTTCAAAGATAAGGGTCTACTACAACATGTTCGTGATAAAGATGATGAAGCAAAGGTTGGTGACCAAGAGAAGAAGGGTCAAGGTGGAAGTAAAGAAGGTCCAAAGGAAGTCGAAGACTTCATTCTCTTGGAGGATGAAGATGTCCAAGCATGGATTAAGAAATTAGGAAGGAATATTGAATGATAATTCCTTAATCCATGTGGGTTAAATTCCAAGGTTATAGTTTAAATAGTAGAAACTATGTTTATAATGTATTTTTTGTATATGTAAAGTCTAGGGGCTAGAGTGTCAAGAACCAAAGTTCCTAACCTACAAAACTCACGTGGAAGATTCATGTGAATCATGAATCGGTGTCTTCAAGAAATCATAACCCTAGGAATGGCGGTCACAAGTTTCTTGGATAGTATAAATAGGAGTCAATGTCAAAGTCTGTATCAAGATATACGATCATTCATTCATAATCAAAGTTAGAGTTTGGTTCATCATTGTGTTCTTGAAGATCCAACGCGGGGTTGTTTCGGGGCTGAATCGGTAACGAAACAGTATCGAGTTGCAATGGTAAGCTGTCGAAATGGGTGAGCAAGAAAATAACCGAAAGAAAAGAAAGAGCATAAGATTCTTTTGTGAATCTATGTAAAGAAAGCAAACAAGAAGATCAAAGAACCTGCACGGTTCGTTCAAGAAAGTTAGCAGGATAAGCAAGGAAGAAACGGGTCGAAGTCAATATTAAGGGGGTGAGTGAAGGGTTAATCTTAACGGGTAATCGTCAGGTTATTGGATACGAGTCGTTAATTGAATGGGTTTCCAAGAGGTTTCCAGGGAGCTATATTTAATCACATGTTTTACTATTTTAATGGGTTATGGGTTAATTTTGGTTTAGTCAAAGTAATGGAATAGTGAGTAGTTTTTCCTCCTTTATTTACGTTGCATGAAGTTTGAGTCTATTTAATGAAGTCTTTGAGGGTTGATGAAAAGTGGAGTCTTGAACCACTAAAATTACTCTCTAAAGTCTAGGCCAACATACAAGAGGGAGAGAGTCTTAAGATCTACCATCCATCCTTCAACCATCTACGATGCAAATGATTTAATGAGGCTAGCATCATGTGATAACATTCTTATCCCATGTCCACTGGCACATGATGGTCTTGATATCACATGAACACAACCCACCCTAAGAACCTAATTCGTAACCAAAGAAAAATGATGGAAAGTGGCTGCAATCGAAACCAAAGGAACAAGAAGGCTGTTTCACAAAAGCTAAATTATTATTCCAATAGAACTTTCAATTACAATGCCATTTAAATAAACAAAAAGCAAACCAATCCTACACCAACTCAAAACCCTAAGATATAAACCAAACATTAAAATAAACAATTAAATAAATCTACTAAAAAAACCTACGGCTCCCATCTTGAAACCAATTCCAAGATAGACTAAAGACTTGAGCATATCCAAACCATTTAATTAAACTGGACTCCAAAACATATTCAAAGACTGCTTATTCCGACCAAGCTTGCAACCAAAACACCCCTTGAGACTTCACGTGAACTTGACCATTAACAACCAAACACATGCCTATTCAAATGAGTAACTTCTTCGGCATCAATAACAAATGCTAATACCAATTTATCACCCAGGCTACATTGATCAGATCTTGTATTATGAAGATACATGATATCAAGTCTAATCAAGAAAATATTGCATGCTGGCTAGTCAATATTATTTTAAATGTATAATGACCGAATATTACAACTACTATGTCGACTACCATTTGCACACATAATATTTGCAAGTGGAGCATTTAACATCAAGACGATGAAAATGCTAAACTTGCAAAATATAACAGACGATAATGTCCAATGTAGAAAGTTAACAAGAAAAACAGTTAAAAGAAGGGTGATCGCTGAGGAACACATTTGCGCCCATGCATCTTTCTGGTGATTCCATTGCTTGACGTAGCTGTCGACATCTTTTGCTCAGGGTTATGAACTCTCTCCAGAAAGGTCATGCTATAATTTGTTGCATCACCAGTAGTTGAAATTGACGAGTTTTCTTCAACCGAACTTTCCATGGAAGATGCAAGAGACTCAACGGAACCAGACACCACCAAACTCCTCCCAGGATCGTTCGAACTGTAGGCATATACTTTTTGACCACCATTGGATGCAGCAACTGTACTGAACTGTTATAGAAAATGTTACAGGTGAGCAAATTACGAATTCTACTCTCCAATCCAAAATGAGTTGTGCAGGGGTTTTTAAGGGAAAATAGAACCATGACAAATAGAGCAGTCAATAGAGCAAAGGATGAGAGATTTAAAAAAACACTAGTTACCAAGAGAAAAAGAATATTTCAAATGGGAGAGAGTATGGCAAGTGTCTCTTCTAACATTGTTGCGTATGTCTCTAGATCAAGCAAAAACAGGTTATTGGTACCCTGATGGCTCAATGAAGTCTAATTTCCATTTCAGAAAGGGCTAATAGCATGTAATATCAACGTAATTTCATAAGTGTGCCTATTTATGCAACATGATTTTTTGTACACTTTTATGTTATTGGAATTTAACAAGTGTTATGCTAACATACTTGTACAAGGGATCCACTCTTATAACTGAAGCTGTAAAATGAGTAAATTGTGTTCCACCATGGGAATTAAAATTCATTAAATTTTTGTGGAACATATTTGACATGCACAATGGCTTTGGGAGTCCAAAAAAGTAGTGTTTCATAAATGGGTACACTTAAGAAAGTATGTTCCTATTACATGCCATTAACACTTTCAGAAAATAATGAAGCACTAATTCTGTTTGCTACTTGGCTAGAAAATAACCAAGGTAGTTTGGTTGTACGTAATTCTTTTGCTACTTTCTTAATAGGCCATTTTAGGCAAGTCTATGAACTAATCCTTGAATTTTTTTGGTGCAACAGAAGGGCTTACATAGGATAATATGTACATCCATGGGTGCGTGTTCTCCTGTGTGAATTTCACATATGTTATTTATACACACTACACTCAGATAAACAATCTTGAAGGTCTAGAACATAATACGGTTAATAAGTTATCAGATAAAAGATAAAACAAAATAAAATAAAACATAAGATAACCATCTCAACAAAGAGGCTTCAACATCATTTTACAAAAAAAATCGTGATGAGTCAAACCTACAGTCCTTTGATTGGTGGTTTCAATTTTTAATGTGCTTATTTGATTTAATGTAATTTACCTAATAAACAATAAAAAATGAAACCACCATTTCTAGAATATTAAAAGTACAATATTATAACAGATAACAAGAATAACATAAAAAGATTGAATGCTTTTCATTTTGAAAATGACTTCTTATATAGATGGGAGTGAGTTGAGAGATTTTTACACGAACCTTGCAAACCATCGAGCAATAAACAAATGATGACTTGATGCTTTGATCGCACACCAAACATGAAGAGCGTGAACCTCTATTTGGAAATGAGATTTGTTGCCTTGGGCGCATAAATACAACTTTCTCACTGTTTGTTTTATACCACTGAGAAATCAAATATATAAGAATGCTTGTAAGTTCACATTTATCTTATAAACTTTACATGACACCCTATCACCACATGCTGGTTAAACTTAGTCATATGAGATAAGAGAGAACCAATAGGAGAACATGATACATATATAAAAATAATATACTCCAAGCTTTTATAAATTTATGCAACCAGTTTGTTGCATGGATTTAAAAACGTTTGATTGTTTCTAAAAAGTCAATGGAAAGCGTTGATACTTCAAATGTAAAATTATGGATGTGAATTAAGACCAACATGTGATTAACAACTAGGCGTTTCTATTAAAGTACATACATCTTAGTCAAAACACAAAAAACACATAGGGTCAAGGAAGTACAAATATCATGATAATATTCTCAAATAATTTTTTTATAACTGTTAGGAAAACACTACAAGTATAAACGAAACCAATAATAAAAATAATCTTACTGAAAGACGGTACAAAGCATGTTACCACATCACATCCAAACTAATTAACATGCTTAAGAGAAGTTAGAAGCAACTAAAGATAAGGTCAAGTCCGGGGGACATCCAAACATTAATTGCAGTCAATTTGAGTTGAGATATGGATATGTAGATTTCACGCATGCAGAATGCATGAAGTTTAACATACTTGATTGGTTCCTTGTTTTTACTTCTATGTTTCCATTGTTATTGTGTGTTGGTGCGATCATGTAGACATACAATTTTGTTGTTTGTGCTCGCTTTTCAAACAAACTTGTGGTCTATCTACTTGATTTGTTTAAGTTCATGACTTGTAACTTGTTACAGTTAGAAAAATATACTAAGTGTTGGAACTCTGCATTATCTATTAATCCTAACATAAAAGGAACACTAAATTAAAAAGTTCTTGGCAAAGGGAAAAAGGCTTTCCATATCCCTTTGTATAAAATTATAAAAATTGTGTAATACTGAGCACTTATTTATAGTAAAATGAGAATCATTACAAATGAAAACTAACTACATAACAATCCTAACTAGTATATTCTATTTAATCTTAACTAATATTTCCCCACGGTCGGAGTGGGACAAAATTAGAAGCGAAGACTCAAATGAATATGCTACATTGATGGTGTTGACAAAAAACCATAAAGGCATACAATCTTTAACAAAAGGGAAAAAAACATGAACTATAAAACACTTGAGTGAGAGAACTATGCCCATAGTGAAAGAAAGAGGCACGACTACATCGCTAGCTACGACTACAACATCAAGAGCTACGAGTTTGGCAGTACAATGGTGATGAGTGATGACAAAAGAATATCAAATACAACCTAATTCATATACATATATGTGTTGGAATTTGATAAAGCACTACAAACCCTAAACATATATATCCCATTGGAATATGAATAAGATACAAATCTTTCATATTGAGTTCGATTTTAATTCTAGCAAATTACCAGAATTTTTTGAGACGGCTGGCATTGGTTTTTTCCAGCAAAAACCTACTTTATCTTGTATTTTTTAGGAAAACGCAAGAAATCAAAGATTTTCGTCACTCACGTGTGTTATTCGGCAATAATTTTCAGCGATTAGGATTCATTTTCCAGCCTCAAGTCTTTGGAAGAACATGTCTAAAACCATCCTTACGATCCTTCCAAAACTATGACCTTCGAACAACCATCCTTAACAAGTATGAAAATCAACAAGAAAAATTATACTTTTTCTCATGTTAAACATGTTGGTCACTTCTGTTTACATTCTTTTCCATTCAATTTGTGTTTTCATATCTAGTTTAATTCAACAAGTTTAGTATATCACTATGACCCATAGTTTTTCGTTCATAATCTATAGGTAGATGCATTTTATATTATACTTCATCATTTCGTTTTATCTCATTTAAGTTATATGGCTAATTTTTTCTACCTTGACGTCTTCATGTATCAATACTTAGTGAACTACATGGATGACAATTCGCTAACTTATGTCAGGTCATCTAATAACATTCGGTCTCCTCGAATGACAAAAATTAATATCTTCCAAAAATCTACCCTAATAAAGATCAACAGCTGACAAAAACCATGTAAGGAATTATAATAAAATTAAATCAATTCATAACTAATAATGGGTTCTCATAATATCATTTTAGACATGTTAGAGACATCGAAACCTGTTACTTTAGACATTGAATGCCTTGGAAACCTGCTATCTATTAAAATCTAACGAAATAAACAGTTCAAATTGATCAAGTTTGTATTAACAATCTTCAACATGAAAGATCATTACATAAACAAAACATAAATGAAATAAAAATCCAATTTATGAACTTCTATTCAAAAAGTTACAAATGTCAAAAAACAACCTATACCCCATTATCTACCAAGTGTTTGAGAGTTCTGGTCACAAGGTCGGCATTGATGTAGATTTAGAGCATGTTTAGAGGGTGTGTAAGTTGACATGAAAAAACCCATCATGTAGCCAGATGAGTTCACCTAGGGACTATAAAAAATAGTCAGCTTCTTAATTAACGAAATTGGATGCATATTAATCTGTTGGAAATCAACTTGCAATCGGTAACTTGTTTTCATAACTAATCAATTCATAATGGGTTCTCATAATAAAATTATAATAAAATTAAATCAATTCATAACTAATAATGGGTTCTCATAATATCATTTTAGACATGTTAGAGACATCGAAACCTGTTACTTTAGACATTGAATGCCTTGGAAACCTGCTATCTATTAAAATCTAACGAAATAAACGGTTCAAATTGATCAAGTTTGTATTAACAATCTTCAACATGAAAGATCATTACATAAACAAAACATAAATGAAATAAAAATCCAATTTATGAACTTCTATTCAAAAAGTTACAAATGTCAAAAAACAACCTATACCCCATTATCTACTAAGTGTTTGAGAGTTCTGGTCACAAGGTCGGCATTGATGTAGATTTAGAGCATGTTTAGAGGGTGTGTAAGTTGGCATGAAAAAACCCATCATGTAGCCAGATGAGTTCACCTAGGGACTACAAAAAATAGTCAGCTTCTTAATTAACGAAATTGGATGCATATTAATCTGTTGGAAATCAAGTTGCAATCGGTAACTTGTTTTCTAATTCGAGAAAATCAGAAGCAAATACAGAAACTCAAATACACATATTCACAAGTATACAAACTCTAGGTATTGCAAACTAACAGGTCGAGTGGTTCCAATCAATATCAAAACTTACTTGAATATGAGAGCAGTCAAAAATCTTCTGTGCATCTTTCAAGCGTAAAACATCATTGTACATATACCTCCTTATCTAAAAGGATCAACAACACAAACTAGTACAGTTAAAGAGCTTAATCTTATAGCATACTCCTGTACCCAAAATTAATAAGCTGTTCATTAAAATCTAACCTGTAAAATCCTATGAGATTGGTGATGGGGCATGCAATGGAAGCACAAACTGAAACAGCAATCCATACAGAAGCTATTCTCTTCATTCTTTTTACCTTCCTCGTGGACTAAACATGCATTGAAAAACTTTTCATTCAAAAGGGCTCTCAACTGCATAGAAACACAAGCAGTTTGTAAGGAAAGTAAGTGAAAGCTCGTATAGACACAGAAAATAAGAATCTATACCATCGTCTTCGACTCCATCCTTTGTAAGCACAACTTTCTTTGAGGGAAAGTAATTCCTTATTTAGCAAAAGTTATTTTTAAAAAGATATGAATCATTTTCTTATACAATCAGATTCATCATGGCACCTTCAAGCTATGATTGGACATGTAGTATAGACATCTTCAATACCTATAAGGATCAACTTTTATTTTTATTTATGAGCTGTTTAGTCTCTTAATTATTTCATTAAAAGGGTTCTTTTGAATCGATCAGAGATAGAGGACGTTTGTTTTAGATTTTGATAGCCTCTTAATAGTTCATTCAGTCTCTTAATAGTTCTGTACATAAACCATACTGAATCATTCAAAATTTTTAATGATTAAGCTTTTAAATTAACCAAACAACCTTTTAGTCTAAATAATAATATATAACCAAAAATACATACTATTATATAAATAAACTCAAGCAGACTAGACCCTAGAACTTCGTAGTTGGTGATGGATAAGATCGCCATCATCAAAGATCTTTTGCGGCTGCATCTTCCAAAATCATGTTTTACACAAATTTTACATAAATGGGTATGGCGACAATCTTGTAAAATAATAATCTGTAAATGCGAATAGATATTCCTTCATATTTATATAACAACCTATATAACACTACTATATGCAGAAAACAATGATATGAAACTTAGAAAATTCTACACTTAACAACGGCGGAAATTTGAAATTTCATTCTAAAAGATTTTCCAACTTAAAAAACAAGACAAAGATTAAATCAATTTATTCTTCCTTTCACATACAAATATATTTTTTTTTACTTAATTTTAGAAGTTTGAGGATTATGAAACTTTGCTATAGCTTGCAGGTTAATATTAAGCCTTTTTTTATAGACTTCACTCATTTTAAAAAAATATTTTTTCAGGACAAACAATAAAATTAAAAAAAAACTCTAAAATCATCTTTATAACTATAACCCACTAGTAATCAATGCAAATTCTTGATGGTTTGCGAATCTTAGAAGAAGATTTGGAAGTAAATGGCAATTGGTTTTTAAGGGTTGCCGATGATGTCACGATTTTGTTCATCAGCCTCTTGCTGCTACAGTTCCTTAAACCTAGGGCTATCTATCTTCTGTAATCATTAGATTTGACAAATAATTTAAAGACATACACGTGTAAAAATGAGGTCTTTTAATTAATAAACAGTGTAAAAACTGTACATATAAATTAGTTTCAAACAATCTATAACGGATATGTAAGTTACATATTACTAACTCTATTAGGTCCCCTTGAAAGCTTCTTGGAGCTTGAGCTGGCCAACGCGGTTGGCGTGGAACATCAAACTCATCTGGCGTGGAGAGATTCCGTGGTGATTTGTACGGCGTGGAGAAGGGATCGTTGGTGAGTTTGAAGCTTGGTAGGTTAAAGTTCAGGTCTGGGTTGTGTTTAAGGAAGAAGAAGACGTGATCTGATGGTCAATATTTTTACCTAGTGGTTAAATCTCTTAAGCTTGACAGGTAGGTCATGGGTTCTAGGCTTAGCACGTAATTCTTTTTTCTTTTTATATATAAAGGTGTTAGTTTTTTAGTTTTTTAAATTGTTTTGTTTTTTATTATTTTAAATGTACTGTTTTTTTAGTTTTTAAATGTAATGGTTTTTTAGTTTTTATGTTATTTTTTTATTTTTATTTAAATTATTATATAAAATTAATTAAATTAGAAAAAGAAAATGACGTGACAGTGTGGAAATATGAAACCATTTCCCTCAAATGTGAAGAGTGTGGAATCTGATGGCGCTGACGTGGAGGGGTGTGAAAATGTGAAAATGTGTGGGTAATCTCCTTGGCCTTAAGGGTGAAAGGGGTGGGATACCCGGGTTGGGTGTGAGTTGGCCGAGTAGGCAGAGTACCCGGGGGTACACCGCCCCCTTCAATTCGAGTTGCCCAAGTAGCCGAAATTGAGTAGAGTAATCCAGTAATTTTACTCGGACATGGGGGAGAGAGATAGAGCCGTTGGGGAGAGAGAGACGTTGGGGGAGAGAGAGAGACGTTGGGGGTTGGGTGTTTAAAAAAAAATCCTATATATCATATTGTACAATATGATTTTAAAGCATGACGGAAATGCAATCTTACCCAGCTATGTGATGGACCCTCCAACCAATGGAGTCGTAGACGATGGTGTAATTAATGAATTACGGTATCAAGAGACACACTTTAGACTACAATATGATCTTGTTGAACATTTTGCTACACTACTGGAGTGGGCCAGCAGCGATTCGAAAGACGATTATGTTTAATTTATCGGGTTTTTTTTTAATTTGTAACTTTTTTTGTATTTTGTTATTTTTAGTTATCTTATCTATTTTTAATTAATAAAAAAGTATGTTTTTTATTTAAATGTTATTTTTTTTAAATGTTGGTGAGTAAAATGAGTTAAATGAGTATGATGTTTCGAATGAAATCTGAGTAAATGAATAAAATGAGTAGTTTTATGGTGACAGAATTCTATTGGGCAGTTTTAATGAGTAAGTGGGTAAATGGGTTGGGTGCCCCCTTCACCCTAAAGACCAACCTTATGAATAGTGCAAGCAACTTAATTTTTTTTACTTTTTTATTTTATCCCTATACTATTTATAATTTACGCTTTTAACCCGTATAATTATGTATTAATTTCGTTTTTCTTTAATATCTTTCTTTTGTTAAATTTTTTTAAAAAAACGGAATGCGCCGTTGTTTTTATTTTTATTTTTTCAACGTTTCGGTATAACTTTTTTTTAAAATGGAGTTGTATGCAAAATCGAGTATTTTTTTTATCGTAGTCCATAGCGAGTGTTGTTGCCGTTATGGTACCGTGACGACCCAAACCTATTATGAGCGAACATTATTGCCTGTATTGGTGTTATCGGAACCGGTGTCGGTATTCGCTTTTATGTTCTTTGACTGCCTGAACCGATAACTACCAAACTCCTGCCGCAGGGAGTTAGCGAAAAACGACCATACTCCCATGACGAGGCGCGGGTGTTCGTGTATACAAGCTTATTCAACTCTTTTTTATTCTACGTTAATCCATCCCGCCGCGAAACGTGGGACCGAGAACCAACTAGTTAATATAAACTACAAATTTTAGCGCTAGGGATGTACCGGAAAACACGTATATTAGTATATTTATTTTTAATTACACAAAAAAGTGTTACTTGTAAATAAAAGATAAAACGTAATAAGTTCAGAAAATATTAACATATATTTTATATCAATTATAGCTATATAAATTATTATAAAAATTGGTTTCTAATCTGTCTTCAATTTTTTTTTGGTTATCATAATCCGGCTCTAAACAAATAATAGTAATAATATTAATTATTATAATAATAATAACATAAACAATAAACAAAATAATAAGAATAATAAAAATAATCATGATAAGAAGAAGAGAGTTTTCAAAAGAGCAAGATTGATGTTTTGAGTTTTGAAAAGAATGATAGATGGATATGACTTTTCATGTTTGAAAACCACTTGTATTGACTTTTTTGTAATTTTATTTTCTTGTTTTGTTGCCCTTTTTGGTTAAAAAGGAAACTGTAGTTTTCGTCTCTGAGATTTGATCGTCTTAACAGTTTTATTACACCTCTAACACTCTGAGTCTCTGACGTTAAATTATTTAACGTTTTTAGTCCAATTCACTAACTTCGTTAAGTTTTTCAGTTAATTTTTTGTACGTTTCTTCATTTTATTCAAAATCATAATTTTTAGCAAATTGAAGTGTAAATCTATTATGATTATACTAATAGAACTGCCCTTGACAACAAAACTAAAAGTTGAGACGGTCACTAGCCAAATTATTAGTATAGATTATTATCAACAATAGGTGATAGTTTTGATTAAATTCAATTTGCCTAATAATAATAAAGTCAAAGTAAGAAAGACTTCTTAAAAAAAAAACTGCTGAAAATGGAAGAAAAATAATCTTGAGAAAAAAGAGCTTTTAAGAACCCGGATCTATCGTTTTACTGGTCGGTAAGCCGGCGAACCAATTGTTGACGATTCATGTTGGGTCTAAAATTGTATAGATTTTTTGTATGAGGTTGTTAGTTATAATAGATTGCTTAAAAATATTAACTTACTTAACAAAGTCAGGTGATTAAAGATCTAAGTTATTAGAACATAGTATCGAAGATTCCCATTTTGGGGATTAAAATAAAAATATATAAAAGCTTATAATTCAAATATTATTAAACGAGTAAGTAACGGGTGACATGACTAGTTAAAATATGAGATGTCTAGACTGAAGGATTAATATTTATTAAAGATAATTATTAATATTAATTTATTAATTGTTTGGTTGAGTTCGTATTAGTCTAGAAGTGAGTTTGCTTATTTATTTGATTATTTAATTAAGTTTGAGTTAGGTTAAGATTAGTATAGGATTTATTATAAATAAATTGTTAGAGATTAATTGTAAAGTGGGTTTTTGGTTTTCAATATTAATAAAAGAGTCGATTTTGGTTGAGATCGGATTTGTGTTCGTGTTTTGGGCCTGATCTCCAACAATTGGTATCAGAGTTTGGTGTCTGCAGTTTTGATAGTCGTGTTTTACGAGGGGGAGTAGCCCTTTGGCTGCAGGGCTGAAGACGAAGCAAGTAAGTAGGTCACGAGAGGTTGACGACTGTTGCTTGGAAATGAAGGGTCGAAATATAAAAATAAAAACCAAGCAACCAGGCTAGTAGGACAATTAACCAAGGCCAGGAAGGGAAGAAAATTGGAAGCAGGTAGGCAAGTACCTCAAAATTTATTGTGAAGATAAGAATTGAAGCATCTTGGCTTTATCGGAAGTTGTTCTTGGAGACGTGTACAATAAAATATCGTGGGAGTTGTGAGAAATTTCTAAAACGAACACTAGCAGCGATTCGTGGTGGTTCAAACCCGGATCTACGTATATGGTGCAAATAATTGTTTCTTACAATTCAATTGTGTTTAGAGTAATCACCTGGTTACGGTTGAAGTTCGGTTTCGATTTTAGTCTACTTGCTAAATATTAACCTGTGAGAGCTCGAACTCTGAGAGCTCGAATTGTGAAAGCATCTGTAAAGTTCCAAACGAAGGGTTGTGCGAGTCAACCAAGGAAGATATCGATCTGAGCGAAGGGTGTAGGGATCTATAAAGTGTTTACCTGTGCGATTCAGGGTGGTACGATGTGATACCGGTGAAGGAGTATTAGAACATGTGAGCGGTTCAAACGAAATAAAGAATACATCCAAACTGTGAGAGATTGTTCAAAAAGGCTGTGAGAGCTGCGTGTAATAAAATATGTGATAGATCAAGAACGGTCATCTGTGAGATACGGATCAGTGTGGAAGATTCAAGGTGAAACCTGTAAAGGGTGAGTTTGGAAGTGGCATGGAAGACGCGAGTGATTTGGGATGTACAAATCAAGATTAAGGGGGAGAATGAAGGATTAATCTTGTCACACCCCAAATTTATTTAATAAATAAATAAATGTCGCAACGATTAGTTCATTACACAATAACGGAAGCTGTAATAGTGATTTCTATGACTTGAGTACATATACAATAGCTAATACTAAGTAATACAATGATCTAAGTCCTTCTACATCAATGGTAGACTTGAGAATCGATAATCTATGCCCCTCCAGCTACTAGGATTTGATCCAGCATAGCTAGCCTATTCCAATCGCGCCATGGCTAAGGGTTACCTGAGAAACATACTTGAAAGTGTCAACAAAAAGGTTGGTGAGTTCACAGAGTTACTTATTTCAGTGCAGAGCAGTTTTCCTAAAAACATGTTGATGGCCTCATAGTTATAAAAACAAGTTGTTTTCCCCGAAAACATGTACTAGACCTTACCATCATAAATAAGTAGTTTCCCCGAAAACATGCACATGACCTTACTGTCATAAAATAAGTAGTTTCCCCAAAAACATACACATGACCTTACCGTCATAAAATAAGTAGTCTTCCCCGAAAACATCACATGACCTTACTGTCATAAAATAAGTAGTTTTCCTCAAAAACATGTAGATAACATTACCGTCATAAAATAAATAGTTTTCCCCGAAAACATGCACATGACATTACCGTCATAAAATAAATAGTTTTCCCCGAAAACATGATGATGAATTTCTTGTAAACAAATAATTCTAAACACATGATAAACAAAACAAGTATTGTGGATTCATTTGTATGCTAGCTACGCTTACAAATAATATGTTCATACATGAGACTGTAACCAAACCATAACTGGTGAATGCCCCTCCCTCGCTTTACCACGAGAACGGAATAAGACAATATGCGGCCATTCGACCCTTCAGGTCGCCGGTTAGCGCGACTAACCATGACCGGGGGCGTCACCCCCAATAGTACTATTCATAGAATCATAGGCTAAGTCCATTGCTAATGGTTACAAATGATGATGATGTTCATGGGACTTTAAGAGCTCTCTAATTGTTCCCTCATGTAAACATAATGACAGTGTCTTGTTTTCTTGTTATCATATAAAAAATGTTTGCAATGTTTTTTTCTCAAGTGCGTGAAACAACAATGTTTCCAAATGTATTGAGCAATAATGTAAAATATGATATGTAAGTATGTTTCTCCACCGTAGTTTACAAAACATTAAAAAGCGAAAAAGAGGTTGTGAACTCACCTCGTGATTGATGTATGCTAGCAAATAACAATGTGCTAATAGTTCCTGTCTATCCGTACCATAATTACACACGGGTACTTTAGTGTTAAGACTATCCGTCTTAAATGTAAGTTGTTCACCCGACTTAACGAATCCCGTTAAGTACTTCTTTGTTTAGCAAAAACATTGTTTTCGAGTTACGACTCATTGGTGATTATTATTCCAGTCTAGATGTTTATATATTTTTCCAAAGAAATGTTATGTTCCAATATTGGTGACTTATTACGTGTACAAAAATAAATATTATTTTTGTCAAGACACATATTTGATTTTCATCATGGTTCACGTATATACATATAATTACTTCTCAAAATAATTATATTCAATCTCAAATATCGTTCAAGTATATCCATGCATGTTAATTATTCCATGTACGTATAATCCACGTTACTACGTCCATATGCAAATACTTATATTCCGAACGACATTTATTAACTTAATTATGTTCATCATGCAACCATCTTTATTTATTTTTATCAAATGCATGCATACATGTATTTCTACATTTCTACTTATACTCACATATGTTTCACGGTATCAGGTGATTATTTATTTTTAACCGATCCTATCCATATGTCTTATGCACATATATTTTTATACGGTTATGTCATCACATACGTACATGCACATAAATCATCGAATGCATACATGTTACCATCTTTTCATCAATTAACTCCTTTTATGAACCTGTTACTTCAACATGCATATATATCTATTTATTTTTTACCACATGTACACACATCAAATGTTCATGTTTTGATACTAACCATTATTTCATAAAACATTTCCATGATTATTAACCATAACCATACACATACACATCCATTACGTTTCTCATATATACATATATACACTTAACAATTTTTTCCAAGTTAACAAAATATACTCACACCCATACATATATATATATATATATCATGATTTTCTTATATATATATATGAATACACTTTAACAATTTCGAGTTAACAACTACAAATATATACATATATATATATATAGATCTCGATTTTTATCCATATATATATATATATATATATATATATTTACTACTCTTTCCAAGTTAACAATTTATAACCATTCACATATATATATTATGACTTATATACATATATATACATCATGATTTTCATACATATATATTCATGCTCAAGTATTTTTCCATCAAGAGTAAATCATGCTTTTAAATCTACTACTACACCTATCATATTATGACTTGTTCAAAAACAACAAAGTATATATTTATATCATGCAAATCTCGGCCCTATCTTCATACACATACGAATCTTGAATCTTTTTATCCATTAAAAGTTAGACTCTATAAAATCACAAGATCTTTAAAGATGTTTTCGTTTTTAGGGTGAACACCAAGCTTAAAACAAGAATAATAGATGAAACTAGAGATTTGGGTCGGTTTTTTATACCGCTAGACTAGCTAGGGAAGAATCACGTGTAGAAGACGGTGGTGGCTTGATTCACTAGTGGAAACCTCCTTAGATCACCAAGACTCTTGAATCTGCCTCCAACTTTCTAGCTTAACTTTCTAGTGGTTTGTTCTTGGTTTTTGAAAGAGTGTGTGTATGTGTGTCGTATATATGGTGAAAGAGAGAGATGGCTTGAGTGTTGAAGCTTCTCTAATCATCATGGATATTGACCTGAAATGCTGGGTGTCACATTCTCCCCATGTTAAAAAGAATTTCGTACCGAAATTCAGTCGGTGTTATCTTCAATTGGTGTATTCGTTAACAAAGACTGGTACTCGGTTTTCATTTGATATTCGTGTTCCCTTGTATATTCAGGGTCACGCTTCAAGTTCCAACGTACCTTAACCAATTCAATATGGTTACGCCCTGTTCCTTGAACTTTTTAGTCAGTGATTTCAATAGGTTCCTTAACAGAGTGTGGTTTGTCACCTATGTGAATTTCGTCTGGTGGTATGATTAGTGTTCGTCTTGACCTCACTTATTGAGATCGGACACATGAAAAGTATCATGTATATTGCTTAGTTCCCGTGACAACTTAAGCTTGTAGGCTACAGGGTCAACTCTAGCCCGTATTTCAAACGATCTGATGTACCTTTGGTTATGATTGCCAAACTTGGCAACTCCTTTCCAAGGAGAGACTTTTAATAAAACTCGGTCTCCAACTTGGGATTCTAATGGCTTTCGTCTGTGGTTAGCACACCTCTTTTGTCTATCTTGGGTGGCTTTCAGACGATCTTTAATTTCGAAGATCTTGTCGGTGGTTTCTTGCTAATCCCAGGACCAGTCGAATGCTTGTCGCCAACCTCCGCCCAACATAGCGGTGAGTGACATTTACAATCATATAAGCCTCAATGGAGCGACTTTAATGCTGGTATGGTAGTTGTTATTATATGAAAACTCGGCCAACGGTAATTGAGTATCTCAATTTCCTCCGAAATCGATTACACACGCATGGAGCATATCTTCTAAAGTTTGAAGGGTCCTTTCACTTTGACCGTCCGTTTATGGATAACTTGCAGTGTTCATGTCTCAAAGGCGTGTGCCCAAGGCTTCTTGTAATGATTGCTAGATTCTTGACACAAATCGGTTGTCCCTGTATCCGAGATAATGGAAAATGACACACCATGTCTAGCCATAATTTCCTTAATATATGGCCTTGCACGTTTCTTGGTTCCACCAGTCTCTTTGATTGGAAGAAAGTGAGCGAATTTCATCAAACGATTGACGATTACCCGTATAGTATCATAGCCGCTAGACGTTCTGGGTAGTTTCGTAATGAAATCCATGGAAATCTATTCCCATTTCCACTGAGGAATCTCAGGTTCTTGTGATCACCCAGGTGATTTCTGACATTCTGCCTTTATTGTCGGATATCTACCGACATAAATAACAATTTCTCCTTTCATGTTCGACCATCGATAGAGTTCCTCGAGATCTTTATACATTTTATCCTATTCTGGGTGAATGGAGTACTTGGACTTATGGGGTTCATCCATAACCACACACGTAGGTTACCAATACTTGATCCCTAAATTCTGTCTGTATCATTCAACTTAGGCTCCAATTGTTTGATTCCAATTTACTTGGTGGTCAGTATTCAAAAGCAAGGCGAATACTTCTCCGACTAACGATATTAGATGTGTAAGAACCCCTTATTTGATTACTCTCATTATGGTGGAATTGTGTGATACTCATTCCTGGTAATGAAAGAAATGGTGTGTGAGAATCTTGAGTGTATGCCGACACATACTCTCTATTCACTTACGCATTATGATGCACAATAGCTAGATCTCTATAGATCTTTGAAAGGAATTACTCAACGAGGTGTTTAGGTTTTAGTTGAAAATCGGGTAGTAACGATACAATATGGAAATGAAACTTTATGTTTGTCCCTCTTATGCTTTTTGAAAGCATTTTCTAGGACTAAGACTTTACTCTTATTTCAGGTTTTGTGTTATCTAGGATCTTCCTTTCCATGTGTCGTAATGGGTCTAAGATTTTGAGGTTCCTTGTGAGCTCTCACTAGCAAAGGTCGAGTCTAATCACCACTTTACCCATTGCTTGCACTACCTTTCTGCGACAGAATAGCATTTGGGTTGTATTGTCCTGATATGTAACTCATTACTTGACTACCATACCCTCGAAGTATGTAAGCCATAAGAAGTTCTATGTTGGTTTGGAATATTCACAGTCCGTCATGATGAGGAAATGAACAGGTGAGACTGTGAGGATGGTCTCATAGAATTAGTGTTTCCCCAAAATGGGCTATGGGTTTGTCAACCCATTAAGTTGGCAGAAAGGGTTTGGGAATTTTTATAATTGCCAACTACTAGTAATTCAGTGTGTCTGCACTTCTCTGGCGTTCGAATGGTACTTTAGTGACTTACCATCACGTATTCCATTTATACCGGTCATAGCCTCAAAGTCCTTAGTACAAGGACTCAGGTCATAACATTGAGGTAGTGAGTGTTGAACATCAAAACTTTTGTACTTTTCCTGAGCTTGCGTTAAGAAGTCATTTCTTAACAATAGATGCCCTAGAGCTTCCTAGTTATAGAAAACTGGAAGTGAAAGATGTGATCACGCCTCTCTTCTCTAGGCTGAAATCTGGGATCCATCCAACAAGATGATCCTTGGGGAAGTGTGGGTACAAAAGGGTATAAAATTATCCTTCTCAGATCTTTGTGGACAGTGGTTTGTTGTGAACAACCTGTGCTTACATCTCTTATGCATATCATGAACTAATGAGATTAGCAAGAAATCCCGCATTTGAGACTCTTTTAAGAGTTTTGTATGTTGTTCTTCTTGTTAGTTCGACAATAGTCGTTAGTCCATACTTATGTTTCTTTGGCATTCGCTTGAGCATAAATCACGACTTATTCATCACTAGAAGAACGGTTGGACTTAAAGGTGTACTAAATGTCAAAGGTTGTGAGAGAAAACATGTTTGACAAATATTCTGACAGGTCATATTACCTACTTGTATCACGCCAGGCTTCCACAATACCCCATAGGTTTCATGTGTATTCGGGTCAGAATAATTTTCTGCCTCGTTACAGAAGTTAGTGCATAGCACTCCTGACGTAAATTTCAAGTAATTGAGAGACTGAATTGTACGATGGGTCCTGAGATTATGCCATAATCTCCCATAATAATTGTGCAATTATTGTAAGTGTTGGCTATGGTAACACTCAATTAGTAGCCCTCGTGACAGGTAGGATCTTAAAGGATGAATGCACGAAAATCTTCGTCGTTCAAGATTCACTAAGGATTGGTTGAATTCAATTTGAATTTCTTTTGTTCCTCCAGAACTGTGAGAATGCTTTGTTAACATCTAATTGAGAAGTCCGGTTTGTTAAGATTCAATCCTTAATCAAGTGACCGAGAATATGGGTTGACCATTATCTTGGACAACAAGACTCACTAAAGTTCTCATGCATTGCAAATTATGAATACGTGTGCACCCGCAATGATAATTTACTTTGCATGGTCCCTATAGGGTTTCCTCTATCACAAGCTTTTGGTCAAAAGGGATTTGAAATGTTCATTAGATCGTGTTTGTACACTTGCACATGAGTGTGTATTGTTCTATCGGATTATTCTTAATTATGTATACCAATACTAATGAATCCGCCGACTATGGCTGTTTCCGGATGAAGTTAATGGTAGAGAGGCACCACCGGTGTCTCTCAAAAATAAAATGTGTAGGGTGGAAGTTAGGCACTATGTGGAGGGCATAGATCCTCAAATCAGTGTCGAGCAACTCATGCTCCAAGTCTGTATGTACGTATAGATCCACATGATCCTGATAAATGTATGGGTCTCCTGACCCGTGGAGTTCTCTCCCGTTTAGTCCTGCTTATCCACCTCGGGTTCCCTTCAGTCTGGGCAGTTCTGTCTACCATATCTCATGGCAAATGTCTAGGCATCCGATCCGGCAACTCATAAAGGAGAGTATTTATACCGCACATATGTCAGAAAGAAAGCTGCCTCCACTACTGGAGTAGTTGTAGGTGTGGTGCAGGTATAGGTACAGGTCCTCGTAATTCGATCTTTTAGGGTTATAGTGTGCTGAGTACCTGTCATTCTTGATTCGTAATCCGAACAGTAACACTTTGTTGAGAAACGTTGTAGGCGTCTATTTGTACGTGTTAAGTGTTTGTTACGTGTGCCACGTAATTGTATTAAGTATTAGTGTAGCAATGATTCTCTAGTGTAACTACTTACACTTATGGTCTACTCAAGTTGTTCGGCAACGGTTGGAATTTCTATATTCAAGTCTTGGGTGATGTAAGTCTTAGAAACCTTGGTCCCTAATTGAGTCTGGTTAGAGCCTAGGTAGTAAGGAAACCTAATTCTCTAAAACCATTGGCTCTGATACCAATCTGTCACACCCCCAAATTTATTTACTAAATAAATAAATAAAGGTCGCAACGATTAGTTCATTACACAATAGCGTAAGATGTAATGGTGATTTCTAAGACTTGAGTACATATACAATAGCTAATACTAAGTAATACAATGATCTAAGTCCTTCTAGATCAATGGTAGGCTTGAGACTTGATAATCTATGCCCCTTCAGCTACTAGGATTTGATCCAACATAGCTAGCCTATTCCAACCGCGCCATGGCTAAGGGTTACCTGAGAAACATACTTGAAAGTGTCAACACAAAGGTTGGTGAATTCACAGAGTTAGTTATTTCAGTGCAAAGCAGTTTTCCTGAAAACATGACGATGACCTCATAGTCATAAAAACAAGTTGTTGTCCTCAAAAACATGTACATGACCTTACCATCATGAAATAAGTAGTTTCCCCGAAAACATGCACATGACCTTACCGTCATAAAATAAGTAGTTTTCCCCGAAAACATGCACATGACCATACGTCATAAAATAAGTAGTTTTCCCCGAAAACATGTACATGACAATACCGTCATAAAATAAAAAGTTTTTTCCCGAAAACATGCACATGACATTACCGTCATAAAATAAATAGTTTTCCCCAAAAATATGTACATGACCTTACCGTCATAAAATAAGTAGTTATCCCCGAAAACATGCACATGACATTACCGTCATAAAATAAATAGTTTTCCCCAAAAAGATGCACATGACATTACCGTCATAAAATAAATAGTTTTCCCCCGAAAACATGCACATGACATTACCGTCATAAAATAAATAGTTTTTCCCGAAAACATGTACATGACCTTATTGTCATAAAATAAGTAGTTTTTCCAGAAAACATGCACATGACATTACCGTCATAAAATAAATAGTTTTCCTCGAAAACATGATGATGAATTCCTTGTAAACAAATAATTCTAATCGCATATGATAAACAAAACAAGTATTGTGGATCCATTTGTATGCTAGCTAGGCTTACAAATAATATGTTCATACATGAGACTGTAACCAAACCATAACTGGTGAATGCCCCTCACTCGCTTTACCACGAAAACGGAATAAGACAATATGCGACCATTCGACCCTTCAGGTCGCCGGTTAGCGCGACTAACCATGATCGGGGGCGTCACCCCCAATAATACTATTCATAGAATCCTAGGCTAAGTCCATTGCTAATGGTTACAAATGATGATGATGTTCATGGGACTTTAAGAGCTCTCTAATTGTTCCCTCATGTAAACATAATGGCAGTGTCTTGTTTTCTTGTTATCATATAAAAATGTTTGCAATGTTTTCTTAAGTGCGTGAAACAACAATGTTTCCAAATGTATTGAGCAATAATGTAAAATATGATATGTAAGTATGTTTTCCCCCCGTAGTTTACAAAACATTAAAAAGCGAAAAGGGGGCCGTGAACTCACCTCGTTATTGATGTATGGTAGAAAATAACAATGTGCTAATAGTTTCTGCATATCCGTACCGTAATTACACAGGGGTACTTTAGTGTTAAGACTACCCGTCTTAAAAGCAAGTTGTTCACCCGACTTAACGAATCCCGTTAAGTACTTCTTTGTTTAGCAAAAACAATGTTTTCGAGTTACGACTCATTGGTGATTATTATTCCAGTCTAGTTGTTTGTATATTTTTCCAAGGTAATGTTATGTTCCAATATTGGTGAATTATTACGTGTACAAAAATAAATATTATTTTTGTCAAGACACATATTTGATTTTCATCATGGTTCACGTATATACATATAATAACTTCTCAAAATAATTATATACAATCTCAAATATCGTTCAAATATATCCATGCATGTTAATTATTTCACGTACGTACAATCCACGTTACTACGTCCATATGCAAATACTTATATTCCGAACGACATTTATAAACTTAATTATGTTCATCATGCAACCATCTTTATTTATTTTTATCAAATGCATGCATACATGTATTTCTACATTTCTACATATACTCACATATGTTATGTAGGCTCGAAGGCAATGAGGCGGCTAAGAGCCATAGCGGACCGACATCCTCTCAGATAACGATCCGCTATGGGTGCCCGTTTACCCCTATAAATAGATGATCGATCTCAGCCCATTTACACACACCAAAACACCTTCCTACACACCAAAACACCTTCCTACACACACATACTCTGTAACTCCGATCCTGAGCCCCGGTTCGCGTGCGAGAGTCCGGTTTCCAGCGTTCCGACTTCAAATTTCCATAGATAGTGGTGAGGTAAAGTTCCAACCTCCTATTAAGCTTTGGTTATACATTATTAAGCTAGAATTATATACTTAAACAATGCCATTACATATCTAGGAGCTCTACCCATGGTGTTTGCCACATTACTTATTAATAAGCTGAAATATTGCCGAGGTGAATTCTTAAACTGTGATGCATGAACCTTTACATGACCTTGTCTTGCATGATTGATTTATGAAACATATTGAGTATCTTGAAACGATTGTAATGATTGTTTATATATAACGTATTCTAAGCGCTTATTGTATTTCACTTGCCCGTGGAACGACATATTGGACAGGTCCGTGGAACGGTCTTTGGTTATATATAATATATATACTGATGATTGTTCATAGTTATCTATGAATTTGGGTGTGAAAACCCATGGATGGGTTCAAAGATACTTTGGCGGGTCATGATAATAAACTATTTTAGTTTATAGATTCAACAGTTTTATGTTGACCCATGTTTTATCAAATGTTTTTAACGCATCACAGGTAGTTATTAGACAGGGCATTCCAGGACTAGAACGAAATGATGATCGATCCAGATGATGGGCATGCTAGGAACTATAAGTCCCGAATGTTATGTTCCTTGTTAGGAACGAATGATGTAACTTTTGTTAAACATGATGTAAACAATGTTTTGATTTTAATAGAAGTTATGGTTTAAATCTTCCGCAACGTCATAGTAACTAGAAGGCGACCTTCTGACCGGTATGTAGTTATCTAACAAATGAAATGTTCTATCTAGGAAAGGACGGTGTATAAATCTCTCCTAGACCCGTCGTTCTTTCGTGGGAACATCTCTGTTGGAGGTACTACTCTGGTTAGATAACTGTCATGTGTTACGGGTGTAACAAGTTGGTATCAGAGCCTCAATTTAAGGGATTTAGATACTACAGTAATAGTATCTAGACTTAAACTAGGACTACGAGATTAGTCTGGAATGCCTCAGGATAAGTTAGGTGTATACATTCAGTACAACCTATAACAGGGAATACCTAGAAATCAGATAATTAAAGGCATTTTTGGCCAAGTGTTATTAATTTCTAAATTTCAGGATTATGACCGGTTATATGAATTCTGATGTTATACATCTGTGTGTAGGTACAAATGGCAGGACGTGGTAGAAGACAAGGACGAGGTAGGGGTATGATGCCCAACACTAGGTCTCGTACCCGCGACACGACAAACACAAACCCTGATCCAAACGAGAACGTAAATACGAATGCTGAACACCGTGTAGAAGAAGTTATCATGACCGAGGCCCAATTCTAAGGAGCAGTGGCATCTGAGGTCACCCGAGTACTTCATACAACTCTACCCGAAATCCTTGATGACGCTCTTAGAAGAAGAGAAAATCATAACATTTTAGGAAACCGAAACGGAGATACAAGTGGTGCTGTTCCTTGAACATAAGATACCCTTCATACTACTCCAGTAAGAAACAATGTAGGAACCACCAGAACCCACGAAACTGTTGGAATAACGAACAAGAGTATCGGAATACATGGTCACAGATGCAATTACAAAAATTTCAGCGACTGTCATCCCAAACCCTTCAATGGAAAGAAAGATGCCATTGAAGCCTTGCAATGGATCATGTCTATGGAAGCTGTCATTAAGATGAGTCAGTGTAGAGCAGATCAAGCTGTAAAATTTGTTGCACACTCCTTTGAAGAAGAAGCTCTTGACTGGTGGGAATCAGTCAAATAGACAAAGGGAGAAGTTGTAACCGACAGAATGACTTGGGAAGATCTCAAGTCTTTGATTGTGAAGAAATGATGTCCACAAAATGTTGTTGATAAGATTGAAGCTGAATTTCTGCGGTTCGAAGCTGAAACCAAGTTTAATGAAATGGCCAAACTTGTGCCACATTTGGTTACTCCTGAATCACAAAGAGTCAAATGTTATATTCAGGGCCTTCCTCCTAAGGTTCATACCTTAGTGAAATCTATCGCACCCGAAATGATAGATTTGGCCGTTCAGAAAAGTGCAGTGATGTTTGATGAGGTGGCAGCACAAGAGCCACCGAAAGTTGATCACAAGAGGAAGTCTGGTGAAGTTGTTTATAAGTTCAAACCGGGAAATAGTAAATTTCCCAGAAAAGGAGGATTTAATCCCAACCCTGATTGAGCCAATCAGGGAATGAAATGCCAGACTTGTCAGAAGTTTGATCATTTTGCAACCCAATGCCCGAATGTTAAATGTTTTAACTGTGGAGAGATAGGGCACTATAAGACTTCCTGTCCTAAACCACTTAAGCCCAACAAGAGTGGTCAGAATAAGGGAACAGGACCAGTGTTCGTCCTAGGAAGTGAAATGAAACATAAATCCAAGGAAGTAGCAGGTACTTTCTTAGTTAATAATATTTACACCAAGATTTTATTTGATACAGGGGCGAATAGAAGTTTTGTTTCATGTACATTCACCCCATATTTAGGCGTAAGAACGATTCCACTTATTAATGCCTATGTCGTTGAAACGACAAGTGGCGAACAGATTAGAATAACCGAATCATACCCTGATTGTGTCATCAATTTTGGTGATGATAAGGTATTGGTTACACTAATGCCATTGAACCTGAACGAATATGAGGTTATCCTAGGAATGGATTGGTTAAACTAATACCAGGCCCAAATTGATTGTGACCAGAGAACGGTCAAGATTAAGAAACCAGATGAAACTAGTTTGATAATTCAAGGTGATAGTAATAACAATAATATTGAAAACATTTCAATAGCGAAAGCTAAGAAGGAATTGTCTAGAGGAGACGGTATATTCTTACTCCATGCTTTGAATGTTAAACCCAAAGGACATATTGTGGATGTTCCCGTAGTCTGTGATCACCCGGATGTTTTTCCGGAAGAATTACCCGGTCTTCCACCCGATCGTCAAATCGAATTCCGAATCGAACTTATTCCTGGAGCTAAGCCAGTTGCAAAATCCCCTTATCGTTTATCTCCTTCCGAATTAAAGGAATTGATGAAACAAATTCAAGAACTCTTAGACAAAGGGGTCATTCGTCCGAGTACTTTACCCTGGGGAGCACCGATACTATTCGTAAAGAAGAAAGATGGAAGCATGAGAATGTGCATTGATTATCGGGAATTGAACAAGCTGACTATTAAGAACAGATATCCATTGCCTAGAATAGATGATATGTTTGATCAGCTACAAGGAGCCAAGTGCTTTTCAAAAATCGACCTAAGATCCGGATATCATCAGTTGAAGGTACAGGAGGAAGATGTACGTAAGACTTTTTTCAGGACTCGATATTGTCATTAGGAATTCCTGGTCATGTCATTTGGTCTAACAAATGCCCCTGCAACATTTATGGACTTAATGAACAGGGTTTGTAAACCATTCCTTGATAAATTTGTCATCGTCTTCATCGATGATATTCTTATCTATTCCAAAAGCCAAGAAGAACATGCTGAGCATCTTAGAATTATTTTGGAAACCCCGAGAAGAGAAAGATTGTACGCTAAGTTTTCAAAATGTGAATTTTGGAAACAAGAAGTACAATTTATTGGGCATGTTATGAATGAAAAGGGAATGCAAGTAGACCCAAGTAAGATTGAAGCTGTTATGAAGTGGGAAGCCCCAAAGACTCCGACAGAAGTTAGAAGCTTTCTTGGATTAGCCGCTTACTACAGAAGATTCATTAAAGACTTTTCCAAAATTGCTACACCTTTGACTGTTTTGACTCAGAAAGCAGCAAAGTTTAAATGGGGTACGAAACAAGAGAAGGCGTTCAGTATTCTCAAAGATAAACTTAGTCATGCACCGATCTTAGCACTACCCGAGGGAAGCGATGATTTTATAATCTACTGTAACGCTTCCCGAACTGGTCTGGGTTGTGTGTTGATGCAGCGAGACAAGGTTATTGCCTACGCATCACGCCAACTTAAAATTCATGAAAAGAACTATACCACACATGATTTAGAACTTGGTGCCATAATGTTTGCTCTAAAGATATAGAGACACCATCTATATGGTATCAAATGTGTGATATATTCAGACCACAAAATCCTCCAACATATTTTTAATCAAAATGATTTAAATATAAGACAAAGGAGGTGGATGGAACTCATCAATGACTGTGATTGTGAAATCAAATACCAACCCGGGAAGGCAAATGTAGTGGCAGATGCTTTAAGTCGGAAAGAACGAAGCCAACCGATTAAATTAAAAACACTACGATTAGATTTAAAGTTAGATTTGCCGGAGCAAGTTAAGGAAATCCAACCAAAAGCATTACAAGAAGGGAAGATTAAGAAAGAACGTATGGTTGGGAAACAAAAATTGCTTGTTGAAAGAAATGATGGAATCATGAAATTCAATCAAAGAATCTGGATTCCAAAGTTTGGGGAGATTCAAGAGAAGGTGTTAGATGAAGCACACAAATCCAAATATTCCATGCATCATGTTGCAAACAAGATGTACAAAGATTTAAAAACACATTACTAGTGGCCAAACATGAAGAGATAGATAGCCCAGTACATACGAAAATACTTAACTTGTCTTCAAGTTAAGATTGAGCACCAAAAACCAGCATGTCAATTACAACAATTGGAAATATCTGTCTGGAAATGGGATCGCATTACAATGAATTTTGTTACCAAACTACCCAGAACTCAAAAAGGGCATAATGCAATATGGGTCGTGGTCGATAGACTGACCAAGTCAGCCCATTTCATACCCATCAATTAAACATACACTATGGATAAGTTAGCCAGGATCTATATCAATGAAATTGTGAGCCACCATGGCATACTGCTGTCTATTATTTCTGATAGAGAGAGTCGGTTCACATCTAGGTTCTGGACGAGTTTTTAGAGAGAATTGGGAACTCGACTTACCATGAGTACTGCATATCATCCTCAGACTGATGGACAGAGTGAGCGTACAATTCAAACTCTAGAAGATATGTTGAGAACCTGTGTTATAGATTTTGGGGGTAATTGGGATAATCACTTACCATTGATTGAATTCTCCTAGAACAACAGTTATCATTCAAGTATCAAAGCTGCACCTGTAAGGCCCCTTTCCCGGGTAACCTCACTTGTTGGATTTACTCATAAACATAGTCTTAAAATACTGAATTTATATTAAAAACATTTGTCATCCAATTACATAATCATAACAACGGAAGTCTTTACAATTAAAAACATAACATTGTTCGAAGACATATAAAACAAAAGAGGGATGTCAGTCTCGTGCCGGGTAACCTCCACGCCATCGCACGACCTTATCTTCCTTTACCTGAAATGTATACTAAAAGTCAGCTAACGCTGGTGAGTTCTAGTTTAATGCGATTTGATATAAACATTCTTTTCTTTACTCTATAAGTATGCATTACTGTATAGTCATTCATATAAATACGTATTCATAACTTTTGCCTTTCTTTCATCTTTCTTTTCTGTATTTTTGTGATTTCATATATATATATATGCATTCACCCTTTTCTTTCTTTTCTTTCTTTCTTTAATTTCATGGGTCATACTCTATAAGGGTGATCAACCCGTCATTTGCTTACGAATGTCACAAAGACAATCGCCGCGGTCCATCGTCATGGCCCACCTATACTTACAACCGTCCGGCAACAAGTGTCGTCCGCCATTTTATTCTTACAACCGTCCGGCAACCTTTGTCCGTCCGTCATGACTTACAACCGTCCTACCGTCGTAGGCTGTAATTCGCCCGTCTACCCGAAGGTATCCGTTTCCCATGCGACTATTATTTTTACAACCGTTCTACTATAATATGCCAATTGCTTCGACCGTCCATTAATGGCATTCGTACGTCCTAGCTGATGAAGGAATGCACTTGTCCCGGTTGTAAAATAATCACATGGTCGTCCGTCTACCGAAGTAGCCGTTATCATCGAAGCATCCATAACATTTTCTGTACTTGGCAAGCAATATATACATGGATATAAAACAGGATTTCATTCTTTCATATTGTGTTATACTTTCATTCATTCTTTATAATCATGCTTTTCATTCTTTATTCATAATTTCTCTTTCGTGTATAGGTATATATACATACTTGTATAACACATATGATCACATTGACATTCATAACATTTATTCACTTAGTGTATACATTTCAGCCCCAAAACATTTGAAAACATTTGCACATAACATAGAAGGGGGCACATAGAACTCACCTGATGAGTAGTTTCTGTAATACACTAAGCTGGCTACTGAGCTTCACTAATGTCACACACGATCTGTATAATAAAGTCATACACATAAGATGGTGCTCCTAGATGACACTAGACATTACTATGCTTGAACATAGTAGTTTCGATTGATTAGCTAATATCGAAACTTGGTAGTTTCGATAGGTTGTTTCTGTCGAAACTTGGTAGTTTCGATAGGTAGTTTCGATAAGTAACTTATGTATTATCTTAGCTTCGGATCGGGGGCTCATATCGAAACTATGGTAGTTTCGATTGGGTCTGCATATATCGAAACTGGGTAGTTTCGATAGGTCTGCACATATCGAAACTAAGTAGTTTCGATGGGTCTGCACATATCGAAACTAAGTAGTTTCGATGGGTCTGTACTTATCGCCTTCCCAAAAATCCGAATGTTCTGCATGCGAATCTGATCATGTCGATATCTAAATTTTCTTTGATCAAAACGTTCGTTTTTCATTCTAGATGCTATACCTAAGTTCACTTTCAAGTTTCATCCGCAAAATCGTTATCTTTTAGCCAAAACCCGAAAACTCCCAAAACGAACAAAAACTCATAATGTGATCGAATCGTTACCTGGATTGGATTTCTGATTCAGAGGATATGATCACGAGAACAGCAGCAACGTTCTCCTGAATTCCCGAATTGATCCGTCACTTTCTCTCTCTAGACCCGAGCTCTCCTTTCTCTCTCTAAAAGTTGCGTGAGTGTGGAATGAGCAGGGAAGAGGGCTGCCTTGCCTTATATATATACCTGGGCTTCCCTCGGCCCATTGAAGCCGAGCCCAAGCCCGCTCCCTTTTGTTTAAATGTTCTGACTAAATCACCGGTCTCGCTATGTTTATTCGTTTTATTATTTTTGGGATGTTACAGCACCATTTGAAGCACTGTATGGAAGAAAGTGCTGAACTCCAATCTGTTGGACTGAAATAGGAGACAATCAATTATCTGGACCAGAAGTTATACATGAAACAACGGATAAGATAGTCTAAATAAAACAACGATTGAAAGCTGCTCAGGACCGTCAGAAAAGCTATGCTGACAGAAGACGACGACCGTTAGAATCCCAAGTCGGGGATTACGTGATGTTAAAAGTTTCACCTTGGAAAGGTGTTGTATGATTCAGGAAACGTGAAAAGTTAGGGCCAAGGTATATCGGACCTTACAAAATAATTGAAAGAATTGGAACGGTAGCCTACAAATTAGATCTACCTGAAACTTTACAAGGGGTTCATAATACATTTCACGTATCTTGCTTACGCAAGTTTAGCTGACCCAGCTCAGGCTATTGCATTGGATGATATACACGTAGACGACAAGCTTCATTTCACTGAACAACCAATTAAGATTTTAGACACCCAGGAAAGGAAATTAAGAAAGAAAGTTATACCAATGATGTTAGTTCAATGGCAAGGTCGGATTGGAGCCGACAAGACTTGGGAATTAGAGGAACAGATGAAAGTCAAATATCCTCATCTATTCACATCTTAATTTCGAGGACGAAATTTCTTAAAGGAGGGGAGATTTGTAACACCTCAAAAATTCCCTAGAAATTAAAGGGGTTAAACTTGCAAAATTGCAAAGTTAAAGGATTGAAATGTGAATAATCAAAGTTTAAGGACTAAAACTGTAAAATTCTGAAAAACAAGGGATAGCGGACTGCTATCCAAGGAGTAACGGTCCGCTATGTGCTGAGAAAGGAATGAACCAGGTAATGACACGTGGCCCATGACTCATCAGATGCGTGTCTCGATAACGACCGACATCCAGGCCATAACGGTCCGTTATGTAGGCCTGAAGGCAATGAGGCGGCTAAGAGCCATAGCGGACCGACATCCTTTCAGATAACGGTCCGCTAGGGGTACCCGTTTACCCCTATAAATAGATGATCGATCTCAGCCCATTTACACACACCAAAACACCTTCCTACACACACATGCTCTGTAACTCTGATCTCGAGCCCCGGTTCACGTGCGAGAGTCCGGTTTCCAGCGTTCCGACTCCAAATTTCCATAGATAGTGCTGAGGTAAAGTTCCAACCTCCTATTAAGCTTTGGTTATACATTATTAAGCTATAATTATGTTCTTAAACAATGTCATTACATATCTAGGAGCTCTGCCCGAGGTGTTTGCCACATTACTGATTAATAAGCCGAAATACTACCGAGGTGAGTTCTTAAACTGTGATGAATCAACCCTTTCATGACCTTGTCTGGCATGATTGATTTATGAAACATTTTGAGTATCTTGAAATGATTGTATCGATTGTATATATATAACGTATTCTAAGCGCTTATTGTATTTCACTTTCCTGTGGAACGACATGTTGCACAGGACCCGTGGAACGGTCTTTGGTTATATATAATATATATACTAATCATTGTTCATAGTTATCTATGAATTTGAGTGTGGAAACCCATGGATGTGCTCAAAGATACTTTGGCGGGTCATTTTAATAAACAATTTTAGTTTATGGATTCACCAGCTTTATGCTGACCCGTGTTTTATCAAATGTTTTTAACGTATCACATGTAGTCATTAGACAGGTCATTCCAAGACTAGAACGAAATGATGAATGATCCAGATGATGGGCATGCAAGGAACTAGAAGTCACGAATGTTATGTTCCTTGTTACGAACGAATGATAGAACTTTTTTTAAACATGATGTAAACAATGTTTTGATGTTAATAGAAGTTGTGGTTTAAATATTCCGCTGTGTGTTTTGGATATCAACGTCATAGTAACTAGAAGGCGACCTTCTGACTGGTATGTAGTTATCTGACAAACGAAATGTTCTGTCTAGGAAAGGACGATGTATAAATCTCTCATAGACCCGTCGTTCTTTCTTGGGAACATCTATGTTGGAGGTACTACTCTGGTTAGATAAATGTCATGTGTTACGAGTGTGACACAAAATAATTATATACAATCTCAAATATCGTTCAACTATATCCATGCATGTTAATTATTCCACATACGTACAATCCACGTTACTACGTCCATATGCAAATACTTATATTCCGAACGGCATTTATTAACTTAATTATGTTCATCATGCAACCATCTCTATTTATTTTTATCAAATGCATGCATACATGTATTTCTACATTTCTACATATACTCACATATATTTCACGGTGTCATGTGATTATTTATTTTTAACCGATCATATCCATATGTCTCATGCACATATATTTTTATACCGTTATGTCATCAATGAGTACATGCACATAAATCATCGAATACATACATGTTACCATATTTTCATCAATTAACTCCTTTTATGAACCTGTTACTTCAACATGCATATATATCTATTTATTTTTGACCACATGTACACATATCAAATGTTCATGTTTTGATACTAACCATTATTTCATAAAACATTTCCATGATTATTAACCATAACCATACACATACACATCCATTACGTTTCTCATATATACATATATACACTTAACAATTTGTCCAAGTTAACAAAATATACTCACACCCATACATATATATATATATCATGATTTTTCTTTTATATATATATATATATATATATGAATACACTTTAACAATTTCGAGTTAACAACTACAACTATATACATATATATATATATATATAGATCTTGATTTTTATCTATATACATATATATATATATATATATATATATATATATATATATATATTTACTACTCTTTCCAAGTTAACAATTTAGAACCATTCACATATATATATTATGACTTATATACATATATATACATCATGATTTTCATACATTTATATTCATGCTCAAGTATTTTTCCATCAAGAGTAAAGCATGCTTTTAAATCTACTACTACACCTATCATATTATGACTTGTTCAAAAACAACAAAGTATATATTTATATCATGCAAATCTCGCCCCTATCTTCATACACATACGAATCTTGAATCTTTTTATCCATTAAAAGTTAGACTCTATAAAATCACAAGATCTTTAAAGATGTTTTCGTTTTTAGGGTGAACACCAAGCTTAAAACAAGAATAATAGATGAAACTAGATATTTGGGTCGGTTTTTTATACCGCTAGACTAGCTAGGGAAGAATCACGTGTAGAAGACGATGGTGGCTTGATTCACTAGTGGAAACCTCCTTAGATCACCAAGACTCTTGAATCTGCCTCCAACTTTCTAGCTTAACTTTCTAGTGGATTGTTCTTGATTTTTGAAAGAGTGAAGTGAGAGTGTGTGTATGTGTGTCGTATATATGGTGAAAGAGAGAGATGGCTTGAGTGTTGAAGCTTCTCTAATCATCACAATTCATGGTAGATGAGTTGAATTTGACTTTAGCTTGTAATCCACTTGAATGAGCATGGTTTGTATGACAACACATCATGATCTTGATGGTGTAAGAGATTTGGTGGGGATGTGGGTGGCCCCACAAAGTTTCGGTCGAACCAAGGGTTAGGGGTGGGAGGTTGGGTGTTGTCCAATCACTAGCTATCTCTTAATTGTTAGTTAGATAGGTTTTGGATGGTGTAAACCCGGTAGATGCTCCCATGATATAATACTCGGTCCAAGAACTTTAATTATTAAAATGCCCTTTATTTTGTGTAGTATGACTAGTTTTTAAAATTTGCTAGTGAATCCCGACATAGTTAATAACTTAACTACTTTATGTATGTTCACACATAGATAATATATTAGGAACCGTGTGAACAAAATTTCTTGTGTCAATATTTATAGATTAATGCCACCAATATATCTTTTTTTTGTGTAAACAATTATGTTTCTAGATTTTATTTGTATAAAAAATATGTTAATTACCAATGACCGTACACTGTGGGTAAAATGTTCATGACCTAGTAATTCTCATAATTACTAAAATGTAACATGTGTTTTTATGCTAGACTTATGACAATACTTAGTCAAAATAATGATCCAGGAATTATGAAATATGAACGTGCTAAAACGAATATGGATATTGACCTGAAATGCTGGGTGTCACAAATCTTGATTAAAGATAATTATTAATATTAATTTATTAATTGTTTGGTTGAGTTCGTATTAACCTAGAAGTGAGTTTGCTTATTTATTTGATTATTTAATTGAGTTTGAGTTTGAGTTGGATTAGGATTAGTATATGGTTTATTATAAATATACGGTTTGAGATTAATTGTAAAGTGGGTTTTTGGTTTTAAATATTAATAAAAGAGTCGATTTTTGTTGAAATCAGATTTGTGTTCGTGTTCTTGGGCCTGATTTCTAACATAGACGAGCGATTACTATTATAACATATTGTTAATAATAACAATAAAATATATTATATTTGACCATGCTCCGTTTTTAATGAAACTTAGGTCGAAACGTAGAGAAAAATGAGTACGTGCCGACGACATATTCGAAATTTTATAAAACGTTGTATTTAAAATGTTATAAGAGAAAAACAAATATTTTCTAAATTAATTATAATAATAATAATAATAATAATAATAATCTACCCTAATAAATCAATATCTAATCATCCACGTGTACTTCTCTCACCATCTCAACTCATGCTTTTCCCGCCTAAATGAAAATATAGATCCGTCCTCTCTCTCCCGTGATTTGAGGTCGCAATTAAGATGACAAAGAGGAAACTGATACAACAAAAAGGAAGCGCACACCGTTTGTCTCCCTACAATCGGTAGTCGGGCAGGGAGTTGATAAATCCTTATTTCTCTCCTATTCTTCTTCACTACATCATCACTCTCTCTTTCTCTATCTAATTTTGTAGATAAATCCTTACTTCTCTCCTTTTGCACATCGATACACTCAGATCTGAAGAAAGGAACTTCTGTCACAGCCGTCTCCAGACCTTCAATTTCTTCTTCAGAAATGGTGAGTCCCCATGTAGGTTAGAAATGTTTTGATGATTTTACGATTACTATCCCCAATTTTCTGGTATTATTTGATCTCTTCAAGCTTTCTGATCATATGATTTTATCAATTGAAGGCCCCGAAGAAAGGTAGAAAGCCAGTAGCAACGAAGAAGAAAACGGTACAATCTTAGACATTTTTTGGGTTTTTGTTCTTATTGCGATTCAATATTTATTTAATGATATTCTTATATGTATGATTTTGTTAGGGTTTCTGTTTATATTCACCTTCATTCCATGATTCAATTATAATTGATGATAATCTTATACGTATAATTTTTTGGGGATTCTGTTCATATTCATATTATGTTCAATTGGTGATATGGTGTAATCTTTTTAGATCTTGCAGTTGGTTTTCATGTTCTTTGATTACTGAATTAATGAATGAAAATCTTAATAAAGAAATTGTTTTTGGTATTATTGATATAAGGTTTTTTGCTTTAGCACTACCAATGAGATAAACAATTGGGAAGATCACATCACAAGTCAATGGTAATTCAAGAACACCTGAGTTGGCAAAATTGGTGGTTGGGTGTGTTGGGTAACAAGTAGTAAAAAGGGATAAAAAGTATTTGCAGTGTTGTAAAAATCGCGCCGATTAGTCGTTAGGCGGCTCGTTAACGACTAATTTTGGCCTAGTCGGTCCAAAAATCGCTAGGCGGTCCAAATCGCGCCTAGGCGGGCCTAGGCGGCCAGATTCCGGCGAACATTCCGGCGAAAACCTGAAATTTCCGGCCAAATTCCGGCGAAAACCTGAAATTTCCGGCGAAAACCTGAAATATCCGGGTAAATTCCGGCGAAAACCTTTGGTGTGGTTTAAAAATGAAAGTCTTACAAACCATGTAAAAAAGTCTTAAAAACAAAGTCTTACAACTCAAACAAAAAATTAGGACATCTAGGATTCTAGGCTACAAACCATGTAAAAAAGTTCATCAATCTCTGAATTGATTATTGTTCTATTGACAGGTTGGGGACGAACAATTTAGACTTCATGAAATGTGTAATGAAGGTTATGGTGTGAGTGGACTGACTGTCGACTTTAGTTTCCTAACAGCGGGTAGGTCTCAATACAATCAGATTTAGCTAGCCAGTGTTTCCATAGGCAAGAGAAGCTGTGCCTAATTGTTCATGTGAAGTTAATCATTTTATCATGTGATTATGAATTTTGTTTCTTTTTAAAAGTAGGTATACGATTTAAATAAAAAATTCGGGTTGAAACAAGTCATTTTATGGTATATGATAGTGTTGACCCGTTATGACAATTTTTGTCCATTTTCAAATATTATTTTATTATCATGATTTGCCAAATAATAAAATAATTACTAAAATGCAAAAACTTAGCAGTTAACTAGAATACAATTCCAGGGTATATCTTTTTAAAAAAATCACGTATGTCTATATTCTGACTTTCAAGAAGCTATAACCAACTTTTGCATGCCTACCAATTCTAGAATCAATACAGGGCGATTGTATTTATATATTTTGTTGGGTTCAACCGTTCAAAGTAGTTGGTGAAGCCACAATGATAGAGCATAATATTGTCTTTATTGTGTTTAGAGTATGGTAAAACTACAGTGGTAGATCATAACATAAGGATTATGTTTAGTTCTATGTTTTTAGAGTTAAATCAAAATATATAGATTCAATGTGTGTGTCTGTGTGTAAGGCTAGAATTGACTTTATGCTAAATATTTTGTTGAATCGACTTTATGGGTTGGGTTAGATTGAAACCTTATAAGTTGTGAAAACTCTCAAAACTCATTTTAGATCACATTTTCATTACATCATTTTGAATTTTGTAGTTGATATTAAAAGTGAATAAAAAACTAATATTTATTTCAATAACCATTTAATTAAATTGTAAGAAGTATAAAAACTCATACATACAATCCATTACAAATGTGTCTTCGTTTCTTGTATAATCAATCTTCAATCTATCTTTATCTCTGTACCACACTCTTTTCTTTCTCATCTTATGGGTTCCGATTTAGGGCGATTAGTTCAACTCCGCGGGAAGAAGAAACATTAATCTATAAACATTATGTAACTAGAAAAATGTTACAGCACGTGTTACATACGTAACAACACAAAAAAACGAGAATTTTTTACAATTGTTACATATTTTTTTACACGTGAATTTTTACAATTGTTACATACGTAACAACACAAAAAAATGAGATTTTTTTTACACGTGTTACATACGTAACAAAACAAAAAACTAGAAAAATATTACCCGTTTTTATATGTTACAGCACGTGTTACATACGTAACAACACAAAAAACGAGAATTTTTTACAACTGTTATATATATATTTTTTTTAAAATCTTCGGCGTTTTTTTATTTTTTTATAAAAAGTGATGAAAATATGTAACAAAACTACCCTATTTTTAGAAAAAAAAAATTAAACTTCACCCAGAACTTTATCGATAAATAAAAAAAATTAATTTCTATAAATAAACATTCTTTTTGGTTAACCTCCAAAATATATTCAATAAAAAAAATTCATGATACTTGTAGGTGCATTATTTAAACTGGTTATTAACTTATCGATAAATAAATTAAAATTTTAATTTCTATAAATAAACATTCTTTTTGATGAACCTCCATCCGAGAAAACTATGAGGAAAAAAATATTTAATTTCTATTTATTAACTTATCGATAAATAAAAAATTTATAGATATAGAAATGGACCTGCATATTGCAAGCCATCACCGCTAGCGCTAAACTTAGCGTAATAAACATGTGAGAAAACCTCCATCCGACCTAGATCGCTCGTATACGGCAGTGCTGAACTATTGAAGCTGAAATCTTGGGCAGATCTGGAAATGTAGTCGACCGCCGTCACTCCGGTTTCTAAGCCATCACCGCGGTTTAAACCCACTCGCCATCTAAGTCGTCGGTAGTGGCTTTAACAGAAACATGGAGAGATTGAGAGAGATGGTGGTGGTAGATCTAGAGAGAGGTAGAGAGAAAAATGGTGATGGTGATTTGGTGAAGCTTTTGAAAATAAAAAGGGAATAGAGAGAGATAAAGTAAAGTGAAAAGGAAAGAGAATGTCAGATATTATATTATTATATAAAGTCATATATATACGAAATTGATTAAATACCCTTAATTGATTAAAATATATATTGAAAAGATGGATGAGGTGGATGAATGAGAACCACAAATTAAGTTTTGAGAGTTTTCATAACTCACATGAGTTTTCACCCAATATATACCCTCGACTTTATCTGCATATATATATATATATATATATATGTGGCTGAATTGGCTTTAAATTTTTTATCTGCGTATATATATGTGTGTGTTGTTTTCATCTGCATATATATGGCTGAATTGACTTTATGCACCAGAATTGACTTTATGGCTGAACTTAGCACACCAGAATTGACTATATGCTATATGCAGGACAACCATTTGTAACACTACTTACAAATGCTATGGTTGAACCATAGAGATGGGTTCAATAAAGAGTAATTAGTTACAAATGCTATGGCTCAATCATTCATAGCTATGGCTGAATTGACTTTAGCAGCTTAATTACTTACAAATGCTATGACAGAATCATTTTTATTAGGGTAGATTATCAGAAACTGGTTATTGGATCTCTACCTCATCTTGTAAGTTTGCATTGTATTGATTAGTTTGCATTAACTTTATAACAATTGTATTCTTATTTACTATGCGTTGATAGGCGACTAAAAGGGTCCGAATCTGGTTCAGAAATTAAAAACAAAAACACAGCAGACAGCTACACTTAGACATCATCCGAACAAGATTTGTTTTATTCTATTTTTATCTGGCTTAAATAAGGGAGGTTCAAATGAGAACCATTAAATAATTAGGAAGTAAAGCAACCACTTTAGCTCTCGGGTCATATTTCAATGAATGATCCATATCTTCCTCTATTGCGTCTTGTTCACGTGACAGTCCCTATTTTTGTCTCACCGGTTGTAACTTATTACCTTTGAACACAGGCGGGTAAGTTTCTAGCAAGAAGTGAGAGTGGATTAGATGGTCATATTTGGAGAGGTTTTCACAACCATCCATAATGACGCATACAAGCTTTTCAAGGCCATGTTTGGGTGGCATATAATCTACTATCAACATGTGCAATACACGTATAAGTAGATCATATTATGAACATATTTTTTTTTACTTCACATTGTAAACTTTATTCAACCTGTGTATTAGGTCATATTATGAACATCCTTTTTTTACTTGACATTGTACCCCTTATTCAACCCGTGTAGGACACGAGTTACTACAGTCTACACAAGCTCAATTATAATCATTTTCATTCATTTCATCATTTATTGTTTTTATTATTTTAAATTTGTACTTGTATAATTTAACTCATATCTTATATCAATAAATGATTTTACATTTACATAAATCGTAAACTCTTTATTGAATTATTTTGATTAAAACTCGTCTAGTACACGAGTCTCTAACATAGTATATAATAAAAAAACATCAATAGTGCAAGTGAATGCATCCTGATCTTCTAAATTTGAAGATTTCAATTTGTTGTGTGAAACCGACATACGAAGTTGGTTAAGATTTCTATAAATAAGAAACAATTTTAATTATATACTTCTATATTTTAACCTTTCTCCTGCTCGAGTACGCGTTTAAGTTTTTTTGAAGGGCGAATATTGAATGTTGTGAGGTCGCATCTCCCGTCACATGGGAGAGTCTCGTCCAACTCCGATCAATATGTTGTCTTAACCGGGCCCACTTGGCGTCAGAGTTGGAGAGCATCCAAGGAAAAATACCACTTAATACGGCCCCTTCCGGGCTTGAGGGAGAGCCGAGGCTAGAACCCTGGATCGGCGTGGGTAAAACCCAGATGCATCAGCCTAAGAGCTAGGCCTCATTTGCATGCCTCAGAAACTAATGGGGAGAGCATAGATTGAACCTGGATTACAAGGAACACCAGGTATCTTCCTTACCACTCCACCACTAGCTCATTGGCGGTACGCGTTTAAGAATGTTAGTAAAATTCTTTCGCGCGTTGCGACGAGAATTCGGTCGTTATCAAGTGTATAATAACCGAAAGAGGAAACACAGCAAATAAATTAAAACACAAAAGTAAGATTTTCTTTCTTATACCAAGCAAACAGATTCTACTTTCCATACCATTCACCATGATAATTAAGCTCATAAATCATTAAAACTCGAAATCAAAGTTCATAAGAATAAGTTTCTTTCTCATACCAAGCAATTAGACACTTCATTCTATACCATTCACCATGATAACGGCGGTCACTTGACCTTTCTGTCAGAAACTAAAATCGTATTAAAACTGAAAAAATAAAATACCTAATATGGCATAAGGCATGTTGAATCTGGGGATCATTTGTGGTTTTCATTGGGGTTGGTAGCCCACTGGTAAAAGAAAATCTTATAGAACCACCAAAGATTGAGGAGATCATGGGTTCAAGTCCCACTCTCACACGAATTAAGAAATTTGTCTTTCAAAAAAAGAAAAATAAAATAAATTTGAGTTTTCCTTCCCATGCGTGGTGCTGCTTTAACTTATTGCTTAAACATAGTTTTTTGCATTAGGAATGCTCGAGTCCACAAACCTTGTGCATTTGGGACAGAAACTGAAAAAAAAAATAACTTTTATCACTAGTACAAACAGATGGCTTTTGAGGCGGTTTTTACCCGCCTCAAAACACATCGCATCAAAACATTACAAAATTTATTTTGGGGCAGTTTCTTCATTTTTAAGGGCGGTCCATCCAATTCTAAGGGGGCTTTAAAGGCGGTCTCCTTATATCATCTTTAAGGGCGGTTCTTCTATTTAAATTTCAGAAAAACCAATTGCAATTTTCCATATTGCAGGTCCACGTTTCCAGGTGCAAAATTCAAATTGCAGAAACCTTGCAGAAACCAAATTCAAATTGCAGAAAGTTAATAAAAAAATAAATAATCTAAATTGAAGAAACCAAATTCCAAAATATATACAAAATTACAGAAACCAAATTCCAAATTGCATCAAGCAATCCTAAAACCACCGATACAATTATCTATAAAACTATATAACAAAACATCTAAACAATAACTAAACAACTAAACAATAATACGTAAGACATTTATATCTGATTTGTAAACACCTTCTTAGAGCAAGTGGTATACCGATGTGATTATTGTGTGATGTGATAATAAAGTGCATGCCACGTGACGCCACGTCAGTATCCTCATTATCACACCACCCATCACTTAGCAAGGGGTATACCCGTGTGATTGTGATGGTGTGATAATTAAATGTTATTTTTTTTAATTTTCATTTAAATAAAATAAAATATAATATTTAATTAATAAAAAATACATTAATTAAAATAACTAAAAAACATTACAAAAAAACCATTAATTCAAACAACTAAAAAAAATTAATAAAAAAAATACATAACTAAAGACCTACAGGATACCATGATATTTTTTGATCTCCATTTGTTTTTTTTCAATAAAAAACGTTGCGTGGTAGAGATTGAATCAAGATCCATGCCAAGAATTTCGATCTCCTATTTTGTTCGTTTCTAATCTATCCTCTCGTCTTTGACATTGTTAAATCTTGTCATTTGTTTAACATTACTAGTGTTTTAAATTACTAAAGATAAATAAAACAAATAAATATATAATTACATTTATGATGAAATGGAGTCATAAACATAAAATTTACGAGCACTTAAGTTAGTATATGTTATGAAATTAAAAACTATTATTCATCTTTTGCAATCTAGTCCTTACAACAAATTAAATTTCGTGAATAAGTCCCTGATCCTACCCTATAAATAGAGCCCTTATTCTCATGTATTATCCGCACCTTAACGATGCTGTAGTGTTCTCTAGCTACTAAATGTCGTTATTCTCATCTTTTGGAAGATTCTAGCTTAAATACTACCACTCTAAGTAAGTTATTATTATGTTCTTACTTGTTCATACTTTTAGTTTCAAAAATCCCTCATAACTAACTAGATCTATGATCACTAACATGTTTATGTTATAATCATAGACCTATCCAAGATGAAAAGCTCTATTTTAATTAAACTTGTTCAAAACTTTTATTTAAAAGCTAAAGATTGGTTAGATCTTTCTTGTTCCTTTCAATTTCAAAAATCATGTTTTTACTAAAACCCCTTATTTTCAAATTAAATTATTTAATATTCAATTTCTATCTTTGCTAAACTCATATTTTCACTTTAGCCCATATACTTTCCAAACACACCCTAAACTTGGTTAAGTATGCAAATGGAATAATTTTCAAATCAGTATGTAGTTATCTGACAAACATTAAAGTTCTGGCTAGGAAAGACGGGGTTCTGATCCAGCTAACTCTTTCCTGAGAACTTTTCTGTAGGAGGTACTACTCTGGAATGATAACCGTTCTAGTGTACAACAATCAATTTCAACTAATTATGATTATGATTATAAATCCATTTCTTTGCAAATATTTATACAATTTATTTTTATTATATGAGAACAATTAAAACACAATTCTATACTTTTAATTAATAATTTAAATGAAAGGTTTTATCCACTTATTTATGTAGTAAATTATTTAATTACTCAACTAATTATTACTCATTTATATATTTACCCATTTATTAATTTATGCGATTGCAAATAAAAGAAAACTACCTGTTTACTTATTTGTGTATTTATTTATAAACAAAAGAAACCTAATTATTTATTCATACGTTTACAAACAAACAAAATCCTTATTCATTCTTTCACTTATTACAATACAATTACTTATCAAAGATTTACATAAAATATTATTTGCAACTCAAATGATTATTTTATTATTAAAATGAGTACACCCACATCAATCTACTCGCCCATTAGGATTCCCAATTTCTTTTGTACAAATCATTTATACATATATTCCATCAAACATAGGTTAACGTTGTAGTTAGCTAGAACATTTGTGCAACAAACAACATACTTATGTGATATTCAAGATACTCATTGCAAGGTGAGTTTACATATGCCCTTTTTCCTTTTTATACTTTTGGGGTGAAACATGTTTACAATTACATTACATACACAATTCAATACATTTATTCTTATGCTATGGTCTTTATGTTTTATGTCTTAAACAACTTGGTGACCATACAAGTGTTCATGTCAAGTACGATCATTAACTTGCGCAGCAGGCCTAAGGTAGTACCTAACATGATCATTTATAGGGGAAACCGATACATTACTTAACACGAACCTTGGCGGGTTAGTGTATACATTTTGGTACTTCACGCAGTCCGGGGGACTGTGCATACATATTACACGGTTTGATTGTACACTTTGGGACCTCGTGTGTTTTCACATTTATGCTTAGACATGCTTTGAACATATTGAATTGTAAACTTTACTTAACTTTATTTGGTGTCAAAACCTATGTTACTCACCAACTAATTGTAGTTGACATTTACTCACATGTTTCAGGTGCACTAGTTGAGGACGTTACATGATCACATAGGACTATAGACCTAGCCTTAATAAAGATTGATTTTAACTTGTGTTATGTTTGAATTCCTTGTTTTCCATTTCTACTTGTAACGGATTTTTTAATTATGTTGAAATAATATTATCACTTATTAATAGATGATCATGTGCTTATGAACAACCGTGTCAGCCCCGGCGTATAATCTGTCGCCGGCTGGGGTGTGACAAATTGGTATCAGAGCCATGGTTATAGGGAATTAGGTTATTAGACACACATGACCTAGACTATAACCTAGGAGTCCCCAAACATGAGTTTAACTCTTGTCTTCTATTATGAACTCCATTCTATACTCATTTATACACATGCTTACCCACATCTATCTACTTCTTTTTACTTGATACAATTCCATGAACTACAACATCAAAAGGACTACATGGAACTATTCGAAACAACGTGGATTACTTGAAGCGTATTCTTAGTCTATAATCTATAACCTTAGGAGACCCTTGTGTAATCTTAGACATTACATTGCACGATACAACATGTGTTACCTAGTGTGCCATGTTACATGTTTACAAAGACTACTACTCATGTGATACCTTATTTGCTACACTATTTGATTTGTCTCCACAATACCTATTTGATACCACTAAATGTTATCCTAAGTTTTGCTATACACTTATTTATATCAAAGACCTTACACACTTTCATCTTTACACATCATCACCAATCACTTATGGAAAGATTCAAACTCCTAGACCCAATGCCAATTAAAATTTTAAAATCCCATCAAAGTTTTGGGTTCTGAAAACTAATAGAGAACATGTGTAATCTGGAAGGGTGAATGCCTGTACTTTGGGTCTTTTGTCTAGGAAAGCATTTCATATAAATCCAAATCAACCGAAGGATCCGTATGCTTTCCTGGAAATTCTCGAAGTGAGTGTTCACCTATAGGCTAAAGCATGTCTTCTTGAAAGTATATGAACTCAAATCACTTTGATTTGTCTCAGTATCCATTGGGTTATGTCCCAAATGAATACAACTTAAACATCACCCGTTTAAATACTATAAATTGGTACATATGTCTAAACCTCCCTATTTTGATTCTTACATTTAAGCCAATTTAAGTTCCTATACTTTCCATCCTTATACCTTGAAAATCTTATCATTCTTATCATCTCTTGTGAGAGATATACACCCATATACCCCACCATCCAAGAAAAGGAAGCTGCTTGAATGGATGAAACACACCCTTGAGCCACAAGACAAAATCCCTAACGATTCTCACCATAGCCATGAGTTCAAATAATAATGTTAATGGGACATGATGGCTGGAAGAGTAAGTGTAAGTCCATGGAAGATTCTGACTAAGGAAAGACTGGGTACTTTATTGTGTCCTTTGTGACCCACCTCTCTTTCCTGGGAATCCTTTTCATGAGTACGCTACTTATAGGTCAAGTGTTACTCCCGATATATTATTATAAGAACTCGGTGTTATGATCAGCTAAATTTTAAACTCATGAACACCTTTAACACTCACCATTACACTTACGACCTTTTTGTGCTAGACATGGCCTCTTACCCTCCTCACTCCCCTGAGAATCACCTCGAAGCGAAGTCAACACAAGAGGAAGACTTTGGATCCCCATCGCCAGACAACCGGTCACCGGCACGACTAGCTGCCAATCCATGTTTGACCGCAGAGCAGATTGGCTTTGGAGCGGACTTGAGACTCCGAGCAGCTGAATCACCTCCTCCGAGAGACCCTTATCTAACATCTAACCTATACCATCCTGACCCAGGAGTAGGACAAGCCAAGGAACCTACCAATGCCTTAGGAGTTCCAGCTGATACCGCTCACCTATATGTAAGGACCGCAGAGTTTTGGAGGCTAGAAATTGAGACTAGGGAATACTTGATGTACATACGGAAATAACTAGAGCTGAAGCCCGGTATGCAATACGAAAAACCACAACGATGTTCGTCTTAGTGTTCATCTGCTTCATGGTGGAAAACTATCTGATATGTTAGGCAGACATTCTGTTTCGCATTTTCTTAAAACTTAAAATAAAACCCATATCCTGTACCCAAATATAAATGTTATTATTATTATTATTTTTATTATTGACATATAAACCTTCCTTGCAAACTAATTATTTTGTTATTTCCTGATTTGACTAATGTAGTTATTTTGTTCAAACAAAACTTTTATCAAACTATTGGTTTATGAATTTTATCTAGATTATAAATTCTTTACAAACCCTTACCTCGTAAAGAAACTTAATACCCGTCTTGTGCAAATTGTTTTATAAAAGCGTTAACAAATATTTCAACCTTTTAATAATGACTTGATTAATTATTTTATTATGACTTTTTATTTCGTTAAACAATAAGGCCATCATTATCTTTTGAAACATCTTCTTAATGATAATTGAATTGAATAAATAAAAAGTTTTTAATCCAATTATCCATCCACTTAAATTATTATTTCACTTATTTATTAATTTGCAAACAAGCGAAAATTTTAATTACTTGTTTATTTACAAACAAAAAGCACAAATTAGATATTCATGATCACACTCTTCTGATTACACATAAGATTCAATTATACGAACGTTCGTAATATACCTGAGACTAAATTGATTACATTATACACGCAACTTGATTGTTCACGTTATACATGAAACTTGGTTGTATACAATATACATGATACTAGATTGATCACATTATAGACGGAACTTGATTGCTTACATGATACTAGATTGATCACATTATAGACGGAACTTGATTGCTTACAATATACATGATACTTGGTTGTTTGCATTACGCATGATACTAGATTATTTACGTTATACATGAAACATGAGTGTTTACATTACACACGAAAACTAGACTGTCTACATTATGTGCAATTAATAGTCCACTATATACATGAGGCATGATCGTTCACTTTATCCATGAAAATCGATAGCTATAAACTTTGAGCTAGTCGGGGTTTGACATATTCTTGTTCAAACACGAGAAAGCTATAAACTTTGAGTTACTCAGGGTTTGACGTATACTTGTTCAAACACGAGATAGCTATAACTTTATGGGTAACCTGGTGGGTATGCCACCTACTTAGGGCACCTATGTATGGGGTTGTGCCACCTTGTTAGTCTTTACTCCCTGATTAACTTTACCATCTAGACACATAATTACTTATTAGCAACTCATATATGAAAACAATAATAAACCAAATGTTTTTGGGTGTTTCCCCCACCTCTGTACTCATACGCAATAGAATTATCTATATGGGCCATACGACGATTTGAATAATTACGGTTGCACACATAATTATAAAAGTCGGCGCATGAAAAACATAGTAAATTCTGTCATGGGTGATGACATAAAACCTATGGTGATATACAGTAACGAAACTAATGGGATATGATAAGGGCATAGTGAATATACCGCTTGTATGTCCTACATATAAGTGCTCCTGTCATATTGTCAGAAGTAACGTTGTCCGTATCACATAGGGTTTCCTATTACTTTAACCTTGACCAATAGTTGTAAAATCCTTATCCAGTGACATTACTCGAACATCTTAGACTATATCCTAGACAAGTTTAGATCTTAAAATTCTCATCATCCTCATTACAAATGATGCATCCTATCATTTGATTCCAAAATCATTCTAGGGCAATCTTCTCATTATTTTTCACTCAAACAAAATTCACTACCACCACCCATACCTGACGCGATAACCTGACCTGAACCTTGTCATCAACTATGCTTCTCAAACCGACAAGTAAAACTAGTTGAGAATCCAAACACACATCTCTGTTTCTTAAACCCTCTTCTTAATCAATTTCGGGACGAAATTTCCTAAAGTAGGGGAGACTGTAATCCCTAGGAAATTCCGACCATTATTTTAACTATTCTGGCAAATTATAATTTCATTATTTTATGATTCGCATTTATGAAAGTATCCTATTTATTCATTATAATTCATGAGTGTGCATACATACTTATATGATTGTTATGAAATAAATATATATACCTTGTTATAATAACCAAATCTAAACTTATAAGCTTTTATTATGAATTGATATCATTTATGTGTTTACTTATAAATATATATGTAACTATATATATATATACACATGATAATTAAACCATTTAAACAATTTAATATGAAAATATAACATTGTTAGTTAACATTACTAGTGTTTTAAAATACTAAAGATAAATAAAATAAATAAATATATAATTACATTTATGATGAAATGGAGTCATAAACATAAAATTTAGGAGCACTTAAGTTAGTATATGTTATGAAATTAAAAACTATTATTCATCTTTTACAATCTAGTACTTACAACAAATTAAATTTCGTGAATAAGCCCTAATCCTACCCAATAAATAGAGCCCTTATTCTCATATAATATCCGCACCTCAACGATGCTCTAGGGTTCTCTAGCTACTAAAGGTCATTCTTCTCATCTTTTGGAATATTCTAGCTTAAATCCTTCCATTCTAAGTAAGTTCTTCTTACATTCTTGCTTGTTCATATTTTTCATTTCAAAAATCCATCATAACTAGCTAGATCTATGATCCCTAACATGTTTATGTTATAATCAAAGACCTATCCAAGATCAAAAGCCCTATTTTAATTAAACTTGTTCAAAACTTTTATTTAAAAGCTAAAGCTTGGTTTGATCTTTCTTATTCTATTCAATTTCAAAAATCATGTTTTTACTAAAACCCCTTATTTTCAAATTAAATTATTTAATATTCAATTTCTATCTTTGCTAAACTCATATTTCCACTTTAGCCCATATACTTTCTAAACACACCATAAACTTGGTTAAGCATGCAAATGGAATAAATTTCAAATCATTATATAGTTATCCGGCAAACATTAAAGTTCTGGGTAGGAAAGACGGGGTTCTGATCCGGCCAACTCTTTCCTGGAAACTTTTCTGTTGGAGGTACTACTCTAGAATGATAACTGTTCTAGTGTACAACAACCACTTTCAACTAATTATGATTATGATTATAAATTCATTTCTTTGCAAATATTTATACAAACTTTTATATAATTTATTTTTATTATATGAGAACAATTAAAACACAATTATATACTTTTAATTAATAATTTATTTGGCTTAATTATTACTTAATTAGAACATCATTATTATACTTTAAATTTTAGTTTAATTACCAATTAATTAAATCATTATTTTTTTTTACATTTATTTTTTATAAATCAAATAAAAGGTTTTATTAACTTATTTATGTAGTAAATTATTTAATTACTCAACTAATTATTACTTATTTATTTATTTACCCATTTATTAATTTATGCGATTGCAAATAAAAGAAAACTACTCGTTTACTAATTTGTTTATTTATGTACAAACAAAAGAAACCTAATTATTTATTCATACGTTTATATAATTATTACAAACAAACAAAATCCTTATTCATTCTTTCACTTATTACAATACAATTACTTATCAAAGATTTACATAAAATATTATTTACAACTCAAATGATTATTTTATTATTAAAATGAGTACACCCACATCAATCTACTCGCCCATTAGGATTCTCTATTTCTTTTGTACAAATCATTTATACATATATTCCATCAAACATAGGTTAACGTTGTAGTTAGCTAGAACATTTGTGCAACAAACAACATACTTGTGTGACATTCAAGATACTCATTGCAAGGTGAGTTTACATATGCCCTTTTTCCTTTTTATACTTTTGGGGTGAAACATGTTTACAATTACATTACATACACAATTCAATACATTTATTCTTATGCTATGGTCTTTATGTTTTATGTCTTAAACAACTTGGTGACCATACAAGTGTTCATGTCTAGTACGATCATTAACTTGCGCGACAGGCCTAAGGTAGTACCTAACATGATCATTTATAGGGGAAACCGATACATTACTTAACACGAACCTTGGCGGGTTAGTGTATACATTTTGGTACTTCACGCAGTCCGGGGGACTGTGCATACATATTACACGGTTTGATTGTACACTTTGGGACCTCGTGTGTTTTCACATTTATGCTTAGACATGCTTTGAACATATTGAATTGTAAACTTTACTTAACTTTATTTGGTGTCAAAACCTATGTTACTCACCAACTAATTGTAGTTGACATTTACTCACATGTTTCAGTTGTATCAGTTGAGGACACTACATGATCACATAGGACTATGGACCTAGCCTTAATAAAGATTGAATTTAACTTGTGTTATGTTTGAATTCCTTGTTTTCCATTTCTACTTGTAACAGATTTTTTAATTACGTTGAAATAATATTATCACTTATTAATAGATGATCATTTGTTTATGAACAATCGCGTCAGCCCAGGCGTATAATCCGCTGCCGGCCGGGGTGTGACAACTCTCACCGCTTCTTCGTTCCCGCAAACATTCTTGGTAGATCCCGTGGAACTTTACGACCTTCCCATTTATATGAGTCCGATTTGAACTCAATTGGTCTAAAGTTCGGTAACCGGGCGGTTCGCTAATGAAAGATTCAAAATTTTCACAAATGCGAGTCCATAACGTATTTTTGTTTTGGGCGTTGCCTTCAAAAAATATAATTAAAGTTAATAAACACAAATAAAAATAATTAAAATTAAAAAAAATACAAAAAAACTAATTTTTTTTACCGATTATTGGATCTTCCGAGACGTCTATAAACGCATTAACCAAGTGTAGTTGTTCGTCTTTGCCCCACTTCTTTTTTGTATTCGGTCGGCTTGAAATCTCTTTTGACACCTTCTTTTTTCCTTTTTTTTGTGAGACCGTTTGAGTATCGGCCACGGTTTCTTGTGACATTTCTTGAGTTTCCAGTACAAAGTCAAGTGGTGTACCCGGTTAGAACATTAGGGATTGGTAGTTAAACATTTGAAAGTTCGGGTTTGGTTGAAAGTTTGGGTTGGGGTGGAAGTTCGGGTTCGGTTGAAAGTTCGGGTTTGGTTGAAAGTTTGGGTAGGGTGGAAAGTTTTGGTTCATTTGGTTAGCCATGAACGCGTTATCACGAGCCGCGTATTAGGCTTATATATATATATATATAGATTTTTTTTAAAAACACATATATATAATATAAAAAAAATTAAAAACTTCGCCCTCCCTCTGTGCCGGCCTTGGATCAATTGATACAAAAAACCTTTTGTCCAAAATTTTCTAAATATACATATGCTAATACTATGATGTCATCATCTTCGGTAATTAAAAATTACACACTTTTAAGATGAATGGAAATTTATCTTTCAGTTGATAATTGCAAATTTATATTTCGGTAATTAAAAACTTTACATGGGTACATGACTCACGCGCATGTTCATCTGCTCCAACTCCAAAGAAAATTGTATAATTTGATTAGTGGTTAGTGTTTTTAGTCTTAAAAGTAATTCAAAAAAATATTTGAAAAAAGAAGCTACCTTTAAAGGATGGTAAATTGGTATGTTCATCATTGTATCCATCATATATGTTTTCTCACCCGCCTTACTGAGAACATCTTCAAGTTGCTGAAAATACTTGAAAACAGGTTTTCAAATAGAAATCATATATGGGAAAATAACCAAAAGGTTTTCAAATAGAAATCATATATGGGAAAATAACCAAACGGTTTTCAAATAGAAATCATATATGGGAAAATAACCAAAATAACCCTTTTGTAAGGGCTCTTTCTCGTGAGATCTCACTTGTTGGATTTACTCATAAACATAGTAATCAAAGTGTTGAACTTAAATTAAAACATTATACATCATTCGATTACATAACAACGGGAGTCTGAGACATAACATAACATAGTCTTAACATAAAATTCAAATAGATGGGATGTCAGTTGTGCCAGGTAGCCTCTACGCCTTTGCACATCCCTTCTTCTTGTTACCTGAATTGCATACTAAAAGTCAGTTAACGCTGATGAGTTCTAGTTTATAAGCAAGCAGACGTTAACATTATCTTTTGAAAATAAATATATATACATATTTATATATTTGTACTTATTTACTTTACTGCTTTCATATATCATTCATACCAGGTACGTATATAAATACATACATGCTTATTTCTTAGTGCACATTCATTGGTCATACACATATGGGTGATCAACCCGTCATTTGACTACGTATGTCACAAAGACAAACGTCCTCGAACTACCGTCGTAGCCTTTTTCTTAACCGTCTGACACTAGAAACCGTCCATCTGCATTAACTGTCTGGCAAACCTTCGGCCGTCCGTCTTAACCGTCCTACCGTCGTAGTCCGTCTGATTCGCCCGTCTGCCCTAAGGCATCCGCTTCCCATTCGAACTAATAATACAGCCGTGCATCGATTTAGGGACTGACTCTACCGAAGTAGCCTTAGTTTAGTCTACCTTTCTATACTTTTAATTCCGGCTACATAATAGTCGAGTGGTCGTCCATCTACCGATGTAGCCGTTATCATCGTTTGCACGTAACACATAGGGGGCACATAGAACTCACCTGATTAAGCGGTTTCTGAAGTATACTTAGTTGGTTACTAAGCGTCTCTAAGGTTACACATAATATGTATAATCAAGTTATACAAGATAAGATAATGAACCTAAACGACACCAAACGTTTCTAGTCTTAGTGTTAGGCTAAGTTCGCCATTCTGGGCATAGGCGAACATAGTAAGTTCGTTATGGATTGTGTTAAGCTAACTTAGTAAGTTCGCTATCTTTTAAATATGATAAGTTCTCTGTTCATAAGGCTATATATAGCATTCATAACTTTTATTCAGTTCATGTATACATTTCAGCCTCAAAACATTAAAATGATTTGCACGTAACACATAGGGGGTACATAGAACTCAACCGATTGAGCGGTTCCAGAAGTATACTTAGCTGGTTACTAAGTGTCTCTAAGGTTACACACAATCTGTATAATCAAGTTATACAAGATAAGATAATGAACCTAAACGACACCAAACGTTTCTAGTCTTAGGGTTAGGCGAAGATAGGTGAGTCCGTCATTCTGGGCATAGGCGAACATAGCAAGTTCGCTATGGCTTGTGCTAAGCGAACTTGGTAAGTTCACTATCTTTGAAATATGATAAGTTCTCTGTTTTTGAGCTTAGGCGAACTTAGGCAAGTTCGCTTCTTTGGAGTTTAGGCGAACTTAAGTAAGTTCGCAACCTTTCTATATTTGGCGAACATGGACCATCGAACATATCAAGTTCGCTACTAAGTGGTTCCACGCGAACTTGTTAAGTTCACCTGCGCGACCTTCTTCTCCACAGAAAACCCTAGATCTAGATCTCAGATTTTTATTCGTTCAAGTTTCAAACTTTTTACGTTCAAAACATTCTATTTTCATCCATGAACTTAAATATGTGGTTTATTTTTTATTTCATACGTAAAAACCTTGCTTTTATGTGGTTTAAACCCGAAACCCAAAAACTACTAAAACTCAGATTTAGAGGCATTGTTTACCTCTTGGAGTCCAGCTTTCGTTGCTATACGTTGTTGTGATGTCGCTTGGTGGTTTCCGAGCTCTTGAGCCTTCACCTTTCGGTTTCTCTCTCTAAACCGATTTTCCTTTTCTCTCTCTAGAATGCTTGCACACACATAAACACAAGGGGAATGATGAAGGGGGCGCTGGAGCTGCTGGTCATAGGGTTTCCACCCCTTACTCGGCCCATGGGCCGACCCTCCTTACTCCTTCTAAAGCCTTTCGCGTTATAAGGCCGTTACTACGTCGTTTATTCGTTTTTTCTTTTATTTAGGATGTTACAAGTCTACTCTCCTTATAGAGGTTCCGTCCTCGAAACCTATTATTAGTTAAACAACTAAGGGTACAGTGCTTTCATCTCATCTGATCGGTGTCGAAGGTACCGGTCAAAGATAAAGAATTAGAGTGTCCTAATCACCTTAAATTAGTTAGGGTAAGAAGGGTGTCGAACCGCGAAGAGTTTGTGGTCGGTGCTTAACTTCAATTAATAATGTGATTTATGAAGTTGCAATGGGTCTTTCTGACCAAACACAAGCAATGATTGAGGTGAAATTAACAAATCCAACAAGCAATGGTAATCAACTAGCAAAACGATCACGAGTAATCAAGTAGAAAATAAACGGTTTAAGTTGTAAACAATAATTAAAAAGGAATCACACCCGGGTTTCAAGTTCACAAGTAATTAGGGATTATCACACCAACATATGAGTTCAAACAATCGAATGGTTATCCAAATCAAATTAATCAAATCTAACCAAGAACATCAACATTCATACATCATCGGCAAATAGTGTAAAACAATATTCACGAATGAAATCGAGACAAATGTATGCAATATAGAATTAGATTAATCAATAGATTCAACACAAATCAAAGTTCATAGCAATTATCATCTAACGGGGTCAATGGTGCAAGAATTCATCGACTCCCGTGAGTTCATAACCATACTAAACACAAAGATTCAAGTGTTTCAAACCAAACGATTACAAGAATTGTTTCTCAAAGCTAGCACATGATAAAACCCTAAAAACTTACAAACAATCCACCCGGGAATGATTACCGGTGGATTAGCCGCTCATGGTTGTGGAATTCATCTTCGATTCTTCAATAATTCGGTATCAATCTTCCAAATCGATCTTGGAATGGTGTTTCCTAGCCTCCAATCGCCCCCAAATCGCCCAAGAAGTGTGTAGCAAAAGATGATTTCGAATTTGGGGAAGAAACCCCCAATTAAACACCAAAATCGGCTGTTTCCCGAAAATTCGCGTCCAGAAAACGTAACCAGCGTAAGCCTACGCTGGGTTGGCGTAAGCTTACGCCGCCACACTGGAAGCTGTTGTGAAAGAAATGTTCAGGCGTAGGCCTACGCTGGGCGGCGTAAGCTTACGCTGGGTGGCGTAGGCTTACGCCAGGTGGCGTAGGCTTACGCCAGGTCCTGGGTTTCTGCCCCGTTTTCTCCGTGTCTCTTCCGACTCTTGCATCTCTCACCTAATATCTTCCAAAATCATACTTTAAGCTTTCAACACCTGCACATGCATAGCTACACAAAACTTTTGTATTCCACATGTTAATTTACATAAATATAACATGTTACACCCTTTAATGCATAAAACTTTGGTCGCTTATCACATCCCCACACTTGAGTTTTGCTTGCCCTCAAGCAAAGTCTTTTGCTTCAAATCCACATTACAAATTCTCAAACAATTGTTTTAACTCAACATAAGTTAAGGTCCAAGGTCATGTCAGATTCATAAGAATTATACTCTCAATAGATTTACAATCCAACAAACAATTTATGACTTTTTAAACACAAGGAAACACTTGAACGAGCTTAACTCATATCCAGTTATGGCTTTGAATGCACACACCCCTCACAATCAATCACTCCACTCGGTTTCATATATGGGCTAGCGATGATGTGCTAGTATTTTTTCACTCGAAACCAAACAATGAACCACATTATCATAGGCTTGCATATTGATCACATCTCCACCTACTAACACAACTAAAACGCACAAATCAAAAGGTCTTTTAAGGGTTGTAATGTAGGCTAGGGTTACGGGTATGGATAAGGATTTTTAAAGTGGCTAAAGGTGAGTGGAATTCAACTAATGAAACTACAAATCAATCCTAAAACTTTCAAATCTCTACTATGGGTATAAATGACCCATCAACACTAAAATTCTTATTTCTTCAAACTATCAAATGAAACTTGGGTTAAATTGACCCAATAACATCTTTTATTATAACTCAAACTAATACTCAAAACCTTTGGGCAAATGTTGACCCAATACTATTTTTGTATTTCTTTTTCATTCATTTTTTTTATGCAATTGCAACTTCAATAATCTAAGTTAATTGAATTCCAGCTCAAGGGTTTAAAAAGAAAAGGCTAAAAAGGTGAATGGGCTAATGTTATGGGTTTTGTCAACAGAAAAGGTATAGGCTCAGAGTGGGCATCTAGTGGATATTAACGGGTAAGGGTATAAAAATGGCTAAAAATAAAAAGGTTTCTCCTAATGCCTTTATCATTTTTGTGCAATTAATTGGTTCAAGGTATGTGAGCTGTGTCGTCAGCTAGGCACTTGCGTAAGTGCGACACGTGGAATGTAGGGTGAATTCCACTAAGCTTAGCGGGTAGGTCTAGTCGGTAAGCAACTTGACCCACTCTTGCTAGGATTTTGGAAGGTCCGAAAAACCATGGACTCAGTTTGCCACGTTTCCTGAATCAGATGATTCCTTTCCAGGGTGACACTTTCAATAGAACCATGTCCGCCACTTGAAATTCTAAATCTCTTATTCTCTTATCCACATATGATTTCTGTCTGTCTTTAGATGCTTTCATGCGGGCTTTGATCTGTTCAAATTTCTAGGAAGTAGATTTTACCACTTCGAGACTCGCAAAGTCAATCTGTCCAATTTCTCCCCAACAAATTAGGGTCCTACATCTCCTCCCGTACAACAACTCAAATGGCGGGATGCCGATGGTTAAGTGATAGCTGCTGTTGTATGAAAATTCTGCTAACAGCCAATGGCTATCCCAGCTCCCACCGAAATCAATAATACAGGCCCGGAGCATATCCTCCAAGGTCTGAATGGTTCTCTCGGATTGACCATCTGTTTGAGGGTGGTAAGCGGTGCTGATGTTTAGTCTAGTACCCATTACTTCATTGAACTTCTTCTAGAATCTAGACGTGAATCGAGTGTCCCTGTCGGACACTGGACACGATCGACAATGGCACATCGTGTCTGCTTACAATTTCATTGATAAATAATTCTGCTAGTTTCTCGGACGAAGAAGCGTCACGTATGGGTAAGAAATGAGCATTTTTCGTCAAGCGGTCGACGATCACCCATATGGTATCATTGTCTTTAGCTGTCCGTGGTAGCTTTGTAATGAAGTCCATCGTCATCTCCTCCCACTTCCATTCTAGTATTGGAAAATGTTGCATTTTACCGCATGGTTTCTGGTGCTCGGCCTTAACCAGTGAACAAGTTAGGCACTTGCTCAAATATTCAGTCACATCATTCTTCATGCCAGGCCACCAGTATTCCTTCCTTAAGTCTTGGTACATTTTGTTCGTCCCGGTGTGGATAAGTAGCAAGACTTATGGGCCTCATCAAGGATTTTGGCCCTAAGTTCACCAATCTTGGGTATCCACATCCGGCCAAACCGAATTCATACACCGTACGCATTAGTTTCTAGATTACCTTGTTTTCCTACTATTCTTTCTCTCTTCACGTTTCTTTCTAACAGTGCTTCATCATGTACTTTTTTTATGTCATTCATCAGGTCCGGCGTTATAATCAACTGACATGCTTTGATCCGGATAGACGTCAACTCTTCCTTTCTACTTAGGGCGTCAGCCACTAAGTTAGCCTTGCCCGGGTGGTATAATATTTCGCATTCGTAATCTTTTAGTAGTTCCAACCACCTTCTTTGTCTCATGCTCAATTCCTTTTGCTCGAAGAAATACTTCAAGCTTTTGTGATCGAAATAAATGGTGCACTTAACTCCATACAGATAGTGCCTCCAAATCTTTAACGCGAAAACTACCACCGCTAACTCCAGATCGTGAGTCTTTAACTGCCACGAGGCGTAAGCAATTACCTTTCCTCGTTGCATGAGTACACAACCCAATCCCTGACCCGGAGCGTCAGAATAAACTACCAAGTATTCGTTTCCTTCTAGTAAGGTCAAGACTGGAGCTTGGGTTAATCGTGTCTTTAGTTCTTCAAACGCGTTATTTTAGGTTGGACCCCATTCATACTTTACCTCCTTACGTGTTAACTTCATTAGTGGCGAGGCTGTACTCGAGAAATCCCGAATGAATCTCCGATAGTAACCTGCCAATCCTAGAAAACTTCGTATCTCTGTTGGCGTCTTTGGAATGTTCCATTCTTTCACTGTTACGATCTTTGCACGGTCTACCATAATGTCGTCTGGGTTTATAACATGACCTAGGAATTAGACTTCCTTAAGCCAGAACGCGCATTTGGAAAATTTTGCATACAACTTCTCCTGCTTCAGAACTTCTAATACTTCCCTAAGGTGACAATGGTGATCACCATTGTTCTTGGAATAGATGAGAATGTCATCTATGAACACTATCACTGACCGATCCAACATTAGTCGGCATACTCTGTTTATTAGATCCATAAACACCGCAGGGGCGTTGGTCAGTCCGAAGGACATCACAAGGAATTCATAATGTCCATAACACGTGCGAAACGCGGTTTTCGGTACTTCTTCTTCCCTTACTTTCAATTGATGGTAACCCGACCTAAGATCAATCTTTGAGAGCTAACTTGCGCCTTGTAGTTGATCAAAAATGTCATCTATACTGGGCAGTGGGTACTTGTTCTTAACTGTTCGTTTATTCAGCTCACGATAATGGATGCACATGCGCATGCTGTCGTCTTTCTTCTTTACAAATAATACTGAAGCGCCCCATGGTGAGATGCTCGGTCTGATAAATCATTTTTCTGTTAGTTCTTCTAATTGGGACATTAATTCTTTCATTTCTGACGGAGCTAATCGGTAGGGTGCTTTGGCAACGGGTTGAGCTCCTAGAAGTAGGTCGATTTGAAGTTTTATTTCTCGACCAGGTAGCAAGCCAGGTAGGTCCTCTAGGAACACTTCTAGAAAGTTGCACCCCACACATACATCTTTGAGTTCTTTTGTTTTCATTCTATCGTCAATGACATACGCCAGATAAGTTTAGCAACCGCGCCTCATGTAACTTTCGGCCTTAATAATCGAGATGACGTTCGGCATCGTGCAATTCTAGTCACCATAAACCATAATCGGACTGCCGTCATTGGCTTTGAGATGTATCATTTTTCGTTTACATAAACCTTTGAGTTTCTCTCTCTAAACCGATTTTCTTTTTCTCTCTCTAGAATGCTTGCACACATATGAACACAAGGGGAATGAGGAAGGGGGCGCTGGAGCTGCTGGTCATAGGGTTCCCACCCCTTACTCGGCCCATGGGTCGGCCCTCCTTACTCCTTCTAAAGCCTTTCACGTTGTAAGTCCGTTACTATGTCGTTTATTCAGTTTTCTTTTATTTAGGATGTTACACACCCAAATCAAACCCCATTGTTAACCTAAATCTACACCCAAATCAAACCCCAAGTTCAAACCCCATTGTTAACCTAAATCTCTTTCTCGACGATGGCGGCGGCCGATGGTGATGGCCGGCGTCTAAATCTGAAAATCGATCTGAACTAAGTTTTGCGAGGAGACGGTGAGAAGTTTGCAGGACCTCTAATTATAGAAAAGGAGTGTTTGAAGAAGATGCAGAGTGGTAGTGGTGGTGGTGGTGGACGGCGACGACGGCGGTGGACGGCGGTGGTGGTTGCTATCATAATACCAACGAACATTGTCCCCTACATATCGCCGTCGGGTTTCTTCCTGCAAGTCCTAGCCGGTTAGACATCAAGACTGAGCTAGTAACCATCAAACCCTTTTTTATGTTGCTGATTTTGACTAGGGTTTGGAAGATGGTTCAGCTGGTCTGAACTTGGGGAAGGCCTGGTCAACTGATTGGGTTTGAAAGATGGTTCACCTGGTTTGAAAGATGGTTCAGCTGGTCTCTCTCTCTCGTAGTGGTTGCTGGCATGATACCAATGAGTTAACAACTCATGAGTGTATATGTGTGTATATATATATATATGTATATAATTTATTAAGTAAATTACACAATAGCCCCTCAAGTATTAGATAGTTTTAATGATTTACATTATTAGTCCTTTAGATGTGAAAGGACTGAAATGCCCTTCCATTTAACAGAAAATTTTAATAGGGTTAGTGAAAATGACTCAAATGGTTATAAAAACAAAAGTCAAGCTACGAAAGGATGAAAAAAAGAACAATGACTCAAATAGTTAAAACCGGTAAATCTCATGAACTTAAATAGTAATTTACTCTAATATTTATGAATATGAATATATGATAATTTGTTACTTGGGCCGAAGGAACTTCCATACAACTCAATTAAGACTTGCTCTCAATTAGTTTGTTACTATAGCCTAAAATGTTGGGCCTATGGATTTTGCTGAAAGAAAGATTCATGGGTTGACAAGTTGAGGTGGTTTTTAGAAAATAGAAAATGGAAAAAAAAAAAAAAAGGGAAAAGAGGCAACTAGAACCCCTAACATAATTGTCTAACCATTAGCCGAATATCTCATTATATTAAGAATATTAGGTTAGAAACACATGTATTATATGAGTTAAATAAATCTAACTTGTTATAAAGCAGCAGTTTCTATAAAAATTTATATTTGAGATGTCACAAGTTATTGATGAAATAAGAAATAATGAAAGATTTAAGTATAAATAACAAATAATGTAAATTTAAGAATTATAAATAACAAATAATAAAAATTTAAGAATTATAAAATTAAATTTTAAGATAAGATATAATTGAAATATTCTTATCATTTAGTAAGTTTAATAAAATATTAGAATAAATTTTAGATATTTAATTATTTAAAAATTATTATTATTTAATAGGAGAGAGAAGCTGAAAACAAAAATACAGATTTAATCGAAAGTCGACACATGAGAGATAAAATTATTCATTTATTATATTAAGGATATTTGTTTGTATTAATTGTATTTGATTTAGCTCTATGTTTACGTAGTTTATCTCATTCTCGGTTAGGATGTATATTGATATATTCCTTGTATAATATTGTATATATTATGGGTGAATAACAATCATTAAGAATTCGGTTATTTACATGGTATCAGATCGCCTACGCTCTATACCCTATAAAAGTCGTCGCCGCCTACTGTCCTCGGACCCCTACTGTCACCGCTGTTCTAGCACCGATCGAAAATCCGCCGATTCCATATCTTCTTCTTCTCGATTAGCTATGGCTAACGGAAAAGATGGGTCTTCCAGCAAGTCTCCGGTCAACGTTCTCCATCCGGCTTATACCGTAACAAACATCTAGAAATAGCTACGTGTTTTAGACGGGACGAAAGTTTCATACTAGTCCTGGGTCAAGCTTTTCCAGTTACACGTCCGTGGTTATAAGGTTCTTGAACATGTTGATAGAACCAAGCCACCGGCAATAGAAGATCCAAAGTTTGATCTATGGACTGAGACTGACGTCATCGTGCTTTAGTGGATCTACGGAAACACTGTCTGATGAGCTCCTCGTCCGTGTTCTCGTGCCTGAATCTACATCCCTAGAAGCTTGGAAGAGAATCAAGAATATTTTCTTGAACAACAAGGGATCAAGAGCCGCTGCCGTTGAACATGTTCTCACTAATTTGAAATTGAAGTCCATGCCTTCCCTAGAAGCATATTGTCAAAAATTGAAGGAACTAGCAAACCAATTATATGATGTTTAAAGCCCCGTCAGCGAGAACATGCTTGTACTCAAACTTGTTTGCGGCCTCCCACAGGAATATTACAACATCGGTACGTACCTCAATTTGTCTATGCCATCATGGGAAACGACTTGTAGTATGCTTCAACTTAAAGCACAACGACAAGCCGCACGTGAAACTGATCTGACCGTTGCCGTTCACGAGCCGCAACCTGCTTAGGCCCAAACCACCGCTCCTCGATCCAATAATTATGGTCAGTGTTTTCGAGCTAATCGTGGGGGTGGTTAGCGCTATCCCACAGGAAATCGAGTCTCGGGCCCCTCAACAATCTGGTCAGCCTTCTCGCAGCCCATTTCAGTAACAACAATGGGCTCCCTCTCCTTTCGGGCCGCCACCAAATCAGTGGGATCCTTGGTGGGCAAGTCCTCCACCATGCCCTTATCCCACCAAATCAGTGGGCTCCTCGGGCCTCTTGGCAAACCAACCCATGGCAGCATAACCCTCGGCCCACTGGGAACAGGCCACCTGGCGATACAGTGTGTATATATATATATAATATAAATAAATGTATGTTATATACACATACGGTTTAAATGTTTGTTATTGAAAAATCATTTCCAAACTAAATAAGTTTAAACTACGATTAAAAATCACCACTTATTTAATAGTTCAATAAATAAAAAGTTAACAGTAAATCAATGTAGAAAGGAAATAATAACAATCTTACAAACATATTATCATAAACATTTTATCAAACAAAATAATAATTCTCAAACATCAAACTATATGTTGTAATTTAAAACATTGCTTTAAAAAGAAGACCGGAGACCGATTTAGCTAATAAGCTGGATACAAATGAACATGTTGATTTTGAGTAAACTAAGACAAAATCAGCGAAAGCTTAGAAAACAGTAGATTTTGCCACACTTTGCTAGTTGATATAGTTACAAAACCAACATTCCCATTGGTTCGACCCTCATCCTTTTTTTCAAAATATTACTTGAAAGTTAACGAGGAGGTTATAACTTGATTAATGCGATTCGATTAGGTCAAACGAGGCATTAATGATATAAAAGAACCATCAAAGTGTCATTTACAGCCCTATTTGATTTAGCTGTCGAATTAGAGTATCGCAATAATTGTATAGCCTTTTTCCCCTGGTCTTAAAAACGTATTTGAATTTCTTTAATCACTTTTCTAAAGAGATATGATATAATTATGTAATGTTGAATTTTGTAACTGAATAATGTGATATCTAAATATTTATCAAGTTTTAGTTAGTTATGTTCAAAAGAATTGGTCGAAAGTAGGAGTGTAGCACTACTGATCTTTCAGTCCAAAATAACATATAAATTCTTATCTTTTATATTCATGGTTTATGTTAGAATTTGATTAACTTACTCTCTATAGTTTATGGATTACATTTTTTTTATTTTACGAAGTTGTTTAGTGCATAAACTCAAATATAAGTCATGTCTCTAATTTTTCCCAAATTAAGGATTAAATATTTAAATTTATTTCTCTTATTTACAAGTCAATCTAATTTATATTTGTTTGAATATGATAAAAAAGAACTAAACCATTTAAGAAACCTAAAAAAAAAACTAGCCAATAAATTATATATATATATATATATATATATATATCACTACTAGAAAACATGTATATTTTCTACAAAAGTTTCCTACAAGTTACCAATAAAAGAAATTTCCCACAAGTTTACGACAACTTTCCGACAAAACAAAAAAGTAACCACAAGATTTACTACAATTTTCCGACAAATTTATTAAGTAAGCTAACTTATTTATTTAATATAATTGTCGGAATATTGTTGAAAATTACCGATGAAATGCTTTTGTAACTAATTCGTCGAAAAATACATTTCCTACGCGGTTTTTTCCAACAAACACTTTTTGTCAGAAACTTGTCGCTAACGGCCAATTCCGACAAATTTCCTACGAAACTGTTGTAGCAAATTTTTCATTTTTTTAGTAGTGTATATATATATATATATATATATATATATATATATATATATATATATATATATATGGTTAGGTTCAAATAAAAAGAGTGAGAATGATTTAATATATATAGGGTTGGATTAGATTGAAAACCCATGTGAGTTATGAAAACTCTAAAAACTCTATAAAGGCCATAGATGAAAAAGGATCAATGACTAAGATTTATTTAACATATTGACAATTTCTTTTTCTATTTTTAAATGAAAAAAATTACAAAAAGGATAGATATATCATTTTACCTTGAAAGCAACTTTTCTTGGAAAGTGAAATAATACACAGGGAAATGTTAAAGGAAGAATGCAAGTATCAATCAAATCATACATCCTTCTTCCTTTTTATCATATTATTTTTTTTAAATCTGAACTAAAAAATAGTAACTTATAATTCATCTTTTTTTTATTTATAAAAAAACAAAATTTAAAATTTTACAGAAACAACATTTTTTTTAAATTCTGGATTTTTTGGATTTTTGGAAGCTTACAAAGAATTAAAAACGAGATTTACAGATTTTTAAAAGATTTAAACGCGAAGTTTAAGTATTAAAAACGAGATTTTTTAAACCAAAAGACTTTTAAAAGAATTAAATACGATATTTTTATTAGAAAGTAAGATTTTTATACGAAAACTAAAGGGTTTTTTTTTTATAAAAATCAAAACAAGACTTTTAAAAACGAGACTTAATTTTTTTGTTTTCATAAAAACACAAGGTTATTATAAAATAGATATGTATAAAATAGAATTTTATAAAAACATTATAGAATTTGTATAAAATAGAATTTTTGTAAATGTTTGCTAGATATGTATAAAATAGAATTGTATAAAAACATTATAGAAATTTTGTTACAGGAATGTTACATGTTGTTTGAATGTAATAGTTTTTGAGTTATACATATTTTTATAAAAATTATACAATTTTTGAATTGTGCATATTTGTTACAGAAATGTTACACGTCTGTTGGATGTAATAATTTGTTTTAGTTTAATATTAAATGAGTAACATATTATATATCATGCCATGTAACAAATCATCTTCACTCTTAAATGGAAATGTAACGTTTTTTTCATTCCGTAACATATATGTAACGTTGCGTTAAATGATATTAATGAAACATAAAGTTAAGTAAAAAAGGCTAAATGACGAAAACTTAATTTTATTGAAAAAAACATGTTCACCGGGTGACCTCACTCGTTGGATTTACTCATAAACATAGTCATCAATACTAAACTATTAATTAGAAGCATTCAAACACAGCGGAAGCATTCGTCATTCAAGTACATAAATAGCTGAAGTCTTAATATTTAAACATAAGATAACATTGTCTTAACATAAATCAAAGTGGGATGTCAGTCTTATGCCGGGTAGTCATCACGCCTTCGCACGACCCTTCTTTCTGTTACCTGAAATGTAAGCTAAAAGTCAGCTAACGCTGTTGATTTCTATTTTAAAGCAATCAGATATAAACTTATCATATAATATATATATATATATATATATATATATATATATATATATATATATATATATATCTTTTTCTTTACTTTACTTATTTCTTATAACATTCGTAATGAGTACGTATATAAATACATACATGCTTAGTTCTTAGTGCACAATTGATGGTCATACACATATGGGTGATCAACCCGTTACTTTGCTTACGTAAGTCACAAAGACAAGCGTTCTCGAACTACCGTCTTAGCCCATTTACTTAACCGTCCGACACTAGAAACCGTTCGGAAAATCTCCGGCCGTCCGTCTTTACCGTCCTACCGTCGTAGTCCGTCATATTCGGCCGTCTGCCCTAAGGCATCCGTTTCCCACTCGAACAATATATGCAACCGTGCATCGATTGAGAGACTTACTCCATCGTAGTGACCTTAGTTTAGTCTACCTTTCTAGACTTTCATTTCTGGCTGCATAATAATCGAATGGTCGTCCGTCTACCGAAGTAGCCGTTATCATCGTTTCCGTCCATAACGTTCATTCATACTTAGCAAGCAATATATACATGGTTATAAAGCAAGATTTCAATCTTACACGTTATGTCATACTTATCATACTTGGCAAGCAATATATACATGGATATAAAGCAAGATTTCTTTCTTATACGTCATGCCATACTTTTCATACTTGGCAAGCAATATATACATGGATATAAAGCAAGATTTCTTTCTTATACGTTATGTCATGCTGAAATACGCTTAGCTGGTTACCGAGCGTCACTAATGTCACTTACATCTGTATAATGAAGTCATACACATACGGTAGTGCTCCTAAATGACACTAGATATTACTATGCCTGAACCCAGTAGTTTCGGTGGGTGGCTCATACCGAAACTATGGTAGTTTTGGGCCATGGTTTATATCAAAACCTGGTAGTTTCGATAAGTAACTTATGTAAAATATTAGTAGTTTCGGGTCATGGGTTTATATCGAAACTAGGTAGTTTCGATAAGTAACTTAAGTAAAATCATAGTAGTTTCGGTTCATGAGTTTATATCGAAACTATGGTAGTTTCGATAAGTAACTTATGTAAAATCTTAGTAGTTTCGGGTCATGGTTTTATTTCGAAACTAGGTAGTTTCGATAAGTAACTTATGTAAAATCTTAGTAGTTTCGGGTCATGGGTTTATATCGAAACTAGGTAGTTTCGATGGGCCTGCATATATCGAAACTAGGTAGTTTTGATGGATTCGCCTATATCGAAACTAGTAGTTTCGATGCATCAGTCTTCTTCTCCAACCAGAAACCCTAGATCTGGCCAATTATTTCTAATCGATTAAGCCTTGAACTTTTTACGTTCAAAAATTTTCTTTTTCATCCATGAACACGAATATGTGGTCTGTTTTGAATATCATACGTAAAAACTAAACCTTTACTTGATTTTTAACCCGAAAACCAAAAAGTTATAAAAACTCAGATTTGGCATGATGGTTACCTGTTTTTGCTTCCTTCTTGTTTCGATACGCTCCAGAGATGGTGAGCAACAATCCTCGAGACTTTGAGCTTGACCCCGAGCCTTCTCTCTCTAGACCCGAGCTCTCTCTTTCTTTTTCTAGCCTTGCGCAAATGAGGGTAAATGAGGAGAGGCTGAGGTGAGGGCGTTGATATGAGGTGTTTTTTCCTCTTGATCTCGGCCCATGGGTCGGCCCAAGGCCAAACCCCCATGTTCCTTTTTCGCCTTGTGATGTTAGTCCCGATCTTTACTTCCTTTTACTTTCGTTTATTTATTTTAGGGATGTTACAATTTCTCCCCTACTTGAAAATCTAAATCTCTTCTTCACCTATCCGCATATGATTTCTGTCGGTCTTTAGCGGCTTTCATTCGAGCTTTTATCTGGTTAAACTTCTCCGAAGTAGCTTTGACCACTTCGAGACTAGCAAAGTCTTTCTGTCCAATTTCTCCCCAACAAACCGGGGTTCTACATATTCTTCGACACAGCATCTCAATTGGCGGCATGCTAATGGTTGAGTGATAGATGTTATTATATGAAAATTCTGCCAAGGGCAAATGGCTGTCCCAGCTACCACCGAAATCAATGATACAGGCCCGGAGCATGTCCTCCGAGGTCTGAATGGTCTTTTCCGATTGACCATCGGTTTGAGGGTGGTAAGCTGTGCTGATGTTTAGCCTAGTGCCCATCGATTCGTTGAATTTCTTCCAAAACCTTGATGTGAATCGAGTGTCCCTGTCTGACACGATCGTTAATGGCATACCATGTCTGCTTACGATTTCCTTGACGAATATCTCTGCTAATTTGTTAGACGAAGAAGCCTCACGTATTGGTAAGAAGTGAGCACTTTTCGTCAAGCGGTCGACGATCACCCAAATGGTATTATTGCCTTTAGCTGTTTGCGGTGGCTTGGTAATGAAGTCCATTGTGATCTATTCCCACTTCCATTCCGGTATCGGCAAATGTTGCATTTTACCGCATGGTTGCTGGTGTTCGGCTTTAACAGAGAACAAGTTAGGCACTTGCCCACATATTAGATCACGTCGTTCTTCATGCCAGGCCACCAGTATTCTTTCTTTAGATCTTGGTACATTTTGTTCATCCCGGGTGGATAGAGTAGCGAGACTTATGGGCCTCATCAAGGATCTTGGCCCTAAGTTCACCAATCTTAGGTATCCATATCCGACCACTACGAGTTCATACACCGTACACGTTGGTTTCCAGATTACCCTGCTGTCCTACTATTCTTTCCCATTTCACATTCCTCTCCAACAATGCTTCTTCCTGTGCTTTTGCTATTTCATTCATTATATCTGGTGTTATAATCAACTGACATGCTTTGATTTGAATAGGTGTTGATACTTCTTTCCTGCTTAAGGCGTCAGCCAATACATTTGCCTTGCCTGGATGGTACAATATTTCGCAGTCGTAGTCTTTCAGTAGCTCTAACCACCTTCTTTGTCTCATGTTTAATTCCTTTTGCTCGAAAAAGTACTTCAGGCTCTTGTGGTCGAAGTAAATGGTGCATTTAACTCCGTAAAAATAGTGCCTCCAAATCTTTAATGCGAAAACTACCACCACCAACTCCAGGTCGTGAGTCGGGTAGTTAACTTCGTGAATCTTTAACTGTCGCGAGGCATAAGCAATTATCTTTCCTCGTTGCATAAGTACACAACCCAATCCTTGACCCGAAGCATCAGAGTAGACTACCAAACCCTCGTTTCATTCAGGTAAGGTCAAGACTGGAGCTTGGGTTAGTCGTGTCTTCATATCCTCGAATGCGTTGTTTTGGGTTGGACCCCATTCATAATTTACTTCCTTACGTGTCATCTTTGTTAGCGGCGAGGCTATTCTCGAGAAATCCTGAATGAATCTCCGATAGTATCCTGCCAATCCTATAAAACTTCGTATCTCTGTTGGCGTTTTCGGGATGTTCCAACCTTTTACTGTTTCGATCTTTGCAGGATCCACCATAATGCCGTTTGGGTTTATGACATGTCCTAGGAATTGGACTTCCTTGAGCCAGAACGCGTATTTGGAGAATTTTGCATACAACCTTTCTTCCTTCAAAACTTCTAATACTTCCCTCAGGTGACAGTGGTAATCACATTCGTTCTTTGAATAGATAAGGATGTCATCTATGAAAACTATTACTAACCGATCCAACATTGGTCGGCACACTCTATTCATTAGATCCATAAACGTTGCAGGTGCATTGGTTAGTCCGAAGGACATTACGAGGAACTCATAATGTCCATAACGCATGCAAAACGCGGTTTTCGGTACATCCTCCTCCCTCACTTTCAATTGATGGTAAACCGACCTAAGATCGATCTTCGAGAACCAACTCGCGCTTTGTAGTTGATCAAAAAGATCGCCTATTCTAGGCAATGGGTTCTTGTTCTTTACTGTTCGCTTGTTCAATTCACGGTAGTCGATGCACATGCGCATGCTGCCGTCTTTCTTCTTTACAAATAATACCGGAGCGCCCCATGGAGAGATGCTCGACCTGATAAATCCTTTCTCTGTTAGCTCATCCAATTGAGACATCAGTTCTTTCATTTATGACGGAGCCAATCGGTAGGGTGCTTTGGCAACGGGCTCAGCTCCTGGTAGTAAGTCAATCTGAAATTGTATCTCCCGATCGGGTGGCAGGCCAGGTAGGTCCTCTAGAAACACTTCTGGAAAGTTGCACACCACGGGCACATCTTTGAGTTCCTTGGGTTTCATTCTATCATCAATAACATATGCCAGATAAGCTTCACAACCGCGCCTCATGTAACTTTCGTCCTTGATCATCGAGATAACGTTCGGTATTGTGCAATTCCAATCCCCGTATAACGTAATCGGACTGCCGTCAGTAGCTTTGAGATGTATCATCTTTCGTTTACATATGATTTGGGCTTCGTTGGCAGCTAACCAATCCATGCCCAATACTATATCGAATCCTCCTTAGGTCAGAAGGAATAGTCTAGAAGGAAACTTATGGCCCTCTATTTCTATCATGCAATCCTCAGTTACTTGAAATACTGCTGAGTTTCTACCCACGGCGGTTTCTACGCTAAAAGCCTTTACTATGCTATCAATTGAGCAGTCTAGTTTGCGAGAGAAGTTGTTTGATATAAAGCTTTTTCTAGCACCAGAATCAAATAAAATAGCAGCATTTTCATCATTAACTAGGAACGTACCTAACACGACGTTAGGGTTTCCTCTCTCTTCTTCCTTAGTTAGCGCATAAGCCCGAGTCCTAGCCTTTGGCTGTTCCATTTCCTTCTCTTTTTCCCGAACCAGATTGTCCGGTCTTCCTACAATCCTTCGTCAGGTGGCCAAACAGCCCACATCTTTGGCACTTGACGTCCTTCAGACAGTCTTTGGAGTAGTGGCCTGCTCTCCCGCACTTATAGCACATGGTGGAGCCGGCTTTACACTCACCGCGGTGTTGCCTTCCGCACTTCGTGCATGTTTCATACTCATATGTCCTTGGCTTCTTAGCTTCAATTGCAAATGTTCCCCTTCCATTTCCCTTAGGCGGATTTTCCCATTTCCGCTTTGGTTCCTTCGGCACTAGGTCCTCATTAGCATAATTGTCATAGACGATTCCACTCAAATTCACTACCGACTCGAAGGTCGAGCGTAGGTTGGCTTTAACATGTACACAGACTCTTTGAGGCAAGCCTTTGACATAGTACTTGATCAATCGCTCTTCAGTCTCTACCAAATGGGGTACCAGCTGAGCCATCTTATTGAATCTGGAAGTGTACTGACGATGAGTCTTGTTGCCAGCCTTGAAGTTCAGAAATTCATTCTCCACCCGATCTATCTCGTTCTGGGGATAGAACTTTTGGATTATCAGCTTTTTCAGATCTTCCTAAGTTATTCTTTTGATATCGTTTGGCGACTTAGTCCTTTAAATGTTCCTCCACCAACTCAGTGCCTCGTTGGTGAAAGAGTGAGCCAGATACATAATCGCCTTGTCAGGTCGACACTCGCTTATGTTGATTACGCTGTTCATCCTCTCAATCCATTCAAACGTAACCACTGAATCCTTGTTCCCGTCAACTTAGGTGGGTCACCGTCCTTGAATCCTTTGTAGGTACACCCACGGGTGTTCAGTCCCACAGTTACCTCATCCCCATCGCTATCATACACTTTCTCCTCATGGTTCTTTTCCTCCTCCTCCTTGCTCTTCTTTAGTGCCTCAGATAACAGATCAGGCAGTACGTCCTTCAGAGTTAGCACAACCTTACGGGCAATAGTATCCCTAACTTCGGGTTCTAGTCGTAGAGATCCTTCGTTGCCTTCACCCGGTGGAGTCACATTAGTTTCGTGCACACTCTCAGTACGTTCTTCGTGCACGATTTCCTCCCGTTCCATATGCACACTTTCCTCACCATTACGTCTTCGGTTCAATGGTGGTCTACCGACTCGGCCAGCGCGACCGCCTTGGCGTCCAGTTCCTCCTATATGAGCCATAGTTTTCTAGATTTCCTGATAAGTAAAAGGGTATACATCAATGTCATTCCTTCAGATCATAGTTTAGAACAGTACGAGCAAGGTAAATTCTTAATTACAGTGACCGGTTTGTGATTAATAGTTTGCTTTGCTTTTCGGGTTCAAAACTCTTCACATCAGTAGTGACATCGACATCTAAGCGTTCTAAGTTAAAGAATCTATCCCTAACTACAGGCATTAACTTTATTACTTACTTGCTATGTTGGCGTTGGCTACCCAGACTGAAATCCGTGCGTTGGTCCCATTATCAGCTTGAGTCCAGACATTTAGGGATGTCTGAATTTATCAAACTATTGCTCTGATACCAACTTGTAGGGCCCCTTTCACCGGGTGACCTCACTCGTTGGATTTACTCATAAACATAGTCATCAATACTAAACTATTAGTTAGAAGCATTCAAACATAGTGGAAGCATTCATCATTCGAGTACATAAACATCGGAAGTCTTAATATTTAAACATAATATAACATTGTCTCAACATAAATCAAAGTGGGATGTCAATCTTATGCCGGGTAGTCATCACGCCTTCGCACGACCCTTCTTTCTGTTACCTGAATCGTATACTAAAAGTCAGCTAACGCTGGTGAGTTCTAGTTTAAAGCAATCAGATATAAACTTATCATATAATATATATATATATATATATATATTCTTTTTCTTTACTTTACTTATTTCTTATAACATTCGTAATGAGTACGTATATAAATACATACATGCTTGGTTCTTAGTGTACAATCAATGGTCATACACATATGGGTGATCAACCCTTTACTTTGCTTACGTAAGTCACAAAGACAAACGTTTTTGAACTACCATCGTAGCCCATTTACTTAACCGTCCGGCACTAGAAACCGTCCGTCATATCTTTAAACCATCAGGAAAACTTTCGGTCGTCCGTCTTTACCGTCCTACCGTCGTATTCGCCCGTCTGCCCAAGGCATCCGTTTCCCACTTGAACTATATATGCAGTCGTGCATCGATTGAGAGACTTACTCCACCGTAGTGTCCTTAGTTTACTCTACCTTTCTAGACTTTCATTTCTGGCTGCATAATAGTCGAATGGTCGTCCGTCTACCGAAGTAGCCTTTATCATCGTTTTCGTCCATAACGTTCATTCATACTTAGCAAACAATATATACATGGATATAAAGCAAGATTTCATTCTTACACGTTATGTCGTACTTATCATACTTGGCAAGCAATATATACATGGATATAAAGCGATATTTCTTTCTTATACGTTATGTCATACTTTTCATACTTGGCAAGCAATATATACATGGATATAAAGCAAGATTTCTTTCTTATACGTTATGTCATGCTTTCATTTCTTTATTTATTAACATACTTGTTATACTTATATTTCGCAAGTATTGTCATATAACACATAACATAACATTAATTCATATCCTGTATACAATTCATCCCCAAAACATTTAAAATCATTTGCACGTAACACATAGGGGGCACATAGAACTCACCTGATGAGTGGTTTCTGAAATACGCTTAGCTCGTTACCGAGCGTCACTAATGTCACTCACAATCTGTATAATGAAGTCATACACATAAGGTAGTGCTCCTAAATGACACTAGACATTACTATGCTTGAACCCAGTAGTTTCGGTAGGTGGCTCATACTGAAACTGTGGTAGTTTCTGGCCATGGGTTTATATCAAAACTAGGTAGTTTCGATAAGTAACTTATGTAAAATCTTAGTAGTTTCGCGTCATGGGTTTATATCGAAACTAGGTAGTTTCGATAAGTCACATATGTAAAATCTTAGTAGTTTCGGGTCATGGGTTTATATCGAAACTAGGTAGTTTCGATGGATTCGCCTATATCGAAACTATTAGTTTCGATGCATCAGTCTTCTTCCCTAACCAGAAACCCTAGATCTTGCCAATTATTTCTAATCGATCAAGCCTTGAACTTTTTACGTTCAAAACTTTTCTTTTTCATCCATGAACATGAATATGTGGTCTGTTTTGAATATCATACGTAAAAACTAAACCTTTACTTGATTTTTAACCCGAAAACCAAAAAGTTATAAAAACTCAGATTTGGCATGATGGTTACCTGTTTTTGCTTCCTTCTTGTTTCTATACGTTCCAGAGATGGTGAGCAACAATCCTCGAGACTTTGAGCTTGACCCCGAGCCTTCTCTCTCTAGACCCGAGCTCTCTCTTTCTTTTTCTAGCCTTGCGCAAATGAGGGTAAATGAGGAGAGGCTGAGGTGAGGGCGTTGATATGAGGGGTTTTTCCCTCTTGATCTCGGCCCATGGGCCGGCCCAAGGCCAAACCCCCATGTTCCTTTTTCGCCTTGTGATGTTAGTCCCGATCTTTACTTCCTTTTACTTTCGTTTATTTATTTTAGGGATGTTACAAAACAATACATTGATGGAAAAACATACACAAGGATTAAAATTAAAACCATAACGAATGATTTCTAATTAGAAACATAACTGATTTAGTCATCCCAAGGATTTATAATTAGAAACATAACTAATTTTGTAAGTATTAAAAAACTAGATATTTCAAACCAATAGACTTTTAAATGAATTAAATGCGATATTTTTATTAAAAAGTAAGATTTTTATATGAAAACTAAAGGGTTTTTTTTTTATAAAAATCAAAACAGGACTTTAAAAAACGAGACTTCATTTTTTGTTTTCATAAAAAACAAGGTTATTATAAAAAAAATATTTAAACTGTTTATTGCTTAAACGTTACAATATTTATATTATGTAAACTATAAAAAATGTTACATGTGTATCCAACAAATGTTACATATATAACTAGTATGAGTGTGAAAAAAAAAGTAATCAGTAAATGTACAATGGTGTTACATTTACGTAACATGATATTACATATGTGTTACATATATGTAATCTCATATGGACTTGTGAAAATTAAATGCGATATTTTTATTAAAAAGTAATATTTTTATGTGAAACTAAATGGTTTTTTTTATGAAAATCAAAACGTGACCTTTAGAAAACGAGACTTAATTTTTTTTATATAAAAAAACAAGGTTATTTAAAAAAAAGATTTTTAACTGTTTATTGTTTGAACATTACAATATTTACATTGTGTAACTATAAAAAAAATGTTACATATGTATCTGACACATGTTACATATGTAACTAGTAGGAGTGTGAAAAAAAACATAATCAGTAAATGTACCCAGGTGTTACATTTATGTAACATAATATTACATATGTGTTACATATATGTAATCTCATATGCACTTGTGATATGTCAATACATATTCATCTTGATTTTTAAACAAGTGTTAAAATATATGTAAATATACTAGTAATGTTATACATGTAACTATCAATGTTACACATGTAACTATTAATGTTACATATTGGATTGCCAAAAGTTTACAGAGAAAAGCTCCGTAAACGAAATCAGTAACTATTTGTCTTGATTTTAAACATTTCTTTTAAACAAGTGTTGAAATATATGTAAATATGGAATTATGTATATACACCCAGTATATTCATATGTAATTAGTAATGTTACTTATTAGATTATCAAATGTTACAAAGAAAATCTCCATAAATGTATGTAAGGCCCAACTTTTAGGGAAACCTCACTCGTTGGATTTACTCATAAACATAACCATTGATACCGAATTATAACATTTAAAACATTCAAAACGTAGTGGAAACATTCATCATTCAAGTACATAACAGCGGAAGTCTTAGCATTTAAAACATAAACAATGTCTTAACATAATTTAAAGTGGGATGTCAGTCTCATGCAGGATAGCCATTATGCCTTCGCACGACCCTTCCTCTTGTTACCTGAAATGTATACTAAAAGTCAGCTAACGCTGGTGAGTTCTAGTTTAAAGCATTATGTATAACCTTAGTCATTCATTCGTATCATTGGTTCATATATATATATATTGCATGCATCATTGTTTCAGTGAACATACATTGACTATACACATAAATAGGTGCATATGCATTCATTGAACATTTATTGGTCATACACATAAGGGTAATCAACCCGTCATTGATTGCATAAGTCAAAAAGACAGACGCTCCGTGCTACCGTCGTAGGTCGTAATTCATACTGTGTCTACCGAAGTAGTCCGTCCTTCATTAATGTCCGGCAACCTTTGGTCGTCCGTCTACCGTGTCTACCGTCGGAGTCCGTCCTTTCGCCCGTCTGCCCGAAGGCATTTGTTTCCCATGCGAACTATTATTCATGCAACCGTTCTACTTATCATTGATAAGGCATTTGCTTCGACCATCCATTGAATGCCTTTAATACGTCCCAACTTATGAAGGAACGTACATGTCCCGGCTGCATGATAATCACATGGTCTTCCGTCTACCGTAGTAGCCGTTAGCATTGAAGCGTCCATAACATTCACATATATACATAACATGCAGTATATAGTATATATATAAAGCACGATTTCATTCTTTTGTGTTATATCATACTTTCATTCATAATTCATAACATACTTGCTATGTTTCTTTGTTCATAAGCATATCTGCCATACATACTATCATGCATTGTCATATAACACATATCATAACATTCATTCATATCATGTATACACTTCAGCCCCAAAAATCATTTAAAACCATTTGCACGTAACACGTAGGGGCATAGAACTCACCTGATGAGTGGTTTCTGTAATACACTTAGCTGGTTACTGAGCGTCACTAAGGTAACTCTCGATCTGTATAATGAAGTCATACACATAAGGTAGTGCTCCTAGATGACACTAGACATTACTATGCTTGAACCCAATAGTTTCGATGGATGAATCACATTGAAACTATGGTAGTTTCGGGTCATGGGTTTATATCGAAAGTATGACAGTTTCGGGTCATGGGTTTATATCGAAACTATGGTAGTTTCGGTAAGTAACTTATGTAAAGTCTTAGTAGTTTCGGGTTAAGGGTTTATATCGAAACTATGGTAGTTTCGATGGGTCGATGGATTTACCTATATCGAAACTAGTAGTTTCGATGCATCAGTCTTCTTCCCCAACCAGAAACCCTAGATCTGGCCAATTATTTTTAATCGATCAAACCTTGAACTTTATACGTTCAAAACGTTTCTTTTTCATCCATGAACACGATTATGTGGTCTATTTTGAATATCATACGTAAAAACTAAACCTTTACACGATTTTAACCCGAAACCCGAAAGTTATTAAAAACTCAGATTTGGGCATGATGGTTACATGGTTTTGCTTCCTTCTTGTTTCTATACGTTCCAGAGATAGTGAGCAATAATCCTCGAGACTTTGAGCTTTATCCCGAGCTTTCTCTCGCTAGACCCGAGCTCTCTCTTTCTCTCTCTAGCCTTGCGCAAATGAGGTAAGTGAGGAGAGGCTGAGGTGAGGGCGCTGATATGAGGGGTTTTTCCCTCATGATCTCGGCCCATGGGCCGGCCCAAGGCCAAAACCCCATGTTCCTTTTTCGCCTTATGATGTTAGTCCCGATCTTTATTTTCTTTTACTTTTATTTGTTTATTTTAGGGATGTTACAAGTCTACCCTCCTTATAGAGGTTTCGTCCTGGAAACCTACTACAAGCCAAATAAATGAGGGTACATATCCCTCATCTTGCTTTCTTTCTCCCAAGTCGCCTCTGACCCTTTCCTGTCTTTCCATTGTACCTTAACCAAAGATATTGACTTATTGCGTAGTCGTTTCTCGGCTTGGTCTAGAATGGCTATTGGTTCTTCTACATAGTTTAGGTTGTTGTCTACCTCGATCTCATCATATGGTATGTGAGCCGTATCATCGGCAAGGCACTTGCATAAGTGCGATACGTGGAATGTAGGGTGGATTCCACTGAGTTCATTTTGGATGGTCCGACAAATCTTGGACTTAGTTTGCCACATTTTTTGAATCGTATGATCCCTTTCCATGGCGATACTTTTAACAGTAGCATGTCCCCTACTTGAAACTCTAAATCCCTCATTCTCTTATTAGCATACGATTTCTGTCTGTCTTTAGCGGCTTTCATTCGAGCTTTGATTTGATCGAATTTCTTCGAAGTAGCTTTGACCACTTCAAGACTCGCAAAGTCTTTCTGTCCAATTTCTCCCCAACATACCGGGGTCCTACATCTTCTTCCATATAGCATCTCAAAAGGCGGCATGCCGATTGTTGAGTGATAGTTGTTGTTATATGAAAACTCTGCCAAAGGCAGGTGGCTATCCCAGCTCCCACCGAAATCAATGATACATGCTTGGAGCATGTCCTCCAAAGTCTGAATGGTCCTTTCTGTCTGACCGTCGGTTTAGGGGTGGTAAGCGGTGCTCCATTTCTTCATTGAATTTCTTCCAAAATCTTGACGTGAATCGAGTGTCCCTGTCGAATTTCGAACACGATCGACACTGGCACACCATGTCTACTCATAATTTCGTTGATGAACAACTCTACTAGTTTCTCAGACGAAGAAGTCTCACGTATTGGTAAAAAGTAAGCAATTTTTGTCAAGCGATCGACGATCACCCAAATAGTATCATTGCCTCTAGCTGTTCGCGGTAGCTTGGTAATGAAGTCCATTGTGATCTCTTCCCACTTCCATTCTTGTATCGGCAAGGGTTGCATTTTACCGCATGGTTTCTAGTGTTCGGCCTTAACTAGCGAGCATGTTAGGCACTTGTTCATGTATTCGGTTACATCGTTCTTCATGCCGGGCCACCAGTGTTCCTTCTTTAGATCTTGGTACATTTTTTTCGTCCCGGGGTGGATAGAGTAGCGAGACTTATGGGCCTCATCAAGTAGTTTAGCCCTAAGTTCACCAATCTTAGGTATCCACATCCGGCCAAAATGAGTTCGTACACCATACACATTGGTCTCTAGGTTACCCTGTTGTCCTACTATTCTTTCCCGTTTCACTTTCCTCTCCAACAATGCTTCATATTGTCCTTTTGCTATCTCATTCATTATATCCGGTGTTATAATCAACTGACATTCTTTGATTCGGATAGGCGTTGATCCTTATTTCCTGCTTAAGGCATCGGCCACTACGTTTGCCTTGCCTGGATGGTACAATATTTCACAGTCGTAGTCTTTTAGTAGCTCCAACCACCTTCTTTGTCTCATATTTAATTTCTTTTGCTCGAAGAAGTACTTTAGGCTCTTGTGATCGGAGTAAATTGTGCATTTAATCTCGTACAGGTATTGTCTCCATATCTTTAATGCGAAAACTACCGTCGCCAACTCCAGATCATGAGTCGGGTAGTTACCCTAATGAATCTTTAACTGTCGTGAGGCATAAGCGATTACTTTCCCTCATTGCATAAGTACACAACCCAATCCCTGACCCGAAGCGTCGGAGTATACTACCAAGTCTTCGTTCCCCTCGGGTAAGGTCAAGACTGGAGCCTTGGTTAATCGTGTTTTTAGTTCTTCAAACGCATTGTTTTGGGTTGGACCCCATTCATACTTTACTTCCTTTTGCGTTAGTTTCGTCAGCGGCGAGGCTATTCTCGAGAAGTCCTGAATGAACCTCCGATAGTAGCCTGCCAATCCCAAAAAACTTTGTATCTCTATTGGCGTCTTTGGAACGTTCCATTCCTTTACTGTCTCGATCTTTGAAGGATCTACCATAATGCTGTTTGGGTTTATTACATGACCTAGGAATTGGACTTCCCTAAGCTAGAACGCGCATATGGAGAGCATATAGTTTCTCCTGCTTTCGGACCTCCAAAACCTCCCTTAGGTGACAGTGGTGATCACCCTCGTTCTTTGTGTAGATGAGAATGTTATCTAGGAAAACTATCACTGACCGATCCAACATTGGTCGGCATACTCTATTCATTAAGTCCATGAACGCTGCAGGTGCATTGGTTAGTCCGAAGGACATTACGAGGACTTCATAATGTCCGTATCGCGTACGAAACACGGTTTTTGGTACATCTTCCTCCCTTACTTTCAATTGATGGTACCCCGACCTAAGATCAATCTTGGAGAACCAACTTGCGCCTTGTAGTTGATCAAATAGGTCGTCTATCCTAGGTATTGGGTATTTGTTCTTTACTGTTCGTTTGTTCAATTCACGGTAGTCGATGCACATGCGCATACTTTCGTCCTTTTTCTTGACAAATAATACCGGAGCTCCCCATGGAGAGATGTTCGGCCTGATAAATCCTTTCTCTGTTATCTCTTCCAATTGAGACATCAATTCTTTCATTTCTGACGGAGCCAATCGGTAGGGTGCTTTGGCAACGGGCTCAGATCCTGGCAGTAAGTCAATCTGAAATTCTATCTCCCGATCGGGTGGCAGGCCAGGTAGGTCCTCTAGAAACACTTCTGGAAAGTTGCACACCACGGGCACATCTTTGAGTTCCTTGGGTTTCATTCTATCATCAATAACATATGCCAGATAAGCTTCACAACCGCGCCTCATGTAACTTTCGTCCTTGATCATCGAGATAACGTTCGGCATTGTGCAATTCCAATCCCCGTATAACGTAATCGGACTGCCGTCAGTAGCTTTGAGATGTATCATCTTTCGTTTACATATGATTTGGGCTTCGTTGGAAGCTAACCAATCCATGCCCAATACTATATCGAATCCTCCTTAGGTCAGAAGGTACAATCTAGAAGGAAACTTATGGCCCTCTATTTCTATCATGCAATCGTCAGTCATTCGAATGAGTACTGAGTTTCTACCAACAACAGTTTCTACGCTAAAGGCCATTACGAAGTTTGTGATTGTGCAGTTTAGTTTGCGACTAAAATCATTTGATATGAAGCTTTTGCTTGCACCAGAGTCAAATAAAATAGCAGCATGTTCATCATTAACTAGGAATGTACCTGACACGACAGCAGGGTTTCATCTGGCTTCCTCCTCAGTTAGGGCATAAGCCTGAGTCCTGGCTTTTGGCTGTTCCTGTCTCTTTTCCTTTCTTGAACCAGATGGTCCGATCTTCCTGCAATCCTTAGTTGCATACCCAAACACGCCACAATTTTGGCACTTGGTATTACCCCTACAATCTTTCGAGTAGTGCCCAGCCTTCCCACATCGGTAGCATATCGTAGAGCCAGCCAAACATTCACCGCGGTGTTGTTACCCGCATTTTAGGAAATTTTCGCCTTCATCAATTCTCGGCTTCTTAGCCTCAGTTGTGACAACTCCCTTTCCATTACCCCTAGACGGGTTTTCCCACCTCCTCTTCTGTGTCTCAGGTGCCAGGTCCTCATTTGCATAGTCGTCGTAGACGATCCCACTCAGATTTACTACCGACTCGTAGGTCGAGGGTATGTTGGCTTTAACATGAACACGGACCCTTTGTGGCAAGCCCTTGACATAGTACTTAATCAATCACTCTTCAGTCTCTACCAAGTGAGGTACCAGTTGAGCCAGCTCATTGAATCTAGAATTGTACTGGCGATGAGTCTTGTTGCCAGCCTTGAAGTTCAGAAACTCATTCTCCACCCAATCTATCTCGTTCTAGGGACAGAACTTTTGGATTATCACCCTTTTCAGATCTTCCCAAGTCATCCTTTTAAGAGTGTTTGGCGACTTAGTCCTTTGATGTTCCTCCAACAACTCAGTGCCTCGTTGGTGAAAGAGTGAGCCACATACTTCACAGCCTGGTCAGATCGACACTCGCTTATGTTGATTACTCCATTCATCCTCTCAATCCATTCAAACGTAGCCACTGAATCCTTGTTCCCATCAAACTTGGGTGGGTCACCATCCTTAAACCCCTTGTAGGTACACCCTCGGGTGTTCAGTACCACAGTGACCTCATCCCCATCACTATCATAAACTTTTTCCTCATGGTTCTTTTCTTCCTCTTCCTTGTTCTTATTTAGTGCCTCAGATAACAGATCGGGCAGTACGTCCTTCAGAGTTAGTACAACCTCACGGGCAATAGCATCCCTAACTTCGGGTTCCAGTCGTAGAGATCCTTCGATGCCTTCACCCAGTGGAGTCACATTAGTTTCGTGCACACTCTCAGTACGTTCTTCGTGCATGCTTTCCTCCCGTCACATGCACACTTTCCTCATCATTACGTCTTCGGTTCAATGGTGGTCTACCGAATCGGCCAGTGCGACCTCCTCGGCGTCCAGTTCCTCCTCTACGAGCCATAGTTTTCTAGATTTTCTGATAAGTAAAAGGGTATACATCAATGTCATTCCTTCAGATCATAGTTTTAAACAGTACGAGCAAGGTAAATTCTTAATTACAGTGACCGGTTTGTGATTAATAATTTGCTTTGCTTTTCGGGTTCGAAACTCTTCACATCAGTAGTGACAATGACATATAATCGTTCTAAGTTAAGGAATCTATTCCTATCTACATGCATTAACTTTAGTACTTACTTACTGTGCTTGCGTCGACGTTTGCTACCCAGACTTACATCCGTGCTTTGGTCCCATTATCAGCTTGAGTCCAGACATTTAGGGATGTCTGAATCCCTCAAACTATTGCTCTGATACCAACTTGTAAGGCCCCACTTTCAGGAAAACCTCACTCGTTGGATTTACTCATAAACATAGCCATTGATACCGAATTATAACATTTAAAACATTCAAAACGCAGCGGAAACATTTATCATTCAAGTACATAACAGCGAAAGTCTTAGCATTTAAAACATAAACATTGTCTTAACATAATTTAAAGTGGGATGTTAGTCTCATGCAGGATAGCCATCATTCCTTCGCACGACCCTTCCTCTTGTTACCTGAAATGTATACTAAAAGTCAGTTAACGTTGGTGAATTCTAGTTTATAACATTAGGTATAACATTAGTCATTCATTTGTATCATTGGTTCATATATTGATTCATATATATATATACATATGCATACATCATTGTTTCAGTGAACATACATTGACTATACATGCAAATAGGTGCATATGCATTCATTGAACATTCATTGGTCATACATATAAGGGTGATCAACCTGTCATTGATCGCGTAAGTCACAAAGACAGACGCTCCGTCCTACCGTCGTAGGCCGTAATTCATACCTTTTCTACCAAAGTAGTTCGTCCTTCATTACCGTCCGGCAACCTTTGGCCATCCGTCTACCGTGTCTACCGTCGTAGTCCGTCCTTTCGCCTGTCTTCCCGAAGGCATCCGCTTCCCATGCGAACTATTATTCATGCAACCGTTCTACTTATCATTGATAAGGCATTTGCTTCGACCGTCCATTGATTGCCTTTAATACGTCCCAGCTTATGAAGGAACATACATGTCCCGGCTGCATGATAATCACATGGTCGTCTGTCTACCGTAGTAGCCGTTAGCATCGAAGCGTCCATAACATTCACATATATTCATAACATGCAGTATATAGTATATATATAAAGCACGATTTCATTCGTTTGTGTTATATCATACTTTCATTCATAATTCATAACATACTTGCTATGTTTCTTTGTTCATAAGCATATCTGTCATACATACTATCATGCATTGTCATATAACACATATCATAACATTCATTCATATCATGTATACACTTCAGCCCCAAAAATCATTTAAAACCATTTGCACGTAACACGTAGGGGGCACATAGAACTCACCTGATGAGTGGTTTCTGTAATACACCTAGCTGGTTACTGAGTGTCACTAAGGTATCTCTCAATCTGTATAATGAAGTCATACACATAAGGTAGTGCTCCTAGATGACACTAGACATTACTATGCTTGAACCCAATAGTTTCGATGGATGAATCACATCGAAACTATGGTAGTTTCGGGTCATGGGTTTATATCAAAACTATGACAGTTTCGGGTCATGGGTTTATATCGAAACTATGGTAGTTTCGGTAAGTAACTTATGTAAAGTCTTAGTAGTTTCGGGTTAGGGGTTTATATCGAAACTATGGTAGTTTCGATGGGTCGATGGATTTACCTATATCGAAACTAGTAGTTTCGATTCATCAGTCTTCTTCCCCAACCAGAAACCCTAGATCTGGCCAATTATTTCTAATCAATCAAACCTTGAACTTTTTACGTTCAAAACACTTCTTTTTCATCTATGAACACGATTATGTGGTCTATTTTGAATATCATATGTAAAAACTAAACCTTTACATGATTTTAACCCGAAACCTGAAAGTTATTAAAAAACTCAGATTTGGGCAAGATGGTTACCTGGTTTTGCTTCCTTCTTGTTTCTATACGTTCCAGAGATGGTGAGCAACAATCCTCGAGACTTTGAGCTTGATCACGAGCTTTCTCTCGCTAGACCCGAGCTCTTTTTTTCTCTCTCTAGCCTTACGCAAATGAGGTAAGTGAGGAGAGGCTGAGGTGACGGCGCTGATATGAGTGGTTTTTCCCTCATGATCTCGGTCCATGGGCCAGCCCATGGCCAAACCCCCATGTTCCTTTTTCGCCTTGTGATATTAGTCCCGATCTTTATTTCCTTTTACTTTCGTTTATTTATTTAAGGGATGTTACAATGTAATTAGTAACTATATATTGCTTGAACATTACAATATTTACATTATGTAATAGCAACATGTGTATCTAACAAAAACAATTGTTACATATGTAAGATTTGGTAGTTAATTATATAAAATTTTACAAGAAGCATAAAAACTCACTTATAAAATCCATTACAACGGTGTCTTTGTTTCTTGTATAACTAAGCATCATTCTAACTTTCTTTCTCTACCACACTCTTTCTCTCTAATCTCATGGATTCTGATTTGGGCAATTCAGTTCTGATTTGGACGATTAGGTTATGATTTGAGGCGATTAGTTCAACTATGCGAGAAGAAGAAACATTCATCTATAAACATTATATAATAAATGTTTCATATGTAACTAACAAAACGTAACATATGTAAATAGAAATGTTACATATGTAGCTGATAAAAGAAAAACTCAATGTTAAAATAGGGCAAAAAAGATGTAGAAGCATGTTTTAGTAACTATAGATTAAATTCTATGTATCGGTGTACGTGGCTAGTACGCAGGAGGGTGTTCCTAAGTACTTAGCCTGCACACCAGTTTGGTTACGCAAGGCTTTTGCCTTGCGTACTTGTCAAGTACGCATGACCAAACCCTGCGTACTTAGACAAGTACGCAGGTAGTGTTCCTTCCCCTATAAATAGAAGACTCGTCTTCATTTGTAGGTGGAACTTATGGAACTAGGTCGAGAGGTGTCTGGGTCGGGACGAGCTCTCCCGACCCCTGGACCGTGAGCTTAGATGAGAGATGTGTGCTCCTTCGGTATGTAGTCTGTAATACGGGATGATTTCTATGTTATGGATTATGTGTCATTTCATTATCTTTTGTCTGTGTTCGTGTTTCTCTGTCTCGTTTCTTGGTTCCCACACAAATCACAGAACAGGTCCGTGTTATCTCCGCTGCGCGACGAGGCTCCCGGGACCTACAAGTGATATCAGAGCCTCGGTGTTCATTGATTTGTGTTCGAGTTTCAATTTTTTAGGGTTTTGAGTAGATACGAGTTCATACTTTTTTAGACCTAAAATCCTTAAAATCGAGTTTGTTATCAGTTCATTTGGTGTTTGGAAGGCTAAGGGTTTGTTAGATGATGTTTTCTAAGCTTTTGGAAGCATTAATTTCTCAGATTCATCACTTTTCGAGCATTCTCCTCAAGATCCGTCAAGAACACTGATGTACTGAACAAGTACGCAGGATCACCTTTTCTGCATACTTGCTAAGTACGCATGGGTTAGCCCTGCGTACTTAGTAAGTACGCAGGAGAAGTGACCTGCGTACTTAGCTAAGTACGCAAGAGAAGTGACCTGCGTACTTAGCTAAGTACGTAAGAACATTTCTCTGCGCACTTAACAAGTACGCATGGGTACTTGGCTTTGTGTATGTACTAAATACGCATGAACATCCTTTATGTGCGTATTTAGGGATCATTTGTACGCGTGTTTCGGGCCATTTTTTAGAAGAAAGTAATTTTGGTTTTTTCGGACCAAAATTTGTATACGATGTGGCTTGGCGAAACACGGACGAGATTTTTGTTGGATGATACCACTTGTCATACATCGTTTAAGTGTTCATACCTGAAAATGTGGGCTACGAGTATCCGGGATACTTATTTAATAGGGTATGAATGCTGAACTAATGGGAGCAATTGGGTCGTCATCGGCTAAAGGTCTCGTTCTATTTGTGAAGATGTTGCTGTTTTGGGTCTTTCGAAAAAAGAATCATCTTGTTTAGGTATTCAAACCTGAATATGTGGGCTACGAGTATCTGGGATACTTATTTAATAGGGGATAAATACTGGAACAACTTGAACTCAAGGATTTGCTGTTTTGGATCTTTGCAAAAGAATAAAATCCTGGAGTTAGCTAGTTGTGCTTTTTGAGGATTTGAGTGAAGTGATGATGAAGCTGGTCATAGTTTATAGATAAATGGGGGGATGTATCATTAACCGTGATTTCTCGTGTAAACTATATTTTTCGTGCTCATTGGTCAAGCATGTGTTCAAGATTTGATGTGATTCAATTATGATGAGATTTCTCATTTGGGATCTGGGCGGAATCCAGATAGACAACCTAGTTATGGAACTTCACCGCGGTGAACGTATACAGATTAGGAGGTGTGAACCAAGAATGAAGATCTAATTGAAGAATGTTGTAATTTGGATATAAGGTGATCACTACTGAGCATGATTTTGTGTTTGATTCTATCAAGTGTTTTCAGGATGAAGTTGGATATCCGTTGGATTATTAGTTAAAGATGGAACATTTTATCATTGGCCGATGGGATGGGAAACATACCCTTGTTTCCGGTCTAGTCAGATGGAGCTTAAACTGAAAGGGGATATTGGAAATGAACATCTTCGAAAATTTGGCTGACTAGTGAAGTTACAGGATAGAGTTGGACACATCTGGTTGAAGACTTAAGTTTATCTTACTGGAATTCATATGGGAGCTGATTAGTTTGATGCAGGTTATTGGAAATTCAAACTCTCTATCATATGCCAGCTGATTTGGAGTTGTCTTAGTCTACTATTGTTACCTGGTTAGGAAGACATTGTCAGACTCAGAGTTCTAAGTCAGGGTGGAGCAAGCTACTGCTGAGAGGATGAACTACAATGAGTTGTCTTGGGATAGTTGGTTCGTATTGAAGCACTTGGTTTGGTCTACATTGAAAGCTACAGTTATGAGGGAGTCGTGTGTATCACTCGGAAACTGAAGACTGAAGTTTGAAGATTTGAAGATCTCAAGTGGAATGCCAGAAGATCAAGTCTCGCCAGAAGACACGTGATGTCATTAGTTTAGAGGGAGTATGTTAGGACATTCTTTGTAAACTGATGATTATCAGTGTTAGTGATAGATAGAATTTGATGCTATAGTTAAGAGGGAGTTTGTAGAAACATGTTTTAGTAACTATAGATTAAATTCTATGTATCGGTGTACGTGGCTAGTACGCAGAAGGGTGTTCCTGAGTACTTAGCCTGTACACCAGTTTGGTCATGCGTACTTAGTAAGTACGCAAGGCTTTTGCCTTGCGTACTTGTCAAGTACGCATGACCAAACCCTGCGTACTTAGACAAGTACGCAGGTAGTGTTCCTTCCCCTATAAATAGAAGACTTGTCTTCATTTGTAGGTGGAACTCTGGAACTAGGTCGAGAGGTGTCCGGGTCGGGACGAGCTCTCTCGACCCCTGGACCGTGAGCTTAGATGAGAGATGTGTGCTCATTCGGTATGTAGTCTGTAATACGGGATTACTTCTATGTTATGGATTACGTATCGTTTCATTCTCTTTTGTCTTTGTTAGTGTTTCTCTGTCTCGTTTCTTAGTTCCCACACAAATCACAGAACAGGTCCGTGTTATCTCCCATGCGCGACGAGACTCCAGGGATCTACAAAAGATTTGGATTTATACCTGTATGAATATGTATAATTAAATTTAAAATAGGGCAAAAGAGATTCAGTATTATATAAGCACAAAAGAACATAAGCATGTATATGTATGTATGTGTGTGTGTGTAATTCCAAGTTTGAAGAAAAGGTTAATTTATGTCGGAAAGTTGGATGAACAAGGACACGAAGTTAAGTTTGGGAACGGTCAGTGGAAGGTGCTTAAAGGTAATCTTGTCATGACTCGAGGAAGAAAGAGGGGTTCGCTTTATATGGTCAGTATACCGTCTGAGGGAGAGGTTATCCCAATTCAGAAAGAAAACAAAGTCCGGTTCACAGAATCTAGTGGGCAGAATAGGGTTTGCTTTACAAGTGAGCAACCTAGAGTCAAAGTGGAGATTCAGGATGAACGAGTTCGGAAGGTTAAACCAGGTAGAGTGCATCGTGACAGTGGAAGCACAAGTCGTGTTTCAGTTAAAACTCCAGTGCTACAATGGGTTAAGAAGACTAGCATTCCGACTAGAAAAGTCTCTCCAGTGGATTACTTGCTTATGATGGAGAGTGTGAGTTCTCAAGTTGTCTCAGAGTCCAGCAGAGTAACAGGTTCGTTACAGTGGGAGCAGGCAGGGACGAAGAATGAGTCATCGGTCGTGACTGATAAGTTGAAGCTCGGGGCAGCTTCAACGTGCCTTCAGGTTAACTGATGAGAAGGCTGATGCAACTAGTGGTAATGAATATTACAAGTGGTAATGAATATTACAAGAGGTACAAGATGATGAAAGACGGTGGAGCACAGTTCGAGCCTCCAATTGGGAGATTGTTGGGGGTGGAGTCTCATATGGGGCAGCCGGCCCTAATGGGATATACACGGGTTGGGCATAACTTGGAAATTAAGTTACTAATCCTAGATTAATCTCTATATATGCATCATATGTATTTGTAATTCCTTGAGCACCTAAATATTATAAACCCTAGTTGCAAAGTGGACGTATGTCAGTTTAGACCGAACCACTATAAATCTCGTGTTCTTCCCGTATTCGTGTTTGCGTGTGTGTTCGTGTGTGATCGTCTTTAATCCTAACAGTTTACTGTTAGACCAGTTGAAACAGAGTAAACAATTACCGGATCTTTTGATAATTAACTCATAATTTGGTGGCTTCTTACTTTCTGTTTCTCTAATAAATTATAATATTTAATTATTCTTAAAAATCTAAATACACAGTTTTGCTTAATTTTTTTTGTTAACTTTCTGATCTAAATTTAATTAAAAACCTACTTGATTTCAAAATAAGTATTTTCGGTCTTGTTAATATAAAAAATAGTAACTTTATTTAAAAAAAACTCGCTTACAATTAAATTTATACCTTAATGTCGAAAAATAAATAACAAATTAAACTATGTATTTAGTTTTTTTAAGAAAAAAATAAATATTACAAGTAATTTGAGAAAAACTTAAATTATATAGGCGTCTCCTCTGCCCGGTCTAGAAGGTAGAGGTGGCATATATATAGCTCAATGCTGCAAAGGCTCCCGCAAATCTTTAAAGTCTAAACTGTCATCCTTGTGTGTTTACTTTATCATATTTTCTTTCGTTCACCTAATAATAAATCTTAAAATTTAGCTCAAAAAATAAGTCTTTATTTCTCTGTAAATGGCTAATGCATCTGGGATTCTGACGCCAACAATCAAGATCTCATCATCTATTGGCATAAATCGATCTGGGTTTTGTTCTCCTAAATCTGTATCTGTTTCCGAAAGAGTCTGCTGCTCAAGGACTTCTCAAGAATCTCGAGTTCCCAGGTTTCCGTTTCTTTATTTTTTGTTCACTTGTTTTAATATTGTTTACAATCAATTGAGAGTAAACTTCGCTTTTCGTCCCTAAGGTTTGGTTGAAAATGCCACTCTCGGTCAACTTGAAAAGTTTGAACACTTTTGGTAATCGTACTTTCGTTTTTTAATTGTTTTCGTCCTAAATTGTGACGACGTCTAAAAATCCGTTAACTCCCCCTAGGTGCCCTCACGTAAGGGGCATTTTAGGGAACTAAAACATATATAAATTAAATCCATTTTTCTAGTCTCTTCTACTCATTCACACTCTCTCTCATCATCTCCAATAATAACCCACCGGAAAAAATGGCAAGGCTACCGTCGCCTTTCTGCCGGCAACTGAAACCCCACACCTTCGTCTTCTTCTTTGTGGGTTGAAACCCCACCAAGAAATCGTCAGTTGAAAAGCTACATTCGTCTTCTTCCACCGTCGACCCCCACCGGCTCCATCTATGCCCAACACCACCACCTCCATCTCCGGCAAACACCACAACCTCAATCTCCAACCAACACCATTGCCTCCATCGTCGACAAACACCACCGCCTCCACCACCGCCAACGAAAGAATGGTAAAAAAAAAGCACCCCACCCGTTAGGGTCTCTGGTCGCGGAGAGAGAGAGAGTCATCGGTTTCTAATGGTCTCCTCCATCGTAAAATCGATGTAATCTTCATTTGGATCTAAGTTTTTTTTTGAAATTTAATACATTAAGAGTATGTTTGAGATTATTTATTTTAAGCTTCTTATTAACTTTTGCAAGGAGTTTTGAAAAGTAAGTTCCCTCTTACTTCTCAAAAACTCATTTTCCCCCCTCAAAAAGTTAAAAGTACTAGCAAAAGTCACCTTCTCCAAACACCTTTTTAACTTATAAAAGTTAATAAGTAGTTTCAATAAGTAATCCCAAACACCCCCTAATTTTCTTACTAAAAGTGTTTTGGATCAATACAAACATAATTTACGTTAGCTAACAATTATGACGATTACAATAAAGTGAGAACATGTTTACTCCTATCCATTGTAAAATTCCTTAAAATCTTATTAATATAAGAAAACTGGGATAACTTCAATTGCCCAATCTCCTTATTTCTGTAAATTTCCACTCCCAAAATCTTTCTAGCCTCACCTAGTTCCTTCATATTAAACTCAAGCATTTATAGCTCCTTTTTGCCTTTATCTCTTGATTTTCTTTGCATGCCACAAGCATGTCATCCACATACAAAAGTAGATGCACATATTCACCATTTTCATACTCTTTAAAGTACACACAACTGTCATAAACACTCCTTTTAAATCCATGAGTTACCATATACTTATCAAATCTCTTGTACCACTGCCTTGGTGATTGCTTAAGGATATACAAGGATTTTTGAAGTAAGCATACTTTATCTTCATGACCACTTGACTCAAAGCTCATAGGTTGTCTCATATAGATTTTCTCATCTAAATTACTATGTAAAAAAGTTGTTTTAACATCTAATTGTTTAAGCTCATAATCAAAATAAGCAGTAAGTGACAGAATTACGCTTATTGATGAATGTTTAACCACAAGTGAGAAAATCTCATTATAGTGTATGCCAACTCTCTGTGTGAACTCTTTTGCCACCAACCTAGCTTTATACATAGGTGTTTCTCCTTTAATGCCTTCTTTTAATTTGTATATCCACTTAGACTTAACAAGTTTCTGGTCTGTTGGCATATCCTCTAAAACCAAAGTCTCATTTTTATATAAAGAGTTCATCTTTTCTTCCATTGCTTGGATCCATTTCTCCTTATCCACATACACTATATCATCATTAAAGGTTAAGGGGTTCTTCTGAGCTTTCTTATTCTACAACCATGAAAACAAATGCAGAGATATCCTCATTAGTTCTGTATCTTGCATGTGGAACAACCTGCCTCCTAGGCCTATCTATGGCCAAACTACAGTTACTTGAACTAGCACCATCAGCCACTGTTTGATATGTATTCACACCTATATCACCTTTTATCTCCCAAGACTCCACCTCAAACAGAACATCTTGTAAATCATTGTTATCAGCCAAACTACTATCACTTTGTTTTCCAACTATATCCTTATACATAATGTCTTCCTTGAACACAAGTACATTTATGCTAACAATAACCTTTAGATTTACATCACCAAACCACCAAAGTCTGTAGCCCTTTACACCTTCTGGATACCCTAGAAAAATACACTTATGTGCTCTAGGTTTCGACTTGCCTTGACTTATATGAGCATATGCTAGAGAACCTAATACCCTTAAACTGTTATAGTCAATCTTCAACCCTGACCATTTTTCCATTGGAGCTGTCATACCAATAGTTGTTGATGGAGATCTATTCACCCAATAGGCAGCTGTAGTCACAACTTCTACCCAAAACTTCTTTAGCAGCCCAAATCGATGTAACATACACCTTACCTTCTCAAGTAAAGTTATGTTAATTGTCTCCACTAACCTATTCTGCTGTGGTGTCTCTCGAACAGATAAATGTCTAACAACTCCCTGATCCTTACAAAACTTATTAAACCAACCACTTCAAAACTCCAATCCATTGTCAGTCCTAAGCTTCTTAATTTCCATGTGTGTTTGATTCTTAACCAAAGCTTTCCATTCTTTAAATTTCTCAAAGGTATCATCCTTATGTTTTAGTACATAAACCTAGACTCTTCTAGAGTAATCATCCACCATACTCAAGAAATACCATGATCCACCTAATGACTCCACTTTAGCTAACCTCTATAAGTCAGCATGTACATAGTCTAGAATCCCCTTTGTTTTGTGAATGCCCTTTGTGAACTTTACTCTCTTTGCCTTCTCCATTACATAATGTTCACAGAATTCCAAATCACAATCTTGTATGACTAATAGCTTGCTGTTTTCTTAATTTAGATAGACCTTTACCACTCACATGGCCAAGTCTCCTATGCCACATCATAGTCTGACTTTCTGATTTTTCAACCACTACAGACACTGTACTTTGACCAACACGACCATCCAACACATAAAATGTTGTTATCCCTCCTAGTGTCTGCCAAGTACACCATTGAACCTTTCACCACCCTGGCTTTCCCATTCTTCAAGCTTACAATGAATCATGACCTTTCAAAAGTACCAAGTGAAATGAGATTCTTGGTCAACTATAGTATATACCTCACATTTGTCAAATCAACATATGTGCTATTGTCTACTCTTAATGTAATGGTACCATGGCCTAGAATCTTACAGAGCCTATCATCTCCTAGCTTTACTGTACCAAGACACTCACTCTTGAACTCCTTGAAATACTCCCTTTTAGGGGACATGTGATGTGAACATCTAGAATCCATTATCCACTCCTCACCACAATTCTGATTTGTGACTACAAGCACATCAACATTGTCATAACCCTCTGTACAACCTTCAGGTGAAGAACTCCCTTGGTTCTTGGAAGAACTTGGTTCAAACTTCTTTTTCTTGCTTTCTGGGCATTCCCTCTTAAGATGCTTTTCTGAATTACATATGAAACATCTTCTTTTGAACTTTGATGTAGACCGGTTTACACTCTTATTCTTAGGAGTCCTGAACTCAGTTCTTCCCCTAACAAACATGCCATCACCAGGCTCATCTTGAACATCAATTCTTTTCCTTAAATCCTTTGAATTAAGGGCAGCCAATACTTCTTCCATTGATAAGGTTTCCCTACCATACGTCAATTTGTCTACAAAGTGCTCATAACTATGGGGTAAAGAAGTCAAGAATATGATAGCTATCTTCTTCATCAAGTACCACATCAATGTTTTCGAAATCAAGATGATAACGCTATGAGCCTTCTCCAGTATGTCTTTCCTCTCCTTATCAGTCAGAGTCATCGACAATCTAGCTTCTTCAGCTAGGGCAATGACCAGACCTTGATGAACAAGTAGAGCCTTCATTTTCATTCTCCAAAGCCCAAAAACGTTTTTACCATGAAACTTCTCTAACTCCAAATTCGTCGAAACCATTATGAATCTTCAATATCCGATCGATTACCTTCAATTCTTCAAGCTATTCGAGTCGTAGCTCTAATACCAATTATTATATATTGGAGCTCAACACACACCAAATTAACACCAAAGAATTGCAATAGAAAGATTGACTTAGATCATAATAAGAAGAACCAAACGATTAGCAACTTTATTCAGATCAAGTTTTGATGACAAAGGAAATCCCAAATTCGGGAAGATGAACAACTGAATTAACAACCATGAGATTATGGTTAATACAAGCTATTAGGAAAGTTACAAAAGTAACCCCTAGACTATCTAAACAGATCACCCCTACACTATGTAAAGTTACTAAAACAGTCCCTTAACATTTACGAGAGTCAACTTTGACCCAAAGAGATCCTTTATGGTATCTCAGGATGAATTTGTTACAAGTTTATACTTATACCATCGAGTTACATTTTATTGAAATGTCTTGCAAATTCAAAGTCTTCTTACGATTCAATATCTTTTTGAAAACAGGCTTATTAGCAAGGGGTGCAAACTGGTTGGGTGTGGATCAGCCGTACCAAATAACCAGTTCTCTAATGATGATCTCGCTAAGATTGTTGATACTAGTGATGAATGGATTTCCAGTCGTACAGGAATCCGTAATCGACGTATTGTTACAGGTGTTGTTTTGAGAAAAATACGAAAATGAACATTTGAACAAGAAAATACTTAAAAATATACATCATTATTTAGCCTACTGTTTCATGGACATTGTTCTTGCGAAAAGGCTAAAGACGGCTAAACTAGCCGGGTAAAATTTTCGTGCCAACATTCCATTTGTCAGAGTACGAGCCAATAAGCATGTGACACGTGGCAAGCTTAGCCGTCTAAATAAACAGTTTTAGCCGTCTAATGCATTTAGCCGTCTAAATAAACAGTTATAGCCGTCTATTAGACGGCTAAGCCTCCGAAAATTTTCAAAAAATGTTCTCGGAGGCTAAGCCGACTAGTAGACGGCTATAACTGTTTATTTAGACGGCTAAATGCATTAGACGGCTAAAACTGTTTATTTAGACGGCTATAGCCGTCTATTAGACGGCTAAGTCTGCCACGTGTCGCCATATTATTGGTTCGTACTCTGACAAATGGAATTTTGACACAAAAAATTTAGCCGGCTAGTTTAGCCGTCTTTAGCCGACTGTCATGACCAATGTCCATGAAAAAGCAGGCTAAATAATGATATCCATTTTTGAGTATTTTCTTGGTCAAATGTCCATTTTCGTATTTTTCCCTGTTTTTTACTTCCTTTCTATTCATCTCAGAAAATAAATATATTATATTTCTTTATGTTTAATTCAAGTCCAACCGTAATACTCTTCACTATAAAAGGATGGGGTATACCTAGTGAGTATGAGGGATGATTTTTGCCACATAGGGGTCACATAATAACTGTTACTCACTCATTCACTCACTAAAGACATGAGGTATACTCAACGTGATTGAGAGTGGTGTGAGCAAAAAGTACACGCCACGTGGGCTTCAACTCACTCACCCAAATTTCTCACACCACTCTCAAATGAGAGGTGTATACCCGTATGAGTGTGAGTGGTATGTGCATTAAGTATTTTTTATAATTTGTACAATTTATATTAATTAATTAAATATAGACATAACTAAATTAAAATTAATTAAAAGTAAAATAATATTAATTAAAATTAAACATAAATAAATTAATATTAATTAAAAACATAGATAAAATACTAATTAAAAATAACTAAGAAAACTAAAATTATACAAGCTACTCTAGTGAGCGATCGTAAATATACTCAATCAAGTGCGTCTTTAGCTGGTTATGGATTTCTTGGTTGCGTATCTTATTACAATTTGCTTGCCTTCATCTTCATCAAGTTCTATGAACGTTGGCTCCACTTCATTTGGATTGTATTGACAAATTGCAACTCCTTCGTCCTCTAGAATCATAGTATGCAAAAAATGTATATATATAGTGGTAAGAAATTAATTAATTTTTATTTGATTTTAACGTTAAAAACGATCACAAAACGGCTAGTTGTGTATTGAGATAACTCATGCCCCCTCATGCCATGGAGGGGGCGGTGTTCCACATCCCCTTCTCACGCCCAATATACTTCATACCCTAAAGGGGGTATACCTAGTGTGTGTGAGTGGTGATTTAATTTTTTTAAATAATTTATTAATTAACTTTAAACAACTAATTATTTAATAATATTAAAACATATATAAAAGATTAATATTAATAAATTAATTTAATTAATTATTTAAAAAAATAAATATATTAATAGCATACTCTTAATATAATATTGTTTATATATATTTATCAAAATTATTAATAGTTTATTTAAAAAATAGTTTCTCAAACCCGTAACCTCCATCGATATGCTCTAGATTTGCCTATGTGTCTCTGGCGGAAGCCATGCCGCCGAATCAACCGCTTCTTTCTCCATGTTGGTTACCTCCGCTATTAGTGGCTTTTGGATTGACAACGACGACCGTAAATTTCCCCCTTCCTTATGGCCCTTTTTATGGTCGTCATTCCACCATCCGGGGTAGCCGACGAGTTTGAAGCATTGGTCTTTAGTATGTTTCGACATCCAACAATGACTGCATTTCAATTTCGTTTTATCAGTCCGGAATGATGATCCATTGTTGAAGCACTTCTGACCGGTGCGTCCCTTTGACAGAAACCATAGGCCCTCCGATTCATGAGACCCGTTGGCAGCCAAGCCTGTTGCCACACTGTTTTTGAGAAGATAAGATATCAATGGTTGTTCCCAGAATTCCTTGATGCGCCATCTCCTTTCGAACGACTGAGTAGGCGCCCTAGGCCGAGGGATAGTGGGTCCCAACCCATCTCCTTTCGAACGACTGAGTAGGCGCCCTAGGCCGAGGGATAGCGGGTCCCAACGAAGGATTTCCCTTTTTACAACATCATATTGTCGGTCAAGGGCATTCAGGAATTGGAAGAGCTTCTATTCTCACTGGATTTTGTTGTAGGTTGCTATGTCAATGGCACAAGTCATTGGGTTGGGATCTCTCCTTTCAATCTTTCCCCAAACGCCTTGCATAATGATCCAAAAATCTTCTAGTGGTGAACCATTATGTTTTATTTCATTATCCTTGACATGTAAATCAAAGGTTTGTAGTTTGTCTTTTTCACTATTGTAAGTAACCACCAATGCATCCCATAAAGTTTTGGCCATGGGAAATTCGGTAAGGTTACTTGCAAGAGCAGGTTCGATATTTTGTATTAACCATGAGAATACGACTAAGTTGTCTTGTTCCCATTGGTCAAACTTTTCATCGGTTGGTTTTGGTGGAGTCGGGTTTCCTGTCAAATGGCTCAAAAGGATTTTTGATTTACCCCTGATGGCTACTCGAATCATTCGAGCCCACAGGGCTAGTTTTGACTGTTTAACTTGAGATTAATTTTGTTTCTGGGTTTGGTTTTGGGTGGTAAGGCTGTTTTTGAGTAAGTTGGTGATTTGCAAAGCAAGATCATCACTGCTGTTGGTGTTCTCGGACATGGTGGCATTTATGAAATTGAATACGCTTGAACAAGTAGAAGATGAGCAGGTCGATACTAAGATCGTACACATCGCTTTGATACCATCTTTTGAATTGAAATACTTCAAAGTTGTATCTTGAGTTGTGCTTTAAAAGACAAAATGATACAAAATAAATAGGGAATACAAAATAAAAAAGATGACTGCCAATTCTCTTGATTGGTAGCAACAGTCCTTAATCGGGCATGATGTTTCATGTGGATTTGGTTTTTGTAAAGGGCTTGAAGGGGCTTGTTAATAAATTGTTTGGGTGACTAATATTTTTTGAGTTTAATTTCTAAGAACTTTTACACTCATGGGCTGATCTTGAATAGGTGCCCTTGCCCCTATTGGGCCTCAAGTGCATCCGCCCCTTACTCTGTATCACATAGTGTTGGTTTGTAAGATAAAACCGGTTTTGGACTCACTCGTTTGGTTACTGTGGATTCTCATTCATTAAACTATTTGGATTTGGGAAAGTTATGGTGTTAAATGGTAAACCACCCCATCCTAACACACTATTAGACGTGGTATATTTTTTGTGGACTCGTCGAAGTTTCGTTGCGTAAATTAGATCATTAGCCTTTATATTTCTTTGGGCATCTCCATAATATGTATTTTGCTCTAGCTCATTTCTAGATAGATTCTACTAATCCATGCCATGTGTTCTAAATAAAACCAGATACATAACGTAGTGTTCATAGTAGTTTAGTTCTGGATAATCTTCTCTAAATCATGTAATCACTACTAGATTAAAGTATTTTGATGGTACTCTTAAAATCTTATTAGATATTTCAAATAGAATCAAGAACGAGAATGTACGTTTATGTTCTGAAACTTGTTCTGGAAGTAGACCAAAGACTTTTTTTTATATGTTGGGAACCATCATAACGTTTAGTTGACACGACACACTGCTCTTGAAAGAGTGTAAGTTGGTGGTTTAAAAGGTTGACTGTTAATTCGGTTACCATGAGAGTTCGTAGCAGTAACTTAGTTACTATCCGGTTAATGTTGATTGCCTAGTTTTTGTTCATTGCTCAGTTGTTGCTATTAGTGCATTGTTGGATCATACTGAACATTAGTTAACCTGCCAAATCAGAAGAACGTTTTAGAGGCTTTCGAGTGTGAAATCGGATTTTTGCTTGGCGTGGGCGCTACTCATCGACTAGGGAACGAGACACCCATGTTACTTTATTATTATTATTATTAGGGAAATTGGATTTTAATAATCCCACATTTTACCAATTGGCCAATAATAATCCCAACTGAGAATATTCTTACCACCAGTCTTTACTTTCAAACTATTTTCTTACATTGGACCCCCTGTTAAAAGAACTTAACGCCGTTAGATTTTATATAACGTGGACATCTGCAACCCGCCGGAAAGTCGAGCCAATCTAGCAGTGGTCTCGTGGTGGGTTTTGACATTGGCTCTGGTGGTGTTTAAAGGGTCTCATTTTTCCGGCAAATCCAAACGGAGACAACAGTGGTGTTTAACGGTGAAGACGGTGACAGACTAGGGTTTGCAGACCACCCCTCCGGCGAAGGCGATGGCTAGGGTTCCGGCTTGGCTTGACTTTCCTACGGTTTGTAGATGTTCATGTCATATAAAATCTATCGGCGTTAAGTTTTTTTAACGGATGTCCAATGTAAGAAAATAAGTTGAAAGTAGTGACTGATGGTAAGAATATTCTTAGTTGGGATTATTATTGGACAATTGGTAAAAGGTAGATTATTAAAATCCAATAATCCTTATTATTATCATTATCATCACTAAAAAAATAAAAAATTTGTGACAACAGTTTCGTAGGGAATTTGTCGGAATTGGCCGTTAGCGACAAATTTACGACAAAAAGTGTTTGTTGGAAAAACCCTGTAGGAAATGTATTTTCCGACAAAGTCCCAACTAATTTTCCGAAGAATTAGTGACAAAAGCCTTTCATCAAATTTTCGACAATATTCCGACGATTATATTAAATAAATAAGTTAACTTAATAAATTTGTCGAAAAATTGTAGGAAATCTTGTGCTTTTTTGTTTTTGTTTTGTCGGAAAGTTGTCGCAAGCTTGTATGAAATTTTCTTTTGTTGGTAACTTGTCGAAAACTATTGTAGAAAATATACATGTTTTCTAGTAGTGTATTCTTATTATTATTAAGGAGGGATTAGTATTTTTATTTTGGTTTAGTTGGGGGTGCTTATTGTAAGATCTTGGTTTATTTATATCATTACGTATCCTATGAATAAAATATGAGATTTGAGATAATATCCTTCCTTCTTTCTACTATTCTCTGTTCTTTTTGGTTCTAACCCTATCAAGGGTATCAGAGCTTTCTCCAGGCGATCTTAATCGGATTCGTTACCGCTACCATGGCTAACACTCGTAATCAAGACGTAGACAAGGCTCTCAAGAATCATGGCAAGGCGATTTCTGACATCTAGGTAACCCTAGTTGCCATTATGAAACAACAGGAGTAATCTATGAAGCAGCAAGAACAATCGTTGAAACAACACAAACATATACTCCGAGCATTCAAAGAACACTCGAACGCCGGTCGTCACGGTGGCGGCGGCTCTGGTTCGTCCTTGTTCAGTGATGTCGATTCCCGGGCCGGTACTCGACCCATTTGAAGCGGAAAGGTGGAGTTTCCAGGTTTTCAGGGGAGGATGTTGCAGAGTAGATCTACCGTTGTGAGCATTTTTTCACCATTTATGAGACACCGGACCACATGAAACTGAAGTACACTATCATCCACATGGAAGGAGATGCTATTCAATGGCATCAGTCGTTCATGAAGACTAGGGGCGCAACCGTGGCTGAAATTCCATGGGAAGATTATGTCCGGTCTATCTCCAATCGTATTTCCAATGCCATGTTTGAAGACTTTATGGAAGAATTCGCATCACTGATCCAAACAGATTCATTAAAGGAGTATAACAATTCATTTGATTGTTTACTGAACAAGGTAACAATTAGCGAGACTGATGCTGCTAGCTTGTATTTAAAGGGTCTGAAACCTGAAATCAAAGGACCCGTAAAGATGTTCAAGCCTCAAACACTGCATGAGGCGTATGGGTTAGCAAGAATTCAAGATATCAACAATACGAGCTTAATGAATCAACTCAAAGATGTTAAGGGTGGGTTGCAACATGTCAAGAATGATGATGAATCGGCCAAGGTAATACCATCTGCTGTTAAACCGACAACTAACAACTCGAAGCGTTTAACCGGTGAGGAACTCGAGTTAAAAAGATCAAAAGGGGAATGCTTTTGGTGTACGAAAAAGTTCGTTCCAGGGCATAAGTGCAAGAAGAAACAACTTTTTGTAATCGAAGTGGAAGACGACAACGAACCTGAACAAGACGACAACGGTTGATGCTTAAGTTTTATTAGCTTACTTTTCGAGGTCAAAAAGTAGGTTAAGGGGGGAGTATTGTTACGTTATTTTTATTATTATTATTATTATTATTATTATTAGTAAGGAGGGATTAGTATTTTTATTTTGGTTTAGTTGGGGGTGCTTATTGTAAGATCTTGGTTTATTTATATCATTACGTATCCTATGAATAAAATATGAGATTTGAGATAATTTCCTTCTTTCTTTCTACTATTCTCTGTTCTTTTTTGTTCTAACCCTATGAACCCACTAGGGGCTCAAACCCCTTTGACTCAACTAAGGGGGCACTGCCACCCCGGAACCCCGTCAAGAGGGCACTCCTCCCTTGAACCTTGGATTCCTCGGTGTCGGAAATCATATAAGTCTCGAATTTGTGTGCGCTTCACACCTTTTAGCCAAATAGATGTTTAAGCTAATTCCCATTTGGTTTTAAGCAAATCTCAATTCACTAAAGTGATTTGATGACACCAAAATCACCAACATGTAGTCGGCCGAAACCAACGGTGACTTTCACTTCTATTATTGATGATTATAATAAATGGGGAAGATGAACAACCAAACTCACCTGATTACTACAGCATTCTTTTGTAACCACTTGCTTAATTTTCATGAATATGCACACGTACATACTAAGTACTTAAACTGCATATCAAAACCTGACTCTAGTCTAACTAGAGAAACTACAGGCAAGGAGAACTTGACAGGTCTGGCTGTAGAGGCAGCTCAAAAAGCGCTTGAAATGGCGGAGGTTAAAGCCGATGAAGTGGACCTCATCTTGTTTTGTTCATCGACACCTGACGATCTGTTTGGTGGAGCACCTGAGGTAGTTAAAGGAGTTGTTTTTTCATATGCATATGATCTGTACATCTTGCACACCACAAAACACATGATAAAAAACACATTATTAAATATGAAAACTAGAGTTAGTGAATTGAATCCACATGCTAGCCCATTTTTGGTCCTGTCAATATTTGCCTAAAAGGTCTCAAATTTCATTAACAATCTTTTAAACCAAAGAGGCCCAGCGCACCAAGGCTTCCTTGTATATATTAGCTAGGTACATTTATTTGCTTAAGTTCTTTCTTGGTTTATTAGGTTCAGAAAATACTTGGATGCAAAAGAAATCCACCTGCTTTTGACATCAGAGCTGCTTGCAGTGGATTTCTTTTAGGCCTAGTCTCAGCTTCGTGTCATATTCGGGGTAAAAAACTGACGTCTTATATCCAAAACAATGAATTTCGACTTATTTTCAATTTTAAGTTGTTCATGATCATGATGAACATGCTCTTGCAGGGGGCGGTTTCAAGAACGTTCTTGTGATTGGAGCTGATTGTGTAACCCGTTATGTAGATTGGACGGATAAAAAGACCTGTGTTCTCTTTGGTGATGCTGCTGGTGCTATCTTAGTCCAGGTTTGTTTGTGTCTGAGTGCATTTGGTAAATTGCATATTTGCTGTTATAATAATGTTGGTAATTTTAGTACTGATGACATATATTTTAATGTAATTGGAATTGCTAATTAAGACCAAAGAAATTCATATATTTTAGTATTATGATACGAGTTAGGAAATGCGAAGTTATACAAGCTTTCAAATCCTTTAACTATCACTAAATACCAAGATTAAAGTTTTGACTTGGTAAAAGGTTAGTAACAACTTCTACCAAGTTAATTTTGTGGTCAGATGGAACTTTGTTCACATGATTTTGACCTTATATGTTGTTACTCATCTTCTGAACAAAATTTCAGATCTTGCATAAGTTATACAACTGCTACAAATGACAGTTATAACTGCTTCGCTTACCAAAAAGGTGTCATATTGTTGTTACCTACAACGATATAACTACCTCTAACTTTCCATGAATAGTTGCAATTTTTCATGAAACGTTGCATCAGTTATAATATTATTAATATTGTTTTTTGGTCTTGGAAACAATAAGAGGAATTCTAAGAACATGATCAGAACATACAACATATTTACAATATTCAGGCTATTTTATTATTTCCAACATGAAACTAGAAAATTCCCTAACAAATAATCATCATTCTATGCAGGCTTGTGATAGTGAGGAGGATGGTTTATTTGGGTTTGACCTGCACACTGATGGCTCTGGCAGCAGGTTCCCCCTCAACTCCACCACCTTGCATCATTGGAAATATTAACAAGCTCTAAATTTTATTGATTGTTTTCCATCCCACAGGTACTTGAATGCTGGTATTAAGCATTCTGAAACAAGTTTTGCACTCGGTTCTAATGGTTCCGACCTAGGATTTTCCCCTTCAGACACATCTATTTCGCATATCCAAATGAACGGACAAGAGGTTTTTCGCTTTGTTGTTAAGGCCGTGCCAGAGAGTATCACGACTTCATTAACAAATGCCGGTCTTAGGCTGTCTGACATCGACTGGTTACTGCTCCATCAGGTTCGATAAGTACTGATATCTACTGTTTTTTATGTATATGGACCTACCTTGTGATTTGGAGCACCTTACGAGCCATGACGTGTGCAGGCTAACCAGCGGATCATTGATCATGTTGCAACAAAACTTGAATTCCCAATGGATAGAGTCATATCTAATTTGGCAAACTATGGTAACACGAGTGCTGCTTCTATTCCGTTGGCTTTAGATGAAGCCGTTCGAAGTGGGAAGGTGAAGGAAGGCCAAACCATCATGACTGCTGGCTTTGGTGCTGGTCTTACGTGGGGTTCAGCCATTGTGAGATGGGGCTAGGAAAAAGAGGAAAGATTATAACGTTTTCTATTGTGGGGATGAATGAAGGTAAACTATGAAATAAATGAATAATAGGAAGATCTCCTGTTTTATAGTGTGATAAACTGATAATATTTGTAAACTATGAAATAAATGAATGAAGGTAAACTGGTCTTACTTTTGGAGTTGTCAATTTGGAGTGATTATCATGTCTTTAAATGGAAACACTTTCTTATCGCAAGTAAGATTGGGTATAAATACTAGATACTCAATTCATAAATATAGAATAGTTGATAACCAAAGGGCCTTTAATCTAGCGGTATCTTGGAGTGTAAAATTGTGTCCCTCCCCTTGAGGTTGAGGGTTTGAGTCCCGTGGTGAAGAATGATGTAGAATTAAAATTAGATTAAATTGACGTTCAAAAAAAAAATTGAGAACCAAGCACCAGCTTTTGAACCCGGTTCGAACACGATTTGAAACCGGTTTGGTTGAACCCAGTTTAGACCTGAACCGTAGGGTTGAAATCGATTCGTAACCCTATACTTTAAATCAGGTTCAAAACCGGTCAAACCCGATCCTTTCCCCTCAAAAACCGGTTTCAATCCAAACCGGTCCGGACAAAAACCCAGTTTTGATCATCTTTGACCCTACCTTTACGGGTCTTTCACTTGGGCAAGCTAACCCTCTTTGGACCCAAATCATAACGTAGAGTTGAAATCGATTCGTAACCCTATACTTTGTAACTGGTTCGGAACCGGTCAAACCCAAAGCGAACTGGTTAAAACCCGATCATTTCCCCTAAAAACCAGATTCAATCCGAAGCGGTTTGGACAAAATCCAGGTTTCGACCATCTTTCACCCAACTCGAACCGGTTTAGGCCTAGACTCGATTTATACACATCTATTCGACCACAGTCTCTTGGGGCCAGGATAATCAAAAAATTTTGTCATCAAAATGGGCTACTTTTCATGGACTTGGAAAACCTTCACCGGTCTTTCACTTGGGCAAACCGAGGGAGGGAGAGAGGAACTGATGAAATTGAAAGTTGTAAATGGGATGAATATCTCATTACAGAGTAAAGGTTGTTGGGTTAAGCTTCAAACCGCGCAAAAGAAAACTCACGAACATATTTTCACTTACTGCTTTGAACCCTCTAATTCATTCAAGGAAATTACATGCCTTTTAAATAAGAAAAAAAACCTAAGATCCCACCATGTACGTGAATACTAACGCTAATGAGCTGGTGATGGAGTGGTAAGGGAGAGACATGGTGTTCCTTGTTATCCAGGTTTAATCCCTGCCCTCCCCATTAGTTTCTGCGGCATGCAAATGAGGCCTGCCTATTAGGCTGATGCATCTGGATTTTACCCACGCCGATCCAGGGTTCGGGCCTCGGTTCTCCCTCAAGCCCGGAAGGGGCCGTATTGGGTGGGATTTTTCCTTGGATGCTTTCCAACTCTGACGCCAAGTGGGCCCGTTTAAGACAACATATTGGCCGGAGTTGGACAATGCTCTCCCATGTGACCGGGGGTGCGACATCACAACATTCAATGTTCACCATTAAAAAAAACGTGAATACTAACACACAGAATTTAGCCTACAAACTAGGAAAACAAGCCCACAATTCAAGCCAGTACTTTGACCCAATTAAACACATTAAAACATAAAATAGCATGTTAAATTAAACTAATCTGCTGGCCCATACGGTAATTTTCTGACCCGTATCCAAGACCTGAAACCCGTGAACTTGCTGACCCGGTTTAGAACCCGTGAACTTGCTGACCCGGTTTAGAACCCGTCAAGATTAACCCTACAAAGGTGCACAAATTGGTTTTTCAATCCAAATCGGTTTTGGTTTGGGTCAATTTTGTTAAACCAGTTTGGTTTGAAGCTGGTTCAAAGAGATTAAAACCCAAACCCATAAAAACCGGATGGGTTAGGATTGAAACCGATTTTTACAAAAAAATTATTTTTTAAAAGATTTAAATATATAAAATAAACAAAATAAAGTTCTATCTTTTATTTTTTTTATATGTTTGGAAATTATTAAAACATAAATTCTTTACATAAACAATATTCGCCGGAACTATTGACGCTTCGTTGTGCTTCATCGTAAGCGGGTGCTTCATCGGAAAGTGGCAACGTCTTTTCTTGTGCCACCTCTTCCTCGTGTATGATTTCTTCAACTTGCATTTCTTCCTCAAGACTTGTAGTATCTTGTATCTGTTTTATCGCGTCCAAGTGGTCTTTCAAGAAAATGCACATTTTTATCACCACGGGAGTGAGTCTTGTTCTTTGTATGGATAAAATCTACCACCAAGAGAAAAAGAGGATTCCGAAGCTACAATATAAGCTTGTACGGTTAGTAAATCATGGGCCATGGCGGCTAGAATATGAAATTGGAATTCTTTTCCTTTCACCAAGCCAAAATAACAACTTTTGAAACTCTCCAAACCTAGGGGTCTTGATTGTTGAATTTACACTTTCACAAAATAGTTCTTAAATCGGAAATTTCATTCATTGGTAGTGGAAGGTTGCTCAACCATAACATTCAAGTCATTACAACTAAAAAAACATAAATGTTTGCTAACAAAACAAAACTATTGGGATGTCAGTCTTCTAACTGAGTAGCCTTCGCTTCAATGCCCTTTCCTACCCTCTAAGCTTCAATACCTGTCTATATTTTAACCTGACATGTATACTAAAAGTTTGCTTTGCTGAGTGAGTTCTAGTTTACTTTATAACTTTAAACAATATCATTGAACTTTAGCATTTACAAAACCATTCTCTTTAAAACAAACTTTAACAAAATAATACTTTATAAAATCATTTCATTTCTTTAAAACATAAAGCAAACTTTATCAATCATGCTTGCACTCGTACAAGCATGCTAATACAAGACTTCTTTAGCGTGCTTGTACTCGTACAAGACTCATGTATCGTGCTTGCACAATGCAAGACTCTTATTGCTTGTACTAAATACAAGACTCATGTCGCTTCCAAGACTCCTTTAGCTTGTAACAAGACTCCTTCATCTATCTATGGCTATCACATTACTTTAACTTCACGTCGTCTATCATTTAACTTTCACATAAGCATAATATATAAGGCACATAATCATTTAACACAAACAGTCAATCATAGGCATATAACACCACTTTCTTTCTTATTCATTACTTTCATAAAAACACATTATTTATAAGTATGCATATCAGCCCAAAAGATATAAAAAGGGTAATTAGAACTCACTTGCTCGACTGCTATTGAACTTAACTGAAGGGCTCTAGCTTAGGTAGTACGCTTAACAATCAGTATGAAGATTCAGATGAGAATTATGTCCAAACAGGAAACTTTCGGACGAAATACTTTCATCCTAAACTATGGGGCCTTGTCCCAATACTTTCGTCCGAAACTATAAGGTTTCGTTCCCATACTTTCATTTTCGTCTGAAGCAGCGAAAGATTCGCCCAAAATTTTTGCATCCTTCAAGATATCGTACAACGACGCTTTAGGATCAAGATTCCAATTTTTTACTTTCAAACTCTTTGTTTAACTCAAATATAATCATTTAGGACGAGATTTATCGCTTTCATGTCAACTTTTACGAGAAAAAAAAATCCAAGATTTTGATGAAAACCGGGTTTTTAACCCACTTTAGCAAAAACATGTAGATCTTGAAACATAAAAACACCTATTTCTTCATGTCAGATTGCTTGTGACCTTTCAATTTAAAAAATCAAAATGATTGACTCTTGATGGCAACACTCCTCAAGATCTAGATTCCATCTTTAATCCATCTTCTTTGATTCATATGAATGCATGGTGCTTAACAAAAATGCTTGGTTGTAATAAAACCTCAAGAGAATTTATAAGTATTTATATTACTTCAATATCTATGTAAAAGAAGTGGGACCTCGAAAGACCGCACTACACTCTTACATACGCGCCGTGATTATGGATGATAAGCATAATGTGTCGCTTTCTTGATGGTTCATTACGAATGAATGATCAAAACAGTTCGCTATATCTGTCTCTTCCACACAAAAAGCGAATAGTCATAACCCTATTCGAACGGGGCAAGGTCAAAGTCACACACGCTTGAAAAAGTAACTTTAGGCTTATAATTATCATTTATTTATTTTTGAAGAGCGATGAAAATTTTATTAAGAAAAAGCCTAGCAAGATGCTAGAGCAAAGTGGACAAATAGTACATAAAGTTCAAAGAGAAAAAGTTAACTACATGTTGTTGAAGGCCTATAAATACAACTCATTTTTTTTCTCCTCATTATAATTTATGAAGTGATTTGTTGAATCTCAAAGTACGTTGGTAATAGAAACAGAGGGGACGGAATTGTTTTAATAAGAAAAAAGTGCTCGTATTTAAGTAAAGTAGTAGATAATAGATGAGCAATCAGATTTCTAGCACACGAACAAACACTCAAGATTGGCTAAGAAGAATCTCGAATCAAAGTGCTACTTGTAAAACCTTTATGTGACTCTTTAATTCCCTTAACTCCTTACTACTTTTTATATAAAACTTAAGTGGTTAAAAATAAGTTTATCTAAAAAAAATGAAAAAAGACATTCAGATGCAAAATCCATTAACGAGCCCCAGATCAACTTTTTTTGGGAGGAGGCACCCCTATGGCCTTCCCATATGGTGGTCATGGGTCCGAGACTCACTTGGTGCAATATGCTCAGGTGGGTCAGGGGTTTTTTCACAATGGGCCTTCGGGTGGTAGGTTTCCCTTAGAATGGTGGGTGGATCGGGTCACCAGCGCTGTCTGCGTTCGTGGGCGTGGGTGACCTTTCGCCAATGGGTTTACCCGGGTGGCCGGGCTTATAGTATTCGTTGGCCATTAAAAAAAGTATAATATATATATATATATATGTAACATCCGGAATTTCATCTCGTATCAGGAGCGAGTTTTAGCGTTACAGGATGGTGGGACATGATGGGCCGAGAGTGGGCCAAGAGGACCTGAGGGTGGAGGAGGAGCCTCTCTACCTCCCCTTCCCCACCTTATTCTCATCATCTTCTTCTCCACTTTCTAGAGAGAGAAAGCACCTAGAGAGAGAGTGTTAGTTTTTGTCTCAAGATCGATCCAACCTTTTTTCTACTGTTTGCATGAAGCATCTCTGAAGAAACAAGTCGATTAAAGGTAAGAATCGCGTCCGGATCTGAGTTTTTATTGAAAATGGGTTTGTAGGGTTAACATGGGTTTTCTACAAAAAGAACGGATTTTTACGTGTGTTTATGTCTAAAAACCATAAATTTAGTTTCATGATTAAGATTAGAACAGTTTGGACGTAAAAAGTTGGGATTTTGGATAAAAAATGAAGAATCTAGCCAATAACAGTTGAATCATTCGAAAACTCCTTGAATGGTCCGAAAACTTTGAGGTGTCCGAAAAGTGTTTCGGACACAGAGTGTAATCCTCAGGAAATTCCGGCCTATATTTTTATTTTATCTTACAATCCATTTCGATCTCGTACTTGTTCAAACTCAATATGATACATTATTTTTTATTTTAATGTGAATAAAAAATTCATAGTTTCAACCTTGCCCAAATATATTATTTTCGGTTACTTATATATAACATATGAATGTATATTTATACAGATATACATATATATATATATATAAATATATATATATATATACCTTGTTATATTAATTAAATCTGAACCTATGAGCGTTGATCATGTATTGACATCTTTTATGTGTTTATTTATAAATATATATTTAACTATTTATACATAATCATAATAAATAAACATTTACACAAATAGTAATTTAAATGGAAGTTATTTATTTATAAAATATGTTTAAAAAAAATCTAATAAATAGGTTGGGTTTATAAAAATATTTTTTTATAAAAAAGGTTTATGTTTAGAATTATAAAATAAGGTTTATGAATGATCTAAATCAATTAGATTTGATTTTTAAACAAACCAACCAAACTTTGAACCCATCAATTTGCCTTTGAACCCTCCAACTTGATTTTGAACCCTTGCTTGAACCCCCACTTCTCCTAATATGCACCTGAGACTTGAACATGTCAATTTTGACTCTAGGAAAGTCAACAGGCACAAATTCGTCCCAAATCCCCAAAATTCATGTGTGATAACTCGTCCAGATCATGTAGGAACGTTTCTCGACCGTTTCCAAACGAACATATCAATCCAATTTAAATCGCAATCAAAGTTTTTAAAGCCACTAAAGGCATTTCGGTTTTGTGAGCATTCAAGCCATGGAATCGTATTGGAACCCTTTGAATCCCACATTTAATCCAATTGATACGAGCACCTTCACCTTTCTAATATCCCCCTAACCATTCACAACCAGTTGGAACTCAAAAAAATCAGTCAAATTCAGACCCCAAACTCCTCTCGGTTCGCGACAACAGGGCAGGCACGAGCATCACTTGTTTCGACAAACCAAGGGCCGATTCCAGGTATTAATCCAACCCCTTTGCTCGATTCACGTTTTTACTCGGAAACCCCTTTAATCCGATCGCGAATCAGGGTTATTAAGGACTAGGGTTCTTGACTTGAAGGTTTGGGGAAGAAGGCTCTTGAGAACTTTGTGGTAAAAATTAACAAACCAAATTCTTTTACAAGGTAATAGCCCAGATCAACTCGTTAGAGCGCATGGCATCTGAACGAGGGGTCACGGGTTCGTACCCGAGCAGACCTAGTTTTTCTCATTTTTTTTTAAATGCATACTCTCACACACACATATATATTTATACATACACACATACATACTTACATATGTAACGCAAGAATCTTTTTTTTTTTTAAAGGAGAGGGAACAAGATGTATATATATTTCTTTTACTTTATAACAAAACATATACAAATAAATACTATTTGTATGTGATGTATACTTTTTATAAATTCATTTTATGAATGTATAAATTTTCATACTCCTACTATTAACTAATTCCTTTAATAGATGATCAAGGGATATAATTATTATCTTTTTGTAAATAAATATATACGTATCGTATACATTCAAACTCTTTAACAAATTTATTTATTTAAAAATCTCTAAACCATAAAATTATATTTAACATAAATATGGTTATATTATAAAACCATTTGTCTCGAAACTGATATATACATCCTTTTTATATATAATTAACTTATCATATAAAATTCTCCTTTTATATACTTGTTAATTAATAATTAATTTTGACGAATTATTAATGAATTGGAACGTTAGTTTCACACTGAATTTTCATGAAACCCAAACTATAAATAAATAAAAGGATTATTTATTAAAATAGTTACTTAACTATTTTTTATAGTTAATTATTATTTATTCAACCAATATATTCATCCATTTATTTATTTACTAACTTATATATTTTACAAAAAAAACTATTTATTTATTTCTTTATTCATTTACCTTCGAATAAAAGACACTAATTAATTATTTAATTATGCTTTACTCGTTCAAATTTTAGACAAAGGGAAAACCATTCAACTATACAAATTACTATACAATTACTTACATAAAAATAATTCGAAACTCAAGCTAATATCTTCTGATTTAATTAAGGTGACCCACATCAGTCCCTTCGCGCGTTAGGTTTCCTTTATGCTTTTGTACAAACCATTGATACACTTAAACCATCAAACAGAGGTTGACCGTGTGGTTAGCTAGACACTTGTACAACAATACTTTGTTCGTGCGATTACCAAGTTACATATTACAAGTGAGTTTACATGGCCCCTATTTTTACTATTTTTACTTTTGGGGTGAAACATGTCTACAAATACTTTACTTACATAATTCAATACTTTTGTTCTTATGCAATGGTCTTTATGCTTTATGTCTTAAACTACTTGGTGACCATTACATGTGTTCATGTCAGTGCAATCATTAACCTGCTACTCAGGCCTAAGGTAGTACCTAACATGATCATTTATAGAGGAATCCAATTTATACATAACACAGAACCTTGGCGGGTTTTTGTGTATACATCTTACTACTTTTTCCAAATGGCAATCAATGGGATTGCGTAACTAGTTTTCCATTTACACGGCTTGATTGTACGCTTGTAACCTTGTGTGTTTTCACATATATGCTTTAGACATGCTCTGAACATATTGAATTGTAAACCTATACTTAACTTTTGTTTGGTGTCAAAACCTATGTTACTCACCAACTACTTTTAGTTGACATTTACTCACATGTTTCAGGTGCACAAGTTGAGGACACTACATGATCACATAGGATTATGGATCTAGCCTTAATAAAGACTGAATTTAACTTGTGTTATGTTTGAACTCCTTGTCTTTCCATTTCTACTTGTAACAGATGTGTTTTAATTATGATGAAATAATATTATCACTTATTAATAGATGATCATGTGCTTATGAACAACCGCGCCAGCCCCGGCGTATAATCCGTCGCCGGCCGGGGTGTGACACAGAGAGATTTCTGACAAAAGATTTTGGAGGAAATAGATTTCGGATGAAAAAGTTTTTCAGTTGAAAGACATTTCGGGCGAATTAGTTTTTGGACAAAACTTTTTAACCGAAATAGATTTTGACCGAAAAGAGATTTCTGACAGTGAAGTTTTCGACCAAGTAGATTTTGGATGGATAGTTTTGTTATCACTCAGAGTTAACACGTTTCGTTTATGACTACTCGGACAGATCGCCTAACACTTGTTAAGCCTTATACTAGGAAGAATTAGCTAAGAAAGATATCAGGTGAGTTCTAATCCCCTTTTGGCCTGCTTTAGGGGTGGTGTGCATACTTAGTGTAATGTGTTTATTACATATTTTGTATTATAAACAAAGTGAAAAGCTATGTTCTAGTGTAAAGTTTAAAAGAGGCAAATGTACGTTTTGAGCAAAGTATACATGTACTATTGTCAAGCGTTTATTATATTTTCATATACATAAACAAAGGCATAATATACGTGTTAGCATATTCAAGTAAAGCAAGATATATCTTCATGGCAAGCGTTTACTATATTTTCATATACATAAACAAAGGCATGATATACGTGTTAAGCTATATTTCAGTAAAAACAAAGGTATTTATGGCAATGGTTTACTATATTTTCATATACATAAACATAGGCATAATATACGTGTTAGCATATTCAAGTAAAGTAAGATATATCTTCATGGAAAGCATTTACTATATTTTCATATACATAAACAAATGCATGATATACGTGTTAAGCTATATTTCAGTAAAAACAAAGGTATTTATGGCAAGGGTTTACTATATTTTCATATACATAAACAAAGGCATAATACATGTTAAAGTTATGATAAAGTTAAGGAAAGTTGTATGAACTGTAAGTGAATAGTTTTCCTACGGGAAAGTGTACCAGCTTGTTAAGGTCCTTGGGACATATATTACTTGTACAAAATGTCAGATATGGGTTAAGCCCATTAGTAAGGAGCTTTGAGTTCGCTAACGGTTGTACAACTGGGATGGGTGACGGCGGTTGCTCTGGAGGTCCACGCAACCTCCCCTTAGCGTTAAGCGGTATTGTCGGTTCATGGCCGTTAGCCATGGGGGCATTGACCAGGTACTTGTTGGTTTATGGACGTTAGCCATGAGAGCGGTACAATAGTGACAAAGGAATTTACGGATAAGCGATATTGTCGGTTCATGGACGTTGGCCATGGGGGCATTGACCGGGTACTTGTAGGTTTATGACGTGAGCCATGAGGGCAGTACAGTAAAGAGGAATTGAAGGTTATCACATGAATGTTTTAATATTTTTTTTGAAAGGTAAAGTATGTAAAGTTTTGCCTTAATGACAATATGAATGTATTAGTGAATCTTTTGAATAATTGATTTAAAGTAAACGTTAGAACTCACTCAGCGTTGCTGATTTTTAGTATGCACATCAGTTAAGTGTAGGTGGTTGTTGATGGCTGTTGATGGATGTGGATGCTTGGCTTGGCGCAGAAAGTTACCCGAAGATCAGTGTTTGGCATCCCGTTTATGTTTCTTTTGATTATGTTGTTAAGACAAGTTTAGTTTGTAACCGACAAGTATGCTTTAGACATGTTTTGTATTTCCGTTGCATATGTTAAAGTTCAAATTGTTTCCGCTGCAATGTCTTGAGTGTTTTACGTTTATATGCTATGTGTTGATAAGTAAATCCAATAAGTGAGGCATCCCGGGTTTAGGGCCTTACAATATATATATACATAGAGAGAGAGAGAGAGAGAGAAAGTTTTAAATACAAAGGATTGTTATGGTGCTAAGGTACGAAGGATTATTGACCATTGATCTAGGGATTCAAGGGCTAAGATGAAGGGTGTGCCTAGTCAGCTTGTTTTTATACGTGAGAAGAGTCTGAAAGGGTAAAATTAGATTATCTTACCTTTGTTGACTTTTTTCAAGTTCCTCAATTTTTTTAAAACACGTATAACTTTTATATACGACATTACTTTTAAAAAAAACTACACCATAAAATTAAGCATTTTATTCTCTTTAATTTGAGTATAGTCTTGCTATACTTTTATTTTTTTTTAAATCGACTTAAAAAAAGAGTAAACTATGGTTTTAGTCCATGTGGTTTGGTCTGATTCTCGGTTTTAGTCCATTAGTTCTAATTTCACTTTTTTGTCATTGTGCTTTCATTTTTGTTTCAGTTTTTATGAGACAAAAATACCCCTCTACTATCTTCTTTTCCATAAAAACCCTAAAATACCCACCCACCTCCACATCCACCTCTGCCGCCACCGCCGCCGCCACACACAAAAATATGACCACCCTTCGCCACCCTAAATATCCGGCAACCCTGCACCACCCTAAGACGGCTAGGCCACCGCGTTTTTCCTGCCAGATCTGAGAACCCACAAGCACCACCCTCCACTACCACGTTTTTTCGACCAGGCCACCACCTTTCATAACCCTCTACGTCCACCATCACAACCCACCACGCCACCTCTCCCCCGTTATAACCCTCTACGGCCACCACCACAACTCGTCACCTACCCCAAATGCCCCTCTCAACTCTTCATCCCCCTTCCTTCATCATCTTCGTGAAATTGTCCTAACCTTAGCACCCTGTCTCTGTCTACATCCGACTACCTCACCGCTATCTCCGCATTCTCGTCGTACAACAGAAGCTCCTACCTTCATCAGCTTGTTCTGCCACTCCCACCTAATTATATTCTCGGTCAGATCTAAGAAGCTCCCACCTTATCGGTTTCTTTCTGGTTAGAATCACGGGTGGTCAGGGATTGAAGGGTTGATCGGAGGTGATAGAGATCACCGGCTACAGTAGGTAGAGGGAGAGAACCAGGGGTTGGATACGATGAGAGAGAGAGTGTAGGTAGAGGGAGAGAAGCAGGGGTTTACATATATATATTTGTAATTTTTATTATTAAGGGTAGTTTAGACTTTTCACAAAAATTAGTAGCAGAATTTAAATGGTGTTAAAGGGTCATAGTTAATTGGGACAAATTAGAAACCACAGTGACTAAAAAGTGAAATTAGAACAAATGGACCAAGACCGAGAATCAGACCAAACCATAGGGACTAAAACCGTAGTTTACTCAGAAAAAAATGTCGATGTGCTGTGCATATAACATGCGTGATTATGGTCATGCATTATTATAAAACATGCGTAATTATGGTTATGCGTTATTATAAAACATGCGTGATTATACGTATAACATGCGTGATTATGGTCAGGCGTTTTTATAAAACATGCGTGATTATGCGTATAATATGCGTGATTATGGTCATATGTTACTATAAAACATACGTGATTATGGTTATGAGTTATTATAAAGATGCGTAATTAACATTTTAAACATGCGTTATTACCATTTTAAACATGCGTTATTATAAAATATGTGTTATTATTATGGCGCGCACGCATTTACCCCTCGCTCACTGAGCACGTGTCGAATGTTGGTGCCGTCGTATGCTAAAAGCCCTTTGTATAATAACCGAACCTTATATATATATATATATATATATATATATATATATATATAGGATGTGCATCCAATCAAAACTCACTTTTATTGTCAAAACCCTAAAACTCTGGCAAAAATCGATCAAATCATCAATTTTTTTTAGTTTAATAAAATTATTACACGAATTTAATATCACATCCTTTTTTGCATTTTTGCAAATTCGTAAGTGTGAGAAAGTTTACACTGGTGTAAGTGTAAAAAAAAGAGTAAATTTCATTTTGAGTCCCTGTGGTTTACTTAAAAAATCACTTTAAGTCCAATGGATTCAATTGGACTTTTTGAGTCCTCATGATTTCATTTTCGTTTCAATTAAAGCCAGACCTGTAACACTGTTAAAAAGATTCTGTTAACTTTAGATGAAAAGAAGAAAATGCCCTTGTTAATTGTAAGGCCCTAAACCCGGGAGGCCTCACTTGTTGGATTTACTCATTCACAAACAGTTCTTAAACTTGAATATCAAATAACGCAGCGGAAAAACTTTCATTTAAGCATAACAGTAACATTGTCAGATATGCGGAAGCATAAACATTGTCTAAAACATTCATTACATAACATAAACATAACGTAACGGGGATGCCAGTTATCGTATCAGCCGGGTAACTCTTCATCGCTTGCGAAGCATCACCGTCCCTCCGTACCTGTCCTTAACCTGAATGTGCATACTAAAAGTCAGCTACGCTGGTGAGTTCTAGCATTACATAAAACTTTAACATTTACATTTGCCAAAAACATAACATTCATTCATTTAATAAAAGCGTACGTAAAAACATTCAATAACTTAATATCATCAAAACCTCGTCACCATATCATCATAACATAAGTCAACATGAACCGAATCTGCGCATTTTCGTAACCGTCAATTCCATTCATCGCATACTGGCGGAGAAACCTCGAGGCACGCCACCACTAGGCCCTTCAACACCGTACATTACCTGTAGGCTGAGAAACCTAGGGCCCGATACCCCAAAGTCGTTCGACACCAGAATCTTAGGAACGGTACCACAAGGATACACGCACATTCACCTTAAGCACGGCGTCCTAAAGGATAGCACGTACATTCACCTTAAGCATTGTTCCCTCGCAGGGAATAGTACCTTCAATAGGGATCCCGGTAATCCCATGGTGACCGTCGTCACCCCTTTATCCACCCAGTTGTACAACAGTTGGCCAGCCACAAAGGCCCCTAAAAGGTAAGGCTCATAACATACATGCATACCTTAGTTCCCGAAAGAACTCGTTGCAGGTTTGATCATTTTGTGACTTTTATAAAAATAATCGTTACCGCCTTTACATCATTTCAGTTAAAGAATTCGTACGTTTTATTATAAAACATTTCATCATTAAATCGTTCGTAAACCATTCATAAACCTCTTTGGCAAAACACTTCATAAACACATTTCAACTTTCCTTTGGTAAACATCATTTCATAAAACATCATTTCGTTAAACATCATTTCATAAGTATGCACACCAGCCCAAAACATTAATAAAACATTTAAAAGAGGGCTCTAGAACTCACCTGATAAGCTACACACGGTTGTCCTAACGAAGGTCTAACAGCGTCACACACGATCTGAACTGATTAATTAAAATACACATCAGACCTCATCCCGACTCTAACGGTTTTAACCTTTCTGTTTTAGGTGAACTTAAGGCTAAGTTCACCCCTTTACATGCTAAGTTCGCCCGAACTAGTTCTTTTTCCCAAACAATCCATACCGTAATGAGGACGTCTAGATCAAATAAACTTCTTTAATTTTAACGAAAATCAGACAGAGTCCCGTTTGTTTTGGTCTAATCCAGACAATTCAAATTGTCTATTTCCATTATCAAATCATAACCAATACTTCATAATTAATGAGCTTTTAGCTACTAGTGTCGATAGCATTAGTTCCATTATTTTTGACAAGTGACACCTTTATATATATAAATAAATTAGTTCCATTATTACTCCCCTCAACTTAGTAGTAATTACATCTCCAGCTTTCATTTAGTTTAATTAGATTTTTGTTTGCACCCCCTCGTCTTCGTAAGAATGGCGTTATTAGCTTCAACTTTAATTAGGTGTTTAATTAAAGTGTCATACTTTCTTCGCGATAACCCTAGTCCCAACGAAGCTCCCGCGTTTTAAGAATCAGAGAATTTGGGATGTTACAAGTTTATCCACCTTATAAGAATTTCGTCCTTGAAATTCGATGCATTTTATACACGTTTAAACTCTGATTCTCATAACTAGGTTTGCTTCTCAGGTCCCTTTGGATTGGTAGGTCACGTGTTATTTGAGTAGTTATCATTCGGTGCCATTCATAAACTGCGCGTAGTTAGTGTTTACACGTCACTACTACCTCTTCTTCTTTACAATGTATACTTCGGATATTGTCTAGAATAGTATAATCTACTTTACTCTTACGCACTTCTCATGGGTGGACTTAACTCAAGTCCACTAAACACTTGCGTGGATTCGACATGTTAATCAAGTAATGGATTCCTTTCAACACTTAGGGGTGTCTCTTAGGAACTTAAGTATGACGTTAAAATTAGCTTCTTCCACCGAACCAATTATAGACTGTTGTCACTTATCGGACTTTGCTATTCCATTACTAGATTTCTATGTAGTCTTAACTACACCTTTCCAATTCTTGATCGACGTTATCTTGTTCGGCATCGTACATCTCTAGTCGATCTTTCGCATCAAACCATTAGGGTTCTTATCTTGTCATTCTACGTAACGGTCTTTTCATGCTCAGAGTCATCCACCGAAGACTACATTGCCTTAAATTCATCTCCTCGTTAAGTTTGTTTGTTCTGTAATCTAGACCATTTCTATCGATCATCTCTCGGCTATTTGGATCATTGTGTATACCTCAAACTATCCATGGTGCATTCGCCCTCGAAGGACCATAACATGTCGTTCTCGAAGGAATCATACCATTCCGTTCCTGAATGAATCCTACTATCTAGTTTCCGAAGGTACCATGCCGTCCCATTCCCGAAGGAACAACATCGTCTCGTTCCCGAAGGAACCGTATCGCTTCGTTCCCGAAGGAACCGTATCGCTTCGTTCCCGTAGGAACTATATCGCTTCGTTCCTGTAGGAACCGTACCGCTTCGTTCGCGTAGGAACTGTACCGTTTCGTTACCGTAGGAACCATATCGCTTCGTTCCCTGAGGAACCATATGAGGTATCCCCCATCACACTCAACTTTTCGGGAAGGTATTCATTCAGATGGAACACTAGTCACTCGAACTTTACATTCATATTTTCATACACAATCTCTTTCTAGTCTTTCTTTCAAGCACACTTGTCAGGGTTTTACATTTCACTTCATCGATTTTTTGTACCCATTCTTCCTTCATACCACTGGATGGTCTTAGGGATTAGCATCCCCTCGCGACCTAATAATATACTTCTATAACCTCTCATGACCGTCAGGCCTTTTCTGCATGCAATTCTTCTAAAGTCACCTTTGATGGTCTTACTACGGACAAATGACTCGTGCGGTGACACTTGTACTTTCATTTCCTTTCTAGTTTCATTGGGTCCCTCAACGGCTTTCCAATTGTAACAACCCACGCGACTATTGATTAGACTTAGCCGTAGTAGAGCGTTCTCTGAGTTGCCTTGAATTTCTTCTTAGTGTCCATGCTTTACTTCACATTGTTAACCAAATCTTGTCCTTCTCATTCATTCTTGAACAAACAATCCTTGGGTCGGATATAGTTTCACTTGGTTTAGCCTACACACCCTAATTAACATTGCGGTTCCCGTTACTTGTTGCTGTTAGTACATCTACCTTCTCGCTTAGGGAGATACCCCTATTAGTTATCTAGAATCGTCTTCTACATGGAGAGATGCCATTTATGCATTCGTACATGCATATATTCTTTAGACATAGACTTGTATGGTTATTTCCTTCATACTCATGCATACTTCACTAGTAGACCGATTTTTATTCATCATAACGTGTTTGTGCTAAGCGTAGTCCACACTAGCTCCTTGGCATTCTTCATACGTATGCTCGTCTGACTTAGGTACAACAGAAGTTTCATTCCTCCTCATCGTGCCTATCACACCCCAACCGACGGTGGATTATACGTCGGGGCGGACGCGGTTGTTCAATAGCACAAGGTTAACTATTAAAGTTTCGATATTTCATTAACGAATAATTTAAGATTCAATACAAGGAAGAATAATACGAATACAACATTTAATTTAAGTAGTCTAGGTCCAAAGCATCCTATGTGATTACGAATAAGTCTCATGATGTAAACCTGAAACATGTGAAAGAATCTGTCAACTACAAAATAGTTGGTGAGATACAAAGGTTTTGACACAGTTTAACAAGTATTTGAGAAGAATTACAATTCACTATGATTCATGCATTCTATAATGTAAGTATGAGAAAAACAAGCATGTTAGACATTGTGTATATCAACCCTCCAACCAAGTTTAGGCATAACCTGCAGGTTACCCTTATAAGTCTCAAGTTTAAAGTTTAATTCAGTAACAATCACCAAGGGCTCCCCCCCCCCCCCCGAAGGGGTCAATCAATCAAGGTGGATTGGTCAAATACAATAGATCTATCATTGTTACTATAGGCTTGATCAAAGTTAATGAGTATGCTAGTGTTAAGTTTAATCTAAGCATACAAGTCTCAAGTTTAACATAAGAATAAACACGTAGTCATAGTTGTACAAGAATTGTATAAGTTTAAGAATTTTGAACATGTTTCACCCCAAAAGCATAGAAAGGAAAAATGGGCTAAGTATACTCACATGGATGATGAATAGTATCCAACACGGATAAGTATTTGCAAGACTTGGAGGGAGAATATCCTCACGATAAGCCTAAGTATGCAAGTTTAAAGATTTAAGTATGATCCTATAAGTCTATGGTAAGGATCTAGGATTTCAAGATCGACTAGGGTTCCAAATGGAAGGCGGAAGTGATTGTGTTTATAAAGTTCAAATCAAGTTTTAATAAGGTCTTGAATGGGTCATACTAGGCTTGGATTTCAAAGTTTAATAAGTTAATAGTTTTAAAATAATTATTGTTTAAAACAATTATTTAAGATAAGGATTAAAGATAAATAATAATTATTTCAAAAGTAAAATAATTATTAAATACAAAGTATTTAAAGACTAAATAGTGATTAAGGGTTAATAGTAATTATTTAAAGAGTATATAATTATTAAGGATAAATAGTTATCTATAAGAATAAGTAATATAAATCGTTTAGGTTTTTAAGAATAAGTATACGTTTTATAAAATTTAGAATTATTTTTATAGTTTTTAAGGATTAAAAACTATTAATAAGGATTAATTAATCTAAATATTTTTTTTTATAATATAATCTTTAACTAAGTTTAATTAGTTAAAAATAGTTTCAGAAGATAAAAGTAGGATTAAAAATCGTTTTTAAGTTTATAAAGGTTTAATAGTATCTATAAAAAAATTTTAGAAAAATTAAATCTGATTTGATAAGCATAAAAAAAATAAAGACAGAAAAACTGGGCCGGCCGGATCGAACCCGCGCCGCCCCGGGTCACAACATACACACACTGCCTTAACCACCCGGCTACGGGCCTCGCTGGTTTAATTCACGTAAAATAAAATACTTAAACAGAATCTGAAATCATCCCTAATCTCGTAAAGACCCTAGAACCAAGATCCTCTAAATACGACTTGATAATCCCTCTGTCATTGCAAATTGACAGAGGGCTTTCGATCGCAGAATGAAAACGATGAGTTTAGCTTTTTGAATTACCTGGAATGATGTCGAGGTGAGGGAGAACCGGTTCGATTTTGACGTCGGCTGTCCCAAGATTCAATTGAGCAATGAGGGTGTTGAACGACGAAATTGGAAGTTCAGAGAGGTTGTGTTTGATGTCGTCTACGCGTTTCAACAGGTATTTATAATCGATTTGAGGTTTAATGTCGAATTGGTTGGTGGGTTTACGGTTGAGAGTATTAATTCCGTTTTCAAACCCACGCGAGGATACGGTTGAAATCGAGAGTTAATGCACATTGGGGAGAGGTCGCATGCGCGACTCGAAGACCGGGGTTCGTTGAATCTGGTCAATTTTCGCGTTCTGGGATACAATGGCTCAAAACCGGCCACTGCGGGACTCGAACTCGTGATCTGATTCTGGTTCGAGAGTTTAGGAAACTGGCACAACAGGCCCTTGAAGTTTAGAAATTTTATCATTTGATGTTGAAACATGAATTCAAGCTAGAACTGAGTTTCAAGATGGGCAGTTTTGGTCCCTGGACTTTTATAACAATAAATGTTATGTTTTATTAAAACTACCTAAGTTTTATAGGTTTTATTATTTTATAATTTTTATAAAATAATTAATAAGATTTAGAGCTTACAAGTTTAAGTACTAAAAATAAGTTTATAAATTATTTTATTTATATAATTATAAACTTATAAAGTTTTAAGAATTTCAAACATTTTTATTTATAAGATACATCTATATATATATTTGTCCTATATATATATATTTATACCAAGTATAATTGTTTTTTTTTTTACTAATTGAATTAATATTAAATATTTAAAAAAATGTATTTTTTATAAGTTTCTAAGATTTGAATGCTCAATACGTGCACGGGTTTAGGGAAAGATACATCGAAAAAATCCTGGATATTACAGTCTCCCCTACTTTATGAAATTTCGTCCTGAAATTAAAATAGAATGGTCTAGTTCAGGATTTAACTTTATAGTACGTACGAGATAATGAGAGAAAATACTTTACGTTCCCAAGTAAACCCTGGGTTACGTTTAGATTTTTAAATAAGTTGTAAGGATAGGGATAAGATTGCGCTCGAGTTTCTAAGTTTTCAATGCGTATGGTTATCAAGGGTTTCGCTAAGGAACATATAGTTTTATTCAGACAGATGAAGATTCGTTTTCAAAAGTATTGGAGAGGATGACTGTTGAATTTCTATCCAAGATTTAAAGTGAGATGTATTCACTTAGGATGAATTCGATGATAGTTCAAGAATTTGAGTTTGTAGACTAATACGTCTAAGGATTGTTACGGTACCTAAGTTCCGTGGCTACCTCTTACGATAGGTCTTAGATCATAGCACACGACAGAGTTTACTATGTCTTCCCATACGCTGATTTTCATACTTACGTGTGCACCCGCAAGCATTTAAATCGTCGCATAGTCCGCATAGGTCCTTCCGTTTGTGTGTGGATCAAGAAATAGTACAAGAATTTGTTTAACTCATGACTAAAGTTTCCACATGAGAGTGATTATTGATTAACGAGTCCCTTAGAGAGAAACGTCATTCAATGATTAAAGAGAGAGGAATGTGACAAGGTTTAGAGTTTCAAAGTTTCCCCATGATTGATTAAGAATACTTCAATCATTGAGTAGTTTAAAGTCTTTACACTTTCCTCGTGTTTGATCAAGAATGCATCAAACCTTGAGTAGTTTAAAAGTCTTATACGTTCATCATGTTTGAGTAAGCATACGTCAAACATGGAATAGTTTAAAGTCTTATACGTCCATCGGGTTTGAACAAGCATACGTCAAACATGGAGTAGCTTAAAGTCTCATACGTTCATCATCTTTGAACAAGAATACGTCAAACATGGGGTAGCTCAAATTGTGTTTGAACAAGGATACGTCGAACATAGAATAGTTTAAATTGTGTTTGATCAAAAATACGTCAAACATAGAATAGTTTAAATTGTGTTTGAACAAGAATACGTCAAACATAGAATAGCCTTAAAGTCTCTTAGTTTAGCTTCAGTGTATAGAAGTATACGATTACGTTTAGAGTATAAAGCGGTTATCTAAATACTCTAGTATTTAAGAGAGGTATGGGACAGCGTTTGGGACAGGATTAATCGTTATACGCTTTCTCACAGAATATTCGGGTTGTCCAGAAGATTAGGTGGAGCCCGATGTTTGGTTTAGATAGGAGTCAGGGGAGGTACTCTGCTAAAGAGAGTAATGTCCTCCTCCCTGCTAGTGTCTAGTATCAAGAGTGAAGTTTTATGGAATCAAGTCTTATAGGGTTTGGTTAAGATGGACGCACAAAGTTTGCAAGGCTAAGAATCCAAGTATGAGTTTGATAACAGGATAAGTCAGTTGAGTTTCAAGTTTCAGTATTAAGCTTTACATGACCCTTTATTGATCATGTTTAGTTTTAAGAATACGGGATTGCGTATTTGTACAAGTTTTACATGACTCAAAAGTATCCGACCTTATAGTTGTGTATACGAAGTTTAATGCTTTAGCAACGTGTATTTAAGCTTTTAGTCCCCGTTGTGATTTATAGTAAGTCTTTTACGTGACAAGAGTTGAATGAGGAAAGTCTCTAGGCATAGGGTAGCGGGAAAAGTTTTGATAAGGTTTATGATAGTGTGTTTACAAATGATTTATCTTGATTCATAACAGCAGATATAGTTTTCTTTTATATAAAGTGTGATTAAGATGTCTAAAAATGACGAGTTGGACATTGATAAATAGTATAAGTAAGACTTATGAAAAGGTACGTATGACCGTCAAACGAAAAGTTGGTCAAGTTTAGAAGTGTGAAGTTTATATAAAGGGTAAGGATCATAGTTGATCACGGCAGTGGTTCGTAAGTCGTGTTGTTTTTGAAAAAGTGCTTACGAATTAGAAGATTTGTTCAAGATTTATTCCTCAGGTACACGTGTCACTTAGGATTTTTATAGTTTAATGCAACGTTGTTAATTATCTCAAGTACTAACGTAAGTTGCTTTTGACGAAGGTGTTTGGGTAAAAGGGTTAAGTTTGTAATGATGAAAGAAGTGTCAAATTAACAAGTGATAACAAGATGAAATTTCAAAATAACTTTCATTAGATGTTTCAAAATTTGGGCTTCTATCCCTTACACAAGACAAAATTTAAAATTTAATAGAAATGGAGGCTTCATGCACGCCTCAGGTAGCTCTCCACTAAGAAACAGATTAGTACTACCACAAGTACTGCTAGGGTTACTCGGATGACAAACCTAGCCTCTGCCCTAGTGGTCTCGGTGCGGTGCTCGAGGATTTCTCTGTCTTCTTCCAAAGTTACGATCTTTTCTTCCTGAATCCAGATTTGATTGGCCAGGTCATTGATCCTTTGGTTTAACAGGTCGTGCCGTGCCCTATGCTCTATCTCCCTCCTCCTAAATTCTTCGGTTTCCAGAAACCTAAGAATGTTAGGTACCGGGATTCCCATTGCCACAGAAGGTACTCCGGCATGCCTAGCCCTTAGGGTAGGGGTAGGTGCTAGATATGGGTCCCTTGGTGGTGATGAGAACCGGTGGTGAAGATGAGGTGGTTGATATGGATTCCTCGGTGGTGATGTCCTAGGGTTTCTGGTCCAGTTGGTGTTAAGTTCAGCTCTTGCCCGTGCATTAGGATAAGGACTTCGTTGATACACCGGTGACTCGCTACTCTCTTCTCGGTCGGACTCTCCTCCTGGACGATACACTGGTGAAGAGTGTGAGTGGGGGTCCATTACCTAGCAAGAGGAAGAGTAGAAAGAAAGGTTGTAAGTAAGTTGATCAAATATATTCAAAAGTTTTTTATACATAATACTGAGTTATCACAGTAATATTTTCAAAAATAGTTTTAATTGGAAGTTGATGGGCTAACGGGGAGGATTCCCGGAAGAAGGGGTGGGTCACGAGGACTCACTTATGTACCCTATTTCCCTAGCCAGAATTTCCTCGTGAGTCTACAACTTTTTAGTTATTGTCACCGATATTTGGGTTTAAGGTACTATGTCGAGGTTTATTGTGGGCTTAGGGTCTTAAACGTGGAGCTTGTCTATTCCATAGTAGGCTTCTTCCTCTACAAGAAAATTACTTAGGTTACAAATTTCTTTGTTAATGTACTTTAGATTTTAAAAGACGTTAAGTTTTGTTTACAGGAACAGTGATGCGTAAGTTTTAAGGACGTATGAAGGTTTTGAGTTTTAAAAGTGTAACAAAGTTTTGAGTTAGTCATGAAATGAAGTTTGCTGGAGTGACGAAAAATGAAATGAGACACAAGAGTTTCCCCTTATGTGCCAAGTTTATAAAATAATGAAGTTTATTGGAGAATTTGTAGAGTAATACATAGTTTTAAGGGTTGTATTACAACGATCACGAAGTTTATGGGGTAGTATCTATAATTATAAGTTTATGTATGTAGTATAATCTCGTAAGAATTTCTCCTTGAAGGTAACTCCTTCAGGTCATGACGAGTAAGCATGCTGTCATGTGACAAGACGGGACTTAAGAATCATAGAATAAAGGTTATAGAGGAAAGTTTTTTTTTTTGAATCATGAATTTACGAAGTGTATAGTATTTGAGATGGTACTCTTTTAGTGCATATCACTAAGTAAGTACTTCGACATATCAAGAGAGATCTAAGCTCATTAATGTTTAGAGAAGTTATGCATTCCTATAAGTGGATACTCATCCCAAGAATTCTCAGGAAAGCATACGGGTCCAACGGTTGATTTGGATTTATACGAAATGCTTTCCTTGACAGAATTTCCCAGAATACAGGTATCCACCCTTCCGGTCCGCACAAGTCCTCATACATTATCTAGAACTTAAATACTTTTGACGAGAGTTTAGTGGAGGATTAGGCTTGAAGCCTAAGAACGTGTCCTCGATGTAGTAGCCTCTTGTAGCACGTAGAATCTCCAAGCGTTCACGTATAAGAATTAAGGATAGAATGAGGAGAAAGTTCCTAGTAAAGGACATGAGATAACTCATGTTTGGGTCTCCTAAGTTATAGTCTAGGTCGTGTGTCTAATAACCTAATTCCCTATAACCAAGGCTCTGATACCAATCTGTCACACCCCAACCGACGGCGGATTATACGTCGGGGCGGACGCGGTTGTTCAATAGCACAAGGTTAACTATTAAAGTTTCGATATTTCATTAACGAATAATTTAAGATTCAATACAAGGAAGAATAATACGAATACAACATTTAATTTAAGTAGTCTAGGTCCAAAGCATCCTATGTGATTACGAATAAGTCTCATGATGTAAACCTGAAACATGTGAAAGAATCTGTCAACTACAAAATAGTTGGTGAGATACAAAGGTTTTGACACAGTTTAACAAGTATTTGAGAAGAATTACAATTCACTATGATTCATGCATTCTATAATGTAAGTATGAGAAAAACAAGCATGTTAGACATTGTGTATATCAACCCTCCAACCAAGTTTAGGCATAACCCGCAGGTTCCCCTTATAAGTCTCAAGTTTAAAGTTTAATTCAGTAACAATCACCAAGGGCTCCCCCCCCCCCCCCCCCGAAGGGGTCAATCAATCAAGGTGGATTGGTCAAATACAATAGATCTATTATTGTTACTATAGGCTTGATCAAAGTTAATGAGTATGCTAGTTTTAAGTTTAATCTAAGCATACAAGTCTCAAGTTTAACATAAGAATAAACACGTAGTCATAGTTGTACAAGAATTGTATAAGTTTAAGAATTTTGAACATGTTTCACCCCAAAAGCATAGAAAGGAAAAAGGGGCTAAGTATACTCACATGGATGATGAATAGTATCCGACACGGATAAGTATTTGCAAGACTTGGAGGGAGAATATCCTCACGATAAGCCTAAGTATGCAAGTTTAAAGATTTAAGTATGATCCTATAAGTCTATGGTAAGGATCTAGGATTTCAAGATCGACTAGGGTTCCAAATGGAAGGCGGAAGTGATTGTGTTTATAAAGTTCAAATCAAGTTTTAATAAGGTCTTGAATGGGTCATACTAGGCTTGGATTTCAAAGTTTAATAAGTTAATAGTTTTAAAATAATTATTGTTTAAAACAATTATTTAAGATAAGGATTAAAGATAAATAATAATTATTTCAAAAGTAAAATAATTATTAAATACAAAGTATTTAAAGACTAAATAGTGATTAAGGGTTAATAGTAATTATTTAAAGAGTATATAATTATTAAGGATAAATAGTTATCTATAAGAATAAGTAATATAAATCGTTTAGGTTTTTTATTAAAGTTTCAACTATTAAACATTTATTTTACACATTAACTTGTAAATGAATAATGTTTATAAGTTTAAATGAATATATCAAGTACCTATAAGTTTATAAAAATAGAATTTATTATAAAGTTTATGTTTTAATTATAAGTTTATAAATGTTTTCAATGTGTAAATAAAATTATAAGTTTTTATAAATGTCTTAAATAAGTATCTTATAAGTTTATAAAGTTTCTTTCAATTTGCAAGTTTATAAGTATTTAATACAAGTTTATAAATGTTAAAGATTCTAAGTTTGCAATTATATAGGAAACAAATAAAATATATTTATTTCTCTTGTTTATATAACCAAATAGGTTTATATAATTTTGTAGAGTGTACAAATTTATAAATCCAATAGTTTCTAGTTAAATAAATTTATAAACATTTCTGATTATAAAAGTTTAGATTTAAGAATGAATAAATAAATTAATAACTTCAATATTTAGTCTATTTAAAGTTTCTGATTTCTTTATAAAATAATGAAAGTATACGTTTTATAAAATTTAGAATTATTTTATAGTTTTTAAGGATTAAAAACTATTAATAAGGATTAATTAATCTAAATATTTTTTTTATAATATAATCTTTAACTAAGTTTAATTAGTTAAAAATAGTTTCAGAAGATAAAAGTAGGATTAAAAATCATTTTTAAGTTTATAAAGGTTTAACAGTATCTATAAAAAATTTTTAGAAAAATTAAATCTGATTTGATAAGCATAAAAAAAATAAAGACAGAAAAATTGGGCCGGCCAGATCGAACCCGCGCCGCCCCGGGTCACAACATACACACACTGCCTTAACCACCCGGCTACGGGCCTCGCTGGTTTAATATACGGAAAATAAAATACTTAAACAGAATCTGAAATCATCCCTAATCTCGTATAAACCCTAGAACCAAGATCCTCTGAATACGACTTGATAATCCCTCTCTCATTGCAAATTGACAGAGGGCTTCCGATCGCAGAATGAAAACGATGAGTTTAGCTTTTTGAATTACCTGGAATGATGTCGAGGTGAGGGAGAACCGGTTCGATTTTGACGTCGGCTGTCCCAAGATTCAATTGAGCAATGAGGGTGTTGAACGACGAAATTGGAAGTTTAGAGAGGTTGTGTTTGATGTCGTCTACGCGTTTCAACATGTATTTATAATCGATTTCAGGTTTAATGTCGAATTGGTTGGTGGGTTTACGGTTGAGAGTATTAATTCCGTTTTCGAACCCATGCGAGGATACGGTTGAAATCGAGAGTTAATGCACATTGGGGAGAGGTCGCATGCGCGACTCGAAGACTGTGGTTCGTTGAATCTTGTCAATTTTCGCGTTCTGGGATAAAATGGCTCAAAACCGGCCACTGCGAGACTCGAACTCGTGATCTGATTCTGGTTCGAGAGTTTAAGAAACTGGCACAACAGGCCCTTGAAGTTTAGAAGTTTTATCATTTGATGTTGAAACATGAGTTCAAGCTAGAACTGAGTTTCAAGATGGGCAGTTTTGGTCCCTGGACTTTTATAACAATAAATGTTATGTTTTATTAAAACTACCTAAGTTTTATAGGTTTTATTATTTTATAATTTTTATAAAATAATTAATAATATTTAGAGCTTACAAGTTTAAGTACTAAAAATAAGTTTATAAATTATTTTATTTATATAATTATAAACTTATAAAGTTTTAAGAATTTCAAACATTTTTATTTATAAGATACATCTATATATATATTTGTCCTATATATATATTTATACCAAATATAATTGTTTTTTTTTACTAATTGAATTAATATTAAATATTTAAAAAAATGTATTTTTTTATAAGTTTCTAAGATTTGAATGCTCAATACGTGCACTGGTTTAGGGAAAGATACATCGGAAAAATCCTGGATATTACAGTGCCTGTGGCTCGTACTTGCTGACTTCATTCACCTTTGTAAGGTTCACCATCTTTGACATCGTTACTATTACTAATGATGTTGATCAATCTTTTTAAATCATTACTCGGGTGACTAACATTTTGTAGTCATAGTTGAGTAATTGGGTCAACTCTGATACGTAAACATTAATCAACACCATAAGATTCGCTATCATGCACGTGCACCTGTAAATTCACAATTTCACGGATCCAATCCAAATTGCCAATTTACCTTACTCGAACATTCTAGTTCCTCTTATAACATTTCATAATACTCGCGTCTCTTCAAAGTTGAGATCTTGCCCCGGTAATCTTCTCGACACCTCTTACCACTTTCGCGCTAAGTCAATCACAACAGATGACAACTCGGAACACACTCATTCACACTACCTTTTGGTTCTGCATGAACACTTGCCTCTTTACTGTAAACTTGGTGGGCGGGCATCCTACCGTGTCATCTGGTACGATCCCCACCACGCCTTCCGCATATTCTACCCGCCATTTCGTTGTATAAGAGAGGGAATCTAATGTCATCACGCTAGTTAACAAATAGAATTCAACAAATACTGTAAGATGTTAATATACACTGGCCATCTGCAATTAACCATTACACTACCTCTCGATTTCTATTTGACCACCTTTGTGATTTCATAAGAACACAAGTCCTAACCTAACACTTTCTAAGGCATACTATATATGTAAATATATACTACCTTCATACCTGATGCTGTTACTCGAGTTACCCGTACTGGCATCCGCTTTCGGTCCCATTCAAAGTTTAAGTTCAGACACCGGGAGTGTCCGTATCTCTCAAACCCGGGAGGTCTCACTTGTTGGATTTACTAATTCACAAACAGTTCTTAAACTTGAATATCAAATAATGCAGTGGAAAAAATTTCATTTAAACATAACAGTAACATTTTCAGACATGTGAAAGCGTAAACATTGTCTAAAACATTCATTACATAACATAAACATAATGACATAAACATAACGTAACGGGATGCCAGTCATCGTATCAGCTGGGTAACTCTTCATCGCTTGCCAAGCATCACCGTCCCTCCGTACATGTCCTTAACCTGAATGTGCAAACTAAAAGTCAGCTACACTGGTGAGTTGTAGCATTACATAAAACTTTAACATTTACATTTGCCAAAAACATAACATTCATTCATTTAATAAAAGCGTACGTAAAAACATGCAATAACTTAACATCATCAAAACCTCGTAATCATATCATCATAACATAAGTCAACATGAACCTAATCTGCGCCTTTTCGTAACGGTCAATTCTATTCATCGCATACTGGCTGAGAAACCTCGAGACACGCCACCACTAGGCCCTTCAACACCGTACATTACCTGTAGGCGAAGAAACTAGGGCCCGATACCCCAAAGCCGTTCGACACCAGAACCTTAGGAACGGTACCACAAGGATACACGCACATTCACCTTAAGCACGGCGTCCCAAAGGATAGCACGTACATTCACCTTAAGCATTGTTCCCTCGCAGAGAATAGTACCTTCAATAGGGATCCCGGTAATCCCATGGTGACCGTCGTCACCCCTTTATCCACCCAGTTGTACAACATTTGGCTATCCACAAAGGCCCCTAAAAGGTAAGGCCCATAACATGCATACATACCTTAGTTCCCGAAAGAACTCGTGGCAGGTTCGATCATTTTGTGACTTTTATAAAAATAATCGTTACCGCCTTTACATCATTTCAGTTAAAGAATCCGTACGTTTTATTATAAAACATTTCATCATTAAATCGTTCGTAAACCATTCATAAACCTCTTTGGCAAAACACTTCATAAACACATTTCAACTTTCCTTTGGTAAACATCATTTCATAAAACATTATTTCGTTAAACATCATTTCATAAGTATGCACACCAGCCCAAAACATTAATAAAACATTTAAAAGAGGGCTCTAGAACTCACCTGATAAGCTACACACGGTTATCTTAACGAAGGTCTAACAGCGTCACACACGATCTGAATTGTTTAATTAAAATACACATCAGACCCCATCCCGACTCTAACGGTTTTAACCTTTCTGTTTTTGGTGAACTTAAGGCTAAGTTCGCCCCTTTACATGCTAAGTTCGCCCGAACTGGTTCTTTTTCCCAAACAATCCATACCGTAATGAGGACGTCTAGATCAAATAAACTTCTTTAATTTTAACGAAAATCAGACAGAGTCCTGTTTGTTTTGGTCTAATCCAGACAATTCAAATTGTCTATTTCCATTATCAAATCATAACCAATAATTCATAATTAACGAGCTTTTAGCTACTAGTGTCGATAGCATTAGTTCCATTATTTTTGACAAGTGACACCTTTATATATAAAAATAAATTAATCTTCGTCAGTTGTCATTTTTATTAGATACAATTCTACACGTCCTCTCGAACACGGTATTCATGACCCAAGCCAATAATAATAATAATTAATAATTAATAATTAATATTCTATGGTTTATAAGGAAAGTACTTCCACGAACGCGGCTCCAAGAACACGAACCCGTATCGTACCCGAACTTAGACACAAACCGCTCCTTTTAACCATGCTCGTATCTAGGTCAAACGGACTCCGAATCGGGTGATTCGAAAGCCCCCAAACTCATCTCCACGTGCCGGTTACCCCTAATGGAACTCGTTGTCGAAGACCTTTTTGTTATCATTATTCCGTGAAATCATCATCACCTTCGTTTTCATAGAACCACCATCATGTGACCATTATTGTCATCATCATAGATCATCATCAACATCATCATATCATCATCATTGTAGATCATCATCATCATACTATCATCCTTACGTTCTGCCTTACCTCATCGCCGTCTCCGTGAGCTTTCACCCGACCATCAAACCGTCTTTGGCACCACCGTTAACCACTGTTTGCACCACCACCATCCACCGTTCACCTCTCATAGCCATTACCACCATAAAGCTAACTCGGTCGCCACCACGTGAGACCCGTACGACCACCGTGAGGTCACCACCACTTGCCGCCGTGAAGCTCACTACTGCCTCCGTCGTTCTCCTCCGACCACCGCTGTCACCATTTCCATCCTCATTGTGAAGTTCATAGCGCCACCGGCATGCTCATACAAACCATCCTTTCACTACCGTGAGTCCCGTATAACTGCCGTTAATCACCCTCAAGCATCGCAGCCTGTTACCACCACCATTAACAGCCCGTAACAGCCATCACAGGGTATTTGTTCGTGAAACTGCAGTGAACCATGCCACTAACAGCCACTAATACCTCCAACCACCGTGAACCACCACCGCGAACACCTTCACCGACGTGACTGCCTTCCAACGCTTCAACACCCGTCGTCACCCCCGTAATCACGCCACAATGAAATCACTGCTGCTGCCGGAGCCATGGCAGCAGCTCACACGCCCGTTGCCGCCGTGGTCCGGTAAATGGAGTCCCCGAACCCATCGTTGTCTTCTCTCCCGTGAGCTTCTCCACGTAAACCGAGCAAAATACGATGGCGGTTGGCCGGATTAGGGTTTAAAGGTGGGAGGGATGCGTGGAGTTGCAGGTCCGGCGAGATGAGATGGAGCTTGGCTTCGGTTGTAGGTGACGAAAAGATGGAGAAGAAACATAGGGGTTGGCGGCTGGAATGAATAAGATTAGAATATTAGGTTTAAATGAATTTCCACTTTACTCTCTCAACTTAGTAGTAATTACATCTCCAGCTTTCATTTAGTTTAATTAGATTTTCGTTTGCACCCCTCGTCTTCGTAAGAATGGCGTTATTAGCTTCAACTTTAATTAGGTGTTTGATTAAAGTGTCATACTTTCATTCGCGATAACCCTAGTTCCAAAGTTAAGAATCAGAGAATTTGGGATGTTACATTAATAAATAAAAACAAAAAATACAAACATATATATACACTCCCTGAAGGTAATTCACACAAATCCAATGTCACAAAAATGTGTTATAATTTACAGACAAGCAGCAACAATGCAATGTTACATATTCGAGATCTAGTACTAGTAGTATAATAATCAAAGGCCAGATCTCAAATTGAATTAACACAGTTCCATTCAAAACCTAATATCATACATAAACCCTTCGTATGCTACGAGTGGCGAATTCGACGATGATGGTTGATTTTGACTCGAGGCTGAACTCGTTTCTTGTGAACCTAGACAGCAAATTGGATTTGCCAACACCGGAATCACCGATCAGTACTAGTTTGCAGATCTTTATGCTAAAAATGGGGAATATTAACATACAGATCTAAATCAATGCTGCGTGGGGTGACACTTAGCCCCAATCAAATGTTTACACCCCCATCGTGCCAGCATCAAGAACCCTACCCCCACCTACATGATTTTCCGGCGAGTTTTCAGGGCGGAGGTTTGGTGGCGACTGTAACCACCTCTGCAATTGTTTTTGCCGATGGTGGTTCATGGTGGTGGCATGATTGAAAGCAGCATGATGAGGGGCGGTGGCAGTTGATGAGTTGTTGATAAACCTGTGCTAACTGTATATAATCATATGTTTTTAATCTTAATTATGTGAGAAACAGTTCACTTTGATCGGGTTTATATTTTGTATGTTTTTAGATGAAAGCGAGCTAAACCGACTCAATTGCACTAAATATAAAAAATTAAATTTCTTTGAGTAGATTGTTATTCACTAATCATTTAATGGATTTTGATGAGTAGTTAAATTAATTTAAATTAAATTAATTCATTTGTTTGATAAATGGACAGATCATAAATGATTGTTCTGGATTAATAACTCACGTGTAGTTTGAGTGTTTGACTACAACAATAAAATGGAGATGATGATTTTTAGTCTTTCGGAATAAAATAATAAAAATCATTTGGCAATGAATTAATTCTTTTAATTGGGCTAGAAAGAAATTAGAAAAAAATGGGCTACATCATAGTCACATGAAAGGGAATCTAAAATTGGGCTCATATGGGCCTTGAGCATGGAATTGGAAGAATGGATGTAAGTTACGTGGACAGGAGGAAAAAGAAAACATATATATAACAATTGGAATCACACGGAATAGGGAGCTGTTCATAGAGGTGCATAAATCGGTTTTTTACAAGAACCGGTTTCGGTTCCAGTTCTTACTGCTTCCGGTTCTCAATGGTTCCAGTTTTTACCTGTTCTGATTTTTACCGGTTTCGGTTTTTCAAGAACGCAACACAGGGGAGAAAAAAAGAACTCGGAAGAAAATAATTGAAGGCATACATTGAAGGTTTTTGCATCTAATCATTATTCTAAATTCAAGCATGTACCCCAAATCAAGTTTTGAAGATTTTCTTTACGAAGATGCAAGGCTAAACCACTTGTGGCTTTCTGCAGACGGACGGTTCGTATATGTTTTACGTTTGATTCAGCTGTTTATTTTTTAGATTTGTTTAGTTTCTGACAATAACTGAATGGATTGATGTATTGGTTGATTTAAATAATTTATCTTTGTGTTTTGAGTTGTCTTTCTTAACAATCAGGTTCAGTTGATGATAAAACCTAAAAGCGGGTTGGGTGACTAAAGGGGATAACTTGACACTAGTAAATTGGGTGATTAGATTGTGTTGGTTTATGACAAAACTAGTCGTATAGGTTTACTGACAACAACCTGTCTTTAATTACTATTTTAACCGATTTTTCAACGCTATGTCTATGTGGTGTCTAGTTAAACAACTAAGTTTTGCATGAAACCTAAAACCTGAAGTTTGAAGGAGGTTGCATTCTTTATTTAATTTGAGTTTTAATCAAAAGAATTTTCTAAACTGAACCAATTTATTGCAATTGAACTTTCCACCAATTCCTCGTGGATACGACTCGAATTTCCACTTACTATTTTAATTCTTATTTTTTGACCGACCAAACGACATCGATCAAAATGGCGCCGTTGCCGGGGAATCGGTGTGCTTAGTTTTTGTTTTTGTTTAGTTTATTTTTTTTATAAAAACAAAAACCCAAAAATATTTTTATTTTAATTTCTTTTATTTTTTAGTTAGCCTTATTTCTTCATTCAAAACTACTCGGTTATGTTACTTGTGTAGGTTGCCATGGACGGGTACTATGATGATGGTCAATATTATTATGAGCCTTGCATGTGTTGTGGCAACTATGGCCACTTTGCTCAAGATTTCCCAAGACTCAAAAGCAATTATAGGAGCCAGATGGAATATAAAGATGAAGAGAGGCATCCTAATGATTCAAACTATGATGCTCATAATCAGATGAATCAGCACGTTCAAGGATACAATCAACGAGGTGGTAGTCCTGATTATCAAAGCTATCAGGAGAATTACAACTAAGGCTACCACCCAAGAGGCTCATCTGGTCAAAGCAATTATCAGAATGACTGGCAGAATCAGGGGAACCCACAAACATGCCAATCTGAATTGGATGACATCGGGGCATACATTAAAGAGTTGAAAAGTCTGGTCAAAGCAGTGGTGCAGCAATAGGAGATTTAGGTGAAAGACCATCGAGCTTTGGTAGAACAAGTTGCACAACTAGCTGAGGTAGTTGCAGCCATCTTCACAGATTCAGGTAAGACTTGAAGTGCACATCAGTCTTCAAGTTCCCAAACCACAAACAGTGCACAAATAAATGCGGTAAGTCATCAATCTTCATCTGAGTTTTCTAAGGTTGAACAGACTCCACCACCGGTTGTAGAGAGAGTGGTGGAGCATAGTGAGTCTGAGTCTGACCCAAATCAGGATTTAATTTCACAAAATAAATTGCAAACCGAAAATGTGAATAAATCGCTGAAAATTCCATTTCCTTCGGCTTTAATCAAACCGGTTTTAAAAGAAAGGGATCCAACACAGGATGAGAGATGGAAAATTTTGAGAAGCGTAAAATTAATTTACCATTTTTGAATATGCTTAAGGAAAATCCTGATAGTGTTGAGTGCTTAAAAGGTTTGAGTACCCAAAAACGACGGCACAAATGTCCTGAACAAGTTAAGCTAAGTGCTAATGTGAATGCCGTGTTTATGGATACCCTTCCCCCGAAACTCCAAGAACCAAGGGCACCTATTATTTCAATACAAGTAGGTGAAATTAAACTGGATAGAGCGTTGCTGGATCTTGGAGCATCTGTGAGCATAGTATGAGGGAGTCTGTACGATCAGTACGACTTTGGTCCATTACAGAGAGTCAACACCACTGTAGTTTTGGCTAATCATACTCCCGCACATCCTCGGGGGATTGTAAAGTATGTGATTGTGAAAGTATGAGAGTTTTACTACCCGGTGGATTTCTTGGTGTTGGATCGTGTCAAGAACACACAACCGACTATTATTTTGGGTAGACCGTTCTTGGCCACTGCTCAGGCAACTATTAATTGTGCTGAGGGAACGGTAAGAATGAGGTTTGGTGCTCAGAAGATGAGTCTTAAGATATTTTCAAACTTGCCAAACCCAAATGCTAACAAGTGTGAATCACCTAAAAAGTGAATCACATGGTCAAGAATGATTGTGTTGTGAGTGACAGGTTAGCTGAGAAGAAGGAAGATGAGACTCAGGGCAAGGGAAGGAATAAAAGGTCAAGGAAAAGGAAGCGGAAACGGAAGAAACCGTAAGTTTCGGATGTAGAGCAAGAGCTCTTTGCCTTGTTTGTAAAGGCTTGGAGGAAATTTTATGAGGAGAGGAACTTAAGTGTGGGGAAGGAGGATTGCAAGCACCCCACCCGACCACCATGAGGCAAGTAAGGTACACTACGTCTGGCTGAAGACGTTAAACATAGCTCTCTTGTGAGGCAGCCTAAGGTTAGTTTGTTTATTTTCATGTCTAGTTAAAAGAACGTTGTGGGTGTGTTCTCTAAAAACCCTCGCGAGACTCAACTCGTCCACTCAGGCTACCGAGGGGTTTAAAAGGCTTGTTGCATACGCTAAATGCATCCGTGATTCCTACGAAAGTGAGTTAAGACTTTATTTTCGTTTTGTGTGTTTTTGTGTGTGAACCGACCAAGTGTGGGGAAGTTTCATGGGTTATCATGCACGTGGGGTGCAAGTAGGTGCGTGTGCGAGTTTTTGGAGGAAGGAACAAAAATTAGATTTTGAGTTGAAAATTTTTCTAAGTTAAAAAATGCTCTTAACTTTCTGTTAACACCATGTCCTCACGCCACACGAAGGACTCTCCTCCAAATCACGCGGCATGCGAAGAACAAAAGTCAAGGGCCGGGTCAACTTCTTCAGTCTTTCGCGGTACGTGAAGACCCGGAATTTAGCGTTGAATTTTGTAATTTTTTATTTTTTGTATTGTTAAGTCGTGTCAGTCCGTAGGGTCTTTTCATTTTTATTGAGTCGTTTTATTGAGTCGATATGATGCTTGTGGGTTTGTTTCGAGCTTAATTTTGCAGGTTTGGATTAAATTACCCGTACTCAATCTCCATTCGGGTGATGAAAGTCCGAGTTTGACGATTCGTCGGTACAAGGCAGCCCATTAGCATATGTGCACGATCGCGAATGAAATGCTATACGATCGCATGTAGAGCTAAGTTTTCTCTAATTTTTGTATTTGCCTATTTTTAGTGTCACTCTTCCTACATTGATGGCAATGTAGAATTTAAGTGTGTGGAGGGTAGACCTTAGTCCAGGTCTGTATTTGATTCTTGTTTTGAGTCAGTTTGAGTCATAAAAAATTAAAAATCCATAAAAATTAAAAAATTTCAAAAATGTTCCTAGATTAGAATTTATGGAGCTAAATGGAAAATGATAGGTATAATTGAAAATTGTGCTTGTGAATTGAATTGAAATAAGAATACTAACAAATGCGTATAATTTGTAACGTTTTGGTTGGCCCAGCCGACTTAAGAGCTTAAATATCATGATAGTTATATAGGTTTAAATGAATAATTAATTCAGGATATCTTGTGGGTTCTCATCTTAATGGGTCGGTAATGTCAAAACTGTCAATATAGGGTGATAGGTACCACTTTAAGCAAGAGTTTATAAGTTTTTAAAATCTTTGGCACGTCGCTTTCATTTATTAGAATAAAGCCGAAAGTTGGTGGCTCCTGCATTCCATAAACCATCATTACATGAGCTTAATTAATTGTTTTGAAAGCTTGAGGTCTGTCTACGTGTTACCCTCCGGGTTACAAGTTTTGTTGAAACGCTCATGGGCAGATTCTTAATAGATCAATCATAGATGACTAAGTTTGACTTATGTGTTACCTTACGGGATAGCAACCTCGTTAAAACACCTCTAAGTTGAGTTTATGTTCTTCAATGCTAAAAACTGAAGCCGATGTGTTAACCTCCGAGATAGTGACTTGGTTGAAACACTAATGGTTAAGGTTTAATCATAATGTTAATAAAAGCTCATATCATTCATCCGTCATTCCATTATCCATATTGACTTTTAAAACTTTTAAATTAGTGTTTATAGTGGTGGGAAATCTGTGACGTTTAACACGTGCCTAAACATGACCGTGAGATGAGATTAGGCTGAGTTGTATCCTTCTGAGTGTGAGACCCATAGATAGCATGTTGCTTGGTAAGGAATAGGATAGTAGATCACAGAATCGGGGGATTAATAAGTCGGTGGTTGGGTTTAATCGAACAGAAATACCGATTGTTACAATTAACGTGTGATTATGTTTTAAGTTATAAAGAGTGAAGCAAGTTTTCCAATTATGATTCCATTGCAGATTCTTTTTTTGGGACGAAAAAAGATAAGTGTGGGGATGTGATTAGTAGTTGATAAACTCGTGCTAACTGTATATAATCATATGTTTTTAATCTTAATTAAGTTAGAAACAGTTTACTTTGATCGGATTTATATTTTGTATATTTTTAGATGAAAGCGAGCTAAACCGACTCAATTGCACTAAATATAATAAATTAAATTTCTTTGAGTAGATTGTTATTCACTAATCATTTAATGGATTTTGATGAGTAGTTAATTTAATTTAAATTGAATTAATTAATTTGTTTGATTAATGGACAGATCATAAATGATTGTTCTTGATTAATAACTCACGTGGAGTTTGAGTGTTTGACTACAACAACAAATGGAGATGATGATTTTTATTCTTTCGGAATAAAATAATAAAAATCATTCGGCCATGAATTAATTCTTTTAATTGGGCTAGAAAGAAATTAGAGAAAAATGGGCTACATCATAGTCACGTGAAAGGAAATCTAAAATTGGGCTCATATGGACCTTGAGCATGGAATTGGAAGAATGGATGTAGGTTACGTGGACAGGACAGGAGGAAAAAGAAAACATATATATAACAATTGGAATCACACGGAAGAAGGGAATGTTCATGGAGTTGCACAAATCGGTTTTTCTTAAGAACCGGTTTTGGAACGTTCTTACCGGTTTTGGTTCTTACCAGTTTCAGTTTCAGGTCCGGTTCTTTGTTGAAAAACCGGAACCTATGTACCCGGTTTCGGTTTTTCAAGAACGCAACATAGGGGAGAAAAAAAGAACTCGACGGCAGAAAATAATTGAATGCATACATTGAAGGTTTTTGCATCTAATCATTATTCTAAATTCAAGGATGTCAACCAAATCAAGTTTTGAAGATTTCTTTACGAAGATGCAACGCTAAACCACTTATGTTTTTAGATTTGTTTAGTTTCTGACAATAACTGAATTGATTAATGTATTAGTTGATTTAAATAATTTATCTATGTGTTTTGAGTTGTCTTTCTTTACAATCACGTTCGGTTGATGATAAAACCTAGTAGCGGGTTGGGTGACTAAAGGGGGTAACTTGACACTAGTAAATTGGGTGATTGGATTGTGCTGGTTTATGACAAAACTAGTCGTATAGGTTTACTGACAACAACTTGTATTCAATTACTATTTTAACCGATTTTCCAACTCTATGTCTATGTGGTGTCTAGTTAAACAACTGAGTTTTGTGTGAAACCTAGAACCTGAAGTTTGGAGGAAGTTACATTCTTTATTTAATTTGAGGTTTAATCAAAAGTATTTTCTAAACTGAACCAATTTATTGCAATTGAACTTTCCACCAATTGCTCGTGTAGACGACTCGACTTTCCACTTACTATTTTAATTATTATTTTTTGACCGACCGACCGACATCGATCAAAATGGCGCCGCTGCCGGGGAATCGATGCGCTTAGTTTTTGTTTTAGTTTAGTTTATTTTTTTTATAAAAACAAAAACCCAAAAATATTTTATTTTAATTTCTTTTATTTTTTAGTTAGCCTTATTTTTTCGTTCAAAACTACTCAGTGGTATTACTTATGAAGGTTGCCATGGACGCGAACTATGATGATGGTCAAGATTATAATGAGCCGTGCATGTGTTGTGGCCACTGTTTTGAAACCCAGACCGAACCGGCCGGTCGGATCAGAACCCGGTGGTCTGGCCGGTCCGGTTACATATGCTGAAACGGTCCTTCAGTTAACCGGCGGTCGGACCCGACGAACCGGTGGTCAGACCGGGAACCGGGTGGTCGGACCGGACGATCCGGCTGACTATTTTCTTTATTTATTTTTTTTTTTTATCCTTTTTAAGTTTCTTGGCCACGTATTTCGTAGCTAATTGTTAGTTAAAATTATTGTAATTGACTTGTTGTTGGTTTTTGAAAAGATTAATGATTGTTTTGATTAATATATTTTTATAATATTTATGACGTCGTCCGGTTCTTAAATCCGGTCCGACCAGTGTACCGGTAAGGAGACCGGTTCGACGTCCAGTATGGTTCTGAAAACATTGGCTGTGGCAACTATGGCCACCGGGCTCAAGATTGCCCGAGACTCGAAAGCAATTATAGAAGCCGGATGGAATATAAAGATGAAAAGAGGCATCCTAACGATTCAAACTATGATGCTCATAATCAGATGTACCAGCACGTTCAAGGATACAATCAAAGAGGTGGTAGTCCTGATTATCAAAGCTATTAGGAGAATTACAACTAAGGATACCACCCGAGAGGCTCACCTAGTCAAAGCAATTATCAGAATGACTTGCAGAATCAGGGGAACCCACAAACATGCCAATCTGAATTGGATGACATCGGGGCAGACATTAAAGAGTTGAAAAGTCTGGTCAAAGCAGTGGTGCATCAACAGGAGATTCAGGCGAAAGACCATCGAGCTTTGGTAGAACAAGTTGCACAGCTAGCTGAGGTAGTTGCGGCCATCGTCAGAGATTCAGGTAAGCCTTATAGTGCACATCAGTCTTCAAGTTCCCAAACCACAAACGGTGCACAAATAAATGCGGTAAGTCTTCAATCTTCATCTGAGTTTTCTAAGGTTGAACAGACTCCACCACCGGTTGTAGAAAGAGTGGTGGAGCATAGTGAGTCTGAGTCTGACCCGAATCAGGATTTAATTTCACAAAGTAAATTACAAACTGAAAATGTGAATAAATCGCTGAAAATTCCCTTTCCTTCGGCTTTAATCAAACCGGTTATAAAAGAAAGGGATCCAACACAGGATGAGAGATGGGGAAATTTTGAGAAGCGTAAAATTAATTTACCATTTTTGAATATGCTTAAAGAAAATCCTGATAGTGTTGAGTGCTTGAAAGGTTTGAGTACCCAAAAATGACGGCACAAATGTCCTGAATAAGTTAAGCTAAGTGCTAGTGTGAATGCCGTGTTTATGGGTACCCTTCCCCTGAAACTCCAAGATCTAGCGGCACCTATTATTTCAATACAATTAGGTTAAATTAAACTGGATAGAGCGTTGCTTGATCTTGGAGCATCTGTGAGCATAGTACCAAGGAGTCTGTACGATTAGTACGACTTTGGTCCATTACAGAGAGTTAACACCACTGTAGTCTTGGCTAATCAGACTCCCGCACATCCTCGAGGGATTGTAAAGTATGTGATTGTGAAAGTATGAGAGTTTTACTACCCGGTGGATTTCTTGGTGTTGGATCATGTCAAGAACACACAACCGACTATTATTTTGGGTAGACCGTTCTTGGCCACTACTCGGGCAACTATTAATTGTGCTGAGGGAACGGTAAGAATGAGGTTTGGTGCTCAGAAGATGAGTCTTAAGATATTTTCAAACTTGCCAAACCCAAATGCTAACAAGTGTGAATTACCTGAAAAGTAAATGTTGTAAAATTTACACCAGTGTAAACCGACTTACACCGGTGTTAACTTTCTCCCACATACGAATTTACAAAAATGCAACAAAAAGGATGTGACGTTAATTCGTGTAATAATTTCATTGAACTAAAAAAAATCATGATTTGATCGATATTTGTCAGGGTTTTAGGGTTTTGACAATAACAGTGTGTTTTGATTAGAACCGCACCTTATATATATATATATATATATATATATATATATATAGACACACACATATATATAGGCAGTTGTTCAGTTAAGAACCATAATTTTGGTGAGAACTAAAAGAACAATGCATTCATACACAAATATACACAAATGCATACATACATCCTTACTGCATATATACGCAAATGCATACATGCATCCTTAAATATGTGTATAAATGGATGGTTTTTTTTGTTCTCGCCAAAATTATGGTTCTTAATTGAATATGTCCCTGTATATATATATATATATATGTATGTATATAAGGTGAGGTTTAAATGCTAACCAATATTTATGTGATAACCATGATAACACTCTCAAACATAGTGTTACGTATATATAACAATTATCATTATGTTAATGTTACATATATGTAAACACTTCGTGTCACGTATATGTAACATTATTTGGTACGTATAAGTAAGACTCATCATTTTCGTATTTACGTTCAAAATATTTATTGAAAATACTTAAATACTATTTTAACAATTAAAAAAAATAATTTATAAATTATGTGATTGTTTTATAATGGTTAGCACGGTTATCATATAAAAAGTTGGTTAGTATTTAAATCCTTCCCTATGTATATATACATACACACACACACATATATAGGGGGAGATTCAAATAAAAAGTGAATTTTCGCTAAGAAAACCTAAGAATTGATTTCTTTTTTAATCGAAACCGGGTTAAACGAACTCCGATTTCCAGCGGCGTTAAAACCGGCCCGTGGAGGTTTTTGGGGGTAGGGGTGGGGGGTTTTAGGTTTTTAGGGGGTGGGGTTTAGGTTTTTTTTTTTAGGGGTGGGGGTGGGGGTGGGGGTGGGGGTTGGGGGGATTTAGGTTTTTTTTGGGGGGGAGGGGTGGGGGTGGATAGATTTAGGTTTTTGGGGAGTGGGGTAGGGGTGGGGAGATTTAGGTTTTTGGGGGTGGGGGATTTAGGTTTTTTGGGGGGTGGGGGGTAGGTTTAGGTTTTTGGGGTGTGTGGATGGGGTGGTTAGGTTTTTGGTTTTAGCTTTAGGGTTTAGCTTTAGGGTTTAGCTTTAGCGTTTAGCTTTTAGGGTTTAGCTTTAGCGTTTAGCTTTTAGGGTTTAGCTTTAGCGTTTAGTTTTTAGGGTTTAGGGTTTAGCTTTATGCTTTATTTCGACGAGCCGTTTCAACGCCTCTGGAATTAGTTCAATCAGAGTTTGTTTAACCCAATTTTTTAGATTTCTTAACAAAAATTCATTTATTAGCGGAATCTTCTCATGTATATTAAATAATTTAGATCTGTGGGCTATAGTATATTCCATTCGACAAGGGTTATGAACCACTATACATTTGGCGACAAGAGAGTGTCCAGATTGATTGGTGTCGAATTTAATTGCTAACAGGAATTACAATGATTGGATCTGTAATTATGAATCTTTAATAATTGGCAAGGAAAAAAAATATAAATATAAAAATGAGGTGGGATTCATCAGACGAACATGAAATTGCATGTGCTACTTTGTCACTTGGGTAGGCCATATTTCAGAAAATATTCATAATCAAATCATATATTAATATTAATATTAATATGTTATTCATTTTACCGATAATGTACCAACGGATAAAGTTTTATTATTAGAGAAAACTGACTTACAAAGAAATAAAAAACAAGTAATCGAAAAACAATCTACCTAGGCGTAACTTATCTAAAAGGCTAAAAAAAAGTTCAATACAAAACGACCCCAATATAACTTTATTATGCTACTCATAATACGACAACGATAAGTATTAATATTTTGTCAGATAAGAAGCGAAACCGGGAGCCTAATTAAAAATATCAGCAATATTATGTAAGGTTGTGGGAACATATGGTAGCGAGATGGCTCCAAGCTACAGATGATAATAATGCTTCGTCCTCTCATGAAAAATATAATTCTTCGTAACCTGCACCACATTTTTGTTGTCATAATGTAAGGGAGTAAGTTGAGAAATATTAACACCCATATCTGCAAGAAGCCAATAAGCCAATGTAACACCCATACATTTTACAAACATTTTATAATCAACGTTGCTGAAACTAGGCCACAATTATAATTAAAAACACTAACTTTTCAAAACTTGATGTTAGATACCTCATTTGTAACTATTCATTTCAATTAAATACAAAGAGTGATAGCCTAACTTACTTAGTTTGGTACCATTTTTAAACATACAAAAGATTGATACATAAGCCTAACCGAAAATAAAACAAGTTGTAACATCATGACTTAGTGATTTACAAAAGATGTATTTGCGAAAAAAGATGTTTGAATGCTTTGCCCAAAGTCCTTGATCCCTAAGTCACTTAAACCGGAGTTTTACCTAGTCAAATATATTCGAAAGATTAGTTACACAATAAGATTACATTAACATACAATAACAATACACAAAACGAGTCATAATCCACCATTCCATGTGAGCCCGACGCAATTTACGCTGGGGGACGTAACTTACGCCGCCTCAGCATGGCCTGGCGTATAAACTGCCGCATACAGACCCTTTGGCGTACAAACTTCACCATCCATAGTATTTTACGCTAGGGTGGCGTAATTTACGCCACATATAGGTCTTTTACTCCATTTTTGGGTTTAGAATGCCAAGATTAACACCACACAATACATGTACACTTTCTATTGACAATAATCCATTTCTTGACGGTTTTAATCAAGCCTCCTCAACGAAATACTATCAGATCCATCTCTTCAACTAAAATGATTGAATTCTATACACTCTTTATCATTGAAATCCAAGCCCAACGGGTCACAACACAACCCCAAATAGACTATAATTTATAGACCGATTTGTTAGCAACAATGAGTCACTTGCAACATATCTATTGGTACTTCCACATAAATGTCTAATGACATATTTGTGAGTCCATATCCATTCTCTTCACTATTATACCTTCATATTTTTCCATCCAACATTATACTACACAACTAGTACATTCCAAATCATAAATCATCATATTCCAACCACTTGGATTTCTTCCATAGATTCCTAACTAGTGAAGTTCCTCCACTTACAAGATGACAATTTCAACCATGGGATACTTGAATTACAACTTGAACCCACGATCCAACTACAGGCTCACAATAAAGTAATTTCATATTTAACATTGGGCGAATTCTCTTCATTGTAATTAAGATATCATAAACGTATAAGTGAATTGACCATAAACATTTGTAAGATCACTTACCTTTGTGAACTTAACTACCAAAATTTGGTCGGCTACACACAGTATTTCGGATTCGTACCTTTGCGTTACCACTCATTAGGTAGATTCCGATACGTGGAGATTATGAATTTTACGATTGTGTTTGAATTGTTTGCATATCCGTATAACTGAGAAAATTCATTTCACATTTTAGATAATGTAATAACTACTTTGAAATTACAAAACAAAATTTTTTCAATATCGTTTGATAATATCTCAAATAATACATGTGCGGTTCAAAAATTAGCATTAAAATATCAATGGTTTCCAATAACGTTTTTTTCATAGTTGGTGTATTACACACATCATTTACTTGGTTGTGCAAGACGGACTAGCTGTTCAAGAGGTTTATGATTTAAAAAAAGCTTTTAAAACCTTGTTACGTGATGTTTTTGCTACTTGTAAAAAAAGATTTCATGATTATATTAACCTTTGTCGCGAAACGGGATTTCTTTGATTAAGTACAAATTGAGACGTGCCTACTAGATGGAATTCATTTTGTAAAATGATTGAAAGCGCTATTCGACAAATACCAACTTTAGAAACGTTTTATGATAACCTTTGTGTAAAACACGTCAGATGAAAAACTTTCTATGTTCGAGTTGTAACACTATTGAAAATATAACCAACTTACTCGAAGTTTTCAAAACCACCACTACTTTTTTATCCGGGGTTGATTATCTCACGAGTCTATTAGTGCTTAAGCAACTATTTTTAGTGTGTAACAATTTAGCCGAGTTAGAATTTCATAAACCAATTTTAACGAAATGATAACACCAATGAAAATTAAATTTAAAAAATATTTTACCGAGTTGCATCCCGTTATTACTTGTGCCGCTGCTTTGAACCCAACCATAAATGTTATCAGGGTTGAAAAATTAATTGATAAAAAAAATAATGCACGATTTAGGTTAAGACGAAGAAGACTTCCAAATTTCAAACAATACAAACAAATATTTTAACCAATGTTTACAAAGTTTGTTTGATGTTTACCTATCTATATATGGTACCACATCAACCATACATGAGTCAATGGGTTTGGTATTAAGTTGTAGCTCGAGTAGGAACACCATTCTTGATTTATTAAATGATTTGACTAATGAATATAGTAAACGAGCTCGGGGTAGCACCCCAAGTAGCAAACTCGGAAGGTATATTGAAGTGGATTTTTTTATCCACTATGAGTCCCGATCAATTTGATAAATTTGATATTTTGGCTTGGTGGAAAGGAAAGGAATCTCAATTTCCGGTTCCAGCCGCCATGGCCCGTGATTTATTAACCGTCCAATCTTTTACGTTAGCTTTGGAATTCGCTTTTTCTCTTAGTAGCAGGGTTTTATACATACTAAGAACAAGACTCACTCCCGTGGCGATGGAAATTTGCATTTGCTTGAAAAACCACTTGGACGTGACGGAACAGATACAAGATACTACAACTCTTGAAGAAGAAATTCAAGTCGAAGAAATCATATACGAGGGAGAGGTGGCATAAGGAAAGGCGTTGCCACTTTCCGATAAAGAACTCGCTTACGATGAATCATAACGAAGCACTAGCAATAGTTCCGACGAAGAATAAACAATAAAGACTAAACAAATATGTTGATGACAACAATTAAAAGTCAAAAATAAAATATTAATTGTAATGTTTTCGCATTTTCTATGTTTTTTTGTAACGTATTTATGTTTTTGTATTTTTCAAATTTCAAAAAAAAATATGAACTTTATTTTGTTAATTTTATATGTTTAACTTTCTAATAATTTTTATAAATTAAAAAAGTAACGAACCGGTTTGAACCTAAACGGTCTCAAACCAACCCCAACCTGTTCAGATAGGTTTGAGTTTTCCACTCCAAAAACCGGTTTGACACCAAACCGTTTTTTGTCCATTTTGACTCAAACCGTTTCCGGTTTGGTTTGAAAAACCATTATATGCACCTCTATCTCAAATTACTACCTTGTGATATATCCACACAATCTTGGCCTGATTGAAAAAAAATCATACGTTAAGTAACTCGGATATGGAAGTTAGATATGAAGTGAGGACAATCGCTAGCTTAGCCTAGTGGTAAAAGTGTATACCCAATACTTCACTAAAATGGGGAGGTCTTGGGTTTAAGTCTCACTTATGACAAAAAAAAGAGGTCCAGGTTGGACCAGGGGATTTTCTCACCTATGACGGGTTTCCTCCTAAGGGAGGTGGAGATGATCGGGTGGGTCAGTGACCCATTAGTGATCCAAATTGCCGTTCAAAAAAAAAGATATGAAGTGAGGGAAGAACCATGTGAAGTTGATCATCTATATGCCCACGGGCTAAAACAAGGAAGATGAGAGCCGTGATAATGTAATAAACACAATTTATTATTAAAAAAAAAGATTCAGGTAAACATGATCTATTGATCTCTATCTTTCTTTAAGAAAAGTTGTAATTGATTATCTCTACAACAAGAATATGATCCACATCAGATGCATAATTTCTCATGTTTCTTGTGAATATTTATTTTGTATCAGAATCCTGAGCTTTCATTCTCTTTGCAAACGCGCTATCTATAATTAGTTACGTAATCATAACTATATATCTATATCTATACTATATAATAAATAAATATTTTTTCATGTCATGTGTCGTCTCCATATTCATTCTCATCATTTTTTTCCCGCCCCTCTCTCTTATTAAATACACCTATATCTTTTAATAATATTATATATTTAAAGAAAATATTAATTATACTAATAAAACACATTTATTTTAAATTATCCCTTATTATAAGAAACTTTAAAATCTAATTATATAACTTTTATTTTCAATCAAATAGTAAATGAAAGTCAAATTATATTAAATAGTAATTAAAGAATTTTTGAAACCCAATTATATATTAATTTTTACATATTTTGAATTTGTTTTTTATTCTTAGTATATGTAATATATTTTTACACCTGTAAAATATATACATAAAGATTTAAGAATTTTATGTATTGATATTTTTCACCTCGTGTGTAAACACGGGTTCTAAACTAGTACTATATAATAAATAAATGTTTTTAATGTCACGTGTCGTCTCCATATTCATTCTCATCATTTTTTTTTCTCGCATCTCTCTCTTATTAAATACACCTCTATATTTTAATAATAATATATTTAAAAAAATACTAATCTTTATATTAATAAATCTCTTGACATATTTTGACGAGTGTATGTGTTAACAAATTATATTATATTTCACGGATTTATTCAACCCGTGTAAAACACGAGTTTTTAAAAAGTATATATTTTTATTACTTAATATATAATATTATATTTATTCAACCCGTGTAATATACGAGATTTTAACATAGTTTCTTTAATATTTACATCAACTGATCAAGTAAAAATAAGAAACATTAAACTGTGGATGAATGAGTATTTTAGTGTTTATTAAATCAAATAGCCTAAAGAACTTACAAATCAAATAATGTCTTCTGAATTAGGTTAATGCAAGTTTCAAGTGGACATGTACCGGCACATGTCCAACTCCAGGATCATGTCCACATGAATTATGTAGTTTTTCAGTTCGGTGCAACTTATGTCTGCAACTTATGTTAAAGACAGAGAAAATAAATGTCTACAGAACAAGTTGTGGGATTTATGTTTTGCCGTCAAGATTCAGGAATTCGTTATATAATAATAACTAACAAAAAATAATAATAACTATTATTACAAACCAGATTAAAATAGTCATTGGTTACATGGCCGGTCCTGAGGATTTAAGTGCTCCGACTGAGCCGGAAAAAAGGCCCCTACGAACAAAATATATAAACTAATTTTTTTTAAACGAAGATTAACGTTATAGCAAAAAAAAAAATTCAACAGTTCGACTTTTCGTTTCCTGCTTCTTCTGTTATTCAGTTCGTCCTTTTTTTAAAACAGTCGATGGTTTCTAATTTATTTATAAAGATTAGGGCTCAAACCTACATATTTACATTATAAAGATTAAACGGATTACTGAGTTAGGGCCCAATCAATCAACCATTATTTTATAAAGATTAAAGAGTGCACAACCATTATAAAGATTAAAGAGGGTCCAACCATTATAAAAATAACCCAATATGTTTTTAAGTTTTTATAAAAAGGTCCCAATATATAAAACCGGTATATAAAATTTTTGGCCACCTAAAAAGTGGGCCCTGGCCGGCGGCCCGGCTCGGCCTACCCCAGGGCCGGCCCTGCTTGGTTAAACGGTAGCAAACCCGTTTAAATTTTGACACGTAAACTTTTTCTTTTTTTCTTTACATTTTTATTTTCAACCCTTATACTATATATAATATACACTTTTGTTTGTTAACTTTTTTCAAAATACGGAGTGCGCTGTTGTTTTTAGTTTTTTGTCAACGTTTCGATATAATTTTTTTTTGAAAACGGGGTCGTATTTAAAATTGAGTTTTTTTGTAGCGTTGACTATATTGAGTGTCGTTATCGTTGTGGTACCGTGACGAGTCGAACCTATTATGAGCGATCAACATCATTGTCAGTTATGATATTATCGGAACCCGCATAACGTTATTCGTTTTCGACGACCCAAACCGGTAAAAAAAAATTATTTTGTTTTCTTCCTTTTTTATTATTTAGTTTTATGTTTCTTTTTTATTAATATTATTTTTACCGCTGCGCCTACGTTTTCATTTAAATTTTATTAATAATGGGTCCGACACCTTCCGCAGAGCGTGGGTATAGCCATCTAGTTATTATTATAACGATAATAATGTTTTAGATTAATATATAGGATATAATAAAAAGTAAAATTAGAAAACCGGATTATTGATCAAAGAAAATTATAGGGAAAACTTCATATAATAGTAACCAACTTTCAACTTTGTTTCAATTAAGTAACTCATACTTTTTTTTGTCTCATTTAGGTCATTCAACTTGTTAATGGTGTTCTAATACTATGTATTTTACCTAAACAACAAGTTAACTTGCCTATGTGGTATTTTTTCTAATTCTTTTTTTTAATTGATGCTGATATGGAATTAATATATATATATATATATATATATATATTTCAATAGCAAATTCCAAATTCTTAAATATAACTGTATGAAAAAAATTTGCAAATTCCCTGTACAAAAGCAATAAAATATCAAACTAATAGTTAGCCAAAGTCAAGAAATATCATCAAATAAACCTGCCGTCAATCTTATGTTGCTCAAGTTTATTCTTCCTTCACCGAGTTCAAGTTCCTGCCGTCGCAAAAACCGTCATTCACGTTCACCGAGTTCACGGCGTTCTTGTTCTACGCCCCAGTTCTACGTTTCTCCCGGCGTTCTTGTTTTACGTCCTAGTTCTACGGTCGTCTTCATGTTTCTTCCTGATACCCTAACTCTTGAAAGTTCGTGGACGTAGTCTGAATTTGATCGATTGTTTAAATATAAGAATTTTGATTATTTTAACTAATAAATCTTATATATATATATATATTAATTCCATATCAGCATCAATTAAAAAAAAGAAAAAGAAAAAAAAAGCCACGTAGGAAAGTTAACTTGTTGTTTAAGTAAAAAACATAGTATTAGAACACCATTAACAAGTTGAGTGACCTAATTGAGACAAAAAAAGTATGAGTTACTTAATTGGAACAAAGTTGAAAGTTGGTTACTATTGTGAAGTTTTCCCAAAATTATAATTATGAAAATAGAATATAAAATAAAAGTATGATTTACGTAATCAAAAAATTAAATGATTCTTAAATTGAGAAAAATAGGTTAACATTTAATGACATTAGCTACTAACATGACATGTTTTGTCAAATAATTAATTTAATTAGGTACATGTATTATTATTTTCTTTCTTCCCATTATGTTGGTAGGGTTTCTTGTGGATAAGAGAGCGGTGTTTACCCATATTAGTCTTGAAAAGTACTCTTGCTAATTGTTGTATTTTGTAATTTTGCTATTTTACTATTCTTGCCTAAACACTAAGCCCCCCATGAAAGGAACTCCAAAAGAACGTTGACCACATAAATATATGGATAGAGTTCTAATTCTAATAATCTTAAAATGTAAGGGGGGTGATTAATAAGTGGCCATCAACAAAACCATTTTTTTTATCTCTTTTGTATTTGATTTTTTATTTTTTACTCAAAAGCAAATTCTGGTGGCTTAGTTAAAGGTTACATGCTTAAATATTTAACTTGGTGTTGGGACGCAGGCTCAAACCCTGGGCCTAACAAATATTTTTTTTTGGTTTTTTTTTCTTCTTTTTCTTTTTTTATTTCTTTTTTTTTTTTGATTAATTTTTTTAATAATTAGGCCGTAATGTGTGAACCATAAAAGTTTTTTTCTATCTTTGGTTCAATCTCCCAAACTGATTCGCATAAAATTCGTATGTTTTTTTATATACTTAAACATGTTAGTGCCAACTCGATCTACCCCTCAAATTTCGTTTTTTTCTTACTTTTTTATATTCGTTTATAAAAATTACCTTTTTCTATTTTTAAATTGTTACTAACTTCTTTAACGAATTTGTCGTTTCAATGTTAACTCCTATTCGCGTCGCAATCTATCTATTTTTTGATCTCCATAACCGTGTATCAGCAACTTCATACGTTTCTTTTATTTAATTAGTCACGTTATTGTCACCGCCGCAACGCACGTAACGAGGTTCGCAAACCCGCTGCATCCTGCGGAAGACCGAGTCGTGGAAACTTCATACGTTTCTTTATGTACTTAGTCACGCTATTGTCGTCGTCGCAACGAGCTTTGCAAACCCGCTGCATTGCGTGGACTTTAATTATGCAGTTAAACACGTTAATATCACCGTTTGTTTAAAATTTCAGAATTCCATTTCTGACCGTTAACCAAATTCGACTTCTGGTGGTAGTCAATTCAATGTCCAACTATTGAACTGGCACCTAGTCTTTTAACTAATCTACTTGATTAGATCGTCCTAGATCTTTAGTCACTTTCTCTATCTAGATCTTGTGGTGACTCGATTATCATATAGCCCATTGCTAACTTTCGACAATAGGTATATGAACCTTTAATTGAAAATCACCAAACATGGTTATATTATATCGAGACTAATATGCGAGTTAGTATCGAATCCTAATACTTTGTGGTGAGGTTACATAGCACGGGTCATCGCTGACATTTATTTTATGATTATGACTCATTTCCTATAACACTTGATAGGATTGAGTAAATTTGACTCTTAGCAAATTTATCTCGACAGAATCCTAGTATAATATCCTTTGTTTGTTAATCTTCGGTTTCACGACTCGAGTTTGGTACAATCATACTGGTACTCATTATATACTTGCTTTGTAAAGCTTTAAGCTTGGATTTCTCGTTATTAATTCATTCTCTAATGACTAATCATCACTCTTCAATTCTAGTACAAGAAGTGTGAATCTCGTCCTTTTGTTATGTTGATTTTCAAAATTCCCTTGTATCTACTTTTACGGTTATGTCGTATACACACCAACCATGTTGTATCGCCCTATGATGCAACAATGTACAAACTATTGAATAGTAACTACTATTACTGACAATCACAAGGTACAACAACCCGAGATTTCACAGTGGATGTGGGAACAAATTTCAATAGATTTCGTTACTAGGCCTACCTAGAAATTTAGGCGGCTATGATTAATTTTGGGACATTGTTAACTAATTAATGACAACTCTGCACATTTCCTACTTATCCAAGAGGACTTCTAGATAGAAAAGCTAGCTCGACTGTATAGTAGTGAAATTGTAGCAAGGCATGGAGTGCCTATTTCCTTTATCTCCGATAGGGATAGTCGCTTTACATCCCATTTCTGGCAGACAATACAAAAAGCTTTGAGAACGCGCTTAGATATGAGCACCACTTACTATCCTCAAACCGACGGTCTAAGTGATCAAACTATTCATACATTGGAGGATATGCTAAGGGCTTGTGTGATACAATTTAGTGGTAATTTGGATACTCTTTTACCTTTGGTCCGATTTCCTTACACTAACAGTGTTCACACTACCATTAAATGAGCACCATTGGAAGCTCTGTTTTGACACAAATGTTGATCACCATTTTGTTGTGCTGAAGTTGGTAGTAATCATTTGATTGGTCTTGTTATGTACAAACTAAAACTACCTCAGGAGCTTAATGGTATATACGATGCTTATCGTATATCGAGTCTCAAAAGGTGTTTAGCCGACGAATCCGTAATTATACAACCTAAGGAAGTTCGTATTGACGACAAGTTTCATTTTAACGAGGTGTTATCTCTCTGTATTCTAAGTACATGATATGACCATCCTTTATAACCTATGATATTTGTTATCGCTATGATACATTTTTATTCCAATGAGTCGTGGTGATTCTACCGACTCTTTGGATTTTAATAGCACCTCTCATACTATAATTTTATGGTTACTATTTATAATAGTATTCCTTAATGGCACCAAGTCGAATGATACTTTTCCTTGCTCATAAAAAGATACTAAATCACTGGGATTTTGTATCAAAATATCATTTTGGATTTGTACCAACTTTGTATATCTGTGTATATCAATCTTATGACAGATTTCTTAATCTTCTGAATAACACCAGCAGTGTACCTTTTTGACTGATCCGGTGAAACAGTGATCTATAGATTCTTTGAAATTCGAAGGATTTTTCTCTCATGATTATTCAATTTGTTTTTGAGCCTTTCTAGGTATAACCTACTCTCTATGATTCTTAGATCTCGATTTGTCAAATCTTCCTACTGTATCTAAGAAACTAGATTTCCCTTGATGATCGTACATGAATCAAGTTACGAAAAAGAACTTGTCAACTATTATACCAGTTGAATTTCGGGACGAAATTCTGTTAACTAGGGTAGAATGTGACAACCGCGAATTTGTAGGTCAAAACCGCGTTCGACAAGTTCATATAATAATAGTATTATTATGTTAAAATATACTTTCAAACGAAAGGAACTCGTTAGTGAACGAAAAAAATAGCAAGATTTATTTGGGTGTATAATGTCAAAATTTTGATCAAGTTCTAGTTTATACGCGTTACCACCCGAGTCGAACGGTTTCGTAAATTTTAATTTAAATCCGAAAAGATATATATTTACGAGACGCAAGGACTTGAGGGAAAATAATAAATTATAATATAATAAATTATAATAAGTTATTTCTGAGTAAAATAACGTCCCTATTTTTATCGGGTTCATTTAAGCGAAAAACCGACACGTGATCGGATACCACGGGGCTATAAATACCCCAACTCCATCTCCCTTTTCTCATTTACAAAATTCAAAGAAAAAGTTAGAGAGAGAGTGGAGAGGATTCCGGCGAAGTAGTGGTGGTCCGGCAGTGGTGCGTGGCGGCCAACGGTGGTCCGGCGCGGTGGTCGGTGGCGGCCGAAGCCCGTTTTTCACCCGGAACCATTTCTCGATGCTACGAACGCAATGGTAAGCTCAGATTTCTCTAAATCTTTGCTTAAATTCATTTAAAATCTGTCCAGAAAGTTTTATGCATGCGCAGTTTTAAAGATCGGACGATCCCCGAAAATCCGACCGTTAGAAATGCATGAATTCTGGATATGATGTTGTTAACACATAGACGCAAAATCCTACCGGAGGAATTTTTTATCAGAGCTCTCTAGCTATGCTTTTCTTACCCTCGAATGTGACTGATCGGATTTTCGGATTTGAAAAACTAGGTCTCAAAGAATCGTCGATCCCGGAGATCCGACCTTTGGATCGTGACGATTTTTGGACAGTAGTTTTTTAACATATATATGAATGTTTTCACCTAAGGAAATTTCGATCAGATGTTGGGAAGTATATTTTTTTTTAGTACGAACAGATTGTAACAGTTTTTAGGACCGAAACAGGAAATTGATCGGGTTGCATGGCCATCCAAATGCATTGCATGTCAATTTTGAGTATGTGGAAATGCTCGAGAGATAAAAACGATCCTAATGGTGTTTTTGGTTCGTATTGAATGTGAAATATGGGAAGTTCCGCGTACGCGAACCATTTATACGAAATGTATAAACTTTACCCGTTAAGATTTAATTTTATGTTAGAATAGTTTTATGAGTCATTGGTTGGGAATTGAACCCGAAAATATTTAGTATTGAGATATTTGATATTTTGAGTGGTTATTAGGTTATAAAACCAACCCCGGTTCACGTGAAACTAATATATTTATTTTTATACAATAATTGTTCTTGATAGATTTTTATAAACTTTTGATTTAGCTTCCAAATTTATTTTTAAAAAGTAGTATTTATATAAAAAGTGAGATCTGGAAAGTTTGGTAACTAAACTATTTATAGATTATTTATTAAAATTTCTACAAGTTTAATACATGAAAATTGGAAAAGAAAAATACCTCCGAGTATTGGAAAAATATGGAATTTGGACATTAGTTATTTTATTAGAAATGAAGACTCTTGTCTAAATTTCGTAAAAATTGGAGTTGTTTAAGTAGGTGTTTAGTATTTATAAAGTTTAAACAAATGATTTGGGGATTTTATACTTCTTGACAACTTTTGGACCTGAAACTTGGAATGTATCTCATATGGACCTAAAACTAATTTGGTTAAAATTTGGTGAAGTTTTGATAAGTTTAACTATTTTCCCCTAATTTATTAAGTTTTAACAATATTATATTCATAATAAATAATCTGTATATTGGAAAAATATAAAATTGGTCAGATATTTTTATTTATATATATGATCAATTGGTAATAGTTTGAAGAAGTAAATTTATGTGTAAGTATGGTTTTGAAATTATGGTCCATTAAAATTTTATAAAAAGTTACCATTTTTGGAATTTTTTTTGAGTAAAATTGTTTTTACAAAAGTTTTGGGGGATTTTTGAAAGAAGTATGATCACATTAAAAACTTGAAATTGGGTTTTTAAATTGGGCGCTAAAATCACACTAAAATCCTAATTTCGGACGAATCGAATTTTTAAACCGTAAACCGGACTTTACGTGTGTAACCGCATTTTTGGTCAAACGAAACTGTGACTTGAGATTTTATCATATATGACATTATAACTACTTATATTCATTAATAAAATCTAAAACTTAAGGTTTCAAAGTCACGAATTTATATAAAAGCCCGTTTTACAACTTTTGAGCGGTTCGTACGTGTGTGCACGGGTTTTGGGTATGCAACCGACTGCATAGCCACTTTTGAGTAGTAGACTCAGTTTTATACTTTAGACGTCCTAAATGCTATTTTTTCGTGTGTACTTGGTTAGTAGGACTCGATTAGGACACCTGTTTTTGCGGTTCTTGCGGATTTAGCCGTACCTTGGTAGCACTGAGTTGCTAGCCACACTCTGCTTGCATTTGGCTGCTGGCCTTTGATAGAATTTGGATGTTAACCGTACTTTGTTGTTTTTGTTGACTATGTCACACTTATCACCAACGATGTTCAAGTGAATTTCGTGGCCTCACTTTTATTTTTACTATTTTACGGGGGGAAAGCTGTTTCACACACTACACGTTGTTTCCTGGGTTTACTTATGAATATATTAAGTCCCCACTTTAACACAATCAATTAGCTTGGATACCCGGTGGAAATTATGAATAGTACTATTTGGGTTGACACCCCCGCCCAGGGTTGGTCGCGCCAACCAGACTTGTAGGGTCATTTGGGCGCATAATTAGCCATAGTAGGTGTTCACATTCGACACCTGGATACAGGGGCAACAACTAGTCTGACGGTTTTGATTGTGGCTCAGGGTAATTAAATCTTAACACGTGTACTTGATCATCTGTGGATGGTTACTATTACATTTTAAAATTTATTTACTTACTTTTTCTTATCTAGACGCAAAACCTGCGTACTCACCAACTATTTTTATAGTTGACCCGTTTTCGAAACATGTTTTTCAGGTAAACAGTTATGGGGATCACGAGCTTTAAACGGCTTGCTTTTGGGAATAATTATTATTGTGTACCTTTGGTTGTAGTCATGCATTTTAGACACTTTGTATTGATTCAGGATTTTCATGTATTCGTACTTTCGTTAGAAGCATGTAGTATGGTTCAATGTAATGCACAACTTTCCTTTTAGTTTCTCTTGTACTTGTGTTCAATGCGATATACCGGTTACATCCCGTTTTTCCGCCTTTGCGGGGTGTGACAATTTTCTATTTTTTTTACCGTTAACTTCTTTTAACAACTTAGTTACGGTTAAAAAAAATTTATAAAGTTTTTGTAATGTTACTAACTATTTTGCTGCAACGCGGGCATTTGCGTAAAGGTTTTGCTTTTTTATATAAAGTTTCGTATACGTTTGTTCATTTGATACATTTTAACTTTTTAAACTGTTCATATTTTTATATAACATCTTTAATATTATGAATGCTCTATTAAATGTTGTGTTTTTTTAATATATTTTGTGTTTTAACGTGCCGCTACGTGCGAGTTCACGCGCCGCAATGCACGTGGCTCTTCAAAGACTTTCATTTATTTAACGATTTAGTTTTTTATAAGTTTCGAAGCCGTTTGGTGTCCTTTTTTTAGCTTTTTAGAACACTTTGATCTATTTAACGGTTTAGCTTTCCTTTTTTTTTTTTTAAAGATCGAAGCAGTTTTGCGTTCGTTGTTTAACGTGTCGTGGCACGCACCGGCCGCAACGCGGCGGGGTAAATTACTAGTTAGCATATAGTTTCAAATAGGAAAGCATTATTTCACAACTCGATATATAAATGAGAAAAAAAGGAATTAATTTTATGGATTATTTATTAGTTGGACGTTTAGTGTTATAACATTTCTTCACATTAATTTTTATTATAGAAACATGTTTTAAACAATAAAACTTTGAATTTGTTATGTTTACTTTTCGAATTTCGAATTCGTTGTAATTAGTCGATAATAATTTAGCACTAAAAGTGACACGTCAATGTCTTGAAAGTACGAAGTTCTTAATTTAGACTATCCGTAATACATGGTTGAGCGTGAGGGATTTTCTGTGCCACGTAGATACTGTCTTCCTTCACCCTCACCCTCACTCTCACCCAGGTGCGTAATGGTAGGGTGACGGTCATGACCAGTTTTGTAATAATTATATAATCATTGTTTTTTTAATTAATTTGTATATATTATTTATATTAAAAAATAATGCTATTTAAAACCACAAATAAATAAAAAACCTAATTTAATTTAATAAATTACATTACCAATACATTGTAAAAATACAACAATTAAATCTAACGATAATTATGATTACTCCATATATGCTTCATCAGATCAGTTTTAAGGTTTGTATGAGTTTCCGAACAACAGATTATCCGACGGTTTGCTAGTCTTTGTTCGTTTGTTATTTCTATATTAGTCGGCTCTTCCTCTTCATAGTCGGTGCAGATCGCTCGCCCTTTATCTTCTATAACCATGTTATGTAATATCAGACAAGCATACATTGCATTCCGAATTTTGTCTTTCGTCCATATACGTGCGAGATGACTAATTATATGCAATTTCTTTTTTAAGACGCCGAATGCTCGTTCGATATCTTTTCTCGCCGACTCATGAGTTCTTTTAAAGTGCCCATCTTTTTTCATCCCTTTTTTGCGGACATGTAAATGATTTGACAATAGAAGAATATTCTGGATAAATACCGTCGGCGAGATAATAACCAAATCCGTATTCATTGTCATTGGCAATAAAAGAAGACTCGGGTGTAACGCCGTTCTCGATATCGTCAAAAACAGGTGACTGATCTAAAACATTTATATCATTGTTTGATCCCGGAACACCAAAGAATGCTTGCCAAATCCAAAGATCGTTCGATGACACGGCATCGAGCATTAATGTGGGCCGAGGATGGTCTCCTCGTTGGTGTTGACCTCGCCACGCAGTAGGACAGTTTTCCCACTCCCATTGAATGCAGTCGATGCTACCAAACATCCCCGGAAGGCCATGGACAGACTCATGTGCGTCGTATACTTTCTGTATATCATATTTCGTTGTTTCCTTAAATATTTTTTCCCATACAAGCTAATTATACATACATGTTACAAAAACTATTTTATGTACTACATATGTTACTATACTAAATTAGTAAATATATAAGTTAAGAAATACCTTCACAAAAATGGTGAAGACTATCACGCGATATTTTTTCCGCCATCTTCAAATAGTCATCCATTAAGTCAGTTGCTTTCCCGTACACGAGTCGCCGAATCGTCTACGTACACTTTTTTAAAGAAGTGAACCCAAGCCTCATTCGTGCGTCGTATTTTTGTTGGAAATATTCGAACTCTCGTTCTAAATACTCTATAATTCGAACGAATAACGGATGACCCATTCTAAAACGACGTTTGAAAGCCTTGTCGTTATAATTGTGATTTTCCGTAAAATAATCTCTTACTAGAAGATTATTTGCAGCCGCACGATCCCGGTTAACCTTGAATCGTTTTGAAACTTTAGAAGATTCTTCAACTAGATGATTTATAAACATCACAGATGCTTGAACCGCACTCACGAAAAGCTCGTCACCATCCGATGAGTCGGAGGATGAATCCGATGATGAAGAAAAATCCATTGGTGTTTGATTTTTTTGGTAGGTTTAGAGAGTATATAGATGGTAGGTTTAGTGAGAATTGATATTTGGTTTAGTTAAAGTATACATAGGTAATTAAAAAATATATATATATTTATATATATTTATTTTGGTGCCCCAACGGATCTTTTGACTGATGCAACGGCTAGTTTGACCATGGAATCGCCTCTCACCCCCGTGAACACCACCACGCCCTCACCCTCATGCCCCCACCTACCCGGGTCCGGCACGGTGTTTCATGCCCGTGGTGGGTGAGGTGGCACCACGCCCCCACCCTCACGCAGTCTTAGGGTAGTTATGTTTACTTTTGACCAAATACTAACCTCTAAATTTTACCATAGACATATACCTAGGGCTGTAAACGAACCGAACGAAGTCTTGTACGTGTTCGTTCTTTTAGCATTTAACTTGTTCATGAACAGTTCACGAACACTAACCTAACGAAATTTCATGTTCGTGTTCGTTCATTAAGGAAATGTATTTGTTCACCAACGGAACCGGACGAAGCCTTGTTTAGGACTTTGATGTCAACCCTAATGTCTTTTGAAATGAACATTTAATAAGATCACTTTAATATCAAGTTTTATGTACATGTATCAAACTTACTTTAATTAGTTAATTGTTAGGGTAAAAAATAAATTAAAAATTAAAAAATATAAAAGTTTAGATAAAATTAAATAGAAATATAAAAAAATATTTAATGAACAACATAAACAAAAGAACACGAACGTAAACGAACATAAACGAACGTTCACGAACACAATGGAACGTTCACGAACACAATTGAACGAACGAGGTCTCTGTTCATGTTCGTTCATTTTGTTAATCGGACGGAATTCGTTGTTCATGTTCGTTCATTTATTAAACGAACGAACATAAACGAACTTTCCGCCGAAGTGTTCACGAACTGTTCGCTGAACATTCGGTTCATTTCCAGCGCTACATATACCCAAGATGGGTAATACATAATTTTTGGTTTTAATATAATCGATCTGCCAAAAAATAGTAAGTTAGCATAAGAAAACAGCCTAATAATACCAGAAAAATGGGTCAGAAAGAAGAGTCCTTGGTGGCAACCAATTCCACGTTGATTTGCTGTCCATTAAATTAATTATTATTTCCAAATTTGTATTGGTTATGATGGTACATAGTTCTTGGAAAAATAAATAATTAAACAGCACAAAGTTCCACCTTATAATTATACCTTGTATATTAAGGGTCATAATTTTGAGAAGTATTCTGGTTGATTGGTAGTTTTATGACTTTCTAAATAGAAGGTTATGGGTTTGAGTTTCGTTAGGGAAAAAAATTATTCCAGGTTTAGCCAGAGATGTATTTTTAGTTGTGAGTTTCCTCCTGGGTGGTATGGGGTATTTTTCGAACCAGGGTGGGGACTCTGGGCCCGATTAAAATAATAAAGTCCCCTAACTACTAGACCATCTACTCTCGAAAAAAAAATGTCATAATTTTCAAAGTTAAAGATGAATAGTCATGGAGTGAGGACCCGATGTGGTCGTATGTGGGTACCAAAGGCGGAGAGCTTAGGGCCAAAGTACTAGAAGAGGCCCATAAGTCTCGATATTCCATCCATCCGGGAACCACAAAGATGTATCAGGATTTGAAGAAAGAGTATTGGTGGCCCAACATGAACAATGATGTGATAGAATACGTGAGTAAGTGTCGGACCTGCTCACAAGTTAAGGCCGAATATCAGAAGCCATATGGGAAGATCCAGCCTCTAGACATACCTGAATGAAAATAGGAGCGTATTACCATGGACTTCATTACGAAGCTGCCTTGCACAGCTAAGGGGCATGATACGATTTGGGTAATAGTGGATTGGTTGACAAAGAATGCACACTTCCTGCCGATCCGTGAAACTTATTCATTTGAGAAACTGGCATAAGTGTTTATCAATGAGATAGTTGCACGACATGGTGTACCATTGTCGATTGTATCTGACCGGGACACAAGATTCACATCAAGGTTCTAGAAAAGATTTCATGAGGTAATGGGTACGGGATTGAACATCAGCACGGTTTATCACCCACAAACGGATGGTCAGTCGAAGAGGACCATCCAAACGTTGGAGGATATGCTCCGCGCGTGCATTATAGATTTTGGTAGCAGTTAGGATAGTCACCTACCTCTGGAAAAATTCTCCTACAACAACAGCTACCACACCACTATTGGCATGCCGCCCTACGAAATGTTGTATGGTAGAAAATGCCGAACCCTTGTCTGTTGGGGTGAGATAGGACAAAAAGAGATGGGAAGCTTAGAGGTGGTCACGGTGACCTACGAAAAGTTTGACCAGATTAAAGCCCGAATGAAAGCAGCACTAGATCATCAGAACTCTTACGCAGATAAGAGGCGGAGACCCATTGAGTTCAAAGTTGGAGATCAAGTGTTGTTAAAAGTATCTCACTGGAAGGGGATTATTCGGTTTAGAAAGAGAGGGAAACTAAGTCCGAGGTTTGTCGGACCTTTCAAAATATTGACGCGGGTTGGTGAAGTTGCTTATCGGCTAGATTTGTCTGATGGGTTAAGTGGGATCCACCCTACTTTCCACATGTCACACTTGCGCAAGTGTCTAGTTTGCGAATCAGCACACATGCCGCTTAATGACGTTGAGGTAGATAATAGTCTCAATTATGTTGAAGAACCCGTGGCCATACTAGACAGAAAAGAGAAGAAACTACGAAATAAAGCAATTCAGTTGGTTAAAGTACAATGGAAGCATCGTAAAGGATCAGAAGCTACTTGGGAGACCGAGGCGGAACTGAAGGAGTCATACCCTTATTTGTTTGACCTATGACAGGTTTCGAGGACGAAACCTTTCGTAAGGAGGGTAGACTTATAACATCCCGACAATAAAAAAGGAATAAATAAGACGAGTTCGAGAAATAAGATCAAGGGACGATCGGGACGAGACGAAGGGAAGAAGCCCACGGGCTCGTGAGCACGGCTTGGGCCGAAATGGGGGAGGAGGGGGCTTAAGCCCTAGCCTCCCTCCCTACCTTTTCATTCATCACCTCCATATTTTTCATACTAGAGAGAGAAAGTGGGAAAGTTAGAGAGAGAAAGCTCAAGAATCACCATTCAAGGCCTTTATCTGCTCCTGATTCATTGCTGGATCTATAGGGAAGTTTAGAGAAGAAGAATCGCACGAAATCAGGTAACTAAAACCATCCAGATCAGAGTTTTCTGTTGAAAAGTGGTTTTAGGGTTTTTATGGGTTTTAACATAAAGATAGGATGTTTACGTATTAAAAATAGATTAAATCTTGGATCTAGCTTCGTGGAAAGTAGATAAACGTTTTGGACTTAAACATTTGGGGTTTTGGATTGGAAACGAACCTGTTCGAACAAGCTGTTCATCAGGCGACACTGAACAGTGTCGCCACCTTCATATGGCGACACTAGTCAGGATTATAAATGGTGGATGTTGTGTGTTTCCCAAGATCACCAATGATTGGAACACGTTTCATTCCCCTAGCGACACTATGGAGTGTTGCCTATGACCATGTTGACATTTATTGTCGGCGATGTGACAACCGCGACATTTCAGGTCAACACCCGTGTTCGAAGAGTTCGTATAATAATAATAATAGTAGTATTATTATGTTGAAATATACTTTTAAAAGAAAGGAACTCGTTGGAGAACGATAAATAATATCAAAATTTGATCAAGTTCGGTTCTTTTCGTGTTAACACCCGAATCGAGCGGTTTCGTAAAATTTTAAATTAAACCCGAAAGGATATATATTTACGAGACGCAAGTACTCGATGAAAAATTAATAATATATAACGAGTTATTTTTGGGTAAAATAACGCCGCTATTTTTATCGGGTTCGTTTAAGCGAAAAACTGGTACGCGATCGGAGACCGCAGGGACTTTAAGTACCCCATCTTCACCCCACTTTCTCATTTGGAAAAACTGAGAGAAAAGTTAGAGAGAGAGAGGAGAGGGCTGGAGAGAATTCAGGTGGTGGTGGTGGTCCGGTGGTGGTCCGGCGGTGGTCCGGTGGCGGCCGACGGCGGTCCGCGGTGATCCGGCGGTGGCCGAAGGTGGCCGGAGATGCGGTTTTTTTTCCCCTAAAACCATTTCTCGACGCTACGAACGCAACGGTAAGCTTAGATTTGTCTAAATCCTTGCTTAAATTCGTTAAAAATAGTTTTTAAATTCTTTCCAGAAAGTTTTATGCATGCGCAGTCTTAAAGATCGGACGATCCCCGGAAATCCGACTGTTAGAAATGCATGAATTTTGGATATGATATTGTCAACACATAGACGCAAAACCCTACCAGAATAATTTTTGATCAGAGCTCTAGGTATGCTTTTCATACCCTCTAATGTGACTGATCGGATTTTCGGATTTGAAAAACTGGGTCTCAAAGAATCGTCGATCCCCTGAGATCCGACCGTTGGATCGTGACGATTTTTGGGTAGTAGTTTCTTAGCACAAATATGAATGTTTTCACTATAGGAAATTTCGATCATATGTTGAGAACTATATTTTTGAATACGAACAGATTGTAACAGTTTATAGGACTGAAACAGGAAATTGATCGGGTTGCATGGCCATTCAAACGACATTGCATGTAAATTTTGAGCATATGGAAATGTTCGGGAGATAAAAACGATCCTAATGGTGTTTTTGGTTCGTATTGCATGTAAAATACGGGAGGTTCCGCATACGCGAACCATTTATACGAAAGGTATAAACTTTACTAGTTAAGATTTAATTTTATGTTAGAATAGTTCTATGAGTCATTGGTTGGGAATTGAACCCAAAAATATTTAGTATTGAGATATTTTATATTTTGAGTGGTTATTAGGTTATAAACCCAATCCCGTTTCACGTGAAACTAATATATTTATATTTATACAACAATTGTTTTTGATGGATTTTTATAAAATTTTGATTTAGCTTCCAATTTTTTTTTTAAAAAGTAGTATTTATATAAAAAGTGAGATCTGAAAATTTTGGTAACTAAACTATTTATAGATTATTTATTAAAATTTCTACAAGTTTAATACATAAAAATTGGGAAAAATATCTCTGACAATTGGAAAAATCTGGAATTTAGTCAGTAATTAGTATATGATAAAACATGACTCCTGTCCAAAATTCATAAAAATTAGAGTTGTCTAAGTAGGTGTTTGGTATTTATAAAGTTTTAACGATTGAATTTGGGATCATATAATTCTGGACAACATTAGAACTTGAAACTTATAATAGAATCTCATATGGAGCTAGAACTAATTTGGTAACAATTTGGTGAAGTTTGGACAATTCTAACTATTTTCCCGAATTTGTTAAATTTGAACAATATTATATTCATAATAAATAATATGGATATTGAAAAATTATGAAAATTGGTCAGAAATTTTTATTTATGTATATGAACAATTAGTGAAAGTTTCAAGCATTAATTTTATGTATAAATATGGTTTTTGAATTATTGTCCATTAAAATTTTATAAAAAGTTACAGAAATTTTTGTATAAAAATATTTTTATAAAAGTTTTAAAGGGAGTTTGGACAGAAGTATTATCATATTAAAAATATAAAATTTGGACTTTTAAATTGGGTGCTAAAATCACACTAAAACCCTAATTTCGGATGAATCGAATTTTTAAACCGTAAACCTTACTTTACGCGCATAATCACGTTTTTGATCAAACGAAACTGTGACTTGAGATTTTATCATATAAGACATTATAACTACTGATATTCATTAATAAAATCTAAAACTTAAGGTTTCAAAGTCACGAATTTATATAAAAGTCGGTTTTACAACTTTTGAACGGTTCATACGTGTGTGCACGGGTTTTATGTATGCAACCGACTGCATAGACACTTTTGAGTAGTAGACTCAGTTTTATACTTTAGGCGTCCTAAATGCTACTTTATCGTGTCTACTTGGACTCGGTTAGGACACCTGTTTTTGCGGCTCTTGCGGACTTAGCCGTACCTTGGTAGCACTGAGTTGCTAGCCACACTTTGCTTGCATTTGGATGTTGGCCTTTGATAGAATTTGGATGTTAACTGTACTTTGCGGTTTTTGTTGATTATGTCACACTTATCACCGACGTTGTTCATGTGAGTTTTGCGGGCCTATTTTTCAATTTTTACTGTTTTACGGGGAAAAGTTGTTTCACTTTACACGTTGTTACTTGGGATTAGGGTTACCTGGGTTTACTTATGGATGTATTAAGTCCCCACTTTAATACAATCAATTAGCTTGGATAGCCGGTGGAAATTATGAATAGTACTATTTGGGTTGACACCCCCGCCCAGGGTTGGTCGCGCCAACCAGACTTGTAGGGTCATTTGGGAGCATAATTAGCTATAGTAGGTGTTCACATTCGACACCTGGATACAGAGGCAACAACTAGTCTAACGGTTTTGATTGTGGCTCAGGGTAATTATATCTTAACACGTGTACTTGATCATTTGCGATGGTTACTATTACATTTTGAAATTTATTTACTTACTTTTTATAGAGTCGCAAAACCTGCGTACTCACCAACTATTTTTATAGTTGATCCGTTTTCGAAACATGCTTTTCAGGTAAACAGTTATGGGGATAACGAACTTTAAACGGCTTGCTTTTGGGAAGAGTTATTATTATGTACTTTTGGTTGTAGTTGGGCATTTTAGACACTTTGTATTGATTCAGAATTTTCCGTATATTTGTACTTTCGATAGAGGCATGTAGTATGGTTTAATGTTATGCACAATTTTCCTTTTAGTTTCTCTTGTACTTGTGTTCAATACGATATACTGGTCCCACTCCGTGTTTCTGCCTTCGGCGAGGTGTGACAGGCGACACTCCTAGTTAGCGACAGTCTCAGAAACGATACTAAGTCCTGAACGCAAGTTCTGACGACACTGGTTATGTCCCTTGGCGACACCGCCCTCGTGACACTAACCTTGGGCCGCCAACACTAGATATGTTGTTGATAGTTTTTCGTTGATTCATTACAGATTTCTAGTACTCCGCCTAGTATGCATGTCAAGTAGTAGAGGTAAAGCTAAAGAAAAGTAAGGGAGTCGTGAGGGCTCGATAGCATGGATTTCCTGATTACTGTACTGAAGGCTGACATTCCCATTCCTGGTAGTTTATGCTTTGAGCAATGTTTACTTTGATTGGATTATTAATGTTTGAGTTAAAGACTTTCACTGTAATAGATTCTGATCAACAGTTTAAGATCTATGTTATTATGTTTTGTGCCAAATATGAGATGTACCCGGTTTGGGGCATTTTATTTCTTATAGCTAAAGCTCCGGTGAAAGTCTCGGGTCATGCTTCGTTTCGGATTGGATTCTCACATTCTCTTTTGGCGATTGTTGTGTTGGGGTTAAACTCCTTGGGAGGAATTGTTGAACTTGTTTTGGGATGTCACTAGTTGTTAAACATGTTGTTGTTTTCAAATGTTTGGTTTACTTTCTTAAACAAAAGATTATGTTGTAGTTGAATGTCTTTTTGTTTAAACAACATGGAATTGTTTTGTCAAGGGTGTTAATGGGACTTATTTTCCGCGTGTGTTAAAAAGCTTAAATTGGTTTGAAAAATCCGGGTGTTACAACTTGGTATCAGAGCGATGGTTTGAGGGACTTGGTGTGCGAGACACCAAACTCAAACCTATAATGCTCTTGATATGGTGGGAGAAATGAGAATCTAATGAAGGTGCGACCGAGACACGGAGCTTAAGGGGCGAAGTTTAGTACTGATTGATATTGCATTTTGTTTCAAGTGGTGTCCAAGGTGAATTTGTGTGTGCCGAAAGTTGTCATGGGATTCGTTATATGGGGATGATGAATGTAATTAGGCATATTACATTATCATCCATGCCTGGAAAGTATGATTAGTAATGTAACATGTGCGAGTGCCTTCATGATAACCGTATGAGGATAAACACCGACAATGAGTAAGTGAATGTGGTTATATGTATAGGTATATATGAAAGTATGCATGATTATGTGTTAGACGTGGATAGGAGGGATAGCTTGAGATAGATGACTTTAGTACATATGTGTAATTATATTAAACCCTTTCTATTTTATTCTTAGTCGAGGAATGGCCGACGAAGGGGATCCTAATAGAACTAAGCTAGTGGATGATGGTTACGACAGTGGAGCTAGATCTAATAGATCTATGCATACCCCGCCTGGCGATAACAGGTAGGGTGTTCTAGACGAAAAGATAAAGAATCAAATTTCTGAGCAAGTGGCTGAGGCCTTTGAAAAAACAATGCCAATCTTCCTTACCGAGATTCAAAACGCGGTTAAGGCTACATTTGTTGAAAAGGAAGATAAGCAAAGGATGTGGAGGACACAAATGTGGGCGGTGGTGATAAAAGCAAAGGGAAGGAAGTCGAAAGGAAGCCTTGTACCTTCAAGGACTTCATGGCATGTAAGCCAAAGGAGCATAATGTGGAGGTAATTCCCTTGCTTAGTCTGAGGAGGATGTCTGACATGGAGGCGGCCTTTGAAACAAGCCATGTAGCGACGGAAGATGAAGTGACTTTTGCGGTAAACTTGCTTCGGGGAATAGCTAAAGATTGGGTGGAAGTCCTCCGAAAGGAGAGGAGGAACGAAGGTGGCGTTAGAATGATGATATGGGAGAAGTTTAAGGAGGTTTTCCTTAAGTACCATAGCCCACAGGCGAAAGTGGACCGCATTACCGAGGAATTCCCACACACGAGGCAAACTCGTGAGTCTATAAATGAGTGCATGGGCGAGTTTTATGATAAAGCCCAGTTTTGTCCGGATCTCATGGCGACGGAGAAAATGAAGATATATCGGTTTTTCTCGGTCATATCTATTGACTACCGTGAGTTTGTTTCACCCTCTTAATGCACTACATTGGTGGAACTTATAAATAAGTGCCAAGAGAGGGAAGTGGAACTTAAAAGAGAGGAAGAACGGGGAGAAAAAGGAAGATGGAATGAGTTGAGGTGACTCCTAAAAAGGCTAAGTAATCTAGCCCTACCAAGAAAGTGATCGAGAAGTCTAGTTCTCGAAAATGTCGGACTTATGGAAAGGAACACTTGGGGGCGTGTAGACTTAAACCCCTGACGTGTTATAGATGAGGGAAATCGGGGCATGTCGCTCATCAATGCTCTAGTCTCATCAACTTGTGCTATCATTGTTACAAACCGGGGCACAACCGTAGTGATTGCCCCGAACTAAAGCACAAGTAAGGAGGATGGAAGAAGGTGGATGTGTCACACCCCAACCGACGACGGAAACGTCGAGGTGGGACATGTAGACTATTCATGAGCACAGGGTTGACTATGTTGTAATATAATAAAGCATCACATTTAAATTCATAATTCCAAACAACAACATCCCACAAATACATGAATTTGAAAGTACATAACAAGTTCACTTTATTTAATTAACTAGGTCCACAACCTAAGTGAAGCAATCCTGATCAACTCAAAAGATTGTACCTAAAACATGATTAAAAACAAGGTCAACTAAAAAGTTGGTGAGCATACATAGGTTTTGACTCTAAGTAGTATCATTGTGTTGTGTGTATACAATCCATACATAGCATGGTTAATAAGGCAATCATGGAGAGTTATTATTGTGAAACCAAATTATACAATCAAACCTTTGTAACTAGCATGCAAATAACCAAATTGTGTTGTCAGCAACAATCACCCTAACCGGGTGGGTTTGTCAGACTCAATAGATCTATCATTGTTAACCGTCGGCTTGTGTTGTTAATGATTGCACATGTAAATTGCACACAAAGTAGTTTACACACCTAGTACTCAACATAAGGCTCAAATTGCACACATGAATGTAGGGTGAAATTGTATTGTGTAATTTGTAAACATTGTATAATTGAAACTCATGTTTCACCCCAAAAATATAAATAATGTAAAAAGGGGCAATGTAAACTCACTTTTATCAAATGTAGTAGATAGCACGAGGAATAGGTAGCAAAAGTGGTTCTTGCAAATCATCAAATTAACCTAGAGTGAAATGTATGAACTTGAATTAAAGCATGCACAATGTCTAAAGCAATGTCTAGGGTTTAATGGGATTTGAGTGTGGGGACTCTACAATGGTGTTTGTGAAACTATGTGTAAGTTGATATTTGTATTATGTAAAAGTCTGATATATACAAATATGAGTTTCATAATATACAAAATTTTAAATAATAATGACTTATAGTTTAAAATAAATAAACAAATTAAACCTCTTTATTTATTTATTTAGAATATTGTGTCTATAAAAGTAGCGTAAAATTATATTTAAATATAATTTAAAATAGGTGAATAATAAATAAATCTTTTTATTCATTTATTTATTTTAAACATGTGTCATAAAAGAAAGGGGGTGAAAATATATATTAGTATTTAATAAAACATACTAAATATAATTTAACCCTAAGTGGATTTATTAGCGTCCAATGTCAACTAAAGTAAATAAATAAATTATTTCTATTTATTTATGTATTATTTAAAAGAGAGTGTAAAATATACATTAGTATACATATTTTAGAAATTATATTTATTTAAATATAATTTAAATTCTAAAAGAATGTAAAGGTAAATAATCTAAATAATTTTTTATATAAATAAAAATCTTGTCACAATTCTTTTTATAGAATAAGCTATATAAATGTTTTATTTAAATTTAAAATTTTAATTAAAACACATTTATTTATATTGTAAGTAGGGTTTTAAAATTATTTAAATAGTGAAAATAGAGTTTCTAATTTAAGGAGTTGATTATTTTAGTACAACCTATTTCCAAATAGTAGTAGGTTTCATAAAATAATTTTTATAAGTAAAATGGGTATCAAAAACGGGTTTTAAAAAAATAAGGGGCTTGCCCGGGATCGAACCCGGGTCTGCCCGTTAAAGGTAACATGCGCCAACCACCAGACCAGGGGACTGGTGCTTACAACAACCCGGTCCTAATTTTTTTAAAACTAAACTGGAAGGAGAAACGGGTCTGGTTTAGAGGCACGCGCAAAAAGAAGGGCGGATGTGTCGGATGTGGGTTTCGAACCCACGCCACCGGGTCCAGTGGTGCAGTGGCTTACCATCTTGACCGGGTGCTTTCGCTGGTTTCAATGGATCTCTTTTATTTAAATGGAAAACGTGAATCAAGCTAAAACCCCTCCCCAAGCGTAAGAACTTGCTATGAACCCTAACCCAAATTAGATTCGATTGGTCTGATTAGCCCGAATTGATAAGAGGCTAATGACAGAGACTCACACACGATTCGAATGATGTAGGTATTACCTGGTATGGTGGAGTGTTGGATGCTGTCGACTAAGTCAAAGCGCCGTCTGTTCTTGATGCTCGATCCGAGCACAAGGGGGTAATGAAAAATCAATTGAACGCTCGGGGAGATTGTAGTGGGTCGTGCGAAGGTGTGAGGATACAATGATTTGTTCAATTTGTCTTAATTACGTGATTTCGATCCGAGATTTGAATATGACAGCTGTGGGGTGGCTTACGCGTTAATCCAAACGTATGGGAATGAATTGGGTCGCGAACTTGGATTGAATTCGTATGAGCTTCGTCATTGCGTGATTTGCGAGATTGATTACACTCGAATTCCTTGATTTGAGGTTGAATTGAACACGGTTTTGACTCTGCGAAGTCAAACCGTTTAAAATTTGAATTTACCCACTCGATTTGTCGAATTGGGATGGTACTTGGGCCTGAAACTAATCGATATTTGATATAGTATCCTAAGCAAGCCTGAATCAGTTGGGTTTGATCGAATCCAACCTTGAATTGCAAGGGATCGGGCTGTTTGACTTCTAAAAGTCAAAGTAGGTCGAAATTCACGTGTGGCGGGGGGGGGGGGGGGGTCAAATCTGAGGGGACGGGGTTCAAGTCCATGGTAGGGTTCAAGTTGAGAGTTCAATGCTCAAGGGTGGGGGTTCAAATGATCCAAGGTTCAAAACTAACTTGTTAAAAAGATTATATATATATATATATATATATATATATATATATATATATATATAAATACATGTATACATTGATTCTTTTGCTTTAAAAGCTTTTAATACTATATAAATTCCACAAAAAATTAAATGTAATAATGTGGTGACAAATATATTTTTATAAAACTTATATTTATAACAATTTAAATATATATATATATATATATATATATATATATATATATATATATATATATATATATATTTGAAGGAGTAAGAATGCAAAAATTTTAAATCTTTTATATTTGTATTAATTTGAATAAGAATATATGTATGTGTATATGCAAAAATCTAGAATTGTATTGATGAAATCTCGAAATTGAAATGTTTGCAAGAATAACATAAGGTATTGAAATATGAGTGGAATTAAAACATTGTTCATTGCACTAAAAATTATAAGGAAAAATCAAGGATATGTCCCTAGGCCAAATGGACGGGCTTTCCAAATCACTGCTGAGGAAGCAAAGAAGATTCTGGATGTTGTTGCAGGTACCTTTATGGTTAATTCCTTACCTGCACTTACTTTGTTTGAATTTGGTGCTAGTAGGTCCTTCATGTCCTTGAAGTTTGCCAATCATACTTCATTTATAAGTAAAGGTTAGAGGAACCATTAGAAATTGAGGTGGCTAATGATAGGAGTTTCTTAGCATTTGCTGTCTATCAAGGTTGTAATTTGGAGGTTGATGGCGAGACTTTTCCTATAGATCTCATTCCTATGACTATGGGGGGATTCGATGTTATTGTGAGGATGGATTGGCTTTCTAGATTTAGAGCCAACATTTTGTGTGGACCAAAGGCGATACAATTTACATCTCCTTCGGGGAAGACTTTATTTATTCTAGGTGAAAGAACAAATGGCATATTACTATGCTCTTACCTTAAGGAGTTGAAGTACATGGTGCACGGGTGCAATGCGTTTATGGCTTGTGTCACCGACACCAAGCGGGGTGTGGTGAAGATTCACGATGTTCCAATTGTGAACAAATTTGTTGATGTCTTCCCTGACGAATTGCCGAGTATCCCACCGGAGAGAGAGGTGGAGTTCGGGATTGATCTAATCCCAGGGGCTAAACCGATTGCTAAGGCACCCTATCGGTTGGCTCCATCGGAGATGAAAGAGTTAATGGATCAACTCCAAGAGTTACTAGTTAAGGGCTTTATACGCCCGAGTGTCTCTCCATGGGGTGCACCCGTATTGTTTGTGAAAAAGAAGAACATAAATCTTCGGATGTGTATAGACTATAGGGAGTTGAAAAATTTGACAATCAAGAACAGGTATCCTTTTCCTCGAATCAACGATCTCTTTGACCAACTACAAGGAGCATTGTGGTTTTCACAGATCGATTTGACATCCGGGTACCATCAATTAAAAGTGAAGGAGGAGGATATTCCTAACATAGTTTTTCGTACTCGTTATGGTCATTACGAGTTCACGGTAATGCCATTCGGTCTAACCAACGCGCCCGCGGCTTTCATGGATCTTATGAATTGGGTGTGTAGACCATTCCTTGATCGTTCCGTCATTATTTTCATCTATGACATCCTTATCTATTTGCGTAACGAGGGTGACCATGCTTGTCATCTTCGTGAAATCCTCGAAGTTCTCCGAAAGGAGAAACTATTCGCTAAATTCTCCAAGTGTACCTTTTGGCTTCGGGAGATTCAATTCTTGGGTCACGTGGCAAACGTGGAAGGAATTTCTATTGACCCTTCCAAAATCGAAGCGATGAAAGGTTGGGTATCGCCGAAAATGCCCACGAAGATTTAAAGCTTTTTGGGCTTAGCGGGTTATTATCGGCGACTCATTGAAAAATTCTTCGTATTAGCTTGCCAATGACGAGATTAACTCACAAGGATACGCAATTCGTGTGGGGTCCCAATCCGGAGTCAGCCTTTCAACTTTTGAAAGAAAAGTTGAAAAGGGAACCCGTTCTTCCCTTACCTGAAAGGACCGAGTACTTTGTGGTGTATTCGGATGCCTCGCATTTTGGACTTGGTTGTGTCCTTATGCAATGGGGTAAGGTGATTGCCTATGCTTCTAGGCATATAAAGGTTCATGAGGCGAATTATCCTACTCGTGACTTGGGTTGGCAGCCGTGGTATTCGTGCTCAAAATTTGGAGGCATTACCTTTATGGAGTGCATTTACACGGACCGGAAAAGTCTCAAGTACTTTTTTGACCCAAAAGATCTCAACATGAGACAGAGGAGGTGGCTTGAATTGGTCAAAGATTATGATTGTAAGATACTTTATCATCTGGGTAAAGCCAATGTGGTGGTGGATGCACTCAGTCGGAAGGCGAGTCATGCACCTATTAAGGTGAAGTCGTTTAAAATGACTATCTCTTTATCTCTTGTTGATCAAATCCTAGAGGCTCAAGTTTTAGCACTCAGAGGAGAATTGAAAAAGGAACGAATGGTTCCATACGCGGGCAAGCTTGAGAAAAATGGCTTGGGGTTGAAGACGTGTTTTGGTAGAATTTGGATTCCAAGGTTGTCAAACGTTTTGACTACCATTCTAGAGGAGGCGCACAAATCCAAATATTATTTCCATCTGGGGGCAAGTAAAATGTTTTATGACCTGAAGTTTAATTTTTGGTGGCCGGGTATGAGGAGGGATAATGTGAAGTATGTCGAAAGGTGTCTCACGTGCCTAAGGGTGAACGCCGAGCACCAAAATCCGTACGGGAAACTTCAATCTCTTGAAGTACCTCAATGGAAGTGGGAAAATCTTGCTATGTATTTGATCACTAAACTTCCTAAGACTTGGAAAGGCTATGATGCGATTTGGGTGGTGGTTGATCGATTGACTAAAAGTGCACACTTACTTCCGATTAAGGAAACCTATTCCTTGTAAAAATTGGCGGATGTTTATATAAATGAAGTTGTGTCCCGTCATGGTGTGCCCGTTACTATTGTGTCGGGTCGGGACATACGGTTTACTTCCAGATTTTGGAAGAAATTCCATGACGAATTAGGGACGAGACTAAATCTTCGCATCGCTTATCATCCACAAACGAATAGACAAAGCGAGAGGACGATTCAAACGCTTGAGGATATGCTTCGGGCGTGTGTGCTAGATTTTGGGGGTAGTTGGGACGACTATTTACCGTTGGTGAAATTTCCGTACAACAATAGCTACCATTCGAGTATTGGTATGCCTCCATTTGAAATGTTGTACTGAAGATGGTGTCGAACTCCAGTTTGTTAGAGTGAAATTGGCCAACGGGAACTTAGTAGCAAAGATGTGGCGGAGGGTGTGGCAGAAAGGATTGACCAAATTAGAGCGCCCTTGAAAGCCGCTCAAGACCGTCAAAAGTCCTATGCGGATAAAATAACGAGGCCGATTGAATTCCAAGTGGGAGACTTTGTGTTGTTAAAAGTTTCCCCATGGAAGGTGGTGATCCGGTTCCGAAAACATGGGAAGTTAAGTCCCCATTTTATCATGCCATTTCAAAGTTATTGCACGGGTTGGCAAGGTGGCGTATCGTTTGGAGTTACAGGTGGAATTAGGTAAACTTCATAACACGTTTCATGTGTCTCATCTACGAAAGTGTTTGGCAGATGAATCCACTTTTGTACCGATTGATGATATCGAGATAGATGAGAGGTTGAATTATGTGGAAGAATCGGTGGCTATCCTACATAGAAAGGTGAAATGCTTAGGGAATAAGCAAATTAGCCAAGTGTTAGTTTGGTGAAAACTTAGAAAGGGGGCAGAAACGACTTGGGAATCTGAGGAAGAGATGCTAAAGTATTACCCTAATCTATTTGGCGGATCGGGTTTCGGGGATGAAACCCAAAATTAGGGGGAGTGATTTGTAATGAACCGACTTTCAGGTTTATCTTACAATACATTTATTTTATTGTAGGGAGTGTATATAAATAAAATGAAAGTTGGGGGTACTTTTATTGTTGGAATTAACTAGTTTGGTGCCAAGGGGATTTAATTTACAAGTTGAGGGGCTGTTATGTAAATAACACAATATCAATTGTGTTAATTGAGAAAGTCAGGCAAAACACACACACACATGTGTGTGTGTTTATGATTTCACCAGAGAGCAAGAAAGGGGAGGGCTGATTCTTGAAGCCTTGAATAATACATGGTAGATTGGAGGGTTTTGGTATGCCCAATCCTCTCCAAACATCAAGTTCAAATCAACCTTAAATCTTATTCTTGGTGGGTTTGGGTTGGTGAACCCTAGGTGGTTGAATTTGGGGAGGTTGGCATGTAAATTGTTGTTTAAGAGTGTTAGTCTAGCATTACTAAAGCTAGAGATTCAACCAAATCATGTTAATTTCACCTAATTGGAGGTTTTAAAAATTAGGGTTATTGAGACCCAAATTGGGGGGTTTTGCAATTGGGGTGTTGGATTGATTAATTGAGCATGAATAAGTGTTTATGGTGTTAGATAAACACAACTTCATGTTAAAAACTCAATTAATTTGGTGGAATTTGAATAGGAAGAAATTGTGGTAATTTGGTGAAAACCTTAACGGGTCAAATGGGTGGGATTGGAGTAGGAATGGTTAAAAGCTTGCGTGAAGCTAAATAAATGAAGTTTTATTTGAGGGTGAAGATCATAAGATCTTCGGTGGGAGTCAAACCTCAATTGATTGAATTATTAAAGGTTTTTACTTTATTGCTAAACAAGTGATTCCTTTAGATGATCTAAAGGTGGAAATTGTTAGCTTGGAAGACAAACCGGGGCCTTCTCTAGCTAAATGTAAGTACCTTGCACTTACATAGTAATTGATATGGTGATTAGTGGTATACAAATATATTATGTGGTTAAATTCCTATTTATGTGTGGTAAAATTGGTGTGATTAACTTAGTGTGGTATGAACCAACTAATATGAAAAATGTGGTGATTTAGTGTACTTTGACTAACATGTAGTAAGAGTTAAATTAAAATGTGATTTGGTTAATTGATGGAATTGATAGATTCTTGAAGTTTAACACTTCTGTAACATCCCAAAAATAAGACGACGAGTTATAATAATGGGTGAACATGAGACGGAAATAATAAATGAACGCGGCGTGACGGGCCGGGCCGGGCCGGATGGGCCGGCGAGCTTGTGGGTTGCGCACAAGGGGAGGAGCCTCCCTATAAATAGCCCAAGTCACCTTCATTTCTCTTATTTGCAAGAATCTAGAGAGAGAAATCGTAGAGAGAGAAAGTGAAGGATCGACCCGAGATTGAAGGAGCGTGTTACTACTGAGCTTGTGAGCAAGATCTCCGATTCAGAATCTCGAAAACAGGTAACGACCCAAACCAAATCTGAGTTTTTTGTTCTTTTTGGGTTTTCAGGTATTTTCGTAAAAAAGATGAGTTTTTATAGAACAAATGAGAAAAGGTTTATAGGTCTGGAATCACGAGGGGAAAATACACCTTTTGAATGCAAAAAGTTTCAAACTTGAGGAATCCGTCGATCCAGATCTGAGTCCAAGGCTTTGGATGAAGTTCACGGTTTGGGTGAAGTTTGCGGTTGGGACGAAGTTCACGTTTGGGAAGTTTTCAGTTTGAGAAGTTCATGGTTTGGGAAGTTTGCGGTTTGGGAAGTTTACGGTTTGGGAAGTTCACGGTTGGGAAGTTTGCGGTTTGGGAAGTTCACGGTTAAGTGAAGTTTGCGGTTTGGATGAAGGTCACAGTTTGGGTGAAGTTCACGGTTTGAGTGAAGTTAACGGTTAAGTGAAGTTTGCAGGTGGGTGAAGTTCACGGTTTGGGGTGAAGTTCACGGCCGATAATTTCCCTTTGAACCACGAACCCCTAATTTCACGGGGAAGAAACCGTGTATCCCTAAGTTCTTGACATGTAGAAGTAAAATGTAATAGTTGTGTGTAAAGCTAAGGCTAGGTTGTGTACGTATAGGTTAGAAGATCCTTTACATACCTTTGACCCTGTTTATCTCAGGTGAGTTCTAGAAACCCTTCTTTAAATGTTTTAATTAATGTTTTTTGGGCTGGTGTGCATACATACGAAATGATGTTTTACGAAATGATGTTTTACGAAACGATGTTTACGAAATGACATTTATGAAATGATGTTTACGAAGGATGATGTTTATAAAATGTTTTGCCAAATGAAGTTTACGAAAGGTTTACGAATAAAATGATGTTTTTGTTTAATAAAATGTATGAATGCTTTAACTAAGATGAGGTAAAGGTTTTATGAAAGTCACGAATGAACGAATCTGCCATGAGTTCCTACGGGAGCTAGGGTATGTATGTATGTATGTATTGGCCTTACCCTTACGGGGGGCCTTTGTGGCTGGCTAACGGTTGTACAACTGGGTGGATAAAGGGGTGACGACGGTCACCACGGGATTACCGGGATCCTGATGGAAGGTACTATTCCTTGCGGGGAAATAGTGCCTATGTTATGTTTTGTCTTCCTAGAGGTAACGAGCCTTAGGAGACATATGTTTGGTCCACCTAGAGGTACGAGCCTTAGGAGACCTGGTGACGGATGACTTAGAGGTAACGAGCCTTAAGTTCATCCGCTGGTATGCGATGTATGGGATTCACGGTTACGAGAAGGTGCAGATTCGGTTCATGTTGCCTTATGTTATGATGCTATGTTACGATGTTTTGATGAGGTTAAGTTATTGCATGTTTTACGTACGCTTTTATTAAATAAATGTATGTTATGTTTTTTGGCAAAATGTTTATGTTAAGGTTTTATGTAAAGCTAGAACTCACCAGCGTAGCTGACTTTTAGTATGCACATTCAGGTTAAGGCAGGTATGGAAGTTGAACGGTGATGCTTGGCAAGCGATGAAGAGTTACCCGACTGATATGATGACTGGCATCCCGTTACGTTATGAATGTTTTAGACAATGGTTACGCTTTCGCATGTCTGACAATGTTACGCTTCCGCATGTTTGGCTATGTTGACGTTAGAAATTTTCCGCTGTGTTATTTGATATTCAAGTGTAAGAACTGTTTGTGAATGAATAAATCCAACGCATGAGGCCTCCCGGGTTTTGGGCCTAACAACTTCATTGGTGACTTGGAATCAAGTATTCCATGGGTGTACGTGAAGTCAAATACTTCACGGGTGATTGTGAAGTCAAATACTTCACGAGTGAATTCTTGGAGTCAAATACTCCATGGATGTAAAAGAGGGTGATACTCGTATTTGGTAGTCGTTAAATTAATTAATTGATGATGGGCGAGTGGTAAATAGCTTGTATAATAGTAAAGGTTACAAGTCAAAGTTGTTCACTGCACAAAAGTGCAAAAAGGGCGGGTGGTCTTGGAGTTAATGCTCCATGGGTGGAAAACGAGAGGTGGTTCTCGTGTTTGTCGTATCTAAAACTAACAAATTGATGTTAGTAGATGGGATATGACTTGTATGGTGTTTTAAATACATGTTTATAGTCGTTTACTTGCACAAAGAAGCAAATGGGTCGATCGGTGGGTTGGAAAAGGCTGAAGATTTGCAAAACCATTTGGCTGATTTTGGACCGGAGTAATTTACGACGGGCTGGAGTAATTTACGCCGCCCCGGAGTATTTTACGCCCAAAGTAGCCTGTTTACGGCCCTATTTACTGCCATAGTAAAAATTTGTTGTTTGGGCTCCGTTATTGTTGTAAGAGCTTGGGGGCTCATTTGGGGGTTGTATATCATTACTAATTGTGAAATGTGGGTGTTTTCTTGTAGGTAAAGCTTCGATGTAAGTCTCGGGTCATTTTTCGTTTCGGATTGGATTCTCACGTTCTCTTTTGACGATTGTTGTGTTGGACTGTAGGGATTAAACCTCATTGGGAGGAATTGGTGAACTTGTTTTGGGATGTCACTAGTTGTTAACCATGTTGTTGTTTTCAAATGTTTGGTTTACTTTCTTAAACAAAAGATTATGTGTAGTTGAATGTCTTTTTGTTTAAACAACATAGAATTGTTTTGTCAAGGGTGTTAATGAGACCTATTTTCCGCGTGTGTTAAAAAGATTAAATTGTTTTGAAAAATCCGTGTGTTACATGCAATGGGTTGGAGTTGATGTGAATGAAGGTGCTTGAAACTCTTGAAATCCTCTGCTATGGATCAGTTTTTAATTTAAACTTTTGGTATTTAATATTCTAAATCAGTTTGTTTTTAAATAATTTTAAAAGCAAGTATTAAGTGACAAGAATCTTAAATAGTAACTTTTAACAACCTAAAAAACTCATGAACCTGACGTGGAATAACTAATCTGGTAATTAAATCTTTATAAAAAATCTCATATGTCTTGTTGCAAATTTTTAGAAGGGTCGTATGTTTGATAAATTATTAGTACACCTACGTGGATTTTGAAATCAACTTCAATAATGAAATTATTTTAGTACAATAATGCAAATTTTAAATTATTGCATACATGTGATAGCTTCCTTTGGTTCCTTAAAATAATGTCCACGTACACAAACACAATTATTACTATAATTTATAGAAGAAAAGTGTAGACCACATATCCAGTTATTAGATCATATTCCATAACGGTTGCTTATATTTCACGTATTCATTATATATAAATATTTTATAAAAGGAAATTTGATTTTTTTTGCCTCCAATATCAATAAACACTTAAAAACATAAATTATATAAAAGTATATTTATGCGGCATGGAGTTCCTTGTGACCCAGGTTCAATCTCTGTCCTCCCCATTAGTTTCTGCGGCATGCAAATGAGGCATAGCTCTTAGGCTGATTCACCTGGGTTTTACCCACGCCGATCCAGTGTTCGAGCCTCGGCTCTCCCTCAAGCCCGGAAGGAGCCGTATTGGGTGAGATTTTTCCTTGGATGCTCTCCAACTCTGACGCTAAGTGGGCCCGGTTAAAACAACATATTGGCCGGAGTTGAACGAGGCTCTCCCATGTGACGGGGGTGCGACATCACAAATTCAATGTTCGTCGTTAAAAAAAATATAAAAGTATATTTATCTATCACTTAAAAAAGTACTTTTTTTTTCAATTTAATTACTTTACCTTTACTTTCTAGTTTCTGTCAGCTATTGGAGATGTTAAAGTTGGAATTTGAAAAAGTCTTGTTAGACGTGTATATATACTAGTTTAGAACCCGTGTTTATATACGGGGTGAAAAATATTACTATATAAAATTCTTAAATCTTTATAAATATATTTTGTAGGTATAAAAATATATTACATATACTAAGGATAGAAAACAAAATTTAAAATATGTAAAAATTTATATATAATTGAGTTTCGAAAATACGTTAATTACTATTTATTGTAATTTGACTTTCATTACTATTTAATTGAAAATAAAAGTTACATAATTAGATTTTAAAGTTTCTTATAATAAAGGATAATTTAAAATAAATGTGTTTTGTTAGTATAATTAGTAATTTTTTTAATTATATTATTATTAGAAGATATATGTGTATTTAATAAGAAAAAGAGGCGGAAAAAATATGATGAGAATGAATACGGAGACACGTGGCATAAAAACCTTTATTTATTATATAATATAGATTTTTTTGAAAGACAAATTTTTTTATTCGTATGAGAGTGGGACTTGAACCTATAACATTCTCAAACCTTAGAGCAAGGGGTATACCCAAGTGATAGGGGTGTGGTGTGATAATAAAGTGACCGCCACGTGACGCCACGTCACACCCTTCATTATCATACCATCCATCACTTGACAATGGGTATACCCAAGTGATTGTGGTGGTATGATAATTCAATGTTTTTTTTATTTTCATTTAAATAAAATAAAACATAATAAAATGAAACCTAAATAATATTTCATTAATAATTAAAATTAAATAATTCAAATTACTAAAGTTCTGAATATACCGTTACAACATTTTTATTTATAAAGTTCTGAATATACCGTTACGACATTTTTATTTATAAAGTTCTGAATATACCGTTACGACATAATTCAAAATTTGATTTTCTTTTCATTGGTTCAAGTCTGGCTTTCAAAAAAAAATGTTTAAAAAGATAATGTAAAATTTGAGAAGAAAATTGATGTATAAAAAATCAAAGTAGAATTGAAGCAGTATGCAAAGTAGCTTTTTATGGAAGTTTGAATGGGAAAGGCCAAATTAAGGAATATTGACAGGAATTGAGTCATGCATGCCTTGAAGTTTCCCGTGAAAAAAATCACGGCTCATTATCACGCCCCCCCTTCACGCGACAAGGGGCGGTGTTCCCTCTACAATCACGACATGATTTTGATGACAAGTATGATCACGGGTGCGTGATTACAAATATACCAGATGCTCTTAGTATTCTAACAAGATTTTCCTCTATCATCGAACCACGTCTTGCGCACTTGTAAGTACGCAAGAGTTAATTCTTGGGCACTTGTAAGTACGAACGAGTTAAGTACGCACGGCCTTTTGGTGTGGGGTATAAATATAGGACTTAGAAAATTTCTGAGTCTTTCATCACATTCAAACTGACACTTTTCCCTCTGCAAATTTTTTCTCAAAATCTAAGTGTTCCTAAACCATCTTTTCGTCCCATTACAAGTTTCATCATCGTACAACATCGATTTGGTGAGATTTTAGGATGTTTCATTTATTTTATTTGAAGTTATCTTTAAAACTATAAATTACATAAAACTCTCATTTTTATAGTATTTAATTTCTTACCGGTAACACACTAACTTTTTTTTTACATATTTTGGTTTTCTTATAAAATTTGGTGTCATCATATATATATATATATATATATATATATATATATATATATATATATATATATATATATATATATATATATATATATATATATATATATATGAGGTTAAGGATTCGACGGTATCAATGAGGGCATCTGCTATTTTATGATGGTTTCCTAAACTATTTACGTTTTTTTTAGTTTACTATAAATTGAAATTAATACAAATGATGGTATTTGATGGCTTACCCGAGTAACAAGTATATATAATCACACCCGAGTTTAATATTTTTCTATAATTAAAAAAAATGCGTGTTGTATATCAACATATATATTATATTTATCCAAAACTTATCTTTATATCTCTATATATCTAGATTAATACGAGCTATATTTAAATATTAATTATGAGTTGTAGACGGAATATGATTACTAGTTTTATAATTAGTACAAATATATGGTTTGTTATGATCAAGACATAATAACTAAAGAAAACGTGTTTAAGCAAAATATTGATTTCTCATGTTTACAACAATATCACATATATGAAAATAATAATCTTAAATCTAAAGATGAAAATTTTCACATAAGAACTTAAAGCTTTTAATTTAATTTGTGCATAACAAACCATATATTTGTACTAATTATAAAACTAGTAATCATATTCCGTCTACAACTATTTACTATGACCGATAATTTTATGACTATACTCTTCATTTGTATGTTGTAGATTTTTTTTATAGTTAAGAGCTAGCCTTTTACAACTTAAAATTATTCAAAAAACTTTTTTTATAGTTAAGAGCAGCCTTTTACAACTTAAAATTATTCAAAAAACTTTTAAAAAAATTAATTTAAAATGTAAAAAGTTTATAAAATTTTCGTTCAAAATCATCCTATATTTACAAAAGAAGTCTAAAAGAGAAAAATAACCAAAAGTCGTTTCTAATTAATTTCCTAAAAAAAGTCTATTTTCTTATTTTATTCTCACTTTTTAGTTTTTTTTTACCCATTTTCTTTCATTTTCCTTTAACATATATAATAATCTGGAAACAAAACAATGTTATACTAACAGAACTTCAAAAAACAACACCCTATTTTCTCACCACTTGAGGATGGCCACGTGTAAACATCAATTTCCACGTAAGCACCAATAATTTTAAATCCTTCTCTCTCCTGATCACGAAAATTTCCGTTATAAATACCATCGCCAGCCTTTTCTCCAATCCACGATCACAAACATGGCTTCTTCCTCAGATCTTGAAAACCCAAATGCCATCTCTTCCCTTCCCTACTCCTACGCCCCATTGTCCGACGGTGAACAACCCGCCGGCGATGAGCCCACCACCGGCCTCCACCCCAAAAAGGCAACCATCTTTTTTGTGTGTGCGTTTCTGTCTGTCACGTTTCTAGTGGCTCTTTTCGCCGGAAACGAACATGTACTTCCTAAGGACTTAAGCACCAATGCCGCACCTTCGATGGCGGTGACACCCGCGATTACAACTCCGTTGTCCCGCGGGGTCGATAAAGGCGTGTCGGAAAAATCTTTCCGTCCCTTTTTAGGTGCCGAAAACTCATATCCATGGAGCTCCAACATGTTGGATTGGCAAAGAACCAGTTTTCATTTTCAACCGGAGAACAACTGGATGAACGGTAAAAAAATTTTCGACTAATTCTATCCTTAAATCTACACTTTTATCCACCACGTGACCTGAACCTGAAAGATAGAATAACTTACACAACTTGATACCACCACGCGAAAGGGCTTTGGTGACTGCATGATGTGACAACACATAAAAAGTTGTTTTATTGTTTAAATATTTCACATGATGAATGTGTTTAGGGATAGCATTAGTTATGATGTCTTTTATTTTAAAAATATGAATATTTAAAATTATGATTTTTGTAATGTCTACTAATTAATTTCTTGTTTATGGTCATGGTTGGTATTGCTCGTGATGGCGAATCTATCTGCAGATCCTAACGGTTAGTAACCCAACTGTTAATTCATTTAACGCACCAAACATTTCACTCGTGTTTCTGTTACAAACGTATATGTTAAATCTCCACTCGTTAGGCAATTGCGTACCGATAAAAAATTTGTCTTGCAAAACGTTCACATTTATAAGCGTGTACAAATAATAAGAGTAAAACCGCGTTATAAATGTGTATGTTATGTGTCACACTTAGTAACAAATTATCTCACACATAAAAAGCGTGGATGTATAAACATGAGATTTATTGAGTTTTTCATACTTTTAAATGTAAATATAAATTTACTTAATTTGTTATTTTACACACATTTAATTGTGAAGATATGCCTTAAAATATGGATATTTGAATGATTTTTTGTGTTGTTCTATACGGTAACATCTTATTTCTTGGAGTCAAATTTCTTTTAGAAAAAAAAAGTGAATAAAAAAATAAATAGTTTAATAACATAAGATCTTATCCTATTCCACTTACTATTCGACTGGCCCACACACGTTTTTGCTGATTCATCATACATCCTTCCTAGGCAGATCACAAAAACCGGCACGACAATTCCAGATTGACTAATCTAATTATTATAAACCATTTATGGTATTATTTTATTAGTCTATACATACTAATAAATAAAGGTTTTGGATTTCACATGTCACTCCCTCATGCCTTCTTATATTGGTTTTCTTGTCACTCTCTCCTAATAAATGTACCTATATCTTATTAAATAATAATGATATTATAAATATATTATTAAAGAAGAATAATAATTATATTAAATAAGAATATATAATAAGAATTCAAAATATAACTAATTAAAGAAAAATACTAATCTATACTCCCTAATAAATAAATGTTTTTGTAAAATGGTTTTCCCACCTAAAGTTTAATTATAATTTAAGATTTTAAACCTCTCACAAATAATAAATGCTTAACAAATGTATTTGCTAAAATTATTTAATATCATTTGACTAGAACTTAAAAACCGTTTGATTTGAAAATTTTAAACTTTGTATTATTTAAATTATAACAAAATCAATAAATTAACTCTCGCAAATTTACTATAATTAGAGAATTAAATTGACAATTTTTAAAAAAAAATTAACAACTTATCTTTGTTAAGCAAATAACAACTAATCAAAATCAACTTTCTAGAATCTAAAAAATTTACCTTATGTAATTTGGTATTGTGAATGTAATTGTAATTTTATTTTTTTTCACTATATAAAGTAATTCTTATTTAGACACTTATAAATAATATATGTTTTTTTCCATTAACCGTGTAATACACGGAAACTAACCTAGTTTCTTTAATATAGTAACTTTTAACGTTCAACAAAAAATAAAAATTTGATACGTATTTGAACTTTCAAATATTTGGATCTCTTAATCGTTTCAAAATAAGTGCACACTAAATAAAATAATAATTTTACCTCTTAAAATAAATACGTAATAAAATACAAAATAGAGACTTTGGTAAATACTTTTAAAATAAACAATAAATAATTTTTTTTTAAAATAAGTGGTATTACTTTCAGAAATTTTAAAATCAATTTTAAATCTACACTTTTATAGTTGAAAAAGAAGAAAGATGACACACTTTTTAGGTGTTAAAGTAATCTTATATTACAAGACCCATACCTTAAAAAAAACATGTTTATTTATTTATTTATTTTTATTTTTCAGGTCCAGTTTTCTACCAAGGATGGTACCATTTGTTTTACCAATATCATCCAGATGCTCCTGTGTGGGGAAAAATTGTTTGGGGTCATGCTGTCTCAAAAGATCTAATCAACTGGCGCCACCTTCCCATAGCCATGGAAACTGACCAATGGTACGACGAGCAGGGCGTCTGGACGGGTTCTGCCACCATCCTTCCAGACGGTCAGCTCGTCGTTATATACACCGGATCAACCAACGAATCCGTCCAGGTACAAAACCTCGCCTACCCGGCTGACCCATCTGACCCCCTCCTAATCAACTGGGTCAAATACCCTGGCAACCCGGTCCTCGTCCCACCACCCGGTATTGACAACAAAGACTTCCGTGACCCCACGACCGCGTGGAAGACGCCCGAGGGAAAATGGCGAATCACGATTGGGTCTAAGATCAACAAAACCGGCATCTCGTTGGTTTACGACACCGAAGACTTTAAAACGTTTGAGCTTTTGGATGGGGTGTTACATGCGGTCCCGGGTACGGGTATGTGGGAATGTGTTGACTTCTACCCGATTTCGAAACAGGCGGAAAATGGTCTTGACACGTCTGTGGATGGACCCGGGGTCAAACATGTGGTCAAAGCTAGCATGGATGATGATCGGAATGATTATTATGCCATTGGTAGTTATGATGCGTATAAGGGAAAATGGACACCGGATAATCCTACGTTAGATGTCGGGATCGGGTTGAGATACGATTATGGAATATATTATGCTTCCAAGACATTCTACGACCAAAACAAACAAAGAAGAGTTTTGTGGAGTTGGATCAAGGAGACCGATACTGAAGCCTCGGACATAAGCAAGGGTTGGGCTTCTCTCATGGTAATTCAAAAAACCGTATAAGTGTTCATATATTCCACTTCTAGCATTACTAGAAAGTAGGCAGTTTTCCGACGAAAATTTACTACAAAAAACCTTTGTTCTAAAATTAATAGAAAATCCAAAATATTTTTTTGTCAGAAATTGTCAGAACGACCCTTTCCGACGACTTTCTGACAAAAATGTTCGTCGGAAAAAGTTTACCAAAAGCTTTTTTCAAACAGAACTGTCAAGATGGCCGTTTCCGACGACCATCTGACAAAAATGCTCGTTGGAAAAAAATTCCCACAAACTTTATACCGCCAAAATATTTTTTATCGGTGCAGTGTTAGAACGGCCGTTTACGATGACTTTCTAACAAAAATTCTCTTGGGAATTGTTTCCCACAACCTTTTTCCAACTAAATACGTTTTGTCGGTAAATTGTCAGAACGGCCGTTTCCGACGACTTTCAGACAAAAATGTTTGTCGGAAAAAGTTTCCCACAAACTTTTTTCTGATAAAATATTTTTTTGTCGGAAATTGTTGGAACGGCCATTTTCTGATGACTTTCCGACAAAAATGCTTTTTGAAAATCCGGGTGTGAATTCAACTTATTCAGTCCTAATAATCTTATTATATCTATTTGTTCACAGGGTGTTCCAAGAACAATTCTGTTGGATAAAAAGACTCAAAGCAATATAATTCAATGGCCGGTTGAAGAGATTAACGCATTGCGAACAAACGCAACAGTTTTCAACAATCTTGTCATGGAAGCTGGCTCACTCGTACCACTATACCTGCCTACAGCATCCCAGTTAGACATCGTTGCTGAGTTCGAACTCGATGAGCAGACGGTAATGCGATTGAACGGAGCTGATGTTGCATACGACTGTGCTACAAAAGGTGGAGCTGCAACACGAGGTGCATTAGGACCGTTTGGTTTTTCTGTCCTCGCGCACGAAGGACTCATCGAGCACACCCCGGTCTATTTCTACGTTGCCAAAGGCGTTGATGGAAACCTTAAAACCTTCTTTTGTGCGGATCAATCAAGGTTTTAACTTGTTCTCATTATGTTTCTTGATTATTGTGTTGACTTGTAACTTTGAGTGATTAGTTATTGTGTTTGTTCGCAGATCTTCTACTGCTACCGATGTCGATAAGTCGATCTATGGAAACATTGTGCCGGTACTGAATGGGGAAAAGTTGTCGATGAGAATTTTGGTGGATCATTCGATAGTCGAAAGTTTTGCACAAGAAGGACGAACATGTATTACTTCACGAGTTTATCCGACAAAGGCGATATACAATAATGCACGATTGTTTTTATTCAACAATGCTACAGCAGCAACAGTTACCGCTTCAGTCAGCGTATGGCAAATGAAGTCTGCCGAGATTTAGTTCCTATATTTTCCGTAATGTTGTTTAAAGTTTTTTTATTTTTTTACTATTTGGAGGTGGAAAAGAAATCCCCCATTTTATTTATTTTATTTTTTGTTTGATCATTTTTATATTGAAGATTCTTCATTTTTGTACATGTAAATGTGTAGCTTAATCATCCGATTTCTAACGATGAAATTTTATAGGGTTTCGACTACTCATTTACGCGTTCTATAAGAAACATAAACATAATAATTACGTCAAATATCACTTAAGAGCACCAATGATCTTTAAAATCAATTTATTTTGTCATTTTCTTCATTATTTCTAGAGATAATTATCTCATTATAAATAATAAAACAATACAGGTTGTGCTAAAAGAATAACAAAGCTTTTTAAAGTAATAATGAGTTATCATTCTAAAATTTTGAAAGAAACGGGGCTTTCTGTAAAATGCAAGGGGTCTTGATGTAAATTAGGAAGTGACCATCTATAATTTTAACTAAAATTGAAAGAAATGGGGCCTTGATGTAAAATACTAAAGGGTGTTTATGTAAAATAGGAAGCAGTCTTCTACATTTTTAACTAAAAACTAAATGAAAGGGGGCTTTGATGTAAAATAAGAAGGGCCTTAATATAAAATAGAAATTGATATTTACATTTTTGAGTTATGAACGGTGCCTCTCCACCCCTCAACTAGGAATGAATCCACCCCTACATGTATACATAAAGACGTGTGTTATATCATACTGGCAGTATGATGTCTAATCAATCCAATAATATGTCATCCTTGTTACATCACTCATATTTGAGACACTATACAGGTCGTATGATCTCATATCGGTTAAATGACTTATTCAATCATACGGATATGAAATTAGTATAGTGTGTGTGTATATATAGGGGGTGGTTTTAATAAAAACCCACTCCAGTTGAAAAAACCCACTAAACTCTGTTTACATATGTAAAAAAATATAAAAAAAACTTTTTATTTTTGGGATGGATTCTACATTCAATTTTAACACTTTTGGTGAAAAAATTATAAAAAACGTCGAGCGGTTTTTAAATTTTTTTTTTAAATCTGACGTTTTTTACATATGTAAATGCTGTTTTTAAATATGTAAGTGCTGACGTAAGCATACGTAATAAAAAAACGCTGATTTTTGTTTTTTACATGTTTTTATTTTTATATTTATTTGGCCTTTTTTTTAAATTTTTTTTACGAGCCTACTTTTTTGGGTAAATAATCAATCCCAAATTTTATAAAAAAAAATTTGAATTTTTTTCAAAGGGTTTCTTGTGTTTTTTTAACTGAAGATGGTTTTTATTCTACACTTCCCATATATATATATATATATATATATATATATATATATATATATATATATATATATATATATATATATGGGAGGGTTCTAGAAAAAATCAAGAGTTAGACGAAAACCAAGAAAACTAACTTTTGACCATTGATTGAAATTGATCAATTGATAAGATTAATCGGTGACAAATCTGTAAAAATCAAGAGTTTTATTGATTAATTTTAATGGTTCATGGGGAATTTAGGTATACGAAACACTTTTTAATTAAGGAAATCCATTAAAAATCTTACTCTATTTTTATTTTCTTTCTATTTCCACCCAAAATTAGTTTCAAATAAAATCAAAACACACGATTCATGCAAATATTTGAAGAACATACTATTTTATTTATTTTTTATTTTTTTGCATTTTCTCATTAATTACATCTATGCTAATGTATATGTAAACATACATATATGCTTACGTATATGTAAACATGTTTACATATATGTAAACATGTGTCAACATAAACAATACACCGGGAAAAATAACCGAGTTACATATACGTAGCTCATAGAGCACAAAAAATGGGAAGATATGAGTTACGTATACATATCTCATACGAGTTACGTATACGTAACTCATACGAGTTATGTATACATATCTCATACTTAACCACATAAATGTCATAAGCGTCCACTTATAATATTGCCTTCTTAAAAAATATAGTAGTTTTATTTTTATTATTAGAAAAAAATATAAAACTTTAAATAGTTTTTAAATTTATTTATTTGTTACTAATGTTATGTTATAAAAGTACATATTTACAATAATAGAGGTTCGTAACTTCCAAAAAAATAGTTCTACATAGAATTACCCTATTTCATAGGGGTCACAAAATTATGTTTACAAAGGTATTTGAATTAGCTTAGTCAAACACGGATAAAAACTGTTTTTAACTTGTTAAAAAATAATATGCATATATATATATATATTGATGAATATCTTCAAAAATTCTTCTCTAATCAATAATTTTGAAAAGTATATACTTTGAAAATTTTAGAATTCCAAAAAGAAATAAGCTTTGAATAAAACGTAAATATGGGAGATAATTTAGTGATAAGGATGAAAAAAAATTAAATATAAATAATAAAAACAGGTAAATTTACTACAATACCATTTTGTATAAAAAGAAAATAATTAATATGTAAATTATCTGATTGACTGATATTGGTTTTCTTGGTTTTTGCATAACTATAGGGTTTTCTCTTGATTCTCTCCATATATATATATATATATATATATATATATATATATATATATATATATATATATATATATATATATATATATATATATATGTATAGACATGTGACATGTGTTCCAGATAAAGATTTTCTTTATTATGTGTGTCAATTCTTTGATACGACACAAGATTCAGTCAATTATTTGATATGACACAACCAACATTTGATACAATTTAAGAATTTGCTAAAATCTACTAAATAAACTCTATGTTTCTTTTAACTTTTCATCCCTTCTTTCAACACCTCATTCTTTTTATCACACATATTATCAATTTTAATAAAAAAACTACTTAGCGATGTCGAGTTTTGACAAATATTAGCTAACCTTAGGTGTTGAAGCTTCCAACAAGATATCAACATTTTCCACTGATCAAGTATTCACGTCTCATGAGGAGTTGATAAATTGGGTGTAAAACATAGCACACAACCTTGGTTATGTCACCCAAAGATCGAAGAAAAATATAAGCGACCACGTGATCAAAGTTTTTTCTTAAATGTGATTGTGGTGGTGAATACAAGGGAACATCAAACATTTAGACATTCTGGTAAAAAAAACACAAGTTGTTTATTTCAATTGGTAGGAAAGTATTTACAAGAGTATGATGGTTGGAAGTTAAAGGGTGATATCTGATGAACATAATTATCCACTTCTCAATATATGGATAATGAAACTCGTTTGGTGGGAAAAAAAGCTGACAAGAAAGAATATGGAGTCACGTAACATTTTTATCAACACTAAGGGAGCGAAACGTGCAAAATGTGTCTATGTTTAAAACCATATACATTGCACGCCAAAATACAAGTAAAATCAACCAAGTAGGGACAATTCCGATGTAACATCTTTTCACACTTTTGCATTTTTGGAACATCCCGAAAATAACAATAAATAATAAACGGGATTTTTAGACGGAACAAACAGAATAAACCAATGTGTTTGGAGTCCACGAGTTGGGCCGGTAAAGGGGCGGTGGGGGTGAAACTAAGGAGAGGGGGTGGGCTTAAGTCCCTGGCCTCACCTTGTTTCCCTCACTTAGCACCCAAACACCCACTTTTAGATAGAGAAACTATATAGAGAGAAAGTCGCTTTTGGTCTCATGGAGCTCGGTGGTCGTTGATACAAGTGTCTGGATCGCTAAGTAAGAAAGATCGGGCTTCATGAGGTAAAGATTCAGCCTTAAACCGAGTTTTTATGGGTTTTGGTATGATTTCGATGTAAAGATAGCATTTTTACATTTGGAATGTAAAACAAAGCCTATATCTAGTATTACGAACATGAAACACGAAGTTTGAATGTAAAAAGTTGATACCTTGACGAGATCGGACCTTAGACGCCGTCTCAATACAGAAACCCTAGGTTTCTGCTGGAGAAGACGACCTAGAGAAACTACTCAGAAGGCGAAACCGTTCCTTGAGCGAAATTGACTAGTGTCGCATAGTCCTGAGAAAGCGAAACTGATACAGTTTCGCCTGGAACCTAGTTTAGCTGTGATTATGAGGGCGAAACTTATTAGGAAGCGAAAGTATCATAGTTTCGCTAAGAAGTATGGAGCGAAACTAACCTTAGTTTCGCTCAGATCAGAATGAAGTTAGAACTGACACGTTTGACTACCGATTCATATTTTGAGCGTCATTAGTAGAGTCTAGATAGTACGTTTGAGCTAGCTGATCATGTGAGTTCTAGAGCACTATTTTAAATGTTTTAATGATGTTTATGGGCTGGTGTGCATACATACGAAATGATGTTTACAAAAGGATGTTTATGAAACGATGTTTACGAAATGATGTTTATGAAAGACGTTTTAAAAGTGAAGTTTTGAAGTGAGATTACGAAATGTTTTGCCAAAGAAGTCTATGAATGGTTTACAAAGTGTTTACGAATTAAATGTTATTTAATAAAACGTACGAATGCTTTAACTGAAGTTGATGTAAAAGAGTTGAATGTTTTATGAAAGTCACAAAATATACGAATCTGCCATGATTCCTCCGGGAATCGAAGTTATATATGTTATGTATGCTATGTATGTTATGTATGGGCAATTCCTTTATAGAGGCTTTTGTGGTTGGCCAACTGTTGTACAACTGGGAGTGATGACGGTCATCGTAAGGATTACCATGATCCTTAAAGTTTGGTACGTGCTATCCTTTGGGACGACGTGCTTGAAGTTTGGTACGTGTACTCTATGAAGTATCGTGCTTGAAGTTTGGTACGTGTACTCTATGAAGTACCGTGCTTGAAGTTTGGTACGTGTGCTATACGAAGCACCATGCGTGAAGTTAGAATTGACGGTTACGAGAAGGCGCAGATTCAATTTATTTGTTGACTTATGTTTTTCCCTTATGTTATTGCATGTTTTACGTATGCTTTTATTAATGAAGTTTGAATGATATGTTTTGGAAAATATTTAGACAAGAGTATGATGGTAGGAAGTTAAAGGGTGATATCTGATGAACATAATTATTCACATCTCAATATATGGATAATGAAACCCGTTTGGTGGGAAAAAAGCTAAAAAGAAAGAATATGGAGTCACGTAACATTTTTATCAACACTAAGGGAGCGGAACGTGCAAAATGTGTCTATGTTTAAAACCATATACAATGCATGCCAAAATACATGTCAAAACAACCAAGCAGGGACAACTCCGATGCAACATCTTTTCTCACTTTTGCATTTTAATGGTTATGTTTATGACCATCGTGCAAATGATTTATCTAATGAGATGGAGGAATTGTTCTTGGTTCATCCATCCTCAACGGAGATATGACGTGCATATAAGACATACAAGACGAACATGTATAATATGCCATTTCTTCAGTTTGTTGGTGTAACTTCAACCAAAACGTCTTTTCGTATAGCTTTCGCATTCGCTAAAGGAGCGGAACGAGCAAAGTGTGTCTACGTTTAAAACCATATATACACTACGTCAAAATAGGCCTACGGCCGCACTTTTTCAAAAACCGCCATGCTACACTTTCGATAAAATGTGTGGCTAAAGATCATTAATAACATTTCAAAACCTTCTAGCCTACTTTTAGCCACATATTTTATTTATTCATGTGATCATTGTATAACAATTCAAAACCTTTAGTCACACTTTAAGAAAAAAATGTGACATTACTAGCCACGCTCGAAAACTGAAGTCAAATGTAACCAACTGTCATGGTATTTGTTTGATTTTTGATTCATGTGACCAAAAACACATCTTTTCAAAACCTTTAGCCACGCTTTCACAAAAAAAGGTGACATTTACTAGCCACGGTCGAAAAGTGTAGCCAAATGTCACCAACTGCTATAGTATTTTTTAAATAACGTGACTAAAAGCTAACAGATATGGCTACTTATATTAGTTTGTGTGGCCAAAACTAATACAAGCCCTAAATATTCTAATTCCCACTAACTATTTCACTCTCCCGCTTCTCTCAAAATATCTCAGCCCTAAAAAAACCCCTTCCACTCTCCCGCTTCTCTCATAATCGCTAACGTTGTGTTCCCGAGTCTCATTTAAGGAGGGAAAATAAGGGAAAATAAAGGAAAGGGAAATAAACCCTAGTTCCCGAGTTTTTTTGAAGGGGGGAAAAGAAAGGAAATGAGGGGAAGAATGTTCCCTAGTTTTTTCAAGGAGGAAAATGGAGGAAAATGAAAGGAAAACAAGGTTTATTTTCATCCTCCTAATTTGAAAAGATTTGAAGAGAAAGGAAAAGAAAGGGAAGTAATAATTTCTTTTCTTTTCTTCCCTTTAATAAACTCGGGAACAGAGTGTAACTATTTCACTTACTTTCACTCTCCCGCCTCTCTTCACGCTTCTCTCTTCATGGATTCTGGTGTTATGGACTCGTTGATTTTTAAAGTTATTATTTCTCTCACCATTATGGTTTCTTCTTCAAGAATTTTGGTGTTTCATGAGGGTAGGGTTCTCGATTGGGTTTGGATTTCAGGAGCGGTTAGGGTTTTCTGATCTGTTTCGTTCACCTGAAGGAGCGGCGCGAAGCCTAAGCTCAAGGATCCGGTCACCGTCGAACAAGCCCTAACGAAATCCAAGCAAATCGAAGAATGTTATCGTAAGCCTAATTAGAAGCTGGATGAAGAGTTTTAGACATTGCAGAATAGTTTCACGTCGATTCCCAGGTTTTTATTCAAACATGCCTTTTTAAGAATATATGTACACAATTCAATAAGGTTTTTATTCAAACATCCCTTGGGTGTACATATTAATGGATTTCCCCTTGTGGTAAGGATTCACGATTCAATAAGGGTTCACGGCTCATAAGGGTTCACGGCTCATAAGGGTTCACGGCTCATAAGGATTCACGGCTTAGGTGAAAAATTCACGGTTCATTAAGGGTTCACGAATCATGTAAGGGTTCACGGTTCATCAAGAGTTCACGGCTCATAAGGGTTCACGGCTCATAATCACAAACCGTGAACTTTAAAACAACCTGTGAACTTAAACCGTCAACCTTACCCGTGAACTTGAACACTGTGAACTGCGATAACATGAATCATAAACCGTGAAGTAAAAAAAACTTGATGTCTAAACTGTGAAACATATCGTAAACCCAAAAACGTAAAGGTTAACACCCGATAAGGCAGTGCGAAAAATAAGTGATTTTGATTGTATTTTAAATTTTGAAAATCTTTTAAGTTGTTAAGTATATCCAAGTTTCTTTATTTAAAATAATAAAATTAATATTTTAATTCGAAATCTTGGAGATAAAGTTACACGATTTTTAGAAAAAACACAGTCAAAATCCTAATCTATCCCAAAATAAGGGGATTTTCATCGAAACTAATGATGAACACGAAGAACAGTTTATGAACATCAGATAAATTGTTCTTCAGTAATATCATATTAAAGCCTGGAATTGAAATATTGAAACATTATTTTAACAGATTTCGAAAATATTTAAGGATCTCGGATTTTAGGAGATCAAAACCGTGATATTTTTACAAAAAACAGAAAACCGTGAACATTAAAGAAAACGATTTTTCCAACTGTTTTAACAGAACTTTGTTCTCCGATTTTAATTCCAGTTTAGAGAATGAAACAAGAACTGATTAATTAACATCGCTCTGATACCACATGTTGACCAGTTCTTGAAACATGATAATGGAAAACAAATAATAATAATAAATAATACATGATAAGCTAACCGCAGAGAGGGAAGACTTCATGATATCTGATCTGGATCGGGTTCTCGTTTAGGGTGTACGGTTAGGATGACTTAGCATGAGAAGTAAGCTCACGGTTCAGAGAGAGAGGGACGTATTTAGTGGTGATAGTATTGAATGATTCATTAGTCAATTCTCTGTAATTATCTCTCTATTTATATGTACACCTAAGGGGAAACCCATTAATGTCCTATTAAGAGTAATTAGACCCATCAACTAATTAACTAGCCATAAGTTAATAAATAAATAAATAAAACATTTGATCATTTAATAATAAGATAAATGATTATAAGAGCCACACAATAAATCGTGTCTTACAACAAGCCCTAACGAAAGCCAAGCAAATCGAAGAACGTTATCGTAAGCCTAATTAGAGGCTGGATGAAGAGTTTTAGACATTGCAGAACAGTTTCACGTCGATTCCCAGGTTTTTATTCAAACATGCCTTTTTAAGAATATATGTGAAGATGAAATTCAACGAATATTACTATTATCTTTTATCAATTTTGGATCTAATTGATGGCATTGAAATTCAGTGAAGCCTAAGCTAATTATTAACAGAGTTTGCGTTTGATTGTTAACAATGGTGATGGTAGACTGATTTAGGGTTTGTAATTTTGAATATTGAACAAATTCGAATGTTTGTTACATGCCTTAATATTTTGATTATACAAATATATGTGAAGAAATTCAGCGAATATTACTATTATCTTTTATCAATTTTGGATCTAATTGATGTAATATGAAATTGTGGTGCAGAGTTCAATGAAGAAATGTTTGAGCTGCTACTATTTGCTGTGAGAAATCTGAGAAGTTCATTGAAGGATCTGGGATCTAATCTAATGATCAGGTTTGGACTGCTGAATCTGTTATTCAAGAGCTTGTAAATGAAGGAGCTGTTGTTTTTAAAAGAAGGGGAGGGATATGAGCGCCCGAATGAAGGAGCTGTTGTTCATTTGATGTTTTCGTTATTCTTTCATTTTGTTATGTGTTTGTGATTGATGTCTAAACTTGATTCTTGTTATGATGGACAGTGAAGCTGATTGGTAAGCTACAAGACGGCACTGTGTTCATCAAGAAAGGTCATGATGGTAATATATTCATGTATCATCATCAGAAGTTTGTTTCTTTTATCTTATAGAGACTTGTTGGTTGTTATCTGTTTTTAATAATAACCACTATGGTATTAAAATGAACAGAACAAGTGATTGATGGGCTGGATAGAGCAGTGATGACAATAAAGAAAGGGGAGGTAACTCTTTTGACAATCACACATGAATATGCCTTTGCTTCTGTGGGTTCTGAGCAAGAATTAGGAGTGGTTCTCTAGATATTTTAGTGTGGGCATGAGTGCAATTTATGAATATGTCAGCACCTTCAATGACATTCAACACATACATGCTGAAATAAGGTAGTTATTCTTTGATAATCAATAAACTTATTTGGTCTGTAACTGCTTTATTTAAAGATTAATATGATGTTTTGTATCATGCATTAAACGTAGTTCACTTGATGCAAGTTTAACATTTATTATTATGGAGCAGAGACTTTGATGGAACTGATTTGAGGCTGCGTCTTCCGGCTATTGTACACAAAGTTGTTAACCAAATGGTGGAGTAACTTACACATTGCATTGCTGGACTTGGAAGAGCTCCTACAACTGATATAAATCTAAATGCAATAACTCAACTCAGAATATGATTCATATTTGTTTGTGATAGTTGAACTGAAGAAGCAGAGCTCATGTTCCTTCCAATTGACCAACAAGACTGATCAATATATCGCATTCAAGGTATTTAACTTCCTTATTGTTATTTAACTTCCTTTATTGTCTTTTTGTTTATTAGTTTTGCATAATGTTTCACAAGCTTTTCGTGATGTGTTTAAAGGTTAAAACGATCAATCCCAAGAAATATTGTGTCCGTCCAAACACTGGAATTGTCTTACCAGGATCTGTTGCAATGTCACAGGTAAGAACTTTTCATAATATTTTTCTTAATGAAGTGCTTCTTTATGTTTTGTATCTTACCCGAAATTACAAATTCTGAGAATAGTGAAAACTTTTAGTTTTTTAGTTACAATGCATGCACAAAAAGAGGCACCTCCTGACCATGGTTGGAAAAATCGCTAGGCGCTAGGCGGGCGGTGGGGTGGGGCCTAGGCATAGGCGGGATTAATCGAGGCCTAGGCGGGATTAATCGGATTGAAATTTTTATATGTAATTTTCAGTTTTTTATATATATACACATATTTGGCTGGAATTTGAAGGGTTTTGATGGAAAATCCAAGGTTTTCGTTGGAATTTGGCCGAAAATTTCAGGTTTTTACTGGAATTTTCACCGGAATCTGGCCGCCTAGGACCGATTCCGATTAATGGTCCGCCTAACTCAAAATTACAAGTTAAATGGCCGCCTAGGCCTGATTTTTACAACACTGCTCCTGACATGCAGTGCAAAGAAAAGTTTCTCTTGCAGGTTGTTGTTGCACCTGTTGGTACCCTTTAGCCACACTTTTAAGTTGCTACGACCACTAAAATGTGTGTGTGGCCGTATGATACCTACAATGACTCGAGCTATGGTCACATTTAAGCTGAAAACAATACGTGTGGCGAAAGACATATGGTCACACTTTTTTTGTGTGACCGTAGCCCAAATATTACGCAGTGATATGCACGCCAAAATATACGTAAAACCAACCAAGTATGGACAACTCCAATGCAACATCTTTTTTCTCATTTTTGTCTTTTAATGGTTATGTTTATGACCATCATGCAAATGATTTATATAATGTGCTAGAGGAGTTATTCCTAGTTCATCTATCCTCAATGAAGACGTGGTGTGCATTTCCGGATATGTTGATCATAGATACGACATACAAGATGCAAATGTATAATATGTTATCTCTTCAGTTTGTTGGTGTAACTTCAACCAAAAATTCTTTTCGTAAAGCTTTCGCATTTATACATAAAGAAAGGGAGTACAACTTTAGCTAGGTGTTAACTAAGCTAAAAGTGACACTATACAAGTGTACGCATCTCCATGTCATAGTAACATATAGAGCCATGGCTCTAATAAATGTATGCCACCGAGTTTTCTGGATGCTACTCGATTACTATGTAGATGACATATATTTGAATATATTTCTAAGAATTGCAAGCAAAAAATCATTTCGTAACGATAGAGAGATTTCTTTGAGTTTTTTTGGAAGATATTATATTGTGTCTCCAACACCGAATACATGTACAATTACACTAGACTTCATTTAACGTTGATTACGAGATATTCGAGTATCTTTCCTATCTCTCTTATTCATCTTTTTTTTTGTCTATATTAGTTATTCTTTATCATTTTGATGTACTTTTTAAAGAGTTTTCCATAACTTGAATCAAACTTGGTTAGAAAAGTATAACTTGATGTTTGTGTCTGCATGGATTGATAAACCAGTCTCGAATTGTGCTTCTTGTCGACAATCGACGAGATGGATGGAGGGAGAGGGTGGGGACGGGTTGGGGTTGTAGTGTAGCTAGGGGTTTGTGATTAAACTCTTGATTAAACCTTATTGAATACAAATTTCTTTTATTTATAATTAATCCTAGTAAGCTAAAAGATATTCTCAATCTAAGCATATCGAACTTTGAAGAACTTGCGGTTAAAAAATAAAGAATTAAAAAAGTCATTGGTGTCCGAGTTTAAAAACACAATAACAGGAAAAAAAAAAATATGATGGCACGATAAGTCAAGTTCTCCTTAGACGTAGTTATTCAACCTCGTCAAATCTACGAGGCTTTGATTTTATGGGCATCAACCAAGAACCCGCAAGACAGTTGATTTGTGAACTTTTAGGCAATCTATTCACGCCCTTTAATGACTCAAATTCGATCCATGTTTCATCCGTGTGTTACGCGTGTACAAGATGTTTAGCTTGATGGAAATTGTGGATTTCGGGTAATAGTTGTTTGTATATGGTATGACGAAGATCAATGGGTGAGGATTCGGAAACAACTTCTGGATGAGCTAAACAACTCATTTGGCTTATTCATGATTGTTTTCAGTGAAATATTCAATGAGTTGGCTTGGTCTATCAATTTCTTTGAATCGGGTCCTGCACCGCTAGGACATTAGATGTTTATGCCATACATAGGGTCTTGATTGCCTACAAGTTTGGTGTAACCATTTACATGTAACCAATGAAGTGAGTACGACTTGCTTTCCTCTATGGAATGGTCTAGACGAGTTCCTGATCCATCAAACAATTACAATTGCACATGTGTATGGTAACCATTATGTCATGATCCAACTATAAGGAGAATATTGCATTCCACTACGATGTTGTGAACTAACTATAGACATCCGTGTGCAACCGGGTGACAAACAATGTACGTCTCACGTCTACAAATGAATGATCGGTTGATAGATTGTTGTCGTAATGTTGATTATATATATTTAAAAACGTAAAAAAATATATTTTAATTAAGGCTAGTCTTGTATTTATAGATTAACATTTGTTTAGTTTATTAAAATAATCCGTAAGACTTGTTAGTGATGTCGAATAATCTGCGGTAGCGTTCTAAAAGCCCTACCTAAATCATATTATATGAAGGTTTTATGCTAAAACGGAGAAACATAAAAATTTAAATAAGATAAAATAAAAGGAAGAATAAAAATTTATCGCTCTCAACGTCTGGACGGCAAATGAATGCAAACTAAGAATACGTGGAGTTCTTTCATCCAACAGATAGAAACAGCATACCAGTCAACCACCTATTATTTTACTTTTAAAGTGATATATGCTTTATATATAATTAACTACGTTAAAACACATGGATTACATGAATGAATAAATATAATTTGTTATAAAAAACAGTTTATATGAATACTTTTCTGTTTGATGTTATCAGTTATCGTTGAAATAAAAATAATGAAGATTTAAAAATTATAAATAACAAATAATGAAGATTTAAGAATTATAACATTGTATTTTAAAATAAGATATAATTGAAATTTTCTTATGATTTAGTAATTTTTAATAAAATTTTAGAATAAATTTTAAATATTTAATTATTTAACATCATCATTATTTAACAGGAGAGAGACGAAAAACAAAAATTTAGATTTCAGCAGAAGTCAACACGTAGCAAGTATAGTTATTTATTTATTTATTTATTATAATATAGGTTAGAAACCACTTATATTACACAGGGTGAATAAATGCAGTGTTATATATACTTAGTAATAAAGATTTACACATTATATATTTATGACATATTACATAATTTTTTAATACAAATTTTAGAAACGTTATATAGTTATTTTTTAAAAATGTTTTATAAAAAGAATGAAAGAAATGTTGAAATTATAAAACTGTTTTATGAACAAACCTATTTTTTTTAAATAAAAAATATTTTATAAAAATAATTATAGAAATCATTATTTTCTGATAGTAGAGAGAGGCGAGAAACAAAAATTATAATAAAAATTTTTAAAAAGTTATATAATTAACAGGAGAGAAACAAAAAAAAATGTTAAGGATGAACATGGAAATGACAAGTATCCATCAAAACCTTTATTTATTATGAGTTTAATACACTACTTAATCTTCATACACCACTTAATTTTACTTTAGTAATTTGTGGAGTCTGACAAAATGTAAGGCCCCATTTACCGGGTGATCTCATTTGTTGGATTTACTCATAAACATAGTATTCAATATTGAACTATTAATTAGAAGCATTCAAACACAGCGGAAGCATTCATCATTCGAGTACATAAACAGCGAAAGTCTTAATATTTAAACATAAGATAACATTGTCTTAACATAAATCAAAGTGGGATGTCAGTATTATGCCGGGTAGTCATCACGCCTTCGCACGACCCTTCTTTCTGTTACCTGAAATGTATACTAAAAGTCAGCTAACGCTGGTGAGTTCTAGTTTAAAGCAATCATATATAAACTTATCATATATATATATATATGTATTATATACATATTCTTTTTCTTTACTTTACTTATTTCTTATAACATTCATAATGAGTACGTATATAAATACATACATGCTTAGTTGTTAGTGCACAATCGTTGGTCATACACATATGGGTGATCAACCCATTACTTTGCTTACATAAGTCACAAAGACAAACGTTCTCGAACTACCGTCGTAGCCCATTTACTTAACCGTCTGGCACTAGAAACCGTCCGTCATATCTTTAACCGTCCGGCAAACCTTTGGCCGTCCGTCTTTACCGTCCTACCGTCGTAGTCCGTCATATTCGCCCGTCTGCCCTAAGGCATCCGTTTCCCACTTGAACTATATATGCAGCCGTGCATCGATTGAGCGACTTACTCCACCGTAGTGGCCTTAGCTTAGTCTACCTTTCTAGACTTTCATTTCTGGCTGCATAATAGTCGAATGGTCGTCCGTCTACCGAAGTAGCCGCTATCATCGTTTTCGTCCATAACGTTCATTCATACTTAGCAAGCAATATATACATGGATATAAAGCAAAATTTCTTTCTTATACATTATGTCATGCTTTCATTTCTTTATTTATAAACATACTTGTTATACTTATATTCCGCATGTATTGTCATATAACATATAACATAACAATAATTCATATCATGTATACACTTCAGCCCCAAAAACATTTAAAATGATTTACACGTAACACATAGGGGGCACATAGAACTCACCTGATGAGTGGTTTCTGAAATACACTTAGCGGGTTACTGAGCACCACTAATGTCACTCACAATCTGTATAATGAAGTCATACACATAAGGTAGTGCTCCTAGATAATACTAGACATTACTATGCTTGAACCCAATAGTTTCGATGAATGAATCACATCGAAACTATGGTAGTTTCGGGTCATGGGTTTATATCGAAACTATGGTAGTTTCGGGTCTATATCGAAACTATGGTAGTTTCGGTAAGTAACTTATGTAAAATCTTAGTAGTTTCGGGTTAGGGTCTATATCGAAACTATGGTAGTTTCGGTAAGTAACTTATGTAAAATCTTTGTAGTTTCGGGTTAGGGTCTGCATATATCGAAACTAGGTAGTTTCGATGGATTCGCCTATGTCGAAACTAGTAGTTTTGATGCATGAGTCTTCTTCCCCGACCAAAAACCCTAGATCTGGCCAATTATTTCTAGTTGATTAATCCTTGAACTTTTTATGTTCAAAACGTTCCTTTTTCATTCATGAGCACAAATATGTGATTTGTTTTAAGTTTTATACGTAAAAACCATGTCTTTATGCGACTTAAACCCAAACCCCAAAATGTGTAAAAACTCAGATTTAGAGGTGATGCTTACCTCTTGGAGTCCAGTTTCCGTTGCTATGTGTTGCTGTGATGTAGGTAAACGATTCTCGAGCCTTTGAGCTTCTTTTCCCGCTTTCTCTCTCTAGAGCCGTTCTCTCTCTCTCACTCTAGAAACTTACGAATGTGGTGGAAATGAGGGGGGAGGGTTGGTGGCTACTGATTAGAAGGGTTTCCCTTCATATTTCGGGCCCATGGGCCGAACCTTGGCCAAGCCCACCTTGCTTTTGTTTTATTCATTTTCTATTTATTCGGGATGTTACAAGTTTACCCTCCTTATTGAGGTTTCGTCCTTGAAACCTGCTACAAGTTATACAACTTCGGATATAGTCCTTTCATCTCGTCTTCCTTCTCCCAAGTAGCTTCGGACCCTTTCCTGTGCTTCCATTGTATTTTGACTAAAGGAATCGACTTATTGCGTAGTCATTTCTCGGCTCGGTCGAGAATAGCTATTGGTTCCTCTACATAGTTCAAACTGTTATCCACTTCGATTTCGTCATAGGGTATGTGAGCCGTATCGTCAGCAAGGCACTTGCGTAAGTGCGACACGTGGAATGTAGGGTGAATTCCACTGAGCTAATCGGGTAAGTCGAGTCTGTAAGCAACCTGACCAACTCTTGCTATGATTTTGAAAGTTCCGACAAACCTGGGACTTAATTTGCTACGTTTTCTGAATCGGATAATTCCTTTCCAGGGTGACACTTTCAATAGTACCATGTCCCTACTTGAAACTCTAAATCTCTTCTTCTCTTGCCCGCATATGATTTTTGTCGGTCTTTTGCAGCTTTCATGCGTGCTTTTATCCGGTCGAATTTCTCGAAAGTAGCTTTGACCACTTCGAGACTTGCAAAGTCTTTCTGTCCAATCTTTTTTCCCAACATACCGGGGTTCTACATCTCCATCCATACAACATCTCAAAAGGCGGCATGCTGATTTTTTAGTGATAACTGTTGTCATATGAAAACTCTACCAAAGGTAGGTGGCAATCCCAGCTCCCACCGAAATCAATGATATAGGCCCGGAGCATGTCCTCCAAGGTCTAAATGGTCCTTTCTGACTGACCGTCGGTTTGCGGGTGGTAAGCGGTGCTGATATTCAGTCATGTGCCCATTTCTTCATTGAATTTCTTCCAAAATCTTGACGTGAATCGAGTGTCCCTGTCGGACACGATCGACACTAGCATACCATGTCTACTCACAATTTTGTTGATGAACAACTCTGCTAGTTTCTCAGATAAAGAAGCCTCACGTATTGGTAAAAAGTGAGCACTTTTCATCAAGCGATCGACGATCACCCAAATGGTATCATTGCCTTTAGTTGTTCGTGGTTGCTTGGTAATGAAGTCCATTGCGATCTCTTCCCACTTCCATTCCGGTATCGGCAAGGGTTGCATTTTACCGCATGGTTTCTGGTGCTCGGCGTTAACTAGTGAACAAGTTAGGCACTTTCTTACATATTCGGTTACATCGTTCTTCATGCCAGGCCACCAATATTCTTTCTTCAAGTCTTGATACGTTTTGTTCGTCCCGGGGTGGATAGAGTAGCGAGACTTATGGGCCTCATCAAGGATTTTGGCCCTAAGTTCACCAATCTTAGGTATCCACATCCGGTCAAAACGAGTTTGTACCTCATACGCATTGGTCTCCAATTTACTTTGTTGTACCACTATTATTTCCCGTTTCACATTCCTTTCCAATAGTGCTTCGTCTTGCGCTTTTTCTATTTCATTCATCAGATCCGTTGTTATAATCAACTGACATGATTTGATCCGGATCGGTGTTGGCTCTTCCTTCCTGCTTAGGGCGTCAGCCACTACATTTGCTTTGCCTGGATGGTACAATATCTCACAATCATAATCTTTTAGTAGTTCCAACCACCTTCTTTGTCTCATGTTTAATTCCTTTTTTTTCGAAAAAGTACTTCAGGCTCTTGTGGTCGAAGTAAATGGTGCATTTAACTCCGTACAAATAGTGCCTCCATATCTTTAATGCAAAAACTACCACCACCAACTCTAGGTCGTGAGTTAGGTAGTTAACTTCATGAATCTTTAACTGTCGCGAGTCATAAGCAATTACTTTTCCTCGTTGCATAAGTACACAACCCAATCCTTGACCCGAAGCGTCAGAGTAGACTACCAAGTCTTCGTTTCCTTCAGGTAAGGTCAGGACCGAAGCTTGGTTTAATCGTGCTTTCAATTCTTCGAACGCGTTGTTTTGGGTTGGGCCTCATTCGTACTTTACTTCCTTACGTGTCAGCTTTGTCAATGGCGAGGTTATTCTCGAGAAATCTTGAATGAATCTCCGATAGTAGCCTGCCAATCCCAGAAAACTTCGTATTTCTGTTGGCGTTTTCGGGACATTCCATTATTTTACCGTCTCGATCTTTGTAGGATCCACCATAATGCCGTCTGGGTTTATGACATGACCTAGGATTTGGACTTCCCTAAGCCAGAACGCGCATTTGGAAAATTTTGCATATAACTTGTCCTGCTTCAAAACCTCCAATACTTCCCTTAGGTGACAGTGGTGATCACCTTCGTTCTTTAAGTAGATAAGAATGTCGTCTATGAATACTATAACCGACCGATCTAACATTGGTCAGCATATTATATTCATTAAATCCATGAATGCTGCTGGTGCGTTGGTCAGTCTGAAGGACATCACGAGGAATTCATAATGCCCGTAACGCGTGCGAAACACGGTTTTTGGTACATCCTCCTCCCTTACTTTCAATTGATGTAACTCGACCTAAGATCGATATTTGAGAACCAACTCGCGCCTTGCAGTTGATAAAAAAGATCGTCTATTCTAGGCAGTGGGTACTTGTTCTTTACTGTTCGTTTGTTCAATTCACGGTAGTCGATGCACATGCGCATGCTTCCATCTTTCTTCTTTACAAATAATATCGGAGCGCCCCATGGGGAGATGCTCGGTCAGATAAATCCTTTCTCTATCAATTCTTCAAGTTGAGACATTAATTCTTTCATTTCTGACGGAGCCAATCGATAGGGTGCTTTGGCAACGGGCTGAGCCCCTGGCAGTAAGTCAATCTGGAATTCTATTTCCCGATCGGGCGGCAAGCCAGGTAGGTCCTCTGGGAACACATCTGGAAAGTTTCACACCACGGTCACGTCTTTGAGCTATTTCGTTTTCTTTCTATCGTTAATAACATACGCCAAATAAGCTTCGCAACCGCGCCTCATGTAACTTTCAGCCTTGATCATCGAGATGACGTTCGGCATCGTGCAATTCCAATCACCATAAACCGTAATCGGGCTGCCGTTAGTGGCTTTGAGATGTATCGTCTTTTGTTTACATATGATTTGAGCTTCGTTGGCAGCTAACCAATCCATGCCCAATAATATATCGAATCCTCCTAAGGTCAGAAGGAATAATCTAGAAGGAAATCGATGGCCCTCTATTTCTATCATGCAATCTTCAGTTACTTTAAATATTGCCGAGTTTCTACCAACGACGGTTTCTACGCTAAAAGCCTTCACTATAGTATCGATTGAGCAATCTAGTTTGCGACAGAAGTTGTTCGATATAAAACTTTTACTAGCACCAGAATCAAATAAAATAGCCGCATGTTCATCATTAACTAGGAACGTACCTAACACAACATTAGGGTTTCCTCTTGCCTCGTCCTCAGTTAGGGCATAAGCCCGAGTCCTAGCCTTTGACTGTTCCTGTTCCTTTTCTTTTCCCGAACAAGATTGTCTAGTTCTCATGCAATTCTTGGTTAGATGTCCAAATAGTCCACAACCTTGGCATTTAGTGTCTCTTAAACAGTCGCGAGAATAGTGCCCCGCCTTCCCACACATATAACAGATGGTGGAACCAACTAGGCACTCGCCTTGGTGTTTCTTCAAACATTTCTTACAAGCTTGGTATTCTTCAGTTCTTGGCTTCTTAGCCTCAGCTGTATAGTTCCCCTTTACAGTTTCCTTAGACACATTTTCCCATTTACTTTTCTGTGTCTCATGTAATATACCAGGCAATACGCTCTTCAGTGTCAGTACAACCTCACGGGCAATAACATCCCTGAGTTCGGGTTCTAGTCGTAGTGACCCTTCATTGCCACCTCCAGGTGGGGTCACATTAGTGCCATGCACTCTCTCGGTGTGTTTCACGTGCATGCTTTCTTCTTCCTCTTGTCTTTGGTTCAATGGCGGTCTACCTACTCGGCCCGTATAGCCGCCTTGGCGTACAGTTCTTCCTCTACTAGCCATAGTTTTCTAGATTTTTCTGATATGTAAAGGGAATACATCAATGTCATTCCTTCAGATCATAGTTTAGAACAGTACGGGCAAGGTAAATTCTTAATTACGGTTACCGGTTTGTGATTAATAATTTGCTTTGATTTTCGGGTTCACAACTCTTCACATCAGTAGTGACATTGACATCTAAGCGTTCTAAGTTAAGGCATCTATCCCTAACTACATGCATTAACTTTATCACTTACTTACTGTGTTGGCGTTGGCTACCCAGACTGACATCCGTGCGTTGGTCCCATTATCAGCTTGATTCCAGACATTTAGGGATGTCTGAATCTCTCAAAATATTGTTGTGATACCAACTTGTAAGGCCCCTTTTACCGGGTGACCTCACTTGTTGGATTTACTCATAAACATAGTCATCAATACTGAACTATTAATTAGAAGCATTCAAACACAGCGGAAGCATTCATCATTCGAGTACATAAACAGCGGAAGTCTTAATATTTAAACATAAGATAACATTATCTTAACATAAATCAAAGTGGGATGTCAGCCTTATGCCGGGTAGTCATCACGCCTTCGCACGACCCTTCTTTCTGTTACCTGAAATGTATACTAAAAGTCAGCTAACGCTGGTGAGTTCTAGTTTAAAGCAATAAAATATAAACTTATCATATAATATATATATACATATTCTTTTTCTTTAAAGCAATCAGACATTACTATGATTGAACCCAGTAGTTTTGATGGATGAATCACATCGAAACTATGGTAGTTTCTGGTCATGGGTTTATATCGAAACTATAGTAGTTTCAGTAAGTAACTTATGTAAAATCTTAGTAGTTTCGGGTTAGGGTCTATATCGAAACTATGGTAGTTTCGGTAAGTAACTTATGTAAAATCTTAGTAGTTTCGGGTTAGGGTCTGCATATATAGAAACTAGGTAGTTTCGATGGATTCGCCTATATCGAAACTAGTAGTTTTGATGCATGAGTTTTCTTCCCCGACCATAAACCCTAGATCTGGCCAATTATTTCTAGTTGATTAAGCCTTGAACTTTTTACGTTCAAAACGTTCCTTTTTCATTCATGAGCACAAATATGTGATTTGTTTAAAGTTTTATACGTAAAAACCATGTCTTTATGCGACTTAAACCCGAACCCTAAAATGTGTAAAAACTCAGATTTAGAGGTGATGCTTACCTCTTGGAGTCCAGTTTCCGTTGCTATGTGTTGCTGTGATGTAGGTAAACGATTCTCGAGCCTTTGAGCTTCTTTCCCCGCTTTCTCTCTCTAGAGCCGGTCGCTCTCTCTCACTCTAGAAACTTGCAAATGTGGTGGAAATGAGGGGGAAGGGTTGGTGGCTGCTGATTAGAAGTGTTTCCCTTCATATTTCGGGCCCATGGGCTGAACCTTGACCAAACTCACCTTGCTTTTCTTTTCTTTGTTTTCTATTTATTCGGGATGTTACACAAAATATAATAATTTTATTGATAAATTGTGTTTGATGCTCATTAATTATTGCGTCAAACATTATTTAGGGTCTACTTCAATGATTAACGCACCCTTTAGATCTATAGGCTTTTTTTTATATTTTATGTTTTATTTTTAACGGCGTGGGCTCAACTGGTACGTCCCACCAATGGAGGCTCGTACATCAGTCTACCCAAACAACCCCTAAGTAATTCGAAATTTACAGAGGGTGTTCCTAGTTTTTATGAAATGCACCTTACAAGATTCGAATCCATAACCTTCACAGAGGGAAAACCATTTGGGAAAACCCCCCTGACCAACAATGCAGAATCTTGATGACATATTGTTTTCCTTTTTATAGTGACAAATTGTAAAAGAATATAAATGAGTTATTTTCGGTATATGTTTAAAACTAATACATTATTATTCACATTTTAAGATACAATTAAGGTACTCTTATGAACTTAAATAATTAGTTCTGTAATAATAATATTAATAAAATAATAATTTTAAAAGTATTAATCTTAAAAATTTCGAATATTATTATTTACTACTACTAATATCGTATTTATGATATCTTAACTATTATGTTATGTTATAGTTAGTTATATAAGTTTTTATGATAATTATTCATAAGTACTAAAAGCATAATTTTTTTTTGTTATTGCTTTTATTATAATTATTTATTTGTATTGTTCTAATTTAAACTATTTTTATACCTTTTTATTTGTTATTACTATAATAAATTTTATTTATGCTAGCCAAGCATGTAAAAGAATTTGATCCTTTTGGATTCATGTTCTTTTCGGTTTCAGTTCTCTTCAATTCATTTGATAAATTTTAGTTATTTTAAAAATCTTATGCAAGTCATACCCTACTTGAGTTTTGCTGAAAATATCGATTTTGAATAAAATCGTCGATGAAATATATAAAGTTTGTCCCAAAAAAAATTAATGTAATAGTTTCACTTGTTTAGATTGTTTTGAGAAAAATTTACTTCAATACTTTCAACATTCATAACATTTTATGATTTCAGCCTCTACGGTAAAAAAAAAATTGTGCTACCCTTGAAATTATGTTCTAGATTCGTCACTGGCTAGGGCTTGGTGCCACCCAAAAAATAGGGCTACCATTTAAGAAGAAAACTAATGCTTTGGTATTTCTCTATTCCAACTTCTAAATATATTCAATTTCGTCGCTCCCTCGTGTTTCTTTTTTAGCGGGGTGTGACAACCGGGGAAGAAATTTAGCGGTACGAGGCGTGGGTCACACGGGAACAACGATGATTATCCTGGTTACAATAGTGCATACGTGAACTACCAGGTGACTAGTGAACCAAGTCCGTTAATGAATCAAGATGTCGCCGGGCAAAGTTATTTCTCCAACCTTTCAACCGCACCGTCATATGATTTATTCAGGTTGAACGAGAATACAGTCGAACAAACTTATTTCACCAACGATTCAGGTGCAACATGATATAATTTCTTCGTGTTGAACGAATATAGTGGCGAACAAACTTATTTAACCAACCCTTCAGGCGCCGGCCCTTCAAGTCTGCCTGTCTACGACTTCTTGGGGTTAACCCAACACAATGTTACTAATAAAAAATCACAGGACTATCACAAATATATTGATCAAGTTTTAACAGCCTTTCAACCGTATGTGGAAGATATAAAAGATGTGTTAGGCGATGGAAATTGTGGGTTTCGGGCGAGAGCTTCTGCTCTCAGGTACGGTGAAGATGAATGACTATTAATCCGGAGGCTACTAATTGATGAGATGGTGCAGTTTGAAACACATTACAGAAAGGCTTTTCAAGACGAATATAATGAGGTGTTTTCATCCTTAGAGTGGCCGGGGCCTAGTTTTGCGCCACGAAAATACTGGATGACAGTTCGACATTGTTTCCGCTTTGGAGAGGCCTTGACCAGTTCTCAGATAAAAAGATAATCACAATTGCACTGATGAATACAAATCATTATGTAATGGTAGAAATGCAAGGAGAGTTTCCAATGGGTATCACACACAACTTATGAATACGAAGGAGTGAAAGAGACGCATCTGAGTGAGAAAACGTATTTAAATCACTGTTGGATCTGAGTTTGATTGTTATGAACTTTTTGCTAATGTAACAGTGAAAGATGAATGAGTAAATATGGAAAGTGCAGCGGAAATAAGCTTTAATTCATAACAAACAGAAGATTGCTTTTCATCAAGTACTTTTCATTCATTCATATAAGAATAACAGTACAAGAATTACAAACTCCCCCTCAGCCCGATCACTCAATTTGTTCGTGCAGAGAATGTGTGCAGAGTGATCAATAGAACAGTACAGGTACTGATCTATTTATACACGAACCAAACATTTGTTGATCAAGGCTGACGTCACCTAAGACAGCGACAACTAACAACCTCTAACAAACTCTAACATCTGTTTTCATAACATCTGTTCTATAGCTAAACACTGTTATCCTAACAACTGTTTATACAGACACTGTTCTATTGCTAAACGCTGTTGGCTTGAACAGACCTTGTGTCTTCATCGGCAGAGGTTAGCTTTAGCAGACTTTAGCTCAAAACAGATCTTGCATGTTCTTGGGCAGATGTTAGCTCCAGCAGATGTTAGCTTTGACAGATCTTGTATAAGCAGAGGTTGTAGTATCAACAGTCTTTTGGGCAAACAGATCTTCTAACTTCTGTTTTATTAAGGATCAGATGTTAGCAAGTTTTGGCTTTCCAATCATCTGTTCTTCTTGGGTCCAGCAGATTCCAACAATCTCCCCCTAGAACGGATGATGCCAAAACTCAGTCTTTATTGCTGATCTTTATTCCTCATCATTGATTCCCTAATTTGTCCCTTCAGTTGAAGTTCAAAATTAAAGGAGATCACATCTTCAAAATCCCTTTCTAGTTCTAAATTCAGCAGGTCTTGGTGATCTTGTTCACTTAAGTTGTAAGCATCGTCCATGCTGAGTTTTTGAACCTCCCCATCAGATCTGAGCAGAGTCAATTCGTGGGTGTCTTTATCTGACTTCCACTTTAGAATTTTTGAATCTGAGGGGTTTCTTGGGTGAAGCTTTATTCTTGATGAGTTTGGTGAAGAGGGTCTACCAAAGAGCTGTCTTATCTCTTTTGAAACATCATCTGAGAAAAATCTTAATTGATTAGACAGCCCTTCTTTCCACAGATCGTCATGAAAGTTCTTCTGATCCTCTTCAGACATTTCTTTTTGCCTTTTGGCTTGTCTTCTTGCAGCTATCACTGCATTGGATACAGAAGGCTGTGGATTGTGAGTTTGGGTCTGTCGAGATGGTTGGTCATCTTCCTCATCAGATGGGTAATCAGGTCTTCTGGGAAGAGAAGGATTTATTAGCCTGTCTTGTCTTAGCTTCTTGTAAGTTTCAACCAACCTCAACTCAGACCTCTGTTGGAACATGATGCAGAGAAATCAGACATTTTTCATAGCTGTCTCTGACAAAATGGTATCTGATGTCAATGTGTTTGGTGGTTGAGTGTGATACTGGATTTTTGATGATATTTTCAGCTGCTTGACTGTCCAGCATGAGTGGAGTCTTTAGAGCAGTTATACCAAAATCCAGCAGCTGGTTTTGAAGCCACAGAAGTTGGGCTGTACAACTGGCAGCTGCAATGTATTCAGCCTCTGCTGTTGAGGTTGAGACAGCTACCTGCTTTTTGCTTTGCCAAGAAACCAAAGCATTACCTAGGAACTGGCAGCCTCCTGAGGTGGACTTCCTTGTTGTTTGACAACCAGCAAAATCACTGTCTGAGAAACCTGAAAGCTCAATAAAACCATTAGCAGGATACCAGATACCAAGTGTGGGAGCACCTTTTAGGTATCTGAAGATCCTTTTCACAGCTATGAGATTTGACTTTCTGAGTGAAGCTTGGTATCTTGCACAAACACAAGTGGCAAACATAATGTCTGGCCTAGAAGCAGTTAGGTACAATAAAGAACCAATCATGCATCTATAATGTGTCTGATCTACCAGTTCATCGTTTTCCTCAACAGTGAACAACTTTGTGGTGCTCATGGGTGTACTGCATGGCTTACAATCATTCATATCAAATTTTGTTAGTAGGTTTTTAACATACTTGTTTTGATGAATGAAAGTTCCATTTTGCAATTGCTTAACTTGGAGACCAAGAAAGCATTGGAGTTCACCCATGGCACTCATTTCAAACTCTGCTGTCATGAGTGTCCGAAACTCCTCACACATTTTGTTACATGTGGACCCAAAAATGATGTCATCCACATATATTTGAACAATCATTAAATCTTTTCCTTTCCATTTTAGAAACAAGGTTTTTGTCAATTTTACCTCTTGTGAAACTTATGGATAAGAGAAAAGTTGAGAGAGTTTCATACCAGGCCCTTGGTGCTTGTTTCAATCCATACAAAGCTTTGTTGAGCTTGTAGACATAATCAGGATGGAATGTGTCTTCAAAGCCAGGTGGTTGGCACACATATACCTCTTCCTGAATTTTGCCATATAGGAAAGCACATTTGATGTCCATCTGATACACCTTGATGTTGTGGTTGACAGCAAAGGCTAGAAAGAGTCTGATAGCTTCCAACCTAGCTACAGGAGCGAAGGTTTCATCATAATCAATTCCTTCTTCTTGTCTGAAGCCTTAAACCACAAGCCTGGCTTTGTTTTTGACAACAATGCCCCTTTCATCAGTTTTGTTTTTGAAGACCCATTTTGTGCCAATTGGATAAACATCTTTTGGCAATGGTACAAGTTCCCATACTTGTTGTCTTTTGAACTGAAGAAGCTCTTCTTGCATGGCCTCTACCCAACTGTTGTCTCTTAATGCCTCTTGGTATTTGACAGGTTGTATGAGTGATAGAAAGCCAGCAAAAAGACAAATGTTAGAGGTTTGACTCCTTGTAAGGACCCCGTCATCGATGTTGCCAATAATGAGATCTGGTGGATGAGCTCTGAGGTAAATGAGGTCTCCTGTGTATGGAATAATGGCATTTTGAGGAGAGGGACAGAGATGTGAAACAGCTGTTGCTGTATCTGGTGCAACATTTGTTTGTTCTTCAGAGGTGCCAACAAATGTTTGAAATGGAGGTGGAGGTATGGGTCCAAGTGGTGTAGCAGTGGATTGACTTTTGTCACCATAGGATGAACTTTTGTCAATAGATGATGAACTTGGTGAATCAGTGGTTTGGGGATGATACTGATCAACAATGGTTGAAACAGCTGAGGCAGAGCTGTGACAGACATTCTTAACATCTGATGCTCCTTGTGTGGACAGACCTTTGCATGGTGATGGAATCACTATGTCGAATCTGAAATCTTGTGGAGAGACTTGTGGTGTACCTGCACTGTAAGGTTTATTTGTGATATCTTCAAATTTGAATTTATCTAAGTCAAACAGTTCTGCAGGATTTACAGGGATTTTCAGGGATGAAAGTTCATTGAATTTTACATTCAAAGTTTCTTCTATAGACCTAGTTCGTGTATTAAAAACTTTGTAGGCCTTGGCAGTAGAAGAGTATCCCAAAAAGTAACCACAGTCTACTTTGGCTGCAAATTTTGAAATGGAATCTTTGAGATTTAAAATGAAACATGGGCAGCCAAAGATTTTAAAAAATGATATCAGTGGTTTGATTTTGAACAAGATTTCATAAGCAGTCTTTTGATGTCTGGGATTGATTAAAACTCTGTTTTGTACATAGCAAGCAGTGTTTACAGCCTCTGCCCAAAAGGACAGTGGTAAACCAGAATCTGCTAGCATAGATCTTGCAGCCTCAATCAGAGTTCTGTTTTTCCTTTCAACCACCCCATTTTGTTCTGGTGTCCTTGGAATGCTGTACTGCCTCACAATTCCTTTTGACACATGATGTCTCCAGATGGTCTATAAAAAAAACTATCAAATAAAACCTAATCTAGACTCTCTAGCTTTAAATTTATAAAACCTAGACTCGACCTAAAACTAGACCACACAACCGGCAAGTGTACCGATCAATGCAATATAGCCTAAACGAAGTCCGGATATCGAACCCAAAAGACACTGAATAACTAAATTAGACTCTAACTAGGACTTAATATGATTAATTGATTGGGGGGTTTACTACACTAAAGATTAACTAAGAATGCAATAAACTAAGGACAATTCAAGCTATCGAGAGTAAACTAAAGATGAAATCAAGAATGGAGAAGTCACTACCTAGGTCGGAATCCTATGTGTAAAGCTCAACTTCTATCGGTTTTGAAACTAGGTTGGATCTGGGTTTCTAAAGATATAACACCTAAAAGATATCTAGTGGATTCCCGATCACTATCGGTCTCGGGATGTGACCAGAAGACAACCTAAGGATATTAACTCACCAGATGATCGGATCACCTCTCGGGTATTTCCTACTATGATAAGTACCCTAATAAACGGATTACCTCTCAGTCTCACCGCTTACCATACACTCAAGGAATGCATGGGGTAGTTCTAGAATGGATACTATGATTCGGATAGCAACTATCACTAGACACCTAATACCAACTTCCTCTCAGACAGCTGACACTCGGATTCCTAATGACGAAGACTAAACGACTAATTCTCACCTCTCGGGTATTAAACTAGGACACACATTCACTTCTAATCAGTAATTAACTAGGTTTTCTATGGCTACTACGTCTAGACACCACTCTAACTCACAAACCCTAAAGTCTATGAACCAGAAACGAAGATCAAACTGGCAGACAACCACAATCAACGCAGAAAAGCATAATCAACTACATAATCAGAATTAAACATGCACTAACATCACACATAAACAAACTCAAACCTTTACTAAATCATAAATCCAACATTCAAATCCAAAAACCGAATAAAAATCGAAACTTTAACACATAATCATCATATTGACCTAGGTAGATCAAGGATCTAGCCTAGAATCATACTAAGAACATCTACACAGAAGCAAATAGCAAGATCCATAGGTTCAAAACACAAAATCAAAGATAAAGTTTGAATCTTTAAACCCTAGAATGCAACTACACAAACCCGGAATCCAAAAGCTTCAATCTTCAGCTTCAATTGACTTCCAAGCTAAAAATCGCCTCTTTTTCTTCCCTGGAACGGCTTAGAATCGAACCTTTTTCATAATGGCCGTTTAAATCTTTTTAATTTAGAAAATTAGGGTTTTGCGGAAAACGGCCCTCTCGCGTACCGCGAGAGAATGTTGACTGGATCCTCGCGTACCGCGAGGACCAAAATAGTCGGGCGGATTCCTGGAGTTTCCCGCGTACCGCGAGAATTATTACACTCGTCTCTCGCGTACCGCGAGAGACCTAAATTTCAGAAAATTGTCTTTTGATCTTTGGACTTTTCCGGGCTTCGTTTCTTCGCTCGTTTTCTTCACGTATTCTTCATTAATATTCCCGAGCTCCTACAAATAAGACCAACGACTCAAATGTACATAAAATTGACTCAAAACTAATAGAAAACTACTTAGAACACATTAAAACAAAGGAATAAAGACGTGTGCTTTCGCACCCTATCAACACACAAAACTCATCCAACTCCTTATTTCTGAATTCTATTCCATTATCACTTCTAAAGACTTTTACTGGCAAGTCATGTTGTTTTTCAACTTTGATGACAAAGTCCTTCAAGATACCTGCAGTCTCATCCTTAGAGTGTAAAAAGTAAGTCCATGTAAACCTAGAAAAATCATCAACAATGACAAGACAATATCTCTTTTTCTTTAGACTCATGATTTTAACTGGGCCAAACAAATCCATATGCAACATTTGAAGACATTGGATTGTTTTGGACTCATCAATGGATTTGTAAGAGCTTTTATGCTGTTTTCCTTTTAAACAAGAAATGCAATGCTCATTACATTTAAAATCTTTTGGTGGAAGACCATGGACAAGGCCTTGTTTGGAGAGTGTGTTAATAGTTTGAAGGTTTGTGTGACTCAATCTCCTATTCCACAACTCTGTCTCTTTTGTAGAGGCATGGGTGAATAGGCAAACATTTGCCATTGGGTTATCCCTCATCATATCAACAACATACACATTGCCACTTCTGTGAGCAACAAGTTGTGCTTTGCTCTCAGCAATGATTGTTTCAATCTTTTTCACCACTTCTGGCCCAATGATTTTACAGGTGTTCTTAGTGAAAAATGAACCATACCCTTTGTCACTCATTTGTGAGACACTCAAAAGATTAAATTTAAGATTATCAATGAGATTGACATTCTCAAACTTGAATTTCCCAGCCTGAACAGTCCCTGAACCCAATACCTTACCTTTAGAGTCATTACCAAAGGATATATCACCCCCTCCATGAGACAAGAAATCTTTGAGCAAGGCTTTACATCCTGTCATGTGCCTGGAGCCTCCACTTTCTACATACCATAAACTATCTAAGCAAGTAGAAGCTCTCTGCACATCAGTAAAAGGTTAGTTTTGGTGAGTGTCCAAAGCCGAGTTGGCTTTGGATGGGGTCTTAATGTTCATAGGCACATAAGTTGGTGTATGATCAGTGGTTTGAACAAGCTTTTGGACCAAGTGTAACAATTGTTGTTGACCATTTGCCAGTGCTTGAATGTTTACACTTGGTGCAACAGATGTTTGATCATTGCCTGTTAAGTGAGAATAGCCATGAGGATGCCTGTTTACCTTTGGTTTAGAAGGCCTTTTTGGCTCTTCATAAACATGGGACAATCTATGGTAATGTGGTTGACCATAGCCTCTTGGAAAATGGTTTGAAGGTGGAGCATCTGTTACTTGAATATCTCTATGGACATAGTTTTCATTCAAGCTTTTGGTAACAGATGTTTGGACAGGTGTGAAGGTCTGTTTGGACAAGTGTTTTGAAACATGGTTTTCCTTTTGGTTTTGAACACCAAAAGTTTGCCTGGACTTTCCTTTTGAAGTACTAATCCCTTGATCCATTTGAGTTTTAGTTTTATACTCTTTTATCTTGACATCAAAATTTTTGAGATAAAAACACTCTTGAGTTTTATGATTCTTTTTCCTACAAATTGAACAATTTGAATCAGAATCACACACACTTGTTTCTTTGTTGACATCATAAGCTTTTAGAAGAAAACAGTTTTTAGTAACATGATTCTTCTTTTCACGGAAGTTTCAAAACAAGTTCAAATCATTTTCTTTCTTCTTCCCCTTTTCTTTCTTCCTTTCAACAGATGTTTGATCATCTGCTGGAAGATCTGTTAGGGGAATGATTTTGACAGTTGGTGCTTTCACACCATCAGTGGTTGAAAATTCTACTGGTTTGAAATTTTCAAGAACATCACACTCATCTGACCAAGTAGGTTTAAACTGATATTTTTCAACCTCAGAATGAGATGAGGAACCTTCATGTTTTGTAAGAACAATTTTCTTACCATTTGGTTCAGTGATTTTGACAACTTGACCCTTTTCATTTTTAGGAACAAGTTCAACCAAGTTTGTTTCCCTTCCAACAGTGTTTTGAACATCAGTGGTTTCAGGGAAGCCAATGCCAAATTTTACATTGCTCCTGGTCTGTTGGTTGAGCAAGATCTCATAACCTTTGCATGATTCCACCCATTTTTCACAAGTGATCTGGGTGGACTCAAGCTCCTGTTTACAACTTTGATATTTGGTTATCATTGTTTGGAGCTGGTCTTTGGTTATGCTTGCCTCATGTTTTAAACTGCTGATTTCAGAATCCTTTTCAGTTAATTTTGATTTTAACTCTTTTGTGAGTTTTTCAAACTGATTTTCTTCTTCCAAAATTTTCTTTCTAAGGTTTTCATTCACCTCTTTTATGTTAGCAAAAGCTATCACACATGTTTTTGAACATAGATCCTTTAGGATTTGAGGAGATACCTTAGCAGCAGCCATCAATGCACACTCACACTTGCACTCAACATCATCAGAATTCCATGGATCTGAGAGATTCCCAACTTCCTTTTCAACCTTTTCTTCTGAAACATCTGTTTTAGTCATTTCATTAGTCACATTTTCAGATTCAGAGACCACTTCCTCAGATTCAACTCCCTCAACTATTGACTCTAATGCCATGAAACAGAAGTTTTCTGGTTCAGTGGAGTTGGCAACTAGAGCAAAGTTCTCATCTGTTAACTCATTTGGTAAACTGCTCCAGTCAACAAAACCTTGTGTAAAGAAGCTTTGTTGACTAGCCTCTGCAGGTGCAGAGGATGGGCCAGCAGCTTGTGGTACTGAAAACTGAGCAACAGGGGTTTGAACATATTGGATCTGAGGAACAGTGGTTTGGACAAAGTGCACTGGAACAGTGGTTGGGGTCTGTGCAAAGTGGGCGGTGTTTTGCACATTTTGACCAGGAGGGGTAGTTTGGGGATAATGATAATTGTTGGTCTGAGGCCTTTGGTCAGGGTAGGATACTATAGGTACACTATTTTGACTCCTACATTCCCTAGCAAAGTGGCCAAGTCTGTTACATTTGTAACATTTCAGTTTTGATTTATCCAACCCTACCTTTGTCCTCCCATGTAACCCTGGAAATTTCCTACCAGTTTTCTTATAAAACTTGTTAGTTCTAATACTGAGTAGGGCCAGTTGGTGCACTAGTTTCATTTCTTCCAAATCTAAGGGATCAAAATATTGAAGGTCATTATACTCAAAGGACATGTTATTAGAAACTTGAATGTCACCATTTGCTGCAAAAGCATAATTGGATGAATGAGAATCAGAGTTAAAACCAGAAGTTATATCAATAAAATGATCATAACTCTGATCCTTATTGCTAGTCACCTCATCTTGACCTAAAAGTGTTGTATTCCCAAATACATAGTCATCAGACACTTTTCCAGAATCCTGGAGCTTCTTTTTCTGGTTAAGCGCTCTCTCATAAGTCAAGAGCTTACCATGAAGCTGGGTCAGAGACAAGTCCTTGAAACCAAGAGAGTTTCTCATAACAATTGCAATAGTATCCCATCTATCAGGTAGTGATCTTAAAAATCTGTGGTTTAAAGTTGAATTTTGATAAGTCAGATCCACAAGTTTTAATTCACTGATTAAACAGTTAAACCTTTCAAATTGTTGAGTTAATGACTCTCCCTTCACATGACAGAATGTTTCATACTGTTGATTCAGAATTTCACGATTGTTTTCAATAACCTCTTCAGTTCCACCGAATTGTTCATTCAAAGCATCCCACAACTCTTTGGCACTGTTACAGTGTAACAGCCCAGCATAGATATCATTCGGTAGTGCCATTGCTACAATACTGAAAGCTTTGGCATCTAACTCGATTTTCTGAAAATCTATGTCAGAGTAGTTTTCAAGCTTTTTAGGCTCCTGAATTTTGGGATCTTCGATACTCGGCACCATCGGAAACATGTGGTCCATAGATGACCGATTTCCAGCATCCCGTGTTCTGTTGTGCGAGAACATGGCTCATCCGACGTTGCCAGATATTGTATTCAGATCTGACAAGCATCGGTGGCTTGTTGTTCGTGCCGGTGTTGTGTGGATCGTGATTGATGGTAGACATTCTCTGCTTGTTTTCAAAATAGATTTTATAAAACTTTGATCGTCAATAAACTCTAAATTTGTTTTCAAAAACGAACAAACGAAATCAATAAGAGAGCTGATCTATTTGTATTAAATTTGATTGGTTAGATCAAATTCAATCGACCAAGCTCTGGTACCAATTATTGGATCTGAGTTTGATTGTTATGAACTTTTTGCTAATGTAACAGTGAAAGATGAATGAGTAAATATGGAAAGTGCAGCGGAAATAAGCTTTAATTCATAACAAATGGAAAGTGCAGCGGAAATAAGCTGTAAATATCAAGTACTTTTCATTCATTCATATAAGAATAACAGTACAAGAATTACAAACTCCCCCTCAGCCCGATCACTCAATTTGTTCGTGCAGAGAATGTGTGCAGAGTGATCAATAGAACAGTATAGGTACTGATCTATTTATACACGAACCAAACATCTGTTGATCAAGGCTGACGTCACCTAAGACAGCGACATCTAACAACCTCTAACAAACTCTAACATCTGTTTTCATAACATCTGTTCTATAGCTAAACACTGTTATCCTAACAACTGTTTATACAGACACTGTTCTATTGCTAAACGCTGTTGGCTTGAACAGACCTTGTGTCTTCATCAGCAGAGGTTAGCTTTAGCAGACTTTAGCTCAAAACAGATCTTGCATGTTCTTGGGCAGATGTTAGCTCCAGCAGATGTTAGCTTTGACATATCTTGTATAAGCAGAGGTTGTAGTATCAACAGTCTTTTGGGCAAACAGATCTTCTAACTTCTGTTTTATTAAGGATCAGATGTTAGCAAGTTTTAATCATCTGTTCTTCTTGGGTCCAGCAGATTCCAACAATCACGTCAAAAGCTTTATAAAGATTGGGTAGCAAAACTTGCTAAATATGTAGTTGTAAATTAATTTTTTATTTATTAATAAACTTGATTGTTTATTTTTTGTTCGTGAAATTTTTATTGTTGTTATTAATTTTCTTTTGAGATTTACATACAAATTTAAAAAAAAATAGTTAACTTAAATTAAAAAAAAAGAATAATAGTTAACTTAAATTTTAAAAAAAAGTTATATTAAGTTTATATATAAAATTTAGAGTAAAATAAAAAACGAAGAAACCAAATAATAATGGGCAAAATTTAGAGTAAAAAAATAAAAATTAGTTAACTTAAATTAAAAAAAAGACTGATTTGACTTCTTTAATGATGTATGATCATCATGAGTAAAAACAAAGAAGTCACCTCAAATGATGTAAAATGTTTAATTCAATAGTGTATGAATGATGGTTCATTTAATGAAATTAGAAATGACAAAAGTATCATTTTTCTGAGTACGATATTCTTATACAATTATAATAGAGCACATTCAGAGGTATAGATATGACTTACAAGAATAGATAATTACGTATTCATTCTATATCGTATATAACTTAAATCATATTAAAATACAACTTAATATTATATTAGAATACTAATTTATGTAATATTTGAATTAGGTTGAAGAAACATTCATATAGTTTAGCCAAAACTAAAATTTATCCATAAAATTTGTTAATCTTTTAAAACTCTCATACTTCTCATTCCTCATATCGATCTATTCATATTCAATTAAAATACTATTTTTTTATTTTTTATTTTTTCTTCTACTCACAAAAAATATAAGGAATAGATATAGGGAAGCATGAATAGTGAGTTTTTAAATATAACGAATAATAAGTGAGTCTCTAAAGTTGATCCTATTTCAAAGATTGAAATGTAGTGTTAAATTTGAATTAAACCTTAAAATTTTCTTTAGGGATATAATTTGATATAAGGAATGAGGTGTGAATGCTATTAGTGACCAACTCATATCCAAACAAGTTAATGAAACTTCTTGGAAGTCATTTAATTGATAAAGTCATTCCAAAGAACAAAGATTGCTTATACGGGTGTGTTATAGGTACACACAAATGTGTTATACATACACGTTCAATAGGGGTTGTATTGTAGAATATGATCCATATTCTTGTTAGTCAAACGACAAAAGCTACAAAAGCTGACAAAAGCTACAAAAGCTAACATCAGTCATTTGATTTCGTTATACGAGCAATATCTTATTATACAAACACATGTGATACGGGGCATATTGGTAGATACGACCCTCTTGTCGTGGTTAAATACGGGTCAAGAGGGTCGTATAGCACAATACGGCTCGTATGGATGTTGAGTTATGAATGTTTTTTTGTTTTTTTTGAATTATTTGACACGACGTATTATTCCTTGATATGCATGCTAATTATTTGACGTGACGTAAGATTCGGTCAAAACTTACTATATAAACCGTTGTGTGTTAATTCATTTCATCATTCAATTTTCTCTGTTCATATCGTTAATCTATTAAGAAAAATCGTTTAAGATGTCGTTGTGGGACAACAACTATCTATCGGTGAAGCTTCTAACTATTACAGAGGTGAAGCTTCTAACTATTACAGGGGTAATAACAGCGGTCAGTCTCATCCTAACTATATTGTCGGTGATAACGGCAATCGGTCTCCTCCTAACTATAACAGTGGTGATGATGGCGATGAATCTCCTAATAATAACGACAGTGAATCTCTTGGGGAGAGGGGGTTGTATGACACCAATCAGGTATAACATATGTTTTCGTTATTTGTTGTTAGCTTTATATAGGGATGGCAATGAGACAGGTTTAGGACGGGTTTTGGTAATCCCAACCCCATATCCGATTATAAAAGTGTGTCCCATACCCGGCCAAAAACCAGTTGGGTAGCGATCGGGTATTTACTCGTCAGGTATCGGGCATACCCATGGGTAATCGGGTATACCCGTTAGTCTCCCGTTAATGTGCAGCTCGTATTTGTTATAAATCGTATCAAAATAAAAACAAAATATAAATATACAATATAATTCAAATAAATAAAAAAGGAAATGATTTCGGTTGTATAATCAGGTAAATGGGTATGTTTTATCGAGTAAACACGTATACTATCAAATCCCACGCCAATCTCATACCCGTGAAAAAAAAGTAATCCCATACCCGGTCCCATACCAGATTACCCGGTCCCATATCCAATTACCCGACCCCATACCCAATTACCCGACCCCATACCCGTCCCAATAAAACAAAACATTGAGCCGCGTAACATACTATCAACATTGAGGAATCAGAACCCCGCGCGACAACATGTACGACCTTAGAACCTTATATAAAACGCGCAATAAGATAAGAAAGTCAAGCATAGCCGGGGAAACTTCGATGCTCCCTCGCGTAGATGAACCCACTTATACCATTTAGGGGTTTTCTTTATCCATCCGAAATCCTACAAGCTGTGGTGTGCGTTCCTGCATGTGTTGATGATAGACATGACATACAACACGAAACTTTACAAAATGCCATTTGTTATTATGATGGATGTGACATCAACCCATAAGTCATTTTCTGTTGCTCATATGTCTATCACTCTAGAGCGTGAGGACAACTTCGGGTGGGTGTAAAAGCAGCTAAAAGATATACTGGAGAAAAAGTGTATGGAGCTGCGTGTCAACAAACGGACAGAGACCTTGCTCTTGTTAACGCATGCGGACAAGAGTTTCCGAATGCTTTCTGGATACTATGCAGGTGGCACATTTATGAAAATATCAGCAAACACCGCCATGCTAACTTTTCGATTGAAGACTTGCGAGAATTTGAACATTTGTTGACGGTATTAATCAACTATGCCACACCACAAATTTACGAGCACAATTACGATCGTCTTTATCAGAAATTGATTCCCGGTCATCCAAGTAATTTTTCTGGTGATCATATTCTTTGTTTTTTGTCTTCTGTTATGCATGATTTGATCATTTTACATTTTTTGTTACATGAGTTATTTTGTACATGAATAAAAACTGGGTGGACCATATAATGAAAAGTTCGTGTCGGCCTGGATTGAAAGAAACCGTAACTTTGGTAAGCACATGACAACAGAGTCGAGGGCCAACATTCGGTATTGAAAAGTAACATTAAATCAAGTAATAGTGCGCTGGATGTATTTGTCCCGTTTATTAACCAAATATTAGAAAGCTAGCTAGCATACCCCAACAAGTGCTAACTACCTTGAGTCATTAATGCAGACCTAAATGTCTAGTTAATTTGGCTCTGGGTAAGGGTACCAAATCGTATGACTAATTGGAAAAATAGAATGCATAGCCACCTCAAAGCCATTCTATGAAGACCGAAATTGACTAATTTATGTTTTTGGTAACAAAGTGGAAGGGCTCCCAGTTAGGGTTACCGCGACATTTTGACCACCGTAAGGCTGGAATAAAGACATTTTGACTAAAACAAAATTTAAAAATATCTATAAAAGAGGGGAGTTCTATGTCATATCAGTGCCTAGTGATGACTCCTACAAACTACCCGGTATGTGTTGTCAAAGTTAAGTCGATTATGGTTGCATATGGCATATTGGAGGCGGTCGAACCAAGGGGGTTACGGGCTGCAGTGGATCCAAAGAAATCAAAGAAAGCCCTTGTTTTCGTGTTTCAAGCCATACCCGAAGATATGGTGTTACAAACGGTGGGTTACACCGATGCAAAACAAGTACGGGATGGGCTGAAAACAAGGTATTAGGAGTAGATAGGGGTGAGAACGGATAGGCTAGCAACATTGAAGAGGTAACTCGAAGGACTACGCATGAAGGAGGGTGAGTTAGTTGATAATTTTGTAACTAAACTTACTGGGTTAGCTTCAAAGGCGAGGAGTCTCGAACATGAGATTGAAGAAAAGGAATTGGTAAAAAGGCTACTTGATTCAATGCCTAACTCTTTTCTTCAAATTGTGGCCTCAATTGAGCAATGTTTCGAGTTGGATTCGATGCTCTTTGATTAAGCCGTTGGAAGATTGAAGGCATATGAGGAACGTATCAAAGAATCTGATAAAGGAGAAGACATTCATGGGAGCATGTTTTTTGATAAAAACGAAAAGGAGAAAAAACATGTGTGTGAATATTGTGGTTGTGGAAGTTCAAGTCGGGATGATCTAGGACGAGGCCAAGGAAAGGGTCGGGGGTCTGGGACGAGTCAAGACGGTGAACGGGTCCGACGAGATAAGAGTCACGCTAAATGTTTCAAGTGCGGTGATTTTGGTCACTTTGTGAATGAGTGCCCAAAATTGGGAAATGAGGAAGAGACAATGAACTAACTTTATTTTGAAGAGAAGTGCATGACAAGATTAGGGGGGTGATTGTTGGGCTAATCTTGTCATAGTCTAATAGTCTAGTGGATTAATTACTAAGAGTATTAATTTAGTTTGTTTAGGTTTTGATTTGTTTCAATCAGTGGAGTTTTATTAGGGATTGATATGGTTTAGTTATTTAATTGTTTTATTTGATTTCTTTGTTGGGTTAGGATTATGAGTATTGGTTGACAAGTTATTTAGCTAAAATAGGGGTCATATTTTAAGTTATTTGGTACTTCGTCTTTCATTTATAAAAAGGAGTCGATCTTTTTGTTTTTACTCAAAAACCTGCGTTTTTGTTTGTTACGAGTTCAAGTTCTATACCTTTACTTTCTCCCTTGCGAAGAATTGATTTGCATTGTTCACCTTTACATTTTTAATTTATTTGTATATAGATGATAGTTATAGTTATCCGTGGGGTAGTATTTCGTAAATATGTTTATATAAAATGCATTGACTGTTGGAAACCAGGCCCAAGAACATGAATACAGAATTTGATCTCAACCAAGATCGACTCTTTTATTAATATTGAAAATCAAAACCACACTTTACAATGTCCCCTAAACCCTTTATTTATACTAAAACTAAACTAATCCTAACCCAACTCAAACTCAATTAAATAATCAAATAAATACACTCAATTCTAGTCTAATACAAACTCAACCAAACAATTAATAGATTAATAATTATCTTTAATCAAGATTAATCCTTCATTCTCTCTCTTAATCTTGTTTTGTACCTCTAGATCTTGATTTGTACCTCTAGATCTTGAATTCCCAGCAAGACCCGTAACTCTTCCACACCATCATGATAATCACAATCATGATCTTCAGTTTCTTATCAATAACCCGAATCACTCAGATCTTTCACACCAACTTGAATCACCCATGTTTAATCACTTTCACAACTTTCTTCTACACAGGTATCGCACCTTCACCCGCAATTTGAATCACTCAAATTCTTCAACCAGTTTCACACAGTCTTCAATCCTGTTTCACATAGAACGTTCTTGATCTATCACAGATCTTCTTGCACGCAACTCTCATAGCCTTTTGAACGATCTCTCACAGATCGGATGCATTCGTCACTTCATTGAACCGCTCACAGGTTCTAATACTCCACCGGCATCACACCGTACCACTCTGAATCACACAAGCAAACACTTTGCAGATCCTTACACCCTTTGCAGGCGATTGATCCTTCACACAATCTGAATCGCTCAGATCGATATATTCCTTGGTTGACTCACACAACCCTTTGTTGCTTGGCTGTCACAGCCGCAACTTACCACCACTGACCAACCGTCACCACCGGACACAACTAACTATTTTAGATTTGAATCCAATTGCTACTGTTCTTTTTCTTTTTTAGCTTAGCGATCATCATCTCCAATTAATTTAAGTAAATTGTATTGGACCAAAAGATTTATCCCACATTCCCACGTGTGCTTGTTTGGACCGCCCATGCACCAACTTCATCTCATGTGGCCCATGTATCCCAACACTCCTAACAACCCCAATAAAACATGTAGCCAAACAAATTAGCCATAACTTTTGCTTTTGGATATCCATGTCTAGGTAGTCGTTCCAGTACTAATCAACAAGTATTGTCGGCGACCCACAAATCTCTAGCGAATTCATCGACCCAGCCATTCTATCCTTTTTCTTTCGTTTGCAGCCCTGCAGCCACAAGGGGGTGCTTCTCTTTTTCTTCTTCGATCGATAAAACGATAGCCGCTTCTTGTTCTCGATTAACGCCACAAAAGAACCGTCACAGGCTGCTGCCTTCTCGACTCCACGCTATGACTCTCCAAACGATCTTCTTTTACCAAACTCTGATACCAATTGTTGGAAACCAGGCCCAAGAACACGAACACAGAATTTGATCTCAACTAAGATCGATTCTTTTATTAATATTGAAAATCAAAACCACACTTTACAATGTCCTCTAAACCCTTTATTTATACTAAAACTAAACTAATCCTAACCCAAATCAAACTCAATTAAATAATCAAATAAATACACTCAATTCTAGTCTAATACGAACTCAACCAAACAATTAATAGATTAATAATTATCTTTAATCAAGATTAATCCTTCATTGACAACATGATTTTATTTTTTATTTATTTAATTAATTTATCAATAACAAGTTTCTTGCTAATTTCTATCTGTTTGGCAACAGACTAAATATATTGTCGATAAGGTAGTATTTAAATCCACTCTACATTAATGGGGAAAAGTTTGGTAATTTGGTAACTTGTATGGATAACATAGACAGTTTGGTGAGACAAACATGGTTAGCTCAAGTCTAGAAAAGCTTAGCCACAGAACATGGTTGATAGTTACGGAGTCCTACCTATAAACATATTTTGTGGTTTGGAAAAGTCATTGCATGTTGGATCCAACAAATTAAAGATTGTATCTGGCGTCCATTAATTGAATTGTCATACCAACTTTCAAACATATCGAAATTGTATTAGTTATAGGGGTGTACTTTTTAGTTTTTAGTTAAAGTTTTTAGCAAGACCGTTAGTAATGGTTATGGAAAATTATAAACTAAAAATAAAAAGGTAAAAATTTAAAATGGACCAAATCAAAACGTTACTAATCGTGTGGTTTCATGATCTGGACTTACTCAAGCTTTATAATATAAAAACGTAAAATACGATCAAAATAAAGAAGCGATTCTCACCGGTTATATAGCTTAAAATCCTAAATTAAACTAAATAAATAGTAAAAACGAATAAAAGAATTAAATTGCTAAAGTATTCGTGGATCAAAATAGAAAAAAGTACTTTAATTTACAATGGCTAATTACGATTTTGACATTGGAGTTAATTTATAAATGATGGCAGATGGCTACTCTACGAATTTATTTGTGGCTGCCGAGTAGAGGTGCACAAAACGGGTTTTTGAACCGAACCGGTTCCAAACCGGCCCGAACCAGTTTGGTCAACGCAATTGTTAAACCGGTTTTGACTAAAACCGGTTCGGGTTAAACCGGTTTATCATATATAAAATCCCGAACCTGTTGAACCGGTTCAGTTCGGTTCTGGACCGGTTCGGGTTGGTGAACCGGTTTTATTAAAAAAAAAATTTTTAAAATAAATATTTAACAAATAAAAACATAAAGTTCAACGTTTATTCATATTGTAAGAGTTCGGAAATCACAAAACATTACAATTCGACAAAAAGAATAATATTTTTTTTTTTTGAGTTTTTTTGTTTAATTTTCGCCGTCATTCTCGGAGTTACTAGTGGATCCTCGGAGTTACTAGTGGATCCTCGTAGTCTATCATCTTCGGCGAGTTCTTCATTTGTAAGTGGGCTCGTCAATCCTTGGTTGACCTCAGATTCGTGTATGAATTCTTCAACTTCAATTTCGTCTTCAAGCGAACTCCTATCTTGTCTCCTATCTACCGCATCCAAATGGTCTTTCAAGCAAATGCACATTTCCATTGCCGCGGGAGTGAGCCTAGTTCTTCGAATAGATAAAACCCTGCCACTAAGAGAAAAAACGGATTTCGAAGCTACCGTGGAAGCTTGGACAGTTAGTAAATCACGGGCCATGGCGGAAAGGACCGAAAAAGTAGATTCGTTTCCTTTCCACCACGCCAAAATATCAAAGTCCTCAAAAACATCCGGACTCATAAATGATAAAAAGTTTGTTCCCGTATACCTTCCGAGTTCGATAATCGGGGTGGATCCTCTAGCCCGTTTAGTAAATTCATTTCTCATTTCGTTATACAAATTTAAGTTCACATTCCTCGAGTTACTACTTGATGCGCTCGCGCCCATCGTATCATGTGGGGTTTGTGTTGTACTATATTTATGTAAATAAATATCAAACAAATCTTGCAAACATTTGTTAAAATAAGTTTTTGTTACGGTTGAAAAATGAATATCTTCATCATTCAAATCCAAATCGTAAGTTATTTTATCAATCAAGGTTTCAACACCGTAAACATTAATTGTAGGGTTTAATGCGACGGCACAAGTTATAACCGGAGACATTTCTTTAAAATATTTAACAAATTTTTCTTTCATCGGTTTTATCATTCTCGTAAAAAGAGTATTTTTATTTTCAAGTTCGGATAAAAAAGTAGTGGCGGTTTTGAAAACTTCGAGCAATTCGGTTATATTTTCAAGAATGTCCCAACTCGTAGACGGAAAACTTTGAATTTTACGACGCGGTTTTGAAGAAAGCATATCATGAAAAATTGATAAAGTATCTTTTTGTCGTATAGCACTATGAAACATTTTATAAGTTGAATTCCATCTTGTTGGGAGGTCCCAATTAGGACCTAAGCAAATCAAACCCGTATCGTTACATAATCTAATATATTCATGGTATCTTTTTTTACTACTACTAAAAACGTCTTTAAGCATGACTCGAAATGCATTACTTAATTCAATAACGGGTTCAACCGCAAGCCCGTCTTGCACGGCTAAGTTGATGATGTGTGCAATACATCGACTATGGAAAAAAGCGTCGCTGCAAATCGGATTATATTTTAATATTAATTTTTGAAACGCATTTGTATTATTTGAGGCATTATCAAAAGATATTGAAAATAATTTATTTTGTAATTTAAAATCGGTTATCACACCATCTAAAATGTGAAATAAATTTTGACCCGTGTGCGGATATTCAAACATCTCAAACGTGATTGTACGTTTCATCATTTGCCACGTATTGGGATCAACCCAATGAGCGGTAACGCAAATATATGAGTCGGGAATACCATGTGGAGCCGACCAAACGTCGGTGGTTAAGTTCACACCGGTTTCCAATTTTTCAAAACCTAAAATTAATTCTTTTTTTGCTTTTTTCCTCATTTTTAGACAATCACGTCTAAGAGTACTACGACTTACTTGATGATAACGTGGTTGAAGGGCTTCTTGAATCATCCTCGTCGTGAGCGGGTTGTCGAAGTGGTTGAACGGCAAACCTCTTTGAATAACTAATTTCGCCATTCTATCTCGAACAATATTTGGATCGAAGTTCCAAATTCCACCCTCGCTTGTCATAGATGCTTGACCCTCACCCGAAATTTTCTTCAAACTCGGGCAAGATTTTTCCATATGAGTTTTTAGAGTTGAGTTTGATTCTTTTTTAAAAAAACCCATCACAATTTTTGCAACGAGCACGTTCCAACCCGTTAGACATCTCACATAGATCGTAGTTTGACCAAATTGCGGGATTCCTCGTTGTTGGTATGATTTTCACAACGCTAACTTCGGAAGAGGAAACACCAAAACTTGAAGAACCTGCCATAGCGTTTTTTGAGCGTTTTAGAGCGTTTTCGAGCGTTTTTTTTACAAACGGGAGTGTAGAGAGCGGGTTTGAGAAGTGTGATTTAACCAAAACACCCCCTACCTATTTATAATGTGTTTGGGGGTTAAAATGGGTCAAAAAACGGTCAAAAATTGGTTCTAACGGCTATATAGCCGTTTTCCAATGGCTATTTTCGAAATATTACCGTTAAACCGGTTTACCAAACCGGTTCGTCAAACCGGTTCACAAAAAACCGGTTGTAAACCGCTTGTCGTGCAAAAGAGTTAAACCGGCGGTTCCTACCGGTTCACCAAAAACCGGTTCTAGGGCGGTTCGGGTTTCGGTTCAGAACCGGTTTGGATTTCCAAACCGGTTTTTTTGTGCACCTCGACTGCCGAGGACTTGGCTAGAGCCTAGAAGGTAGACGATCGCTTAGCATAGTGTCACTTCAATTAAGCCAAATAAGATGTTACATGGCCCAATTTCACTTCAAGCCAAATATAAATTATAAAATATATCCAATATAAAATATAAAAATTGAAATATAGCCCAAGGCCCAAGCTTAATGTCCGGTCCGATTTTAATGTTCGCTATAGTTTGAAAATTTTGAAGCTTACTGAAAATAAAAAAAATACATCTTGAAACCAAACGAATAACTGATGGCTCCGTCTATTAGGACACTCTAAAATTCTATTTTGACGCCAATACACTTCACATTGACCAATATTGAGCGTATTGGTACAACCTTAAACAAACAAAACTGGCAGCTACCAGTTCCGTCTGACGGCTTGTCCTATACGCTCCATATTGGCCAATATAGAGCGTATAGGAGTTTTGTAAATTTTTCCTCAAAAACTTGGATAATTTGGCCAATATACGCTCCATATTAGAATCGGTCGATATGCCTCCTATTTGTGTATGTGTGTGTGTGTGTTTAGGTGCGTATTGGGGAACAGGCTGATGCATATCAGCCTTATATGGACCCCGATATGCCCCCTATTGGGCAATATGATGTGTATAGGTTTTTTTTTACAAATATTATTTTAAGTTAATATATTGGACATTGAGGTCTGGATTAGGATTCATTATGTGTCTAAACAACTGTATCTGGTCCCCGTATTCGTCGTACCAACCTGCAGCGGTGTCGCTTCGGTTCGCCATCCAAAGCGGGTTCGATAAAGGCATCAGATACTCTCCGTTTAATTTTATATGGATGAAATCGTTGTCGTTGACAGGTGAGGACAAAGCTAAAGACAAATATAAGCAACAAAGGAGAGATGATGTTGCGAGAAACAGTTCATTTGTACTGTCAGAACAAAGCAGGTATCGTATCATATAGTCTAGTATACTATCGTATACTATAGTATAGGTCCCGTATAGGCCTACTGGTGTAGTATACGTATCGTATAGTATAGTATCGTATCATATCGTATAGTAGATTATAGTATCATATAGTATAGTATACGTATAGTATAGGTGTAGTATAGGTCACGTATAGGCCTATAGGTATCGTATAGTACAGTACAGTATGGTATCGTATCATATCGTATAGTCTAGTATACCATCGTATACTATAGTATAGGTCCCGTATAGGCCTACTGGTGTAATATACGTATCGTATAGTATAGTATAATATCGTATCATATCGTATAGTATAGTATAATATAGTATAGTATAGTTAGGGGTGTTCAAAGTCGGATATCCGAAAATTTGGATATCCGAAAATTTGGATATCCGAAAATTTCGGATAGTGGATTTCACTATCCGTATCCGAAATTTCGGATATCCGAAATTTGGATATCCAAAATTTGGATATCCAAAATTTCAGATTCGGATAGTGAAACGGATATCCGGTTTTTTAAAACTTAAATATATTTTTAAATTAAAATCTAAATATATAAAATATACTAAATAAACATCATCTTTATGAAATAATTAAAAAAAAATTGAGTAATTTACCAAATTACGATGCGAATACGTTTTAGTTTTTTAAAAAAATAAGAATGCTAAACACATAACATAAAAGGCCATATACTTCATATATATTGTATTTATAATACTTTCTAGGAAACAATATATAAATTTGACCAAAAAAATATAATTTTCGAAATTATGACACGAATACGTTTTCTTTTAAAAAAAAATAAGAGAGCTAAACACATAACATAAAAACCATATATTTATATATATATATTGTATTCATAACACTTTCTAGCAAAGATATCTTAAAAAAAAGATAAAAAACTATATTCGGATTTCGGATACAGATACTTTTGAACACCCCTAAGTATAATATCGTGTAGTATAGGTGTAGTACAGGTCCCGTATAGGCCTCGTATAGGCCTATATGTATCGTATAGTACAGTACAATATCGTATCGTATCATATCGTATAGTATAGTATCGTAAAGTCTAGTATCGTATTGTATACTATGGTATAGGTCCCGTATAGGCTTCGTATAGACCTACATGTGTAGTATACGTATCATATAGTATAGTAACGTATTGTCTAGAATAGTATAGTATAGGTGTAGTATAGGTCCCGTATAGGCCTCGTATATGCCTATAGGTATAGTATAGGTATCGTATCGTACAATATAGTATCGTATCATATCCTATAGTATCGTATAGTCCAGTATACAATCGTATACTATAGTATAAGTCCCGTATAGGCTTCGTATAGGCCTACAGGTGTAGTATACGTATCGTATGTTATAGTATACTATCGTATTATACCGTACAGTATATAGGAACATATAGTCTAGTATAGTATAGTATACGTATAGTAAAGGTGTCGTATAGGCCTATAGGTATAGTATAGGTATCGTATGATACAGTATCGTGTAGTATAGTATCGTATAGTCTAGTATACTATCGTATACTATAGTATAGGTCCTGTATAGGCTTCGTATAGGCATACAGGTGTAGTATACGCATCGTATGTTATAGTATACTATCGTATTATATCGTATAGTATAGTATAGTAACATATAGTATACTATAGTATAGTATACATATAGTATAGGTGTAGTATAGGCCTATAGGTATAGTATAGGTATCGTATAGTATAGTATAGTCTAGTATAGTATCGTATACTATAGTATCGGTCCCGTATAGGTTTCGTATAGGCCTACAGGTGTAGTATACGTATCGTATAGTATAGTATCGTACAATATAGTAACATATAGTCTAGTCTAGTATAGTATACGTAAAGTACACCTGTAGGCCTATACGATACTATACTATACTACATGTATACTACACCTGTAGGCCTATACGATACTATATTAGACTATACGAAGTCTGTATACCTAATCGTGTGGTGTCGCTTTTATTTGTCAATGACGATCATTTCATCCATATTATTTCTAACTTTTTTAAATTAGTTTACTAAATAGTTTTTAAAAAATAACATGTATTTAATTTGTAATTTAAACTTGTTATTTAAATTGATATGTAATCAATTAAAAAGATTATTTTTTGTAATTTGAATGTTTTTTTTCTGAAAAAATACTATTTGAAAAAATAATTACAATTTTTTTGTAATTATTTTTTAAATTTTAAATTTGTATTTTTGGTAATTTAGTTAATGCTTTTTTTTAAAAAAAAAAAAACTTAATATGCATCATGTTACCCAATATGATGCATATTGGAGGTCCATATGGAAGAGGTTGACGCGCATATCAGCCTAATATGCACCCTGATATGCATCATATTGGGTAATATGATGTATATCAGGTTGCGTATAAGGCTGATATGCATCAGCCTCTTCCCCATACACAAACACATTCCATATTGGCCAATATGGAGCTTATAAGTCCGAGGAATCAGCATTTGGCAGGTAGAAGTTGTCTCCCATCGGGAAATAAAAAAGCCCAATATGCTCCATGTTGACGAATATGGAGCGTATTCGGTGTCAAAATAAGAAAAATGAGTGTCTAAATAGCAATGATTTATACTTTTCACGGTCTTAAAAGAATCAGTTCTGACACATCAATTCTATCCGTAATTAAATTTGTGTTGGAGTTAGGATGCTTGAAACAAAAAAGATAAAAATTGTATGAAACGTTGGAAGATTTAGAATGTGTTGGAGTTTGGCGGTTAAAACAAAAAAGATTTCACTCGATAATCGGTCAAAAATCTGTGGTAATAGTCTTTATCGACGAGAATCCATCGGTGATTTCTTAGCGGGAAATACACTAATATCTTCTCTGGTGGCTGGTAAGTTTTTATTAGCGACGGATCACCGACATATCTTCTCCGGTGGCTAATAAGTTTTTTTGGCGGCATATACCCGATAGTACCGTTGGTGACACACACACTAGTACCGATGGATTACTGACGGTCCTTAACAGATATTGCCGCCGACCTTTCCCTCGTTAATTTATTTTTAAATTATAAAAATTTAAATTTAATTATATTGTATTTCATGCAAAATTAATAGAAATCTATAAACTAATACAAATTATAGAAATTAATACAAAATCTAGAATTTAAAATTGCATTACAAAATTGCATTACTTAAAAATAAACCGTAATGATGTAACACCCGAAAACTAAGTTTTTAAAATAATAATAAAGGAGTGACCTAGATCGACAAATTTCAAAGTGGAATCCTAGCCCTAACCCATACCTCCCTCATTCTCCCATTTTACCCCACTCAACATAGAGGGAGAAACCGACATTTTGGGGCCTTTGCACCAACTTCTTGAGCTCCGTATGTCCGCACCAACAAGTGAAGGAAAAGACGAGAGCATCATATTCATGACGAGATTTGATGTAAGAACAAACCCATGTATGTCTGTTTTTGAGTTTTACAAATCGAGTCTTGGTTTTCATGTAAAAGTCAGGATTTATACGTAAAAGTTTGCACCTTTTGACTAGATCTTGCCTTATAAGCATTTATTTAAGTTAAACAAAAGGTTTGAACGTAAAAAGTTCGAATCTTGGATCAAAATCGATGTTTTTGGCAAAATATTGCGTCGACTGAAAGTACTCTTGAATCGGCTGAAAATTTTAAAAGTTCCTGCCGAAAGTATGTTCCGGCCAAATGCATGTTCCGACCGAATGTAAAGTTTCGGCCGAAAGTATGTTCCGGCCAAATGTGTAGTTCTGACCAAAAGTTCTCTATTTTATCCTAGTTTGTATTTAAACCTCCGTACAGACTGTTAAACGCTTCGCTCATATTCACTACCGTCGACCTTTGTGGCAGGATAACATATGAGTTCTAGAAATCCCCTTTCTTTACTAGTTTTGGGGTCGTCTGCATACTAATTAAATGATTTATAAAAGAATGTTTTATACTTATGAAACGTATAAATATTTACAAACATCTACCAATGTTTTATGAACGGTTATAATGAAAAGTTATGTTTTATGCTTATAAATGAATCCTTCTTCACATGGTTCTTTTTTAAACTAGAACTCACTCAACGTACCTGACTTTTTGTATGCATATCAGGTTAACTGTAGGTCTTCATGAAGGCTAGGATGGTGCTCGGCTCGAGGCGAAGGACTACTCCATTGATGAAAGTGGCATCCCGTTATCTATTTATAGACTTTACGTTTTTGGATTTTAGACAATTTATGTAATGTTTGATTAAAGATCCGCTGCTTAGCTATGGATATTTTGGTTTAATAACTATGTATGCTATGTCTTACCGACTATGAGTTCTCCCAGGTTTGGGGCCTTACAAATGGCGAACTTGTCTTGGGTCAGTTTTAGCACATCCTTCTGGAAGATCATTTTATGTAACCTCGGTTTTAGCACATCTCTCATGGAGATTGACTCTCAAGTATGATGTTGGGGACTCCGATAGTCAAAGGGTGTCTCTGATTCCATTAGGGGCTCCATCTCTGAAAAAAGCTCAATGAGAACCTCTCGGTTTTTGGTCTCTAGTCTCTTGATATGGGTCATTAAGATTCCTTACTCATACTGAGTATTTACCCCATACTAAAGCTTAGAAAAAGTTCATAAAAATCTGTAAAAGATAGTTTTAAGTTTGATAAATAGGTTATCAAATAATGGGTCTAACTTAATGCAAATGAGATCCCAATCTATGTCTTACAATGACAATGAATCTTCGTCTTTGTCCATAACAGAAAAGCAATGTGTTTGCTTTCCACCATTTGCCGATGTGATCTTGATCCAGTTCAAGATATCCTGACCAGTATGACTAACACATCAAAATTAGCAGAATGCAAGTAAGTATAATAAACTTAATTAATGCACATAAAACCAAAATTTGAACTCTCACAATTAGGGATGTAAACGAACACGAAGCCTTGTTCGTGTTCGTTAATTTAGCATTAAACTTATTCACGAATGGTTAACGAACACTAACTAAACGAAGTTTCATGTTCGTGTTCGTACATTAAGGAGATGGATTTGTTCATGTTCGTTCGTGTTAGTTCTAAACGAATGCAGACGAACACAAACGAACAAGAATGAACATAAACCAACACAAACGAACACATGCTAGTTTGAAAATTAAAATCAATATTGTTAATCCTAAACATTAGACACAACCATCCTAAAGATAAATCAAGTTTCAATACTTAGACATAATTATCCTAAAACACTTGATATATTACATAGCCATAATTATCCCACAAAAATGTTTAAAAAGTCTAATGAGTAATAAAATAAAAATTTGTAACATCCCAAAAAAATTAATAAAAGATACGTTGAATTGAACGGGTCACGAAAGGGATTAAACGAGTAAACAGAAAAGGGAGCGGGAACTAGACGTTACCGGGAGGGAAAAGCGAAATTGAAAGAGGAGGGGAGGGGCTTAACCTAGCCGCCACCTCCTGCCCCTCCTCTTTAGTATTTATTTTCTGGTGAAAGTAGAAAGAGAGACGAGCTAGAGAGAGAGTTGTGGAAAAGGAAAACCGAGCGTCAAGATCGTTCCTCATCACGTGGTGGAGTTTAGGATCTGATTCTCGAGCTCTGACAGGTAACCCCTCCTTCTAAATCTGACTGTTTTGTTATATGGGTTTCATGTTTGATTCAATAAAAAGATCAGGTTTTTTTTATTAGAATGGAAAACTGACCTTAGATCTAGACTCACAGGATAGAAACACTTGTTTCTAACGTAAAAAGTTCGAGTCTTAGACGTGTAAAGATCCGGCCGCCATCTTCATGCAGAAACTTAGGGTTTCTACTGAAGAAGACGACCAGGTGAAACTGGTCAGTGTCGCTTAGGTAATAGATTCGTTTGAGTAAATAGTATCGCCTGGATAAGAGTTTTGTTTAAAAAGGATAATTTCGCCTAAAAGGATAGTATCGCTTAAAAGAAGAGTTTCGCTCAGAACCATAACTTCGCTTAAAGTATATTTTCGCTTGGTCCTAGTTTTGCTAAGACCAATGAAAGCGAAACTGGTATAGTTTCACTTGGATCCAGGAAGCGAAAGTGTTTGTTTCTCTTAGACATATGAACAGTTGGATTAATGATATAGCATTATTAATTCAGATAGAGAATGACGGTTATTGGACCAATTCTAGTACTCGCAGGATAGCTTGACAAGTGAGTTTTTATTGCCCTTTTGTAACATCCTGAATTTTCTAGAATTTCTGACACGTAAATAAATATTAAGGTGGGTTAATATATAACCTCGTGAGGATGTATTTTAAAATGATGTTTCGCCTTTTTGAAATATTATATGACTCGGGTTCAAGATTTAAGTCAGGTTTAGCGAGGGTTTCCAACCCCGAACGAACACGTGAAACCGCAAACGAACCCATCTTGAAAGGGTACTTAAAATGGAGCTAGGGTTTTCAAGGAAAAGAGCACACCACACAGGGTCTTCTAAGAATGACTCTAGGCTTGCTAAGCCAATCCATGAAGGAAGGAAAGATAGTTGTGACAAATATCCATTCCCAGAGATGGTGCAAAGCCTAACCACGTGTGGTATTAGTATAACGACAAATGTTCATCCTGCGGATGAATGAAAATCCTTATCTACTCTCGTTGACAAGAGGCTTGAAATTGAGCGTCGAATCCAATATTTGGATAAACTTGAGTATAAGTGGGGACACATTACAATGGATTTCATAACCAAGCTACCTTAGACAACTAAAATTTATGACACTATTCGGTAATTGTGGATCTCCATACAGAAGACGCTCATAATGTTAAGATTCAACAGAGACATAAAAGGAACCAGACAGTACGTAGGCGCTAAAGAAGCAATGGAGGAGTTTTACCCTCGACAGATCGACTTATAATAGGTTTCGAGGACGAAGTCTCTTGTCAGAAGGGTAGACTTATAACATCCCGAATTTTCTAGGATTTCCGACAAGTAAATAAATATTAAGGTGGGTTAATATATAACCTCGTGTGGATGTATTTTAAAATGATGTTTCGCCTTTTAGAAATATTATCTGACTCGGGTTTAGCGAGGGTTTCCAACCCCGAACGAACACGCGTAACCATTAACGAACCCTCTTGAAACGGTACTTAAAAGGGTGCTAGGGTTTTTAAGGAAAAGAGCACCCCCCCACACCCCTGTGTGTGTGTCTAGAGAGAATTCCGGCAAGGGCTGCTTTTTCAGCGACCCCATACTTTCCGGTGACGGTAGATGGGTGATCGGCAGTAGAAGAACAGAGTTGTAGGGGGTGGTTGTCAATATGATGGTGGAGTTGGTGACCTTGGGTGGTGGCTGAGAATGAGACAAGGGCCTCTTCATTTTTTTCTTGCGACTTTGATATTCCGACGAGCACTTGCCGGCCATGTGTAAAGCCCCAAACCCAGGAGGCCTTACCTATTAGATTTACTCATCAATACATAGCACTTAAACATAAGACATTCATTAACACAACGGAAACGATTTAAAATCTCAACATACGTAGCGGAAACATAACATGTCAATTACAATTTGTCTTTAAACAACATCAAACCAAAACATAACATAAATAGGATGCCAGGCGCTGATCTTCGGGTAACTCTCAATGCCAAACCAAGCATCCACATCCATCTACTGCCACCTACACTTAACTGATATGCATACTAAAAATCAGCAACGCTGAGTGAGTTCTAACGTTTACTTTAAAGCAATCAAAAGATTTACTATTACATACTGCCCTTAAGGCAAAAACTTTACATACTTTACTTTTCAAATCAGTTTTAATTAAAAACATACATACTATAACCGTCAATTCCTTTACGTTGTACTGCCCTCATAGCACACGGCCATGAACCGACAAGTACTGCTTTACCGTCAATTCCTCTGTCCGATCATTGCCCCCATGGCTTGCACCATGAACCGACAATACCACTTTACTCGGCCAATGCCCCCATGGCTAGCACCATGAACCGACAAAACCGCTTTACCGTCAATTCCTCTGTCCGGCCATTGCCCCCATGGCATACACCATGAACCGACAATACCACTAAGGGGAGTTGCGTGGTTCTTCCGAGCAACCGCCGTCACTCATCCCAGTTGTACAACCTTTAGCGAACCCCAAAGTGTGACACCCGACATTTCAGGTCAATATCCGTACATGTTATAAAGGTCAATATCCGTACATGTTATAAACAAGTTTACATCATAATTGTTTTCGTGATTTACTTAATTTCACAATCAAGGACATTAAGGTCTAACAAAAACCGTACATTGTCTCATTTCATATTTTGGTAATTTTAGGAGTTACCGGTTCACGTACCAGGATAACCCGACTAAATACGAACACTAGTGGTTAAATTAAATAACCAGAATATATATATATATATATATATATATATATATATATATTACACAAAATTTACGTTGAACTATAATTTATTTTTGAGACTAAATCATATAATATACGTAAAAGTAAAATAATGGACTTTTCGAAGACGTTACTATGTAGCGCCACCTTTAGGTATTTATACCTACAAATAATCACCTCAACGAATTATACAATCCAAGATTTCAATATTTTTCATCAACGAGCTATAAACTTGATAAATTTATAATACCGTGAAAAATCTAAATCGAATTAAATTACCCTTTAAAACTCTAATTGATATTAATACCCTTAATAAATTAATTAATTAATACTTAAATCTAATTATTATACAAATTTAACCCAACCCACCCCCTTGACTTTCTCGGCCGAAATTCAGAGAAGCCATTCCCACTTCCTACTTCACTCACATCCTAAATATCTATACTAAAACCCATACATTTGCCTGCGAGAATTCAGATAAAAACCATACCCCCCTCAATTGTTTATCAATTCATCCATCTCAAATCACAATTCACCTTTCTTTTTCTCTCTTTGTCTTTCTTTCATCGACAGCAACACCGATTATCGTCACTTCCATACCTTAAGTTAAGGGAAGTTTTCAAGGTTTCAGGGAGCTCATCCATTCCTTCGCACAAAATCATCATCACTGTCTAGAGGTAAAAACTCAATACTATTCATATTATTTTCTTTAAACCGTAGCAAAACATACAATTTGTTCGAACGCAAGCAAAATAACAAGAAAATGGTGTCGAATTCAAGTTTAAAACATAAAAACATGCAGGACTGATTCTGTCAAAACGAAATAACAGTATCGAAACTATAGTTTCGATACCTGTTTACTCAATCGAAACTAAGTTCGATACCTATTACTCAATCGAAACTAGGTAGTTTCGATACCCTGTTTGCTCAATCGAAACTAGGTAGTTTCGATACCTGTTTACTCAATCGAAACTAGGAAGTTTCGATACCTGTTTACTCAATCGAAACTAGGTAGTTTCGATACCTATTACTTAATCGAAACCAGGTAGTTTCGATACCTGTTTTGCTCAATCGAAACTAGGAAGTTTCGACAACTGTCCTGTTCAATCGAAACTAGATAGTTTCTATACCTGTTTCAGGCCCATTGGGTAGTAACTTGGAATTGTTCTTATAACAAAACAAGTGTTGAAAAACTAAGAAGATATTTAAACAAAAGCAACCGGACTTATTAAGTCGGTGAACAATTTGCATATGATACGTTCCATCATAACACGAATTACCCTTTTTGTAATTAGGGTACGAATAGTCAAGTTGACTAGAACAATTATCAGTGCAAGCATACACAAACTCAAGGTGAGTTTCACGGCCCCTTTTTACTGTTTTCAATATTTGGGGGAAGAACATACTTACAACTATTTTTATGTGATAACAAGAGAATAAGACTCGACTTTTATGTTTACATGAGTTAAACGATTTGAGGCCGCTAAAGTCCCCTGGAACAATTTAGTAACCATTAACTGTAGCCTAGGGTCCTATGAATAGTACTATGGAGAGTGACGTCTCCCGGTCATGGTTAGTCGCGCTAACCACAATCTGGAGGATTTATGGCCGCATAGAACCGGATAACGAAATTAGGGGCGAAGAACAATTGTCATGGTTTGGTTACGGCTCATGTAGGAACATATTATTTGTATTCCTTGCTAGTTTACAAATGGGTCAACAATTCTTATTCTGATTATCACATGCAACTGGAACTATTTACGAACAATTGAATTTTACAAAGATCTATTTGATTTAAACCTGTGAACTCACCAATCTCGTGTTGACAATTTTAAGTATGTTTTTCAGGAAATTGACGTGATCGCAAGGTTAGCAATGTAGATTACATGTATGCACGATGGATACAACTATTTGGGGGATTTCTCTTGTATAACTCATTGTAATAGAGTCATATTTGCGAAATCTTCACTTTTGTAAACCCAATTTACATTTTTGAAATGTAAAACTTTAAACTTGTTTATGTATCCATTTATCATGTATGTGTTTGCGGTAATCATATGCTTTGGAAACCATGTAATGTTACGCCTCGCGTTTCCGCCTTGGCGGGGTGTGACAGATTTGGTATCAGAGCCATTGATTATAGCGAACTAGGTGTCTAAAATGGAACCTAGTCTATAATTTAAATGACTCACTAAAACGTTTTCAATGCATAAGCATTGCATAACCAATCATCATGTTATGTGGATATTGTAGTCACAAGCATGTCGTCACATTCACACTCTGACCCCGTCTCTGAGGGTGAATCCAACGAGGAACTTTCCGCCACACGCCCCAAAAATCGAGTACAAGTTCGCAGCTCCACACCACCCAATGTTGCCCTGGGAGAACTGCCTATCGTCTACCGAAAGAAAAGCGGAGGACCAGTTAAGGTAAAGAGTGCTAGGAAGAAGGTTCGATTTCCACGCAAGAGAACCCTGGCAGCCCGTGACCCAGAAAACTTGGAGACTGATGAGGAACCACCTAGGCAACGACCCTGTTACCACCCTACGGTGGGGACTATCCGTTGGATGCTCCGTACCCTGGCACGATGGAGGGAGATGGAGAGCATTCCCTCTACCTTCAAGCTCGGAGAGTCCTCCAACTCCCCAACACCCCTACCCCACACTGGGGAAGCCATGGAGCTCACAGTGCCTACATTGGTAGCACGCGTTCATACGCACGAGGAATGTCTTGATGATCTCCTAGATGATATTCGGGCACATGGGGATGCAACCACGCGCTTACGTCAAGGGCTCGGATCTCGAGTACAGACTCTGGAGGACAGCACCCGAGGCATACAGGGTGCCACTGACTACTTAGAGTTGAGAGCTGATATGGACTAGCAGTTCACTCTCACGGTCCGAGACATGGTGGAGGCGCTGGAAGAAAGGACTTTGGCTACAGAGTTTGTGGCTAGAGCTAGCTTTGTCATGTCGGGACTTGCCATGATGATTGGATTGTACTCCCACTTCTTCTTTTAAACCTATTATGGGCGGGTTGTGCCCATAGCACATTATGTAGTTTAAAACTTTGGTACTGATGTGGTCATGTGAACCCATCCCTTTTGTATCCTTGTCTTTTGGAACAATGTACTATGTATGTTTTAACTATGTATGTGATGGATTATGTTGTAATGATGGTTGTTCACGTTTGATGTTGTTGTATCCTTATGTCATGATCTATCATTATTATTATATAATGTTGTTTCTTTTTAATTGATATGTTAGAAAGAACGTCATGGCACCTAAGCGTGGGACACCCCGTAACACTACTGGTGACAACAACGAGGCGATTTCCCCAAACGTGGAACAACTCATAGCACAGCGAGTAGCTGCTGCCATGGAGCAGTATGAGGCAAATCAAAATAGTGGAGGAGGAAACGGCAGTGGTACCGGCGGAGGAGGTGCAGGAGGTATCGGTACAGCAGGAGGTAGCGGTACAGCCGGAGGTTCCGGAGGTAATAGAATAAATAAGCCATAACACGTAGTCATGATCCGAATTAATGACGTTATGACTTGTAATTCTACAGATGCTCCAAATAGGAAGTGCTCCTACAAGGCCTTTCTATCTTGCAACCCCCGTAACTTCAATGGAACCGAGGGTGCAGTTGGACTAATGAGATGGATAGAAAAGATGGAGTCGGTGATTGATATTAGTGAATGCACCGCTGACTGCATGGTGAAGTATTCTACATGCACACTCACTGATAAAGCATTAACCTGGTGGAATTCTCAAGTGAAAACCCTGGGAAGACAGACTGCATACCAACTAACTTGGGATGATCTAAAAGCCATGATGATCGAGGAGTACTGTCCTCGAAATGAGTTGCAAAAGATAGAATCTGAAATGTGGAATTTACAGATGATAGGAGATGATGTTGCTGGCTACACTGACCGATTCAATGAGTTAGCAAGTTTAGTTCCACACATGGTTACCCCAGAATACAAGAAAGTTGAAAGATATTTGTGGGGTCTTGCTCCTCAAATCCGAAGCCTGGTGACTTCATCGAACCCTATGGATGCCAAGAGTGCTATAATTCTAGCTTTCAAGCTAAGAGATAATGTTGTGCGTGATGGTTTGTTTGAGAAGAAGGAGACCGAGGAAGGAAGGTCTGGGGAAAAGAGGAAATGGTTTGGAAAACCAAGTAATCAAAACAAGAATCAAACTTACAAGAGACCTGGAACTATGAAAGCCTATGCTGTCAACACTGTGGAACAAAAAGGATATCTTGGAACACGACCGAAGTGTGACAAATGTGGATATCATCACAGTGGAAGGTGTACCCAATGTGGAAAGTGTAAAAAGTATGGGCATCTAGCCCATAACTGTTGGAACAATGCGAACCCTAATAAGATCAATCAAGTAGCAGGAAAGGTCAACCCAGGAGCAGAAAGGATGAATCAGGGATGCTTTGAGTGTGGAGATCCAAAGCACTTCAGGAAAGACTGTCCAAAGTTGAAGAACCGAAATGACAATCAGGCCCGTGGAAGAGCATTTGTGATGGGGGCTGGTGACGCACGACAAGATCCAAACATTGTCACTGGTACGTTCCCGATAAATAATCACTATGCCTCTATACTTTTCGATAAAGGTGCTGATATGAGTTTTGTGTCAAATGACTTTAAGTCCCTACTCGGTATTAAGCCCAGCAAACTAGACCAAAATTATACAATTGAATTAGCAAACGGGAAATTAATTAAAACTGGAGAAGTCATTCATGGTTGTACCTTATGTTTTAAGGACCACACATTTAGTATAGACCTACTACCTGTTGACTTAGGAAGCTTTGACGTTGTTATTGGCATGGATTGGTTGTCGAAGAATCACGCAGAGATTGTTTGTTTTGAGAAGATTGTCCAAATTCCACTCCCGAACGGAGAAGTTCTTTCGATTCAAGGTGAGAAGAGTGGAGTAACATTAAGGATGATAAACTGCATGAAAGCTCGTAAGTATATACGTAAAGGCTATTGCGTATTCCTGGCTCACGTCGTCGAGAAGAAACCCGAGGAACGTCGACTTGAGGATATACAAATCGTTAAGGATTATCCTAAAATTTTTCCTGAAGACTTACCTGGATTACCACCACCGAGGCAAGTCGAATTCCGAATCGACTTGGTACCAGGAGCCGCCCCGGTTGCGCGATCACCGTATCGATTAGCACCTTCTAGGAGTTGCTTGATAAAGGTTTCATAAGACCGAGTTTCTCACCTTGGGGAGCTCCGGTCCTATTCGTAAAGAAAAAAGATGGAACCTTTAGGATGTGTATTGATTACCGAGAATTAAACAAGCTTACAATCAAAAACCGATACCCACTTCCTCGAATAGACGATTTGTTCGATCAACTACAAGGTTCTAGCTTCTACTCTAAGATCGATCTATGTTCGGGGTATCATCAACTAAGAATCCAAGAAGAAGATGTACCAAAGACGGCATTTAGGACTCGTTATGGCCACTACGAATTCCTAGTTATGCCGTTTGGTTTGACGAACGCACCAGCTGTTTTTATGGATCTCATGAACCGAGTGTGCAAGCCATACTTGGATAAATTCGTGATAGTATTCATTGATGATATATTAATATATTCACGAACCAAGGAGGATCATGAACATTATCTGAAATTAATCTTAGAACTACTCAGGAACGAGAAACTTTACGCTAAATTCTCTAAGTGTGAGTTTTGGATCCGAGAGGTTCACTTTCTCGGACACGTCATCAATAAAAAGGGTATTCACGTAGACCCAACCAAGATAGAAGCGATCAAAAACTGGGAAGCACCAAAGACTCCGACAGAAGTACATCAATTTTTGGGTTTGGCTGGCTACTACAGACGATTCATTGAGAATTTTTCAAAAATAGCCCTGCCTTTAACCATATTAACCCAGAAAGAAAAGAAGTTTGATTGGAGTGACAAGCAAGAGTCAGCTTTCCAATTACTGAAGCAGAAGCTGTGTAGTGCACCGATCTTATCTCTTCCGGGAGGAATCAACAATTTTGTCGTATACTGCGATGCATCACACCAAGGACTTGGTTGCGTGTTAATGCAAAGAGACAAAGTCATCGCATATGCCTCACAACAACTAAAGGTGCACGAAAAGAATTATACGACCCATGACTTGGAGTTGGGCGCAGTTGTGTTTGCACTCAAGATTTGGAGACATTATCTTTACGGTACAAGATGCACTATCTTTACTGATCACAAGAGTCTTCAACATATCTTCGATCAAAAGGAACTTAACATGAGACAACGTCGTTGGGTAGAACTACTAAACGACTATGATTGTGATATCAAGTACCATCCCGGGAAAGCCAATGTCGTAGCAGACGCCTTAAGTCGCAAAGAACGAGTTAAAACTCTTCGTGTTCATGCCCTAGAATTAACAATTCGCACGAGTCTTACTACTAAAATCCGAATGGCACAACAAGAAGCACTTAAAGAAAAGAACATCTAAAATGAAGCACTACGTGGAATGATCAAACAATTGGAGTCTAAGTCGGATGATACGTTTTATTTCATGGACAGAATTTGGGTGCCGAGTAACGGTAACTTACGTGGGTTGGTTATGGACGAAGCCCACAAGTCCAGGTACTCCTTTCACTCGGGTTCAGATAAGATGTATAAGGATCTAAAAGAATTATATTGGTGGCCCAATATGAAAGGAGATATTGCCACCTATGTCAGTAAATGCTTAACGTGTTCAAAAGTAAAAGCCGAACATCAAAAACCGTCTGGCTTGTTACAACAACCTGAAATTCCCCAATGGAAATGGGAACAGATTTCTATGGATTTCATCACAAAGTTACCCAAGAAGTCCAGCGGTTATGACACAATATGGGTAATTGTCGATCGTCTGACAAAATCAGCTCATTTTCTACCTATCAAAGAGACGGATAAAACCGAGAAACTTGCAAAGCTTTATATCAAGGAAATTGTGGCTAGGCATGGAGTGCCAATTTCTATTATCTCTGATAGAGACAGCAGATTCGTGTCTATAATCTGGAAATCATTACAAGAAGCCATGGGCACACGTCTTGACATGAGCACGGCATATCACCCACAAACGGATGGTTAAATCGAAAGGACCATTCAAACTTTAGAGGATATGCTCCATGCGTGTGTAATTGATTTCAGAGGAAATTGGGATACTTATTTACCGTTGGCAGAGTTTTCCTATAATAACAGCTACCACACGAGCATTAAGGCAGCTCCGTTTGAAGCTTTATATGGTCGTAAATGCCGCTCACCGCTATGTTGGGCGGAAGTTGGTGAAAAACATTTGACAGGTCCTGAGATTGTCCAGGAAACCACTGATAAGATCTTCAAAATTAAGGACCGTCTGAAAGCGGCCCGAGACAGACAGAAGAGTTATGCTGATAACAGACGGAAACCATTAGAATTTCAAATTGGTGACCGAGTAATGTTAAAAGTCTCACCATGGAAAGGCGTTGCGAGGTTTGGTAACCGTGGTAAGCTCAACCCTAGATACGTTGGACCGTTTGAAATACTGGCTAGGGTTGGCCCTGTAGCTTACAAGCTCAAGCTACCGCAAGAACTAAGCAACGTACACGATACATTTCATGTGTCTAATCTCAAAAAGTGTTTGTCCGACGAGACTTTATCATACCACCTAATGAAATTCATATTGATGATAAACTTCATTTCATCGAGGAACCAATTGAGATTACAGATTGGAAAGTTCAAAGGTTGAGACGTAGTCGAATCAAACTGGTTAAAGTACGTTGGAACTCAAAACGTGGTCCTGAGTGTACATGGGATCGAGAGGATCAAATGAAAACGAAATACCCCTCCTTGTTTAAGGATACACCAGTTCAAGATGGCACGAATTGAATTTCGGGACGAAATTCTGTTAACAAGGGGAGAATGTGACACCCGACATTTCAGGTCAATATCCGTACATGTTATAAAGATCAATATCCGTATATGTTATAAACAAGCAGTGTTGTAAAAATCGCGCCTAGGCGCCGATTAGTCGCTAGGCGGCGGTTCGATGATTAATTTTGGCCAAATCGGACTAAAAATCGCTAATCGGAAAAATTGGGTCAAAATCGGGCCTAGGCGGGCCTAGGCGGACCTAGTCGGCCAAAAATCGGCCACTTCCCGTTTTTCCGGCGAGATTCCGGTAGGGTTCCGGCGAGATTCCGGCGACTTTTAGGCAAATTTCCGGCGATTTATAGTTTAGTTCTTGTAATTTCCAGCTTCTTTAAAAAATGTGTGTGTGTATATATATAATTTTGAAAATTACATATAAAAATGTGTGTATATATATAAAAAACTGAAAATTACATATAAAAATTCCAATCCGATTAATCCCGCCTAGGCCCCGATTAATCCCGCCTAGGCCTAGGCCCCACCCCACCGCTCGACTAGCGCCTAGCGATTTTTACAACCATGTAAACAAGTTTACATCATAATTGTTTTCGTGATTTACTTAATTTCACAATCAAGGACATTAAGGTCTAACAAAAACCGTACATTGTCTCATTTCATATTTTGGTAATTTTAGGAGTTACCGGTTCATGTACCAGGATAACCCGACTAAATACGAACACTAGTGGTTAAATTAAATAACCAGAAAAAAAATATATATATATATATATATTACACAAAATTTACGTTGAACTATAATTTATTTTTGAGACTAAATCATATAATATACGTAAAAGTAAAATAATGGACTTTTCGAAGACGTTACTATGTAGCGCCACCTTTAGGTATTTATATCTACAAATAATCACCTCAACGAATTATACAATCCAAGATTTCAATATTTTTCATCAACGAGCTATAAACTTGATAAATTTATAATACCGTGAAAAATCTAAACCGAATTAAATTACCCTTTAAAACTCTAATTGATATTAATACCCTTAATAAATTAATTAATTAATAATTAAATCTAATTATTATACAAATTTAACCCAACCCACCCCCTTGACTTTCTCGGCCGAAATTCAGAGAAGTCATTCCCACTTTCTACTTCACTCACATCCTAAATATCTATACTAAAATCCATACATTTGCCTGCGAGAATTCAGATAAAAACCATACCCCCCATCAATTGTCTATCAATTCATCCATCTCAAATCACAATTCACCTTTCTTTTTCTCTCTTTGTCTTTCTTTCATCGGCAGCAACACCGATTATCGTCACTTCCATACCTTAAGTTAAGGGAAGTTTTCAAGGTTTCAGGGAGCTCATCCATTCCTTCGCACAAAATCATCATCACTGTCTAGAGGTAAAAACTCAATACTATTCATATTATTTTCTTTAAACCGTAGCAAAACATACAATTTGTTCGAACGCAAGCAAAATAACAAGAAAATGGTGTCAAATTCAAGTTTAAAACATAAAAATATGCAGGACTGCTTCTGTCAAAACGAAATAACAGTATCGAAACTAAGTTCGATACCTATTACTCAATCGAAACTAGGTAGTTTCGATACCCTGTTTGCTCAATCGAAACTAGGTAGTTTCGATACCTGTTTACTCAATCGAAACTAGGAAGTTTCGATACCTGTTTACTCAATCGAAACTAGGTAGTTTCGATACCTATTACTTAATCGAAACCAGGTAGTTTCGATACCTGTTTTGCTCAATCGAAACTAGGAAGTTTCGACAACTGTCCTGTTCAATCGAAGCTAGATAGTTTCTATACCTGTTTCAGGCCCATTGGGTAGTAACTTGGAATTGTTCTTATAACAAAACAAGTGTTGAAAAACTAAGAAGATATTTAAACAAAAGCAACCGGACTTATTAAGTCGGTGAACAATTTGCATATGATACGTTCCATCATAACACGAATTACCCTTTTTGTAATTAGGGTACGAATAGTCAAGTTGACTAGAACAATTATCAGTGCAAGCATACACAAACTCAAGGTGAGTTTCACGGCCCCTTTTTACTGTTTTCAATATTTGGGGGAAGAACATACTTACAACTATTTTTATGTGATAACAAGAGAATAAGACTCGACTTTTATGTTTACATGAGTTAAACGATTTGAGGCCGCTAAAGTCCCCTGGAACAATTTAGTAACCATTAACTGTAGCCTAGGGTCCTATGAATAGTACTATGGAGAGTGACGTCTCCCGGTCATGGTTAGTCGCGCTAACCACAATCTGGAGGATTTATGGCCGCATAGAACCGGATAACGAAATTAGGGGCGAAGAACAATTGTCATGGTTTGGTTACGGCTTATGTAGGAACATATTATTTGTATTCCTTGCTAGTTTACAAATGGGTCAACAATTCTTATTCTGATTATCACATGCAACTGGAACTATTTACGAACAATTGAATTTTACAAAAATCTATTTGATTTAAACCTGTGAACTCACCAACCTCGTGTTGACAATTTTAAGTATGTTTTTCAGGAAATTGACGTGATCGCAAGGTTAGCAATGTAGATTACATGTATGCACGATGGATACAACTATTTGGGGGATTTCTCTTGTATAACTCATTGTAATAGAGTCATATTTGTGAAATCTTCACTTTTGTAAACCCAATTTACATTTTTGAAATGTAAAACTTTAAACTTGTTTATGTATCCATTTATCATGTATGTGTTTGCGGTAATCATATGCTTTGGAAACCATGTAATGTTACGCCTCGCGTTTCCGCCTTGGCGGGGTGTGACACAAAGGTTCTTACTAATGGGCTTAACCCATATCTAACATCTTGTATAAGTAAATATGTTCCAAGGACCTTTACAATCTGGTACACATTCCCACAGGGAATATCTTTACTTTCTTTACATAGCTTTCATTTATTGATTGAAAACTTACATATAATATGCCATTGTTTATGTATAAAATATAATAAACGCTTGCTATAAAATATCGTTGCTTTACTGAAACATACCTTAACACATATATCATGCATTTGTTTATGTATATGAAAATATAGTAAACGTTTGCCATAAGATATATCTTACTTTACTTAAAACATACTAGCACGTATATTATGCCTTTGTTTATGTATATGAAAATATAGTAAACGCTTGCCAATAATATAGCTATTCTTTATTCAAAACGTACATTTGCCCCTTTTAAACTTTACACTAGAACATAGCTTTCACTTTTGTTTATAATATATAAAAGATGATAAACACTTTATACTAAGTATGCATACCACCTCTAAAGAAGGCAAAAAGGGGATTAGAACTCACCTGACATGCTAGCCTCAAGTGTTCTCTACTGCTCAAACTATGTCATGCACAATCTGGATAATTCGTTCATATACGTTAAGATAACTGTCCTAACTGACACTACGCATTACTATCTTTAGGGTTTGGCGGACTTGGGTAAGTTCGCCATTCATGGCTTAGGAGAATATGGTAAATTTGCCACTTTGACTTAGGCGAACATGGTAAGTTCGCCACCTTGACAATAGGCGAACATGCTAAGTTCGCCATCCATACATCAGGCGAACATGCTAAATTCGCCTGAACTGGTTCTTTTCACTAAACAACCCAAATCGTAATGAGGACGTCTAGTTATAATACGCTTCTTTAATTCTAACAAAAATCAGATAGAGTCCCGTTTGTTTTTATCTAAAACCCGACAATATAGATTGTCCATTTCCATTACCAAATCATAACCAATAATTCTTGATAATCGAGTTTTATCTACTAGTATCGATATTTATCTTCCTATACTTTTATTAACCGACACTTGTAACATAAAAATATAAAATCTTGTCGGTTGTTGTTTGTCATATATATAATATATATATCCTTTACACGTTCTCCTTAAGCACGACATTCAAAACCCGAACTAACAATAGTAATTAATGTTCTACGGGTTTAAAGAATATACCTTCTCGAACACGACTCGTAACATAACCGGGACTCGACCCGAAACGTTCTTTTCAACCATACCCGCAACTCGTCTCGACTCGTCGGTTTTCCAGGCAATACCGTTGTCGTCTATACTTTGCAAAACACCCCCATTTCCACTACCACGAGCCACCACTAACCACCATCGTCTCCTTCATCGAGGACCACCTCTAACCACCACCGTTAACCACCGTGAGCCACCATTTTACTTGAACCCGTTGCTGTCACCACCAACATTAATAGCCTCCACCATATCGAACCGCCATCACTCGCCATCAACTGCCCACAGTAGCCTCCGCTACCACCATTCACCTCATGCAGCCACCACTGCCGTCAACTCCGTACCACCACCACCACCACCACCATGCCGCTATCAGCCACTATAACCTCACATTTCCATCCCCATACAAACCCTAATCATCGTCGAGCTTCCCACCCACAGCCTCTCAACCGTCGCGACCAAACTCACCTGCTAACACCCTCTCTTTCCACCTCGTTTCTGACTAACCGGTAACCAATGAAGCTGCCATGTTTCTTGTGAGTTTACTCCTCATGCAAATTGAATAAAGGGTACATAGGGAATGGGCAATTTTTAGGGTTTAAGGAGGTGAGGATTGTGCAAGGTCTTGAGTTGCAGGTTGCTAGGATGAAGAAAACGTAAATGGGTATGGGGGAAGTGGCGGCTTCTAAGAATGAAAATAGAATTTAGGTTTTGATTCATTTTCATTAGGCCCCTTCTATCTTTGAAGTAATTACATTTCTAGCTTTTAATCTAACAAGTAGTTCAACCATTGCCATACTGTCAATCTTGACATCCTTCATCCTAAACGAAACTTCGTGCTTTTAAGTAGTAGATAATTTGGGATGTTACATCAAGATGACAAGGTGGTGGTCGCAAACGGAAGGCTACGATGTCTTGATGGAGTTCAGGTGGTCGTGAAGGGTGGTAGGGGGAAGAAAGAAACTGCTAATGTAAGGCCCCAAACCCGGGAGGCCTTACTTGTTGGATTTACTCATTCACAAATAGTTCTTAAACTTGAATATCAAATAACGCAGCGGAATCATTCATTCAACATAATTAAAACTTGTTCAAACATGCGGAAGCGTAACATTGTATAGAGCATTCATTACATAACAGAAACATAACGTAAACAACTCATAACGGAATGCCAGTCTTGATGATCAACCGGGTAACTCCTTTCGCCAGCCAAGCATCACCGATCAACTTCCATACCTGCCTTAACCTGAATGTGCATACTAAAAGTCAGCTACGCGGGTGAGTTCTAGCTTTACATAAAACCTTAACATAAACATTTTTCCAAAAACATAACATACATTTATTTAACAAAAGCGTACGTAAAACATGCAATAACTTAACATCATCATAACATCGACTTCGCTACCATTAGCTCTTTCATCTCCGCTGGTGCTAGTCGATATAGAGCCTTAGCCACGGGCAAGTCAATTCGGAACTCAATTTATCTGTCGGTTGGTATCCCAGGCAAGTCCTCTGGAAACACCTCCAGGTACTCGCGTACCACGGGTACATCGTCTAGTTCCTTCACTTCCTTACACTTGTCAATCACGTACACCAGATAGGCCTCGCATCCGCGCCTTAGGTAATATGCTGCCTTGATCATTGAGATGGCGTTAGGCATCGGGGCGTCACGATCTCCAAAAACCTCGACTTCGCTACCATTCGGAGCCTTGAGTCGGATTATCCTTCGTTTGCATATAATTTGCGCTTCATTGGCAGTTAGCCAATCCATACCTAACATGACATCGAACCCACCCAAAACCATAACAAACAACCTGACGGGGAATCTATGGCCTTCTATTTTTATCGTGGAATTGTCAACTACATCAGTCACCCTCGCAGTTCTACCCTCAACGGTTTCTACGCTAAAGGCCCTTTCTAGCTTACTCACAGTGTACTTTACTCTTTTACAAAAAGTCACAGATATAAAACTCTTACTGGCACCCAAATCAAAAAACACATATATAAAAGTGTTGTCAAGGATAAACGTACCTGATGCCACACCGGGGTCCACCCTGGCCTATTCCTGCGTCAGCGCATAGGCTCGAGTCTTTGCTCTTGGCCTGTCTTCTTTCTTTTCTCAGCCTTTCCCTTTTCCCGCTTCACCCATTCTTGGTTTGGTGCATTCCCGGCTCATGTGGCCTCTTTCACCACAATTATAACATTTAATGCCTTGCATGCATTCATGGGAGTAGTGTCCAGTCTTGCCACATTTGTAGCATAGATTTGTCCCTAGCCGACATTCACCCGCATGTCTTACCCCACATTTTCCATAGATTGTTGTCTCGCCTACCCTGGCCTGTTTGTACCGAGCCCCAAACAACTTCCCACCCGATCGATTAGAGGGAAAACTCAGCTTCTTCTTAGGCTCTTTAATGGCAACGACATTCAGCGCCAGATCATCAAATACCACACCGCTCAGTTCTACTACCGAATCGAAGGTAGTAGGGGCGTTTGCTTTAACATAGGTGCGGACCTCGTCCGACAACCCCTGAATGTAACAGGCGATCTTTCTCTCTTCAGTAGTGATAAGATGTGACACCAGACGTGCCAGTTCATTGAATCGGGTTGTGTACTGCCGGTGCGTCATGCTCCCGGCCTTCGAACCTAGAAATTCCCTCTCTACCTTCTCAACCTCGTGCCTTGGACAGAAGTTCTTGATTACCAGAGTTTTCAAGTCATTCCACATCATCGAGTCAACAACCTCATCCCCCTTAGCCTGACGTACACCTTACCACTAGTGGGATGCTTCCTCCCTTAAGGAGTTAGCATCAAACTTCACAACTTGACTCGCTCGGCATTCGTTCAGAAGAATGGCAACCTCCATACGAATCACCCAATCAAACGTAGCCACCGCGTCTTTCTTTCCAGTGAGAACCGGTGAATCACATGCTTTGAAGGACTTATAATCGCAACCGCGAGCAGGCGGTGCGTTAACTGCCTCAATGATCGGGGCATCAGTTGTCGTGTTGGACCCGCCCGCCTCATTAGCCTTCTTTCTTGCCTCTGCCTTTGCTGGCAGGGTAGCCTTCATCAACTCAGTAACTCACGTGCCAGGCGGCTTTCACTTCTGGTTCGAAAGTGAAGTGATGATCTCCCACGAGAGTTCGTTCAGTTCCATGTATGCTGATTTCCGGCTCCGCGTGGACACTTCCTTCTTCACTGTACTCCTGACGAGCAGGAGTCCTATTATGACCACCGGTACGGCCCCCACCACGCCTTCCGCTCTTTCGTCCCGCCATTTCGTTCTATAAGACAAAGAATCTAATGTCATCACACTAGTTAACAAATAGAATTCAACAAGCACTGTAAGATGTTAATATACACTGGCCATCTTCAATTAACCATTACACTACCTTTCGATTTCTATTTGACCACCTTTGTGATTCCATCAGAACACAAGTCCTTACCTAACCCTTTCTAAGGCATACTATACATGTAAATATATACTACCTTCATACCTGATGCTGTGGCTCAAGTTACCCATACTGGCATCCGCTTTCACTCCCATTCACAGTTTAAGTTCAGCACTGTGAGTGTCCGAATCTCTCAAACTATTGCTCTGATACCAACTTGTAAGGCCCCAAACCCGGGAGGTCTCACTTGTTGGATTTACTCATTCACAAATAGTTCTTAAACTTGAATATTAAATAACGCAGCGGAATCATTCATTCAACATAATTAAAACTTGTTCAAACATGCGGAAGCGTAACATTGTCTAGAGCATTCATTACATAACATAAACAACTCATAACGGAATGCCAGTCTTGATGATCAACCGGGTAACTCCTTTCGCCAGCCAAGCATCACTGATCAACTTCCATACCTGCCTTAACCTGAATGTGCATACTAAAAGTCAGCTACGCTGTTGAGTTCTAGCTTTACATAAAACTTTAACACAAACATTTTTCCAAAAACATAACATACATTTATTTAACAAAAGCGTACGTAAAACATGCAATAACTTAACATCATCATAACATCGTAACATAGTATCATAACATAAGTCATCATGAATCGAATCTGCACCTTCTTGTAACCGTCAATTCCATACATCGCATACCAGCGGATGAACTTAAGGCTCGTTACCTCTAAGTCATCCGTCACATAGGTCCCCTAAGGCTCGTTACCTCTAGGTGGACCAAACATATGTCTCTTAAGGCTCGTTACCTCTAGGTAGACCAAACATATGTATCCTAAGGCTCGTTACCTCTAGGTAGACAGAACATAACTTAGGCACTATTTCCCCGCAAGGAATAGTACCTTCGATCGGGATCCCGATAATCCCATGGGTGACCGTCGTCACCCCATCCTCAACCAGTTGTACAACCGTTAGCCAGCCATAGAGACCCCCGTAAGGGTGAGGCCAATTCATACATACATACATACATACATACATACCCTAGCTCCCGTAGGAACTCGTGACATATTCGTTCATTTGTGACTTTCATAAAACCTTTACCTCATCTTAGTTAAAGCATTCGTACGTTTTATTAAGCAAAACATCATTTCATTCGTAAACCTTTCGTAAAATTCATTTAGCAAAACATTTAATAAACATCATCCTTCGTAAACATCATTCTTCATAAACATCATTTCATAAACGTCATTTCGTAAACATCGTTTCGTAAAACATCATTTCGTATGTATGCACACCAGCCCAAAAATATTAATTAAAACATTTAAAGAAGGGCTTCTAGAACTCACCTGATAAGCTAATATGGGTTGTCCTAAACAAAAGGTCCAACAACGTCACTTCCGATCTGAATTGATTAGTTAAATACACATCAGACCAATCCTGACTCTAAAGGTTTAACCATTCTGAATTAGGCGAACATACTGACTTTACAAACCAGTCTGATGCATGCACACTTAGCAAGTGGGCAGGGCCTTGTTCTTGCGTACTTAATATGTGTGTAGAATTCGCTTCATGCGTACTTGATAAGTACGCAGGACCTGCTTCATGCGTACTTGATAAGTACGTAAGACCTTCTTCTTGCGTACTTGATAAATACGCAGGACCTGCTTTTTGCGTACTTGATAAGTATGCAGGACCTTCTTCCCCGCAAAACCCCTAACTTTTTGCATGCAGATCTGATCACGTCAAGATCCCGACTTTTTACATTCAAAACGTTCGTTTTTCCTTCTAGATGCTAGATCTATGTTCATTTTCAAGTTTTATGCGTAAAAACGTTACCTTTTCATCCAAAACCTGAAAACCACAAAACGAACAAAAACTCAGATCTATACCGGATCGTTACCTGTATCGAGCTTCTGATTTGGAGGTTCTTCTCACGAGCTATGGAGCAACACTTTGCTGGAATCTCGGGCCGATCCGTCTACTTTCTCTCTCTTCGGTTTCTCTCTCTAGAACTTGTAAAATGAGAGAAGAGAGACGGGCTAGGGTATTTATAGGGAGAGACTACCCTTGAGCCCATACGCGCGCAAGCCCATAGCCGGCCCATTCCACGCTCGTTTATTCCGTTCGTCACGCGTTTAACCCGTTTCCATTTATTGTCGGTTATTATTTTCAGGATGTTACAGCTAAAGATGGAGATAAAGGTGGCGGCGGCTAGGGTTCCACCGTGAACCCGTGAGCGACGGAAGAAAATGGTAAGAACTCGTTCCTTTCTTCGTTTCCTTGATGATTATGGCTTCCTAACACCTTCGATTTGTGGTCACATGTTGTTTTCTGGCCGAAACAGAGTTTTCTGGCCGTTCCCGATTTTTCGGCGGCCGCAGCGGCAACTGGCGGCGCTGCTGGAGCTCAACGAGACGAGTTTATGGCCTCTTAAATCATCTTAATCAGAATCCGTATGTTCAAGTTAAGGACAAAACAAGTTTTCTTCTCACGTGGTGCTCAGCAGTTTCATACAAACGCGTTTAGTATGGACCGTACGTATAACTCAAAAAACTTATATATATCTAGTGTTGGTTAGTGGCAAGGGACTCGGGAAAATTATCGGGGATGTCACACACCAGCCGACGGCGGATTATACGTCGGGGCTGACACAGTTGTTCATAAGCATATGATTCACTATTAAAATGCGTTACCATATTTATTCATCGTATTAAATATCTGTTACAAGGAAAATAGAGACATATTGTTCAAATAAAACATAACATAATCAAAACTTAATTTCATTAATGCTAAGTCCATAGCCCTAAGTAATCAAGCATGGTTCTCAAACGGGTGCACCTAAAACATGTAAGTAAATGTCAACTACAAGTAGTTGGTGAGTAACATAGGTTTTGACACCAAACCAAGTTGAGAAAGATTTACAGTTTAACATGTTCAAAGCAAGTCTAAAGCTTAAATGTGAAAACATACAAGGTTCCAAAGCATACAATCAAGCCATATCTATATGTATGCACAATCCCCTGGATTGCGTGAAGTTCCAAAATTTATACAAAAATCCGCCAAGTTTTTGTGTTAAGTAAGGAATCGGATTAGACATAAAGCATAAAGACCTTAGCATAAGAACAAAGGTATTGAATTGTGCATGAAATATAGTTAATGACATGTTTCACCCTAAAAAGTAAAAATAGAAAAAATGGGCTATGTAAACTCACATTGCACTGAGTAGCTTGAAAGTCACACAAGTATGTTGATGTTGCACAAATGTTTTAGCACTGAGTAGCTTGAAAGTCACACAAGTATGTTGATGTTGCACAAATGTTTTAGCTAATCACAAGATTAACCTATGCTCGACAAAGTATGTTGGATCAATAATTTACAGACACTTAATATAGAAATGATTTAAGGAACGGAACGATTGGGACTCTTGGATTTGGAACGAACAGGCGAAGGAAAAGATACGAATTTAACGATAATGAAAGTGATAATATATTGGTGAAATTATATGAAATAATGCTCTATAAATTCTTATTTATAAAAGAGGTTTAAAAGTCCATAATAAATATTAATTGTAAATTGGTAAACTAAAATACATTAATACGATATACCCAATGTCATAAGTGACAAAAAGAGTTTAGGTTGTTAATAGTACAATTATCATCTTTAATTATTATTTTGTAACTTTAAATATTAAGACCGGGCCATTTCGATTAATAAATCATCATTAAGTAATACTCAAGTTTTATTAATAAAAACATATTGTCACTAACCTGTTTAGTTCATGACGTTATCGAGATTAGTTTTATAAATATTTATATTTATAATTATATATATATATATATGCCCTTTTGATAAGTAAAACTCAACATGTTGCAAAATACTACCACTTCTTAGAAGTTATAGATATTATGGGGGGGGGGGGGGGTATGATACACTCTTAACATTGATCATCCTATACGCGTATATCATATATTATTCGTTAATGTTTGTGGTAATTAAACATGGTTATAAATATATATGTATATATATAATTAAAAATAAAAGATATTAATTGCAAACATTTCGAACATTTATAAAAGGATAACGACAAATTTTATATCCATACTATATATATGTATGAATATATACTCGTAGAAGTTTATAAAAATAATGTATAGGTGTTAAGATTCATTCGTATAAGTTTGTTATAAAAAAAATCATTTTAACTATACGAGTGTACATGTATGTAAGCGTATACAATATATTCATATATATATATATATAAATATAAATAAAAGAGTGGGAGAGGTTAGATGGGTGAAATTAGCAAGGGAGAACAAGAACAAAAAGAATGGGCAGAGTGGGAATCGAACCCGCGACTTTGCATTTAGAAGCCATAAACCTTATCCGGGTGATCTGGGCTTAAAGCTTTGGTAGGAAACAGAGATGCTTAGTTTTTAACATAGATGTTCCGTGACTCTTCTTCCCCAATCGTCCCAACCAAAACCCTAACCCCAAAATGGATCCGATTAACCAAGGATTTGCCACAGGGATGTTGGGGCTTTTGATCGAGGAATCAAAACGAGTAAGAGGGGACGGGCATTACCTGGAATTCAGACTGTTTTGATGCAGGAATTGAAGCTCGTTTTCTTGAGTCGTTCGCGACTTGGGAGAGGGGGAAATGGGACTGTTTGAATATCGATCGGGTGCTAAAAAAGATAGGGAAAGTATGCAGGGGGATTAAACATGCGTTAAAACTCTAATCTTTACGAGATTGGCGGTTTTCTTGAGCATGATACGTGGGTTTTAATGCTAAACAAGAACTCTTAAATGCGTCATAAAATTCTTGATTTCTCAATCAATTAAGATGGTTACGAATCCCATCCGTCGCAAATGTGAGACAAAGTGATTGGGTGGATTAAGACTCCGAAATTACAGAGAATAGAAGGGTTTTAGTGCGTGTTTGACTTTTTAAAGTCAAGATTGGCATGTTTGTGTGGCTAGGGTTCAAGAAGAAGAAAAGGGGGTTCAAATAGGGTTCAATACAAAAGAGGGGGGTTCAAATGGCTTTAGAGGGGGGGGGGGGGGGGGGGGTTCAAGGCTTGATTTATTTGTTAAAATCAAATGCAATGGTTTTAATTTAATCATAAACCTTACTTTATAAAATCTAAACATAAATTCTTTTATATATAAAAAAAAAATTGGCTTTCATAAATCTAATCTATTTAATTACATTTTAAATATTTTCTAAATAGATAACTTGCAAATTGTATACATGGTTTGTCTAATATAATCAAATATACATATATAAAAAGATGTAGCTACATAATTAAAACTCAAGGGTTTTATTTTTGATATATTTATTATGACAAAACATAAACATGTATATATACATATGATATATATATATAGTTTAGTAGGAGATAACTGATATGCATTTTACAAAGATTGAAATTTTGAAATTAATTCATATTGAAATAATTAAGGTGGTAAGCATGGGATCGAAGTGATGTGTTATTATTGTTCTAAAATAAAAACATAAAAAAATAAGGCCGAAAAATCATGGATGTTACAGGGGACGTCTTTTGAGAACGTTTTTCGGACACGTTAAAATATGTTATAATTATATAATCTTTTATATAATTATTATTGGATAAACGTATTGAATTACGGCTTTGATGCTAGAAGCTAGAGCTCGATGAATTATGGATTATTAGTTATGATTTGATGGTGGAAATGGACGATTAGAATCGTTGGGTTTTAAACAAAAACAAACGTGACTCTGTCCGATTTTCGTTAAAAATAAATAAATATGTTTTTACTACTTAGACGTCATCAGTACGGTTTGAGCATGATTTTGATAGAGTGGATTTTAAGTAATAGGGTTTTTGAATAGTAGACAGCCCGCAGGCGAGCCTGTTACGTTCGCTTGGACTATTTGGGGGAATTTAGTATGTTCGCCATGGGATCGTTGGTGCGAACTTAACCTTAAGTTCGCTTGGTATAGTGGGCGAACTTAGCCCTAAGTTCTCTCAGTGGTGTGGGCGAACATGACATTATGTTCGCTGGATTATAGCCAGCGAACTTAGCAAGTTGACAAATATTTGAAGTTAATGTTTTAGGTAAAAGCTAGAACTCACCAGCGTAGCTGACTTTTAGTATGCACATTCATGTTAAGTACAAGTATAGATGTTAGACGGGGATGCTTGGCAAGCGAGAAGAGTTACCCGACTGGTCACGAAGACTAGAATCCCTTTATGTTTACGGTCATGTTAAGACAAGGTTAATGACTTTAAAATGTTGAACAAGTTTACGTTATGTTTGAATGATAGTTCCACTGCGTTATTTGATATTCACGTTTAAGAACTGCTTGTGTATAAGTAAATCCAACACGTGAGGCCTCACGGGTTTGGGGCCTTACACCTTTTTCCCTAACGATTTTGGGTTGGCATGCATACTGGTAGAAAGATTTGAAAGGCAAAGTATAGTATTTATAAAAATGTTATTTTTATAAAGCGAAAGAGAAAGTTATAGTTTATATAAAAATGTTATTTTTATTAAAAGAAAAGAGAAAGTGTTAAAGAGCATAATACTATCTTTGAAATATATTTTAAAGAAAGTAAAGAGTTAAAGTAAAGAATGGTAAAGAAGCTGCACTTCGGTGTAGCTTGATAGCGACAGTGACAGATGTCATATTATATGTTTATGTGTTAATATGTGTTATTTGTCTATATGTTATATGGTTCAATGGCATTATATTATCTGATGTAGTATAATTACATAGTAGAAAGTCCCGCAAGTAAGAAAAGTAGATGTCTCTCCCTGAGGTTTGAGCAAGCAAAGTAGAAAGTCTCACCCTGAGGTGTGAGCAAGGAAATGAGTCTTACCCTGAGGTGTAAGCGATAAAGTCCCACCCTGAGGTGTGGTCACAACAAAGTAAAAGTCTTACCATGAGGTGTAAGCCAGCAAAGGGATCTTTTCCTCGGACATTGATCCATATGTGATAGTTAAAGTATGTATAGTCACTTGTGTTGTACGAGTGAAAAGTAAAGTTTGTAAGAGTAAAGGAGGACATCTTAATCGGTTTCCTCAAAAGTAAAGTTTTAATAAAAGATAGAAACGGAACAATTTTATAAATTGTAACATTGTAAAGGTTTAAAGTAAAGGTAAAGGCAAAGTTGTTTTAAAATAAATAAAGAAAGCTTATTTTATTATTATAAAACTAGCTATCTAAAAAGAGTTTACAGTTTAAAGTAAAGATAGAACTCACCAGCATTAGACTTTTAATATGCATGTCAGGTGGTAAAGGTAAAGCTAAGGAAAAGTAGAGTAGCCGTAAGGGCTTGATAGCATGGACGTCGGGTTGCTGTGCTAAAGGCTGACATTCCCATTCCTGATAGTTTATGCTTTGAACAATGTTTACTGTGATGGGATTATTATTGTTTGAGTTAATGACTTTATCTATAATAGATTATAATTAACAATTTAAGAGTTATGATATGTCCTAAATTATACATGTTTTGCATGCATAATAATCCTCATATTATGGTATTAATTGAATAATAACCTTGCAATTGCTACTTAAATTGTTTATATTTTATAATTGCAGGTTAAACAACGTCCCGAGAGAAAAAGAGCGAAAACGAGCCAAAAACATCAAGAAATCAAGCCTTCTCTTAAGATAGGAAGGAGCACACCCTAACTTTGACACCCCAAGAAGTCAAAATTGGTCAACAATCAGCAAAAGACAAAAGAAGGGAGAAAAAGGGTGACGCACGGTCGTGCATCCTATTGCACGACCGTGCAAAGCCATTCCGTGTGTCCCAAGATGCCTTCGTACCCTACCACATGTACCTGTTATTCTTTGGGTGTTTGCATTACCATGCAACCTAATGCACGACCGTGCATTGGCCATTCGGAGGCCTATATATAGGAGGCATGAGTTCCTCATTTCACACACCAATCCAGAGAAGAAATCACACTCCTATAGTCCATTTCTGTAATTTGTAGTAGAGAGTAGAGAGGCTCTTCCGCTTTGTTCGCAATATGGGAGCCTACTGAATTTAGCTGTGTGCTTGTTCGTATGACCATTCGTGGCTAAACCCTTTATATTGCTTGGGTGAAGATGAAGTTTGGTGTATGTTAATGTTTAACTTACTAGTCTAATGGTATATTTATGTTCTTTAATCATTCTCTCTTAAAACCACCTTCATGGTGGAATTTTTATCTTTATCTAAACTAGCCGTTGAACTTGTGAGTATTCTTGATTTTAAAGTGTATGACCATAAAACATTTTTAATCAAACTTTTTTTGAAACTTGTACGTTTTTATACAAGCGGATTTTGATAAGCCAACACTTGGTTGATCTTGATAAAAAATCGTACGTCTTTATACGAACTTTGTCATGAAACCAAAAGTTGGTGAACTCATGTTGGGAACGGTACGTCTTTATACATGATCCCATTGTTGCACCGCATCCCTGTGAACAAATTTTAATTACTCTTTTAATAAAAATAAAGATATTTAAGTTTGATGTCTTAAACCAACTTGGAGATAGATCTTAAGCATACGAATGTACGGATCTATTAAAGAGTTGAAGGTAATGATGTCCCTAACCGGGAGTCTTACTATTTTATTATTAAAGAACATAATTCGTCAACCAAATGCTGTAAGAATAAGGCTCTAGCGGTGTACTGTTCACACTTTTGTATTAGTCATACTATCGGACTAGTTAATATAACATTATCATATACCAAGCAGATTCGAAACCTAAAGCAATACTCGTTATGATCTGATTATTCTCAAGCTATTTACCTTTCTACTATTTATTTTTCCATTATTTATATTTCCGTTACACACTTCACGCATATTTTACATTCTCTGTTATTTACTTTACCGTCATTTACATTTCTATCATTTACTTACTTGTCATTTACTTTTCCGCTTCACAAGCACACAATACACACTCATTAAATAAACCGCCTAAACGATATATTGAGTATCGGAACTCGAGTGTGTCTATTGGTATGATACTTGGTTCTTACCTAAACTATATTACGCTGCGATAGATACACTTGCCTATTGTGTGTGTTTTTAAATTTAAGTATTTATCATTTTATAAAATTAAAATCTGATCTCGTGAAACCTTTTCAAAATATAATAAAATATATATTATATTTTATTAACTATATAAAAACACAGCATCAAGCTACGTTATTATGTTTTGTGACAACTATGAGATGTACCCGGTTTGGAGCGTTTCAAAATTAAATCTAAAAATGTAAAAAAAATCTTTAATGAACGACGAAAACAAACGAACATGAACGAACGTAAACGAATGAACATAAACCAACATTCACGAACACATTAACGAACATTCACGAACACAATTGAACGAAAATACATTTGGTCATGTTCGTTCATTTAACTAATCGAACGGAATTCTTGTTCATGTGCGTTCATTTTTTAAACGAACGAACATAAACGAACTTACCGTCGAACATCTCACGAACTGTATACTGAACATTCGGTTCGTTTTCAACCCTACTCACAATGACAAGAGGCTTTAAAGGTAAAAAAAACTTCGTAAGTGTTGCAATCAATTGAAATATAAAGAAACCAAAGGCCATAAGTGAAACCACACTCGCTAACCCTGTCATATTAGAACCATTACACACAATCAATCCAACAAACCTAACAATTTAACAAAAAACAATACACATATTATCATACATATATGTGAGATAAACATATAAATAATAAAAATAAACCATAAATAAAAAAATTCTAATTATATTAAATGTAAATACAATATATGTTTCCAATTAAACCGTAAATCAAAACCTATTTGAACATAGCAACTAGAAAGGAGGTGGTGTTGGGTCTTGAGGTGCAGTCAGGTCTTGGGCCCTTTTGACCACCTGTTTAGCTATTATTGCTTCGAGTCGGGCTATCCTCTCATGGTCAATTTTTGATTCGATGTAAACTGCCTCCAACAATGATTCCAACTTGGACATCCTATTCATAGTATGGTTTCATGGATGGAGGGGAGGCGACATGTGGTAGTGGTGGATCATCGGTGGTGGTTCGTCGGCAGTGACGATGGATCATCGGTGGTGGTTCGTCGACGGTGACGATGGAGGTGGCGTGGTGAGGCAACAGTTGTGGTAGCGTAGTACGTTGACAGTGGAGGTGGCGTGGTGAGGCGGCGGTGGTTGTGTGGTACGACCACGACATAGTAGTGGCGAGGATAGGCAGAGGGGAAAAGTTAGAACGTGAGAGGAAATAAAAGCGGAGGTCGAATGAGGGTATTTGCCTTAAATTTAGGGTCGGGATACCGACAGAGTATCTGTCAGTAACTTAAATAAATCTTTTAGAATTATTTATTATTATTAAAAGTCACGGAAAACCATCGGTAATTACCGATGGACCGTAAAATCCGCCGGTAATAACCGACGGACACCCCCACCGTTTGCTCTAAATAGCCACCAACAAGTCTTGTATTGTGTTATTCGATTAATTTTGTTATACAAGTCATATTAGACAATAACATGTCATATTACTTTTTTTTTAAAAGGCAAATTTATTAATTTCTGTTGGGAGTGGGATTAGAACCCATGACCCCTTTAAAACTTGGTGTTTCTAGAGTATTACCTCTACCATTGGGCCACCAACCCCAATCGAAAAGATATTACTTTTAACATAATTATTATATACACATAATAACACATCTATTTGGATTAAAAAACATAGCTGAATCTTACAATGACGTGTAATTGGTTAAATAACCTAAATGAGGATCAATGAACATACTTTGCTAAGAACCAATAATTAATAACACACAAAATCCAAGAACAGACAAACCACTGTGCAAAGTTAATCAATAACAATAATATTGAATCAGCTATCACAATCTTCAAGGAATGTTGTTTTGCGAATTAAAAATTTTTTTTCAAGAAGAATAATCCTAAATAATTACATTATGTTAACACTTTGTTTGTCATCTCAACATTATGGTTAGGTTTTCCTTTCTTATCTTATCGTCCTGATCAATATCTTGATGTGGCTCCTCATAGTTTCAAGATTTATTGATTTTGAAAACGAGCATACTCCTCCTCAAGTGAAAAGTCAATATAATAGTTTGATTGCTTGACGTTAATAAGAGAACGATGGTTATACCAATGTCTCCGTTGCTCACAAGGGGATGCTGAACAATACAACAGTAACCACCCTCGTGGTTTTGTGGATGTTTGTGCCACCTATGACTGAAGCGCGTAGTCCGTCAAGGATTGTGTTGATTTAGTCGACCCTAGCTAGCACACAGAAATTAAACGCACAACACAAACCATCAATATCCCACGATATCCACCATAAGAAGGGGAGGTTGATTTATTCCAATGCGACGAGCTCTAACTTAGGACGGAATTGCAAACCGCCATGTATTATTCTATGTAAGAAAAATGTGCATTCATCTGACACTAATTATTTCAAATCTTTGTTTCTTCGTGAACTTCTTAAAAGATGTTTTGAATCCACAAAGGAGATAACGACACAATTCTGAACATGATGCAATAGATATGAACGAAAAATCAAATAATCTTCTAACGGATGTTCTTTTTCATGCTTTTTTAAGGAATCTTTTTCAGGAATTTACTTTGTGGTGGGGAAGAAGAGAAGAGCTTTTAAGAAATTTCTTGATGCCTTTAAAAAAAAAAGAAATTTCTTGATAAAAGTTGTTTACATTCGAATCAAAGTGTTCCCCCGGATTAACTCTGAGTAGTATAATTCATGTTCTTAATATTGACCAACAACTATACACCCTTTAAACTTTTATCTTTCGTTTAGGCCTATTCTTGCAATCTTATGGATGTTATTCTCCAATCTGTAAATTATGCATAGTTGTGTGCAGGAATTACGGTGTTTTAAGGTGGAGAGAGATAGAGAGAAATTTGAAGCATAAAGGAGTGTGATATTGAAAACAGTTGCTACATTAAAACTTGAAGGTACAAGGTAGATAAGCTTCATGTGCTGATAAAGCTAATTAAGTAAGGATTAGGGTAACTAGTAAGGAGAGACGCCCACATTTGCAGAAACAAAGAAACCATCTTTCATGAAACCACCATCTGTATGACCCTACATGCATTGAAAAATGTTCAAATTTGATATCAATGTTTCTTGCAAATGTTATATCATATTATTTTCGTTTTTTAAGAGTCATAATAGAGAAATGATATGAACAGTGTACCTGTTGGCGCATGCTGCTCTTGTTCACAGCACTCATCTGATCAGGCATCAGACCAAAGTGAATGTGTGGAAAGTGGGCCCACTGTTGGATGAAAAAATAAAAACATTTAAATATATATCTCACATTCAAAAACAAAAAAATAAAAAAAGACTTTTTATTTTCATCATTTAACCGTTTTGTATTCATATAACAAAGCATGAATCCCTATTTTTTCTTGAAAATCAATTGCAAGGTTAACAATCTATGTTCATTCTGGCATGCATTATATTATTCTTTCATGAATAAAAAAGATGAAAATGAAGTCAGAAAGTTGCATTTTTTAAATTTTTATGACGATAAAAACCCTAAAGTTCTAATAAGGCTAAGAAATTACATTCTTAGCAGCAGCACTGAAGGCTTCTCGATGACTAATGTCAGGATTCCCAGCTTTGATCCTTTGAATCTCTTCCCTGCAATTTCAATTTCAATTTCTGACAATATTATTTTCTTTTATTAGGAAAATTTTCATGTAGATTATTCTAGTAAAAAAAGAGTTGTCTGAAGCTGACTTGATGAATCGATTGTAGGCAGAGGGGACTCTTTGTCTCTTCTCTGGAGCTGACATTAACAAAAATAAACAAATCAAATTTCACTTTCTACTACTGTATGTTTTACTCTGTGCACCTTCCATCCCTCTTTCTTTGTGTTTTGTCATTTTATAATAATTTGAAAAAATAATACAAGGAATGAGAGGGTATCTATGCTGTCACCTCACCCATCCTTATTTTTCTAGAAACTATCAATGTCAAATCTGTTTAAAATGTGTGCATTCCCTCATTTACTTCCTATATAAATAAAGAAAAAGAAATGACTGTTATACTTTAACTTGTTTAAAGTTAAGTGTAAAAGGAAAGATATGAGAGAAGTGATAAAAGCTATAAATATATACAAAGAAAGAAAATAGCTAAATCTATGTCAAGTTTAAACAGGTTGAGTTGATTTTTGAGTTTATGAAATATGTTCCAATCATTTCTCATGCTTTAGGGCGGACAATTGACGGTTTTGCTAGTAAGGCCATGTGTTATGGGCTCACGCCCTTTTGGCACCTCAGCCCTTTTGGGCATTGAACACCGCCTCGAATGGGCGTTATTGGAGCGTGGGGCGAGTTGTGTGTATGTGTTAGTGTATGTGTATAAGTGGATAGTGAAACCGTTACATACTTTAGTCACTCATGTCTAAGTGGCAGTGACGTGACGGAGCATTTTTCACTTTTTATTGAAACCATTACACATAGTCTTATATGACTTACCAAACATTTCACGACTCGATCTACCTTTTGCTTTTTATTAACCTTATCGTAAACTAATTCCTTTTAAAATCTTTAAAATAAATTATCTATCTATTCAAAATATTTTTTTGACTAACTCTTTTGGGTTACAACACATCTAAATTAAAATATTAGAAATCTTAGTTCTAGGTTGTTTCTAAAACATATAATTTTTTGCAGTTAATGTTTATTTTAGTATTACTTAGTTTGTACCTTACTAATCAATACAAGATGTTAATGAATACACTTAGGGTGTTGGGGGCGGGATACCCATTTACTTATTTACTCACCAAAAGTGTCCAATAGAATTTTACCACCTCAAAACTACTCATTTACTCATTTACTCAGATTTTATTAGAAACACCTTACTCATTTACTCACCAACTTTATTTTTTATATGTACAACTTTTAATACATGTGGTACAAGTGGGTATTGGGTGGTTGGAAGTTGGGTGAAGGCCAATCTTCGAGTAAATATACTCGTTCATGGTACTCGGCCATGTTTACCCGGCTCTACTCGAGGTATTGGGGGCGGTGTACCCCATTTACCCGGGTACTCTCACTCATACTCGGACATAGCCGGGTTGTCCACCCCCAACACCCTTATGGAAAACAATAAAGTAGAGATGAAAAGTTTGTTTTATTAGGCCATATGATCATAGATGGTAATTCATATGATCGAATATTCTATTTAAGGTAAAGCCTCTTGTTACTATCAACAGTCATTTAAAAACAAAAGCTAAACATTTTTGCTAAACTAGACATGCAATCAAACATTCTGCATATTTTGTCACAGAAATAGTACAATTATTATTTCGAAGTGGTCGAATCTGAGTGAAATATTTTATCTTGCAAGGAAAAAAATAGTAAAGATCGATCTTAATATACTCCTTTATTTGTCAATATACTAATTTCAAATATTCAAAGGCGTTCAGTAATATTTTTTCTTTTCGGTAATACTTATGAAAGATATCTAAGCAACTATATATGTAAAACAAAATATTTAGTAACACATGTTTTATGAGAATAATGGATGTCTTACTAATTACAAACAACTTGTTGATAAATAAACATGCTCCGTGATCTTACTAAAACCGGTATGTGTATGTATATATGCATACATAAGGACTAGTTAATCATGCTTTATTGTTAGCTGAAATTCAAAAATGTTTTTAGTCATGGTTTAGTTTCGTTAAACTGTTTTCATAATTTACCCATGTAGATCAAAACTAAGCTAAATTTGTTGATGTCGGCGTACTATCTTGTTTGTTTACGGTATGAAAATGAATTCTTTATATCTAAATGGCGTAGAATTAAGAGCAAGTTTAAGGGGTGTGTGAGTTCGCCGTTCAAAAAGATATATGTTTTGAATAAATCAAATAATATGAAAGTCATTTTAGTTCTAAATCCTTCCAAAACAACTCAAAGTCTTTTGGTGGTGTATTTTTAGTATATGTGAATGCAGTTATTAAGATTGGGGAAGACATGAATGGAAAGCAAAAGAAAACGACTAATGAGTGTGAGAAGGAGAGAAGAAGAGAGAGAGATCATAAAAGTGGCTTTTGATTTTAAACTTGATCTAGGAGCATGGAAAACGAGAAAAGGAAAGTTTTTATTGCTCACTTTAAACATCAGTAAATTATCAAACAATTAATATACCCCATTTAAAACTTTTTAAAATCGTTACCGTCGAATTTACTTTTCCCCAAATGCGAAAAAGCATTCATATTCAAAATGTAGAATAACAAGTTCTTTGAAGATATATACTATCCATCTTCTAAGATTTTATAAAGTTCATTTTATTAAACCAAAAACAAAGTAATTAGGACTGTTCAAATGTTTGTATTCTACCTTTTCTAGTTCATTTGCAAGAAACTATGATGTCACCAAAACGTTGAATCTCTCCCCTTTCTGGTTTTGAGAAGAAAATAATTAACGAAACACTTATAAAATATAAAATTTAGGTAAAAGCAGCAAAGAAAAAAAACGAAGTAAATTAAAAAAACATAAGAAATATATACGACCTCAAGATGAATATTCAAAGTGTGATCTGAGTATTTAACATCACTGTTTTTTTAACCAAAAGTGACACAAGATTTTTGTTCCTTCACCTTCAAATGTTTTGTTTAAATCAACATAGTTTTTATCAGTATATTATTGAGAAGAAACAAGAAATTTCAGATTCTATTTACAAGATCAAATTTTGACAGGTTGGTGCGGTAAAATCATTAGCCATATATTCTCTAAACTTACCAAGATTAATACAATTCACGTTTTCATTCATGATCAGCTGTATTTTCTATGTGACCGAAAAGAAATTTCACTTACGTCTATTAGTCACATGAGGCTTTGGAAGCTCCCTAAATCCTCCCCGGGCAGTCAGGGAAAAATCATTTGGGTAATTCTGATTGACCAGAAAGTTGGAACTCCCATTTGAAATTTGATCATCCTGTAAAAAAGATTAAACCTTTACATCACTTATATTTATAAACACTTGCAAAATAAAATCTTGAAGAAAAATTACGATGAATCAGTCTATTAATGTACTAATTACCAGAAGTGTATGAGTAGAAGGAGCAAAGAAATTATTGTGACCAAAATGAAACTGATTCACTGATGGTGGCAGCACCAAGTGAGACATGTTCATCGGCAGGAGATTCGTGCAGTGACCACACCGGACTGTCACCGTCTTGTACAAGCTGGTGCAAGGGACACTCACCTAAAGTTCATGAAAACAATTAGAAAAATAACAATATAGGATCCTACTGGAAAGAGGTTGGAGAAAGAGAATACGGCGAGGACGGTGTCGCAGTGGATGCAGTGAACATAGCATAGCTGATCGGAGCACGAAGGAGGAGGAGGAGGAGGGAAGTGGTGGAGAAGCTGAGCTACGGTGGGAGAGGTGGTGGAGGAGGAGATGGACATGTTTTGGTTTGGTTTGTTTGGAGATTTATGTGGGGTGTGATATGATTGATTGATTGATTTGAGTTGAGTTGATTGATTGTATTGAATTGACAGATTAACTACCACCTTGGATCTGGTTTTGGGGGCTTATGAGTTAAGTTGAGCAAGAAAAGGGGAGCAGATAAGAGGTAAAGAGGCGTGGGGTGCAGTAGAGAGAGAAATATAAGGCCATGACTGCTAATTTGCCTTTTCTTTTGGGTGCTTAATGCAAATAGTGTGGGTCGGGTATGTACCCATGCATGCGTTGCATGTTATGCATACTCAATACAGTTCTTGGCTTTTTGGTAAGGTGTTAAAAATCCATCAAATTTACTTTCAACTCTAATTATTATAAGAAAAATTATACGAGCCAAAGACGTGTTTGTTGTTAAAATGTTAAACAGTTACGATTTAAGATACATTAGTAAGTAGCACATGCGATATTCAATAAACCACATAAGCATATAAGTGTTTGGATTAGCTTTTGTGCTGGGAAAAACCAATAAGTCAATAAGTTGTTTTTTAAAAAGTGTTTGGCTTAGTTTATTCACGTAAAATGATAAAAAAAAATATTTTTATATTTAAAACCAAAATGATTAAAAAAAATTCACGTAATATAATGATATATATGTATTTGTTAGAAATTGTTATGGGTAGATTGGTAATATTTTATTGCAAAAGCCAAAAGCCATTTGAAAAGCCAATAATTTGTGGATTCTTAAAAAATAACTTTTTAGCTTTATCAAAAAGTTAAAACAAAAGGTGCTTTTATGTTTGTCAAACACTTTTTTTAGCTTATTGGCTATTGAAAAAGGCAATAAGTCAATAAGCAGTTTTCCAACACAATCTCAAACACCCTCTTAATGTCATGAACCGTCTAATTTTTTATCATTATTTGAAGTGTTTCTAAAATTTTCTTGCTTGCTTTGGATGGATCAACACTTAAAAGAACATCTTAGAACAATCATCACAAATCTCGTTCAAGTTAACATTGAAGAATGTTTAAGGAGTTTGGAAATCTATGAAGAGTTTCCTTGAAGAATTCTCTAGAAAATATGACCCACATACATATACATGTATAGAATAGTCTAGATGTGGCTTAAAAGAATTGTATAGAAAAATCTAGATTAGATAGTTCTAGATATTAGACAACGAGTATAAATAGGAGTGTTGCCCATTTGTCCAAGCCACCTCCAAAATCATTAATTTTACCTATGTAAAGATCATCGTCGAGTTCTTTTTGTAATCAATAAAGCTTCCTTTGATTACTCCATATTTCATTCCGCTATAGCCGCTTCGTGATTCAATGTCATCATTGGATTAAAATGTTGATCTTAGAACGAGTCTAACACATGGAACGTCCAATGAACTGCCGAGTAAAGTGTCTAACCAAGACAACCACTATTTCATTTGTGGTGGTAGACTCATAGCCTAATATTGTCGAAGAAAGGCGAACTGGCACGTAATGATTACGTGGAAAGATGACTGCCACGAGGAGCGCGAGGAAGCACGACTAAGGTAGTTACAACTCCTAAATTCAATGGCTTCACAATGTAAGACGCATAGGGAAAAGGCATAGTACGAGGAACGCATGGGCGTGTCTAAAGTCAAAGTGTAAGGTAAGTCGCTCCTTGGTAGGCACAATGGAAGCATGGGAAGGCCCAGGATAGAGGCGAGTGATGGATAGAATGGATAATCGATAGGTGCGAGGTGAAAATAGGCACCGGTAAGCCCAAGGAAAGGCCATGTCAGATTAGTAGTTACTAAGATGGAAGCCACGAACCTGAAGGCAAAGTCAACATCTAGGCTTCAATTCATATGCATAAAAGTATACGGGATATGAGGAAAAACCTTGGTTGATACATGAGCTAGCCACAACTTTGTCCTAACAAAAGAAGCCACGAGACTTAGGCTCAACGTGTCACACCCCGGTTTTCAGGACCCCGGGCGTGTGACCAGCAGTCGATACCTGTTTCTGATTTTGAATACGAAGCAGAAAAATGTTTAAAAATGAAAATATGCTTTTCATTTCAAAGAAGAGAATTTCACCCTGTATATATCAAAACATGATTTGCATATTGTTAACTAAGGATTTTCATTTATAAAGAGCCAATGGTTACAGTAGATGCCTAGGGAGTCGTTATCCCTATGGCATCTTATCTTTCTATCATCTGTCAAGGAGTCGTAATCTTTTCGACAAAATTCCAACAAAACAGTTATCCTTAATAACCTGAAAATGTTTTGAAAACATATCAGCGAAAGTTGGTGAATACACATTAGTCAAAATCTGTTTGATACTAACTAATACTTAAATAATAAATTTTTTGACCATATTTGGATTACTAGTTTACACATTCACTGGGACTGTTTCACCCAAAGTTATAACCACTTATCACACTAGTATTATACTCGTATGATCATGTTTTAATTTGTTGGGGTTTCGTGCATAGGTTTCAAAAGAATTTCGATCAGATTAAATAAGCGCAAAGAAAAAATACACGAACCGATCTAGGCAAAAACCCTAGATTGCCCACCAGGAGTCCAGATGCAAACCAGAAAGAAACAAACACAACCATAGGGGTTAGACAATTATACCATTCGCGAAACCCGTAGACTGATTAAGCTCAACACTTTGAGATGAATGATTACAGCCGCTGGATCTAGTAACACGAATATCCACCCGGACCTGAACTCCTTCATATCCAATCTCCAAAGAACCCGTAAATCTGAACTCTTTCAGATCTAACCGCAAAACATCCACAAATCTGAACTTGACAGTAACCGAGTATTCTTACCCGTTAAACTGGCAAAACAGATCAAGCCGGTCAATGAGACGGGAAGACGTGACTGTAACAAGAGGGTTGCGTGAGGACGGCGGTCTTGACACAGAGTCAGAATGGCGACGCGTGGTGGCGGTTTTGCACGCGTGGAACAGTCGGCAGGCGGCGGCGCTACGACGGTGGACGACAGTGGTCCTTGGACGGCGACGACGCAAGGAATGGAGGGGGGAGCTTGTTAGGGTTTTTGTCTAATTGTGTGTACCCCCAAATTACCTCCTTAACATTTCTATTTATAAAACCCCTCTAACTTGCTCTACAAGATTAGGGTTTTAGGGATCACTAATTACAATATAGTCCTTGTAATTAATTATATAATTATATTTATGAATTCCATCTATCTTAATTGTTAATTAACTAGCCATTAGTTAATTACATATAATTATATCAAATATAATTAAATAATGAAAATAATGTTGTAATTAATAAATATGTTCCGAACATATTTGTAGTGGTTCATTATTAATCCAATTAATAATGACGTTAATTATTTCATAAATAATTATCGCGTTTATCCTTTGCCGTTTATCCGTCTTGATAACTATTTCATAAATGATTATATCGCCTTTTCTATTTATTCATGTAATGGACTATATTAACTCTTAATATGTCCATTCTTTATAATCGTTTCCTAAAGTGTAGCCATTTGGATCTTACCCCGTTAACAGTATTGTCAAATGTCGTTACTTGGGTATACAAGTTTAACAGACTCCTAGTTGCACGAGTCTCGATCATTTATCAATACAGATAGTGGTGGACGTCTAGCTACATCTCACTACCTCGATCAAGGTATGACGTTTATCAAGCAGTCGACTATTCTCGATCACTCTAAGTACTCTTACTTAACTATTCATAATAGTCATAGTATTTCTAATCAATTATCCTTTCCGTGCCAGATATCCCATTTGAACATGAGACATGGATCTTATTCATTCTCATATAGCATTCAAACATTCTCTTTACTCTATCGACATGCAAAGTGGTTTCTTCAGAGACACGGTCTGAGTTGGACGTGCATTTATATCAGTTTGGATCAATGAAGGGCCGAGAGATAACTTTCACTCACGGTAGTAAGTGGACAGAATTCTATCTTGTCTATATACAACTCTCACTAAGTTTCAGATTAACTTCCAACTATCGCCCCTGCATGGTCAAAGAACAACGTTAGATGATGTCAAGACTAATCTTCCACATAATCGAGTTCTAGTTTATATCTCATGTATGAGGATACTGTGACAATACCATTTTCAAAACCTACTTATGAAAACGATACATGAAGTAGATTTGAAAAAGGTTACGTCCAACATTCATTCTCTAATGAATATCAGTGAACTTGGCCTTCAACTCCTTGAACTTTCATACTATTAATGAATCAATAATTCATAACTATGAACATGCCAACAATTCAAAATAGTCTTACCTCAGGTTTATTCCCATAAATCCAAACGACTACGGACATTTAGAGTAACTTTTATTCTAGGATTAACCGTACTAAAACATTAAACCGAGCAATCATTAATGATAAGGAATTAACCGTTAATTACAAGATCAGATAGAATATTGCTGTACCATTCAATATCACTTAAATACTAAGCATAGATCAAGATTCCTTCTAGATAGGTTGACCTTTAGCATGATATTCTTATTCAATAAGAATCTAAATTTCAAGCGTTCTTGGGTAATCTGGACTTAGTCTATGTATTACTTTGTTTTAGATATTTCAACAAATTCTTCATGTCCAACATCATTTGTTGACATTGCAATGAACTCTTTCATTCAATTTATCTTCTTTGTAGTTTTTTTTACCCTAACTGACATTAAAAGAACTCTCTCTTTTATTCACTTATGTCTTTCAAATTCAAATAATGTGTTTTTAAAGTAATCTATACTACCTTAAACTCTTTCAAGTAGTTCGTAATTGTTTACACTTGAACTCTTTCAAGTAGTTATATTTATAATACACTATGCATTATTTAATTACTTTATGTCAAAACCTTTTTGACCAAATTAGGCTTGTACAATGTTACTCTTAGCATCTGTACCTTTATTTATCGTAATGAATGCTCTTCTTCCAATACACATCTGAAGTTTACAAGATGGTATTAAAACTTAGCTTCTAGATCAAGGCTTCACGGTTTTAACTTGATTATCATATAATCAAAATTTGCAATAGTTTAGGTGATTGATGTTTATCAATGGCTTGATGTCTTATCAATCTTTGAAAAATCCTATTAACAACATTCGTTAATATTATATGTTTCACATATATTTGATTGTTTCATTAAACTATTCAATATGTAATTCATAATTACATAAGGTTTAAAACCGTTATCCTTAGTGCATCACTATGACTCCTCATATTGAGATATGTCTCTTCATATGACACCTCATATCTTGCAGTTACTGTGTAACTCTTCATACTATAATGATCTAGAAAGAACACTTTTGTTTTTGCATAAGCAACCACTTTGGTAGCTTTCGTATGAACCAAAATTGTGTTCATATGAAGCATCCGATGTTTCTTTTGTGCAAAAGGACCTTTTAAGTTTGTTTGTGGTTATCTATCTATCTCATAGATATGTGTTCCTTTATTAGTCACATCTGATGTGATTTGAGAAATAATATATATTCCAAGATCCATATCTTGAATTTAGACTAAACTTAGTATGTCAATTACATACTTAGCATCGAAGGATTTTAGCTCCCACTTACCTCGACACATCTCCATTGATAACTACTTTATCAAATAGAAACCTAATTCATATTGAGTTAAAATACAGGTGTTATTAATACCTTTATCTGGTAACATCATCAAACATCCAACAGACCATCAGTGATTGGATGTGTTACCCTTTAAGCATGTATTCATAATGCACAGTGATCATCTCATGATCTATTAGTTGAAGACCATTTGCTGATCTCATCAGAGAACATCATAGCTATGTTTAAAGGTATGTATGTTTTCGAAGCATGTTGGTCTTGACAGACAATCTGTTCAGAGCATAATCGTCGAGTTCTCAACTCATTGCTGTATTTTAACCTTTTATGACATATAGGTTTTCTTTCAGTTTCATAAACTAAAGAGATTGCTTGGATCTTATTTTCACATCCCAAACGTGAACATTTGTTGTTTTGGTAAGTATGTGTCAAATAACTCTTTATTTGATGATTATCCTAAATTTCTTTTGCTAAAAGATTTGCTAGAACATTTATAGTTTATCTTTAGCTTCCTCAAGTTGTTAGATATCTTTTGAGAAATACCATATTTCTCATACATGACAAAATCCCTTTCTACCAAGGCAGCAACACTTGTTAATGATCATCACATCTTTATGTATGCACCCCTTTCTTAGTGACAAAGGAATCTATGTTTTAGAATTTTTATGGAGCCTTGCATTAATGCTTTTAGCAATCTGAAAGTAACAACCTTACTTTCCTCTTGAGAATGTTTTGATCTAATCAAATATTTCTGGTCTTGTCTTTGCTGGTTATACTTCATTAATTACTTGAAACGTTTTCGAGTAATCTCATGTCTCACATGACTTTGAAGTTTGTTACTAAAATGGGTTTCCTTATCGATGAAATCTTCTATAGATATTAAAACGAATCAATTGCTATTATTCCTTATCAAACATAATCCATTCAAATGTTTGGTTCCAGAACTGATGAGTGACTCATCATTCAAAAACCATCTTAGTTTCTCAAGGAACTAATGGCATGTCTATAGACGAGATTTCATAAGGTTACCTTATAAGTAACAAGTATGTAGAACCTTATGTTTGATAACACAGATTTAAAATAAAAGTCCAACAAATAAATTCATTATCCAGAATGTTGTCAAACCAAAAACCAAAAAATGAAAACTGTTCAAAAACATCAAATGTTTTACACTTGGCAAATTTTAAAGAAATTAGATCAATCTACTTATTTGTAACACCTGAAAATTGACAATTAATTAATAGGCTAGAAATAAAAGAAAAAAAGGATGGGTATAGACTTTGGGAGGTGGGCTTGGCCCATGATGGCACCTTAACCCTAAACCTATCCCACAATCAGCCTCCACCTAATTTCATTTCCATCTTCTTGCTAAAAAACCGTAGAGAGAGAAAAAGTAGGTATTTTAGAGAGAAAAAGCTTCAAAGGTTCACAAATTGGCCCAAGATCAGTCCCAAGGTGTTTCTCCACTGATTTGAAGCAAGATTAAAGAAGCAACTGTAACCTTTTGAGGTATGGATCCAACTTAAATCTCTGTTTTTTATCAAAGTGGGTTTTGGGGGTAAAACTAGGGTTTTCACCTTAAATGTAAGATTTTTACATGTAAAAACATGAACAAAGCCCAAATCTAGCTTCTTGGAAGCTAGATAAACGATTTGGACGTAAAAATTTATGATTTTGGATCAAAAATCACGGATTAGGGTTTTCTGTTCTTGAGGCGACACTTTCATCATACGACACTAATCAGGGATGACGATACACATCTCCCGAGGTTCGCCAATGATGGGGACACGTGTCATTCCATTTTACGACACTAAGTTGATGACACTAAAAGAGTGTCTTCATGAATGCAAATGACACTACAAGATGTAGAAGCGTGTTTTAGTAACTATAAATTAAATTCTATGTATCCGTGTACTTAGCTAGTACGCAGGAGTGTGTTCCTGCGTACATAGCTTGTACATCAGATTGGTGCTGCGTACTTAGTACGTACGCAAGGCTTTTGCCCTGCGTACTTATCAAGTACGCACGACCAATACCCCCTATAAATTGAACACTTGTCTTCAATTGTAGGTGGAACTTCTAGAACTTAGTTGAGAGGTGTCCGGGCGGGATGAGCTCTCCCGCCCCTGGACCGTGAGCGTAGATGAGAGATGTGTACTTCTTCGGTATGTAATGTGAGATGACTTCTTTGTTATGGATTACATATCGTTTTTGTGTTGATTCTCTTGTTTGTTGTTCGTGTTCTTCTCGGTCTTGTTTCACTGTTCCCATGCAAATCACAAACAGATCGTTGTTTTTCTGCTGCGCTACGAGGCTCCCGGGACCTACAATTGGTATCAGAGCAAGTTAGGGATAAGACACTGCAGTTGGCGTTGGGTTTGTGGTAGACACTGCAGCGTGAGGGAAGATCAGGGAATTTTGAAGTATTTAAGCCTCAAGTGCCCAAGAGAGTTAGGGATAAGAATGTCAGACATCCCGTGACTAATAGAAGCTTAAAGAAACTGGTATACAAGCCAGTGCTGTGTGAAACCAGGATTCCCCTGAGCAAGTTATCTCAGGATATCCTCGGTAACATGTGGTACTGGTACGTAGATACAAAAACAGGCGAGGCTGTGGTGATTGGAAAGGTGAGGTCCGACTGTGGAAGCTTAGTGCCAAGAGAACTGATTAGTCTTTGATGAAATCAACTTCATCAACTTCTCTGTGAAAGATTTGGATGTGCTAGTGGACAAATACTGTATGTACACGGACGAGTGGACAAAGCCTTTGGCATCAAAGTTTGACAAGGTGGTCAAGTTCTGTCTTGACTACAAACAGAAGATGGAAGCTAAAGATGGGAAGACTTGAAGACCGAAGACAATCTAGAGCTGTTGTCAAAGGGGATTTTGTTGGAGCACGTTTTTATGACAGATACTGTGGATGTTGTCTTAGCTTTTGTATTTGTCTTTATGTATTTGTATTTCTATTTAAGTATCTGTATGTATTGATTATCGAGTTGTAATCACATATGTATGTACTTAGTCTTGTCTCTTTCTGTTAAGTGGTGTGCGCACTTAGTAAGTGCGCAGGATGTATATCTTGTGTACTTAGCAAGTATGCAAGAACAAGTCTGCGTACTTGCTAAGTACGCAGGAACAATAGTCATGCGCACATGCTAAGTACGCATAGAACAGGTCTAGTATAAATAGCAGGTCTTGACAGAATGTAAGTACGCATTCATTTGTAAGAATTCTGTAACCGGCTAAGTTTATAATAGACGAAGTTTGAAAGTGCTTTTGTTGTCGGTTTACTTTGTGTTGTTTGATTCTCCACCTAGTCACGGGCATTCCACACCCGGTTAGACTAGCCACACGCTCGCACGTAACGATCCGAGACACCCGGGGACCTATACAAGAACGACACTAAAGGACGGCACTAAGTCCAGAACGAAATTTCTGGCGACATTGATCAGAAGACACTGATCCACGGCGACACTGTTAGACGACTCTAGTGTTGGCGACACTAACAATGTTTAACCGATTTCACGTATTGAATTCGTACAGATCGTGTAGCACTTTTCTAGCTAAAGTTTAGTAAGTTCACACAGTATAGCGAGTACCAGGTGATATCTAAGTCCCCCTTTGTCTATGATTTTAGGATGGGGTGCATACTCTTATGATGTAAAGTATGAAAATTAGGCTAAGTATAAATTATTTTCCTAAATGAATGATGATGTATTATGTGACTTAACGTTTCGATGTGCCAACATGAATGATATAGAATACAAAGGGCTTACGTATAATGTGCCAACAAAGTATATGATGAAACAATTGTCCAAGTGGCAAAAGGATGTTAATTAATTAATGAAAGATACGTGTAATACGTGATTGTGTGACAACTACTTCAGTAGACAGACGAAGCGGTTGTTTCGGTAGACGGACAAAACGGCTACTCGGGTAGACGGGCGAAACGGACTACGACTGTACGACGGTTGAAACGGTTACTTCTGTAAACGGATGTAAAATGGACTACTACGGTAGGACGGATGAAATGGCTACGACGGTAGACGGATGAACGGACTGTTACACCGTGTGTGGCAGAAGGATGTTAGGTAGCTACGATGGTCGATTGTATGTTAAACGGATCTACGATGGTAGGACGGATGAAACGGTTACTTCGGTAAACGGATAAGAAACGGCTACTTCGGTAAACGGATAAGAAACGGCTACTTCGGTAGACGGATGAAACGATCTATGACGATAGAGGAAGTTAAGACGGCTACTTCGGTAGACGAACGATGTAACGGCTACTTCGGTAGACCGACGAAACGGCTATTTCTGTAGACGGATGTATGAATCTTATGTGCTTAAACAATATGAATACGCTACATGTTTATTATAGCACTTAAAGTAAAGATGATGATGTATGTACCTATGTGCTTAAACAATATGAATACGCTTTATGTTTATATAAGTACTTTAAGGAAAGATGATAAATGAACAAATACAAATGATGATAAAACTAGAACTCACCAGCGTTAGCTGACTTTTAGTATGCATCTCAGGTAAAGGAAAAGAGAAGATATGATACTTATGGGCTGGCGGGATAGGCAATTGGCTACCCGGCACAAGATTGACTTCCCGAGTTTATGCTATGTTTAATGATTATATACAATGATGTTTAAAAGTTTTAATTGGTTGACATTTTTATGTTTAAACAATGTTATGTAATTCCGCTGCTTGAATGTTGTGATTTTATGATATTCTAGTATCGAGCTATATGTTTATATGTAAATCCAACGAGTGAGGTTACCCAATATTAGGGTCTTACATTATTTCACCGCAACATGATCTTCAAAATTCACCGTGACTTCAGTTCTTCATTCTTCCTCAGACTCTGCAACAATTATTGTGCAATGTTGGTATGAATACCATATTCATATGTACTTGAGGAAAATGATAGGTTTTATAAACTTGGAATTTCTGCTACATAGGCAGTGTACTCGTGTAGCTCTAATATGTACACCAGGAAATTCCTCATCCAGTGACCAAGGTCACCACAACGAAAGCAGTTAACGTTGTTCTAAGAATTACTGGCAGATTGTCCTGCAACAATAGTTTTGCCTTTGACCCTTGCCATACCCGTGCCAAAAGCATCAAACATTTTCTCTTTCCTTTCCATGATTAGCAACGGGAATTAATTTGGATTTGGAATAGCCTTTTAGCATCATGTGCAGTTCGGTTAGAGAACGTTCCATATCACTCATTAGATAGCTCTTAATGAAACCACCATATGAGTCAAAGAGAGAGCTTAGGATTAAATCCACAAGCATGCCATGTCCTATGTCAAAATCCAATTCCATTAGCTGATGAACATAGCCAACCATTTTATGAAAATGTCGACTAACACTTCCACCTTCTTCTAGTATGCAAAACGAAAGGATATTCATGTATCTCATACATTCAATCCTTATATGATGTTGGAACCTTTCCTTCAACAGATTGATCGTATTGAAAGCATTACATGTTTTAAGGTATCCCTTAAATTCAAGTTCAATGGTTGCCAAGATAAGCACTGAAACATCCAATGCGTCATTAACATGCTTATTCAAGCATCAATGGCTTCCTTGGAATTAGTAGCAGGTTGTTAAGGTAAGGGACTTTTGAGAATGTATTCCTTCTTCTCATCCCTAATAACAATTCTTTGGCTGTGGAACTAGTCCACGAAGTTAGTACCATTGAGAGTCTCCTTTTCAAAGATGTAACATAGAGCATTATGAGAGAAGTTTGAATTTGAATACATCTACAAAGAACAAAGTCCTTTTTGTATTTTTGATGGAAAAGATTTCCTTAAAATAATGACCCTTTAAGAAAAACATTATATATTGTTTAAGGAATGAGACCCATGATTCACCAAGTTTTATGAATGGGTAATGATGTCGCCCAGGAGATCTATAAAAACTAATAAATAAAACCTAATCTAGACTCCTAAGTAATAAATGGAGTACCTATGAACTAAACCGCACTGATAGGTAAGTGTACCTATCGAGTGTAGCACAGCTTAATGATAAACCGGATTATCGAACCCTAGAGACACTGAATAACTAACCTAGACTCTGACTCGAACTATGAATGACTGATTTGGGGGGTTTTCTATACTACTGATTAAACTAATAAGGCAGAATACTAAAGAACGACTCTAACTATCAAACAAGGACTCGGGAATATCAGGAATGGGAGGAATACCACCTAGGTCAGAATCCTACTTGCAAAACACAGATTTCTACTGGTTATGGAAACTATGATGGATCTGGGTATCTAAAGATAACAGCTCTAGACAACCTAGTGGATCCCTAATCACTCACAGGGTGTCACCAACTAAGAAACTCTAAAGATGCAATAAACTCACCAGATAGTCGGATTACCTTTTAGTTTCTCCAACAATGACAATGTACCCAAAAGACAAATCATCTCTCGGTCTCAATGTCCACAGTACATCAAAGATGCACGGGGTAATCTCAGATCAACACACTATGACTCGGACTAGCAACAATTACTAGAAACTTAAGGCAACTTCCTCTCGGACAGTTAACACTCGGAATCCTAATAACGAAGACTAACCGGTTATCTCTCACCTTTCGGGTATTGAGATAAGATGAACACTCAGAACTAAAGAACTCTCAATCACAGCTCCTATGGCTACTATGTCTAGCAAACCATACAATCAACCACAAACACACAGTCATATGATCTAGATACGCTATTCAAACTGAAAGACATTCACAAATAGCATACAGAACTATAATCAATTGCAACTCAGATCTAAACATGCATATTCACCATAATAATCAAACTAAGATCTTTTACACGGTCATCAATCTAACATACGAATCCAGAAACCGATAAAAGTCAAATCTTTAACAAAGTAATCATCTTATGACCCAGGCAATATCAATGTTTAGCCTTGATTCATACTTAAAACATTCAAAACAGAAGTAAAAGCATAAAACATGGTTCAAACACAGAAATCAAAGATAAAGATTCAATCTTGAAAACCGAATACACAAAACTAAGGAACCCGGGATCCAAAGTCTCCAACGTTGCTCTTCAATCGACCTCTCAAGCCCCAAAATCGCCTCTAGCACCTCTGTAGACGGCTGAATGATCGAACTCCCCAATTATGGTATTACAATTCTATTTAAATTCGAATTAGGGTTTTTTCTCAGAATTTCTCTCTCTCTCGCGTACCGCGAGATAAGATAACCGGTCCTTCGCGTACCGCGAAGGACAATATAGTCGGGTGCTAAATTTGGAGTTCTCGCGTATAGCGATACTTGCATGGTCACTCTTCGCGTAACGCGAAGGACCTGATTTTCAACAATTTTCTTTTATTTCTTTCAGCTTTCTTATCTTGCTCGATTTCTTTGTGATTTAACTTTATACTTCACACAAGCTCCTGTAAACCTGACTCAAAACAAAGCAAAAACAAGTAAAACGAACACAAAACTTATTCAAAACACACATAAACACTAGGAATAAAGATGTGTGCTTTGCACTACATCAAACATCCCCACACTTAACCTTTTTTCGTCCTCAAAAAAGTCTGCAGTGGAATCATAACTGGACATAGCTTTCACAATCTCAATTGATCAATTATTCAAGCATACTCACGCGTTAAAAAAAACAATAATCGGCATTTCTGTCCGACTAAACCCAACCACCAACTTTCAAGCCCCTGTTTAGTGTTCTAATTATCATATTACACAGCACGTCAATCAATATATGGGACTCACACTTAAAAGCTACAGCTCTACCTAATCCCATCTTAAGGTTGTATAGGCCCAGGTTAAATCATATAGATTTACCCACCACGTTAAACTAAGATTCACATGTTTTAGAAATTAAGGTGATCAATGAATGAATGAATGGAATAAGAGCATTAAATTAAACAAATGAACCTTCGTCTAGAGGCGTTTCAACCAAGTCACTATCCCAAAGGGTAACACATAGACTACAGTTCCATAAATGAAGCACATAAGAATCTAACCCAGTGGTGTTTCAATCAGGATGGAACCCGACTTGTGACACGTAGGCGAAACTTAGATTTCTAGTTAATTAAGCTCAAGTATATGGATTATGGATTGCGGGCGCCACCGAAACTCAGATTTATTCTCATAAAAAGAGAGTGGCGTGCCAAGAAATTTCAAAAACCTCTAAATTTTAGCTTAACGTGGTACCTATCACCCTATGTTGACAGTTTCAGCTTTACCGACACCCCTAAGATGAGTACCCACAAGATTTCTTGATTTAATTCAATTCTTTACCTAATCAACACTCACATGCTATTTAAGCTGCACTAGTTCAATTCAGACGCGTTTTCCAATATTTAAAATCATTTAAAACTCAACAAGCAGAACCAGTAGTACTATCATTTTCCATTTTTTTTGCAACACTTTGATTTCAAAGGACATTTTTTTCAAAATTTTCAATTTTTTTTGTATTTTTGTATTTTTATTAAATAGAAACGACCTAGACAAACTAGACTCAAGAAGACACAGTCTCTCATCCCCACACTTGAAACAAACATTTCCCCAATGTGAACCAAGAAACATGAGAAATAAAAATACAAAAATAAAATGGGAAGACTTAGCTGGTAATGTATGCATTGAAGTGTATCCATCGTTGCTCTTCCACGTGTACACCATATAGCATTTCGGTCGCGGTTACACAATCGACTGTCGGATTGCCTTTACAAAATTATAATATTAGGATCAACCCGGCCCGAATGGAGATTGAGTACGGACGGAGCGATCAATACCTGCAAAATAAAGCTTACACAAACACACAGTATCAAACATACTCAAAATACAGACTCAAAGATAAAATAAAAAGACTCTACTGACTCAACTGAAGATAGAAGAGGGACTCGTACTCGATGCGTTGCACACGCGTAGACATGAATGCCACAAGCAAAATGAATCATCAATCACAAACGGTTCTTCTGTTTCCCATGGTGAGGGTAGTAGGTGGAGATGATGGTGACAGTGATATGGTGGATGATCATAGAATCATAGATGGAATGGTGATGAGATGATGATAATGGATTCTAATGGGTGGTGGAATCAAGGATGATGGGTGGTGATGTACGGTGGTGGTGACGGGAATGGGAAACCATGAGAAACAAAGGAACATGGGGGAATTCAGAAACTTCTCGCGTACCGCGAAAGGGTGAAGGCAAGTCCTCGCGTACCGCGAGGAGATGGAATTTAGCCTGGCCATAAAATTTGGACTTCGCGTACCGCGAGGAAGCTTCAATCACAGAAAGTTAATAGGGCTTTTCCTAAAAACTTTTTCACCCAGTTCCATAAAAACTCATTCCAACGATAAAAACCAATGTAAACGTACCTGGAACTTCGTTCCTGATGATTTTACTCACTAATTCAAGCATGAATCCCTACAAGACACACACAAAACAAAACACGCCACCCGAGAAACACCAAAATGACATGAAAATAGAACCAAGAAATATACAAAATCTACATCTCGGGCACTTGCCCGAGACTCAAACAGGCATACCGGGAGGCTTCTCCTTGATCCTAACCGGAACCGCCTTCATCCTGCGCGGTATACCGACTCTCCACACCCTCAACAAACTAATACCACTAACAAACATTGAACCTCTATCATATTATCAATTAGGTCCTTCCACCACAACTTAAACCTACCAGGTCCGAAGATAACCTGGTTCAAGTACCTCAGCAAGTTGTCGCCCTTAAACATCCCCACATTTGGGGTTTGCACTACCCTTAGATCACATGAATCACTCAATGCATGGGTTCTCTTACAGTGTGGCCTAGACTTAGAGGGTGACTCGGAACTAGGGGTGGGCTCAGTTTCTCTCCCTTCAGAATGGACAATGGTAATAGGCAAGGGCTCAGGAATAGAATTTTCTATGGTTACAACCTCTAAACTCTCACCAGGATCATCTAACTTCCTTACCATACCCACACTTAGGGTTCTGCCTATCATCTCCTCCAGCTCTGCCATCATCTCCTGCAGATCACTGGGCACCTCATCGACTTATTCATCCGGCTCCTTCAGCAGCTCTTCTAACTCAACTGCCCAATCAGATGGTTCTCCTAAACCAGGTCCGATTTCACCAACATCTATATCTCCAGGATCAGAGTCCGGAAGATCGTCCATGAAGGCATCAATCATGCACATGGAGTGGCTTTGCTCACCAGCCTCCTTCATGGACTTTGCAGCATTGACATCGATCAATGCCTTGGCGGTGCGTAGAAACGGGCGCCCTAAGATGAGTGGGACTCTGTCATCCACATCCATATCTAGGAAGACAAAATCCACGGGGAAGACGAATTTATCTATCTTAACTAGCAAGTTCTCCATTATTCCCCTTGGATACTTGATTGAAAGATCAGCCAAGGATATGCTCATGCACATCGGCTTCGGTTCTCCTAGGTACAGCAGCTTGTATATGGAATATGACATCAGATTGATGCTAGCACCTAGGTCGGCCAATGCGTGGTTCATAGGCAAACTGCCCAGCAGACACGAGATCGTGAGGTGACCCGGATCTGCCAGTTTCTCTGGCAGTTTGTTCTGATCCACCGCAGAATATCGCTCACTAAGTGAGACTTTAGAGACTTCCTCCGGCTTCTTCTTGTTAGACAGAAGATATTGACCTTAATGAATGGGAGATTAACCTTAAGTTGTTTGAACATGTTAAGGAAATTGTCGTATTCCCAAGCATATTTATGAGGTAGCAAGCGCGCTGGGTAGGGAATACGGCTCAAGTCAATCTCGGGGGTCTTCATCTCCACCCCCTTCTTCTTCTCCTCTGCCTGCTCGGCAGGCTTCTCGACCACTATCTCCTCGTCCACCGACTCTTCCTCCTCTTCCGGTGGCTCTACTCTCTCCTCTACTCTTCGACTCCTAGTCGACACGACCATCACTGAAGCATTAGGGCCTGAAGACGGACCTCCCTGTCGATCCTTCAGGCTTTTAGCGATGTCTCCTACCATGCATTGCAGATCTTGGAACGCAGATTGCTGATTCTTCAGTAAGGTGTCATGCGCATCCAAACACTGCTGAGTCTCCTTATCCTTCACCACCAAGTGGGCAAGCATATGGGTTTGAGTCTCCAACATCTCCTCAATCCGCTTCGTGTTCACGCTGCTCCCCCCACTCGGTCCTGCTTCACCTCCAGCTTGCTCATTACCCAAGTAGGTTGTTTCTAGATCTTCATCCCGAGCCATATGAATTGTTATAGTTATTGAAGTGTCGGTTCTGGTTGCCAGCAAAGTTCACATGCTCCTGCTGACTGACGGGGCAGTCCCTAGTGTCGTGGCCTCCTCTACACATGTCACACAGTTGGTTGATTCAAACGTAAGAATAATATAACCGCTATTGTGACAAAATGAGCGAAAAATAAATTATGTGTTTAGCTGTAGGGGAAAAGTTCACATTGATCTCTAGTTTTTAAGAAAACTTTTGCATAAGCTTCTATATATCTAGAAAAACGTTAAAAAGATAGAAAACATGTTTAAAAGAGAGTATCAGCAAAATAGAAAATATATTTCATAATATTAGGTGGTGATGGGTGGCAATGAATCAGTGGTAGTGGCCGACAATGAGCAATGGTGGATGACGGCTGCCGACAACTATAGTGAGCAACAATGATTTGTGGCAAGGAGACGTGGTGGTAAGCGGTGAGGACATACAAAGGCGGGTGACAACGACACCCATCGCTATATAGTGATGGTTTTTTTTGGTCAAAATGGTGGAAATGGAAATTTGAATTTGGTTTGTGGGTTGACTCTAAAACAAATTTGGTTTACAGTGAGTCCGCTCCCCTTACTAGAGGTTCAACATATTCTGCCATGGATCCACGCACACGGCAAGTGGAGTCTAGAATAGATGGCATGACTAGACTGATAAAACATCATCGTTTTGACAAAAAGAATTGTTGAGTCCACTAGTTAAAGGAGCTAGCGGACTCCCCATAAACCAAATTTGTTCCAGAATCAACCCACAAACCTAATTCATATCTCTAAGTTCACCATTTTAATGAAAAAAATATACAGATGACAGTGGGTGAATATGATGAGCATCAATGTGTTTGAGAAGTTGGGGAAAACTTTAGAAATTAACACTAATCAACTTTATAAAGAAAGAATTTAGAACATAATGCATAGATGTTTTCTATATTGTACTTATAAAGAAGAAAACAAAGTTTTATAACGTAGTTTTGGATGATTAAGGGAAACTCAAATTTCTAAAACAAGTCAGATTTCTAGTAAAGATAATTAAGAGCTTAAAATTTCTCAAGCCAAATTTTTTTGCACGTTTTCAACATAACACTATACATACTAGTAATTATTGTCAAGCAAACAATAATTAACATAATCACATTAATATATCAAGTAGTAAAGACATTACTATTCTTTGTATAATATATCATCGAATGATGTATGTATATAGATGATATAACCTTTCCGTAGTTGTTTAGATTGCATGCAAGTTTTGCGATTAATTAGCATATGCCCGTTTTGTAAGGAAAGGACACTAGATCCAAGATACTACATGTGTACACGGATACACATATTTGTGTATGTATACAACTATCACAAGTGTAGAAACTGAGATTTGTTGGAGAGAGGAGCCAGAAAGGGACGTTTGCATGGGATCAAATATATTATTAATCGATCATCTGTTGCTTTCTTCTGAATTTATTTTTATTAATCAATTAATAACTACTTTCCCATTCAATTCTTTCTTATTACTAAAAATTCAAATGCATACACAGCTTTATTTAATATAAGGATTTTTGGTTTTTGTTTCTTCAAAATATTAGTTTAATAGTTCAAAAAAAAAAATACTAAAGTAAATTTTAAAAATTTGAACATCAAATATACACAAAATATTGTGAAAAATAAAGTTTTAGATTTTCAATTGACTACGCATAACTTGTTTTTTTTATGATTGGTAATAAAACTTCTTTGAAAATACTTAAAAACGTTTTTAGTTTTCAAAGTAAACCTTTTACGGATTTTGCAAACTGTGCTCTAGTCCCCCACCAACCCCCCACGGGGGCATTAACCGCACTATTGATCTCCACCCTCCGTCTCCGGCTCCGGCTCCTTAGGGTTTTCACAGCCATCATTATGTTTTCTTTCTCTCATAATTAACTCCTTTTTGTGATGGATATTTATGAACCTAAAAAAACAAAACGGAAATTAGCATGTGTGACTTTGATCATACATGTACGTTTAAGTTTTCTTACATGTTTATCTCATATTTAAATAATCTATAATTATATTTATATAAAGTACTAGGCTAGAAACTTGTGTATTACACGTGCTAAATTATTAAAATAATACAATTGATAATACACTTATATATTTTTCATTACTGGTATATTATAGTTTCACGTTGCAAGACTGTTTCAAAAAATATGTCACATTTTGTAAATAAAATTAATTATTTACAAGTGTTTGGATTTATGTTTTCAAAATGATTATTGTGAGTTTAGAAACATAAATTAGAATCGAACAAAGTTGTTAACTAATGGATGTAGAAAATAATCAATTTTCTTACAAAACTATAAAGTTATTATACTCTTTTTAAATTCATTTGGATGCATAGAAAAAAAAGAAAAACAAAGATTGAATCAAAATTAATTGATGAAATTAGGGTGGTAATTTTAGGAAACAAATGGATTGAATGTAAGGAGAAGAGAGATGAGGGAAAATAAAAAATTAGGTGTATAGAAAAATGATATGTGACATAATAGTTAATGTTTTATTAAAATAAGGATGTGTTTCAACTCTCTCAAACTGTAATTATATTAACAAAAAAATGGTAATTTTATGAATAAAAATGATATCATAAATAGGCATATTATTCATAGAATTTAGCTAAAACTATTAGAATTAACATAAAACATTTGTAAAAATGAAAAGATAAAATGTAAAATTTTGTACATCATTGTGTCCGTAAAGGACATGATCAAAAGAGGTTTACCTTTAATTGACATGACCATTCAAAGTCTCACCCTCTTACACACAGAGAGAAGATCCAATTAAGCTCATTACAAACATTTTGCAGTTGACAGTCAGTATACGAATCAATGAATTCGACTAAGTAAACCAGTCTACTAAATG